>CM039727.1:16309679-17623908 GCA_022539455.1 Dendrobium nobile
GAATTTTTTTTAAAGTTATGTTTGATTATTTTGATTAATTAGATCAATTAATGAATTCATTATTTTAATTAGTGAAAATTATGATATTGCTCTCCAATGAAAACAAGGGTAATTCGGCCATATTCTAGAAAATTTTCGGCAGTCTTTCAGTGTCCCCTACCCAACGAGGGAAGTTGGGACGACATTTGCCGTAATTTCTTTCCGCCCAGATCAAAGATCGACGGCGCGAGGTCTTCGAAATTTAAACCATCATACCCGGATCAAAGATCGACAACGTATGATCTTTAAAATTTAAAATCATCATACCTAGATCAAAGATTGACGACGTATGATCTTCAAAATTTATATGCATCTCTATTATTATTATTTTGGAAAATCACCTAAAAAGTATTTTGTTTTATTGTATAGTAATTTTAAATAAATATTATTAATTATTATAAATATCTAACAATAAAAGTTAAAAATTTTTATGCTCTTAGAAAATTAATAAAAGCTCTAAAAAATAAATAAATAAAAATTTAAGAATGATATCATGTCTTTTCTTGCATTAAATGTCAATAATGAATAATATAAACAAGAGCAAACATATAGCTTTATTGTGAAGCAAGAGGGATACAGATACTAATAAAATGGATAATAAGAAACAAGAGTCCGGCGGAGGTTTCAGAGCAAAATTAAATTACTGAAATAGGATTTGGAGCAGTTCACGTGAAGAACAACGGGATTTTGGCGTGGGACTTGAGCCAAGGTTGTCGGAATAAATATAGCGGGAAGTCTGAAGTAAGAGGCCTGCAGTCAGACCGGCTTGTGGGAAAAATTATTAAGTCCTCCCACCTGATGTAGAGATACGTCCTCCCACCGTTAAAATCGCTCTAAAAAATGAGAAATACCGAGCAAAAATCGAGCAATACCAAACAATAACGAGGAATATCATCATGTGAAGACCAATACCGAGTTATACCGAGCAATACAAAAAAATACCTAGTTTTTCCTAGAAAAAACTCAGTATTGCTCGGTATTGCTCGGTATAGCTCAGTATAACTCGGTATTGGTCTTCACATGATGATATTCCTCGTTATTATCAAATAATAGCTAACAATACCGAGCAAAAACTGAGTTTTTTAACGGTGGGAGGACGTATCTCTACGTCAGGTGGGAGGACGTAATAATTTTTCGGCTTGTGGAGGCGAAGACGGTGTTCTAGCTTGCAGAGGTGACGTGTCCGACAGTCTTCGCTTCTTTCTCTTTTTATTGATCGCATTGTCGAGCATATGCGTTGTTTCGTGAAGAGATGCGCCGACCGCCTTTTTTTTCCCTATTTTTTCTGCAAACTTATTTGTATACATTTTTTTTATATAAACAAAATCTTTTATCTTAGTGACACCATAACTTCATTGAGTTGTGCCAAGAGATGTTTTACTACCATTGGACATGTAAGATCCATAATATTTAAACTGAATTGTCACTTTCGACAATAAAAGATCAAAAAAAAAATTTTATGGTATTCAAGATAACTCTAAATTCCTCATGGATGGTGTAGGAATTTGCATTCAGTCCTAATATTATTTATTCAGGTTTATCTTATCTATTGCTGCAAGCATGGTATTTTGCCACGAGCTTGTTAAACTCTTTTTTTTTTCTTTCAATATACTTCCTTCACTTTCATAGAGAATGTTTTTATTCAACATATGAAAGTTTCCAAGCTTCTTGTACCATTTTAGATATTTAACTATCATATTTATTCTATAAACCAAATGAGCTTCATTATCAATTTAAGGTTCCTTACTTTGATTCCTCAAGAGCTTGTCTTTTAATTTTATGACTAAACTCATGCTGTTGATTTAAACAAATAGAAAGATATTTTGAGCAAGATTCTGATTTTATTGCATCATTTTTTTTAATATCATATATATTTCAAGCTTCGAAATTTGCTCCAAAAAGATACTAAATCTCATAGCTTCTTTCTTTTTTTTTTTTAGTCAACAATTGCATATCTATTTTTTCCTACTCACTAACATTTCAGGTCTATTGTTCACTTGCAGTCTCGATCAGCTCAAAATTGGGTAAACTCTGATTAAAAGTATGTTTTTTAGTCTTTTTATACTTTTTATCTTTCTTGAGTTAATTTTGCACTTTGGTGGATCCTAAAACTAATAAATCTTGCACACATAGACACACACTCAGGGGGGCTCTCTATTTAAACTATAAGTTGGTCTTATGTCATAAGAATGTTTTGATTTTTTCCGAAGGAGATTAATTGAGTTTTTAAAACTAGTTTTTTAAATAATAAGTGTGGTTCTAAATCTTCTACGAGCGTAAGCCCTCGTAATTAATTACATCGTAGGAGATCGAGATTTTCTACGAATACTCTCGATTAAAATAACGATAGAAATTATATTTAGAGATTTTTAGAAGTAATATCAAAGGAGATGAGTTCGTAATTTCAACAGGGATTGGATCAAGTTTTAAACACTTATTTTTGGAGTCTCGGAAAGAGGAGCATGAGACATTTGGAGATTCTGAAACAATTTGAAAGTGCCCCGACCTAATCTAATGGTTGGATTTAAATTTTTTATTGACATAAATTTAAATTTGAGTTTATTGGTTTATTATAAATTTAGGATTATATTCTCGAAGATTAAGATCTTATGATCTAAAATTTGTCTCGGATCTTAAGTTTAAATTGGGCACTAGACCATAGTAGCCCAAACCTAACTAATATAGTATAAAATCTAAACTTATCTCGGCCTAGATTGGGGAGCTAGCTAACCACCTAATTGATTTAAAATCCATGAGTATGATCATCATTATAAAAAGAGTGGTATGAACATTATAATTAACGTTTTTAAGAATTGGGACCGACATCTAGAGTGGATCATAATTGATCCCTTAACTTATATTAGGTGAGAATGCTTTAGACAAATGAAATTAAAATCTTATACTCCTTTAAATTAGTTTTTAATGTAATGAATGTTGATCAACTTGATTAAATGCATAAAATGAGTATGTAGTAGTTTTTAAACAAGGCTTGAAAATAATTTTCCCTTGAGATTGCACAATATCCCATTGACAAGTCTACACCATTAAAGGCCAGGTGGTCTGTTAGAACCCGCAGGCGGAGAGGTGCCTAACATAGAAGAGAAGATAAGATATGCTTTATGCAGACTCTCAGTAGTCTCAAGCTTACTTCTTAAAACATTAGAGTTTTTATGTGAGGTAAAAGTTTTAATTAGTTTTGAGTAGAAAAAATTTTTTAGCGTGCCCTCACAAGCCTCCAATTGAATATAGGAGATGACAAAAATGATATGCAAACCACCAAAAAATAAAAAGGGCAACCCCATTCACAATCAAATCAACTCAAGTATATTTATCAATTTAACTAATTCTTTAAAGTAATGTCTGTAGACAAATACCCCTTTTATTACAACACAAAATTGTAGAAATTAAAAGTGGCTGGGCACCACTAACCACAAACCCGGATTCTAATCCTAGAACAAACTCAAGTGACTTTGAGTGAGATACTATTTGTCCTTCTTACCTTCAAACTCATTAGATTTGTCGTACTTGGATACATAAATGGAAAATAAAACTCTTCCCTCGAGGGGGAGGTTATTCTTTTCCCATTTGGGTATTGAAATGATTTAAAATTGGGATTCCAAATAGAAAAGAATGATCTCCTTGAGGGATATCATTTCCTCTTTGAAATCTAATTTTAGATATTTGTATCCCAACTCAAATACTAACTTTCACAACTCTTAACTTTGAATAAATTATATTAATGTAAAAGTAAAAAATGTAAACTCTCTTTTAGGGTTATCCTAAGTATTTAATAATCAAACAAATCCCAAGCAATTATATATAAATGCAATGAAGTAAATCACATTTGGCCTCCCTTTTATTTATTTGGGGGCTAAGAAGCTTAAGCACTTGTATCATTTATAATTAGTATTAATTAGACTCTTTTTTATTGTCATGCATAAGAGTGACCACCAATAGAAAATCTTGTGAGCAATCAGATCGGTCCTAATCTAAAGTTAAAATATTGCCCATCACATCAATTTAGAGATTGTAATTAAAGTAAATAAATACTCACAACAATCAATTTTAGTCATATCATGTAATAAAATCTTAGAAAACCCAACACATAGCAGTAAAACTAAATATTAGCCTAGGCTAGATTTGGTTGTCCTATCAAACTATGTAAAGTGTGTGAGGAGGTTGTGTTGTTGGGATATGTCCTAGAATGAGTGATTTGTTAAAGTTGTCTAATATTCGGGTTTGTTGAAGGTTGAAGAGTAAATTTGAGTTTAAATGCAAATGTTAATGTATTAAGGTCTCTTTTAGGATATATTTTAAAGATTGAATGATAAAATGACTTTAATTAGTTAAAGATTAAGAGATTGATGAATTTTAACTAGTTTTTTTAATTTTGATTTTCCATCAACCAGTTCATGGCAGTGCTATCAAACTCGAGGAATCATACCTTCTTAAGATACTTAGCCTGCAACATGAAGTAGTCCATCCTAAAAACCTAGTTCATGTAGTTGAATTAAGGATTTTAATTTGGTTAATTTATTAAAAATCAATTAATTCTAGAATTTTATACTCCATTGAATATGTTCGTGACGTTGTGCCATCATACTCAAAAAACCAGACCTCATTAGGACATTTAACCCTGCAGCCCGAAGTAGTCAATCCTAAAAATTTCCCATTTAGAGTAGAATGTTGGTTAATTGGTTTTATTAATCAAGTTAGATTTTCTAAATTTTTAACTAATTATTGAATTTTGGAATTATCAAAATTATTTAAATGTGTTAATTAAGGGGTTAAAAGTTGACTTTTAAAACTACAGTGATTTTTTGAATTTTAGTATTTTTATTATATATTAGAGCTTAAAATAAGTAATTAGACTCTTAGTTTGCTCAATTTGGAATTTTCTACATTAAATTATGATTTTTTAAAATTTTGACCTTATTTTGGACTTTAGTTGATCGGGGAGTTGACTTTTTAATTTTGACTTAATTTTAGGATTTTGATATTTTAAAAAATAATAGATTTTAATTAGAGTTTAATGACATTGATTTTGATTAAATTGGATTTTTTCTGAAATTATGGGTGATTTTTCTAAGATTGTATATTTTTGGAATTTCTAAAATTGTCTTAATTAAGGAGATTTTTAGATTTTGATCCAAATCAACCCCAAACCCTTTGGAATCACCCCCAAAGGTCAAATATGACCTAAGAGGATATTTCCAAGCATTTGGGAATTTTTTAGAAGTTTTTAAATATTTTAAATTCATTATTTTAATTAATTGTCAGTTTTTCTTAAAAATTAAATTAAGGTTAAATTGAAGATGATTTGATTGGGCTTTTATTTTTCATGGATTAAGGGTCCAATTAGAGTCAATTAGCATCCTTATGTAAACTTTTTTAAATTTAATATGAAATTTTAGTGAATTAATTAAATATATAGGTCAAATTTTGAGAGGGATTTTGGGGTTCCAATGTTGTAATGCTTTGTCATTATGACATATTCTTTATAATGACTATCATTTTATTATTTATTGTGCATGCCTAATGTGGTGGTTTTATTCCTTGCTATGGACTATGTATTATTTTATTATGTATACCTTAATTTGTATTTTGCTATGATTGCATTGTATTGTAACAAGAACTATTATATTTGCAAAAACTTAGTCGGCCACATCTATGATTTTCAAATCATATTTGAATCACGTTCGAATACTATTCGAACTTGCTTCAAATATCATTGGAATGCTAATCAAATTCTATTTGAATAAGATACAAATAATATTTGTATTATTTTCAAATAATGTTCGAAAGATGTTTGAATCTTTTTTGAGTCAATAATTATAAGAATGAATGAAAGTCATGAAATTTTTATATGAAATTTTCAAATATGTTCCTCTGAGAAAATAAATATTGGAATATCAATCCAAATTTCATGATATATGCCAATATATAAATATGTGAGTTAATTTTTATATTTTTGCTAAATTTATAATTTATTTTTATGATATGATAATGATTTTAGATTTAGAAAAACTTTAGTCATTGGTACATTTTTCATTTTTGTCTCCTTCAGGAAACCTTCCTGGGCTCGACGGCACCCACAGCCCTTTTGCGCCCAAACCATCTAATAAGATGCGACATTAGTTATAAATCTTCATCAGACGGCTACATATAGAGATCAGCCTAAGACGGCGCATTATATCCTTTTCTGTACGTCGCGGACTGAAGAAGGGGGACTCAGCCGGTCCGCCTTATTTCTTCTTGGCTTTAGCTAAGCCCTAAACCTCAATTGGAAATTGGCAAATCCGCTCGTGCTCTTCTTCTTCTTCTCGATCCTTCTTTCGCTGTCCGGCGATGGATTTCGACGAGTACGACTACTTGGAGAAATCAGTTGAGGTTCCTCGGATCCATAAAGATACGGGGCACCGCAACTCCCGACACCATCCCGAGGGCGAGAAGGATGGCGGTGAACGCAAGAGCCGCGAGTCGAAGAGATCAAGGACGGACGATAACGGAGGGACGGTGGATCGCGATGAACGGAACCGATCTGACCGAAGGGAGAAGGATTACCGTAGGAGCGGCGACAAGGAGCACGAAAGGGATAGGGATCATCGCGAGAGGGATAGGGAGAGAGAGAAAGATAGACACCGGGAAAGAGAGAAGGAGAAAGATAGACACCGGGAAAGCGAGAAGGAGAAGGAGAGGAGCAGGGATAGGGATAGTGAAAAAGAGATGGATTTGGACAGGGAGAGGGAAAGATCTAGGAGAAGCCGCAGCAGCTCTAGGAGGCATGATATTGACAACTTAAAAGAAATGGAGAGGGCTAGGAGCAGGGAAATAAGGGAGCGAGATGAAAGGGACTCTAGGGAAATCAGGTAGGTGTGGTTGTTATTATGACATATGAGCTTTTTCTTCTGTAATTTGTTGACTATATGTAATTTTTTTATTTCAATTGGTACGAAACAAGTTAGTATTCATGTCCCTTCCATGTCTTTATTTACTTCAATGTTTCGAGATTCTTGTTTCTTTAGAATTCATACCTTGCATCCTAACTTCAATTCTTCATTTCCAAACAGTTTGCATCTTGATTTTCTGTATGATGAGATGCTTGGAAAATAATTTGTTAGCTATAAGGAGGGACATGAAGTATGGGAAACTGCAATTTAATTGTCGCATGGGTACTTATTTGTTCTGTTCGTTCTTATACTTGTCATGCGAAATTGGAAATTGACCAGAATAAGCTGAATTTTTAGTTTTATTAATTGAAGAATTTGGGCACTAGGAGACAAAGTGTTGTTATTAAATTTTAAATGCCTAAACTTTTCAAGTGCTAGCAATGCGATGTTGATAGACATTGGAATATGGTACAAGAAGCAAGTTTTTTGTTCATGAATTCATAGGATATAAGTTGAAATTGGCCTTTTGCCTGCAAAAGATGCCAGATTATTTGTTGAACCCTCATATTTCCTATTATTTTCATGATTTTGTTGTAAACCTTTCTACTCTTTTGATCACTTATTTTTTTTAGGCACAAATTGTGATGCGTGATGATGAATGGATACAAATGTAGACTATAACACTCAACTTCTTAAAACTTTTATGCCCTTGAAATATAGTCGTCACTTATCTGTGTAGCTTCATGAATTGCATATGTTTTTTAATGGGTCATTCAATAGAATTTTGGATGAATTACTAAATTGAACATTGAATATTACAAGTCTTTGTGGAGGAATGAGCATTAAATCTGTGTGAAAAAATATCCTTAAAACATGCAAAAATCTAGCCTAAGAATGAGATATAGTGAGATTGTGTGGGTTGTCCCAAAGGGCCCCAAGCACTACCCATACTTTGGGGGTGGTTAGGCATGTGTGGGCTGGATGAACCATGCGGTCTAGTGATGTTCATGACCAGTTGGGTTGAGCATTGCCTAAAAAAACCCGAATACAAGGAGGCTTGTGATACCTCACTTTGGTTTTGATGGCTAATGCTCCAACCACTAGCCACGACAACCTTGAGATCATGATGGTTATTTGATCTCATTTATGGCTGCTTATCTTCTCCCATCCCCATATTTAACCTTCTATGGTGACCTCCTCCAAGCATAAATTGGGGATAGTCCTTGTGTCGTCTATGCTTGAGCAAGATTTTGGAGTGTTACCGGTGGAAGAAAGAAAGAGCTGAACTAGTGATTTTAGAACTTGGTTAGGTTTTGGAGGAGGAAGAAGGGGGTGGGGTGGGGAGTCCATAAAATGTTTTGAAAAAAATCACATTACTATGCAAAATCCAATTAGGTCAAATATGACATCCATTTTGAAAGATTCTCTTTGATCGTCAATTCTTGGTGGGAATTTCTAGTGGTCTATTTTAAATATTTGCATTCCTTTTTTATTCATTTAAGTTTAAATATGATGCTTGTGATACCCATATGATTTATATTATTCCATGATTCTAAGAAGAGGATTTTCAAGATATATTCAATTTATTTTTAGAGAATAATAAGCATGCTAAATTAATAGTTCAAATTATTAGAAAATGACATTTTGTTATCAAGAAAAAAATCATTTATGAGAATAACTTATGCGAAATGATAAAAAAAAAGAAGTCATTAATATGCGGTTAATAAGCACCTTGCATGTATATTTATAATTTTGGGGACATTTTTATTCTTTGTAAGAACCTATTGTTGCAAGGGTTTTTGTGGCCAAAGCACGATATCATTTTAGGGGTTGTAGAATCCATTGCATGATAAGAGGTGTAAAGGTTCGTTTAAGGCAATTTTTTCATAACTTCTTTTATGTATAATGCTACTGCATTTATGCTTGGCTATAATTTTCTTAATTCTTTTAGAAATTTTTGTAGTGAAAAATAACTTTTTACAACTACTTTTGTTTGAGTGTAGTTATTATAAGAAAGTTGTCCAACTGTTTCTGCAACAACATCAAAACTTTATCCCACTAAATGGGGTATGCTATTTTAGTTTTATTTTTATTTTTTCATTGTGTCATATTAAAAGTTAAATTCTCATTTAAATCTAATAAAAAAGTTCATTTCTAATACTTTCTAACCAAGTATTTTTAGGTTTACCTCTATCATTCTTAAAATATGCCTGATCTAATACATCTACTCTCCTAATCGTCTCATTGTAAGACTGACATTTTATGTGACCAAACCATCTAAGGTGACTCTCTCTGATCTTATCTGCCATTAGAGCTACTCCAACATTGTCATGTACATATTTGTTTCACATTTTGTCTCTATGCATCAAGGTTTAAAATTGTGTAAATAAGTCTCGAGGCGGTGTGAGGCATAAGCCTCATGGACGAAGAATTGCGTAAATGTGAATTTAAGTATTATAGCAGGTAAATAGCTATAAGAGTCTATGATACAATCAAAATATCTAAATGAGAAGTTAACTTAGTAAAATTGATGCAATATATGCATCTCATAGCATAATTCAAAGTACAAAACTACAAATTGAAGTCTATCAGAACTCCCAAAGTACAAATAAGAAAGAACATCTAAAATCCAATCATGTCCCACCACTAAATGTGTCTTCAGTGGAGACATCTTCATCTCCAATTGTATCTATGAATGCTAAATCTTCATCATTTTCAATCGTATCCACTTTTCTCTTCTCTGTTTAATAAGAATGATTAGTGTGCTGTTAATTATATATATTTTAAATGTAATAACACATAGAAATTATGAGATATCTTTGTTTGCTTGTTGTGCTTCAGTACTAGTGGATGTGTGTGGTGTGGTACTAGTGGATGTGCTCGCTTGATTTGCTTCGTCCCTCAAGACATTCACACTTAGATACTCTAGCTGCAGGTCTGATAATAGAAAATCTATCTCATCATCTATGAACCACTTATTATCAGACATTACATCATCACACACCAAATGGTCATCATCATCCTTCAACCCCTTGTTTCTCAATCTCTTATCTCAACCTCTTATTGTGCATAATATACACAAGGGAGTTCATTCTGAGTGTTGAAAGTTGATTTCTTCTCTTTGTTTGCACTTGACTATATGTGCTTCAGTTTCGCTCACACCTAGAGGAAGAACAAGTGAGACCCAAAACTCTAACTGCAAAACTCTGTAACTCAGGAGTGGAATCACCAAATTGGATCCTCCATTCAACTATTTTTAAAAATACAAAAGATAATCAGAACATATTAAAATGTTATGCATGTACAGTTACTTTGCAAGAATAAGCTAACCTGGAGAGCGTTTGACAATAATAGATCTTGCTGCTTGTACACCAAAAAATCCCTCCCTATTTCAAAATAGAACAAGTTTTAAATCTGCACGCTTTGTATGTGATCAATACAGCGTGCGGCATAGGGGGTCCAACAGAGGTGTTTCCTCTTATCCATCAACATCTGACCAGCTGCTTTGTATGCACTAGCATTACCAGTCACCAACTGAACAACCAATTGCTCCCCGATCTCCTCGACAACCATCTAATAAATCGAAAATGAAATTAGTTTTTTTATCTCATATGAAGCTTCAACTGATCGTAAAAACATCGTGCCATAGGGATTATTTACAAATATATTAATCATGCTCCTGCTCTTGATGTCATACCATCCATCTGATATAATGGTAACACCTGTTTCACTCCATGTCTTTTTAATCCCATAAATACTCCGCTCTGTTTTATGCAGCTCCTTCAAAATCCATGTCTGCAACTCGTACATGGAAGGTGCCTTTAACCCTCGCCCATACAGCCCTACAGATCGCAACATATTGATGTAGGCCGACGATGTCGCTACATTAAATGGAATGTTATTCTAAAAAAAAATGCCAATATCCATGCACGCATGCCGTCGACCATCTCTGGTACCAGCCGCAAGCTTCATCTGTGCTTTTCCTCTATCCTCAGCCGCAAGCTTCATCTGTGCTTTTCCTCTATCCTCTACTGTATTAATCATATACTGGTCCATAGGACCCCGAGCACCTCTACTGTATATAGTGGAATAAAAGTCATTTCCACTCTCGCTCTCGTAGTAAGCACAATGTTCGACCCTGTCATCAAATTGCTCATGTTGTAAATGCTTGGCCGTGGTACTCTTCTTCATGTAAGCAGTAATTTCCTCCTCCACCTTATCCTGCACATTAACACAAGATTCCACATTTTTATGTGAGCCAGATAAGTGTTCCTTCATGTGGGTAACTCATCCGTTCACAACTTTATCACAAAAATTGTATTTCAAATACACGCATGTCTTCTCACTGCCGCCTATGTCATCATGTACACTGTACTTCCAAGAAAAATCCCTCTGCAATGACGTATTTGACTTTTCCTTGCCCCTAACCATATTTCCTAATGCACAAATGCAAAATCAAACAAAAAATATCAAAAAATTTTAAACCCTATATTTTCTATAAGTTGAAAAATCAAACCTTGAATTAAAAAAACCTAAAACCTAAAACCGATAGTAGAGGTGTCGTAGAGGGCGGCCGGACATGTGTTGCTCACCGGTGCGAGGCTGCGCCGACAGGAGTGGCGGCGGGAAGGTCGGCCGAGGGATGCTAGGGCGGGGTCGTGCGGTTTGCGGCTTTGTGCGGTTCGGGTCGGCTGAGGGACGGGAGGATGAATGGGGCATTTCATTAGGCACTTAAGTGAGTGGGACTCATTTTCTTGAGGCGTACGCCTCACATGTTATTGCACAATTGCTCCTCTGAGGCGCGCCTCAGGTTATATAAGGCGTACGCCTCTCCCAGTCCCAAAATTGCTTAAGCAATAAGGTGCCTGGGGGTGAAATTGCGCAGAGGCGCGCCTCTAATTGCACTATGCTATGCATAATACCACTAATACACTTGAGCATCCTTATCTCCACAACATTTAATTTAATTTTATGCCTCTCTTTCAATGGCCAACATTTTTCTAACTTTTTCTAATGGGAAAAAGATAATTATATCAACAATTTCTTTCAGAAAATATATTTTATCCACAACAATTCTACAGCTATTTTTATAAAAATAGCTGCAGTTGCTCCAAAGGAGCCCTCAATGACCTGTTGCTTGCTTTTTTGATAGGTCTATGTCGAGGTTTTTTGGAACTCTATCTCAAAATTCTGATAAATTTATATATTTGCAACAATTTCGATAGCTAGATGCACTTTTAGTTACAATAGATGGATCTTTCAATAATACAATAGATAGATATTTCAACAATAGTTTATGTTAAGGACTATTTTTATTTTTATTTTTTAATTTTTTGTGTGACACACCCTATTTTAATACTGATATTTTCAGATTATTCTGTAGGATCCATTGAATAGAGGAAAAAATCATGATCTTTAAACATACTTATTTGCATGTTAGTTTTAGTTGTTTCTCATTTGCACCTTATTGCAACTATTAAGACGTAGAACTCTTTTTCATGTTTTGATAGATAAAGTATGCCGATTCTTTCAGTCTGAACTTGAATTATGCAGAGCAGTGAAATGTTGATATGACCTAAATTGTGTGAAAAAAGATTTTGTGTTTAGGAGGGGCAAATAATCCCTTGTTATTAGGCTGTGACGGTGCTAATCCAAGCTCTTGTAGGATGAGATGAGGCATGGATTGAGGTATTCCAAGGTAGCCCTTGTAGGATGACATCAAGACACATGGGGGAGGGAGGAAGGCTTTTAAGTATAATTGTTCAACACTAGGTTGACTGAACATGACGGAGGCAAGGAGGAAGGCTGTTGCAAAAGGGTTCAACACAAGGTTTTAAATGCAAGGATGGCCGATAGACATTTCTTGTTACTTTGTAGCATGCAAGTTTTTTTTTTTAATTATGATATAATTGGTTTGATTTCTTAAGGGCATATTTGGCAACTAGCATATTTAACTATTTAGGATTTAGTAAATCTTATAAATTCGGATTTAGTAAATCCTAGATGAGTTAAATTATGAAAACTATTTGGCAATATAAGTGATAAAGTCTGTTAAATCCTGTGGAACTGTTTGACAATGTAATCCATGATTTAAGATGGTTATTTGAAATATGAGTTGTAGGCAATATTTTAAGTTCCTTTCTTGCTATACTTTTTAAACCAATAGCTCCAAAGGGTGCATGTAGGGTAAGAACAAAAAGCAAATTCAACATGTTATAAATGCACAATAACATTACTGTAATACATAATTTTGAATAGAAACAATGAACACAACAAATCTACATGTGTTGTGATTTTTTTTCTTCTGTGAAATTTTCTTCAACATGAGATAATTAGGCGCGCAAAAATATTACCAATCTAAATGCATATGACTAAAGTGGCTCTGAAAAGGGTTTTAAAATGAGATTTGTATATCATATGCATAGTGGACACTAGATGGAAAAAATTGGAGCTTCAACTGGTGAACACTAGGCGATGAATTGTAAGTGAGGAGGTAGATGACATGAGACGCTAGGGAAAAAAATACCTCTTTATAGGCGACAACGACCTGTCAGGATGGAGTGCTTACTACATCGATCGATGGGGAGCCGAGGCCATGGTTTCAAATGGGGTGAATTGCCGCAAGAAGACAATATTTGAAAAATTGTATACCTTCTGCCCGCGGTAAGAAGTCAAGTTTGCCGAACGCACACAGTAAATTGCAGTTCCTTCTTCCTCACGCCCTTCTTTGTCCAAATACCGTAAATCTGTTGAACTCCTGGATTTACTAAATCCGGGGTTTGAGTTAATCCGGGATTTACCTCAAAAAAGTGGCAACGGCGGATTTATTCTGTCGTGAGATTTATGTCGAGTGTAAATCCCGTTTGGCAGGATTTAATCAGTGAGATTTCCTAAATCCTGCTCAAATCTGATGTAAATCTTGTTGCCAAACAGCCTCAAATGTATTTTGTTGCATTTTGTACGATTTGGTAGAGATAACAATGCTCACAGCTCACAGAGCTCTTATTTTGATCCATTTAAAGGCCTCAAATAGGACAAATTATTCGGTGTGGAGTCCGAACGTCGTCTAGAGGCCAATAAAAATGCACCACGTCACCCCAAAAGTGTACCGCGCTCGGTACCAAGCTGTATCGGACAGTTCTCCCGTCCGGTGTCCACACAGAATAATCTCTCCTTGAATTGAGCCAATTCTATAGTGCATCTATATGATATGCTTTTAGGCTATCTTATCGGTAATTATGATAAATAAAAAACTTACGTTTCCATGCTTTGCAAAATAATATCATGATGTTGGGTCTTTAGTATTTACTTGAAGCTGAATTTAAGCATCTATTTGCAAAATAAGGTATTTGTTAAAACTGCTTTGATTGAATTTAATAATGGAAAAAAGAATTTTGTATCATATTTACATCTCTCTACTCCTATAAGATAAGGAGTTTTTTTGTCTAAATATAATGTAATATGCTTTATTTAGTTTTGTTTGTTTGTAACATCTATTAATGATTATTTTGATGAGTATAGTGCGCGGCGAAGTAGTTATAAATGCTTTTTTGATCATTTTTGTGGTTGTAGATGGTGAGTTGTTTTGACCTTTCATTGAACTATGATATGCTTGAAAACTTAATGAAAGAAAGGAGCAGTTTTACGCTAGAGTATTAGTCTACTTATTTGTTTGAATGTAACTTTTCTTCAACTTTGTTCAATAATCAAGTAGGTTAAAATTGACTTTATCTTTTTTACTTCCATGTTTCTTCATCTAATTAAAAGCCTTTCCATTTTCATGCAGGCGGTTCAGAGATAAAAAAGAACTGGAACCTGAAGCTGACCCTGAAAGAGATCAGAGGACAGTTTTTGCTTATCAGGTATGGTTGGAGTGTTATTTCTATCCTTGGAAACTGCACAAGAGTCATCATTTGTTTGATTTATTTGCCACATCTGTTTTTTTCCTACTCTGCTGACTATGCAGATGCCTTTGAAGGCTACTGAGAGAGATGTTTATGAGTTCTTCTCAAAAGCGGGCAAGGTCAGTGAAATATATTTCTTATTCTTTGTTGTGGATATAGAATCTTGTGATTGCTTATCCTTCTCAATTTATTAGGTTCTACTACATGTTTTGATAACATGCACCACCTGATAAAAAGTGCCCTGATATTTACATAATTCATGCAATGTCAGGTATTCTATTTTATATAGCTGTAAAATACAAATGCCCATATTGTCGTTTGAGAGTTTCATCAACTAATTTTGTGCTTAAAAATTGAAGCTTTAGTAAGAAATATACCACCAGGTATATTTGATGCATTCCATTGAGATACATTTGCTTCTTATTGCAGTAAATGCTTCCCTGCTTCAGTGAGGTGTATTATAATGACTTTTTTCTGGCTCAACATACTATTTATTTGGTGAGTGTTATGTAAATGGAAAAGTTGATTGGGGCCTTATCAACTTTACTACGTAGGAGGTGTAATGTGTAGTAAGAATGCCAATGCATTGTTTAAAGAATCCCTGCATGTATTTCTTTTTTGGGGTGAGTTCATGATTATTTTTTTTCCAGGTCAGAGATGTGCGCTTGATCATGGATCGAAATTCTAGGAGATCAAAAGGAGTTGGGTATGTTTACTTTAAGCTGTGTGTTTTTGATGTTGCTATAAATGTTGGTCCTTTAGAGAAGCTATTTTTTATTGCTTTGTGGAATTTATCAACTGAAGTTATTTCATAAATTTTAGATTAAGGCTCTGGGTTGCAAAAATATAATCTTTTAGCGCTTGTTTTTTTCTGGTAACGCTGTGCTTTGGTTGGTAATTTTATGCACGCATGTGTTAAGATTGACAAGCTTCTCTGTAAGTGTAACCATAGTATATCTGGGGAGGGCTGGGGAGTTTAGTAAACATTGAAGGGTTTTCTTTTCCTTTTCCCTCATTGGTAAAATTTTTGACTCAATGTGTTTGGAAATGAAATGCATTGCTTGCAATAGCCAATAGCGCACACACATGCTATTTTAAACATGTTGCAGACGATTTCTTTTCTTTATCTTTAGATCTCAGATTTTGTAAATTCTTTTGTGCACAACAACACTAGCTTTTTCTGCAATGTTACTCTAGTAAAAAAAAAAAAAAGAAGAATCAATTGTGTGAAGGGTTTTTCCACTTAATGAATTGTTGATTTATGATGGATCTAGTATATGTTTGTACTGTTTGATCGTCTCTTATAACGATCTCCAAGATTTCATTATTTTTCTTATTCACTTCTATGTGCTGGGCTTTCCTTGCTTCAGGTATATCTTTGGTTTTGTTATTGTGTATCTTGTTTACATTGTCCTATGTAAATCTTCTTTTGGCAGGTATTAGAAATTTTGATTATGTTTTCACTGTTATTTTGTTGTTATCTTGTGCTGTATTTTTGACAGGTACATCGAGTTTTATGATGCAATGTCTGTGCCTATGGCAATCGCTCTTTCTGGTCATCAACTTTTAGGTCAGCCTGTGATGGTCAAACCTTCTGAAGCAGAGAAGAATCTTGTTCAGTCAAATACTACTGGATCACTTGGTGCAGCTGGTGCTCGAAAAATTTATGTCGGGAACTTGCACTTCAACATTACTGAAGATTTGCTCCGTCAGGTAGATAATATCTGTAGGATATTTTCGTTGCTATGCCAATTTCTTGCTAGTAAATAGCAATAGTGGATGTATGGATTTTAGAAAATTAATTTGGTTGTTTCAGTTTTATATGTTTTAAATAGTTTATATGATAGATTTTGACTTCGTTGTTGATATATATGCTTACTAGGAGTAGGATTGATTTCAGGTTCCTTTTGGTGATCTGTTCTGTATTGCATTGAATTAGATAAAATCATTGCTATGGTTGCAATTTGCTTCAAAAGCATGTTGGCATCGTTAAGCTATGACCATGGGCGCTTATGGGATAAAATTTTTTTTCTCTGTTTCACACAAAAATATTATTATTATTTTGGAAAGAAACACAAGGTTGCATGTTCAATGGAAAGGAAATGTGTTTAGATATTCTATACAAATGGTATTAGGATAGGCTTGAAAATCATTGAATAAACTTTAAGGCTAGTGCTATATATAAAGAGTTTGTGTGCACTAATCTCAAAGTAAATTCAATGAGTTTCAAACTCATCTTGATGCAATTTAGATTAGGATATTCTGACACAATTTTTAGTCATTATGAATTGAGCAGCATCAACGACAACAATAACACCACCAAGTCTTTATTTCACTACATAGGGTTGGCAACATGAATATTTTTTCTCCATTGTGCCCTATTAAGAATAAAATTCTCATTTAAATTTAATAGAAAATGTCATTTCTAATATTTTTTAATCAAGTTTTTTTTTTCAAGTTGATCTCCATCTTTCTTAACGTAGGTTGGATCTTATACATCTCTCTTAACTGTGTCATTGGAAGGCCGGCTTTTTATGTGACCAAACCATCTAAGGCGACTCTTTTTAATCTTATCTGCCACTAGAGCTACTCCAACATTTTCACTTATATACTCGTTTCACATTTTGTCTCTAAATATAAATCCACTCATCCACTTGAGCATCCTCATCTTTGCAACACTTAATTTTATGCTTCTCTTTTAATGGCCAACATTTTGCACCATAAAGCATTGCAGTCTTACCGTATTCTTATAAAATTTCCCCTTAAGTTCGAAGGGTACTTTTTCGATCACATAACATGCCTGATGCATTTATCCTCTTCAACCATCCGACTTGAATTCTACTAATAATATCCCCATCTATTTCACCATCGCTTTGGATGATAGTGATGTGATATGATGTAAATCCAGGATTTGTATTTAGAAGTTTAACAAAAGATTATCCAAGTATGCTAATTGCAAATTAAATCTTGTTCCCAATTCAAGCTTTTCGGAAATCTTAATTGTTAACTACGACTAGGCAAGCACTTACACCTAAATTAGCAAGGCCAAGAAAATAACAACTTTCATAAACGTAAAGCAAATGAAAAGACCAACTAGAATTTCAAAGGTTAACAAAGCGATTGTCTCACCTTGAGGCCGCTCTCATTTACCTACTCCTAGGCTTGTTGGGAGAAGAAGAACCACACGATAGATGAGATCACTCCTAGGGCGAAGGTGCCGTAGATTCGTAGGGAGGAAGATGTTGGCGCGGGTCGTGGAGGTGTTGCAATGCGACGTCTTTCGACGATCCAAGTGTACACTGAAAAATGATCGTCGACGGTCTCTATCAAGGTGGGTACGATCCGGGCCAAATACTCCTCAACGGTGTCGTCGAAGTCGAATCCGACGTCAAAGAAAGGGGACCGGAGGATGTCTACTCGTCCGTGATCGTCGTATTCAAACCCGAAATTCCATTCGGGAACCTCCATGCATTATTTGAGGGGAGAAAGGGAGGTTGCCGCCAAGAAATCTCCAAAAGGGGAGAGGGTAGGCCGGCGGGATGTTGAGGGAGGAGGAGGCCGGCGGTAGGTTTAGGGGAAAAGGGAACTAAACGTTAGAAATCTGAAGTTGATTTCAGTTTAGGGAATTTGTGAGGGAAAATTTGAAAATTAATTTTGAAATCCCCAAATTAAGGAGGGGGATTAAAGCTTTCCCAATGGAGGGGCTCAAGGGGGCGGCGGCTTGATGAGAGGGGGAAGGATTTGAATAAGAAAACTGAAATAATTTCAGTTTTAATTAAAACCTGAGGGAATTAATTTGAAATTAGGAGTTGAATTTCAAATTAGAAGTAGGGAATAATTGTGCAATCAAGAGGGGCCCAATAAGGGGGCCGGCGGCATCAATGAGGGGAGAGGAGGCTTAGGGATGAGGTGGCGGTTTCCAAATTAGGTGGATGACTAGGAAATTATTATTTCATGAACCCAATTTCATGGAAGTGAAATTGTTTTCAAAAGTTAAAACTTTCCTAATATGGACCATCCAAATTTGGAAATAATTTGAAATTTGAAAATCAAATTTCAATGAGGGAAGGAGATGGTGGGGTGGCGGTGGTGGAGGGGAATGGGGCGTCGGCACGGTGGTGGGCGGCAGTGGAGACTTGGCCGGCGGTGGGGAAGGGTCTAGGGGTCGGCGGCAAGAGCAAGGGGTGGGGAAGATTTCGAAGAGTTTGTGGGAGAAGAAAGATTATTCCAAGCAAATAAAAATAAAAAAAAGAAATAACTTGAGAACTCACTAAGAGATCTCAATGGAAGCACTCACCAAGAGAACTCCATGCACTCACAAAGAGAACAAGATGCGGAAGCTTTTCATTTCATTCATCAATAATCCCATACAATGATACAAGCCTTTATATATAGGCTTACATGAAAAATAAAAGCATAAAGTCACAAATGCCCTTGGGCTACAGTAAGTGAAACATCCCTCATAGGGGTACAAACGGAAACATGAAATAACTAATAAAAGAAAAGAACTAAAGCATCATAGGTAAAGACTCTGAATCAGGGCCGTCGATCGTCGTCCCCGGCGATGGTACACATGGCGAAATCTGATGCTTTCATCATTCTCCCCGGGTGGGAGAAAACTCGACCCTGTCGAGTAAGGGTCCTGAGAACTCTCGTACAGCTCCAGAATGTCGGGGTCCAGTCTCTGTATCTCATCCCGCTCTAGCCAAGTGTCCTCCGTCTCCGGCTTTCCTCTCCAACGCACTAAGTATCTGTGGCGTCCGCCGTCCCTGGTGGAAATGATCTCATCACTTAGTATAGTTTCAATCTTCTCCCTGTTAGGTAGTGTGGGAATTTTAGGGAGTGGAGGTAAGGCTGGGATCTCACTAGGTATGGACTCACAAGGCTCAATATTCAAAGGATTGTTTGGGTTAAAATCAGGCCCATCAAAGGCTACTAGATCCTCAATGTTAAACGTGGGATTCATGTTGAAACCTTTAGGAAGGTCCAAAACATAAGCATTACTGTTTACTTTGGAAGTTATTTTAAAAGGACCCGCACTTTTAGCATGCAGCTTCTTAACGGCTCCAGGCGGGAACCGCTCCGGACGAATCCGAACCATGACATAGTCTCCAAGTTTGAACTCCTTGAAGCGTCGTTTGAGATCAGCATTTAATTTGTAATTTTCATTACTTTGTATAATTCTTTTGTTAATTTCTTGATGCAATTCCTGGATATGGGATGCAAATGCAGATGCAGACTCAGACACTCTAATCTTAGGACTCATGGGGACTAAGTCTATAGGCTGCTTAGGTTGGTGTCCATAAACAATCTCAGCGGGGCTCATATCGGTGGTTCGGTTGACAGAGTTATTGTAGGCAAACTCGGCAATGGGTAGCTTGGAGTCCCAATCCCTAATGTTTTCACCTACCAAGGCCCTAAGGAGGTTACCCAGGCTCCTATTAACAACTTCGGTTTGGCCATCCGTTTGTGGGTGGAAGGCAGTGGAGAACTGCAGCTTAGTACCCATTCTAACCCATAAGGTTTTCCAGAAGTAACTCGTAAATTTCACGTCCCTATCCGACACAATTGTTTTTGGGAGTCCATGGAGTCGGACAATCTCGTTAAAATATAACTTGGCAATTCTAGAGGCGTCGAAGGTTTTAGCACACGGGAGGAAATGGGCCATCTTAGAGAAACGATCTACTACAACAAAGATAGAGTCATGCTTCCTAATGGTCTTGGGGAGCCCTAAAACAAAATCCATGCTGATATCTTCCCAAGGACGGTTTGGGACGGGCAGCGGGGTGTATAGGCCTGTGTTTTGTTTCCTCTGTTTTGCTAGCTGACAGGTATGACAACGTTTGATCAATCTAGTGACGTCATGCTTAAGGCTGGGCCAGAAAAACCTATACTCAACGGCTGCAATGGTTTTAGCCTGCCCAAAATGTCCGGCTAATCCTCCTGCGTGTAGCTCCCACACAAGAAACTCTCGAAGGGAAGTGTTGGGAATACACAAACCATCCTCCAACAAGAAATCATCCACAGATGGTTTGTCCCCCGCCATTAGTAACGCATATATTTCCTTAAAATTAGCACACTCGGGGTAGTCATCCTTGATGCGTTCGAATCCGACAACTTCTGTTCTCATTTCTCTTGTGACCAATATCCTACGGCTTAAAGCATCGGCCGCTTTATTCTCAGTTCCGGCTTTATGTCTGATAGTATACGAATACTCCTGTAAGAACTCGACCCAACGACCATGACGGGCATTTAACTTCTTTTGGGAGTTGATGTATCTCAAAGCCTCATGATATGAAAAAATTACAAACTCCTGGGGTAGCAAATAGTGTCTCCAGTATCTAAGGGATTGAATGATTGCATAAAACTCCTTATCATAGGTAGAGTACCTCTGTCGTATGTCATTGAGTTTCTTGCTGAAGTATGCTACCGGATGTCCTTCTTGTGACAAAACTCCTCCTATTCCGATTCCGGATGCGTCACAGGTTACTTCGAATACTTTAGAAAAATCGGGGAGACGCATGACAGGAGCTTCTACCATTCTCTTCTTAATATCCTCAAACGCTCTAGTAGCGGCAGTCGTCCAATGAAATTCCCCTTTCTTAAGACAATTAGTTATGGGGGCTACAATGGTGCTGAAATTTCGAATAAACCTCCGATAGAAGGTAGCCAATCCATGAAAGCTTCTAACATCCCGGATATTCTTAGGTTCTGGCCACTCATTTATTGCTCGCACCTTCTCAGGATCTGCAGATATCCCTTGAGTTGAAATAATAAATCCAAGAAAGGTCACACTATCGGTGAGGAATTTGCACTTAGCAGGGTTGGCGAATAGCTGTTCTTTCCTCAAAACTTCACAGACTTGAGTTATATGATTGAGATGTTGATCCTCCGAAGTGCTGTAGATTAATATGTCATCGAAGTAAACTACTACGAACTTTCCTAAAAAGGGCCTAAGAACTTGAGTCATAACTCTCATAAAGGTACTAGGGGCGTTGCTCAGTCCAAACGGCATAACAGTCCACTCATAAAGTCCATCTTTAGTTTTGAATGCCGTTTTCCATTCATCCCCGGGACGGATTCTAATCTGATGATACCCACTCTTAAGATCTATCTTGGAAAATAGAGTGGCCCCGGTCATCATGTCTAGCATGTCATCTAGCCGAGGAATGGGAAATCTATACTTGACGGTAATCTTGTTGATAGCGCGGCTATCAACACACATTCGCCACGAGCCGTCCTTTTTGGGAGTTAGGAGAGCAGGAACAGCGCAGGGGCTGAGGCTCTCCTTGATGAATCCTCGTTGTAGGAGTTCATCGACTTGTTTCTTAAGCTCAGAATGTTCAGTCGGGTTCATACGATAGTGAGGAAGGTTGGGTAGGGATGCCCCTGGCACCAAGTCTATCGCGTGTTGTATGTCTCGCAGGGGTGGCAGTTGGTTAGGCAAATCGTCTGGGAAAACATCCGCAAAGTTTTCAAGAAGAGGCTTAACGGCATCGGGGATTGGTTCTTTCTGGTCCTCATCTACTTCTCTAGCCACTAAGGCATACATGGATGCTCCTTGGGTGATCTCAGTTTCCACCTCCTTCGCAGTCAGTAAGTGGAGGCCTTTACTTTGCTTGGCTGAGATAGGTTTAGCTTCAGTTTTGGGAGGTTTCGGTTGAGAGGGCATTAGCTTGATCTTCTTTCCATTATGTTCGAACACAGGTGTTCGTCCTCCCATAAATATGTACGTTGTTGTCAAATAACCAAGGGCGACCCAGGATAATTTGACCTACATCCATGGTTAGAACATCGCACCAAATCTTGTCTTGATATCCCACAAATTCTATCGGAATAAGGCTTCGATCTTTAATTTCTATAGTAGTCGAATTGATCCAAGAAACCTTATACGGATTCGGGTGCGGGGTCATCTTAAGATTGAGCTTGGAGACCATAGCTGATGAGACTGCGTTGATACAGCTTCCACTATCTATGATAACCTTGCAGCTCTTGTCTCCAATCTTAATAAAGGTATGAAAAGTTGAGGTCCTACGCCAATCATCGCTTAATTTAGGTTGGGCCAAAGCGCACCTAACAACTTGTAAGGTAACAGGCTCTTCTTCAGTAAAAGAGTCTTCTTCCTCATCCACTTGGTGAACTAAATCAGTCTCAGGTTCTTCATCCTCTTCGTCCACCTCTTCAATTATGGTGACTTTGTAGGGACTAGAACATTGCGAAGCAATATGTCCGTACCCATGACACCTATAGCATTTGGTTCCTGAATTGGGTTTGGAAGCCTCTCGCTCTGGAGCTTTACCTTTGAGGTCCGTACGAGGTGGGGCCGAACTAGCAGGGGTTCGGTTTGCAGTCGATCCCGAGGGTCGGGTTTGAGGTTGTCCAGACGAGGTTCGATATGAGCTCGAGCGGGAGTCAAAGTGCCTAGTTTGGGAGTGGGTTCTAGAATCTTCGAGGTCGAGAACTAGGCTACAGGCTGCCTCTAAAGAGTCTACACCTCGAGCAAAGAGTTCCGTACGCAGGTCTTCCCTAAGGCCAGCTCTAAACATGGATAGGATTTGGGTTGGGGTGGCGGACTCCTCGCCGTTGCATCGAATCAAGAAATCATCGAAGGCAGAGATGTCGTCCTTAACAGGTTTGCTTCCTTGAGTCAGTCTATTCCACTTATCTAGGAGTTTGGGATAGTAGGAAGGTGGGAGGTATTTTCTCCTAAGCTCTTGCTTCATGGTTCTCCAATCGCTGATAGGGTGTTCACCGCGAGCTTCGCGCATGTTTTCTAAGTTGGTCCAGTACAGGTTGGCTCGACCAATTAGCTTCATCTCGGCGAACCTCACTTTCCTCGCCTCAGAGATGTTGTACCATTTGAAATAACTATCCATTGACTTCAGCCAATCTAGGAAAACTTGAGGGTCAAGGGTTCCGTCGTAGGTCGGGGCGTCAATCCTGATGTTCTTCAGTAATTGAGCGTCGTTGTCTCTCCAAGTGTTGTCGTCCCCTATGGGCTCCTGAGGTGGCCTAGGGTTGCGTGGGTAATGGTCGTGAAAACATCCGGGATCTCGATGGGGTTCAGGATCGGGTCGGTTGTCTTCGCCATAAGGGGAGTGAGGTCTTGACGGAGTATAAATTGCAGGATTCCCGTTACGCTCGATGTTATCTAGTCGGTCACTCGTGTGGCGCCTAAAGTCGGCTAAATCGGTTTGGGTGTTACGAATTTGCTGAGTAACGGTACCCAATTGGCCCAAAATGAGGTCAAGGGTTGCTTGCATATGAGTTGGGTCCATGGTTGGGTGCTAGGGATCACTAGGATGGCTTCCTAAGTCACGGACAGCCACTAATCCCACTGAAACGTTTGCTGGAAATGAAGTTACAGCAGCTGGAACATGTGGGACAGCACGCAAATAAGAGTAGGAAGTCACCTAAGCGAGTTGGCGAGGTTCCCGGGTCAAGGCAGCACTTAAGCAGCGACTATAAGCTCACTAACGGACGTCTAACAGCTGCAGAAAACAGTGGACAGCAGCTGGACACTTCCTAGAACTCCTCCCACAGGTTATACTAAGTGCAGAAAGTGAGTGGACAACAAACTCAAGTGTTTGTCTAAGCAACCTAAACAGTTTGGGACGTGGATGTGGCAAGGACAGCACTTAGACAATGAAATAGACTTGCTTAAAATGAAGAAAATGATGTAGAAATTTAAAAGGCAGCAAGCTAAACAGTGAGAAAATTTTATTATGCGATGGTATGCATGCAAACAAGCTAAGGATAACTTAAGTCGGATTCCTAGGATGCAATCTAGCAAAGTGATAGCATGCTAACCTGGCTCTGATACCAAATATGATGTGATATGATGTAAATCCAGGATTTGTATTTAGAAGTTTAACAAAAGATTATCCAAGTATGCTAATTGCAAATTAAATCTTGTTCCCAATTCAAGCTTTTCGGAAATCTTAATTGTTAACTACGACTAGGCAAGCACTTACACCTAAATTAGCAAGGCCAAGAAAATAACAACTTTCATAAACGTAAAGCAAATGAAAAGATCAACTAGAATCCCAAAGGTTAACAAAGCGATTGTCTCACCTTGAGGCCGCTCTCATTTACCTACTCCTAGGCTTGTTGGGAGAAGAAGAACCACACGATGGATGAGATCACTCCTAGGGCGAAGGTGCCGTAGATCTGTAGGGAGGAAGAGGTTGGCGCGTGATGTATGCAAAGGGGGGGTCAACACAAGTTGAGTTTTTTGTAAATTCTTGCATGATGTCTTTTCATCTTCCCCCTCTCCTTCTCTTCATTATCTTGTCTTTTCATCTTTTCCCCTTTTCTTTTTGTCCTTTGGATGTTTGCTAGTTTCATGTGGGCATTGGCTGTTTTGGTTTGAGCTTATGAAGTTAAACTTTAGTAGTGCCAAGCTCATTAATTTCTAGTAGGGAAGTAGCTCATTATGAGCTGATGACTTACTATAAATTTATGAAATGAGAGCTAGATTTGCTGAGGTGGATTTTGCTCTTTCACATTCCTGTTATAATTAAATTCCTGCAGCCAAAATTCTGCTTTGGAATTGCCTCTCTCGGCTGGCTGTTTTGGGATGTGAAATGACTCTTTGGGTGCTGATTTTTCTGCCTTGGCATTCCCTCTGTTGACCGATCTTTATGAAGCCGCCTGGTTCCCTGTGCTGATTCCACGGTGTGCTGGTTCCGTGGCTTTGTTTTGGCTGCTGCCGCCTGGTTTCCCGTGGTGTTTCCTCGGCTGTGCTGTCCCTGGATGGAACCGTGGCTTGGTTCTCTGATTGGTTTTATTGTTGCCTCTTGGGCTTCAGCGGGAATGAATATTGGCTCTTGGAAAATTGAGAGCTATGGCTGTTATGCTTCCCCCCCTCTTTGGCCTATAAATATGAAGTATTTTGTGAAGGAAAAGTTAGTGAATTTTTGGAGAGCTAAGTGCTTAAAAACCTGAGAGGTTTTTTTGGAAATCCTGCGGGCTCTTTCCAACCTTCTTCCCCTCCTTCTATGGAAATCCTGCGGGCTCTTTCCAACCCTCGTCTCGTTTCCTAACCTCTTTCGTCTCTCCGCAAGTGCCACTCCACCTGTATCTTTCTTCTAGTTTTTGGTTAAGTTGTTGGCTGTTTTAGCAAGATTGTTGGCTGTTTTTGTTGGCTGTTTTAGTGAAGTTGTTGGCTGTTTTTGTTGGCTGTTTTAGCAAGGTTGTTGGTTGTTTTTTTTTTGTTGGCTGTTTTTGGTGAAGTCATTTTGTTGGAATCAAAAGTTTGTAAGTCCTTTTATAATATGAAAATGGTGTTTTAGTTTATTTGTCTAATTAGTCTAGTTTTTATAAGTTATTTGAATTTTTATTATCTTAGTAAGGAAGAGTTATTGTGATCAAAAATTTGGGTCCCTCTCCCAAATTTTTGATTGCATCAATTTTGGTATCAGAGCAAGTTTAGGTAGTCCTAGGATTTGTTTTAGTTTGTCAAATTTTGTTTAAGTTGTCAAGTCAGAATTTGTCAAGTCAAGTCTTGTGAGTCTAGAGTTTTCTTTAGGTTTGTAGTTTGTCAAGTTGAAGTTTGTCAAAGAGTCTTATTTTGTGTCTTAAGTTTTTAGATTGAGTCTTGTAATTTTTTATATTGAGTCAAAAATGGAAAATCCAAAAAATAGGGCATCATTTCTGGAAGAATGCGAGCAACATGATCCTAATGTCCCACTCCCGTTGGACAGGTGGATTCCTACTGAAGGTGACTCAACGGATCCACTTCAGGATCGACTCTACAAACTGCAATACAACATGTTCTTATGTGATCAGAAATTCGAAAAATACAAAAGGTATCTACAACAGCAATTTGAAAAAGAACAAGAAGAGATTCTAAAAAGATTTGGCGAAAATCTCGAAGATCTGGATGATTTGTACGCACCGCCTCAAGGAAATCAACAGCAGATAATTCATCAAGAGCCGGATGCTCAGGTTTCGCCTCCTCGGAAGAAAACAAAAGCCAACTCATCGGGAGATGAGTTCTTCAAGTAGGGGAGTTTGATGTATGCAAAGGGGGGGTCAACACAAGTTGAGTTTTTTGTAAATTCTTGCATGATGTCTTTTCATCTTCCCCCTCTCCTTCTCTTCATTATCTTGTCTTTTCATCTTTTCCCCTTTTCTTTTTGTCCTTTGGATGTTTGCTAGTTTCATGTGGGCATTGGCTGTTTTGGTTTGAGCTTATGAAGTTAAACTTTAGTAGTGCCAAGCTCATTAATTTCTAGTAGGGAAGTAGCTCATTATGAGCTGATGACTTACTATAAATTTATGAAATGAGAGCTAGATTTGCTGAGGTGGATTTTGCTCTTTCACATTCCTGTTATAATTAAATTCCTGCAGCCAAAATTCTGCTTTGGAATTGCCTCTCTCGGCTGGCTGTTTTGGGATGTGAAATGACTCTTTGGGTGCTGATTTTTCTGCCTTGGCATTCCCTCTGTTGACCGATCTTTATGAAGCCGCCTGGTTCCCTGTGCTGATTCCACGGTGTGCTGGTTCCGTGGCTTTGTTTTGGCTGCTGCCGCCTGGTTTCCCGTGGTGTTTCCTCGGCTGTGCTGTCCCTGGATGGAACCGTGGCTTGGTTCTCTGATTGGTTTTATTGTTGCCTCTTGGGCTTCAGCGGGAATGAATATTGGCTCTTGGAAAATTGAGAGCTATGGCTGTTATGCTTCCCCCCCTCTTTGGCCTATAAATATGAAGTATTTTGTGAAGGAAAAGTTAGTGAATTTTTGGAGAGCTAAGTGCTTAAAAACCTGAGAGGTTTTTTTGGAAATCCTGCGGGCTCTTTCCAACCTTCTTCCCCTCCTTCTATGGAAATCCTGCGGGCTCTTTCCAACCCTCGTCTCGTTTCCTAACCTCTTTCGTCTCTCCGCAAGTGCCACTCCACCTGTATCTTTCTTCTAGTTTTTGGTTAAGTTGTTGGCTGTTTTAGCAAGATTGTTGGCTGTTTTTGTTGGCTGTTTTAGTGAAGTTGTTGGCTGTTTTTGTTGGCTGTTTTAGCAAGGTTGTTGGTTGTTTTTTTTTTGTTGGCTGTTTTTGGTGAAGTCATTTTGTTGGAATCAAAAGTTTGTAAGTCCTTTTATAATATGAAAATGGTGTTTTAGTTTATTTGTCTAATTAGTCTAGTTTTTATAAGTTATTTGAATTTTTATTATCTTAGTAAGGAAGAGTTATTGTGATCAAAAATTTGGGTCCCTCTCCCAAATTTTTGATTGCATCAGCGCGGGTCGTGGAGGTGTTGCAATGCGACGTCCTTCGACGATCCAAGTGTACACTGAAAAATGATCGTCGACGGTCTCTATCAAGGTGGGTACGATCCGGGCCAAATACTCCTCAACGGTGTCGTCGAAGTCGAATCCGACGTCAAAGAAAGGGAACCGGAGGATGTCTACTCGTCCGTGATCGTCGTATTCAAACCCAAAATTCCATTCGGGAATCTCCATGCATTATTTGAGGGGAGAAAGGGAGGTTGCCACCAAGAAATCTCCAAAAGGGGAGAGGGTAGGCCGGCGGGATGTTGAGGGAGGAGGAGGCCGGCGGTAGGTTTAGGGGAAAAGAGAACTAAACGTTAGAAATCTGAAGTTGATTTCAGTTTAGGGAATTTGTGAGGGAAAATTTGAAAATTAATTTTGAAATCCCCAAATTAAGGAGGGGGATTAAAGCTTTCCCAATGGAGGGGCTCAAGGGGGCGGCGGCTTGATGAGAGGGGGAAGGATTTGAATAAGAAAACTGAAATAATTTCAGTTTTAATTAAAACCTGAGGGAATTAATTTGAAATTAGGAGTTGAATTTCAAATTAGAAGTAGGGAATAATTGTGCAATCAAGAGGGGCCCAATAAGGGGGCCGGCGGCATCAATGAGGGGAGAGGAGGCTTAGGGATGAGGTGGCGGTTTCCAAATTAGGTGGATGACTAGGAAATTATTATTTCATGAACCCAATTTCATGGAAGTGAAATTGTTTTCAAAAGTTAAAACTTTCCTAATATGGACCATCCAAATTTGGAAATAATTTGAAATTTGAAAATCAAATTTCAATGAGGGAAGGAGATGGTGGGGTGGCGGTGGTGGAGGGGAATGGGGCGTCGGCACGGTGGTGGGCGGCAGTGGAGACTTGGCCGGCGGTGGGGAAGGGTCTAGGGGTCGGCGGCAAGAGCAAGGGGTGGGGAAGATTTCGAAGAGTTTGTGGGAGAAGAAAGATTATTCCAAGCAAATAAAAATAATAAAAAGAAATAACTTGAGAACTCACTAAGAGATCTCAATGGAAGCACTCACCAAGAGAACTCCATGCACTCACAAAGAGAACAAGATGTGGAAGCTTTTCATTTCATTCATCAATAATCCCTTACAATGATACAAGCCTTTATATATAGGCTTACATGAAAAATAAAAGCATAAAGTCACAAATGCCCTTGGGCT
Source organism: Dendrobium nobile (assembly GCA_022539455.1). Taxonomy (NCBI): domain Eukaryota; kingdom Viridiplantae; phylum Streptophyta; class Magnoliopsida; order Asparagales; family Orchidaceae; genus Dendrobium; species Dendrobium nobile. Next base: position 16,338,940 of record CM039727.1, read on the forward strand.
ACAGTAAGTGAAACATCCCTCATAGGGGTACAAACGGAAACATGAAATAACTAATAAAAGAAAAGAACTAAAGCATCATAGGTAAAGACTCTGAATCAGGGCCGTCGATCATCGTCCCCGGCGATGGTACACATGGCGAAATCTGATGCCCTCATCAGATAGACTTGAGATGTCTAAAGCGTGCACTCTTTTTAATGACTTTATCACACAATGTCATAATCCCACCGTTAGATCTATGACCAACATCAAGGCACAAATGCGTCCTATGTTGATTTTACTATTTCTTTTCGCTATAAGCATAGAGTTTTTGCTTTGCAATTCCCAGTTCAAAGTTTTTTGCATTAAAAACTAATTAAATTTTGTATTGATGGTAAATTACAGTCAATAAAATAAGATACATTGCCATGCATCTGGTATGATTACAATTGTGAATCTCTATCTCCAGGTCCCCCAAAATCCAAGGAATGTTATCTTCAACATTCCTTTGGCCCAAACAACAGAAGGTACGGTATAAATTGCACGTTTTAGAGATGCTCCTGATTGAAATTCACTTCACTTTTCCTGATAACTGATGCTCCAGATTGCCACACACAATCTTTGCAATATAATATCTTCTTGCAATATAAGCCTTTACCTTTTGCATATTTATTCCATCTGTTATTTTCTCATCAATCTTTCAGATTAAACTTAGTCAAACTACCCTTTTGTCTGGTCGGACTGATGGCTATTTTTATCATTCTCGTTTCTTTATCAATTATTTATTGCTTTGCTTAAAATTATGTATGCTTTATCAATTTCACTGTAGGCCTGGTACATATTGACATATCATGTCAACATGTTTTATCTCATCATTGCCTTCTGAATATCAGGTGCTATTATTATGTGGCATATATAATGTAGGATTAAGAATTGCATAAATCATCGTTTTCTGTTTTGAACTTTTTAAGCACTACAAATATAAGACCGCATCAGAATGTCTGGAAATATTATTTGTTCTTACATGATTTCACTACAAATTTAGGATCACATTAGAATGTCTAGAATTTTTTTTTGTTCTTACATGATTTGACTACAAATTTAGGACCACATTAGAATGTCTAGAAATTTTATTTGTTCTTACATGATTTGACTACGCTGTAGTTGATATTACATTTCTTATACAATACCTTAAAAAATACCGCATGAACTGAGTCATTTTTCCTCCTTCCATTATATTAATATTTTACTTGCACATCAGTCTGGTCTCTGGAAGTGCACATGAATTGGCAAACGTTCATCTCCCTGGGATGCTGCTCGTCTTAATTTTCAGGTTTATCAGGACATGAATTATTTTGGTCTTTTATTTATTTATTTATAATTTTGTCTCCGCTGGCATTATGAACATTCAATTTCAATGATTTTGATTTTTGAATTAGTCCAGGGGTTTCATTGAAAATAATGGTTTGTTAGTCAATTCTCATAAAGTGGGGTGAATTTCTAACGACGAATGCTGGTGATTGTTTTTTGTGTGTTGCTCAGACCTAAAACCCTTAAACTCTTATTCAAAAGTTGCTTCTTTTTTTTTTTATTTTTTATTTGAACATCTAAGGTGTCCAAAATTATCTTAAGGGATTAAGGTGTTCTAACTCATTTAGGGGATTTTTGCCTTATTATTTATCAATCCTTGATGTGACAAAAGTTCATGATATTTGCCTGAAAATGCATGGTTTATTTTGTTTACACCCTAAAGCTATGTCTAGTTAATTCTCTTCTCCATCAAATATCTGCACCCATTTTCAGGTTTTTGAGCCTTTTGGTCATGTAGAACTTGTCCAACTACCACTGGATCCTGAAACTGGGCACTGCAGAGGATATGGATTTATTCAAGTAAGCATGCACGTTCAATCATGCCCATGTTTTAATGTTAATGGAATTTGCTATTATCTGCTTATTTGTTCTCTGAACGTTCGCGTCAGTTCGCTCAAGTTGAATATGCAAAGGCAGCACAAAGTTTGAATGGGAAATTAGACATAGCTGGCCGGATAATCAAGGTTGTAACCATTATATTACAGTAATATGTTATATTGTTATTTTAGCTATGTTTTTTAATTTTTTCTTTTGAATGAGCAATGGATATCTGTATCAGGTTTCAGCTGTAACTGAAAATGTTGTTTCACAAGAATCAGGAACAAATGCTACTGACTTTGATGATGATGATGGTGGTGGTTTGGTAAGTCAATATTCCAACATATGAAACGCATTCTCATTTCCATTTATGCTAGACCTTTATTTATCTTGTTCTGCTAGAAAATTCCGATTCATTGCACTACATGATGGCTCATTTTAAAAATATGTTGGGGAGAAAGAATGTCAGTGAAATGACCCTGTCTAGCACAACTTAAATTCCCATGAACAACACCATTACACGTCCCCTAAAATCATTATTAAACAAATGGGCATTTCTGAATGAAACTATCCAGAAACGTAGTCCCCCATCTTCCATCTCCCATCCTCTCTACCATACACCGATCATCACTTCTACCAGTATCCCTTCCAGTTTGGATAGGCTCAAGACATGTTCTCTTAAAAAAATAAATTTAATTGTTTCTTTAACCAATTTGTTTCAATAATATGAGCTTCTGTTCAAAGGTTGCAAGCTTCCCTTTTGGAGCTTACATGATTTAAGAAAACATGTTGGAATTTCTTGCTTTGTTTGTTTGGCAGTCTATGAATGCACGTTCAAGGGCTATATTGATGCAGAAACTGGATCGAACTGGAACTGCCTCAAGGTTAGCATATTGTACACAGATCTCTTCTTGTTGGAAGTTGTTCTGCAGCTGATGAATTTTCATTTTTCTGTAGTATTGTGGAATCCCTTGGTGTGCCTGCTCTTAATGGAGTGACTCCAAATCAACCTCTTATACCCTTGCCCAGAAATGGGCAGGCTACTGTACCTGCAGCTTATCCAGCTCTGCTTGCTACCACCATTCCTGAGCCTATAGGGGAGCCAAGTGAATTTATTTTGTTAAAGAACATGTTTCATCCAAGTACTGAGGTTTGTAGCATGACTTATAGTTTGATATTTTAATTCTGCTGTGCTTATATTTTTTAATGTTTACAGACCGATCCTGATTTTGACTTGGATATTAAAGAAGATGTCCAAGAGGAATGTGCCAAGTTTGGTCCCTTGAAGCATATTTATGTGGACAAGTAAGCATTAGTATTTACTTTTACAATTGTTTTAGTAGTGAATCTATAAATTTATATGATCTAAGAATATATCATTTGATTGATTTAACAATTTCTTAGTTCTGTATGTTTTGAGACCTCAATTTTATCTGATGATGATACTTTAGTGATTTTGTCTGCTTTGGGTGGCTGCATATTTTCTTACTCGTTGTTTTCTAGACATGCAGTTGGTTAGTTCATTTCATAGGAAATATTTTGATTGTTCTCTACGTATTACAGTTACCTACGTTATGCATGAGATATTTTATAAAATTTCATCTTGCGTAGTTATCAAATTCTTCATTCAAGCACGTCAATGTCGCAAGGTGTGTAAGTGCTGAATTTGTTTAAATTTGAAAATTTGTGTTGTATATAAGAATTGCAGCAGTGACTACCAAATGATGTTATGCAATTCCATTCTCGGGCGAGTTTAGAAAGGGTATCAGGTAATTTAAAAGCTGTATTGATACGTTGTGCCAAAAGTGATGTTTATTTTTCTTTTCATGGAACGAGGAGATATTTCCCAAAAGTGATGTTGGATGGTTTAGGGTGCAGGTTTCTTATTGTGATTAGGATTATATAATAAATTTAAATCAAATGATAGGAATTATAATTCACTGATTAAAAATCACTAATATACAAAAAATCTCTTTCTTTAGGCGCAAGCCATAAAAGATGAGGAATAGTTCCAAAATGATAATACAATAATGAACTAAATTTGAAGAAACTACTAAGAAAATCAAATCATGGAAAATCAACAAGCAATTGAATGTTTTCATCGAAATAAAACTCTAGTTGTACCAAATTTGAACAACATTAATAACTCTAGCAAGCCAATAATATCATATTTAGAAGGAATTAGGCAGTTGAAAGAGTTCACTAAAGAGAAGAAAATATAGTCCTTACATCGACACTAGGAGATGAATTCTCCTTGAATTTGGCAGGCACACTTCTATTTCACTCAAAGAATCACATATTCAATATACACACAAGATAAAACTGGAATATGCATTTTTATTGACTCAAAAGTTAACTATTACATGCTTCATGTGTAAACTTCTAGTTCCTAGTTGGCTACTTCTCATGGGCTCAATTTAAAATATTGAGCACAATCCTTTATGTAGTTGAAGAAATACAAAAGAAATTGCATGCCAACGCCAAGGGAAGAGCTCTAAAGAAACTTCATGCAAAAGTTATAGAAATGGACACAAATCCTTAAGAATCAAATACAAAAGCCACAAGAGTCAGTACCAAACATGAGAACCACTTAGCTGCATAAATCGTATAAATGAATAATAAAATATTCAACAAGTGATATAATATGAATAAAAAAAGTAGCAACATAGAAATGATTGAATAAGAATTGAACCGCAATTGCAATCAATGAACCTATCAAACCAATTATTTAAACTCAACCAAATAAGAAATCACATAGATCAAGAACCATCATGATATAGGAGAAGACATCTTTGACTCATCAAACATCATAAGCGAGCACGTCTCGAATTATTTGAAATTACAAAATAAAAGAATTGTTAAATAATGAAACTTAATATGACTTTGCTCATATGATTTATTTACTCAACAATCTTGGCGAGTATAAGTACATAGATCTCCAATAAATTTGCTTGACTTACACAAGTTGAGCTCTGAAAAGTTTTCCATTTGGTATTCATAAAGGAATCTAGGATATAAATTTTTTCACTTCCTATGAAGTAATTCGGTAGTCTATCATGCCAATGCATGAGATATTTCTAGAATCTATCATCAAAAGGAAATACCAATGTGTAAAATTTTTTGGCGGAGAATTACATGTTGATTCACATGAGGAGATGGAGAGAGAGGAATCAAAAGAAATATCAATTTGTTGACTATAAAAGTTAATCAAACACATTAAAATTTGGATTTGCCATAATTTAATGGAATTTTTAATTTGTAAGCATTTGTTCAAAACTCTCAATGCGTTGCAAAATTTTTAGCGGCACTGTATTTCTCGTATTTAATTTGTTGAAGCTTCTTGGGAGAAGCTTTCATGAATTTAAACGAACAAACTTTTTCATCATGTTTAAACTCCTTGTGCTTACATTTACAGAAATATTATAATTGTTTTATTCAATACCCAGTTTTGTACGCATATACTCATGCAATTCTTGCATAGGTTTTGTGAATGATCTTGCAAATGCATTATGCCTAGTTCTATAGGTAGCTCTATAAGATCAATCAGCTTTATAGGTTAAAATCCTATGCAACCTTAAATGGACTCATGCCAATAGATTTATTGACAGCTGAACTATATGTACATTCAGCCATAGAACATATTAAATCTCACCCAGCTGCATAATCTTTTGTCTTAAAAAATATCGTATCAGCTTAATTTTTATTAACTATAATTTATTTATCAGTTGTGGGTGATAAACAATTGAAATTTTAGTTTTCTTTAGGGTTATTAAGTTAACAAGTGCATTCAATGAACAGTTTGGTACTGATTCATACAAGTTTTCTTTATATTCGTTTGTTTATATTATTGAACAATTTTGAACAAAATTTTAAAAGTTTGTCATGTAAATGAATGAACTTGAACATTGACTTGCTTGTTCATTTACGTTTGAAAACATGTTCCTTTGTTATTTAACAGGTTACTTGCTGAGAATTCGATAAAATGATCATTCATTAATGATTTAGTTGCTTATTTGATAATCTATTCCATGTTCTATTTTTATTTTTATATATCTTGTACTTTAAAATTATGTATTTCATTAGAGGTATAGGTATGATGAAAATATTAATAAATAGCTAGATATATAGATTCAAATATTTTCTTTTTGTTATTCAAGCTCTACTAAATAGCTTAAATAATGCCTAATGAATCATGCCAATTTTGATCCAAATCTATATAAGCCAATTTTGTGTAATAATTAAACCATATGCTTAAATCATCGACATCAATTATACAATTAGTTGGGCTTAATTAAAGTTTGATTACTGCTTAAACCTGATAAGAAAATTAATGAGCAAGCTTGAACAAGATATTGAAATTTGTCATGTTCAAGCCTAACTCAATCTCAATAAGAAAATAAATGAGCGAGCTTGAATGAGGTAATACTGGTATCGACTTGGTTCATTTAGCTCTACCTGTGTTTTTGCTTTTTTTTCCCAGAGAGCTTAAAAAAGAACTCATGAATTTTATGTCTTGATCAGAAAACCATTGTTTTAGGTAAGCTACACAATTTAACCACCTCATTAAATTATAATTTATTAATATATGGTCCATTTATAACTTTATGACACAATATGAAACAAGTTATTTTTGAAAACCTTCTACCACAGAAACAAATGAATCATGCTTTTTCAAAGTTTGTGGTAAAACTAACTCAAAATCCATACTATAATTCTCTTGTAACTTACATGGAATTGACAACATTGTATACAAGTTTGTGATATATTTCTTAACTTTAGTTGTCTAACAAATCCTACAATGTGAAATTATATGCGCCACATCCCTTTTTAAATTATGCTAAAAATATCCATCTTTAGGCAATGTGGCTGTTAGTTGGTTCAGCTCGGCCCAGATCAGACCTTGTGGGCCATGAAACCCCAGACATAATATCACCCTTTTCCCTTTTAATGAAAGGGTCTTGGCAGTAATCAAAAAGCTTTCCATGGGCTTTTAAGCCCCACTTATAATCCCAAGTTATGGACAATCCAGAACTTTTTAGGATTCCAATAGGCAGCTAGTGTCAAAATATTTGGAATAAATGCTCTTAAATCATGTGTAGTGCAAATTTAAATTTTGATAAATGGTGTTATCAAGTCGATTTTGAGAACCTAAACTTGAAATTGCAGATTTCATTTTCAACTTGAGCTAAGTTTGAGTTGAATCAATGTTTGATTGAACCGAGTGTAGTAATTTCTTTTAATAGAAAATTTCTAATCATTAATCATGATTGTTATTTATATGAAATATGAGAGAGAGAGAGAGGGGGGGAGGGATTGACCTTTTATAAGGATTTTATAATAACCCCTTTTAATTAAAAGTAAAACTTCTGCCTTCCAATTGTCTGAAATTTTCAAATAAGGATCATGTTTAGTTTTTTATATTTTCATGTGTCTTTTGCTGAGACAGGTTATTGCATGAAAACTTCTCAATAAAAGAAATTATTTTCTATCTTTTGATGGCTGTCTACAATAACCTTTTGTAAAAATGCTCTAAAAATTTGGCAAAATCCTGTAAATATAAAAAAAATGGTTAAAATTCTAATTTATTAATCAGGATCTTAGTAAGATAAGAATATCAAATTCTATTAGTTGTGAAAATTAAAACAACAAGTATTTTTGCAACTAAGCTTTCACTTGTACATTTGAATCATATCACAGCCAATCTTACAATGAAAATAATCATATACTAAGTTTTTTTTGGTTGCCACAATTGGAAAAAAATCCAATATCAAGAACCACAATTACTAGTCTTAGTGAAGATCTTTGTATTATGTAAGTAGGGCAAAAATAGCTAAACTCACCTACTAAGTTAAACCACATTGTTTCTAACTTAATCTTATTCGGGGAAAGTTATTTAGAAGTAGATAAAAAATGATTACGCTAGAATATTTGCCATCTTAGCATTAGTTGAACCTACAAGCACACAACTAATATTGTTTTTGATATTCACCGAGAATCAAAATTTAGAGAATGAATGAATAAATTTGTTATGGTGGAAGCCAAACAAGGATAGAGGAATTAGGTAAGAGCTTTTGCAATTTACAACGAAGAAAAAGTCAATGTAAGGCTCTTTACCCATGTTTAAAATTGCATAATGGAGCGATTATTACGTGTGGAGTTCGAACCCAGAGAACCGTTCGATTTTGTGATTGTGAACAGTAAAAACACAGTAAAAGCGTAGTAAAAGCGCAATGGTGAACAGTTGCTGTGCTTTTAGTGTTCACACTCAGACAACCAAACGGTTCTACGGGTCCGGACTCGGCACATCTCTCTGCATAATGAGATATGCATCTTGAAGTGCGACTCAAAGAGAGGAGCATGTAATGTGACTTGATTCTATAGTCACATGGGTTAAAATAGGCATGCCCCTCAAACTAGTAAAGCACTCCATGTATTTTTAAAGAGGCGCATGAGATCAACTATGATGAAGATGATTTTGAGGATGTTGATGCAAGTGTGGATGAGGGAGGTGAGAAATCAATCAACTATGATGATGATTCTAGTGAATAGTTTCTAAGTGATGGGAATGTTAGACTGCGAATGACTTCTGATTTTTGAGTTCTATGTTATAATTAGTTTATTTGAAGTCATATTTTTTTAGACTCATGTCTATTTTTTTATCTGAACTAGTGAACTTCTTCCTTATTGTTAAGTATTTGTTTAACTTTTTATGATGTTACATTATGATTTAAAAATATTACTATTAAATCTTCTATTTTTTGTTTTTTTAGTTTATTTAATTATTTTACGTATTGAAGTTGACACCTTATCTCACTAAAAGAAAGTATCTCAATATCTGAATATACAATTTTATATCTTCGACTCTCAAACTTTAATCTGTGGTGTATTAATCAATTAGGCATTGCTGCCTAGGATGGACAGACACAAACATATGGATACGAACACTGAAGCATATATGGGACATATTTATTATTGAAAATATAGTATATGAACACAAACTAAACACGATGTTATAATTTTTATATATTAAAAATAAAAAAAATAATGCATTGAAATCAAATATAATGAATGTAATATAAAAAATAATAAATAAATTAAATGTCTTCTATATCATTGATGCATTTTGCCAGTGGACAAATAGTTTTGCCTATTGCAATAGTTACAATTTTTTTGATAATTTATTTTCCATGTGCATGCATATATATACAAGGTATTTAGGAAGCTTATGATTTTGATTATGATGTTGAAATACCCAGAACCAAATATTTAGTTTGGTTCTCAAGAGGAGTGGATGTTGTCTCACTGTAAATGAGTTGATGGAGAGATGTTATCTCATTGTATTCACTGTAGATGAGTAGCTCGAAAGAGGAGAGGTTGTTGGCTTGAGATTTGGGCATTGAGAGTGGAGAGAACAATAGTTTGGGTTCGGATAGAGAACATTAGTTTGGGCTCGGATTAGAGAGTGGAAAGTGGAGAGGGCTTCGCTGTTGAGAGGGGAGAGGATATTAGAATATGTGTCGATATGCTTGACCATTTTATTTTTGATAGTATTTTAGTTTGACATGTTTGCCGTATCCTGGACATATCAGAAGCATGTCAAATGTGTATTAGTTTTTATTAAACTTTATAAATTCTAATTATTGAAAACATTTGCTTAATTGGATTTTTTTACCATCATATAAATTCCAATTTTATCAGTTTCGAACAAAATCAAGAATTCTGGCAAGCACATATTTTAATATTCAGTGAAAAAAGGTGAATGAAAGAGTTCTCCAAAGAGAAAAATGTAAGCTTCATCTTGGTATAAGAAGATAATTTACTCCAGAATTAGATATTTACATTTGAAGGAATGATGCATTCAACATACTTATACATAATTGAAATTGTAATATGAAATTTTATTAAATCAATAGCAAAAAATATTGAATGCCTTAGTTGTTGGTATCTATAAACAACTAGGTCTCACTCGACTTCTTCCTGTCGGTTCCAAACCCTAGCCAAACAGTAGCAAAAATCTCATAGGAACCACATGCCGAAGACTTAAGAAAAGCCACAAAGAAAACATGCAGAAAGACCATGAACTCTAAAAAAAAATCATAGGTACTACACAAAAGCATCAGGATTCACAACCGAAGAATATGCACTATGACTATAGCCAAACACAAGAACCAATAAGGAGGGTTGTAGAATAGCGACAGGTGACAGTAGGAATATACCTAGCAACAATAGCTGTTTTTTACTCTTATTTGAAAAAAAAATGTAAAAATCACATAATGAACATAACAGCCCAACAAATTATTAAAATCTACTATTAAAATCAATTCATGAAATAGAAATAATATGAATGTAATCATTCAATTCAAAGCAATATAAATATATATATATATAAAGTAGCAACAATAGCTTAAAAAAAATTGAATCAACATGACAATAGCAGTCAATGAATCAATGAAATCGGCTAATTAAAAAGGAAATAACAACCGGTTCTGACACATCATCCTCATAGTCTTCTTAAATTAATTGAAATTATAAAGTAAAATAAAATGGCTACCAAATAAGGAAACTAAATATAACTTGCTAGATTTTTTATTTGTTTGATGCTTTCGATTAGTATAAACACAAATCTTCTTTAAAAAGTAATTTTTTCTTTTCATATCATGTTTTCTCAGCAGACGCTTCCATTTTATTCCATGAGGCAAGTTTTCCATTTATGAAATGGTAAAATGATATTACGATACTTTTAGAAAACACTAGGCTTTTCACATGTGATAGCGCTAATATCCATTTGATTAATATGCTAAGGAAGATTGCTATATTCGTGGACCATTCTTGTGGTTAACATTTTGTTGATTCTTCTTTACACTAATATAAAATTAACCTTGCCTGGTATTTTTTTGTAAATTATCTCACATTTTTAAATGTATTTCTAGGTATTGCAACAATGGCAGTGTATATTTGCGATTTGAAACGCAGGCTGCTGCAGCTAGTTGCCAGCAGGCAATGCACATGAGATGGTTTGCTGGGAGATCAATATCTGCCACATTTATGGTATATTTTCTTGGACCGGTTTTTTTATAAACATTTTAAAATAAACATATTCAGCACATCTATAATACGTTGGATAATGCTTAGTGATTATGTTGTGAAAATATCAATATTCATGGAAATTGCTTTTGACTAAAGGCTTATGCTACCATAAGCTGCTATTGAATTTACTATACCTGATTTCACTTGACGTTTATTTAGTGTGCAAGTAACAGTAAAGTTTCGTTTGGGACAGCTTTTTTGCTGCTTCTTAAAGTTATTTTTTAGTTCAAAATTTTTAATTTTTATACTAGAAAACTATAAGAAGCAATAAGAAACCCATCCCAAACGAAGTCTAACTATGGCACTGCTTTTCTAGGCTGTAGCTATTAATCTATGCTTTTTGATGCTTTGCTGAATTATAACAACCCATGCTTCTGATGTTTTCCAACGTGCCTTCTGCAGAGACCCCAAGATTATGAGGCCAAATTCAAGAGTTCACTGTAAGCATAAGATTGGGCAACTGTGTTCTATTCATGTTTTTATGTTTTTTTTCTCTCGAACTTGGAGCTTACTGGTTGTTATACCCTCAGGAGAATTAGGTGTGAGTTTTGTTTCTAGGATACTATAACTTTTGTAGATCAAGAATTCTTCATATTGTTGGTGGAACATCTTTGTAAAACATGAATGATTATTATTTTGGCCAAATTAAGTGTTATCAATTGGTTTTTGTTTAGGCAAAAAAGTTTTTTATTTGTCTATTCATATGTAGTGATTTGGATCTTTAATTAACATCATTAAAGAATTTCGGCTTGCATTATTTCAAAAAACCTGAGATTATGTGATTGATATTAGCTAAACAAGTTTTATTAAGATATTGATGCTATGATTTTGACAAGAAGATTGTGAATTTCAGTATGTAGAGCTTCTGAAATGGCTTGGAATTAGAAGCATGGGCTGAAGATATTGGGTATTTGACCTTTTTCTCTTATTAAGATCTTGATGCTATGATTTAAATGCTTCATCAAATATCTCCATTCTCTTTCAATATATAGAGCTTTTGAAATAGCTTGGAATTAGAGATATGAATTGAGTATTTGGTCATTAGTGATGGCTTGGATACATCAATCAGACTGATCAAATATGTTCTAATAACGACTCTTGTAATAGTTTGGAAATATATGCTTCAGGTGTTTGGCAAGATTAATAGTGATTTATTTATCATGACCATTTTTTTGTTACTTATTAATAAACGGTTAAAAAAATAAAATTCTGGAAATATGTGAAATATGACCAACTTATTTTTTTCGTTATAAATGAAAAGTGTTTATTATTGGCGGCGGTTAGCATTAGGAGGTGGCTAGTGGTGGTGGGCGATGGCTGGCAGTTGTGGGAGGTTGCCAGTGCCGAGTAGTGGCGACCGGCTAAGGCCCAAAAAATGCAATAAAAAGTTATCCCATATGGTAAGGCCTTCAAATGGGCATCAACACGTGTGCATTTTATGGATTACATTTAAAAAAAAATAAATGAAATTTTAAGCTTTTTCAATCAAAATTCATTGTTCAGATTCGAAAATAATGCATTAAAAAACATTTATAATACAAATGAGAATACATTTTGGGTGTGTGCGCGTCCATTATACATCTAAATTTTAATATGATAAATTTTCTCCTTTGTTGAAATATGAATATATAACTTTATTTCTTTTAGCAAATCTGAAGCACAGAGAGAGATTTGCTAAGCTCAGTAATGGTTAACATAAGCTCAAAAAGTCGCTCAGCCCAATTGACTTGCCCTAGCAATTATAGCACATTTTGAATTCTTATAATACAAAATAATGAAATTTACTAACCTTCAACCATCATGAATTTCAAACTCCACAAACCTCTCTAAGCGTACCTATTTTGTTTTTCACACAAACTCATCAGTCTGATACATTTATATTACAGCATTGGCTTCAACAGTATTTGTATTAGGCTGAAGAAGCTCATGGCACTTGAAAAAATTATTCTGCGTGAACGCTGAATACCATTCAAGATAGATCAAAATACGCCACATCAGCTCTTTACTTGGTAATTGGTATAGCAGTTAAATACCGTTGATGTGACTGTACCTGATTCACCTCCGGACGTAGAACTGCATCCGACCTCCGCACAGAATAATTTCTACATGGCTTGGGCTCGAGAAGTCCACAGAATAAACTGATGACTGCAAAAGTAACTTCCTCATAATTTTGAACTATTTCTTTTCATCCAACTGTTGATGAAAATTAAATTAAAAAAGTTAACATAATCACATTGCTCCTTCCTTCAGTATCATATTCTAGACAGAAATCCAATAGCACAGGCAAAGTATTAAACCATAAAGTTTGCATGATTATAATACAATCCCAACAGTCTGCATTAAACTAACAATTCTAAGTGAACATCCTCATCAAAACAAATCTTACATAAACTGCAACAGAAACAAGCATCCAAAACAACTGCAAAAGGAAATCATTAACCATTTGCTAGCAATATTTAAGAATTACAAGCAGAACATACAGAGTCCTCCTCCATGAACAACACTATATACTGGAATCTTCTAGATACTCTGCAACTGGGAGAAAGAAATCCGGATGGTGTTCCCATCAATATTGCAAGCATGCTTGCAAACAAGGGCCTCGGTGGCTTGCTCCTCATCTTCAAACAGGATTAAGGCTTGCTTCTTACCATTCACCTCAAAGATCTTGGTGCTCACAATGGTTCCATGTTCTTCCAGATGAGAGATGAGCTCATCTTCAGTGATATCTTGTGGAAGAGTGGATATGTGAATCATTTTAGTTGGGGCACAGCAGTAGCGGTAGTTCTTCACTGCATTGCGGTTGAAGCGGTTAAGGCTTGATCCACCATAATCATGGGCATCCTGGGCAGGGGTAATGTTTGAGTACTTGGAGTAGTTCACCTCAAGCTTTTTACCAAATAACAATACGCCCTATAAGATGTGAAGGAAAAAAGAGGAATTCATGAGAACATATGGCTTTCACAATTTAGAAACGAAAGAAATTGCTGAATATCAATATTTCATGAATGTTACTCCCACAAGTGGAAAGCATTCTCACATTCATGTTTCAATCAGTAAGCCTGTCAGATGAAAACTCTGATTATATTTTAGTTATAACTAACAAAATTTTGAACGTTTAGGAAATGCATGTGGTTCAAATACTACACCAAGAAATGTGTTACAACTAACAATGCCAGCGGCCAATAAGGACCGGTTCACTGTTACGGCGGCCTAAACTTGGGCGGAATCATGAGGGGGAGGGGGGGGGGGTAGAAGCCCTAGTGGGCCCATTGTTTAAATAAATAGTGTTTATGAGGGAAAATTGGAATGAGGGCTGTTTTAGAGATTTTGTAAGCTTCCTTTGGCTTTAATTAGTCTTGTGGAGACTAGGGTTTGGATATCTTGATATTTGCTGAATTTTTGAGATATAGGATTTGTTTTGTGTGGGCTCTAGGCTTTGCTAGAGATTTAGAGAGTATTTCTTCCTCTCGAATTGAAGAAATTTGTATCTTGCTTTGTTTTTCTTGTTCATGGATTGAATCAAAGTATTTCCCTTGTGTTTCTTCTCCAATCTACTAAATTTCCTGCATGATTCTTGCTGATTTCTCCTTGAAATCAGCCCTATTTCTCGCTGTTTTTGCCAATTCTTGCTAGGTTTGCTTGCGAACTCAAGTATTACCCTTAGCATTACTTGCAAACTCAAGTACTTCCTATCAGAATGCAAGTGTGAGCATATCCGTTCAGTTCTAGGTATGATCTGAGATCAAGCCAATCCAACCAAAGGTTAAGATTGGTTAAGAGCGAATCTCGATCCAAGCCAAGTCTAACTATAGACTGGCTCATTATGACCTTTACTAATTTGTTTGATTTCTTAATTTGGATCCAAGTTCGATCCGAGCCTAAAACCAATCTTACTTTTGAATTTCTAATACATATGCTTGTCCAACATGTCTGCATGCTGCCATACAATACATAGATATATGCATATACGGATGCTTAGAGATGCTTATATGCCTGCATACAAACATAAATACATGAATTCACATACAAATACATACATTTTTTCAATCTAATCTTGAGCTAGTCTATCTGATTGGGCTCAATTCAATACTACAAATTCATTCTGGCCAAGCCTGGCTTATTAGCCAAATCGTTTACTTCAATCTCAATTAATTTCGGCCAAAAATCAATCATATTTTGAAATGATTTAGGATAAAAGTCAAATAACCAGCCCTAGATAACGGTGCAAAGGAATAGCTTGCAAAACAAAAAAAGAATGAGCAGCATGGCCATTACTGGCGCCAAATAAACAGGATGCAGGAAAAAGGACTGCATAGTTCTAAAAAGGTAAAATGCACAGGTATATACCATCAAGCAATAACCAATAATAAATCATACATGCTAAGTTTTGTGCATTATAATCTTCCCAGAAGTTTTCTTCACACAACTTCCAACTCGTAAGTCCAATAGGTATCAGCAATAAAAAGAAAGCAAAAAACTGATCACGAGAGATTAAACCAACCTTCAGAAAGTGCACGGCTAGTTCAGCTTGAAAACCATCCCCCATCTCAACGAGCGCGTGATCTGGTTTGTTGTGAAGTAATTTGATTCTTACAATGTTCCCATACATGGAAAACAAGTTGAAAAGTTTGTCCTCATCGACTTTCTACAATCAAGGACAAAATTTTATTAAATATTAAGATCAAAAGTGACAACCCAAGGGACTGGAAGTCCTAATAAGTAGGGGAGAACTTACATCAGTATTGAGGTTAGAGACAAGTATTGTGCACCTGTCATTACTACCACTTATACCGGGAGGCAGACCACTACCAAAAGCAGCTGCAACTGCCGCAGCATTGTTCATCTGATAAAACATAAAATTACCATATGCACAATCTCCTAATGATGTATTGAAGAGATTCAACAAAATGCAAATAGTATCAAGTAAACAACATCATATAAGAAAAATAAAACCACAAGGAGCTCTTGATAGGAATGATGAAATATCTAAAGCAAACAGGCATGGACGGAGGCTCAGAAATGATCATGAAGAAGATTTCTTGCAATAACATAGAAGACCAAATCTGTAAAAAAAGAAACACGGCGTGCAAAATCCACCTGAGCCATTGTAACTGGAACAAACAAAAGAGAAACAAATATAGATTAGAAGTTGAACACGCATGTCAGGAGTAATAAGCAGCAGCAATACATAATTACCCGCTCTGCCTCCAGATGGATGAAGCGCGTAAAGGCCTCCAGCATCACCATACCCAAGCTGTCATTAATGGTATAAACAAATAAGTTCTGGGGCATGCCACAGTTATCCATTAAGTAAATAAAATATAGGTAAAATCAAAGCCGTGCTGGCATATCTGCAACCAAATTGAATCTCTAAAAAATAAATTAAAAGATGAAAGATGAACATATAGATGACATACTTGTGATGATCTACCCCGTTGTTCAGAAGGTAGTGATGGATTTGTGAAATCTCTGAACACAAACATCGAGAAAATTCAGCAGACAATATAAAGGCAATCAGAAAAAAGTAAGATGATGGTGAATGCAGGAAAAAAAGGGAAGTTAAGATGAAGGAAATTACAAGTAGGATAGCAGATAAGATAATTCTCAAGAATAACTCTAAAACTCTGCACCTTAAACCTATTTGACTATTATGGATTGGTGAATGAAATTAATTGTGAGGCTAATTGAGTGCACTCCACTTTTGATCTATGCTAGTACATGCAAATTGCTCCAATTTGCGTTTGCAAAAAGTTCCCTCGCTCTCCAATCTCCAATTTTTGGTATTAGAGCAACAAAAATGTATTAGGCTGTAAAATCAATTACAGAATAGCTTTCATCTCTAAGCCACCATCATGCACCATTATCCCTTTCCAACGCTGCCTCCTACTAACTCTTACTCCCATTAAGCCCTCATGATCACATCATACAAATACCAGAAATGAATCAGTGTAACCTCCACTAAAATGTGAGACGTGCAATTTACTTAGTCATTTGCGCCAATGTTTTGGTGCATGTCTCACAACTGAATGTGTTACAATCGCCACATCTTCCACCTTCCATACACATCTTTTGCAACTGCTACACCTCATACGCCAGCACCGCAAGTCCCACAAACACTGCACACACATCTCAGCCTTTACACACAGCTCATTACTCACATTGCTCGCAACTGCATCTAGCCACTCAAATTCCATAGATTTCTTCTACAGGGACTTGTAGATCCTGCTTCTTCACTAACTATGCCACCCTCATAGCACATATGTCAATCACTTTTCTACATTAACCAACACAAAGCAACCAAAATGATTATTTCGAGTGCATTCCTAAATACTCTACCTCAACATCACTCACTGCCCTTACTTGACCTCAATGTCCTCAGCTTTCTCATTAGCCACCATGGCCAAGCGATGACATCTTCTAGCTTCCACAAAAAACAAAACCCTACTTCTACTGGGGCCAAGACTTATGTAATCAAGTTGATCATACAAACATTCTCTCTATCACTCTTTTCCCTTAAACATACAACAACAAAAAACTCTAATATATCTCTTCATTATCTTCTTCTTAAGTTTCATTGCCATTATATTATCATAAACAAAGAGTCACCATGTTATATAGATCCAGTTATCTTTCAATCTTAATCATATAGGAACTCTAAAGTTGCTAGCAAACTATATATATATATATATATATATATATATATATATTTGAAGGAAGTACGTCTCGTATTAGATAATCCTGCTTGTGAACATTAGATTATCTAGAAATGCAATGACAAATTTTAACGTGGTTCTGTAGTATGTACTTTGTCTTACAAGTCTGTTTAAGCTCAACACAAAATATTTCCTCTCAGCCAAGCAAATCCATCATTATGTGACTTGTCTCTATAATTATGTAACAAATATTTAGTTCATCTCTTTTACAGCCATAATTACACAAGTTTTATTTTCTCATCCATCCTAAATCATTCTCACAACACTAGAGTTTTAAACTTACATTCCAAACATCAGTTCCAGTTATTTCTATCACCACCACTATAAAAATCCTTTTACAACCACATCGTATGTCATCTTGGAAGGACATACTTGGAAGAGAGGAATGCGAGTCTAAGGGAGATAGACCCAAGCACTTATCGCACTTATCAAGAAGATTTTATGATAAAACCGGTTTCATGCCAAGAACTGGCATAAGGAGCATTACGCACAAATAGATAAGTAGAACTGGAATGAGCCTTGCTACAGGATGGTCCTTTGATTTTGCAATTTTCTGTGAGACAATAGATTTGTCATTGGGAATGTTGTGCTCCCCCAAAGCTTACAGGGCTGTCACCTTCTCAGTTTTTCGAGCTATTTCACTTTATAACAGAAAAATCACCTAATTTTCACGAGTGTTTGAGTACTTTAAGCTGGACTCTAGTTAGAAAATTTGTTCGTATTCCCTTCTTATTTATTATTATATAGTAAGCGTCTAGGCCTCCATTCATAAAAATTAAAATAATGATGTCAGCGGCTACAGTTCAGATTAAGATTTTCCTCAAGTCAGTATTTTTAGGATTTTTCGCACAAAAATAGACCTCAACATCAGCCGAGAGAATTTTCATTGGGAATGGTGTGCTCCTCCAAAGGATACTAGGCCATCGCTTTCAAAGCTTCCGGAGCTATTTTACTTTATAATGGAGAAGTTACCTAGTTTTCACGAGTTTTTGACTTCTTTTAGCCGAACTGTACTTAGCAACTTTTGTACATATCCCCTTTTTATTTAGTACTCTATAATACGCGCCTAAGCCTCCATTTCATAAATAAAAAATTAATAAGGCCAGCTGCTACGGTTAAGATTAGCATTTTCCCATTTCAGTTTTTTGAGGACTTTTCACACAAAAATAACTATGCATTATTACAGAACATGTAATGCTTAATCCGATAAATACCATTAGCATACCTTGATCTATCATTGTTATAATTAACCTGCAGCTCATTAAGGCTGAAATGCAAAAAGAGAATTCAAATTCGTCAGACTAACAACAATAAAACAAAGAATATAGTCAAACATCTGAAAGGAGCATACTTGGAATATTGTATATCTAATTGACAGCAACCATCATATATATTGCGTCCCTACATAGTAGCATTCATAAAATAAGCTTTGTCACCAGAAAACTGACATCACCGAGTACTTTGACAGAAAAAAAAGAAGCACATACTTGCAGAGTGTTTCTTGCCAGAACAGCGCATTGGAGTGATTGATACTGAATGAGGGCTTGAAATCCTACATAAATAAGCAAGGAAACACAATAGAAACCTAGTAAGTATTTTTTGTATAGTATGACACTGATTCTCCGGAAAAAAAGAAGTACAATGAAATTGAAAACGTACGAAGATATATTGATTGTAAATTACACAAAATTTACACCTTACAAGGTCAGTAATAAGAAAGTGCAAGTAAACAGATATATGGTCTATTTTAATCCATTTAGGAGTTCCTATTGAAGTTGATCGTTGTTAAAAATCAATTGAGATAATAGATAAGACTTGAAGAAGCTGACCGGCTGACTTCTGAAATGTGACGATCTTCTCCACAAAACCATGAGGAGAAAAAACTTGATGCAGAACTTCCACTGTTATAGGGTAGAGCATGTGATGAATTGTAGCTAACAGGATTCGATTGGGATCCAAATCCTGATTGCCAGACAGCAGACCATAATAGAGACAGAAGAGGAAAAAAATAAATAGAAGGAAAAGAGAAGACAGATAAGAATGAGAATAGCTAGAGAAGAGATGTTAAAATCTTCATTTAGGCATGGAAGAATGACTAGAGAAATAAAACTAAAGAGAAATAAGAGGTACAGTCTAAGATTTATTAGCTACCATTAGTTATGACCTAAAAGAGCTACACACTACAAAATCCGTATTCACAATGCCAGGAGAAAAGCCACCTTAATTCCTGAACTTCACTGCAGAATAGAATCCGCTTGCTACCAAGTATAGAAATTTTTTTAAGCCTTCCAGCGTAACTGATTAGCTAATTTGTGGAAGATTTGTCACATGAAAACAGGATATGCCATTATTGTCATCATAAACAGTGAACCAACAAGCTAAAGGAAGACTAGTATAATTTCCAAGCAAGAACATAATAGCCTATATAACAGACATAAATAACAGCCTAGTCATAAATCATGCACCAATATTATCTAAGAAAACATTTGGCATTTATGTTGCTCAGGCCATTTCCCGTAAAACCTTTATTGCGATAACACTACCTATTTGGTTTGATTAATGTTCAACCCTACCCTGTGCTAAAGTTCATAGTACTAAATGTGTTATCCTCAAATGAAAGAGACGGCAAAATACTAGATTTAAAATGAAACATAAACAAGAAGAGATTCAGAAATACATGTGCTTCCAGTTTTCTATTTTAGGAAAGTAAAAAAGTTGAAGAGCTTAAGAAAAACCAGTTGAGGAAAGAATACACGCCACCAAATTAGCAGTTCATAGCATTAAATGTGATCATAAATCATGCAACAATATTATCTAAGAAACGATTTAGCATTTATGTTTCTCAAGCCATTTCCCGTAAAACCATTACTGAGATAACCCTGCCTAGTTGGCTTGATTAATGCTTGACTATACCCTATGCTGAAGTTCATAGCACTAAATAAGGTGGTCTTTTCAAATGAAAGAGTCAGCAAAACACTTTAAATTCAAAACGAAACAAACAACAAGAGATTCAGAAATATATGTGTTTCCTATTTTCTAATTTAGGAAAGAAAAATGCTGAGGAGCTAGAAGAAAATTCAGTGGAGGAAGGAATACTCACTCCCAACCCGGCAACCCAACACATATATTTTCCTAATCTTAAATGAAAGAAGCAGCAAAACACTTTTAAATTCAAAACGAAATATTAACAAGAGATTCAGAAATACATGAGCTTCCAATTTTCAATTTTAGAAAAGACAAACTGAAGAGCCAAAGAAAAAGAAGTGGATGAAAGAATACTTCCCCCAACCCGATAACCCCACAAACATTTTCCTAACCTTACAACTATCCCATCCCTACACACACACACACACACTCTTCCACAGGCCCACTCGCCCAATTTCTCCTGTTTAGTTTTGCATTTTATCCCATCCTTCATAAACCCAAAACTCTGCCACGCACCTTCACAGCCACTTTCACAATTTAACATTTATATATTCTAAAATTCAAAAATCTAAGAAAAAAAAATAAAAATAATGGAGGCCTCTCATTGCACTGTAGCCCCTACTATTTATGTCTCTTCACTTTAAATTAATCAAAATGACATGGATTTGCATAGTTTTACTATGTTCACATCTCCTGAACTATCTCCACAAGGTGTTAGTTTTATAAATATAAGCAACATGGTCGCGATTTTCTGGAAGCTCCAACAGAATATATCATGTTCTTGCTAAAATAGAAACAAATGTCAAAGCCATATATAGAAATAAAAGACAAATTCTTAGAGCTTTAATAAAGCATACAACAAAAGTTATAGAGCGTAAATTGTAGAAAGCAAAAGACAACATGAAAATTTCAGTGTAATTCTTCCAGATAATGATCTAAAAGCAAAAGAAACGTTAAAACAGTACTCTCAAAAAGGAAAAAGTAAAGAAACATAATGAAAATAATAGAAAACGTGTATGGAAGAACATCTATCAACGAGCAAGGAAAATCTCTTGATAGAATATCATACTAAATCATAAGGGTGTCGATTCACTTAATTAAGAATTTGCTTTCTTATATTACGGTAAGGTTCGATGAAATACGATAAAAAAAGACGGTCTCTAGACACAACTGGAAACAAAAGGAGGAAAAAAGGTCATTTGCATAGTGCAGTAACAAGCATGATTATGAGCCTTAAATTTTACAAAGTCCAGCTCATCAACACATTATTTGATTGCTTCTGTCAATCAGTTAGAAAATCTAACTTGTTGGTCCAAATAACTCAACTAACTGATGCATACCATAGGACTTGCACACAAACTCCAAAACCCAAGTCAATTAAAAGTTGTATCAGATCTTTAGAGAATGAAGTGAGAGCTTGAAGTAGAAAGTGAATGAAAGAGAGCTTGCTGTGGGTTAGTTAGGACTTGTCAATCACATAGAAAATTAATTCCTTGAGAGGAGGTCAAATGACTTTGGCCAAAATCAAATGAAGTCACATGGGGACTGGTAGCCTTCACCCTCTAATAAAGTTTTCACAATCATGCACTTCCAATTTAACCAACAAAACAGCTTCAAAAGTGTCTACGTAGGTTACCACAATTTTTTTTTTCTTAAAAGCAACTTTCTCAATTGCAACTTCCTTTCAGTTTTGAACAATACATTGCAACCAGAGATGCACAAATAATAAAAAACATAGACACATTTTTTTAAGATTTCCATAGGTGGCGTAGAAGTTCAAAAACATGTTAGGTACAAATCGAAGATAATTCAATATGCATAAGCAACTTCCACACATTGCAATCTAAACTAAAAAAAATAAAGAGCATTTCCTTAATAACTCGGAAGGCATAAAAGTCTTCAACAAATACTCCGTGCAAACCTGGTCTTTTCGTCCTTGTGAACCTTGATCAACAGTTGTTAGTTCCTGATGAGAAGAAAACTGCATATAAACATTTCTGCCCCTGAAAACACAAACTGAGACAAGTTAACAACAATTAAATGTGGCACTGACACCTTAGTAGGACTATGTCCACAGAAGTAACGTCAGCAATGATATGGTTAACAGTCCAGTCATTAAAGTAAGTAAATTATTGAATCAAAGACGAATCAGCAACCATATTTGAATATTTTAGTTAATCTAACTAATGTTTTTTTCCATTTATCCTGTTAGGGGCAGCAAGTGCAAACTCAAGATCATGCACATCTTTTTTTTTCCGCATAACTTCAAGTCATGAAACCTCTAACATACTGATGTAGAACTAGATATGCATGTGTCATTGAATTGGAAATTCCTCGTACTTTAAAAAGCTAAACAAATTATTAATTTACCACGAACTTAAACAATGACTTCATCATGCAAAAGGTTAATCAAGTTTAAGCAATCAATCACAAGCTAATAGGAGGACCAATAGATAATCAAATAAATTAATATTATGCTCGCGTGATGTTTTAGAAACAATCCCCAAATTAACAAATAGATAAGTCACTACAAAGACCCCCTCACATGACACTCTTGGTATGGGCTACGCGGATAATTTTTCACAATAAAACGATGCCACAATTAAGGAGGGATCAAAAGGTGCGAGGGAGGGGGAGTTTACCTGCAGAGACAATGATACTAAGCCACGATGAAGTCATTTAGCTATCTCAGTGGAAAGGACAACACTATGAATCCCTTTCACATGCTTGGATAGCATTCTGTCATCCCTGGAAATTTGGATAGCAGTTGTGTACTTGTGTGGTTGCCAAAATCAAGAGCAGCGGGTATTAGACTTGGAACATGGCTGAAACTTTGTATCACCAGCAGGTAGCTGACCTTGGGATGGCTTGGGAGAGAAATATCAAGCAATTGATAATAGGAAAGTAGCAGCAATCATCATTAGATGGCACCCGAAACAACGGGATAGCAAATAGCAGAAACATGGGTCCAATATTTATATCTAGAAGATTTGTATAATTAAGGTAAGGATCAATGAGGGGAAGGGATCGGGCCAATCAATTGATTGGGGCTGATTTGGGGCTTTAATTGGGTTGCCAATTTCAGCATATTGGCTAAGGAAATAGGATTTAATTCAGATTTTCAATATATAATCAGATTTGCAGATGGCGATATCCTTCCAAACATAACCCAATAATTTAGGACGGAATTCAAAGCTTTTAGGAGAATTCAAATTTGAATTCAAGTTTCCAAAATTAATCTAAGCTAATTTAGGAAGGAGAATTAATAAGGATTCTTCAGTTAAATTTCAGATTCATGGATGGGGTTCCTTTCCAAAAATGATCCAACAATTTAGGAAAGAAATTCAAGGCTCAAGGAGAATTCAAATTTCCAAAAATTAAGCTAGGTTAATTCAAGAAGGAGAATTAATGAGGATTCTTCATTTAAATTTCAGATTTTCAAAAACAAGTTAGGTACAAATCGAAGATAATGCAATAACTCACTCATATTAAATTATGATAATTTGTTCCATAAAATCTATGATGAAATGGATGAGTCACGGGGAGGATTTTGTGTACAACGAATGTGGTGAAACTTCATTTATGTTTGTGTACAATGAAATAGATGTCTATAGTACTTTTTAAAACAAGTATTAAAATATTGATTATATGCTAGATGTGTTGATTCAGGTTTTATGTATGCATATATACAATTTTATATTTGAGGAAAGTTTATGATTTAGTGGCTCTTTTATGAAATCAGAAGACTTGAAAAAAAAATGTTTGTAATCAATTTGAACATTTGTTGGAATATATAGCAGGCTCAAACCCACCCCTAGGCCGAGTCATAACACCCCTATTATCAAGAAGCAAAATGAAAACAAGGTGCTAAACTTAAGTATTTGTACATTTAAAAAATCTGTTTGCAGTCATTTTTGCAGTTGTAGTCTTGAAGACAAATAGGATGAGAAGTTGATTATGGTAACCATCTTCAATGGACTAACTCAAGGTAGGACAATTCAATGAATGAATCCTTAAGAAAATTTCTTTATTTATTTTTGTCATCACTGCAGGAGAAGCTCATATAATATTTGCATACTAAGCCTGCTACATTTGGTCTATAAAGTTAAAAGCTGCAGCTATCCAAAAAAGGAATATACTTCTTGACAGTTTTAAATGTTACAGTAGATATTCTAAAGTATTGATAGAAAAAGAAATGCATGATGATGAGAATGCATGTAAACAAGGGAAGAATTTATCTTCATATATGCCATATGGGGCACTAATCAAACATGAAAATGATAGAAATCTGCATACCGCTTACTCTAAAAAGAATTACCTCCAAATTAACCTTGTTTAAACCGCAGAAGGGATCAAAACAAACATTCCCAAGAATTATCCCAAAGATAAGCAAATGAGTGGATTCACAGAATCACAGGAGCAGCAATTCGCAACAGAAAGAAAATTTAAAAGACATTGGGAACATATATAAGGATATATGGAAGGCCTCTGAGCTAATAAGAAAACCCATCTAGTAAATGCAATGCTATAAATAATCGAAACCTCAACAAAAAGATAAGAACCTTCACTTTACCTGACACTGGGTTGGACATTTGAGTAGTATTGAAGTGCGCTAGCAGCAGAAGATATATCATACATTTGGAGAAGCGCCTGCAGTGGTGGCGTGCCAACCAACTCATGAGAAACACAAAAAGCTCTCGCATCTAATATCCCAGAAATAGCAACCAAAGAATTCAGAAGTACATATATAGATGCGCCACATAAAAACCTGGTTTTTGGCGCGTAACATCACGAGCTTAGTAACCACGCCAAACGGTTGCAACAATTGAAGCAGGTCATTCTTCGCACGAAAAGTAAACAAAAAAATGGAGAAAAAAATAAATATTCCTCAAACTTTCATCGATGTAGCTCCCAAATGACTCGAAAGCACTAATGAAATCCACCTCGGAAATCTCTTGCCCGACATTGCGAACGTGAATAACTTTGGACGGCTCCGTCATCTTCCACTTGCCTCTTCTACGAACCCTGGTAGTAATACTATCTCAGATCCTACTAACCGACAGGATTCACAATCAGAAATCGACATAAATAACATAAACGCTTAGGCGGAGCGCAAGCTGGTACTAAGAAGCTAACCTGAAAAGAAGAATTCCGGAGAGAGAGCTACGGATTCTTTCAAGCGAGCGAAGTGGATTTTGATCTGTGGGCGGGTCCTCGGCACCTCGAGCGTCGCAGCCGACGGCGTGGTGCCCTAATCGGCCTGAATGAAAGTCTTTATCTGAGTATGTGATTAATCCTGAATTTTATTAATATTTTTATCATGCTTAATATGATTAATGAGTCTAACAGATCGGGGCTTAATGGGACTAAAGAATATTACCTGCCACCAAATGCCCCCTATATATTATCTTTAATGAAAATAATATCAATAGGTATATTATCATTTTTGAGTTTAAGGGTTTATTTGAAATAATTTTATCATTATTTTTTAAAATATTTTTTTAGTATAAAATTTTAATTAAAAAAATTAAAAAATATATTTCAAATGTAGCCTAAATAATACACTTTATTCAATGTTATAAGGTATTTGATAAATAATATATAATAAACATCTATTTTCATGAGATAGTTCATTGACATGCAGAGCCCTGCAATGGGTACTCATACTCATACCCACACATGGGTACGCCCATGGCCTTGTGGATGGGTATGGGTGGGTACTCAACATCGGGAGAGATTATTGGGTTCGGACACTGGATATAGCTTACGTTCGGTATTCACATTATCGAACAGTATTGAGCTCGGTACTGTGAAGTACTGAGTACCGAACAGTACTGAGCTCGGTACTGAGCAGTACCGAGCTCGGTCCAGCTCGATAATGCTCAGTACTTAGTAGGAGGTGATGTGGTGCATTTTCATTGGGCTCCGAACACATATGGTGACCTGACCTAATAATTTGCCCAACATCGGGGGATAAATTGAATTACATTACTAATCACTGTATTTCTTATATTACTACAATCCTCACTATGTAGTGTGCATCACTTAACCACGTTGCGTCTGATAAGTTTTGATATGCAGCTTGAAAGTTTGCAATCACAGCAAATGACAATAAGCCTCAAGACCATCAGTCCATGACAGACAGCGTTCAAAAAGCATGGAAAATGGGTGGGTATAGGTGGGAACAATATCCCGAAAGTCACCATGGGTGGGCAAAGCCCGTCCAAGTAAAGCATGGGAACTCAACCAGGACCCCATATAGGACTTTGTTGACATGGGCTTCTTGAGATGATCGGTAACCTTCAAAATTTAGTTGTTTCAAAAAACTAATATACTCCTACATCCATTTCTCAGATTGTCACACAAATATTCATATTCACAAAAAAAATTCTAACCCTTATTTTTTGGTTCTGTTAAATTCCCATCAATTTAATCTTATCATGTGAGAATACATGAATTTGACAGTTCAAAAAAATAATGTGTTAGTTTTGTAAATATGTATGCTTTCTATGTTATGTATGTAATTCTCTCATAACATAATTTTTGGCCAATTTCATCTGAGGCCCAAAAAAAACAAAAGAAAAATTAATTGATAAAAGAAAAACATTCAAAGAAAAAAAAAAAAAAAACTTCAAAATTGCAATTATCAGGGTAAAGTATATGGCACCGCATAGGTCAAATGATGCTTAGAATGTTTTAAAAATGTGTAACTATATTAGAAGTGATTGATTGATTTTCAAGATAATTTTTTATTACACTCCCACATGGTCTTTTGGCCATTGCTAGCCTATGTTCCTAATATGTTAGAATTAAAGGTACAAAATCACTTTGATTATAAGATTTCCTTATAGAATTAGAAGCTTTAATTATGATAAACATGAAATCTATATCTATACTATTATATAAGTGTGGCTTAGGATTCCTACCAAATGCAATCCTAGCCTTCCATTTAATTTATCAAAGATGAATCTCAACCTTTCATTTTATTTATACATTTAATTAACTTATTTATTAACTTTATTTATTCATTTAAATGCATTACATTTTTTATTTTGTTTACATTATTTATATTTAAGTAAGAATTAATTGATGCATTTAATTATATTTATTTTTACATTCAATTAGAATTAATTGATATATTTATTAATTAATATTCATCATATATATATATATATATATATATGATTTGTAATTATTCTCATATTGAATTCTAACCCTTAAATTTATGATAAGTATTAAATCATAACATTTAAATGTATGATTATCTATACTACTATTATAAAAGTCGTTTGAATTTTCTTCTAAACAAAACCCTACCATTTTTTTTAATTTTTCAAATGGAATCCTAACCTTTAAAAATTAAATTGTTGTTTTTTACTATAAATTTAATTTATGATTAATGAATGAATATTGATAGCATCTTTTTTAATTATTATTTGTTAATTATGACGCTATTTCTATTTAAGTAGCTGCTAATTGTTATAATGCCAAAGATTTTAATTGTATTTATTTCTATATTCAAATATAATTAGTTAATATATTTATTTGCATTATATTTTTAATTATACCTGTCTGAGCAATTAATAATATAATTCATTAATTAATATTCATTCATTAAGAACTATTAAAATGTCATAATTTCAATAATTCAAAATTAAAAAAAATAATGTATAAATCTTAATTAATGATTTCATTAACGAATCATTACATCTATACTAATACTAATATTACAAAAGTCACTTGAATTTTCTTCCAAACAAAATTCCGATCATTCATTTTAATTTTTCAAATGCAATCCTAACCTTTAAAAATTAAATTCCCGTCTTTTAATATAAATTTAAATTTAAATTAATGAATAAGTTTTGATAATAGACTTTTAGTTATTATTTTTAGTTATGAAGCTATTTATGTTACTATTAACACCTCTATTCACACTTCTATACAATTAAACACGACAATTTTAATTTAAGTGTGTTAATTGGGTAAAAGGACTATTAACGCACTCAAAATGATTTCCAATCCTATGAGCTTCTATATTCCTCTTCCCATCCGCTTTGACTTCAGATTTGTCTAGACTTTACACTCAAAAAATTGAGAGATTATTAGGTGCGGAGTGTAGATATGGAGAACCGTACGCACAAGCATTGGGTACCTAGCGGTACCCGCACTCGGTATCTAGCAGTACCCGCACTCGGTACCTAGCGTTACCTGCACTCGGTATCATTGGGTACCGCTGGGTACCGTTAGGTACCCAGTGCTTGTGTGGATGGTACGCACTCCGCACCTAACAATTTTTTCAAAACACTATTCTTATTCCATATCTATATCTATATACTATTTATAAATGTCTCTTGCAATTCTTCCCAAAAAATTCTCAGTCATTTATATGACAAAATAAATCCTACCTCTTCATCTAACTGATACTCTCCGTATTCCACATCCTCTCCACTCATATTCCACATATATTCTCAATCCCGCAAGCCTTTCGAAGTTCTCTCCGATCTTCATTTTAGAACTCCTGAAAACGATCGTTCTTCTCCAACAGCTGATTTCTCCTAGTGGGAAAGGTCTGCAATTTCTCCTTCTCTCTCTCTCTCTCTCTCTCTCTCTCTCTCTCTCTCTCTCTCTCTCTCTCTCTCTCCTTTTTTTCTCATTTTTTATTGCAATGCATATGATTGTTGTAGCTTTGGGAGCTCTTGGTATGGCTTTGATTTGAGCGAACAATGCTGAAAGTCCTCCCTAA
Organism: Dendrobium nobile; assembly: GCA_022539455.1. Classification (NCBI taxonomy): domain Eukaryota; kingdom Viridiplantae; phylum Streptophyta; class Magnoliopsida; order Asparagales; family Orchidaceae; genus Dendrobium; species Dendrobium nobile. The sequence continues at coordinate 16,368,292 of CM039727.1, forward strand.
AATGGTATGACAAATTTTGCTTGATTTGAAGTGGAAATTTGTGTTTTATCTTCTTCTTGTTATGAAAGTGACCATTTGTTTTTGATCTTCTTAATTTTGATTAATTTGATTGTTAGTTGTTTGCAACATTTGTGTTTTTTTAATTGTTAATTCCAATTTTTTTATCAAAATAATTTCAGAATGAGAGACATTTTTTATTTAAAAAAATTGTATTAGAAGTGCTGACACCCGTTTTCCCATCTTTATAAACACTACCACGCAATGAGGTTGTTTTTGAATGCTAGAAATTTGAGTGAGAGAAGATGAATATTTGAAAAACTCAATATTATAAAGTAATAATGAATACTATTATATTTTTTACCAATAATTCAAATAAATGCTTTCATATCTATCATTCTAATCAATTATCTCTTACTTCAGTAACCTCCCTTCTGAATTTTTTTTTTTGCTCTAGAATCTGAAGGCAGACTTTTAACATAGCTTGGAGCCTTGGATGAAGAAGAAATATATATATATTTTTTATTCATTTGATTTAGGCAACAATGGTTTAATGTGTAATATGTAATATTTTTGTCATTAATATTTTTTAAAATTTGGTCAAAATATTATGTATAATACGTACTCTTCAAAATTTTATTTTTGTCTATCCAATAATCTTGTATATAATTTAAAACTCAAATTGCCTTTATTTTTCTTCAAGAATCATTGCTGGTTGTGAGTAATATTAAGAGTTATAGGGATTATTTTTTTATTTTATTGATATGAGATATTGGTTTTCATTTCATTTTTATTTATTTTATTATTATTTTCTGTTTTAAAGCTAACATATTTAGATGAGATCAAAATCACATATTTGTAATAAAGTTTTAATAAGTAGTTTCAAATGTAATTTGATTATTATTATCACACTATTAATTCTATAACAAGGGTATTTTTTTTTATTCTTGTGAGATATTGGTTTTCATTAATTTATATTTATTTTGTTTCTATTTTATGTTTTAAATTTACCATGTTTACATGAGACCAAAATCATATATTTGTAATAAAATATTAAAGTGTTATTTCAAATGACAGTTTGATTATTATTATTGCATTATTAATTCTATAACAAATAATTTTTTTGCACCAAATTATATATATATATAAAATTAAATAACTCTTATATTTTTATTAAGATAATTATTATTCCAAATTTACAAATGCACTTACTAATTTATTTTTTATTCATATAATTGAATAAATATAATTTATAGTATTATTATTATTATTATATATAACGTGCACGTGCAAGTTTAGCAGTGTAAAAGAAATATCAACTTTGTTGTGTCCTGGAATATTCACGGCGGAAGAGAAATATAAAATTTAACGTCTTAGTTTTGTACGAAGATCAAACACATAATCTAATGAATGAGAGAGAGAGAGAGTGTGTGACGCCCCAGGCATCCATAGTGAAAGGATTCGTCGACTGTCTTGATCAACCATCACTTCTTGCTCCCTTGCTCTGACCTGAAATTGTTAACCACATATAATGAGCTTAAATATCCCAGCAGGTCACCAAAGCCGACAACTGAAATCAAAGTACGGTACTGAAACAATATGCATGTCAGTCAATCAAATCTATAACAGTTAGTTGCACATGATTAGTGAATCTATGCAGCAAATACGAAAATCAGTAATCAATGCATGATCGATACAATCCACAATCATCGGTAAAAGAATCGATAAACAGTAGGAAGAAATTCATAAAGCTCGATAAATCAGTACATACGTCAAATCTTGGAAGAATCCATAAACAGTAGAAAAATCTATATTCAAAATAATCTCAATTAAATCAATCAGTCAAATCGATAAAGAAAAATCATCATCTCAATAATAATCGTTAAATCAATATCGTATCAATAGAATCAATCAAATCAATTATCTCTGGTCAATAACATCAATAAAACAATCAAACCAATACAGCACAAGAATGGTGGAAATCGAATCAATACAGTAAAACCTATTCCATATCAGTCAATGAATCACATGTAGCAGTTCAATACGGTGTATCAATGAAGCGATAGTATCAATGAATCAATATCAATGAATCAATAGTATCCATGTCCATAGTATCAATAAGTCAATGCAATATCGATATCCATATCAGTATCAATGCTCAGTGACATAATACGAATATCAATGAAATCGTACAGTAATAGTAAATCCGTCAATAAATAAATTTCAATACAAATCCGTCGATATCAATAAATCCATAATGAGATCAATAGGTCAATACAATACACATGCAATTCAGTACAGTAATCTTACCGAACAAGTACAATCACTAGTTATTAAGGCGTTTTTCGAATCGATGTATCGTTGTGTCGTTATATCCGTTGGCTCAATAAGAGTCGTCACTCTGTGTCCGTCGGTATAATAATCTCCTTATGACTCCCAATCATTATAATAATGATCAATAGAGGATATCACCAAACCCTTTTTAAAGGAAAGCCCGTCGGCCCACCATCCTGTACAGGTCAAATCAATCTCCAACCAATGGTTCAACCAGTCTTCACTTGTCTTTCAGTAACAATAACAATAATTCAATCGTATATTCACATTCGTATGCATATCAATAAGGTATTGCAATCAATAATTACAATTTAGCTCAATGCAGAAAAATCCCTTAAAATATCTTATAGCAGACATAAGTCGTAAAATGCATAGTTTCAGAAAATTACCAAATTACTAGAAATCGTGTAAAACAATATTTCAAAACTTTATTCGTACTGAAGCAGAAATTTTCAACAGCCAGATTATTTTCTATTCGATTCAAACCGCACAGAACTCAAAATATCCGGTGAAAACTTTCCAAAAAATACTCAAAATATGCAGAATCATTATCTCAAAAACATACACAAAGTTATGTGGTAAAAGTTTCGTCTACACAAAGTTATGCACATTTTTCGGTAACGAAAACATAAAATTGAACAGAAAAATACCAAAACTTGAAATCTTCGAAATCAGAAATAGGATTCGGGTTCCTTACAGTTACCGAAACCTATGCTCCATAACTTCTCTTGGAACTTTATAATATGCTTTTTCTAAATCAATAAATATCATATGTAGATCCTTTTTATTTTCTCTATATTTCTCCATCAAACCTCTTAATAAATGTATGACTTCCATAGTCGACCTACCCGGCATGAATCCAGAAACATTAGTATCACGCCGCAACCTATGCTCCATAACTCGCTCCCATAGTTTTAAAGTATGACACATTAACTTAATTCCTCTATAATTCGCACAATTTTGTGCATCACCTTTACTCTTAAAAATAGGAATTAACACACTCATTTTCCACTCATCTGGCATCTTTTTAGTCTTCAAAATAATATTAAAAAGTTTAGTAAGCCAAGAAATTCCTTCATCTCCTAAGCATTTCCACACTTCTATTGGAATATCATCAGGTCCAACAGCTTTTCCACCCTTCATTTTCTTTAAAGCCTCTCTAACTTCGGTTTTACTAATACGTTGATAAAAACTGAAATCTTTATCTTCATTTAGGGTGCTAAGGTCACTATAGTCAATCTTATTATCATAATTTTCATTAAAAAGTTTAGCAAAATATCTCATCCATCTTTGTTGAATATCATCTTCTAAGAAAAGTATTTTTTGATCTTCATCCTTAATACACTTCACTTGAACTAAATCCTTACTACTCCTATCTCTTTGTTTGGCTAACTTATACATATATCTTTCTCCCTTATTAGTATCTAATCTATTATATAAATTACTAAAAGCTAAGGTTTTTGCATCACATATTGCTTTCTTCGATTCCTTACGAGCCTCTTTATATCTATCCCAATTATCAGAATTTTTAAAATTAAACCAATTTTTATAACAAATCTTTTTATTCTTAATCTTTCTTGCACATTTGGATTCCATCACCAACTATTTTTACTATTAGGAGCTTTTCCCTTTGATACTCCAAACACATCTTTTGCAATATTCTTAATATCACTAGCCACTTTTTCCCACATAACATTAGCATTCTCATGCATAGATAAAATCTTTAGATCTAAAATCTTACTCTCAAAAATATTTCTGTTAATATACTTTAAATGCCCCCATCTAATCTTAGAATATCGTTTTACTTTATTTTTATTATCTGCCCTTTTATCTTAAGGTTCAAAACTAATAATCGATGTTTGATACATAAATTTTCACTCGGAATAACTTTACAATCTTTGCAATCTAAACGATCTATTTTTCTTATAAGAAAATAGTCAATCTGGGTTGTACTATATCCATTTTTATAAGTGATGAGATACTCATTCCTTTTCTTAAATAATGTATTAGCAATTGAAAAATCATAAGCTAAACAAAAATCTAATATAGTCTTGCCACCTTCATTTGTCATTCCAAAACCATGGCCACCATGAACGCTTTTAAAATCATCTACCTCTCTACCAACATGTCCATTTAAATCTCCTCCAATAAAAACTCTTTCTTCAAGAGATATCTTTTGTAATAATTTTTCTAAGTCATTCCAAAATTTTAATTTAGAACTCATATCCAAACCTACTTGAGGAGCATAAATACTTATAATATTAACAATCCTATCATCAACCACAATCTTTAATGCTATACTTCTATCTCCAATCCTATCAATTTTTATAACATTATCCTTCAAACTCTTATCTATAATAACACCTACACCATTTCTAGTACGACTCTTGTCCGAATACCAAAGTTTAAAACCTAAACTATCAATTTCCTTAGCTTTCTCTCCAGTCCATTTAGTTTCTTGAATGCACAAAATATTTATCTTCATATGAATCATAATATTTATTAATTCCATTAATTTACTAGTAAGGGAACCTATATTCCAAGTTTCTATCCTAATTTTAGTTTCATGGACTAGCTTCTTTGCCCACATCCGTCCTTGATGTGGGAACCCTTGCCCATTTAACACTGCACCCGGGAGCCGGTGCAGCGGCCCTTGCACACTTGTCACTGTATTCAGGCCATACAGCGCGTCGCTTCCAGGGGACGCCCTAGCATTAACACAATTTCTTAAAGGATTCATATCATTATTATTCAACAAATTTTACGCTGGCTGTCGACTACCTAACGCAACCTTCTACTTTTCTCATCCAGGACTTGGGACCTACACCAAAAATTTTGTGTGGAAAACCCTGAAAAGGGAAAGGCAATGGGGTCTGATCCAGTTTGAATGAATCTACTGGTATTTGCAGTTGATTACAGATGAGACCCCTTCCTTGGGAGGAGTAATTATTCCGTCAAGTTATCGAATGCATCCGGAAACCAATAACAAAATGCCACGTCACTAAAGTGCTCGGTACAGCGCGCTCGGTACACTCGGTATGCTCGGTATTGCTCGGTATTTTCACCAGATGTAATAATTTTTCCATTGGGAGGGGGGATGCCTTAGTTTATGTACCAAATATATACCATAAAAATGCATTACATGGTGAAAATTAGAAGAATCAAAATTAATATGTTTGTTTGGTCAGCAGGATCATAGTCGGCTGGCGACGGAGGACGGAAATATCATTATCAAGCAACATAGATCATAAGAACTATAGTTGGCGGACGACAAAGGTTGTAAAAATTGTTATCAGGCGATGGAGGTCGGAAGGATTGTAGTCGGAGGGCGATGGAGGTCTGAAATATTGTTGTCTATCGAAAGAGATTGAAAGGACTATTGTTTGGTGATAGAGGTTGGAAAGATTGTAATTGCTGGTTATGTGGAAATCATGTGTTAGTCGGTGGATGGACAGAAGTCCAGTGGCAGTCTGTGGCCTGGAGGAAATCTGGTGTCAGTCGATAGCCATGTAGAAGTCTGGCGTCAGTTGGTGACCGACAGGAAATTCGACGTCAATTGGTGGCCGGGACGAAGTGCGGTGTCAGTCGTAGGCCTAGAGGAAGTCCAATATTAGTTGGTGACCAGGAGAAAGTCTGGTAGTCGTCGAGGAGGAGTTTGGTGGAAAGAGAACTCAAGTTTCTCTTCTTCATTCTCTTCCTTGCATGGCCCCCCTTCCATGAGAAATGAGGGTCTATAAATTATAGTTTTCTGATAGTGACATCACCAGTAAATAGGAGGAAGATCAAGAATAAATTGGGAGTGGGTTGAATGGATGGTTGATGTTGAATCCCTTGATCATGCACTGTTTATTGAGCATTTTAATGTCTTAATGATATCAAAATTCAATGATTTTAGGCTTGTTGGATTTCTTGTTGAGCCGTTCTCGACTATAACTATGTCACATTTGGAAACCTTTTGGTAATCTAAATTATGGTTTGAACATTTCAAATGTGCTTCGGGTCTTTGATTTGGACCTATTTGAGCTAGGATTAGATTGAATTTGGTGTCGTTGGGTTTGTTTTTTGAGATGTTCAGTTCGATTATAAGTTTATTGAAATCGAAGTTCAAATGATCCTGAATTTAATTTTTGAAGTTTCCAACTTGATTTTGCTTCAAGATTCATGCCCGATCAAGATAATTCTTTGATGATATATCAAACTTAATTATAAGAGATTAGATCATTGAAGATTTTAAGTGCGCTATTTAGCATTAAGGAGGTAATTGGATGATAATATATTTGATGAATAATAATAAAGAACGGTGTGATTTCTTGGTGAAATTATTCTGTGCGGATACGGATGCTGTTTGGAGGCAAATTAGAACGCATCACGTCACCCATTTGTTGTGTGTCGCTATGTTCCGGGTGACATTGCGCATTATGATTTACCTCCGGACTGTCCGGTGTCCGCACATAATAATTTATTGATTTCTTGAGATCTCAAGCGAATAAGAGGATGTTGGATAGTGAAGCTAGTATAGAGGAGGCTAACTAGAGATTTTAGAGGAGACGGCCAATAAGAAAAAATTAAGTGTCGAAGAGCATTGAATGAATTAGAGAGTCTTAGCCTTCGTTTGTGATAGCTTTTTTGTTATTTTCTAAAATAGCATTCTATTACAAAATTTTTTTGAATTAAAAGTTTTTTAACTAAAAATCCGTTTTAGAAAGCAGTAAGAAAGCTATCCCACATGAAGCCTTAGGTTTTATTTGGGTTGACTTTTTTACTGCTTTGTGAAGCTCCTTTTTACGACAAAAAACTCTTAAAATTAGAAAAAAAAATAGTGGTCTAAAACTGTCCCAAACGAAGTCTTAGGATGATTCTCGTTCCTTTGAATTTAAAGAAACTTGTATTTAATTATGCATAATAAGAAAATTTATCATTTAATTTTCTTATAGCTATGTACATAATGTAAGTTTTATCATCCTTAAATTTAGGGTAGACTCTTTCACTTCATCTTATCATAAATCCTAATGAAGAAGAGTCACCGTCAATGAATACAAGTCATTAACAAGAGCTAGCGCTCACCCTCTCTATTATAACACACATAATTGATTAAAAATAATAGTAATCCTATACTAAAATAGTACACTTGATCTAATGATATTTTTTAAACTTAAGGCTTCGTTTGGGATGGCTTACTAAAAAGCTATTTTAAGAAGTAGTAAGAAAATCGTTCCAAACGAAGCCTAAATTTAGCAATTAACATTTAATTCGCTAAAATCAAAACATTTTAACTTTATATCTTATGAAAGCATTTAACATAGATGTTTAAAAACATTAACTTTGCAACTAAAAACATTATACATATGCTGTTAACCTCTAAATGTATAAGAGCACCAAATTTTCTTATCCGCCTTTTCTTGATAGTCACTCTAGCTCTGACATATTTTATGAAAAACTCAGTTTTCATTTGGGATAGCTTTCTTACTGCTTTCTAAAACAGTTTTTAAATATAAAAATTAGTTTAAAACATCAGCCAAAAGCTATCCCAAACAAAGCCTTAGCCTACTATGATTGAATTGGCATGTGTGAAGAGACAATATATTATGAAAATATCATTTATATTTTGATTTTATGTATGATATTGAAGGAAAAAAAAAAAAAAACCTCAACATTGAATTAAGAAGGATTTATATCATTTTGGCTATTAGGGCTCCTATATTTTTTGTTGGAAAAGTATTTTAAGAACAATTTCTAGGTATATAAGTTTAATTAGTTGAAAATATTTATAATTAATAGTAATATGATATTTTATAAATTCCATTTTTTCATAAATAATGAATTAATACAATTATTGCTTGCTAGAATATTTATAAAGGTAGAGATAATTTAATGTCTTAGAGTTGTATGATGATCCTGTAAATATATAATAAGTTATAAGTAGTAAATATGAGACACATGATCTTTATAGGAAAATTATGAAATGTAATAAATTGTGGAGATAATTTAATTAGTATAAGTTAGGTTACATAATATGTCCTTCCACATGACTATAAAAAAGGTGTTAATATAGTATAATAGATTTGAATCACAAGAGATATCTAATATGATTTTAGTAGGAGGAATCTTTAAATTTCAGAATTATCATTATGTGATAAGTATTAGACTGTAGTTGATCATGAACATTGAAAGTCAAGCGACATATATTGTAGTCTTGGTCGTTCTCGTACTAGAAGGGAAGGATGGGAGACCATTAAGATGAATGTCGAACATTAGTAATTGATGAGGATCAGTTGTCAATCATTAATAGGCACTGAATAATAATTAACAATGAATATTCAAAGTCAGAAAATATAGGGCGATGTTACAAGATAAATGACTAGAGTTGGTAGTAAAGCAAAATGTTGCATTATATAAAACTAATATTTACTTTTGTAATTTATACAATTGTAACATTAAAATTTATAATAACATATACACATATTTTTGGAATGAATTTACATGATTGCATAATCCAAATAACATTACTTGGTAAAAATCAGTCAATTGATATAACAACCATTATATATATATATATATTTGTGTGTGTGATATTACCACTGATCAAATATATACAATAGTCATTTCATCCACGCAATGTAATTGTTTGTCTCTTTCATCATATGCACCCTTCAACTATTCTAAGGACAAGAACCTACACATTTTTTTTTTTGATCCCAAACCTTATTGCAATGGAACATTACTCCAATAGTGTGATTAGTTAGGATTGGAAATAGAGGGTTTGGGAAGATGTAGGGGTGTCAATATTTGAAACGACACGAAAATCCGACTCGGAAAATCCGGGTTGGACCCGACCCGTTTGAAAAACGGGTCTGGTTTGGGTTTGCAGATTTTACCCGTTTTGAAAAAACGGGTCGGGTTCGGGTTGACCCGGCGGCCGGTTGCCCAACCCGAAAACCCATTTATTTTAAAAAAAAAATTGGATTTCCCGCCCGCTGCTCCGCGCGCCGCGTGCTGCTGTCCCGCCCTGCCCGTTGCTCCGCTGCCCCGCACTGCTGCCCGGTGTCCGCTGCCTTGCGTGCCCGCTGCGGCGCTGCCGCGCCCACTGCTGCCCCGCGCGCCCACTGCCCGCGCCGTCGCCCGCTGTTGCCCGGTGCCCGCTGCTGCCGTGCCGCGCGGGTCGGGTCAGGTCGTGTCAACCCAGCAACCCGCCTAGTCGGGTTCGGGTTCAAATTTCTGACCCATTTACCTACCCGGGTCGGGTCCGGGTTAAAATTTCTGACCCGTTTGAACCCGAGTCAGTTTCAGGTTCGACCCGAATCTGACCCGTGACCCAAAATTGACACCCATAGGAAGATGTACATTGGATATCAACAATAAACAAATGCCAAACGTCGATTGTTAGCATATGAAGATAAAAGTTGATGGGAATTGTTTGAAATTTGGCAAAGGTGGGTGGTCAGCTTGGATTTTCTCTTGATAGGAAAGGAGATTGAGCAATGGGGAGGATGAGTATCAGACATCAGTTGATAATGGTTGTCTGATATTGGTCATTGGCAAATATGTGATATTGGTCATAATAAAATCTTGAAATTTGGACGCCAATAGGAAAGCTCTAAATTTGACATTTTTCTTTATTTGAAATCTCTTTTTGAATGTACATAAATATGATATATTTGAAGAGGATGTTCTAGGTATCTCTACTAGAATTGTGGGTGCTCCATTTAATAATAACACGAGTAAGTTTTCTTTGATCCTTTCAAAATTTTAATATATTTTAGGATTTTAATGATATGAAATCTTTGAATCATTGATTAACTTCAAGAAAAATTTAAGCATATATATGAATGTTTGATATATGCCTAGCTGAACTCAAATTCAAGTTTTTTTTTTTTTTTGGTATTGTTGCGTTTGTTGTGTCAATAATAGATGTCTCAATTATAGATTTTTTTTAATATTAAATCCTAATGATGTCATAATCTATCCTAATGATGTCATAATCTATTCATAAAAAATTTAGCCTAAATACATAGATGCTTTAAGATTTGATTTTTTTTTTAAACTTCATGTGTGAATTGATCAATATAATTAGCCATATATCTCTTTGTTGAAAGCCAAATAAATTATTAGTTAAATACCTAAATCTTTCAAATATTGGGCATACAAATAATTTATTATATATATACATTTCCCATTGTTAGAGCATGACAATGAGTGGTCGATGATCATTATTAGTACTTAGTGTTGATCGCTAGGCAGAGTTTCAATTTTCTTCGATTCAAGAAATCTCTTCACTTCCGCGCGAGTCCCATTTTAAATATGGATGGAAGGCCAATTTATAGAATTTTTGATGGGGTCCTTTTAGTTATTTTTGTTAAGAGCTTTAAATACTCCATCCAACGACCCGAAATGAGCCCCCCTTGAATATTTGATACTTTATAAGTATTTTATTTCCTTAATAATATTAAAATCAAGCGCTCTTGGGCTCATTAGATCTGCCATGTTGAGATGCACATTTAAACTATAAGTTCGTTGAAAATGGAGTTTATATGACCCCATAATTAATTATAAAAACTTTTAATTTAAATACTAAAGAGTTGTGAGATATGAGAAATGCATCAAGATCCCTGTTTTATTGTAGAAATTTTTTTTTTTTTGGTGATATATTAGTTACCCTTATATTTAGACTGGAAAAAATCGTCCATCCAAAAAATCAACCAGGATTTAAAAATTCAAGTGGTGAGATTAAAATTTTGAAAAAATTATGAGGCACAACCACTCGTTTAATATATAGATATACCTCCTCTTAGAGACGAATAATTATTAGGTCAGGTGACCTGACGTAGCTCTACGTTCGGACGCCAATAACATGTCGCCACGTGGTCTTAGTCAATACCGCGCGGCCCGACTACTTGACCTGAGATTGCTATGTTCGCGTATTGCTCGGTATTGCTAGGTATTGCTTAGAAATAATGAAAAATATCGCTCTGTGAAGACCAATACCGAGAAAAGCTCGGTATTGCTCGGTATTACTCGGTATTGGTCTTCACAAAATGATATTTCTCGTTATTGCCGAGCAAAATCGATCAATACCGAGCAATACCTAGCAACACGAGAACATAGCAATCTCGTCTCTGTTCCGGGTCAGGGTTGTCCGGCCGCGCGGTAAATAATGAGAACACGTGACACTATTTTACTGGCGTCCGAACATAGAGCTACGTCAGGTGACCGGACCAAATAAAAGTTCGAGACTCAATTTCATGCTTCAATGAATAATTACCAATCCTTCAAAGAAAAAGATATGGAGAAACTCTACTTCATCAAAATTACTCAGGAAGATCACATTAGATATTAAAAAGATGTCGAAATTGACTTTGAATAAATAAAAAATTCCCAGAAGGGCCAAAAAAGATGTGCCTGATCCCAAAATCGAGCTCAAATATGTGTAGATACTTTAATTAAATGTTATTTTGTAAAAAATGAAAATATATTGCTTAAAATTTACAAAACTCTCTAAATTTTCTCACTTGCTTCTCGTCTCTTTCTTACTATAAATTCCACATTAAGTGTTCGGGCAAAATCACAAATTTTCTCCTCATGCTCTAGTTCTCCACAATAAAGAGGTTAGAGAACTTGTGCTGCAAGGGTCCTATCAGCTTAAAAAACTGTATTAATTATATTTATATTGAACCGGTTTGAACCGCCGATTCGACTGAAAAACCGTTGAACCATTCGTTCATAGCATTGTCGATCGTGATAAAAAAATCCATTTAAAAGAGCAATTTTTTGACGTTTTATATAGGTCTTTAGGATTTTTAATGAATTTTTCCTCAGGCTGAGAATAAGGTTGATAACAATCTCAACCTTCTAACCTTAGATTAATCATTCTTATTGAATGCATTGCACAAAGAAAAATAATTTAAAGAGATTAGGTAGAAGTTTTAATATTCATAGCCACTAGTAATGTTTAGGATTTGATGGATTTTATAGAAAACTTTTTGTATGTTGGAAATTTGACTTGATGAGAGAGGTGATCCAGTCTTCTTTAAATTTGAATATTGTATTAATTTATATCAAGCTTTGAAAGAGCAGATGTGTCGCTCCTTGGCTTTGTTAGGTTGCCTCTTAAGCTCATTTGAGAAGATTTGGATATTGATTTGATCATAAGGTGATTATGTGAGACTCCCTAGCCTGCAGGCTCCTATATGATAGTAATTTATATCTTTGTCAAGTTAATCCCTTATGAGAAAATGTTCTTGAGATGACTTTGAGATTATATGCATGACATCTTCAAACTTTACTATAGTAAAATAATTTTAAGTTGTCAGCATAAGACATTCGTATTAGTTATATGAGGTATTACCGTCAAACTAAAATAAAATAAAGTTTTTGTATCTTCAAATGATAAAAGTATACAGCTTTTTTTACTCCCTTTTGATGTGTTGTTAGGGGTGTCAAAAATGGGTTGTTGGTCGGGTTCAGGTCGAACTCGATATTGACTCACTAGTGGTTGATTCGACCTGTTTTTGCAAACGGATCAAAATTTACAACCCAGACCTAATCCACAAGGTTACCAAGTTGACCTAGCCGGACCCGAATTACCACTTACCAGAGCAACGAGCGCTAGTGCAGGCGCGGGTTAGCGCAAGCAAGGTAGGCGGGCTCAAGTGCGGGCGAGGCAGACTAGTGTGGTTAAGGCAGGTGAACGCGGGTGAGACAAGAGACTAGGCGAGGCTGGGAGCGCAGGCCACGGGGTGGGATCCCGGGTGGGGTTCTAGACTTGCGTTGTTGTGCGGGATGGGAACCGTGTCAGTTCTGGGTTGATGTCGGGTTTTCAGGTTGACCCGAACCCGACCCAAATTTGCAATCGAGTCATGATTTTAAACCCAAACTCGACCTGTTTTTCAAACGAGTTGACCTTAACCCAAAATTTTTTGGGTCAAATTCGAGTCGTGTCAAATATTGACACCCCTATGTGTTGTGATAATGTGCATATGTTAATAATCTTTAATAAGAACTTTGTTTAGTATTAAATGCCCGTTAGTATCTCTGAATCATCATGTCGCTCTAATATCTCTGTATGTGTGGGGAATCTAGGGGTGCAAATGAGTCAAGTCGACTCATGAGCTTGCTCTAGCTCGACTTTCTAACAAGTTGAGTTTATCGAGTTTCAAGTTCGAGCTCGAGCAGATTTATGAGCTTGTTGGGTAAACGAGCTCAAGTTCAACTAAGTTGCTACCAAACTCGTTGACTCGTCGAGCTTGTCGAATAGGCGGAATGCGCAACTGTGGAACCATAAGGGGAAGGCACAACCCAAAGTGGAAGCAGAAGGCGGAATTGGAGGCGAAATCAGGGGCAAAAGTCGAATAAAAAACAAAAGCAGAAGCAGAACGGTGAATCGATCACATCGTCCCATCCATCTTAAAAGCTTTGCGAGTCTGCATCGTTTGCCACGAGCTAAGATTAAGCATGTCATTTGAGCTCAAGTCGAGCTTGAGATTTGGCAGTCAAGCTGAGCTTTAGTTAAGCATGACTCTAGCTCGTCTCCGCTCGTTAACATCCCTTGGGGATTCTATACTTTTTAATGTTTGATAAGTAAAAAATAATTTATCTTGTAAGGCCTATATATGCTTTATTAGATTTTGAGATGAATAAAACCATATACCTTTTATGGATAATCCCTTCAAAGATTTTTAAATAAGTATATATTATATTTACTATTTGCTATGAAAACAACTTTCTACTGAAGACTATATCCAACACTAACTATTCTTTGAGGTTTTCTTACAAGTTTGTCCTTTAAGGGTTTTAAGTGGAGACATTGTCCACCACTTACTAATTTGGAGATTTTCTACTGAGGACCATTTCCAATATTAAGTACCATATGTCTTTTAAGGCTTATGCTTGCTAAAGTTTTTAAATAAGTAGAGATTTTATTTATCAGTTACACTTATAAAGATTTTCAAATAGATATTCTATTACTATATAAATATAGCTTCAGATTCTACCAAAATACAATTCTAACCTTCTATTTAATTTATCAAAGATGAATCTCAACCTTTTATTTTATTTATACATTTAAATAACTTCATTTATTTATTTAAATGCATGACGTTTTTCATTATGTTTACATTAATTGCATTTAACTGATTTAAGTAAGAGTCAATTGATACATTTAACTATATTTATTTTTATAGTGAATTAGGATTAATTAATATATTTATTTTTATTATTTTTAAATTAATATCTACTCTAGTAATTAATAATATAATTCATTAATTAATATTCATCATGTATATACCATTATAAAATTGATTTTGTAATTCTACTCATATTTAATTCTAGTTCTTAAATTTATGATGAATATCGAATCCTAACATTTAAATGTATGATTATTATATAAAATTCAAATTAAATCCTATCTTTTCAAAACTCTCCTTTTTAAATCTATCTTAATTAATTTTAATTATTTTTTGCTTATTCTACATGCTATCATTTAACTTCTTAATTTACTTTCAATAAAAATTAACATAAATATTAAATTATTTAAAATTATTATGTTAATTCATATGTTACATTTGCATGGTTCAATATCAAATTTATTATAAAAAAATTAACTTATTCTTCATCTCCCTAAACTCATCTTGAACAATATACATCTATTATTATAAATATTACTATTATAAAAGCCAATTGAATTTCTTTATAAACAAAAGCCTAGTCTTTCATTTTAGTTCTTAAAATAAAAATTTGGCATTTATTTTTATAATCTTATTATGATTAATTAATCATTTTAAAAATAATTAATTGTAATTAGTTTTTATTTAAGCAAATAAATAAAAAAAATATTATTTGAATTCCCAATTACTTCTTAATATTCATTCACATTTATTGAATACCCCTATGTATTCTTCTTTTATTATCTCATATTCTTTTTATTCCATTTTAATATGATCTTAATTATTATTAATTAAATATCCCTTCAGATTTCT
Source organism: Dendrobium nobile (assembly GCA_022539455.1). Lineage (NCBI taxonomy): Eukaryota > Viridiplantae > Streptophyta > Magnoliopsida > Asparagales > Orchidaceae > Dendrobium > Dendrobium nobile. The sequence continues at coordinate 16,383,594 of CM039727.1, forward strand.
CTCTTTGTATCCATTATATATATAATTTCTCTTTATATTTCACTCTTCGTATTCTCTATAATTTTTATTCCTCTTCATATTCCCCTCTTAATAACTCTTTTTATTCATTGTCATATTATATATTACAACTCCCGCAATTCATCAAACTCTCAACCTACCTGAAACTCTACACAATCCTTCACAATCTCTCCTATTTCTATGGTGTTTGAAAGATGATCTTGATGCAATGCTCCTAACAACTCCTCCGCAATGGCAGTGTTGCAGTGATGAGAAGACCATATCAACTTCTTGCAGCTCCTCTGTGGCAGCGGGAAAGTTTTGGATGCCAAAGATGTCTCAAATTTTGTGTGTGTAGAAATCTCTCTAATTGCAATTATATTTTTATCCATAAAATGAAATCTCTTTGCTTAGTTTTTTTATTTTATCATTTGTTTGATTTTGTAGGAAAAGTTTTGGATGCCGACTTTCAAGCGGGGGATAAATACAATTGTTATAAATATAAAAATTATGATTAACTAAGCCTTCATTTGGGAAGACTTTCTTGTTGCTTCTTAAAGCAGTTTCTAGTTTAAAATTTTTAAATTTTGTACTAAAAAGCTGCTTTAAGAAGCAACAAAAAAATTGTCTCAAATAAAACCCAAATATCATATCGTAGATTGAGAGATTGTTTATCACCATGAATTTTAATAGGATCTAACTGCCAAAACATTTTATAGATTATCCTCAAAAAGCAAGAATTTCATGTGGCTAACTCAAATATTCAATCTCTTTAAGATGAAGAATTTTTTTTTTTTTATTAAATGAAGCTTTGAATAGTGGAGATGATAATATAAGAATTGGTCTCCTCCATTTATATATTTTAGTAACTTAGGCCACCTAAAATGTCTAGAATTCTACTTCTCTGTAAGAATGTTAGCCCTATAAATATTTTGTGAGGCTTAGTCATGTGACCAATATTATTTTTAACATTATTAGACGGTCTAGCTTTTTTTGTTGGTTGGCTTATCAATTTTATATTGAGTTCCAACATTTATTCCCGGGTTGGTCAAAGTATTTATAATGAGCATTAATTGCCCTTTTAATTATAGTTTAAGCTTCAAGATAGTGAATAAGGTCAATGAAGGAGAAAAATATGCACAAAAAATGTCTAATTTAAGCTTTTAGTTATGGGACTTATGGCTCTATAGTTATTTTAGTTAAAAATTCATACCTCATTGATATTCACATTTCAGCTATAAATTTCACATTTCTCCTATAAATTTGTGGAAAAAAAAATTATAATTGATATGACAATTGATTTAGAAGCTTTCGCTTTAAATACTTGAAAATTTTAATATCTATATCACATTATATGATTTTTTTTATAAAATAATAGTAAGCAGGGAAAGAACCGGCATTAGTTCTTAGAAGGGAGAAACTTATAAATAACATCTCTACATAGTATTTAATTCTCCTAGGGGGACAGTTACGTTGCCTAAAGACCACAGTTTCTTTATTTTTTTTAGGGGTGAAAAGTTTCTAAAATTCCATGTAATAAAGAATAAAAAATGAATACAACGGTGCAAATTATCTAAAGATTTATGCAATAAAGATTTTTTTTTTTGGGGGGGGGGGGGGGGGGGGGGGGGGGGCGAGGATTTACCCATCAGGGCAATATGGGGATCTGCCCCTCTTAGTAGAACAATTATTACGTCCTCCGACCGGACGTAGAGGAACGTCCGATCGGAGGCAAAATCCCGCCAAAAAATGAGTTGTACTGAGCAATACCAAACAATAACGAGGAATACCATCATTTGAAGACCCAATACCGAGTTATACCTAGCTATACCGAGCAATACGGAGTTATACAAAAGTTGTACCGAGTTTTTCCTAGAAAAAACTCGGCACAACTCGGTATTTCTCGGTACAGCTCGGTATAACTCGGTATTGGTCTTCAGAGAGCGGTATTCCTCGTTATTATCAAATAATACATACTTGTACCGAGCAAATACCGAGTTTTTTTGCGAAATTTTGCCTCCAACCGGACATTCCTCTACGTCCTTACACCGGACGTAATAAAAGTTCCTCTTAGTAAGGGTAAATTATTTCGTGAGGAGGCTGGAAGCAACTCTACGTCCAGTGGCAAATCAGGTGGGGCCACGTCAGCAGTACTGAGCTGCGGTACACAATGAATGGGTGACAACATTCGACGTCCACATAAAATAATTAATCATTTGGAAGCTCTACAAAACTTTAATATTCTGCATAATTATAAAAAATACCCTAAATTTATGATCTATTGATTTGTATTGTTGATTTTTTGTGGAATTTTTTTTAATTTTTAATATTTAAACTTTACATAAAATAAATAAATAATAAATACTTAAAACATTTTATTACACCAAATTAAAAAAAAAAAAAAAAAAAAAGCGACCCTTTGAGCGGCGAGGCGCCATCCGCGTCTACCACCCGCCGATTCCTCTAATTTTTTTTTATAACTTTTCGTTTAACCATTGAATAAAGTTGACGTGCATATGGACAGATGTAAGGGTTCGGAATCTGCGGAGAGACAGATTAACGGATAAAATATAATTTCTTTTAAATGTTTAAAGTAGGTGCATTTCGTCAACAATCAAGTACACCAAATCATGCGGGACTCGTTACAGATGTACGATTGTAATTTAATAGAATATTCACTCAATTTTATCATTATTATTTAAATAAATTATATTTATTAAAATATTATTATATAAATAACTCTATCAAAATTCAAAGTACAATTTAAATTAATATTAGAAATTTAATTTCTTTATATATTTTTTGTTTTAAATTTTTATTTCAAAACTTTTTTAGATAAAATAAAATATTTTTTTTTTTCGTTTGATAAAGATTTATGACTTAAGTCTGGTCGAGTCATGAACTAGTTCTAATTAGATATAATGAATAACTTGTGAGACTAGCTCAATGAGGTTTCGAGTTAGTCTTGAATAGACTTGTTAGCTTGCAAGTTAATTTGTTTAAAAGTTTTTTTTTTATGTAAAAGTAAATTAAAATTTATTAGACTTTATAAGTTCAAATATGAAGCTACAAAAAATATTTAAAAAATTATTTATCTTTTTTATTTTTATTTTTATGTGAAGCAATTCTTTATTATTTATTTTTAACAATTGTTACATAATCATCATTTTTTTATTCTAAATGAGTTTACTCATGAGCCGACTCAAGCTTCGTTTTGGATGACTTTCGTACTGCTTATTAAAGCAGCTTTTTAATACACAAATATTAAATTTTGTACTAAAAATTGTTTTAAGAAACAGAAACTTAACCATCCCAAATGAAACCTCAATCTCATAGAATTAAGCTCGAGCTCAAACTCCACTAATGAAATTGGCTTAAAATAATGGGATCATTTAATCAATTTCAAATGGCCACTACATATATCATATAACCATAGACTATTCATCTTAGTTCAATTTATAAGATCATAATTTATTATTTAAATTTACTGTAATTTTCAAATACTTTAATATAATTAATTTTACAATTCAATATGAATTAGTTGATATTTTTTTTTTTGTAAATAAAAAATACGAAGGAATATAATCGAAATCCCATTTCCAAACACTTCCGTCCAACAAATAGCGAAAATAAACTTCGACGTAATTTTTTTAAGTATATAAAATATTAAATTTTTTTTTCCCGAAAAATTTTGCCGTCTGGCAACGAGCGCAGATCAAAATCTCATTTCAAAATTAATATAGTCAACGAACTTTTTAAAAATCAGACAACACACACAAAAAATAAAAATAAAATTGAAAAAAAAGACGAACTTTGATTTGGCATCGATGCGAAGAAGTTGAACTCCTTGCTCCTACTTTGCTAACACGTCACATTAAATAATAGTTGAATCAGAAAGCTGGATGAACAAACAATACTGCTTCAATTCATATAATCAACAATAATTACTAAAAAAAAAATGAAATTTGCTTCCCTCTTTCGATTTGGATTGCTCTAACTCAGTTCTAAGAAGACTGAAGAAGAAAAAGAGTATGAAACAATGATACTGTTGAAAATTGCTCGATTTTCAAAATTTTATTCTGAACAGGATGGTGGATATCTGCTGGAATCAGTCCATGGCGGAGCGGCGGGAAAGTTATGCTCCTGCGTCGTTCCTGGTGGCCGGAAAAGGCTCTGTCCTGTTTCCGACGGAGGTAAATGGAACAGAGGCATGGAAGAAGACGAAGAGGACGCTGAATCCGAACCTCTCGTCAGCGAATGTGAAGACGACGCGATGGACGAGGTTGAATACATGAACTGACCCAATGATGCCGTTGGAGGCATTCCTTGATACTCTCCGGCTCCCTGTAACACCCTCGTGTAGTCCATATAATCTCCGGTAGCATCCAAGGATCGGAACCTCAGCAGCGGCCGGTGCATAAAATGGCTAACTGAAGAACTAGATTCCGGCAATGGGATCGACGGAGGTTGATTGACCGGTTGCCGGAAACGAGCAGTTTCAGGAAAGTTGAGCTTTGCTCTGTTTCCACGAAACCGAAGCGCCGCATCGTCGTAAGCCCTCGCCGCGGCTTCGGCTGTCTCGAAGGTGCCGAGCCAGACACGAGCTGCCTTGTGCGGGTCTCGAATCTCCGCCGCCCATTTCCCCCATGGCCGTTGCCGAACTCCTCTGTATCTCCGGCGAACTTCTCCTTCCTGCAATGCTGTCGTGGTTGCCGGAGCAAGGGATTGGGCTTCCTTAGATGAGCTCTGTGTTTGTGCTGCGTCATTACGAGAAAGCCACGGTTAGATAGCGAATGGACAGATGGAGGTTTTATATCATAAATAGCAAGCTATTTCGTTCTGATTGAAGTAAGTAAAAGGTGGCATTTTTATCAGAGAAGATGAAATTTTTGGACGCATTTGAAAGTAATATTGGAAAGGAAATGATTAATGCCGAGTTCAGGTGGATGCTTGTGGTGAAAGGAAGGAACACGTGTAGATGCTTGTTGCAGCTAAATAAAGCAAGAGATAAGGATAGAAAATAGGAAAAGTATGTAAACCAAGAAAAGGACAAACTTTTGTGTTTATCTACCCATTTTACAAAATAAAGAAGTTAAGCAAAGATTTTTTTTTTTAGGGAATTACGCTAAGAGTTTAGTTGAAAATATTTTTTTCTTGAATATCCTCACAAAATTTGTGCTTTAGGATGAAGATCTAATGATTGCTCTCAGAAAATATTCAGAAAAGTGAAAAGGAGTTTTTTTTTTCTAATCTAAATAAAGAAAGAATATGAAAGGAAATTGAGCGAAATTAAAGAAAAAATCGTTCCTTTAAAACATTAATCACCTGCTGTAGTCGATGAAGACGCACCAGACGAACTCCCGAACTCGAGGAGCGCTCTGTGATATATTTTCAACTCCGAACTCTCTTCCTCTCTCTCTCTCTTAATCCCGCGGTCACCAAATGAGATGATAGATGACGATGGCGTCGCCGGCGAGTAAAGGCTCGAAGGAAGCGATCGAACAGTTACTAGCCGCCCACTCATCCCAGCCGCCTGCTTGCCGGCGTCTGTGTGGTGTCCACTGGAAACTACATGGGATAGAGCAGACACCATGGCCGACATCTCCTTCTGCCGATCAATAATGGAAAGCATCTCCGTAGAAGATGGCGGAGATTGCGGTGGCGACGACGGCGGAATTACCTCTGGTGTTTTCGCGGTGGGGCCAGCCTCCACCTCCTCCTCTCCCTCTGAGAAGAACCTCTCGATGTCCTCAGACTCGCTTGGGTGAGCCACCTTGATGCACAAGAAAAAGCTTTGCCTATCCTCTTCAGAAATTATCCTTTCAATCTCTTAAATCCTAGGAGAATAAAACTATAAATAGGAAAGCAGCGAACATCCTGCAGAGCTCCGCCGCCTTATGAGGGTTTGCACGATTTTTAATACGGATCCCATTTAAGTTTTTTAATCTTAAGATAATGGTTTACTTAAAGTCATTTAAGAGGATAATAAATCCGTTGTATATTGGTTTGCAGCTTTAGCTTAAATAAAGGAAAAGTTATTTTGTGTGAAAGCCGAATGTCATTTGGAGACCAATCAGAATGCGACAAGTCATCTCTTTGCTCGGTACCACAGCTCGGTACTGTTCGGTACTGCTCGGTATGACATCTCGATATCAATGACATGATTGCACCTGATTCACCTCCGGCCAGAGAGCTGCATTGATAAGAGTGAGCATATCTTAATTGATTTAAATGTTAAAATAAAATAAAATAAGGGTCACGATAAAATATATTAAGAAAATTAAAATTTTTACATCATTAAAGTTTATATCATTTAAAAAATATTAAGTGATTAAAAGGGATCTATTTTGACCAACATTTTGATTTCTAATAAAGAAAAGGTTATAACTAGAACACCTTGAAAAGTTATGAATAAGCTTTGGTTTTATAACACGTGTGAAGGATTAGAGTTCTAGGGCTTTGCTTGCTAATATGCTTAATGGTTGTTGGGATATAAATCTATTTTGCTCGACCTTCGTTGATGTCCATTGTCACCTATTGTCAATATCAATATAGATTATATTGTGACCCTTCCTGGTTCACCTGACTTCTACTAACATTTATTTTCTATCTTTATTCAAGAGGTGTCAATATTTGACACAACTCAAAAATCTGAGCCGAATTTGACCTGAAAAATTTTGGTTCTGGTCAACCTGTTTGAAAAATGAGTATGGGTTCGAGTTTTGCATTTTGAACCATTTTTAATTTTGGGTCGGTTTCTGATCAACCCAAAAACTCGAATCTCCTGAAATCAACTTGGATCCTGATCGGGCATATCAGATCAATTGAGAGGGACCTAAACCTGACCAAAAATATATTTTGACACCCCCTACTTTGCCCTTTGTGACTCACCACCGAATGGAGCAAGGCTTATTTGATTACCTTCCACTAAGAACTAAAACTTTTTTCTCATTTTTTACATTGAAAAGAAATGACTGGGTATTATAATTTTAGCTTACATAGTTAAATTACTTCATTGTATCACATCTTATATATGTTTTTTATTTTAATTTTTTTTATTATACTTGAAAATTTTCTTATATTTTGTAAGCCATAATTTACTCATCGTCAAAGAATTCATGAGAATGCTAATACTATATGCTTAACTTAATTATAATTGTTGCAAGCTAGAATATATGCGGCGATAGAGTTGCAATTCTACGTCTTAGTGTTGCACGGATATCCAGCTTATATGCAGAGAACACAAGCTTTTTTACATGGAAAACCATGGAAAGAATAAAAACTATGGGGCCTAGCCCAGTTGAAAAGATTTCACTAGAAGATGAGTTGAGTAAAGTGGGATGATTCGTCCCAAAGGGCGATCAGATTACAAATATCATCCGTATGGTTGAAGTCTAGTGTTAAATCTAGCGTCACTTGGAAGTTGGGGCGTCAGTTGGTAGTATGACAGTAACTTGGCAGAATTTTGGCGTCAGTTGGTGGTTTGGCGGAGTTTAGGGCCTCAAGTGTTGGTTTGGCGGAGTTCAGACTCTTAGGTGGTGGTCCAGCGAAGGTGAGGGCCTCAGGTGGTGGTTCGGCGAAGGTGAGGGCCTCAGGTAGTGGTCCAGCGAAGGTGAGGGACTCAGATGGTGGTCCGGCGAAGGTGAGGGCCTCAGGCGGCGGTCTGGCGATGGTAAGGGCCTCAAGCGGTGGTCTGATGAGGGTGAGGGCCTCAGGCGGTGGTCCGGCGAGGGTGAGGGCCTTAGGCGGTGGTCCGACGAAGGTGAGGGCCTCGGTGGTGGTCTAGTGAGGGTGAGGGCCTCCAGTGGTGGTCCGGCGGAGCAACGATGAAGAGCGGTGGTTCAACGGAACTCAGACGATGGTTGAGGAGGAGATTTTTCCTTCTCTTCCTTCTCTTCTCTTCTTTCTTCTTGCTTGGGGTCCCCTTTCAAGAGAAATAAGGGGTCTATTTATAGATTTATAGGGTGACATGACCCGTAAATAGGTGAGAGATAAAGGGTAAATAAGGAGTGGTTGGATGGACGGCTGATGTTGAATCCCTTGATCATGGACTGTTTGATGGACATTTGAATGTCTTAGTGATTTCAAAATTTGGTGATCTTAGGCTCGTTGGATTTGTCTCGTTGAGCCGCTTGATTCGACTATATGTACGTTATGTTTGGAAGCCGTTTGGTAATCCAAATTGTGGTTCGAACCTTCCCAACAACACTTCTAACCCTTGATTTGGACCCGTTTTGGTTCGGATTGAGTTGTATTTGGTGTCGTTGGGTTCATATTCTTAAGACGTTCAGTTCGACTATAAGTTTGGTGAAATCAAAGTTCGGATGGTCCCAATTTGATCCCATAAATAAATTTTTTATTAGATTTATGAAAAATAATTTATTACAGTAACCACTTGGTTAAGTACGCATATGTTTATGTACGCATCCCGGTTAAGGGAGCAAAATTTTAACAGAACTCAGGGATCAAGATTTATAACTTTAACACGTCATGAATGATCATTTATGATAAGTTTTGCAATTTCTTAAGTATAACATTGAGGGTTGCTGTCTGAATATTTCTCTAAAACAATTCAAATGATTTTGCAGCGTTGGAATCATTCAATTGTTTTTCATTTGGTTTCTTAGTCATCTTCTAAAAGATAGGCGAGAGGTCGTACCTGAACGTGCTTTGAATTAGCTACTGACATGTGGATGTACGGGAGTGAAATCCTTCCAATAGAGCTGGAGTGTGGATGACCATATGGGAGATGAGCATGCAGATGATGGCTTGGCTTGCGGACAGAGCTGGGTCTGTGGATGGTGGTTGGGCATGCAGACGGAACTAGGCGTGTGGACTAGAGCGCGGCGTCGAATGGTTGACGTGAGCTGGGCGTGCAAACTGTTGGAAGGGTGTGTGGCTTGCTAACGGTGGATAGAAGCTAGGCATGCAGATGCGGACATGGCGTGGCTGGCGAGCCGGGGCAGAATCCTCAACTAAATCTAAGTATGCTCCTACTGGTTAGAATCGTTAGATACGCACGAAATTTTCGAATTGAACATAACATGCATACTTAACCAAGAATCTACATTAAATATAATTATTGAGTAAACGAGTTCTTTTTATTTTACATATTCAATTTTAAGACATCTAACACATTTATGGATGAACAAATTTTGAAAAGAAGCACTATTAATATTTAAATTAGTTATAGTAGCATAATATACAAATAATTTAGAAATGAGCAAAATAGCCAAACTGTTTGGTGCATTCCAATAGTTTGGCGTTTTCAAAATACATCAAACTGTTTAGTGCACTGCTACAGTTGCAAAATTCAATTAGAGATCAGACAAAATTTTATATTAAGCATCATTAGCATCGTAATTAGTTGATTAAACACACACATGCAATAAAGGTTTTTCAAACTAGACAAAATCGTCCGTTTAGGGGAACAAGTGAATTGCTCATTAAATTTTTTTTTTAAATCATATATATTTTGAATTTGTAAATTCATATATATTTATTGATTTGGAAAATTTTCTGTGACAATCAAAATGTCATTACTATCTTTTTTATATATAAATTAGTAATTTAATTAGATGTAAGAATTTTAAATTTATATCTTGACATAAATTTTGAAATTGCTCATTTTTTTCTGAAATATAATAAATTTACACATTCAAGTTTAAAAAAAAAAAATGAAAATGAAACAATTTAAAAATGTATACATTAAATTGAATATAAGTGTTAATCTTTTTAGAAATTATTGATTACAAATTATTTATTATTTTAATATAACTAGTATTATATTATGATTTACTTTATTTGTCAACTTTTCGTTTTTTTCCAAAATAATGATATCATTTATCTAATTACTAATTTATATAAAAATCCCAAAATAAAAATAAAAGACAATAATGGCATTTTTATTGTCACAAAAAATTCGTCGAATCTATAAATATATGTGAATTTATAAATTCAGAATATATAACTTAAAAAAAAAAAGATTAATGAGCAACTCGCTCTTTCCTCTAAATGGACCATTTTGCCTAGTTCGAAATACGTTTATTGCAGATGCTTAATCAATTAATTAGATGCTAATGATCCTTAGTGTAAACGAGCTCTAATGGAATTTTGCAACTGTAGCACTATTTAAAATGCGCCAAACTGTTTGGTGCATTATGTTGAATGCGCCAACCAATTTGGCTTTTTTGGAATGCACCGAATAATTTGACTAATTTACTCTTTTTTATACTTGATACGTCATCCTGAAATTAGCTTGACCGGGCACGAATATCAAGGTAAAAACTAGTTGGAAACTTCAAAAATTAATTTCGGGAGCGTATGAACTCCGATTTCAGCAACCTTACAGTCAAACTGAGCGTCTCGGAAATACGAATCCAACGACACCAAGATCAAGTCAATCCGAGCCCAAATGAGTCCGAATCAAGGGTTCAAAGCGCTGTTGGAAGGTTCAAACTGCAATTTGAGTTACCAAACGGTCTCCGATTTTGACGAGCTTATACTCGAATCGAACGGCTCGACGAGACGAATCCAACGAGCCCAAGATTCGTCACGTGAGGAGGGGCACTATTCGAGTAGGAAAAAATTCCAACTCGCAAATAACGGAAGCCTCAACCGTCAGTAAGCCGGAGGGAGAAGAAGAAATCCCGTAGGCTTCTGCACGCGAGGATACGCGCTATTTGAGTAGAAAAAAATTCCAACTCGCAAATAACGAAAGCCTCAACCGTCAGTAGGCCGGAGGGAGAGGAAGAAATCCTGTAGGTTTCTGCACGTGAAGAGGGGCGCTAATTCGAGTAGGAGAAATTTCCTACTCAAAAATAGCGGAAGCCTCAGCCGCCAGAGAACCAGAGGGAGAAAGAAAGAGAAGTTGCAAATTTTCTAAGGGCATAGGGGGCCTATTTATACCTTTTTGGAGAGAAGATGGGAAGTTTCTAGAGTTCTCTAGCATTTTTGAATTTCCCTAATTTTTCTAAATTTTTCTGAATTTTTTCGAAATTTTTTGGACCCAAAAAGAGCAAAAAACAACTAATTTCGCGAATGTGGGGCCCACTTGAGGCGGTGGGCCGATCGGCCTCCTCCCCACCGTCAAAACGGCGCGTCCAGCGCACCGATCCTTGGGAACTACGCATGGATTGCGGCGTGTGCACGCGGGAGTGCGACAACACACGCAACAGCCGGTCGCGGCAGCGGCCGGCGCTAGCCAGTGGCAGCGGCGGGCGCCTGCCCGCGGCAGCAGCGGGTACCAGGCCACGCAGGCTAGCCCGGGTTAGCCCGCGTGCAAGTGTGGGTGCGGAGCACTGCGCGGGTCCAGCCACGCGCGGAACAGCGGGTCAAACCGCGCTCCGCGCGGTTCCGCGGGAGCCGCCGCCGGCGAGCGGCGGCGGGCGGTTGCCGGCCGGCCAGCCGGCCGGTTCGGCCGCCTACGTGTGTCCGGGCCGGATTTTTGGCCCGGACGACCCGATTCGGACGTTTTTGGAGTCTTCGGACACGTTTTTCGATATTCCGGGCTCAATTTCGACACTTTCGGAGCTCAAAAGAGACTCTACGATCAAGTTTGAGCAAGCAATTAATTTTTGGGATGCAATTTTTTGCGTTTCGGCTAAAACAAATTGTCGACACATATATTTTCATACTCCTGGACCTTCGACGTCCGAAAATAGGGGGGCAACTGATACGTCATCCTGAAATTAGCTTGATCGGGCACGAATCTCAAGGTAAAAACTAGTTGAAAACTTCAAAAAATAATTTCGGGAGCGTATGAACTCCGATTTCAGCAAGCTTATAGTCAAACTGAGCGTCTCGGAAATACAAATCCAACGACACCAAGATCAAGCCAATCCGAGCCCAAATGAGTCCGAATCAAGGGTTCAAAGCGCTGTTGGAAGGTTCAAACCGCAATTTGAGTTACCAAACGGTCTCCGATTTTGACGAGCTTATACTCGAATCGAACGGCTCGACAAGTCAAATCCAACGAGCACAAGATCATTGAATTCCGACATCATTAAGGCCTTCAAATGTCCAACGAACGGTGCATGATCAAAGGATTCGTATCGACCGTCCATTCAAACCACTCCCTGTTCGCGCTTGATCTCACGTCTATTTACGGGCTATGCCACTCCAGAAAAACTATAAATAGAGCCCTCATTCTACACCAAGAGGAGGGGGGGGGAGAGAGAGAGAAGAAGAAGAGGAGAAAGGGGAAAAGGAGATTCCTCACCTCCTCGACCACCGCCGGAGCTCTTCCTGCCGCATAAAGACGCCGGAACTCTGCCGGATATTCGGGAGAACGCCAGAATTCTGCCCTTTCCGAGGTTGTATGTCGGAGCCTTTGCTCGACGACGTTAACCTGTGTGGAAGAGGTCGAATCGAATCCCCCTGGGATTGATTTTGTTTTGATTGGGAGGGGGCGAATGCCGCGTATATCCCGAATCAAAAGTGAAGAAGGTCTATCTTTAGACCGTTAATTTGCTCGGACATTCCTGAAATATCAACTTGATGTTGAAGGTATTGAAGGATATATTTGACCATGGTTTGAGTCAAAGTTGCCCCCCAGTCCGCATCTGCTTCTTATGATATTGATGCTATGTGTGATCTTTTAAGATTGGAGCAAAAGTTGCCCCCCAGTCGGGAACCACTTTCCCACAGACGGCGCCAAACTGTTGCGTCCAGGAGTATTCGCGACGGTAGAGAAATATCATATTTAACGTCTTAGCATTGTACGAAAATCTGGCACGCAATCAGATAAGAAGAGAGGGTCTAGCATTTATGAGACACCAAGATTTTTACGTGGAAAACCCCTGTAAAAGGGGGAAAAACCACGGGGCCTAGCCCAGTTTGAACGAATCCACTAGTGTTTTCGTAGATTACAAATGGCGGATTTCTTCCCACAAATCGGGATAATCCAAATACAACTTGTCTCTTCCACGAAATTCACAAGATCCTGCGAATTCCCTGTGTTTTCTGAAAATCCGGCAGAGTTCCGGCGTCTTCAGGCGGCAGGAAAAACTCCGGCGGCGGTGGTCGAGGAGGTGAGGAATCTCCTATTCCCCTTTCTCCTTCTCCTTCTCTTCTTCTTCTCTCTCTTCACTTGAGCCCCCCTTTGGTGTAGAATGAGGGCTCTATTTATAGTTTTTCTGGAGTGGCATAGCCCGTAAATAGGTGTGAGATCAAGGCGAATTGTGAGTGGTTTGAATGGACGGCCGATATCGAATCCTTTGATCATGCACCGTTTGTTGGTCATTTGAAGGCCTTAATGATGTCGGAATTCAATGATCTTGGGCTCGTCGGATTCGTCTCGTCGAGCCATTCGATTCGAGTATAAGCTCGTCAAAATCGGAGACCGTTTGATAACTCAAATTGCGGTTTGAACCTTCCAACAGCGCTTTGAACCCTTGATTCGGACTCATTTGGGCTCGGATTGGGTTGATCTTGGAATCGTTGGGTTCGTATTTTCGAGACGCTCAGTTTGACTATAAGCTAGCTGAAATCGGAGTTCATATGCTCCCAAAATTAATTTTTGAAGTTTTCGAACTGATTTTGCCTCGAGATTCGTGCCCAATCAAGATAATTTTGTGATGACGTATCAGTTGCCCCCCTATTTTCGGACGTCGAAGCACCAGGAGTCCGAAAATACATGCGTCGACAATTTGTATTGGTCTAAACACCAAAAAATACTTTCAAAAATTAACATCTTGTTCGAACTTTACCATAGAGGCCTCGTTGAGTTTCGAAAGTGTCATAATCGAGTCCGGAACGTGGAAAAACTTGTCCGGAGACCCGAAAAACGTCAAATTTGGGCTTTTCGGGACGAAATTCGGGCCCGGAATGGACCGGGCAGCCGAACCGGCCGCCGCCGCCGCCGCCTCCGCGCGGAACCGCCCGCGCGCTGCTCCCACGCGTCGCCTGGGCTGGACCGCGCCCGCGCCTGGGTGCGCCCGCGCCTGGGCTGGGTGCGCCTGCGGCTGGGCTGGCTGCGCCCGCGTGTTGCGCAGCCTGTGTGCTGGGCCCGCTCTGCTGCTGCGCTGCCGCGGCAGCTGCTGCCGCCGCCGCCGCCGGCCGGCCTTCCGCGTGGCTGGCACGCTGCTGCGCTGCTGGCAGCGATCTGCGTGAAGAGTCCGCGGATCGGCGCGATTTTCGTGAGTCGGTTCGCTGCCACCGACTTAGGTGGGGCCCACTCGTGTAAAGAGGCCGTTTTTTTGCTATTTTTGGGTCCAAAAAATTCCGAAAAAATCTCAAAAAATTCTGAAAAATTTAGAAAAATTTGGGATTTCGAAAATTGCAATAACTTCCCCTTCTTGCTTCAAAACCTATAAATAGGCCCCCTAGGCCTTTAGAAAACTTGCACCTTTTCTTTCTTTCTCCCTCCGGCTCTCTGGCGGCTGAGGCCTCCGCTATTTGCGAGCGGGAAACTTCCCCTGCTCGAATTAGCGCCCCTCCTCGCGTGCAGAAGCCCACGGGATTTCTTCCTCTCCCTCCGGCTTACTGGCAGTTGAGGCTTCCGCTATTTGCGAGTTGGAATTTCTTCATGCTCGACTTAGCGCCCCTCCTCGCGCGCAGAAGCCTACGGGATTTCTTCCTCTCCCTCCGGCTTATTGGCGGTTGAGGCTTCCGCTATTTACGAGTTGGAATTTCTTCCTGCTCGAATTAGCGCTCCTCCTCGCGTGCAGAAGCCTACGGGATTTCTTCCTCTCCCTCCGGCTTACTGGCGGTTGAGGCTTCCGCTATTTGCGAGCGGGAAACTTTCCCTGCTCGAATTAGCGTCCCTCCTCGCGCGCAGAAGCTTACGGGATTTCTTCCTCCCCTTAGTTCTTTGAGAGATTTGTTGAACTGCTGAAATACGGCGTCATGTAGAAATACGACATTGGGCAGAAGACCGACAAAATTTCTACGACAGTCAGAATTCCGACGACGAGTAGAAGTATGGCGTCGGGCAGAAGACCAACGAAATTCCATCAACTGTCAGAATTCCGACGACGAGTAGAAGTATGATAGAAGTCCGACGGCGAGGGGAGTCCGTCGTCTGGTAGAAGACCGACGAAAGTTTGTCTACGAGCAAAAGTCTGCTGACGAGTAGAAGTCCGACGCCAGGGAGAATTCTGACGTCGGGTAGAAGTCCGCTGACGAGCAGAATTCTGACGACAGGGAGAAGTCCGTAATCGGGTAGAAGACCGACGAAAGTTCATCGACGAGCAGAAGTCCGACGACGAGTAGGAGTTCGCTGATGAGCAGGAGTCCGACGACAGGGAGAAGTCCGACGTCGGGTAGAAGTCTGCTGACGAGCAGAAGTCTGACGACAGGGAGAAGTCCGTCATCAGGTAGAAGACCGATGAAAGTTCGTCGACGAGCAGAAGTCCGACGACGAGTAGGAGTTTGCTGATGAGCAGAAGTCCGACGATGAGTAGGAGTTTGCTGATGAGCAGAAGTCCGACGATGAGTAAACGTCTGCTGACGAGCAGAAATCCAAGGACAAGGAGAAGTCCGACGTCGGGTAGGAGTACGGCCTTGGGCAGAAGACCGACGAAAGTTCGTCGACGAGCAGAAGTCCGACGACGAGTAGAAGTCCGCTGACGAGCAGAAGTCCGACGTCGGGTAAAAGTACAACGTCGGGTAGAAGACCGATGAAAGTTCGTCGACGAGCAGAAGTCCGACGTCGGGTAGAAGTTTGCTGACGAGCAGAAGTCCGACGACAGAGAGAAGTCCGACATCGGGTAGAAGACCGATGAAAGTTCGTCGACGAGCAGAAGTCCGACGTCGGGTAGAAGTCCGCTGACGAGCAGAAGTCTGACGTCGGGTAGAAGTATGGCCTTGGGCAGAAGACCGATGAAAGTTTGTCGACGAGAAAACGTCCAATGAAATTCCTGCAAGGCAAAAATTCAGCAACAGGAGGAAATTCAACATCGGGTAAAAAATTAACTTTGTGAAGAAGTTAAATGGAAGTCCCTTGACGTCATTCTGGCAACGTTAACCAAAGATGTAAGACCAATCCAATGTTGTATGTTAGAGCATTTGCTCGATGTTGTTAACACATATTGGATCCACCAAAAATGTGAGACCTATCCGAGGTTGTATGTCGGAGCTTTTTCTCGACGACGTTAACCTCTATGGAAGAGGTCGAGAGAATCCACCAAGAATATGAGACCTTTCTGAGGTTGTATGTCGGAGCCTTTGCTCGACGACGTTAACCTATGTGGAAGAGGTCGGAAGAATCCACCAAGGATGTTAGACCTTTCCGAGGTTGTATGTCGGAATATTTGTTCGACGACGTTAACATGTGTGGAAGAGGTCGGGAGAATCCACCGATGATGTAAGACCTATCCGAGGTTGTATGTCGGAGCCCTGCTCGACGACGTTAACCTGTGTGGAAGAGGTCGGGAGAATCCACCAAGGATGTGAGACCTATCCGAGGTTGTATGTCGGAACATTTGTTCGACGACGTTAACCTGTGTGGAAGAGGTCGAGAGAATCCACCAAGGATGTGAAACCTTTCCGAGGTTGTATGTCGGAGCCTTTGCTCGACGACGTTAACCTGTGTGGAAGAGGTCGAGAGAATCCACCAAGGATGTGAAACCTTTCCGAGGTTGTATGTCGGAGCCTTTGCTCGACGACGTTAACCTGTGTGGAAGAGGTCGAATCGAATCCCCCTGGGATTGATTTTGCTTTGATTGGGAGGGGGCGAATGCCGCGTATATCCCGAATCAAAAGTGAAGAAGGTCTATCTTTAGACCGTTAATTTGCTCGGACATTCCTGAAATATCAACTTGATGTTGAAGGTATTGAAGGATATATTTGACCATGGTTTGAGTCAAAGTTGCCCCCCAGTCCGCATCTGCTTCTTATGATATTGATGCTATGTGTGATCTTTTAAGATTGGAGCAAAAATTGCCCCCCAGTCGGGAACCACTTTCCCACAGACGGCGCCAAACTGTTGCGTCCAGGAGTATTCGCGGCGGTAGAGAAATATCATATTTAACGTCTTAGCATTGTACGAAAATCTGGCACGCAATCAGATAAGAAGAGAGGGTCTAGCATTTATGAGACACCAAGATTTTTACGTGGAAAACCCCTGTAAAAGGGGGAAAAACCACGGGGCCTAGCCCAGTTTGAACGAATCCACTAGTGTTTTCGTAGATTACAAATGGCGGATTTCTTCCCACAAATCGGGATAATCCAAATACAACTTGTCTCTTCCACGAAATTCACAAGATCCTGCGAATTCCCTGTGTTTTCTGAAAATCCGGCAGAGTTCCGGCGTCTTCAGGCGGCAGGAAAAACTCCGGCGGCGGTGGTCGAGGAGGTGAGGAATCTCCTATTCCCCTTTCTCCTTCTCCTTCTCTTCTTCTTCTCTCTCTTCACTTGAGCCCCCCTTTGGTGTAGAATGAGGGCTCTATTTATAGTTTTTCTGGAGTGGCATAGCCCGTAAATAGGTGTGAGATCAAGGCGAATTGTGAGTGGTTTGAATGGACGGCCGATATCGAATCCTTTGATCATGCACCGTTTGTTGGTCATTTGAAGGCCTTAATGATGTCGGAATTCAATGATCTTGGGCTCGTCGGATTCGTCTCGTCGAGCCGTTCGATTCGAGTATAAGCTCGTCAAAATCGGAGACCGTTTGATAACTCAAATTGCGTTTTGAACCTTCCAACAGCGCTTTGAACCCTTGATTCGGACTCATTTGGGCTCGGATTGGGTTGATCTTGGAATCGTTGGGTTCGTATTTTCGAGACGCTCAGTTTGACTATAAGCTCGCTGAAATCGGAGTTCATATGCTCCCAAAATTAATTTTTGAAGTTTCCGAACTGATTTTGCCTCGAGATTCGTGCCCAATCAAGATAATTTTGTGATGACGTATCAAATATTATTATTTATTACATGATCTAATTTGACTCTGATCGAACCAGCTCGAGTTGAACCGTTTGAATCATGAATTCTTTCGATTTATTATCCGATTTTCACCATCTCGAGTATGTTTTGAATGGCAAAAAATAAAAAAAAAAACCCGGCGGTTTACGCGGATTTGACTGCCTTAAGAGTGAAGCAAAAGGGCACCGCTTGAGAAGCTTGTGGCTCTTCAACGTATTGGAAGAATGTAGCGGACATAACGATGAAGAGAAGAATAAACTATAAAGACATTGGTCTAATTGGGGATCGGTCGGGTTAATCCCAGCAGTCGCATGCCGGTTTATTCCGGTTTATTTGTGCGGTAGTAAAACTAAAACGTGACACAGCTAGCCTACACAAAATGCTATTTGTTTAAGCTTAATTTTATGTTAGTTCAGAAATATATATTATATATATTTAGATAGGTAGCATTGTGTCATATATATTTAGATTTTATTTGAGATGATTTGATGATTTTTTTTATTGATTTTTAAAAATATTTTTTAGTTTTAAAATTAACATTTTTATATTATAAAATTGCATTAAGAAGTAGTAAGAAAGTCGTCCCAAATGAAGGTTTCGTTTGGGCCAGCTTTCTTTCTGCTTCTTAAAGCAGCTTTTTCGTACAAAAATTAAAATGTTTATACTATAAAGCTGCTTTAAGAAGCAACAAGAAAGTCATCCCAAACGAAACCGAAGTCTTAGAGAGATAGCTGCTTTGCGAAGCAGTACTAAAAAGCCATCCCAAATTGGAGAAATTAATGTGCGGAAACCGGACGGTGAGAATCATTCACATTTGTTGCGCTTTTACTACTGCGATTTTGCAAATACTTAATAAAAGTGCAGTAAATACTTAATTATTTTGTAAATATTCAATATAACTGCAGCAAATATTGAATAAAAATGCAGCAAATACTCAACAAAATTTTCATAACACTTTCATGAGTATTTACAAAAGCACAACAAATACTCAGTAAAAACACAGCAAATTCGGACAGTTCTCACCGTCCGATATCTGCACAAAATAATTTCTCCCCAAATTGAGCCTTATTCTAACAAATAAAAAAAAAATCAGATATAAATTTAGAAAGGAAATAGTTTAAAAGTTCAAAATGAGATAGGTCAATAGTATTTTTGTTTCTTAAAATAAATATGGGATTAGTATATACGTACATTGGGGTTGAAGTTAAAAATATTAATATTTTTTTTTTCATACTTTTAAAATATATAGAAAACAAAGAAGTATGTTAAAAGAATTCATAGAATGGGAGGGGTGGGATTAGTTTCTCTTTCTAGGATGGATAAATTTATTATATAAATAAATCAAGACTTTTAAAAAATTAGATGAATTAGTCTTAGTTTAAAACAAAGTCTTGTAAATAATGTATCTCATTGCAATAACCAATTATTTCTTTGTTGGTACATCACGAGAATCATTTTTTTAGAATAGAGAAGTATAAATCATCGATATCATTTATGATAGAAATCATAGTCTAAGCCGCTACAACACTTTTTTTTTTTAAATATTTGGGGAAGTCAATTTCAAATTCGTACTAGTATTTACCAATGCAACTTTTTTATTTCTTTATTATAATTAGCAAGAAAATGAAATAGTTTTAAGTGAATATTTCCTCGATTAACTTATCCAGATTACGCATCATGCACACAAAATGATAATCAATAACGAAGAATGATTCAAATACAATCAATAGTTGCAGTCAATATGATTTCGTTCTTATCATCCTTAAACAAATACAAAAACATTTTGTTCTCAAGAATAAGTCCTTACTTTTTTCTGTCTTATTGTTTGTCCTATTATGTTCTCTACCATATGCTAAAAGATTTTCTTTATTAAATCCTCACAATTTTGTCTGACTTATTGTGTGCGCTATTGTGTTCTCTATCATAAGCTAAAAGATTTTTTTTTAATCCAATTTTTAAACCTTTTACCAATAAATGAGTCCCAGTCCCCCGCCTTGACTTATAATAATTAGATCTTAAGGCTAAAATAGGTAGCAAAAGAGATAAAATGCATAATCTTTCTGAACGTTATACTACACCCATTTCTGATATTCTGCAAACCATTTTGAATTAAACATTCGTTCAATAATTCCATCACTGTGTGGTGAAAATTATGAGTTTTTTGGTTGATGGGTCTCCTTCACAAAATATTTTCTATGAACTTTATCTTTCTCATTAACATCATAATACGAACGACAATATCAATGTGAACCCATTTCTTTGTCTTCAAACATCGATAACATTTTGATCAAACAATATCAATGCATAACCTTACTATAAGTTGTTTGAATAGTATTCTAACATTGATCAAAACTATCTTTGATTCATGTTCAAGGCTTCTTCGACAACTAATTTTTTTATCTTGTTTTTGAGATACGAATATTATTCGAATAAGTTTGATTATGAGCCAAACATCTAGGAAAGAACAAATTTCAAGCTATCTTATATGCTATGTCCTTACAAGTTTAGGATTTAGAGTGCAAACATATGACATTGTTGGAGATATAAAATTTATCAAATATATAACATCCCTTGCCTTCAATGATAATTGTTAGCTAACTAGCGATATAGACGAAAAAATTTCCTTAGAACTTTAAAAGTCGAACTATTATTTGTGAATAAGAGGGAACTGGAAAAACTACTTTAGAAAGTAGTAAGAAAGTTGTCACAACTTACAAATGAAGCCTTACTATGACCATATAGATTTCCCTTCATGTTTGTGTATTTTAAATTTTATTTCATATATTTTAAATTTTAATTTATGTAAGAAAAATAAGTCATAAAAATTATGAAAAAATTCAAATGTAATAGTTATATAATTATCACCAATATATTTATTTGCAAAATTATTAGCTAAATATCAAAATTCACAATAAAACTATATGAATGCATATAGCCCATGAGCCAGTTCGAACTCAACTCACGATTCAAGCTTATTGAGTCAAAAGTTTGAGTTTGAGTTTAAATTCAAGCTCAAGTATTATAAGAGCTTGAGCTTAGCCCGACTTAGCTCATCGACTTGTCGAGACTGTTCGATTAATATTAATTAACTCTTTACCATAGATTAACTTGATTAAATTTTTTATCCATATTGAAAATAAGAAATCACACTCCAAAACGAGTTAACCCCAAACTTTCATATCGAGCCTAAGCATTTGAGTCAAGCTCTAGCCTCATATTTTCGGGATCTGAGCTCGAGAGCTCAACAAATGAGTTTTAGTTTGAGCTCAATATAAATTAAATAAATTTGGCTCGATTAAACACGAACTCAACTAATTTATTATGTTCATATGTACATAATTATCCCATTTTATTACATTTTATATAAACCAAGCGCAAGCCATTGGCCTGTTTGATTTTGTATAGAGGTTATGAGTTAACTAAATCGATTCAATTTGTATCAATTTTAGGTAAATTATCGGTCAACATATCTCCATTGGACCCCATCAAATTACCATATCAATTTAAGACCAAATATTTAGCCCAAATCAACTCATATGAAGCATATCATTAATCCGAAGATAACCCAGCCTGATTTGGATTTCATCCCGAGGTAGAAACTGCTTCTCTTTCGGAGAGATTATTACGTGCGGAATTTTGATGCATCCGGAGGTCAATTCGGATGCGACACGTCACCCAATACATGACGTGGCACATCCATATTGGCCTTCGGACACGTCCGGACACCGCACGTAATATTTTTTCTCTCTTTTAAGGATATGTAGAATATGATTTCGGCGTACTTAATTTTAAGGACACAATAGAAAAGAAAATTTTTTCTTAGAGTTTTAGATAAATTCATTTATTCAAAATATCTAAAATGGTTATTCTATTAAGAGAAAAAAAATTTAAGGATAGGCGATTGATCACCTATGTTCTTCCTAGGAGTGTAAGTGAGTAAAGTAGTCGGCTCGATAAATAACAAGTGAACCAAGCTCGACAAATGACTAGCAAGTCAAGATCGAGGAGTTAATGAGCCAGTTTGGACTCCTCCCATTAGCTTGTGAGTCAGCTTGTTTACAAAATATAAAATTCACTTAAAATATATAAGATTCACCGGCTTAAGTATAACGCTGTTAAAAGTATTAAAAAATTATATTATACATTTTTATATTAATTGAATTTTTATTATTTATCTTTAATTTCTCATTTTTAATTATTTTATTATAATAATTATTTCTATCATAATTATTTTTTATGTGCTAGAAAATTTGTGTCAGTAGAGTTGATATTTTATGTCTTAGCATTGGACAAAAATATCACACATACAGATAAAAGATGTAGCAGACCAAAAAATTTTTTTGTAGAAAAACTAGAAAGCGTAAGATCCATAGGTTATGACTCAGTTGAAAAATCTACTATATATAAGAGAAAAGAATTCTTCCTTCCTCAAACTTGAAGAATGAGAGAACTATTTTAGAATAAAATGTTTGATTTTTCTTTTGCAGGATTTATAAAAAGTTTGGTGTTTATAAGCGAACAATTGATACACAACAGCAGTGTTAGATCTTTGCAGGGGTTAGTAGATGATGGTGAATTGTGATGATTGTTGGTGGTTGTCATTAGTGATGATAACGACTGATGGTTGTCGTCGACGTCAATAGGTAGAAAATGCTAGATAATTTTTTTAGTTCTCTTAGCTCTTTGACCTCCCTGCGTGTATAGAAAAAGATGTTATAGTTTTTAGCTTTTTGAGATGTGCATTTTGATAAATTGAGTCAGAATTCAAAATACTCCATTGTATGATCTATATTTATACTTTTGATCACGTGGCGTTTCTCAGCAATTAGGTGCCTTAATGATGTCAGAATTAATTGATCTTAGACTTGTTGGATTTGTTTTCCCAAGTTTCTCGATTTAATTATGAGCACGTCAAATTTGAAGATCATTTGATCATCCAACAAATGTAGAAGTTTCCAATTATGCATCAAATGTTCAATTTGGTCTCATTTAGGCATGGATTTGATCACTTTTGCTAACTTGTCAGCTCCAATTCCACTCATCAGCTCTCAAATCGGCTCGTTTAAAAATTTGTATTGTAGAATACTCTTAAAATATATAAGGTTCAATAGTTTAATTAGAATGTTGTTAAAATTAATTTAAATTAAATTATACTTTCATATTAAGTTATTTTGTATTATTACTCTTTTAATTTATCATTTTATAATTATAATTTGTATATAAAACAGAATTTATATACATATCTTATAATTTTATATATTTATAAATATATATATTTTTTTTAACAACAAAAAAATTCTATTCATAGTCTCAAAACCAAGGATACAACCAAGACAAATTAAAGAAAAAAGAAAAAATCACAGAAAGCAAAATGATAAAAAAAAAACAAGCTAAGAAGACGGCTCAGCGAACAGCCACGGCTCCCAGCATCCCGTTAACCCGCACAGACCGTCCAGTCAGTGAATCTCGAAATAACCAACCCCAGTCCCTCACCAACGGTTGCCACCAGCAAGGCAGACCGGGACGCGAGCCCCGACCACATCATTGCCCATAGCCACGAAAACCTGCCAATCCAACGATAAAACCAACAAAAACCGAGCATCAGCAATATGAAACAACACCGCTATCGGAAGCTCATCGCCTACGACGACCCCTCCCCCAAAATTTTCCCCGAGTGGCAACATTTTTATTACAACCAAGCACAAAATTATTGTCAGAAATATTTAAATCAGACTCCGATTCAGGATCCGACGAATCAACCAACCAATCTCCCTGTTTTCTACTCGTCAAAATAGATGAATTACCCATACAGGTAGCCATCTTATTAACATCTACCTCATTGACTGGCACCACAACCAAGTTGTTGTTTGAAGAAAGCCTTTCCACACTCACCAAATGCGTAGACTCATCCACAAGCCCGACACAAACGACAGGTACCCCACCATCAGTACCAGATTCCAAATTCTTCGACACTTGCGAACCAGCATTTTCAACCACACCACCCATAACAGGAGAAATTTCAGAACCCGTTGGCGGTACCGCGACACTAACAGCCGCCAGATGTTCCAAATTACAAGCCGCAAGATCAGCAACATTCAACAAACCATTGCCCGAAGGAAAAAAAGGGGTAGCCTTATGCGACAGAACACAATCACCAGCATCAGCCTTCAAAAAACCCTCTTCACTAGCCAACAACTGGCAATTATTAACACCCACCGATATACCCAAATTAATCGGGACAAGCCCATCAGCCGGCGAATCGCCCTCTGGCTCCACAGTGAGCAAATCCACCCCAACCATCTCAGAATTGACCAAAACATTAGCCACATTTTCCGGAACAGAGGAAATATCCAAACCGTCATTTAACACACCAACAGCCGGTAAAACCTCAACAGGATCAATCACAATAGCAGGTTTACCAAAGCTAGAATCGGATTTGCACTTACCAGACACATGCCCTAAACATTTACAAACACTACAAAAATGAGGAAATTCATCAAAAATCACATCCTGAACATAACCTTGAGCTTCAGATCCTAACCAAACTTGCTTCGTATAAGTTTTGGTAATATCAATTTTTAAAGGTTTGCCAAATAACTCACCAAGCCCAAACAGAATCCTTGGCGCAAAGAAATGAGGACGAAGATGAAGAAATGAAATCCAAATCGGGATGATCGGCGACTCAACTCCGATATCTAACGTAGGAGACCATTTCGTTAATTTCATAAAACAATTGAAAACCATGTATGATCGGTGGCAAAAAACTCTACAATAGTCTAAATCATTGGATAACTTAATTAAATTGTGAGTAGAATCCAAAACGGTAACAGAAACTTCACCATTCAACTTCAAATTGAAGAAAAAATTGCGAATCGCGTCAAGAGGGGGACGTTTCGACGGGAAGAAACCAACCAACGAAAACCGAAAAGGAACTGCCAAATCCCTAATTTCCTCATCAGAAACCAAAGAGAGGGTAGACCACGAAAGGTAGAAGGCCTCAAATCAGGAAAAGAGGAAGACGATCCAGCTAACGCTTGAAGGAAAGATTTAGAGTGAGAGATCCCCCCGAAAAAACCGGGATCTCTCAACTTGATCGGAGCCATACCGGTAAAATCGGAAGAAAATAAAAACAAACAACCCCCAGTAACACAGAGAAGAGAGACGAAAACTTTCCTGAAGAGAAGGACCGGAAACCCCCGCCGGCGGGGGCGAAAGTCGGAGCCCTAGCCGCCAGAGGAGAAAGCGCACGAGCTCGAGAGGAAAAAGACAGCAATTCAAAATTGATTATATATTTATAAATATGATCTGTAAGTTTTAATATTTTAATATCTCATTTATATTGAGATATACAGCGAAAATATATATTTAACTTAAAAAAAGATAATATTAGTGATATTTTTATGTTATTTACAAATTTAGGTGTTATATAAGTGAATATTAAAATTCAAAGGTTAAATTTATAAATACATAAAAATTATATGATATATATGTTTATGCCTCTAAGAAGAAAAATTAAAGAAATTTCAAAAGTGTGTGAGAGGCTGACGATTAAAGCTTCGTTTGGAATAGCTTTCTTACAGCTTCTTAAAGCATCTTTCAAGTGAAAAAATTAAAAATTTTATACTAAAAAACTGCTTTAAAAAGCTGTAAGAAAGTCATATCAACCGAAGCCTAAGATTCATTTTTTTAATTAATGATCCCTATTTTTTCATTTATTTTTAAAAAATCATATAATAAATATATATTCTAATTCAGTTCTCCAAATGTATTTTGCTCTCCAACTACATCCAATTTTTTATTTTAGTAGTTTCATATATAAAAAATAATCATAATAATAATTTAAGCATGTGTGCTTATTTCATATAAATATCATTACACATCGGATTGGTTTGAAATAGTTTTTTTTTGGCTATTTTCGTGGAAAGAAAAATAGTTTGTTAAAAAATAGGGATTTTTACATACATATCATTTTATTTCATGCTATTTACATATCTAACACCCAAAATATCAATATTATATTACTACCACTCATAGAACAAATTGAGTGCATGGAATGAAATTTTAAAATTTATAGGATGATATAAATGATAGAAATGGATTATAGAAGTGATATATTTGATATTAAAGTTATATATGGATGTTATTATTAATATTTTGGGTTGTTAGATATTTAAATAGCATGAAATAAAGTGGTATGTACGTAAATTTCCCTAAAAAATAATGTGTGGAAAACAACTGTTTCAACATTTTTTAAATTTTTTCCTTTAAAGAGTTGTTTTTAAATAAGTATTTTTGAAACTGAAGCTTAAAAAATGAGCTTTTAAAAACAAAAACAGAAAGCTAAAGTTGCTCCAAACCAAACCTAAGGTTTCGTTTGGGACAACTTTTCAGCTGCTTTATAAATTTGCTACTGAAAAGGTGCTTTTAATGCTATTGTTGAAAGCAACTTTGTAGTGTTGATTATTTTAAATTTTTTTTTTGAATGTAATGAAAAGGTTGTTGCCAAATAAAAATTATGATTAGGATCAGAAAATAAAATAATAAAAAAAATCATCTTAAATGAAGCCTAAGGACTCGTTTGGGACAGCTTTCTCATTGTTTTTTAAAATATCTTTCTAACACAAAAATTTCTAATTCAAAAAAAATTATTAACTAAAAAATTGTTTTAGAAAACATTCAGAAAGCTGTCCCAAATAAAGCCTAAGACTTCGTTTGGGACATCTTTTTTACTGTTTCTTAAAACATCTTTCTTAGACTTCGTTTGGGACGGCTTTCTTACTGCTTCTTAAAGTAGCTTTCTAATATAAAAAATTAA
The DNA here is from genome assembly GCA_022539455.1 of Dendrobium nobile. Classification (NCBI taxonomy): domain Eukaryota; kingdom Viridiplantae; phylum Streptophyta; class Magnoliopsida; order Asparagales; family Orchidaceae; genus Dendrobium; species Dendrobium nobile. The sequence goes on from CM039727.1 coordinate 16,410,268, forward strand.
AATTTATTTGTGCTAAAAATGTTTTAAGAAGCGGCCAAAAATCATCCCAAACAAACCTAAATCCCAACTTGGCATGCATTATGCATACATATATAATTCTTAAGAAAGAAAAAAAAGTAACGTCAACTTGGCCTTGGACTTGGCTACTTCAACGACAAATCTTTGCCGCCTCACTTTGACACTGAAAACAATGTGGATAAGTGGATATGATCAGGATTAGCTTTAATTATTTGACGATTATTTAGATTTAAGACATTGTCTTCCTCATTTATATTTTTGTTTCTCAAATTAAGAGGACTTTGTTACTAGGCTAACACTGCATATTGTGAGAGAAATTATTCTGTACGTGTGGAGACCGAATATAGAATTCGTTCGGCGATCAACCAGAATGTGTCATGTCAACGGTATTGTTGCGTCCAGGAGTATTCGCGGCTGTAGAGAAATATCATATTTAACGTCTTAGCATTGTACGAAAATATGGCACGCAATCAGATAAGGAGAGAGGGTCTAGCATTTGTGAGACACCAAGATTTTTTACGTGGAAAACCCCTGTAAAAAAACCCCTGTAAAAGGGGAAAAACCACGGGGCCTAGCCCAGTTTGAATGAATCCACTAGTATTTGCAGTCGATTACAAATGAGGCCCTTCCTTGGGAGAAGGCCTTAGCTTGATGTACATCTTATGGAGTACATTACATGATGTAAATACAAAGAGCTACTATCGATGTATTCGCTTTGTTAGAAGGACTGCAGTCGGCGGGCGACGTAGGTCAGGAGGACCGTAGTCAGCTAGCGACGTAGGTTAGAAGGACTGCAGTCGGCGCTGACGAGCAGAAGTCTGACGACAGGAAGAAGTCTGACTTCGGGTAGAAGTTCAACGTCGGGTAGAAGACCGACGAAAGTTCGTCGATGAGCAGAAGTCCGACGACGAGTAGGAGTCCGTTGACGAGCAGAAGTCTGACGATAGGAAGAAGCCCGACGTCGAGTAGAAATACAACGTAGGAGACCGACGAAAGTTCGTCGACAAGCAGAAGTCTGACAATGAGTAGAAGTTCAACGTCGGGTCGAAGAACGACTAAAGTTCGTCGACGAGTAGAAGTCCGCTGACGAGCAGAAGTTCAACGTCGGGTAGAAGGCCGACGAAAGTTCGTCGACGAGTAGAAGTCCGACGACAAGGAGAAGTTCGACGTCGGACAGAAGTTCAACGGAAGTCCTGCAAGACAAAAATTCAGCAACAGGAGGAAATTCAAAATCGGGTAAAAATTTAACTTTGTGAAAAAGTTAAATGGAAGTCCCTTGACGTCATTCTGGCGACGTTAACCAAGGATGTAAGACCAATCCAATGTTGTATGTTAGAGCATTTGCTCGATGTTGTTAACATATATTGGATCCACCAAAGATGTGAGACCTATTCGAGGTTGTATGTCGGAGCTTTTTCTCGACGACGTTAACCTCTATGGAAGAGATCGAGAGAATCCACCAAGAATATGAGACCTTTCTGAGGTTGTATGTCGGAGCCTTTGCTCGACGACGTTAACCTATGTGGAAGAGGTCGGGAGAATCCACCAAGGATGTGAGACCTTTCCGAGGTTGTATGTCGGAGCCTTTGCTCGACGACGTTAACCTGTGTGGAAGAGGTCGTGAGAATCCACCAAGGATGTGAAACCTTTCTGATGTTGTATGTCGGAGCCTTTGCTCGACGACGTTAACCTGTGTGGAAGAGGTCGAGAGAATCCACCAAGGATGTGAGACCTTTCCGAGGTTGTATGCCGGCGGAGCCTTTGCTCGACAATGTTAACTTGTGTGGAAGAGGTCGAGAGAATCCACCAAGGATGTGAGACCTTTCCGAGGTTGTATATCAGAGCCTTTGCTCAACAACGTTAACCTGTGTGTAAGAGGTCGAGAGAATCCACCAAGGATGTAAGACCTTTTCGAGGTTGTATGTCGGAGCCTTTGCTCGACGACGTTAACCTGTGTGGAAGAGGTCGGGAGAATCCACTAAGGATGTAAGACCTTTCCGAGGTTGTATGTCGGAGCCTTTGCTCGACGACGTTAACCTGCGTAGAAGAGGTCAAGAGATTCCACCAAGGATGTGAGACCTTTCCGAGGTTGTTTGTCGGAGCCTTTGCTCGACGACGTTATCCTGTGTGAAAGAGGTCGGGAGAATCCACCAAGGATGTGAACCTTTCCGAGGTTGTATGTCGGAGCCTTTGCTCGACGACGTTAACCTGTGTGGAAGAGGTCGAGAGAATCCACCAAGGATGTGAACCTTTCCGAGGTTGTATGTCGGAGCCTTTGCTCGACGACGTTAACCTGTGTGGAAGAGGTCAAATCGAATCCCTCTGGGATTGATTTTGCTTTGATTGGGAGGGGGCGAACGCCACGTATATCCCGAATCAAAAGTGAAGAAAGTCTATCTTTAGACCGTTACTGCCTTTTTGAGGTCGAGGTTAAGACCTTGCCCAATGAGTAGAAGTCCAACGAGGGACTGTATAAAGCTTGCAATTGATTTGAAGTATCCTTACATTTGCTCGGATATTCCTGAAATATCAACTTGATGTTGAAAGTATTGGAGGATCTACTTGACCATGGTTTGAGTAAAAGTTGCCCCATAGTCTACATCTGCTTCTTATGATATTGATTCTATGTGTGATCTTTTGAGATTGGAGCAAAAGTTGCCCCCCAGTCGAGAACCACGTTCCCACAAACGGTGCCAAACTGTTGCGTCCAGGAGTATTCGCTGCTGTAGAGAAATATCATATTTAATGTTTTAGCATTGTACGAAAATCTGGCACGCAATCAGATAAGGAGAGAGGGTCTAGCATTTGTGAGACACCAAGATTTTTTACGTGGAAAACCCCTGTAAAAGGGGAAAAACCACGGGGCCTAGCCCAGTTTGAACGAATCCACTAGTATTTGCAGTCGATTACAAATGAGGCCCTTCCTTGGGAGAAGGCCTTAGCTTGATGTACATCTTATGGAGTACATTACATGATGTAAATACAAAGAGCTACTATCGACGTATTCGCTTTGTTAGAAGGACTGCAGTCGGCGGGCGACGTAGGTCAGGAGGACCGTAGTCAGCTAGCGACGGAGGACTGTAGTCGGCGGGCGACGTAAGTCAGGAGGACCGTAGTCGGCGGGCGACGGAGGTCGGAAAGACTGTAGTCGGCGGGCGACATAAGTCAGGAGGACCGTATTCAACGGGCGATGAATGTTGGAAAGACTGTAGTCGGCGGGCGACGTAAATCAGGAGGATCGTAATTGGTTGGCGACGGAGGTCGGAAGGATTGTAGTCTGACGATGAAGATTAGTAGGACAGCGTCATGTAGAAGTCTAGCAATGGAAAGAAATGCATCTTCGCATAGACGTCCAGCGAAGTCCGACAACCGGTAGAAGTCCGGCGTCGGGTAGAAACTTGGCGAAGAGTGAAGGTCCGACGTCGGGTAGAAGTCCGACGTCTTTGGTGGCAGAGAAGAACTCCGGCTTCACTTGGGCGGAGTTTTGGCGTCAGGAGGGAACTCTCTTGTAAATTGGGAAGAATTTCAACATCTCATGGAAGTTGGGCAGAATTCTGGCGTTCTCCCGAATATCCGGCAGAGTTCCGGCGTCTTCAGGCGGCAGGAAGAGCTCCGGCGGTGGTCGAGGAGGTGAGGAATCTCCTTTTCCCCTTTCTCCTCTTCTTATTCTCTCTCTTCACTTGAGTCTCCTTTGTGTAGAATGAGGGCTCTATTTATAGTTTTTCTGAAGTGGCGTGGCTCGTAAATAGGCGCGAGATCATGGGCGAATTAGGAGTGGTTTGAATGGACGACCGATATCGAATCCTTTGATCATGCACCGTTCGTTGGGCATTTGAAGGCCTTAATGATGTCAGAATTTGGCGATCTTGGGCTCGTTGGATTCGTCTCGTCGAGCCGTTCGATTCGAGTATAAGCTTGTCAAAATTGGAGACCGTTTGGTAACTCAAATTGTGGTTTGAAGCTTCCAACAGCGCTTCGGGTCCTTGATTCGGACCCATTTGTGCTCGGATTGGGTCGAATTTGGTGTCGTTGGATTCGTATTTCCGAGACGCTCAGTTTGACTGTAAGCTCGCTGAAATCGGAGTTCATATGCTCTCAAATTTAATTTTTGAAATTTCCGAACTGATTTTGCCTCGAGATTCGTGCCCAATCAAGATAATTTTTGCATAACGTATCAGGTATCAAGCCATGGTATTGCGTTATACCGAGCCGCAATACCGAGCACATGGGTGATGTGGTGCATTTTGATTGGTATCAGCCGGACTACGTTCAGCATCCACACAGAATAAATTTTCCTATTTTAAACAATTTTATCTGTTCTCTAACTACTTTTATGGTTCTCAGTCATACTAATATGTCGATGTATGACAGGAAGGATTCTCATATCTCATGTTCAAGTCCATGTCGTGAGTTGTACAAAATTAGCAGACGAAGGATTTTTTACTTTAGTTTTTAATGGTGAGGAGACCTTAGAAAGTAAAGTTAAAATTTGAGAAGGGCTTCTAAAAATTTCTTGATGTTTTCAGGACTCTATAGAGGAATGTTTATGATATCAAAATTTCAAGGAATGTTCGTTTGTTTTGTGTGAAATTTGAATGTGTTGATCAATTGCGTTGTTCAGACATCAATATTGTAGGTCAAACTCGCTAAATGGTTGTAGGGGATAGCGCTCCCTCTGCTTGGGGTTCGGGGACTGAACAACACTATAATATTATATACTCGAGCGCTATGACACTGTAGTCTATGATTGAAGATAGAGAGCAAAGCACTAAGATGTTGTAGGCCGCAAGGATATGACGTTGCGTCGTTGCAGGGTGGACTCAAAAAAAGAAAGTAGAGCATCATGATGCTCTAGACCTCATCCTCGCAGTGCTACAAGTTGGGCTAGACAACTTTTTTTCAACTCATCATTTTCTTTATGTCGTCTCGAACATATCAAAGATATAATAGATATTGATTGACCGAGCATCATAAGCTATATTACCCCGGAGCTTAACCCATAAATCCTTCCCTTTTTTTTCTTGTCCTCCTTCCACATAATTCAATAGTCCAAAATTTAATTATTGAGATGATCAGCCTGAGGAACTATCTCCTACATATATTTAAATATGTAAATACCTTAGAGGCTTGTTCTCATCCTATAAAATATTAATATTTTTATAGTTTTATAATGTTAACTGATTGAGCTTTTGATTATGATAAATTTCTTTTTAACCTATCATGGTTTTATGTCAATTGAAAAAATCTCTATATAAACTAAAAATATATTTATTACTATGTCAAGTCATTAATAATTTGATTTGAAATCAATAAAAAATAATGCCATCAAATTCATAAAACCTTATCATGAGCTTCCATTAGAATATTATTTCATGATGATAAATGTACCATATTTGCTCCTTATAAATCTTTAATTTTATATGTGTAGCCTATTTAAAGCAATTAAAATCATAAAATATAATATATTAGCAAAAATTTGAGAAATATTAGAATTTTTAGAGATAATGTATATAAATACTTGTAAGCTTAATGTATAAGTGATTTTTTATGAATCAATTCTTTCACCAAAATCATATTAGGTTCGTGGATATTGATGAGGATTTCGAGAGGACAAGGAGTAGGGGTTAGTAAAGGTAGTTGACATAGCATAATGAGATTTGATGAGCATCGGAGGTTGAAGGGTCGTAGTGGGTTGAAGGAGTTCCGTGAACTGTAGTCGAGCAACAGAGGTTGAAAGGATCGTAATTGGGCGACAGTGGTCATAGGATGGTAGTATCGTGAAATGTTTGGAGTACTATAATATGGTGACAATATTAGAGAACCTTAGTTGGGCGACACTGGTAGCAAAATTGTAGTTTGGTGATGATGGTCTGAAGGAATGTAGTTGGGCGATGATGGTCGAAGGGTTAGAATCGAAAAATGGTGGATTGAGGACCATATTTCGTTGAAGGTTTTAGGAGTATCGCAGTCGCCTGACAAAGGTTGGAGGATTGTAGTTGATCAAAGGAGGTTTGAGGATTGTACTTGATCGACCATGGTGTTAGGACCATGATGAAATGATGGTGGTCAGGTGATATTCCTATGGTAGTGATCAAGATGTTGCTCGATGGTGGTGTCAAGTTGTGTTCCAACAGTGACCTACTAACGCTGCGGGGTGGTGGTCAAATGGTGATCAGGTGATGGTTTGATAGCGGCGATTAGTAGTGGTCTAATGACAACTTTTGGTTTATGGTTAGACGGTGGACCGACAGTGGTGCTCGGGAGGTGCTTAAGGAGCCTTAGAACCTCAGAGCTCTCTTGAATCTCGAGCTAAAGTCCAAGCTCCAGATCTAAGTTCCAAGTCGAAGTCAATCTTCATGTAGATAATGATGCCTTATTTATAATTTTACATATTGACATGCGCGTAAATATAGAGAAATTTCAAAAGACCCATACTAATTTCATAATCATAGATAATTTCTTCAACATTTAAGCACCTTAATGATGTCAGAATTAAACGATCTTAAGCTCGTTGGATTTGTTTCATTGAGACGCTCGGTTTGATTATAAACATGCCAAATTTGATTATTATTTAGTCCCCTAACTAGTATTATTAAGTTTTTAATTATATTTCAAGTGCATGATTTGAGCTCATTCAGACTTGAATTGGATCACTTTTGATGTAGTTGGAATTGTCTTGTCGAGACATTCACTCTGATTATCAGAGTTTGAATAAATATATTAATTTTAGAAGTTTTCAATCCAAATATTCCTCGAAACTATGTCTGACCAAGATTATTTTCTATGACGTATAGTTATTCAAATCATAAGCTCTAGAATAATTTTTTGTCTTCTTAATACAACAACAATAACAAAAATCTATTTGTTAATTAAATTATCCATGCTAGTTTTCATCTACATAAAATATATTTGCTTAGTGCCTATTGGAGATAAGATTAATGATAAAGCAGGAAGAACAAATCATGATGACCCAAAGCTTTAACTGTTTATTGGCAGGCTCTTCCAATGAGCCTTTCTCTATCTGATTTTACCATGTTTTGATCCAATCAACTATTTTGATATGACGCAATCAAACGGGACTTTTGGAAGGTGAGAGTTTTTGGTGAAGTTCAATGCGTTTTATTTTAAGTGTATATATATATATATATATGTTGCGGGCTAGAAGATACGCGGCGACAGAGTTAAAATATTTTCGTCTTAGCGTTGTACGAATATTTAGCACACAAACAGGAAAGGAAAATAAACACCAGGATTTTTACGTGGAAAACCTGAAAGAGGGAAAAAACCATGGGGTCACGCCTAGTTGGAGTAATTCCACTAGTATTTGTTTGAAGTACAGAGGCTAATTCGTCCCACAAGTTAGGACGATTAGATTACAAAGAGTTTCTTCTGAATTGAAATTCAGTTACAAAGTTATGCAGAATTCCGGCGTCTCCTGAATATCCGGCAGAATTCCGGCGTATTCAAGCGGCGGAAAGAACTCCGGTGGTGGTCGAGGAGGAGCTGATTCTCCTCCTCTTCTTCCTCTCTTCTCTTTGCTTGAGTCTCCTATTGTGAAGAATGAAGACTCTATTTATAGTTTTGCTGGAGAGACATAGCTCGTAAATAAATGTGAGATCAGGGTCAAATAGGGAGTGGTCGAATGGATGGCTGATATTGAATCCCTTGATCGTGCACCGTTCGTCAGACATTTGAAGGTCTTAATGATGTCAGAATTTGACGGTCTTAGGCTCGTGGATTCGTCTCGTCGAGCCGCTCGATTCGACTATAAGCTCGTCAAAATCGAAGACCGTTTGGCAACTCAAATTGTGGTACGAACTTTCCAACAGCGCTTCGGGTGCTCGATTTGGGCTCATTTGGGCTCATATTGAGTTGAATTTGGTGTCGTTGGGTTCGTATTTCTGAGACGCTCAGTTTGACTATAAGCTCGCTGAAATCGGAGTTCAGGTGCTCCCGGATTTAATTTTTGAAGTTTCCAACTTGAATTTTGCCTCGATATTCTTGCCCGATCAAGATAATTTTTGCATGACGTGTGTATATATATATATATATATATATATATATATATATATATGAAAGAGATTGATGGGAATATAAATGAAATTTTTTTTATGAATTTTTATTAAGTATTTGTTTTAATATAAAGATTGGATAAATGAACTTAACGAGCAAAATGTGCTATATATATATATTTTCCATTAAAAAATTATTATTTGATTCAAGTTAAAAATAAATAAAAGTATCTGAAGAACATATGACACTTATCTTAATTTTATATGAAATAGAAAGTTATTTTTTATTAAAAATTTTAAAAAGAAAATGTTTTTTACTAATTTTTTTTCTTGGATAAAATTAAATTCAAATCATACTTGATATGTCCTAAAAAAATTCATTAGGATCGAGCACGAATCTCGATGCAAACATGAGTTGGAAGCTTCAAAAAATAAATTCAAGATCATATGAACTTTGATTTTAGGAAACATATAGACAAATTGATCATCTCATGGAGACGAATCTAGCGACATCAAATTCAACTGAATTCGAGCCCAAATGAGCTCAAATCAAAGGACCAAAGCATTCTTGAATGCTTTAGAGCATTAATTAGATGACCAAATAATGTCCGATTGTGACATGCATATAGTCAAATTGAGCGGCTAGACGAGACAAATCTAGCGAGCCCAAGATAGAATAATTCTAACATCGTTATGATATATAAATATTCAAAAATGCTTTCCACCTATTTGTTGGCCACAATCGGATTTATTTTCGATCATTGACCTTTGCCAGACTTCTACCCATTTGTTGATAGCTATATAATCTCTTTTGGATATCTTCTCGACCATCGGCCGTCTTCGAGCTTTTGCTCGTTCTTTGATAGCTGCAAAATATCTTTCGTATCTCTTCCCGACCACGGGTCGTCGTCGGACTTCTGCTTGTTTATCTGTCACTATTGAATCTCTTCCATACCCTTGAGCATCATTGGCCTTTCGCCTGTTCGTTGATAGTTGTTGAATCTCTTCAGGATCCCGAACCATTGACAAACCTCTGTTGAATATTCTCCTAATTGTTGCTACCATACTTTGAATACCTATTATTACATCAATACCAAGAATCTTTGCCTGAAGTTTGGTCAATTCTCCAATACATTGTATTCTCTTGAACCTTGAATTAAGGGATGGTTTGACCTCTTTAATTTGCTCAAAAATTATCAGAATCATTTCAATTAGGCAAGGCCTCATGGTTTTTTCTCTTTTCAGAAATTTTCACATAAAAATTTTTGTGTTCCTTTATCATTTCAATTATCAATTTGTGCGCTGAATACTTGTGCATCGCTAAGACGTAAAATCCTTTCACTGTACCACCGTGAATTTCTCAACCTGCAATAGTTTGACGCCGTCTGCGGAAAACATTCCCAACATACTTCTTCAATGACCAGCAATCAACCCTTCGATCAAGAACAACAAACATGGGAGATCAAGTCCCCCCAAGCCTCACTTTAGAGGATCGTATGCATGAGACGGAAGAACTGCAAAGTCAAATCCTAAATTTTTAGGAGAGGTTAAAACAGATGGTATCATCACAAAACGATAAAATTTCCCTTCCACAATATCATTAACACAATATGGGTGGAAACTTTGAAGAAACTCATTATCACGCCAATATTCCTCCTGCTTCAAAGTTTGATCTAGAAATAGAAAAAAGTTGCAAGTTCAACACATCCTCCTCATGATTTTATACTGGATGAATTATGATGTCTTGTCCGAGAGGAATTTACGATAAGAAGATAGAAATCATTTTAATCACCAACACAGCTTCCAAGAATCATCTCCTTTAATATATGAAGTTCTCCATCATCTTATTCCAATAACAGCCCCTAAATAAAGTGGGAAGTCTTTATAGAGCTTTAACAATTCAGGATGGAGGTCCAATAAGAATTTTACAACTTTAAAAGCATGGTGTCTCCCCTCTCGCAACCACATACACTAGTGAATTTGGCTTCCAGACTAGACTAAAGATAAACTATAATGGTGAATCAAATTTTGATGGGACTGTAGAAGCATACTCAACGAATACAGAAGTATTCATCTTCTTTATAAACGATAGAATAGAGAATGAAGGAAACTGTGTTGTATTTCAATTGAAGTAAATAGTGAATACATGAGGTTATACCTAAAGCTTAGCAAAGTGTATAAAGATCAAACTACCATTATTAGTTACATAAAAGTTGTGCGGGCTGACACTGTAGTCGGTATTAATTAGGCAGGCAATACAGAATAATGCAATTTACTATAAATAAAATAATATGTCATTTGCATTTATCAGCACCATTGTTGGCGAACCTTCACCACTAGACTTTCTCCATTTGATTGATGTAATATGTCCATCTAGATGCCACCATTGAACCTCAACCTAGCTGCTGCAGCTAAACCTCCTCCGCCGGACCTTTAGCCTGCCACTATAGCTAAACCTCCACCAGACCATCACAATCCGACCTCTGCCCGATCATCACCGTCGGACATCCATTGCACTGCCGACCACCATTGCCAGACTACGGTCCTTATGACCCCTGACTACGATCACTCAAACAGCTGTCAGTCGACTACGATCCCTTCGACCTCCGACGTTCCACTACAGTAGTTCTGACCATCGTTGCCCGTCGATTACAATTCATTTGACCTTCGTCGCTCGGCGACTATGATCCTCAGACTATTGTCACTCGACTACGGTCCCTCGGACCATCGTCCCCCAACTATAGTCCTTTTCACCACAATCCTGCCCCAACTACGGTCCCATTGCCCAAGTACGATTCCTTTGACCATTATCACCTAACTAAAACTCTTCCGACTACATTCCTTAGATTATCATCGCCGATTGCGGTCTCTTCGACCACCGATGCCTACCAACCAAGGTCCTTTTGACCATAATTGCATGAAAAATAGTTTCTCTGAACTCCGTCTTGAATATGGTACCTCTGACCTCCATTACTGACTATGGTTCTTGTGTTAATGTTACTCAACTACAATCCTTCTGACCTTAGTCTCTCATCGACTATAGTCCCTCAAACCTATATCGCCCGATTGTGATCCTTCTGACATCAGTCCCTTGCCGACTATGGTACCTTCGACTACGGTCCCTTCAACCACCGTGGCTTAACTATGGTCCCGCCGACCTATATCTTCCGACTATGGCCTTTTCAATCTCAGTCTCTTAACTACGATCCTTCTAGCCCTCGTCGCACTACTTTGGTCGTATTGACTAAACGAATAAGCCAACGTTCTTTTAAGAAGAACTCTCATATCATTGGAATATTCTTCCAACTCCAAGTAAGCAATTAATATGCTCTACATGATATATATATACTTTGTGCCAACGTCTTTCTTCGAGGAAGGACATTATTTGTATCCAACAATTAATAATAGTGGACAAGGCCCCATGATTTTTCCCTCTTTCCATAATTTTCCACGTAAAAAAAATTCGACATCTCTTATGACTTTTGCATTTCTCTATTTCTGTTAATATGCTGGATCTTCATGCTAAACTAAGACGTTAAACACTTCATCTCTCTATCCCATGAATATTCCAGCACATAACAATCCTAATACAATTTTTATGAAATGAGAAACATTAATATCATACTACCTTCATAAACAAATAATTAGCAGGAGCTTTAAAATAACCTATTTTGAGAAGAATGTAATATATAAATAATTTATATTCCACTTATTTTAAGTACATTGAAACATAACATCTAAAATAATCATTAGGTCACTGCGGGAAAACACGCGATTACCGTCGTATTTTCCGGCGGATAAATTTGCGTCGGTAAAAACGGTGCCGGTAACGTCACATGATGCGACGGAACATTTACGACGTATTTTCCGGCGCATATGACACCGGTGTAAATAATCACATAGAATTGCACGAATAAAAATGGCGAAGAAACATTAATTCGACGAGAAAATAAAATTTAAAATTAGCATGAAACGTTTTCATTCACAAAAACAAAACAAGATCTGCTTATTACAAAACTCAGAACGAGGATCCACGATCAACTCTCTGTTTATTACAAACCCTAATACCCACACACCGACAACGCCAGACCTAATAAGCAGCACTGTCTCCTTCCTCCCCCACCTGCCACATCGAAATCCTCCCCGCATTCCTCGCCGAACAGTTGCTCCTAATCTCCCCATTCCCACCCGTCAGCACGCCCAGCTGCCCCATCTTCACCATCGAAAACCCAAATCTCTCAAAGAAAAACGACTGATTCAGCGCAAAATCGATGACCCTCTGCTTCGTCCTGGAATCCATATACAAATCCTCGTCTGAGGTAAAAAGCCCCTGCCTGTTCAATAGATCCACGTAGTACTTGTTGTCGAAGACGTTGGGGCTGCGGATGTCGAGCACGGTGGTGTTGGTGGAGTTGGAAGAAGGGCAAGTGAGGCGGAGGTTTTTGAAGAAGGTTTGGTCCATGGTGGGATCACGGGAGGGGAAGATGCGGTTGGAGAAGGAGGCGCAGTGGCCGCGGCCGATCGTGTGGCCGCCGGAGAGGGCGACGAGGTCCGAAGCGTCGAGATTGATGCGAGCGAGGATGGGGAGGATGACGGAGACGTTGAAGGTCGGGGCGGGGAGGCTGGCGAGTGTGACGTTGCGTGTGGCGAAGTTCAGACCGTCGCGGCGGCCGAGTGGGACTCGGTAGTTGGGACCGCCTGCCTGTCGTGTGGTCAGCAGATGCTTTAGGAGATTTTAGTCAAGTTTGGATTTTTTTCTTCAATAATTTGGTATACTAACAATATTAATTAATTACGTAAAGATTTTTTGAACCCAATATATATTTATTTTTTTAATTTTAAATTAAAAGTTTCAAATTTAACCTAATTTTAAATATTGTAAAATAAATATTTATTTACATTTAATTCATAAAATTTAATGCGGAAGATAGGCCCACTCTCATTGTTTGTACCTATTTCTATACACATTTTTCATATGTAGATTTTCTTTGGAATTATTTTTTTATTAATTTTTTTTAATAATTTTTTATTGTAAAAATTAAAATTTTTATACTAAAAATTTATTTTTTAAAACGGTAAGAAAGCCGTCAGCCTTAGGCTTCATTTGGGATAACTTTATTATTGCTTTTTAAAGCAACTATCTAGTACAAAAATTTGAACTTTAAAGATATTTTAAGAACCAGTAAAAAAAGTCATACCAAGCTAAACCTAATTTGGAGCTAGTTCTAGACCCCAATTTTTAAATTGAAAAATTAACTTACTTCATAAAAACACATTAAATAATCATTAAATTTTATTTTTTTTATAATTTTTAAATTTCCAAAATTTATGCATTTAATATATTATTTAGCTTAGGTGAAGCGAAAGATTTTTTTTTATTTCTTTTGTATTTATATATTAAGCTAATTAACTTGTCCTCTTTACTTTGAGCATTAGAAAGAAAGTCATATAATATTTAAATAGGTTTAATTTTAGATATATTTGCAATCATAATTTTATATATAAGCCTTTTTAAGATGCTTTGGTGAAAAGAAAAAAATTGTAGAAAAAATATCATGTCATGGCCTTATTTTATAAATAAGCCCTCTTATTTATTGAAATTTGTAACAAACAATATTTAATTATTTTCATTTTCTTTTTAAAAGAACGTCTTTTAATAGAAGAAATATGCACTATAATAAAATATGTTAAAAGGAGTGACAAGCATATGAACAATTAAATAAGTTGTTAGCTTCGATAACGATACTCAACCACTCCTCTATTCTTAAAGTTAATCAGTCTCAATAATCAGACTTTTCAAACCATAGAATCAAACAGCGTAAAAAACTTCAAACCCCGACCAACCCGTTCCCACAATGCTCACGAACAATTATATCTATTAATATGAATTATGTATGATGTATTTGTGAAAATTTTAAGTAAAGATAAACTCTTAAACATCGGGACATCTTTTGACATAAATTTTCAAATTTTATTATAAACTTTAGGGGCTGTTTGGTAGCACGATTTAGGCCGGATTTGAGCGAAATCCAGCCAAACTGCCTAAAATACAAAATGAAATCTCACGGCGAATGAAAGCCGTCGTAGATGAAAAATTCAGCCATTTCGTGCTAAATTCTGGATTTTCGAAATCCTATTTTTTGCCAGATTTATGAAATCGATTGGCCCAAGAGGAAGAGTTCATTCGTTAAATCTGCTCTATAACCAAACAGTCGCACATGATTTAATGTGATTTATCATGAATGTTTCCAAACAATTTTCAAAATTTAGGTCCCTCGGGATTGACTTAAAGAATTTATGAAATTCTACTTAAATTAAATCCTGGATGCTGCCAAACAGTTCCTTAAAGTTAAGAGTGCTCATAGGAACACTTCTAGATGACTAACATCAATATGACAAAAAAAAATTATTATACAAAAGCGGACAATATCTCGATAGTTAAGATTTTGGACTGCTACATTATTATTATTTATAGATATATATACATTTATTTCAAAAATAATAAAAAAATAAAATTTATCATAAGTAAATTCAGATTTTTTTTTTTACTATATGCTATAGGAATATAGAGCAATAGAGATAGGGTGCTATTGGGATCAAAATTATATAAATCATATTTATAAAAAATCTTATAAATATTATCTCAGTTCATAACATCGCTACTCTATATAGATCTTAAATAAAATAATCCAACAATATCAAGAGATAGTAAGATTTTGATAATTGGGATAATTTTTTTATTGATTTTTGAAAAGTTATCCTAAATGAAACCTAAATTATAAAATAAATATTTTGAAATATTTCAAAATCTACTCACAGATAGTTTTTTAAAAATTTTGTAATAATTATTTATATCACATTTATCTGTGCTATTGTAGCTGAATCTAGCCCCATTTCTTTGGCCTGAAGTGAATCAAATAATTTTTTTTTAATGGAGATAATATTAATAATATATTTGAGACTTGAGAGGATGAGATCAGTAGCATGTTCTATCAAAAATATTAATTCTAGAGATCTTATCCCTTAGAGATAATATTATTTTTTATTCATAATTTTAGAGGATAAATTTATTTTAGAAGAAATTAAAATTCAAAATAATTTTAAAATTAAATTAAATTATAATTAGGCCTTATTTAGAACAGTTTTTTATTACTTTATTTTTCAGACTTTAAATACAATTTTTTTTTGATAATTATTTTTTATTATTTTTAAAAAATTATACTAAAAAGTTATTTTCTATAATACTTTTAAATAGTTATTTTACTTATAACAGTTTTACAAAATAATAAGAAGAGTTCTCCCAATAAAACCTTAAAAAAAATCTTCATATTGGTCAGAGAGAAAAGAAAATATAGAGAAAAATTTTATTGAAAAAAGGGTAATAGATAACTAAAAATTGATGATTCATATATTTAAGTATTAAATTTTTATATTTACATGCATGTAACTCTCAAAATTATAAATTATATTTAAAATTCTATTAATATTACTATATTTAAAATAAAATATATCTTTCCAAACATATAATTTAATTAGATTGAAATATTATAATAATATATAAACTAATTTAAAAATTAAAAAATATTAGTTATATAAATTATGGTATCAATTTTATATGAAATTTATCCCAAAATAAATTTAACATCATTTTAAAATATTTGATATGATATCCATTTTTTTTTTTTTACATTTTTCACCATAAATTGCAGTTAAACGTACGCAATTCATAGATTGTGATGCCTTGAAAGCAGAAAAAGCAAAATATAGCAGTCTAGAGATAGAAAGAGAAATTACCAGGAAAACAGAGTCCCTTGCTGCAAGAGCGACCACGTCGGCGCAGGAGACGACTCGGCCACATTTCCTGTCGATCAGAGCGCGGAGGTCGTTGATGGCCTTGAATGCCTCCGGCCTCAGCGTCAAGTTCGGCGGCGCTTTCTTCTCGCTCGGCCCGCTTGCCGACCCGTCAAGTAGCACCGACGCGTCGCAACCCTACTCATTATTCACTTCACTCGTAAGAAGATTATTTAAACCATATGATCAAACACACAGATAAAACCTTTTTCTTATCCTATTTTAGGAAAGATTTAAGCAAGATTTAGCTTAGATTCTGTCAAAAAAGAAATTTTTTTATGAATATTATCATTGACATAATTAATTAATCAATTATTTTATTGCGTGATCTCAGCTGTATTAGAGTACAAATCAAGCCAAAAGAGATATAATAAAATACGATTAAATCATAGTAGCTCCAACAAAAAACTCAAAAGAAGAGCAGATAAACAAAATACAGAAAGAACATAGCAGAAAGTGTCAAAGACTATCAGCAAGAACAAAAAGAAAGAGGGGAAACAGTGAAACTCTGAGGTTTTTAACAGTTCTGATAGACCTGGATGTAGCCAAGCAGCAATTCCTATAGTAACGAAGGCTTTGATACCTGGACGAAGCAGTCATGAAAATGGACGCGTAGAAGAGCAGCAGCAAGGCCGATGTTTTTTTTGAACTCTTTCTTGAGGAAGCCTCGAACGATGGAATCCAGATTAGGGCAGCTTGACTTGTAGAAAGTGAAGGAGAGGCCGTTTACTATGGGAGGGAGGTTCTGCGACAACGCCGGCGGCGGGGAGGAGATGAGGGCGAGAGCAGAGACTAGGAAGCAGAGGAGGATAGAAGCCATGGAGTATAGTGATGAGCTTGAGCTTCTCTGGTTTTGGGTAGCTGGAATAGCAGCATTGGTCACTATTTATAAACTGACCAATGATTTGCCTGTAGATCGGATGGCAAGCACTGTAATTTTTGAAAAATTTTGTATCAGGATTATCTGATGTCAAATGCATCATAACTGAGCTTCAGTATACTTTTTATTCAATTAATATTATTAATATATTATATATAAATATTACGCTTACTATATATATCAGACAATTTCGAAGTTTATTATGATATATTTTACATCATAATATTATGATATAATTTATTTTTATATATATATATTTTTTTAAAATGATGTATTTGCTAAATGCATTGATCAAATTAATGTGCCTAACAATGTGGCACAATGATCAGAATGACTCTTAATGAGGCTTCATTTGGGGCGGCTTTCTTAATGTTTTTTAAAATAATTTTTTTGTATAAAAATTAAAAAATTATTTTAAAAAGCAGTAAGAAAATTGTCCCAAACAACGTCTAGTATTCAGGTTATTGCAATTGTATTTAGATGAGATGAGTGCGTGAAAATAATTTATATTATCTTAAAGTAGACTGAACGACTTTAAAGTCCAATTTAGATATATTAGATATGACCTATTTTATGAAACATAGAGATAAATCTAAAAAAAAACTTGATAAGACAGCACTGAAAATGATTATTTTTATTAAATTTAAATAAAAATTTATCTTAATAAAAAAAGATTTATGTAACCGAGCTCACATAATTAAATAAAAATTTGATGTTATTGTAACATACTACAAATTTAATATAAAAAAATGATTTGAAAATCTTACTAATAAAGTAATAAAATTTAAAATCACAACCGTTTTTACTTCTATCTTTTTATTAAATAGTTATTTTCTGTTGCTTTTCTTCATTGAAAAAAAAAAGAGAGAGAGACAGAGATAAAGTGTGGTGGGAGTGGGTTTAGCACGAGACTGAATATATAAAAGCGAAAAAGGAGAAACCCACAGCAGCATCGCAGTCAAGTCCTTCATATCGGTGCTATAATATTCGTGGAGTTCCGCCAAAAAGAAAAAATCAGCACGTTGTGATTAACTATATTCGGTAGAGAAATTCGATCGTAAGGAAAAGCGAAGGAAGCTAGAGAGAAATATCAAAGCCAGCTTTTGAACAGTATAAAGGCAACCACTAATGTTGAACAAGCACAGTCAATGAGGTAAATGCAGACTGAATAACAGAGAGCAGAAAATGTAGAGAGAGCATGCTGTCAAAAGCAACCATAAGAACACGAAGAATCATGAAGGAGCTGGAAATTGCATTTGTTAATGTTAGGTTAATTCTCAAAACTTTATCTCTCCATATGGGTGTCAATATTTGACCTTACCAAAAAATTCAACCAAAACCCGACAAGAAAACTTCAGGTTCGGGTTAAGATTTTCGACCCGTTTCAAAAATCAGGATTGATTTGAGTTGACCTGGAAACCCAGGAATGACCAAGGTTGACCCGGTGACCGCTGCCCCCATGACTGCAACTGACTCGAGGCTAATCACGCGTCGTGACTTGCGCTTCTCTTTTGCGTCGATATGCCAGCCGCATTGTGCCATTGACCCGCCACCCCCTCATGTCTCGTCCTCGTTGTAGCGTCGTGTTGCATCCTCGCATCCACAACGCGTTGCATCCTCACTGAAGTGTTGCATCTCAAGATACGAAGCTGCGACTGCCGCTGTTGCGCCGCTGCTGCCGACCCGCCACTGTCGATGTTGCCGTGTCTGCTGGTTGAGTTGGGTTGACCCTGTAATATCAGTTTTTGCTCCAGGTTCGTCCGGGACGAAGATGGATCGTCCGGGACGATCGGTACAGGTTGTGCAGAAAATCAGTTTTGGTTGTATGATTCGTCGGGACGAAAATTGGATCGTCTGGACGAAAATTCTCCCGTGAACCCTTCGCCAGGGACGATGTCATTTTTCGTCTGGACGGAATTCCTCTCTTCATGGATCGTCCGGTACGAAGCTCGATCGTCCGGGACGATCAGTCTGGATATATATAGAATTGAGATATTTTGAAGAGAGAGAAAAAAGCTGAGGAGAGAGAAAAACGAAGGAAAAAGTGGAAAAGCGGATTTTCGGGCGACGCCGAGCTGTTTTCGTCCGAGGAGACTGTTGAGGAAATTGCTGTGCACGAGGTAAGGCACAATCCGACTTTCTAAATTTTCAGAACCGTCGTGTTTGGCGGTATTTTCTGTCAGGATTTTGTTTCCGTTAGCGATTTTCGTCCGTATCTTTTGAACGGTTCAGCTTTTACCGCGTAACTTTTTGTATATCGTTGCCGTGCCGAGTGTGCACGTTTTGACTATATTTTGAAGATTTTTGTCCGGATATTTTTGATTCGACTGTGTTTTTAGTCGACTGGATTTTTCTGTGAACTTGGAAATTCTCTGTGCAGTAGAATAAATATTCTGAAATGTTGATATCTATATTCTGTGCGAATTTGGTGAATTTTGATTTTCAGGAAAATTGTGTAAATTCCGTATACTGCCGTTGTGCTGCCCGATTTTTGAGTAATTCCTGATTTGTCCGGATTTTCTCTGAAATGATATGCTATCTGTATATGCTATGCAAAGGGAGTTATAAGGGGCCTGAATCCTATGAGATTCAGTTAGTGAAACGGGAAATCTGAAATGAGCTCAATCTGAAATCTGATATCTGTTCTGTTCCGGATCCGATGAATTCTGTTTTGGTGCTATAAGCACATCTGTTTTGGTGCCGTGAGCACAAAGGGAGACATAAGGGGCCTGAATCCTATGAGATTCAGTCAGTGTCTGGGAAGGGAGGCATAAGGGGCCGGAATCCGTAGAGATTCCGTCAGTGTCAGGGCATTTAGCTATATGTATCTGTACCACTTTCTGTATCTGTTCTGTTCTGTACGAAATTGTGATTATGATATGATATGATCCGTACGATTCTGATTTCTGTTTCTGACTCTGTTGATTTGTTCCGTTCTGATATGATCTGTACGAATCTGATTCTGTTGATCTGATATGTCTGATCTGTTCTGTTTCTGATTTAATACGACTTCTGTTTCCGTACAGTTCTGTTTGATTTGATATCTATCCGATTCCGTTCTGATTTCTGTACGGATTTGTCTGCTGTATTGGTTTTGAGTTTCTGAGGATTTTGATTGGAGGTTTGTTGCTTTGCTGAGCTGTTGAGCTCACCCTTGCTTTCTGGTGGTTTTCAGGTTCTGGGAAGGGCAAGGAAGTCCAGGATTAGATTTCAGAGTCTGATCAGATTAGGTACTTTTGTACTTTTGATTTTTGTACAGTCATGGCTTTCCTGTTCTGTCTTTCTTTCTGTTGAAAGCCATGTACTGTTCTGTAGATGATTATTCTGAGGAAATGAATTAAGATAGATGTTTTGTTCCGCTGCATTTGATGTTTTTAGTAGCTCTGTTGTCCTGTGTGCTTCTGTTGAGTTAAGAATTTGGAAGATCAGTTCAGTAACCTAATCCAAAGCCAGATCCTGGTTAGCTATTCCCCGTCGCGATCCGGCGCGGGCGGGATCCGTCTCGTCTCGTCTCGGGTCGTGACAAGCTTTTTTTGGTATCAGAGCATGGTTTTGGAATTTGGAAATTTTGTGAAACAGAGCTATAGGAAGTGATCAGTGAGTCTGTCTGGGAGGTAGTTTTGGTTTGTTCGGCTTTTTATTGTGTTGTTTTTGTGATAGTTTTCCGGATTTTTTTCTGGATTTTTCTGTATGGATCAGCCAGACCCAGACATGACAGAAGGTCAGAGTGACGATCAGGCAGCACCAGTGGGGAGTACAGCCCCAGTGGTCGGTGCTGATACGCTTTCACAGTTTGCTTCACTTGTTGCTTAGATGATGAGCGAGACTCAGAGCAGAGCTTCGACTGTTAGATCTGAGGACATTGATCGACACCTGCAGTTATTTTTGAGGTTGAAGCCTCCGAGGTTTGAGGGCGCTGTTGAGCCCAGAGCAGCCGAGGAGTGGCTGAGGAGATTGGAGAAGACTTTTGACGGGATGCAGTGTCCTGCAGACAGGAAAGTTCCGTTAGCTGTTTTTCTGTTGGACGGAGAGGCTGAGCACTGGTGGGATGGCCAGCAAGCAGCCAGATTTCAGGGCAGATTGAACTCTTTGATCACTTGGGAAGAGTTCACTGAAGTATTTCGGGACTGGTTTGTTCCCCCTTCTGCACGACAGCAGATGCAGGAGAGTTTTCTGAGACTTGTTCAGGGGAGCAAGACGGTGATGCAGTACGAGGCTGAGTTTACTGCATTAGCCAGGTACGCTCCGCAGCTGGTTAGCACGTCTGCTGAGAGGTGCTACAGATTTCTGAGAGGCTTACGAGACACTTTGAGGCAGCCTCTGATACCGTTCCGGATCACCGATTTCTCTGAGCTTGTGGAACGAGCTCGTCTGATAGAGAACGATTTGATGGCTACTCAGCAGCGGTGGACTGCGAGTAGGAAGAGGTTTGGAGGAGATACATCTGGCAGTGGTTCCTTTGGGAAGAGGAGATTCGTTTCTGGATCTGGATCTGGAGATTTCAGGAAGAGCGGAGGGTCGTCTGGTACTGTTACCAGTACGACGAGTTCTGGAGCAGTCAGTTCGGCACCTGTGTGCCAGAGTTGTGGACGACGACACCATGGCCAGTGCTACAGGATAGCTGGTCTTTGTTTCAGATGTGGTCAGCCGGGACATAGGATTGCAGAATGTCCGCAGATGGGATTTGATCAGCGTTCTGAGCAGCGATCTGAGGGCTTTGTCAGACCTGTTGGTTCAGCAGCAGGAAGACCGAGGACTGTTCCTCCACGCCCTGAGGGATTTGCTGGTAGAGGTGGTGGTTCTAGTTCTGCACCACGGAGACCACATACGATTCAGAGGGAGCAGAGTAGTTCTGTTGCTTCAGCTCCTGTTCCAGTTCAGCCACGAGTTTACAGTCTGAGTCAGCAGGAGGCTCGTGATGCTCCGGATGTTGTGACAGGTACGGTTTACATTTCTGATCAGCCCTGTCGTGTTTTGTTTGACTCTGGAGCGAGTCATTCTTTTCTGTCCGAGCATTGTTTTGAGATTTTACATTTGGATTCGGTGGTTTTACCGGTTTCTTTGTCTGTGATTTTACCGGCTGGGAATCCATTGATTGCTCGACAGTTTTGTTTGTGTGAAATCGAGATTTCTGGCAAGAAGTGGAAATCGAGTTTGATTCGATTGCCGATTTCGTCGTATGATGTGATTCTGGGCATGGATTGGCTGAGTCAGTATGAAGCCCAGATAGACTGTCTGAAGAAGCAAGTGAGTTTGCTTATGGCTGGAGAGAGAGTTTTATTTCAGGGATTACGAGGTGTTCTCTCCAGTCTGGTTTCTGCGTTGGAGGTGAGCAGAATGTGGAAGAAAGGATGCCCAGTATTTTTAGCTTCGGTGCGGAATCTGAACCTAGAGGTTGGTTCTGTTTCTGAGATCCCTGTGGTACGGGAGTTTGCTGATGTTTTTCCTGAGGAGTTGGTTGGTTTACCTCCGGATAGAGATGTGGAGTTCTCTATCGATGTTTTTCCGGGTACCGCTCCGATATCGAAAGCTCCGTACAGGATGGCACCGAAAGAACTTTCTGAGTTGAAAGTTCAGCTTCAGGAGTTGGTTGACAGAGGTTTTGTACGTCCTAGTGTTTCGCCCTGGGGAGCACCTGTTCTGTTTGTGAAGAAGAAGGACGGTACACTCCGTATGTGTATTGATTACAGAGATTTGAACAAGGTCACGATCAAGAACAAGTATCCTTTGCCTCGGATAGACGACTTGTTTGATCAGCTTTCCGGATCTTCGGTGTTTTCGAAGATTGATTTGCGATCCGGATACTATCAGGTGAAAGTGAAGGAAACTGATGTGGTGAAGACTGCTTTCAGTACTCGGTACGGGCACTACGAGTTTTTGGTTATGCCTTTTGGGGTAACCAATGCGCCTGCGATTTTTATGGATCTGATGAACCGAGTATTCAGGGAGTATTTGGATCAGTTTGTGATCGTCTTCATTGACGATATTCTGGTATATTCTGCATCTGAGGATGATCATGCCAGACATTTGAGGATTGTGTTGGAGACTTTGAGGAGGCATCAGCTGTATGCCAAGTTTTCTAAGTGTGAATTCTGGCTGAAGAGCATTTCATTTTTGGGGCACGTGGTTAGCGGAGAAGGCATTTCTGTAGATCCCCAGAAGATTCAGGCTGTTGCTGATTGGCCAAGGCCGACTACGGTATTTGAGGTACGTAGTTTCTTGGGCATGGCCGGATATTATAGGAAGTTTGTGAAAGGATTTTCACAGATTTCGACCCCTCTGACGAGACTGACTCAGAAGTCAGTACCTTTTGTTTGGACACCGGAGTGTGAAGCTAGTTTTCAGAGATTGAAGGAGTGTTTGACTTCAGCTCCAGTGTTGGCACTTCCGTCAGGTACGGAGGGTTTCCAGGTGTTCAGTGATGCTTCACTGAAAGGATTGGGTTGCGTTCTGATGCAACATGGTCAGGTAATTGCTTATGCTTCGAGACAGTTAAAACCACATGAGAAGAATTACCCGACGCATGATCTGGAGTTAGCTGCAGTTGTTTTTGCTTTGAAGATTTGGCGTCATTACCTGTATGGCGTCAGATGTGAGATCTTTACTGATCATAAGAGCCTGAAGTACATTTTTACTCAGAAGGATCTGAATCTGAGACAGAGGAGGTGGCTCGAGTTGATCAAGGACTACGATTTGACTATTCAGTATCAGCCTGGGAAGGCGAATGTGGTAGCGGACGCTCTGAGCAGGAAGTCTTCTGGATTCTCAGGTATTCAGCTTACCTGTGATGACTTTCTGATTCGTGATTTGGAGAGATTGCAGTTGGAGGTGGTTTCCTCCAGTGATTTGGAGTTGGCTCAGATGAGTATTCAGTCTTCTTTGGAAGCACGGATTCAGGAAGCCCAGAAGTCAGATTCTGATTATTCGAAGTTGATAGCTCAGATTGGATCTGGTAAGACTCCTGAACTTCGAATTTCTGATTCTGGTGTTATTTTCTGTAAGAATAGGTTGTGGGTACCTGTGTTTGGAAACTTGAGGCAGGAGATTCTGTGTGAATCTCATCTTTCTGGCTACACTGTTCATCCAGGCAGTGGTAAGATGTATGCTGACATGAAACTTTTGTTTTGGTGGCCTGGGATGAAGAAGGATGTGGCAGAGTTTGTGTCGAGATGCGAAGCCTGTCAGTTGGTGAAGGCAGAGCATCAGCGACCAGGTGGACTGTTGCAGTCGTTGCCTATCCCTGAGTGGAAATGGGAGGAGGTAACGATGGATTTTGCGATGGGTTTTCCTCGATCTAGACAAGGACATGATGCCATTTGGGTGGTTGTAGATCGATTGACCAAGTCAGCCCATTTTCTTCCGATCAGACAGACGGATTCAGTTGATCGCTTGGCACAGATTTATGTGAAGGAAATAGTCAGATTGCACGGTGTGCCTCGTGTGATCGTATCTGATCGAGATGGACGCTTTACTTCCAGACTTTGGAAAGGCATTCAGCAAGGCTTGGGTACGAAACTGCATTTCAGTACAGCCTTTCATCCTCAGACCGACGGACAGTCTGAGAGGACTATTCAGGTACTGGAAGATCTGTTGAGGCTTTGTGTTCTGGACTTTAGCGGAAGTTGGGAGGATCATATTCCGCTGATTGAGTTTGCTTATAACAACAGTTTTCAGTCCAGTATCGGTATGGCACCGTACGAGGCTTTGTATGGCAGGAAGTGCCGTACTCCTTTGACTCTGACGGAGGTCGGAGATAGACAGGCTTTGGGGGCCACTTTTGCTGATGAAACTGCTCAGAAGATCAATTTGATAAGAGAAAGATTGAAAGCCGCTCAAGATCGTCAGTAGAAGTATTACAATCAGAAGCACAGATTTGTTGAGTTTCAGGTTGGTGACTTTGTGTATGTCAAAGTCAGCCCGATGAAAGGTGTGAGCAGATTTGGTCAGGTAAGCAAGCTTAGTCCAAGGTATGTTGGACCATTTGAGATTTTGGAAAGAATTGGAAAATCTGCTTATCGCCTATTGCTTTCTGATTCTATGCCGGATGTGCATAATGTGTTTCACGTATCCACTCTGAGGAAGTGGGTTTCAGACTCTGGGAAGAAGTTGTCTGCTGATGAAGTTGAGATTCAGGAGAATCTGGTGTACAAGGAAGAGCCAGAGTTGATTTTGGCATACGACATCCGAAAATTAAGAAATAAAGAGATTCCGATGGTTAAAGTCCAGTGGAAGCACCGGACTGCACGGGAAGCAACTTGGGAGAAGGAGTCTGACATGAGACGGTTGTACCCGTACTTGTTTTGACTGAGTTTGGACCGGATAATGTCGAGGACGACATTTTTTTTTAAAGTTGGGGAGATTGTAATATCAGTTTTTGCTCCAGGTTCGTCCGGGACGAAGATGGATCGTCCGGGACGATCGGTACAGGTTGTGCAGAAAATCAGTTTTGGTTGTATGATTCGTCGGGACAAAAATTGGATCGTCTGGACGAAAATTCTCCCGTGAACCCTTCGCCAGGGACGATGTCATTTTTCGTCTGGACGGAATTCCTCTCTTCATGGATCGTCCGGTACGAAGCTCGATCGTCCGGGACGATCAGTCTGGATATATATAGAATTGAGATATTTTGAAGAGAGAGAAAAAAGCTGAGGAGAGAGAAAAACGAAGGAAAAAGTGGAAAAGCGGATTTTCGGGCGACGCCGAGCTGTTTTCGTCCGAGGAGACTGTTGAGGAAATTGCTGTGCACGAGGTAAGGCACAATCCGACTTTCTAAATTTTCAGAACCGTCGTGTTTGGCGGTATTTTCTGTCAGGATTTTGTTTCCGTTAGCGATTTTCGTCCGTATCTTTTGAACGGTTCAGCTTTTACCGCGTAACTTTTTGTATATCGTTGCCGTGCCGAGTGTGCACGTTTTGACTATATTTTGAAGATTTTTGTCCGGATATTTTTGATTCGACTGTGTTTTTAGTCGACTGGATTTTTCTGTGAACTTGGAAATTCTCTGTGCAGTAGAATAAATGTTCTGAAATGTTGATATCTATATTCTGTGCGAATTTGGTGAATTTTGATTTTCAGGAAAATTGTGTAAATTCCGTATACTGCCGTTGTGCTGCCCGATTTTTGAGTAATTCCTGATTTGTCCGGATTTTCTCTGAAATGATATGCTATCTGTATATGCTATGCAAAGGGAGTTATAAGGGGCCTGAATCCTATGAGATTCAGTTAGTGAAACGGGAAATCTGAAATGAGCTCAATCTGAAATCTGATATCTGTTCTGTTCCGGATCCGATGAATTCTGTTTTGGTGCTATAAGCACATCTGTTTTGGTGCCGTGAGCACAAAGGGAGACATAAGGGGCCTGAATCCTATGAGATTCAGTCAGTGTCTGGGAAGGGAGGCATAAGGGGCCGGAATCCGTAGAGATTCCGTCAGTGTCAGGGCATTTAGCTATATGTATCTGTACCACTTTCTGTATCTGTTCTGTTCTGTACGAAATTGTGATTATGATATGATATGATCCGTACGATTCTGATTTCTGTTTCTGACTCTGTTGATTTGTTCCGTTCTGATATGATCTGTACGAATCTGATTCTGTTGATCTGATATGTCTGATCTGTTCTGTTTCTGATTTAATACGACTTCTGTTTCCGTACAGTTCTGTTTGATTTGATATCTGTCCGATTCCGTTCTGATTTCTGTACGGATTTGTCTGCTGTATTGGTTTTGAGTTTCTGAGGATTTTGATTGGAGGTTTGTTGCTTTGCTGAGCTGTTGAGCTCACCCTTGCTTTCTGGTGGTTTTCAGGTTCTGGGAAGGGCAAGGAAGTCCAGGATTAGATTTCAGAGTCTGATCAGATTAGGTACTTTTGTACTTTTGATTTTTGTACAGTCATGGCTTTCCTGTTCTGTCTTTCTTTCTGTTGAAAGCCATGTACTGTTCTGTAGATGATTATTCTGAGGAAATGAATTAAGATAGATGTTTTGTTCCGCTGCATTTGATGTTTTTAGTAGCTCTGTTGTCCTGTGTGCTTCTGTTGAGTTAAGAATTTGGAAGACCAGTTCAGTAACCTAATCCAAAGCCAGATCCTGGTTAGCTATTCCCCGTCGCGATCCGGCGCGGGCGGGATCCGTCTCGTCTCGTCTCGGGTCGTGACAGACCCAAACCCGAAACGGGACGGATTTGGGTCTGAAAAACTGGCCCGTTTTAAATCTTTCATCTTCTTGGCATGTTCTTCACTCTTTTTCTTCCCCTATCTATGTCCTTCAATTAATTGTTGTTTCTTTTGATATATGATAGTCTACTATCATGAAACCCTTAAGAAAATAAAATTAAACGAAAAGCCTAAACATTGAGGCACATTTTAGTGTAACGATTGAGTTTTATTTAGAAACTTCAAAGTTAAGGTGCTCATATGAAGTACTCCTTATACCAATAAAACAAAATCGTGAGGTAATTACGCTAAAACTAACAATATCTTGATGTTTGAGAGTTTGAGCTGTAAAACTATTTCTTCTCATGATTATGAATTTTTTTCTTCATTTATTTTTTCAAAATTGGATGATCTTTGTCCAATCTTACAAAATTCCTCGCCAATATGTACATTATTCTGCTATACATGGCTTGATTGGGCCTTCATTTGGGACGGTTTTTTATTGTTTTTTAAAATGACCTTTTAGTATAAAAATTTCTAATTCAAAAAATTCTGGGACAAAAAATCTGTCTTAGAAAGCAATAAGAAAGTCGTCCCAGATTTTGTTTGGGATAGCTTTCTAATACAATTTTTTCTTTCAAAAAATTTTTATTCAAAAAATTGATTTGTAAAGCAATACAAAAGCCGCATCAAATGAAGCCTAATCTGAATTCTAAGTTCTAACTATTCTATTCAAACCCTTGATTTCTGCTTCTCTCATGCAACTTAATTTTTAAATGTTCTTGTTGAGCTACTCAATTTACTAGCTCTGCTCATATTAATCATAATGTACTTTTTTCTAAATTTAATACAATTGAGCTATGACCATATATTTATAGTTTAAATTCATTACTTGTTTATTAGGAGTTGGGGACATCGGTCCAATCTGAGGAAAGAGAGAGAAAAGGAAATACTCAGTGGATATAAACCTTCTTGTCTGGTTCATTGGTATAGCGTAGCAGGTAGTAATGGCATCATGTCTTTGATTTGATTAATATAATAAGTTCGAGGCTCTTCTTCCAGAACGTGGAGAACATTGCCATGTGCGATGTATCTTTCACAGTACGTAAATAAAAGTAGTAAAGAAATGCGAAGAAAAGGAATATCAGTAAGAGATTGAAGGAATAGTCAGTGCCTTCGTCTCTTTGACATGACATGTATTAATTGAGAGTTCTACGCAGCTCATCTTGATATGTTGATTAGAAGCTTAGGCTATTAATTAGAATGTCTTGAGTTTAAGTTTGTGTATGCGATGTGTCTGTGAGTCTGTCTTAATTGACATAATGTCAAAAAAAAAAAATTGCGAGTTCTATCATACGATCAAAAACAACATGAATCTTTATTATATTTCACTATGTAAGGTTAGTTATATACATTATTTTTTTCAATTATCAAATTCTCATTTAAATATAAATAAAAAGATAATTTTTAATATTTTCTAATAATGTATTTTAGGTCAAGCTCTACCTCTACTTTTTTTAACATAAATCAAATTTAATATATCTAATCTCCTAACTTGTCATCAGAAGACCGACGTTTTATGTGACCAAATCATATGAGAAGAGACTCTCTAATCTTATATGTCATTGGAGCGACTCCAACCTTTCCACGTATATACTAGTTTCGCATTTTGTTTTTAAAAGTGAAGTCACTCATCCACCCAAGCATCCTCATCTCTGCAACACTTAATTTTATACTCCTCTTGTAATGGCCGACAAAAATTCTATTATAAGATCAATTGCATATTTTTATAGGCGAAAAAATGAATTATAGATTTGCACTTAGGAATGAAGAATTTTTCATCGCGAAATAGTTATTTTCAAAATCGAGACATATATATTAAAAATCAAACTATATAGTTGAAGTCATAACTTAACAATCTTTAACATTTTGAATAATATGATTTATTTTGATAAATTGTTAACTTTTATAAGAATACAATCAAATATTTTTATGAACATTTTATTGCTTTTTAGCTCATGAAAACTACTATAATCATCATTAGAACTCATTCATTACGAAATGGGGAATAACTATGGCACTTTCAGCAGTTCAAAAAAAGGAAAAATAAAGAATTTATGGTACCCATAATGTTGTAGCTAGCTGAACCCAACCAATAGTCACCTCCCAAAATTAGTCGCTTTACTTAAATAAAAAAAAACATTAAACTCAATTTGTCACATACAAATCCACACCTAACTCACCTCAAAATCGAGCTAAGAAAGCGCTATGTCCACAATCACATGATATTATGAAAAAGGAATGAGAGATTCAACATACATGATATTTAGGGTAATAGTAATCGTATAAGCATTTCAAAATAAAGCAAATCATTAATACAAACTCGCTACATAAATAAGTAAAGAAGCTGAATTTTATCATTTAGAATATTCCCTTTATATTCAATTGCTACATGATTTTAAAGAAAAAGAAAGCAAAAAAGAAAGACAAGGACCAGCCTGCGCATTTTCACTAAAATCCTATACAATATAATATTGACTCGAGAACCAACTTTCCCTTCATTATTAAGCAGTGTAGGAAGAGCAATTATTACGTTCGGTGAAATCTGAACGTATCCGAATATATACCGAGCAATACCGACACTACAGGAAAATCGAAAAAAACCGGCGATTTTTTCCGGCGGCTTAGATGATTAAACCGGCGGTGTTCAAAAATACTGGCGGCTTGACGACGATCCTCAAGCCGCCGGTAAAAAGGGCGTATGAAAACATCAACGGCGGTTTTATTAGCAGACGGCTTTCCGGCGGCTAACACCGCCGGTGATTACCGGATTTTGTACCGGCGGTGTCTGGCAGTTGAGCCGCCGGTTATTTTACCGACGGCTAACCGGCGGTCACTTCACCGACGGCATGCCGACTGTTACAGCGACCGTCGTGCGTTCGATCAATCGCCGGCTAGCTTCGGTTTACTACCGGCAGTTACTCGGCGGTCATGGCCGACGGTACTACCGGCAGTTTACACCGTCGGGCTTTCACTGGACAACTGTCGGTGGCCGTCGGTAACCGCCGGAATATTACCGGCGGTGTAAAGAAATTACTGGCGACGTCAATCAGCCGTCCGGTATCGAGGTTTCCGGCGGCCAAACCGCCGGTTGGCTGACGGAAACCTGTAGCACATGAAAAAAAAAAATTGACAGCATTCCCTCTATTTGAAGGAGGTTCACCCTAAATTCTAAACCTGCATAAATAGTAATACATAATAAGAAGTTTTAGGCAACACGCCGCTATATTCATCACAACTATATACATAAGCACAAATTAAACAAACAAGTTTACAATCAAACATTAGAAAGTTCTAAATAAGTTCATCAAACATAAAACAAGTTCACAAGTTCTAAATTCAATAAGGTTACAATCACAAGTTCACAAGTTCTAAATACAACATTAATTCTTTATCCCATTACGTGGGGTTAGCTACATGAATTCTTTTTCTTCATTGTGTACGGTTAAAAGTAAGATTCTCGTTTACATCTAAAGAAAAGTTCATTTTTAATACTTTATGACCAAGTCTTTTTATTGATGCCTATAACTTTCTTAACATGGTATCAAATCTAATATATATGTTATTCTAACTAGGACATCATAAGGGTTGATGTTTTATGCGACCAAATCTAAGGCATCTCTCTCTAATCTTATGTACCACAGGAGCTACTCTAAACTTTTCACATATATTTTTGTTTCGCATTCTATTCCTATGAGTGAACTCACTCATCCACCTGAGCATCCTCATCTCTACAACGCTTGCTCTCTTTCTCTCTCTATATCTCTATCCCTCTTTCTAACTCTCTCTTGCTCTCTCTATCTATCTCTCTTGCTCTCGCTCTCTCTCTCTCTCCCTCTGTCTCTCTCTTCTCTCTCCCTCTCTTTTCCCTATCTCTCCCTTTTTGCTCTCTCTCTCTTTTCTCTCTCTCTCTCTCTCTCTCTCTCTCTCTCTCACTCTCCCTCTCTCTTGCTCTCTCTAACACTTGCTTGCTCTCTTTCTCTCTCTATATCTCTCTCCCTCTTTCTAGCTCTCGCTCTTGCTCTCTCTATCTATCTATCTCTCTTGTTCTCTCTCTCACTCTCTCTCTCTTTTCTCTCTCGCTCTCTTTTCTCTCTCCCTCTCTCTCTCTTTTATCTCTCCCTCTCTCTCTCTTGCTATCTTGCTTTAACCCAAAGTCACAATCAACACAATAGATCTATCATTACTAAATTTACACTTAATAAATAAAAATTTAGATCTACTCAAACGATTACAAGATTACCTCTTGCATATGTCTAGATTACTACCAAAATCATACAATAAATTACAAACTCTTGCAAATGTCTAGTAAGAACAAATAATCACAGAAAAATATTAAAGATTACTTTCAAATCCTGGTTTTTCTTCAACTCACACGAAAACTAGGGGAGTCGGTGTGAGATCGACGGCGGCAAGACAGCAGAGATTGATCGAGCGAGAGGCGCCCGGTGTGGGGTTGGCGGTCGGAGAATGTTCGTCAGTGGCAAGACAGTGAGCTCGATCGAGTAGAGGCGGGCGGAGGCGACTACATAGCTTGTCCAAAGTGAGAGAAGGAAAGAATAGAAATGAAATGCGAGGCTTGGGCCTGTTAATTTTAGGGCATTTACCGGCGGTCTTCCGGCGGCCACGACCGTCGGTACTGGGATCACTTATCATCAGTGGTCAAAGCTGCCGGTTAACCGCCGGTAATATTGATAGCCGGTGGTTAATCCGGTGGTTACATGACCGTCGCTATTACCGGCGGCTTAACGTTACAAAACCCCCGGTTAGACCGCTGGTAATAGCCGGCGGCCAAATCGCCGTTCTTATCGGCTGTCCTATAATCGCCGGTAATCTGCGTTTTTCATGTAGTGTAGTCCTCAATACCGAGTTTTAGGTGACGTGGCACGTGGTTATTGGTCTCTGAAGCTATTCGGACACCGGACGTAATAATTGCTCTCGTGTAGGAGGAAGCTCCCACTCACAACAGTCTTACTCATCCTCATCAACTCCATGAGATGGGGATCGATAGTAGCTGCCATATCCATCTTGATCGCCTCGATATACATTCTTGGCGAAATGGAGCCTCACTGTTTCATCCAATTACCTTCCGTGAATTACTCAGACCCTCACCAAGCATACCTTAAACGTTAGGAACCTTCTACATCAGATTCAATTGCTTAGCGAGGCCCTCCAAGGTAAGAGGCGCCTAAGCAGGAATCCCGCCACCAGTGGAAGCAGAGAAGGCAAAGACTCCCGTAGTTGCTGCAATTAGGGGTGTAAACGAGTCAAGCCAAGTCGAGTATTTGCCTTATCAAGCCTGACTCGTTTAATCCTTAATGAGCTCGAGCTCGAGATCAACTTGTTTAGAAAATATCAAGCTCGAGCTCGACTCGAAAGCTCGAGCCCGTTTGAAAAGCTCGAGCTTGTTTGAAAAGCACCAATGCATGTGATATGTATTATTATATATAAAAATAATATTATAAATATAATATATATAATTATATCAAGTAGCTTGATAAGCTTTCAAGTCGAGTCGGGTTGAGCTCGAACTTGAGCTCGTTTATCATACGAGCTCGATTGTAGGCTCGAGCTCAATAAGCTCAGCTCGCGAGCTTGTTAACGAGCCGAGTTCGAACTAGCTCGGCTCACTTACACCCCTAGCCACAACTTGAGTCATAGAAGATTCTTGAGTTAAAGGTAACACTAGCACTTCAATATGGTCGCCCTCTGATACCTAAAAGGCCTCAATTGCAGCCTCAAGCTCCACTGGAGTTGGAGCTTGCAACTTTGCAGTACTTGCTACCATTGGGTCATTCTCGGGGTAAGCAGTGAATGATCAGTAATAGAAATATTATTTTTTAAAAAGTTGAAGGAACTGCCAATAATTTGTCATGCAGAACCATCATCTTCATATACAAGCTGGGTACGTACCTATTGCCATAAAGCTTAATGCTTTAAACTTATTCGATGGTTATCCCAATAATTATCAGTGTATTCTTAATGTAAATAATATTTTATGATTATTGTTCATATTTTGTTGCTCCATGTTGAACTTGACAACAATTGCTCAGAACTGAACTATTTTTTAAATTTCAAGTAAATTAAAAAAATACTATAACTTATTTATATAAAGTACATTGCATTATTATTTTTTTTAACCATTTTATCATCTCCATCTATTAGACCCCCACATAGTGATTTTTTTCACATAAATCCATACGTTTTCTCTTCATAAGATAAAATCCATCTACATAAATGCATTGGACAATTACATTTTGATTTTTGTCCTTTTTTAATGTTTTTCACGTTTCATATATGCATAGGACAAATTGCATGTTTTTTCTCTTTGTGCGCTAGTTTTTTACATAAAAATTTTGATGGTCCATGTTCTTTTAAATTTATTGATTGTATAGAAATTTGGCTTACTATAAATAAGAATTATCTTATCTATAATAAGAAATTTTTATTTTTATGTGTAGTAATATATAATTATAAAAAATGACTTCTTTTGGTACAAAAAATAATTATTTTGGTGCATAAAAATGTTTGATCGATTAAGAAAAATATTACACAAGAAATGAATCAACTGTGGAGAATTCGACTAGGCTTAAGAAACTTCAGTATTACTTTTATTATGGCTTCAATCACAACAATGATCAACATACCTTCTTTTAAAAGCTAGGCCTACTTGTCCCTTCGTCTCAGTTGATAGTTCATATTTCGACGTCGAGACTTGATCATCTCCGCAACGACAGAAGATAACCCAATTTGAAATTGCTATATGCAGGACATTTAGAATAAACCACTAATTTAAGTCTTTGATTAACAACATTTTGAGGGTAGGTCATTCTGGAGAAGACTGAGGGTTTAACAGCTACAGGTGCAGTTATAGGCCATCCCTTAACATTTCCTAACTTAACTAGGATCTCCGTAATTTTGACTAATACACTATTTGGTCCAATGAATGTGAATTGCATGTTATCGAATCCTTATTCGAACTTGATTTGGGTGCCCTTAGCAGATTGGGCTTGGCCAAGACAGAGCCTTGATTCAGTAGTCAATAACAACGCTCTACCCCTAGATAAATAAAAAGTAAGAAGCATACTTTATGAGATCTTTTAAACATTCTATATCAGATTTGATTGAGTTCTCCTACTTTTTAGCTCTCTTTCTCATAATTTTATAGTATTTTCTCATTAGACCCACAACATTTTAACTCTCCATATCTACTTAAAATTCACTAGACTCCCTTGGCATTCATTAACAGGCAATCTTGAATAATCCTCACAAATCGCATTACCTAATAATTCTCTACTACTGTACCAATGCATTGTAACATAAGAGTCCCCCAATTCAATCCGGAAATCAAGCCAACAAATATTTTACTATTTAATTAAATATTTATTTTATAGTAGTCAAATTAAATCTTTTAATTTGACACAAAGATCAAAGACTGATAGAAATTTAATATCAGATCAAACATAAAAATTAATTTAATTTTTGAAATTTAAATCATAATATATATGACGGATTAAAATTGAATTGAAATTAATAAATATTTACTATTATTATTTATATATAAATTTTATAAAAAAAGAATTTATCAAATTTCATCATTATTTAATGCTCTTGCACATACACAAAACCCTCAAAACTATAGGGATTTTTCGAGTTTGATTCGGGTTATTTTTATTGATAGTGAGAACAAAGACAGGGAAGAAGAGGGAGTTCGGAGAAGCCAGAGAAAACCGAAAGAGAGAAATTATTATCTTATTCAAATTAGAGATGATACAGTATATATATATATAGACTTATCCTAAGGTAAAGCTGTAATTGAATATAACGGACGTAAATACAATTCTTTGTATGCTATTATCCTCCCTCAAATTGAGCAGTCGTTTGTCCGAATGGTTAATTTGTGTCGAAGTTCGTTGAACCGAGAGATCAAAAATGGCTTTGTGAGGATATCAGCGACTTGTTCTTTGGATGGAATGTGCTCGAGTGTGATGTTGCCGGAGCTGATTTGCTGACGAATAAAGTGGTAGTCGATCTCAATATGTTTTATCCTAGCATGAAACACCGGGTTCTTGGCGGTTGCCATTGCCGAGGTGTTGTCACAGTGAATGATCATCGGTGAGGGCTGAGGAAGGTTGAGTTCTGTGGCAAGACGTCGAAGCCAGATCACCTCTGAGGCGGCTGTGGAAAGAGACCGGTACTCGGCTTCGGTCGAAGATTTGGCCACAGTTACCTGCTTTTTGACTATCCAGGAAATAAGGTTGGGGCCGAGAAAGGTGCAGAAGCCGGAGATTGACTTCCGGTCGGTTGTATCGGACTCCCAGTAGGCGTCGGAGTAAGTCCGTAGGTCGAGGGATCCGACTGTGATCGGTAGGCCATAGGATAGGGTGCCTTTGACGTAGCGGAGTAGACGCTTGAGAGCCTTGAAGTCTTGTTCGGTGGGCGATTGCATGTGCTGACAGACTTGGTTGGCTGCGAATGCGATATCCGGTATAGTAATGGTGAGGTATTGTAGTGATCCAGCGAGTCGGTGGTATAGGGTGGGATCAGGATGTGGGAGCAGATTCGGTTCTTTTTGTTTTGTATTGGGTGTGACCGGAGTTGGAGCAGATTTACAATCCTTGTATCTTGCATCATTAAGAATTTTAGTAGCATAGTGCTCTTGAGACAGAAAATAGCCTTGTTTGGAGCGGGTTACCTGGATTCCGAGGAATAGCGAGATGTGGCCAAGTTGCTTGAGAGCGAATTGCGTTTGGAGTTGCGTGAGTAGAAGTCGAATCACGGGTTCGTCATTACCTGTAACCAAGAAATGATCAACATAGATAAGGATGTATATTTGAATGTTATTATGGGTGAAAAGGAGAAGAGAGGGATCAGAGCGACTAAACCGGAAGCCTTGTTGTTGTAGGAAGCTGGTGAGTTTGTTGAACCATTGCCGCGGTGCTTGTTTTAGACCGTAGAGGGATTTTTGGAGCTTGCAGACCGCTTGAGGTTGAGTTTGATCGATGAAACCCGGTGGTTGGCGCATGTAGATGTCTTCGAGGAGGTCTCCGTGAAGAAAGGCGTTTGATACGTCTAGTTGATAGACCGGCCAGCTGCGGTGGAGGGAGAGCGTGAGTAAGAGACGGATGGTGGGCATCTTGGCGACTGGGCTAAAGGTCTCAGTGTAGTTGATGCCGAACTTTTGGTCGCCGAGTGCAACCAGACGAGCTTTGTACCGATCTACTTGCCCGTTGGGTAGTAGTTTGACTTTGTAGGTCCATTTGCAACCCAATATAGGCTTGTCCACGGGAGGTTGGACCAGTGTCCATGTGGATTGCTGCTTGAGTGCATCTACTTTGGTTCGCATTGCCGCCCGCCAGTGAGTTGTTTTGAGCGCTTGAGTGTAAGTGGTTGGTGTGTCGTGCGGAGTAGTGTGGGCTAGGAGATTGAACACTTGCTTCGGTTTTTGGATTCCAGATTTCAGACGTGTTTGCATGGGGTGACCCTGTGTAGTGTTGGTTGGAGGTTGAGGGGATGGGCTTGGTCCTTCGGGATCAGGTTGAGGTAATCCAACAGAGGGGCTTTGAGTGTTCGGTGTGGCAGGGGCTGTGTTGATGCTTGGGCTGAAAGTAGTGGGAGGTGGAGAGGTGTGAGGGATGGTCGAAGACGGTGTTAGGAGGAGCGGGGGTATGTGAGTTTGAGATTGCTGGCGATCAGTGAGATTTGAATTGGCAGTCGTTTTGAGTGGAAAGATGTGTTTGTAGAAAATAACGTGTCGTGAGATGTGAGTTCGGTCGGTGACAGTATTGTGACAAAGATAGCCTTTGTGTTGGGGTGAGTAGCCTATGAAGATGCACGGTTTGGATCTAGGAGCTAGTTTGTCCGTGGAGTAAGGCCTTAGCCACGGGTAGCATAAGCAGCCGAACGTTCGCAGATGCGTGTAGGAGGGCGTGGTGCCTGTGAGGAGTTGAAGAGGGATGTGGTTGGAGATGGATTTGGACGGTAGTAGGTTTATTAGATAATGAGCCGTGGATAGAGCTGAGGACCAAAATTTAGGTGGTAAACCGGATTCGAGTAGTAGTGCACGGGTTAGATCGAGGAGATGACGGTGTCGTCATTTGGCAAGGCCATTTTGTTCCAGTGTATGTGGACAGGTGAGTTGTTGGATGATGCCAGATTCTTGAAGGTAGGACCTAAAGGCGTGACTCGTGAATTCTCCGCCGCAGTCTGAACGAATTATTTTGGGAGTTTTGTTGTATTGAGTTTTGATAAGATTGCAGAACGTTTTAAACATTGTTAATGTCTCATTTTTGGTATGGAGAAAATATAGCTAGGAGTATCTTGTATAGTCGTCTATGAAGATGAGGTAATATCGGTGACCGTTAAGGGACGGGTGCGGAGATGGTCCCCAAACGTCAGTGTGAATGAGCTCGAAAGGTGCAGTAGTAAGCGTGATTCTTTTATTAAAGACTAATTTGTTGCTCTTGGCCTGGTTACATGAATCACAAATAAAAGAGCGGTGGACATTGTGTATTGCAGGAAACATTCTTGAAAGAAGAAGTTGTGTGTCTTTGTTTGGATGTCCTAGACGGGAGTGCCAGTTGTGCGGAGCATTGGACGTGACCGTGAGAGCCGTGTTCTTGTCGATCGGAGCAGCACTGATGTGGTAGAGGCCGTTACGGAGTTGTCCATGAAGCAGTGGACGGTGGTCCCGAGAGTCCTTGATGACAAAACTCTTAGTATCAAACGAAATTGAGACAAAATTATCTGAGGTAAGTTTTGAGGCAGATATGAGATTGTGCGTAAGAGAGGGTACATGCAATAGATTGTTGAGTTTTAACTTAAGAGTGGTGTCCGGCAAGGGAAGAAGTCCTTGACCAGTGCTGTTAATGGGAATGGTGTTACCGTTTGTAGTAGAAATCGTGTCCGAGCCTTGGTATGCGGTTTGGTAGTAGAGGTTGTTGGCGTCCGGCGTTAGGTGGGAGGAAGCGCCGGAGTCAAGGATCCAGTCTTGACTAACTTGAGCGGCTGGATTTGCGTAGAGAGCCCTGGGTTGGCGGGTATCAGTTGGAGCGTATTTCGGATTGTGGCGGTGCCAACAGTTGAGGGCGATGTGTTCGATTTTGCCACAGATTTGACAGAGAGGTTGTGATGAAGGTTGCGGAGCTGAGGTAGCCGGCGGTAGGACAGGAGCGGGTGTGAGTGATTGTTGGTTCTTTGATTTGTTCGATCTTTTGTTGTTATTATTGCGGTAGCGAGAGGAGTTGGACAGAGCTGCGTAGAGGGCCGAGGGATTGTTGTGACCGTGCAATTCTTGAAGAGTTTCTTGTTGGAGATGGATCTCTTCATTACACAGAAGGGCGTAGAAGGTGTCAAGATCGATAGGTAGAAGGGAATTTCGGATGGTTGATTTGAAGGAGTTGTACGTCGGGGGAAGACCGTCGAGAATGTGGAGCATAACGTCTTCCGATTCGATCTTGGAACCAGATGTGAAGATGTTGTCCACAAGCTGCTTAATGCGGTTGAGGTACTGTTGGACGGAGAGATCCTTCATTTGGGCGCGGTAGAGCTCGTTCTTGAGCTGGATCACCCGGGATCGACTCGTTGGTTGAAGACGGTGCTCAAGAACCGTCCATGCCTCATGGGCGGTGGTGGACGTGATGATATATGGTAAGATGGATTGAGATACCGTAGAGAAGAGGGTGGAGAGGAGGTTGCTGTCGACAAGAAGCCATTGAGCTAATCGGCGGACGCGGTTTCGGAGGGCGGTTGGACAGAGCCGAGTAGATGTCCGGCGAAGCCATTCGCTGTGAATTGCTGTAGTAGTTGTATCCTCCATATGGGGTAGTTATCCGTCGTAAGGTGATGAGGGGCAAGATTCTTGATGTTAGAGACAAGAAACTTGAGATTGGGTGGTATGCCGGTGGTCATGTTGGTGGTGTCGGTTTGAGTGGAGGAGGAGGAGATGGGGGAAGAAGGTGAGGGATCCATGGGTTCTTGATCTTCCTAATTGACTCTTGATACCATGAGAACAAAGATAGGGAAGAAGAGGGAGTTCGGAGAAGCCAGAGAAAATCGAAAGAGAGAAAGTATTATCTTATTCAAATTAGAGATGATACAGTACATATATATAGACTTATCCTAAGGTAAAGCTGTAATTGAATGTAACAGACGTAAATACAATTCTTTGTATGCTATTAGATAGTACGTTTGATTCAGATTGATCTCTTTGACTTATTTATTAAACAATCGGATCGGAATCAGGCTCGAATTAATTGGATACGAATCAGATCAATTTTAAGTTGGACTTAATCCTAACCAGTTATTTTTTTAAAGATATTTAAGTCAATTAAAATAAATTTATACATATATTATACCTAAGTCTAAAATTGAAAATATCTTTGTTGATAATTAAAATATATTTATTTTTATTTTGCCCCTAAGAACGAGCGAAACACGAGTTTCTCTCCGCGGCGGCTGCTAGATTTTTTCGTAGAAGCCGCGTGTTTGGTTAGAATCGAAGGTTTTACTTGCATGGTAGCCGCCCACATGTCCTTTTTGTTTTTCTCATTTATTCAGTTAAAGGCCTTAGATTGAAAGGTCAATTTGACTTTTTAGACCTAATAATCCGTGTAATTAGTAAAACATTGGCCAAATTTTTAAACTAATGACTTAAGAAAATTAAACATCGCTAAATAAAAATTTAAAAATTAGGCGACTTGTTAGCCCAATCAATTATTCTAGTCGGCATAAAAAATTAAAAATTCAAAAATATCTATTTGTGCATTGCCTTTTATTGGGTACCCATACCCACATCAACCCACTTACCCATCCATACTAGTTATGGGTGGGTATGAGTACTCTCATGGCCTTATGGGTGGGTATGGGTAGGTACTCAACATCATAGGATAAAATGATTACATTTCTAATCATCATATGCCGTATATTACCGCAAACCTTATTATGCAATGCGCAGTATTAAAATGTGTTGTGATCATGATAAATTTTGAGATGTGGCTTGAATTTTTGCAGGTAAAACAAAGGTAACAAGCCTCAATGCCATCAATCCGTGATAGACTGCATTCAAAAGCATGGAAAGTGGGTGGGTATGGCCGTATGGGTAGATACGACATCCCAAAAATCACCATGGGTTGGCATGAGTGGGTGGAACCTGCCCACACAGAGCTGAGCGTGGGTACCTAAGTAGGGAACTTTTATTTGGTCCGGTCACCTGACGTAGCTCTACGTTTGGACGCCAGTAAAATAGTGCCACGTGTTCTCACTATTTACCACGCAGCCCGACAAACCCGGCCCAGAACAGAGACGAGATTGTTATGTTCGTGTGTTACTAGGTATTGCTCGGTATTGGTCAATTTTGCTCGACAATAATGAGAAATATCATTCTGTGAATATCAATACCGAGCAATAATGAGAAATACCGAGCAATACAGAGTATACCGAGCAATACCGAGAAAAAATCTCGGTATTGCTCGGTATACTCGGTATTGCTCGGTATTGGTCTTCACAGAACGATATTTTTCATTATTGTCAAGCAATACCTAGCAATACCGAGCAATACCGAGTAATACCTAGAGCAATACCGAGCAATGCGCGAACATAGCAATCCCGGGTCAAGTCTTCGGGCCGCGCGGTATTGAGTAAGACCACGTGGCGACATGTTATTGGCGTCCGAACGTAGAACTACGTCAGGTCACCTGACGTAATAATTGTTCCTAAGTAGGACCCCATGTATGACTTTGAAGCTTAATAATATTATTTTTTTAATTTTTATTTTAAAAATGCATAAATACATTAATTTTTGTATCACACCCTTAATTTCATTTTATTTAAATGCTCGCCAAACTTTCTCACATAATATAATTTGTTCGAACAATTCTTTCTAAATACGAAGGGAAAAATTAACTCAGAATATTTTGACTAAGTTATTTATTGTTATAAATCTTACATCATTAAATTTATTTTTAAATAAATTATTTAAAAGTAAATCAATGATTATATATACGACACTTTATTGACTTAATTTTTTTTTCAAATATAAATATAATATATGCAATAATTTTCAAAATCATTAGCAACTAGAAAAATTGCTGAAATTCACATAAAACTTTTTTTATTACTAAAAATAAAAATAATATTCAGGGTTTAAAGTATCAAATGTTGATACTTTAAACACTGTCTCTATAAAAAAAATGGGATTTCTTTATAGGTTAAATTTATCATATATCATTAATTAAAATAATATTATGTAATCTTCATATTATAAATTAAAAATTATTTTTTCATAAAACTTCTGAGAAAAAATTACGCACGATGAACTTCAAAAAGCAATCTACGAATAAAAGCTGGGAGGAACTTTCAAATATGCTTCGACAATAAAAGAAATAATAGAGATATTTGCTCAATTACTATATTATGAGGTATAAAAAGTCAAAAGTTTGAATTAAAATCATGTAGATATGCATATTTGTTAATTCTAAAACTATTTTTATTAATCATATCAAATGGCTTAAAAATGAGCACCATATAAATTAAGATTTCATTTGGGACAATTTTTTTGTTGCTTTCTAAAACAATTTTTTAGTATAATAAAATTTTAATTAGAAATTTTTGTACTAGAAGCCGTTTTGGAAAGCAGAAAGAAAGCTGTCCCAAACGAAACCTAAAACTTATAACTAGGGGTGTAAATGAGTCGAGTTTTGGCACTATCGAGCTCAGCTTGTTAGTCAGAAAGCGAGCTTGCGCTCGAGCTCACTATAAACGAGCTCGAGCAAGCTCGTGTGCCTCTGTTCTCTATCCGTGATTTCCTAACCATGACCTATGCACGTAGAAATTCCCACCCGCTGAACTTTGCATGTGTTTTTACTTGCGGCTATTTTTCTGCCTGCGGTGATTTGCCACTGGTGACATTTCACACCCATGAAACATTCGGCCGTGGCATATTCTGCCTGCAAAATATTTCGTCCGCGGCAATTCCCTCCATTCTCGAGCTGCTCGACGAGCTCGCGAGTTGAGCGGCATGTTGTTCAAGCTCGAGCTCGATAAGCCGTCGAGCTCGAAATTTTGTTCGAGCTCGATAAGCTCAACTCGTCGAGCCCGAGCCGGCTCGCGAGTTGGCTTGACTTGGTTATCCCTAGTTATAATTAATTAGTAAGTAACATGCACCTAAAATCTCATCATTTTATTATAAAAAAATTATTTCTAAATTATTTTTTCATAACTTATTTGACTTGCCCATTTCAGTCAAGATAAGTTTTGTCTGATCCTTTAAATCTATTATTAAAGACTCAAAGAGCCTAATCTTTCCTCTTCTCCTCGCAACTTCCCTTCCTTAATTTGCTAATGAGATTTTAGTACTCTTTTCCATACAACTTTGAATCAAACAACTACAGCAATACTCTTTGTTAAAAAAGAGAAATTTTTTTGTGAGAAACTAACAACAAGTGATACCATTTCCTAACTTTAAATTGAAATACTAAAATTTGAATCCTAGTTTTTTATTTCCTTGAGTTCATACAACTATGTTATAAATGAGAAGAATTTGAGTGACCTAAGTGTTTGTTTGTTTTTGGCTCGTTCGAATTTATATTTGTTCAAAATCGGCTTTGTTGTTCGAAAAGGTTCAGGCCTTCACCTTCGATTTATTTTAGCATAATGGAACTCATTTGGATCGTATTTGGCTCATTATTCATCATTTAGAAACTCCTACTACATAGTTGGAAATA
Organism: Dendrobium nobile; assembly: GCA_022539455.1. Taxonomy (NCBI): domain Eukaryota; kingdom Viridiplantae; phylum Streptophyta; class Magnoliopsida; order Asparagales; family Orchidaceae; genus Dendrobium; species Dendrobium nobile. Next base: position 16,452,961 of record CM039727.1, read on the forward strand.
GAGGTTTCTACAAAAATGAGGCTATTGATGTCTACTTGGAATGATGAACTCCTTCCTATTATAATAATTCTTTTCTCTTATGTTAAGTGATTTAAAAAAAATATCGATGAGTTGTCTGCTAGGGTTTTTTGCCGCTCTGCTAGGGCTTTTGCCCTAGCCGCCTCCGTCTCCGTCTCCGTCTCTCTCAGCCCTCTTCTTATGGCGAATAAAAGGTTAGACCCTGGCTTTCTTGAGGGTAAGCGTTCCAAATCCTTCAAAGAGGTGTTGTCTGGTTCTGATGTCTCTAAGGTTTTTCCGGATTTTCGTGTGTCTACGATTCGGGGTATGCCAGCTTTGTGGATTTCGGAAGATGAATTTCTTCATCTTGTGAAACCTTTTGAGTTTGCTTTAGTGTGAAAATTTCCGCTTAAGCGGCCAGCTTTGGATTCGATATGTAGGTTTTTTTTCAACCTTAAATTATCGGGTGATTTCTCTGTTACTTTTTTTGGATCAGTCTAATGTCTTGATCAAGTTGTCGAATGACCTCGACTATGTGAGGGTTTTTGCGCATCGATCCTATTTCGTTTTTGGTTGTTTCATGAAAGTGATAAAGTTGTCGCCTCTCCTTGACCTTTCGGAGGAGTCGCCGATAATCCCTGTCTAGATTTCATTTTCGGGGCTTCGTCCTCACCTGTTCTCTCCTCAAATTCTTTTTGGTTTGGGTTCCCTGTTTGGCTGTTCGATTCACACCGATAATGCCACGACTGTTGGTTCGCGTCCTTCAGTCGCTCGTATTCTTATAGAAATTGACATTTCCAAAACTTTCCCTGAATCTGTTTGGCTGGGTCCGGATAAACTTGGGTATATTCAGAGAGTTGTTTTTAAAGGAATGCCTAATTTATGTCAGCATTGTAAAGCTGTGGGTCATAAGAAGTCAGAATATATTAAGTTATTCCCTCATTTGCGGCCGGCTGTGGATTCGGCTCCCCCGCCGGTGGCTTCTGTATCTGATCCCATAGTGAACTCTATTCCTCTAGCTTTAATCGACCCCTCTTGTCCTCCGATCTGTGATGATGTCGTCCCTATCGCTGGGTGTGATAATCCTGTGTGTGTTTCTCCGGATGGTCAGGTGGCGTCTATTTTTGTTATTAATTCTAGTAATGCTGATCTTGTAGTTAGGGGTGCTGATGATAGTTTGGGGGTTAACAATGTCATTTTCGACTCTGGTTTAGCCTGTGGTGTTTCTGTTTTTGGGGCTAAGTCTGATTTGCCTGTTAGTTCTCAAGATAATGTTAGTGTGGAGAACGGGTTCATTTATGATGTGGTCTTACCTACTTCTGCGACTGTTAATTCGGTGGTTGATTTTAATTTGGTTATTGCTGATATTCCCTCCGGTCGTGTCTCTGCTTCTGTGGATGTGGGGGGATGGGATCCTGTATCTGTTGTAATGAAATGTGGTATTCCTTACGGTTTGAACTCTGTTTGTTCTCCTTCACCTGATGTTGAGGTGGTGTCTTGTGAGGCTTTTGTTGGTGGTGATGTTGTTAGAAGTGATGTTAATTCGGGTGATGGGTTGATTATTCCTAAATCTTTTGTGGATGTGCCTGTGAAATTAATCGAACCCAATGCTATGGTTTATCATGTGGGTGATAATTCTGGGATGGATGTGCGGCTTCATCTTAATTGGCTTCACTGTTCGTCGACAGATGAGTCTAATTCCTCGTCGGAGCATTGTGGAGGTTCTGATCCTGGACATGTTTTTAAAATGGTTCGTGACCGAACGGTCTTTGCCAGTTCTCGTGGTAGGTCCCGTGGGAGGGACAGACGGGGTTGTTAGTTTTTTTGGCCCCATGGTTTTCTCTGTGGATGGTTTTTCAAGCTGATTTGATCGAGTTTTTTGTTGGTCGTGGATGTGCTAGGCAATCATGTGGCTGTGGCTCGCTTCTTTCTTGTCATGGCTTATGACAACCTTTAGTGTTGAACTTTTTGGTGCCTTGGCTGGCCGGTTGGATTGATTTCTTCGAGGCATTCTTCACCAAATTGGAGGGTCTGTGCATGGCTTCGGGAGAGCTGGAAGCCTCGGCCAATTACTGAGCCTACTAATTGTCTTTTTGTACTTTCTTTTAGTGTTTTTATTTTATTTCTTGGCCTCTTGTAACTCTTTTTGACTTTAATATAATTTCTATTTTGAAAAAAAAAGAGGGATTTTTTGAAATTATTAAAAATTAATAATTAGTGCGCTATAACTTTCTTCTTTATAGCTTCAAGACCCTCAATCATGGGATTATAAAATATGATCGTTAATTTTTTCTCTTTGGGAGAAAAATATTAAAATATAATTTATTTAAAATTATATTATGATGAATTCAATACAAGAAATATGATATTTTTTGGTAGACGTATCTGCCGAAGAACCTTGAAAATCAATGTTTTCGGTGAATTTTCGTTGAAAAAATGAGCATCTGAAACAAATTACTGATGGATGTTTATATTGGAAAATATTTTGATGGATTTGTGGCGGATTTTGGAATGGAGAAAACATCATTTTTGGGAAAACACTCAGTGAAATTTTCCCTAGTATTTCCGATGAAAATTATGAAAGTATTCTTCGAGAAATATCGGCAGAAAATTTCGTTGGTATACCGTTGAAAAATTCTGGCTGAAAATTCTATTGGTATATTTGTACAAAATTTGTTGTATCAATCTTCTGAAACTATAGATCAATAGTAAGCTCATTTGGTATAAGTTACGCTTATTTGTTGTGCTTTGAGCAAGTTAATGAAACCTCCCATTTGATATAAAAGAAGGTAGTTGATAGGTTGCATTGATAAAAAAATTTATATAATTAATGAATTCATCTGTTAATGCCTTGCATCAAGACAACAATCAGTTATATATCAAATATTTTTTTAGGTATTTTTACATACATAACACTTGAAACTACTGAAAATACATATTCAACATCCAAACTAATGTATTTACTAATATACCACCTAAAAACCCCCCTTTCCCTCAATTCTACCGTTCCGTTTAAGCCCCAGGAGAAATCCTGTCTGGCATTCGTTTGTTCATGCGAAGGAACATCTTCCCCGTCCAAACCTGCCACCTTCTCCATCGATTTCCCGCGATCGTCTTCCCGGCCTCATATGATTCAGCGAGATGGGGTTAGCCATAGAACAAGAGCAACGACAGCCAGGGAAATGTCTCCGGCAATCTGGAGTTGGCTACCAGAACATCTCCTTGATCGCATCCGAGCTGTGAATGACCTTACCAGGAAAGAAGTTTACAGCTGAAGACTAGTTGTCAAATTCTAGCACATTGATAAAATCATTAAAGAAGTAACCTTTTTGTTATTACAGGAGAAGCACATGCTGCCAAGCAGCAACTTCAGTCAATTGCCTTCACATCTTCTACGGACAGCTTCGCTACAGTCCAACCGATGAGTGGACTCGGCGACAGTGAATCCGTTGTCATCATCCTCCTCAGAGCAAGGAGCCAATAGGAAAGGTGGTAAAAGAAGGCGAGAGGATAGAAGGCGAAAGGAAAGGCAGGAACAAACATCATATATATATATAAACTGTGGCAAATATTTGAGTGAGGTGGAATAAGAGAAAAGGGGAGGTTACAGGTGCTTGAGTGAGTATAAGCTGTGGCTGGTGAAGGGATAAGAAAGAGACCAAAAAAAGAAAGAAAAGAGAAGGTAAAAATGATTAATGCGAGAGTTTTTTGTTTTGTGTTTTGAATTCAAAGCCAAAGAAAGTCATTACCCTTCTCCTTCTCCTCATGGTAACGAGATCTATCTCCCTAGCTCCTCATCCGCCTCTTTCTTTCTATACGACTCTGATTCTAGCTCTTGAAGAGGCTTTCCCCTTTACGAACCCCTGCTCCTCCTCACGGAAGATGACGACGATACGAGGCGGATTTTTGACGGGGTTAAACGGAGTGGTATAGTTGAGAAAAAAGAGAGTTTTAGGTGGTATATCAGTAAATACAATAATTTGGGTGTTGAATATGTATTTTTAATAGTTTCAAGTGTTATGTATGTAAAAATTCCTATTTTTTATTTCAAATATTCATATTAGACTTGAGCTATAAAGTCCCACACATAAACATTGGGTAGTAATTAAGATCGCATATCAATAAAATAAAAGATATTTAGTGATGAATTTTTTCTTTCTTCTACTCTCATCTACTTCCTTCTCTCTTCCTAATTATTTCTCAACTCCTTAAAAATCAAGATTAACTTATATTTCCAAGGAATTAAAGCTCTATAAACTAACTTATAAAACCATAAACCCAAATCTTTTTTGCAGCTTTTAAAAAAAATTTGTACTAAAAAGCTAGTGTAGAAAATAGAAACAAATCTGTTCCAAACAAAGCCTATTTCCAATACCTCAATAATGTAGTTTTTTTTGGGCAAAATGATCACTCGAATCTGTACCATCAAAATACGTAAATATCTTTTTACGAGTGTGCTATGAATTTGAGTGCATGATGTCTCTATTCAAATGACGCATTCTATAGTTTGATTTTACACAGCTCACCCTTGGCTTGTTGGTTGAGAGCTTATGCTTCCAACTAATAGGTCTTGGGTTGGAGTCTTTGTGTATGCGTTGTGTGTGTGAGTTTGCCTTAAATAGCCTAAATGTCCCAAAAAAAAAGTTTGATTTTGACAAATAAATTATATAAAAAAGATTCAATGATCACTTTCATTTATGAAAAAAAATCAGATCAATGTACATCTAAAATAAAATGTCAGCCTAAATTATAAAAAAGAGCTTAATTATAAGTTAATAAGCAAATTGAGTTTAGTTTTAAAAAAAATTAAATAGGGGCAAAAATGACAAATTTTTTGACATTTTCTAACAGAAAACACTAATATATTTGGCTTATTAAGAAAATGCCAACTAGATTAGCATTTATGTATGAAAATTTAAAAATATATTTACGGCATTTATTTTACAAATGTATAATTTATTAATAGTTGAATAATATATAGGTTGATTGTCGTTAGTAATTATAATATTTAAAATTTTTAATATAATATTTAATCAAATATTTAATACTGTGATATCATTAAATGCTAATATTATATTTAACATTTAACTATTTAAAAAGATATTACACTATATAGTTAATATAATTTTAATTATTAATTTGAACATTTATACACTTATAAAAATATTTATTATTATTTTAACATAATGATAAAAAATTTGAAGTTACAAATTTTTTATATCAGAAAGACATTTATAATATAATTTTTTAAATGTTTAATACTAAATTAATATATATTCATATTTAATATTAAAAATAAATAATATTTAATATTTAATATTAAGTATCATATTAAATATTTAAATAGATATTATATTAAATATTATATTATATACTAAACACTTTTAAATAGACATTATATTAAATATTTAATGATATAATATTTGGTTTAATATTTAATTAAAACTTATAATACACAAACAAATTTAAATCATTAAACTTATAATAGAAAAATAAATTTTTTATCATTAAAACTCATAATACTTTTTATATATTTAATTCAAATTATTTAATATATAATTTTCAATAATAAATATGTTAAAATTTATACATTTTTTGTTTTAGAAAAAAATGAATATAAAACAAATTTTCTTAATATTTATTATTAACTTAAAATATATATACATTTTAAAAATATCTAGTATTTTTTATTAACTTTAAAAATGTATATTTAATGGTTTTTACATTGAATCAATATTAACATTTATATTTTTTTAATATAATTTCTAATTTTATTAATATCAAGTATAAATATTTTTAAATTTTTATATCCTTCATATATCATCACAAAACTTTATTGGTCGGAAAGGCAACTTTTGATTGAAAACTTCCAAAATTAAATATAGAGTCATCTAAACTCTGAGTTTAGCAAGCTTATAGTTGAACTGAACGTCTCTAAAAACGAACCTAGCGACACCAAATTCGATCCAATCCAAGCCCGAATGAGTCCAAATCAAGGGCCTGAAGCACATTTAGAGGGTTCAAAGCATAAATTGGATAATCAAACGACATCCAAATGTTTTACATGCTTATAGTGAAATCGAGCGGCTCGACGAGACAAATCCAACGAACCTAAGATTGTCGAATTCTGACATCATTTTGACACTCAAATACTTGATAAAATTGTCCATGATCAAGGGAGTTGATATCAATTATCCATTGGAAGCACTCCCATCTCGCCCTTGATCTTCTCCTCATTTAATGGCCATGTCATTCCAAAAAAACTATAAATAACCCCTCATTCTTCACATGAGGGGGAGGAAGAAAAGGAAAAGAAGAGCGAAGAGGAAGAGAGTTCTGTGATATCTCTTGCCACCAAGCTCCTCCTCCTCGACCACCGCCCAGCCACCGACTCTCGCCGGATTTTCGCCCGGCCACCAACTATCACCATAAATACTCCTTCCGTTTGTCGCTGGACCTCTGCCCAGCCACCAATTGTCGCCGAACTTATGCTCGGCCACCGACTGCCACCGAACTTTCGTTGAACTTCCGCCTAGCCACCAACTAACACAGGGTTTACTCCAGGCTACCGACCATCACTGGACTTTTGCTAGACTTCTGCCCGGACACCAACTATCATCGGACTTACGCCTCACCATCGATTTTGGTCAAACTTTAGCCAGACCACCAACTAACTCCAGATTTACGCCCAGCCACCGACCATCACCGAACTTTTGCCTGACTTCTGCCCGGCCACCAATTATCATGGAACTTACGCACGACCACTAATTGTTGTTAGATTTCCTTCCAACCTCCATAACCCGTAAGCTATGGTCATTCCGACCACCGTTATCCGACTATTGTCCTTTTGACCACGGCCACCCGATTATATTCTTTCCATCTTCTATTGCCCATAGACTATAGTCCTTTCAACTATCTTCACCCGATTACAATCTTTTCGATCTCCGTCCCCATCCAACCATGATCATTCCGACCACTGTCACCCAAAAATGATCATTCTAACCATCGTCACCCGATTACGATCGTTCCGGGCACCGTCACCCCACTACAATCATTTTGACCTCTATCATCCATCAACTACGATCATTTCAACTACTATCACTATATAATGGTCTTTCTAACCTCTTTTACCAGCTAACTACGGTCATTTTGACCATTGTCATTTGATTATGGTCATTCTGACCACAGTTGCCCGACTACGATCTTTTCGACCTCCGTCGTCCGTCGACTATGGTCCTTCCAACCACCGTCATCTGACCACCATTGCCCGACTACGAACTTTTTGACTTCCATCGCCAGTTGACTACGCTCCTTCCGACCACCGTCACCCAACTATAATATTTCTAACATCTATGGCCCACCGACTATGGTCCTTCCCACCAATGTCAATTTACTACGGTCCTTCCGACCACTATCGCTCAACTACAGTATTTCTGAACTCGGTCGCCCACCAATTATGATCCTCGACTACATTCTTTTCAACCTTCGTCACTAGCCAACTACGGTCCTTCCCACCATCGTCCTCCAACTATGGTCTTTCTGACTTCTGTCACCCGCCAACTATAGTCCTTCCAATCACCATCACCAGACTACGGGTCCTTCCAACCTTCGTCGCCCGATTATGGTCCTTCTGACTCCGTCACCCAACTACAATCCTTCTGACTACCGTTGTCCTACTGTGATCCTTCTAACTTACATCGCTCACCGACTATGATCCTACAAACTAAACAAACTGTTAACACATATTCTTCCAACTCCCATCATGTAATGCATTTTATATGATTTATATTTGTTACATCAAGCCAAGACCTTCCTCCAAGGAAAGGCCTCTTTTGTAATCGATTGCAAACACTAGTGGATTCATTAAAATTGTGCAAGGCCCCGTAGTTTTTCTCCCTTTTTAGGGATTTTCATGTAGAACTCTCATATCTCTTATGAATGTTATGCCCCTACTATCTTATATGTTTGTGTTCTGGATCATCATAAAAAATTAAGATGCTAAATTCGATCACTCCCTACCACCGTGAATATTTTAAATGCAACCATCCTTTAATAAAAAATAAATTTACATTTTCTATCTCTATGATTCAAACCTGAGTCGAATCCTTAGAAAGCCGATTACTTTTTTGGGGACATTTAGGCCATTTAAGGCAAACTCACACACACAACGCATACACAAAGACTCGAACCCAAGACCTCTTAGTTGGAAGCATAAGCTCTCAACCAACAAGCCAAGGTGAGCTGTGTGAGAGCTGATTACTCAAAACATGAATGAAACCAATGTCCACATGGATTTAAAAAAGAAAAATATTTATATTTATATTAATAAAATACATTACATAATACATTTGTATTTTTTTCTTTTGTTAGCCTTTTCTTAATACGTCAAATATATAAGCGTTTTTTTATAAGAAAACATAAAAACTAATTTGATGTTTTTGCTCATTTTTTAATTTTTTAAATAAAATCTTTTTACTTAATTAATTTATAATTAGGCCTATTTTAAAAATATTGCGTATCAATGTCACTTCATTCACGAATGGAAGATGGCCATCCTTCCATCACATCAATACGTAGGCATACCCATCACATCACATGTCTACCTAGCTAGAAATAAAGCTAGTAGGACAGGTCACATTGCAGGTAAAAGTTGCTAATTTTTAAACTAGCATACAAATTCGATTATTTATGCAAATACCTACGTTGAATATTCCCTACCAAATACGTCTACAGCGGCTGACGAAATAAAAAAAAAAAAAAAAAGTCGGCCTTCACTAGTTTCATTAACCCACCGCGGGGTGGCCTGGTGGTGGAGACTTGGCTGGCCAAAGGCAAGGTACCAAGTTCGAATCCCCTCGGCACTTCGTGACAGTCTTAAGTGTCGGCCAGTGTAAATTGGTGTGGGTTGCATGCTAGGTCGACCAGGGAGATTAGTGGCCGAAGGCCGGTACTCCCTGTCCAAAAAAAAAAAGAAAAACTAGTTTCATTAAAAAAACAAGAAACACATTGGGGGTTGTAAGTGAGTAAAGCTGGCTTGTGTATTTGCTTGATGTCGGCTTAAAAAATGGCTCTGGAGACTGTTGATCTTCTTCTCCATAGCTAACCTGCACAAGAGTTAGAAAAGCAGAGCAGGAAAGAAACAGAACAGAGTAAGAAGAAGGCGAATGGAACAGTGTGCTTCTAAAGCTTTTCATATCTTCCTTTTGCTGTGCCGCATACAGTTTTATACAACCAATGCATAAAGAAGGTGATGAAGACATCAATGGTTATGATGTAAACCGTTAGAGATCAACGGCTGAATATGGATAGCAGGTCTGGCACAGCAGGCGGTAGTGGACTGCAAAGAGTAGTGGATATAAGCTATACTGCTTATTGGGCTGCTTGCTTATCAGTTGACTTATCACCGCCCCGCAAGCTAACAGGAGGTTCCAAAATAGTTAGCTTGTTTCTGAGATTAGCAAAACGAGATATAGAAAGAGACTTAGTAAATAAGTCAGCAAGCTGATCTTGTGTATGTATATGCTCAATTTGAATTACTTTGCTCTTAATGCAATCCCGAATAAATTGAAAATCAATCTCAATATGCTTTGTCCTTGCATGAAAGATAGGATTAATAGCAATTGCCATAGCAGATATATTATCACAAAATAGCCGAGTGGGTCGTGAGACATTGAGCTGAAATTCTTGGATCAAGCGACGGAGCCAAATAATATCCGTAGTGGCAGTAGCGAGTGCACGATACTCAGCTTCGGTTGAAGATCTAGCTACAGTTTTCTGTTTCTTAACATGCCATGAGATAAGAGAATTACCAAGAAAGGCACAATATCCAGAAGTCGACTTGCGGTCAATGGGATCACCCGCCCAATCAGAATCAGAAAATGCAGATAATTCTAGAGAACCAGACGAGATTGGTAAACCAAATAGAATGGTACCTTTGATATAGTGAAGAAGACGTTTGAGCAATTTGAAATCATCTTCAAGAGGCTTATGCATATGCTGACATAGTTTATTGACAGTAAAAGCTATATCAGGACGGGTGATAGTCAAATATTGCAATGATCCGACAATATGTCTAAAATTTTGTGAATGAACTGCTGACAGTTCAGATTGAGAGGATGGCTGCAGTTTGGAAGGAGCTGGAGACGCAATAGGTTTGCAGTCATACATGCCCGCACGGTTCAAAATCTCAGCGGCATATTTGGACTGGGCCAAATGAATTCCGGTTGGTGTATAAGACACCTGCATACCGAGAAAATAGGAAATGTTTCCCAAATTCTTCATGTGAAAATGAGTGGATAATCCATTTAGAAGCTGCTGGATAGTTTGTTCATGATTGCCGGTCAACAAAATATCATCTACATAAACTAAAATGTAGAGAGTGATGGATTGTTTGTGAAATATGAGCAAAGAGGAATCAGCCGAGCTATGGGTAAAACCATACTGAAGTAGATACGCAGAAAACGTTTCAAACCATTGTCGTGGCGATTGCTTCAAACCATAAATAGACTTTTGAAGCAAGCAAACATGCTCAGGGTATACGGGGTCAATAAAACCGGTAGGTTGTCTCATAAGAATAGTTTCATTCAATTTTCCGTGGAGAAACGCATTCGAGACATCAAGTTGTAAAATTTTCCATTTAAAAGTGACAGCAACTTTAAGGAAAATTCGTATAGTTGGTAGCTTTGCCACTGGACTGAACGTTTCATTGTAGTCCAAACCATATTGTTGATGACAGCCTTGAGCAACAAGGCGTGCTTTATGTCTGGCTATAGTACCATCAGAATTTAACTTGGTCTTATAGATCCATTTACACCCCAAGACATTTTGATTTGGATGAGATGGAATAAGCTTCCATGTGCCTTGCTGCTGTAAAGCATTAAATTCCTGCGACATTGCTTGTCGCCAAGAGTTGTGTTTAACAGCCTGTGAATAACATGTAGGATCCGACGGGAGTAATAGATGATTCAGGCTAATGATATGGCGCGGCTTTAACTTCCCTGTTTTAAATCTCGTAAGCATAGGGTGGGGAATATGGCTAGGAGAAGGGGTAGAGCTTGTTGATTGTTGAGGAGAAGCTGAAATTTCTGTAGTTGGAGACGGAAGAAGATTAGTAGTAGGCAATGATATTGTTTGTTTTCTTTGTGGAGGAGAATCAGTGGAGGTTATCTGTGTTGTAGGAGTAGTGGAAGACTTTGTTATCGTAGGAACAAGTGAGAGAAGTGGAACATCATGAGAAGAGGAAGGTATAGATTCGGCTTGCTGTTCAAATAAATAAGGGAAAATATGTTCAATGAAACGGACATGACGAGAAAGAAATATTTTACCAGAAGGAATATGAAAACACAGATAACCTTTGGTAGTATTAGAATATCCAAGAAAGACACAAGGTAGAGATTTTGGATGAAGTTTGGAGAGAATTTGAGACGGTAAGAAGGGATAGCATAAACACCCAAAAATGCGTAAAGAGTGATAATCTGGCGGTGTTTTAAATAGCATTTGAAAAGGGGAATGAAACTTATTTGAAAGAGATGGTAGATAGTTAATTAAATGTACAGCTGTTTGAACAGCATGTAACCAAAACTTTTGAGGTAAATTGGCTTGAAAGAGAAGTGCACGAGCGGTTTCCAAAATGTGCCGATGTTTTCGTTCAGCAACACCATTTTGTTCAGGTGTATAAGGACATGTGCACTGATGGATAATACCAGATTTAGAGAGAATTAGTTGAAAATTTTTAGAAGTATATTCTCCACCGCCGTCTGATCGAAAACATTTAATTTTAGTATCAAATTGGCGTTCAACTAATTTTTGAAATTGGCAAAACACAGTAAGCACATCGGATTTAGCATATAATGGATAAAGCCATGTGAAACGAGAATAATCATCAATAAATACTACATAATATTTATATCCTTGCAAAGATACAATGGGAGAAGGTCCCCATACATCACTATGTATTAATTGAAGAACACTACTAGAACGAGAAGTAGACTTTGAGAAAGGAAGCTTGTGACTTTTAGACATGGCACAAGCATTACAATGTAGATTAGAAGCAACAGATGGTGAGGTAGACTCAAACATCTTGTGTAACTTGAGCAAAACTGGATGAGATGGATGACCCATGCGACGGTGCCAAAGCTGAACAGTTGTAGGGAGCGAAATAAGAGCGGTGGTGGAGACAACAGGCGATGATTCAGTAGAAATTGGGTAGAGTCCGTGACGAGCCGGGCCTTGAAGGAGAGTTTGATAAGTCTTCAGGTCCTTGATGACATAACCAGAAGAATGAAACATAACATAACAAGCATTATCATTAACCAATTTATTTATGGATAACAGGTTATGATGTAGATGAGGAACCAAATGAAGAGAATTGAGCGAAAGCTTACGAGAAGAAGGTGTAGGTAATAAACCTTTTCCAGTGTGAGTAATAGGGAGTAATTCGCCATTACCAACCATCACCTGTTGAGATCCACCGTAAGGTTGAGCATTGAGCAGTTGTTGAGGATCGGAAGTCAAGTGTGACGTTGCGCCAGTATCAAGAATCCAATCCGCTGAAACTGGTGAAGTAGTAGCTGTATTGGCTTGAACCGGAGGTGGTAAGGAAAAATCAGCACGATACCAACATTTATAAGCAGAATGCCCAGATTTTCCGCAAATTTGGCATTCAACGGTGGGAGTAGAACTGGAAGATACACGAGTGTAGGTGCCTCTACAGCGAGACGACCGAGAAAATCGTCCTCGTGTAGCTCTACCGCGAGCACGACCACGTTGTGCATACATGGCTGGAATGTTATCAGCCGGAGATGAAAGGGATAGTTCTCGAACAGATTCTGCAGCTATATTAAGCTCTTCACTACATAAAAGTATAAAAGTCATCCAGACTTATGGGATTCAGATTTGTTCTAATGGCAGTTTTAAATGCCTGATAGATAGCTGGCAAACCATTTAAGGTATACATAATGACATCTTCCTCAGACAATGGAGATCCAGATGACCCGATGGCATCAACTCTGCTCTTAATTTCAGACAAATATTGTACCATAGATTTGTCCTTCATATTTAAATGATTGAGCTCATTTTTAAGCTGTAAGATTTTAGACCGATTCGTAGATTGAAGACGGCGTTCAACAGTTTGCCATATCTCAAAACAGGAGGTAAGCTCCAAAACATAGGGAAGAAAAGTAGTGGAAATCGTCGAATACAATACAGCCGCTAAATTTTGATCTATCAATAGCCATGTGCTGTAATCAGGATTTAGTTGTAACTCACCTGAAGCTGTCTTAATCATACGATTTGGTTTGGGCGTTGATCCATCTAAATACCCATCAAACCCGTTGGCTATAAAGAGCTTGTATATTTGTGATTTCCAGAGAGGATAGTTATCTCTGGTTAACTGAATGTTGAGCACAGCTTTCACATTTGTCATTAAAAACTTTAGTTGAGCTGGTATCGGTATTTCTGCCATTTTTATCACTGGCAAGACTTGAACAGAAGTTGCAGATGAAGAGGAGGAATCCATTCGGAGAACAGAGAATCAGAATAGGATGAAGAGAACTGAAAAAAAAATTGTATATCAACCACTAATCAGAGTTGCAGCGCTCTGATACCATGTTGATCTTCTTCTCCATAGCTAACCTGCACAAGAGTTAGAAAAGCAGAGCAGGAAAGAAACAGAACAGAGTAAGAAGAAGGCGAATGGAACAGTGTGCTTCTAAAGCTTTTCATATCTTCCTTTTGTTGTGCCGCATACAGTTTTATACAACCAATGCATAAAGAAGGTGATGAAGACATCAATGGTTATGATGTAAACCGTTAGAGATCAACGGCTGAATATGGATAGCAGGTCTGGCACAGCAGGCGGCAGTGGACTGCAAAGAGTAGTGGATATAAGCTATACTGCTTATTGGGCTGCTTGCTTATCAGTTGACTTATCAGAGATGAGCTTGTGAGCTAACGAGTCAAGTTTATATCAGCTATGACTTGACTTGTTAGCTCGCGAGCTTGCTCATTTAAAAAAATATTAATATAAAATACACTTAAAATATATTATCATTTTGAATTTTAAGTAATAAAGTTATTAAAAATGTTAAAAAAATATATCTCATGTCCTTATGATAATTGATTCATTATTACTTTTATTTTAATTTCTCATTTTTAGCATTTTCTTATAATCTATCTTTTATATATTTCCCATGTTAATTTTTTATCATGTAATATTTAGTATGTCATAGAATAGATGATGTCAACAAATATCAATTCAGCCCCCAGGTATAAGCACATTCAGATCTCCTATTTTGGATCTCTTTAGGCTTTACAATGATGAACTATGGGCCATTCACTATCAAAATTAGATGCCAAAATAAGACCCAAACTTGATCAAACTTCCATATGATAGTTTGGGACGGCTTTTTTATTGCTTTCTAAAACAATTTTTTAGTGCAAAATTTTTAAATTCAAGAATATTTTTAACTAAAAAATTATTTTATAAAGCATTAAGAAAGCTATCCCAAACAAAACATAAATTTGATGTTATCGCTAAAGTTGAAAATAAACTTCTTGACCAATTTCTTTCTAAACATAAATTAACTCTATATTAGTTTTTTAAAGAGACTTCCACAAGCAAGAAATTATTTTAAGTTTGTAATTTAAAAAAAATATATAATATAGAGTTACATTATAAAATCATTGTACTTTTTTATGCGATCACTAGCTTAATATGTGATTTTTTGTGTTTTACTAAGATTGGTTTTAGTAGAGAGTGCAATAGAACAAGAAAACCCATAAAACAATGTTATAAATATCTCTTATGAATGATTTTCTAAACTATTATTGTTGAGTGTATGTGCAAGTTCTATTTGATACATGCTACTGAAATTATTGTACATGTTTTGCTTTCTTGCATTCATGTATTTTGTTAAATGTCATTCATGCATGTTGAATATGTCAATACTTTTATATTCATGTGATGTTCATGTTGTGTAGAATGTGTGGGGAGAAAGGGTGTGGTATAAGTGACATTTGCTTCTTATTTTTGTAATACAAGTGAAGTTATAAGGGCTTGTACATATATGTATTTCCTCCATCTATCTTGAGTAGATGTAAGATGAACAAGTGGAAGTGGAGTTATAAGAGGAGTCGGCCTATATGTAATGCATATATCTATCCTAAATATATATGAGATGACCATGTGGAGGTATAAATAAAAGTGGAGATATAAGAAGGCTTTAGGATATGTGCATATGAATCATGTTTTACATGATCTATATATATGTCATGCAGTTTATTCTTGTTGACCTCGATTTTGCCCAAAACCTTGGGCAAAGGGTTGACTTGGTCAAATTAACCAAGTCAGACCCCAAGACCCTCTCCAATAGGCTCGTGGGGTTGAGTCGAGTCTGCTGAGCCCAGACCTCAGCTTTGAGTCAACCTGGTTGACCAAGTCAACCAGGGTTGACCCAAATTGACCCAAACACCTCCTATTGAGCAAAAATTAATTTCAGAGCTCTTCTAGCTCATTTCTCTCCTCCACCAGACTCAGTAGGTCAGACCCAACCTATTGGACCTAGCCTTGGGCCTTGAGTCAACCTAGTTGACCAAGTCAACCCGGGTTGACCACATAGCCCATTTAGAACCCAAATCCATTCAAAATCAAATTCGATCAATATCATGGCTGGATCCTCACTCTCCCTTGACTCCCTTGATTGGTTTGACCAAGTCAAACTCTGACTTGGTCAAATCAGGCCCTTAATAGGTTAAATCAACCTATTTAAGTGGATTTAAGAGACATTTAATGCATTTAAAGGCTCTAATTCAATTCCCTTGGATTCAAAATCAAAACCACGGCTATTTCCCTCTAATTTCCCTCCTAAATAGCTGGTGATTCGATCTTAGCCGCTAAGATTAATCCCAGGGCTTTAAATACCCAAAATTAGGTCATTTGAAGGATCCTTTTTTTCTGGCTCGTGTTCTAGGACTCCTTTTGCTCTGAGATTTCTCTAAAGAACTCCTAGAGACTCCCACTTTCATTCCCGATCAGATCCCGGCCACCCCAGGCCGTTGGCGGCGAGATTCCGGCGACCCGAGAGCTTGGATCTTCCAAGTCATTTTTCGCGCGATCTAGACGTTGGAAGCTCGTGGTTTCTTCTACAACTAGGAGCGTGGACAGTCTACAAGTGCAACAAGCCAGAAATCCCTCGATTCTATTGAGTATTTTAGGTATAATCTCAAACCCTAGCTAGATCACTTAGGGTTAAATAGTTCTCTGCATAGTGAATATTACGGAGAATAATTATTCCCCCAAGATTTCTGTTCATACCTAAGGCCTGTGTTTAAAATTTCTTGAAATTTGGTTGAGTATCGAGGGAGAACGAAGCAATTTTTGATTTAGGGTTTCGGTTCGCCGTGAGCTGGAGCCAGACATCCGCTGGACCGTTGATCGCGTGATCAACGGCGCGGATCGATCTGATCCGCGGTCTAGTCTGACCGCGCGGTTCCCTTCTGCGGTCCCGCCTTCCACATGGCAACATCCCAGCCGCCCGATCAAGCCGCGCCGATCCGACGGTCACGACGCCCCGCTGACTCGGATAAGTGGATCAGCGCTGATTTCGACGCCGCGACAATCATTGGCAATGATTGCACCGAACCGCGGGAGCCAACCGGAGCCGGCCACGTGTCCCGCACCGAGCCGCCGTTTTTTTTTAATTAATAAATATTAAAAATCATTTTTAAACCTATTTTTAACTTAGAAAAATCATAGAAAATTCGTTTTTTTTGTCCGATTTTCACGTGTAATACCTTGTTTTGTTCGTATTTTCATTCTCTACACTATAAAAAATAATGTGTGTATTTTTAATTATTATTAAAACAGTAACTGAACCTTTTTTTATTATTATTATTAATTAAATCATTATTTTTAATGTAGTTATTATTATATTACTATTTAATAATAATTATCTATCATAATTACTATTAGCTTTAATTATTTGCTTACTGTTTTATTTTATTACTATTTATTAATATAATACATAGATATATATATATATATATATATATATATATATATATATAGATACATGTATTTTAATATATTATTATAGTAATTATCCATTTAAATTATTTTTGAAATTATTTTAATTATTATTTTAATAGTCTAGTTGCTGTTTTAGGATTATTTTCATTACTATGATTAGTATTTAGTTATTTTGAGCCTATTTTAATCATTTATTTCTATTTCCTATAATTATTTATTTTAACTATTCTTTAATTGTATTTAATTAATGAACTAATTTAACTATCTAATATTTTAACAAAGAATCTTTATTTTTATTTTATTTTATGATTTCAGAGGTTTTATTATTTTAAATTAATCTTATTTTATAATTATTATAAAAATACTATTATTTTAAAACTATTGCAAAAATTTACTCTTTATTTATTGTAATCTTTCAAAAATGCATAACTTTCTCGTGTTAAATTCGCTGTCGACGCACAGCACCTTGATTTGAACGTATTTGCATTCTGCACATTCTGGAACCAGTTTTACTTTGAAATTTTTGGATCTGTATGCAGTTATTTTGAAAACAGCCAATAGCACTATTTTGAAATTATTTAATTATTGTCTTGAAACTTTGAAATTGCGTAATTTTCTCTTTTTAAGTCGGATTTTGATGCACAACACCTTGTTTTGGGTGTATTTAGAATTCTGTACAGTTTGAAATCACTTTTGGGTGAAAATTCTGTTTAGATTTTCTGATATTTTCAAAACAGTGAAATGACACTATTTTAAAACATTATTTTATTGTATTTAAACTTCGGAAAATCATATCTTCGTCGTTTTAAATCGGATTTTTGCGTATAACTTCTCGATCTTTTCAGAAAAATGTGTATTTTATTTTGAAACTGTTTTCAGCCACTGATTTTCACTATTTTGGCAGATTTCTGTTTTCGGGCATTATTTGATTATTTAATTATTATTTACTTAATTAATATAATAATTATTTTCAAGATACAAACTATTTTCAAATCGTTTTGAAGCATCGATTGAGTGACCAGTGGGTCTCCTTATATGTATGTATTAGGAATCGACTTACTTTTTAATTATTTTATTTTCCAAGATATATATTTATATTTATAAGTATTTTGAAACTATTTTAAAATTACTTATAATTAAATCCTATTTTTTTTTTGGGAGACCTACTATTTCATGAAATTTTAAACATGGGTTCTAGATATGAAGAGCAATCATGGGGGAGAGGATTAGTGGGTGATTGAGTTCTGATCATTCACTAATTCCTCCATTAGGTGTCTTTCCTTTTATTTTTCGTAGATTGCATGTGTAGGTCGCACCACGAGCACTTAGCTTAGGCTCTCCTAGATCTAAGGACATGGTGTGTTTATTTCATTATTGTACTCCCATGCATTTATTACCTTGAGGGTTAGACAAAACATCACTTTAAACCCATATAATATAGTGTCACTCTAAGGACAATAATTAAGGACTCGTCTAGCAAACTTAGAAGTTTTCTAGGAGCTAGGATTGATCCCGGATTAACATGAAAATTTCAGAACTTAAACTTAGTGACATCATAAGCTTCTCAAAATTTTCTAGGAATTTTTAGGGCTTGTTAGACCCCTTAGTTAACTAACCCTAATTAACTGGTTAAATAAGGCCCCGAGACCTTCCAAAAAATACAATAAATACATCTTAGGTCAGAAAATTACCCATAATACCTTGAACTGACCAGAATATGACCTTTGACTTTAGATAAATAGGGCTCTCTAGTTTGACTTCAGGTTGACTCCTAATTTGACCATAGGTGGAAATTACCATTTTGCCCCTAATAAATCATTAAAAATTATTAAAACTCCCAAATTTTCTCCAAGCCCTTGGGACCACTTTTTTCAGGTCATTCCTGACCTTTTGGGAGTGATTCCAATCAGTTTGGAGCTCATTTGGATCAAAACAGTAAAATTGGCTCTTTCCTAGTTAATTTAGAAAATTCCAATAAATATCCCGATTTTAGAAAATTCATAACTAATTGTAGAAAATTATAAATTAGGCAAACTCAGTGACATTAGACTCCAATTAAGGCCTAGTATTTATTAAAAATCTTAGGATTCCAGAAAATAGCCTAGATTAGAAAGTCAACTTTTTGGTCAACCATAGTTCATATTGGGCCCGAAACTTAGAAAATTCATAACTTTGCCTAGAAAACTCCAATTCCAGTCTAATACATGTCTAACTACTTGTATTAAGGTCTAGTATTTTCCTAAGGTGATAGAAATCCTAAACCTAGTTTGTATCCCATAGTGACTTTTTGGACCCCTAGCTTAGTTCCTAGGAGGACCTAGAACTTTCTAAAATTGGCTAATATAACTTTAACTTCCAACATCATTACCCTAAGCTCCCAAAACTGATTAACAAACTGAAATAATTAAAATGGATCCTAATTCACTAATATTTGAATTTCAACTAAAATATCCTTTTTAAACTCTCAACAAACATGAACTATAGATAACTTTAACTAATTACCCTGTTTAGGACCTATCCAAACCACACCAACCTTACACACACATAGAACTGCTTGCTAGGGCACCACTTCTATATCTAGGTTAGGCCGCTGGGTTTTATTTTTCTGCTGTGTTCCGGAGCTTTCCGTGGCTTTCATTGCATGCTGTTTGAAATTGTTAGTGTGTGTGCTTACTTTTTCTGTACTCTGTGATGTGATGAGCGCTAGATGTACCCCTAGGTTAGGAACATCATATATATACTGTTCTTCCGTGCATGTGTCCATGCTCAATGCTAATAAAAAAAGGGGGGAGCATTATCATGATTTCTAATAATATTTTATGCAGGTGCTTGCTCAGCTTCCCCCTAAATAAAAATGAGGGCTAAAATTAATAATTATAACTACACAGATGGAGCTGCTTAGCCCTCATAATTAAGAGCATGGCTTGGCATAGGGTCAATGGTGTTAGCACTTTCATTTTCATATAAACTGCTTGGGATGATTTTTATTAGGATAACCTTGCAGGGGCTTTAGAATTTTCTTTTGTAAATGAATATAAAAATTTGTAATAATTGTTAAGAGTTGTGAAAACAACTATGAGTCGGGATATTCTTATCCAACTCGGATTACAAAAGAAGAAGGCATCCCTAAAGGGGAGAGTCTTCTTCCATTTGGAAGACTGAGTTGGATGGCTTTAGATATCCAAAGAGAAAAGGTAATACCCCCTTCCAAGGGGGAATTGTCTCTTCGTTTAGATATTCAAGCCACGACGAATCTAAGGAGTCCAAGGAGAAGATTTCCAAGGAGTCCAAGGGGGAGATCCAAAGAGTCTAAGGAGGATAATTTCAAGGAGTCCAAGGAGGAGTGATCCAAAGAAGACTGAAGACCTGAAGACCAATATCCCACTCAAAGTTATTTGCGTCTGTCATAGGCTTAGAAATCCGAGTTGTTGGCAGTGGTGCCCGGCCACTTTATTTTCTGCAAATTCTGGTTGTAATAAGGGCAGTTTGCCTATGGACATTTAGATGATTTATTTTGGGATTTATATTGACGTGTTTACCTGATTGCGCAGTAGAATTACCTGCTTTTTCTATGTTTCTTTCTCGCATGCCGCTTTTGTTTTCGCCTGGATTCCGTTAGGCTCTCTAAGTACTATAAAATTTTTCTACTCATAACCAAAATTTAATATTTAAGTTTTAAATAATTTAGAAACTTAACGAACCTAGGGAATTGTCGGAATCGTCCGGGGTCGCATGCATATTACTACATCTTCTCTCTCCTTCTTATAAGACATCTCCCTGCCTGCGGGTAGAGTCCGGATAATCTGGCATATGAGGATGAAGTGCCAGACCTAGGGAGACTCAGTCTTTTCAAAAAATTATTTTCTATAAGCCTATTTTTAAAGTTCTATAGCATTCATGAGCTGACAGTTCAACTAGCATGCATTGCATTAGCAACCAACTAATTAAAATTTAATTGCATTAGCTAGGAGCATCTGACCCACATAAGTCCAGGACCACTTAGGAAATTCTCTAGATGTCGGTCCTATTTCTAAAGAACTGTACCACCCACCCATCTCTCATAACTGACTTGATAGCATGGTTTTGAATCGATTAGGTGGTTAGCTGTCTCCCCCAATCCAGGCCGGGATAAGTCCAGGTTTTGCACTGCATTAGCTAGGACACTGGTCTTAGTGTTGTTCGTAAAACACTAAGCCCAACCTAGATTTAGGATTTGAGGCTACTACATTCGGTCTCGTAGTATGCCTTAAATAGTAGGTAGGTCCCTTCCTTTCAAGGGCCATAAATTCTACTTATCTGCGTCACAGGATGACGCCACCTCCATCTTTTATCTCACGCATGTGATCGAGTGCTTGATTTATTTTCTCTAGTTTCTGTTTAGTGCCCTAGAGCCTCCGAATGCTGGTATGAGCCACGCATGTTGATTCAGCCTTTCGGATCTTTCTTCCCTTTGAGTAGGATTTCCTAGTCTACCCCTTCATGCCGATCCCACTTTAGAAGAGGATAATGTATGATCCTTAATCGAGAGTTTTCTCAGGCTTCGGCCCGGGATGTAATTAACCACGGGGGCTTGCGTCCGTAGGAAACTTGGCCCCACATCTACTAAACCCCACTCGAGCTCTTATCTCGGGCGGGGGAAACCCGTGACTAGGTCGTGTATATTGCTACCCATCGGGGTGTGTTGGTGAAAGCCTCTATCCTCAATGGTTAGTCGTATGCACGATCCAATCTGTCCCTTCCAATTGACCCGTTCGCGCGGTGCTCTTTCGGAGGTCCACAATTCTAACTTCTTTTTCAAGTTTAAATGAAGTTCATGTTGTTGCCACATAGATGTTGAAGAATGAATTATATTGTTGATTTTGATAACTACTGTTAATAATTAAATGCACTATTATAATCATATTATAAATAAAACATTGTATAATTTCCACATCACTTTAGCTCAATTGTAAAACTTCTTGCTTACTGCTTATTCAATTTATTTTAATTATGAATATTGAATTTTTTAGTAGGTCTCGAGTAGCCTATTGAGCATGTGGTGTGCTCATCATATATATTTTTACATGTTAATTCAGGAAATGGTAAAGTCTCAGCAGAAGTAGAGAAACGTTTGATAACTCAAAAGTTCAAGTTGTAGATTCACTTTTATTTTATAATTATTCTATTATAATTCAATCATTTATGTATATGAGTTAATATAAAGAAAAAGTTACACTAGATTGTACAATACTTTTGTGATAAAAAGTGAGTTGTTTATAATTTTGTAAATAGATGTTTTAGTTGGCTCTTAATTTGCTTATTAATGATGAGACTAATTAGGAATAAGAAAATTTTCTTTTAATTAGATCTTTGGCATGACATCAAGGTAGACGAATAATATTCGATCTCATCATGAATAACTTTTTCCAATTACTCGGTATCCTAAATCAGATACCAATGCCTCCAAATCTCTATTGTATAAAACTCATCTCCCCTATCCTTAGTTCCTTAATATTTTTAGGATACTAAGAATGAATGAGAGGAAATGGAAATGAAATTGATATTTAAAAGCCAAGGGTATGCTAGTAAGAAATAGAAAATTATACATAAAGTTAATTTTCACAAATATTACACCAAGCCACGAGCACACCAACAAAAAATATTCACAAATTTGATGCTAGACTACTATAAAAAGTGAAATTGTATATGATGTGTTCAATTATATCATACCATATTGTAACAAAATCGTATAGCAATCACCATCTTAATTATATGTACGATCTATGGGTCATATGTCTGATGGTTCAAAGAAAAAAAAAATTTAGATTCACATTTTACCACTCATATAAGAGCATCAAAATGATTAAATATGGATATACACAAAGTTAATTTTTCAAGAGTTAATGCGCATGCATAAACACTTGATTCAAGCCGGGCATAAGTTAAGTCACATGCATGCATATCGAGTTACTATCTTAGTGGCTATTACAAAACCATCCTATTTATGCCCAAAGTTTGCTTTGAAATAGACCAATTCAAGTAAAACATCTCTAAAAGAATAGTTAGCCATCTAGCCTATTGTCCACTTATCATATTATGATTGATTTTTGTACTATGGATGAATGCTAGCACTTCTTAATTAGGCTTGAATTTTTCCAAAGAAAATTGTGTACACGTGATGATAGTATTCTATTATTTAAAATCCTCCTTACCACTCTCCTACTCAATTTTTTGGCAACATGTGTATTCTCCAAACTCTATAAATACCAATATTGTTGCAAAATTCCATCTCTTACTTTGTGTTAAGAACTCCAAGTCTCTCTTACTTATGAACTTCCTCCATCTTAAATTCTCTTATGGCACTCAATCTTTCATTTTCTAAGCTTTGTGAAGTAAGTGATAGCTAGCTTCCTTTTTCGTAAAATTAATTATTATTTTAGCTTTGTTATTTCTTAAGTTTTAAATAATGATATTTACTTAATCCATTGTTTCATTATAGCTTCTAAGCATCTATGTAACTTCAACTTGCTAAGTTTTTATTTTGTATATGAATTTCCCATTTTATGATATTCGATTTTGATTTTAATTTTATGCATCTCTTGTTAGTTTTATGGCAACTTATGAAGTTAAAAGAGAGGTCTCATATGGCCTTAAGCCTAAGAAAGGTTCTTATTATTTGATTTTGGGAGTGGTTGCTTGATTTTTTGAAAGGTGAAACCATAAACTCCCAAATGAAGCAGCCATCAACAATTAATATTCTCACCTTCACTGCTGATAATCTTAAGTTGTTTGATGTCACATAGTTACTGCTAAAGCTTTAAGAACATTCTAATTGTGGGATATGATGGCAAAAGGTCTGATCCAAATAGAGGTATAAAGAGCTTTCCTCTAATTGAGATGTTCTGATTGTTCCAAAAAGATCATTTTTTTTTTCATTTTACAAACAGATTAGGCACCAGTATCATGAACCAGATTGAACAGGAGAAACTAAAACCACTGAAACCTCTTTTGTTCTTTCAATTAAGAGCAAAAACACTTCTTCCTTTTTCGATTGAGAGCCGCTAACTACGCCTTCTACTTCTTAGTTCCTTCGTCCACCAATTCTGCGTGACCAAGTTGTGCTAGCGACATCATCTCTCTCTTTCTTTCGCCCACAATCATTGCAAGTTTACTTTAAATTATTTTTGTCGATTTGTTTCCTTGCGGTTTATGATTTTATTATTATTTGTTTACTATTTATGTGGTTTAGATTTCTTTTCGTTGGTATTTTATATGTTAACTAATTTTAATCGTAAATTTAGATTTTGATTGAAATTGCTTTAAGGTTCAATTACATGTTAAGTTCATGATTTTCAGAGTTTATTACATCATAAGCATTGATAAATCTAACTTTAATGTGGGGTAATAGGTTGACTACATTTCACCTATATCATATAGCCATTACTGTCATTGCCTATTTGTGTTGATACTAGCACATACACTTGCCAACTTCATTACTTGTCAACATCAAAGTTAACACACGTCGTTACCTATAAAGCTGATACAAACTATTTGTTAATACTGATTCTTTTTAATTTCATCACTCATCGACACCACTAATGTCATTGTATGACATCAATTATAACGTCGATGCATATAACTAACATCAATATTGATGCCCATTGACTTCTTTGCATGTTATTACTATCGAAATCGATTTATGCATGCCTTCAATACCAACATTAATACCCATCGGTTTCATTGGTCGTTGTTTCTACATGCATGTCATTGCCTATATTGCTAATTTATGCCATTGACAATAACACTGACACCCATTTGACTTTAGCTCGTACCGATGTTGCTAATGTTGTTGCAAACCATGATCTACAAGGCTAACACATGTCATCGACACCAACACTAACTCCTATTGACTTTATTACATGCATCACCACCAACATCATTGTATGTCATCATCTATAAGGCTGATATATATTATTGACAACAATACTAATGCATGCTAACTTCGTCACTCATCATCGCCATCAACATTGAGCAAATCATTAAAAATTAGATTGATTAATATCGTTGACACCAACTTTAACTCTCATCAAAGCTGCTTGAACCTACATCAATCTAGATAACTTTCTGAAGTAGTTCGATAACAAAAAAGGACCAAAGCCGTTTGAATTTGATTCTCTTTTTAGGATATTTCCATTTCTATATTTAGGCTGGCAACTCAAGGAGGATTTTTTGGCAGATAAAGATTTAAGTGAACTTTATTATTTTTATATAAAAAAAGACCTGGCACCACGACACTCTAGATAGCGATGTTGCTGCACCGACCCAAATCACTTCAAAATAAAAAAAATTCGAGAGCTTAGCACCCTACCGCCCCCAAACCTACTGTCGCAACCTTCTGAAGAAAAAAATCCAGGTTTTGATTTTCATGCATACACACCCTTTGTGTAAAAGGCCATTTTTCTCCCAGGATCGTCCGAGACGAAGTTGAAAATTCCCGGGACGATCGGTACAGGTTGTGTTGGAATTTTGGAGACTGAACAGTTCGTCTGGACGATAGGTGGATGTCTGTACGAAAATCTTACAGAGCCTGATCGTCCAGGGACGATATTTAATTTCGTCTGGACGAAAATCGTCCAGAGCCCAAGTCGTCCGTGAGAGTAATTAATTTCGTCTGGACAAAATTTGTCCAGAGCCAAATCGTCCCGGGACGAAGTTGCGATCGTCCGGGATGATCCGTCTGGATATATATAGAAATGAGATATTTTGAAAAGAGAGAGAAAAGCCCAGGAGAGAGAAAATCGAAGGAAAAGAAAGGAAAAGTGATTTTTGGGCGACTCCGGTCCGTTTTCGTCCGTTGCTATAGTTAAAGAAGTTGACCGACTCGAGGTAAAGCACATTCCGCCTTTCTCAATTTTCAGAAACGAGAATTTTGACGAGTTTTCTATTTTGTATTTTGTTTCCGTTAGCGAATTTCGAGTATTATTTTCTTTTGACAAAGGTTTTACCGTGTAACTTTTGGTATGTCTCTGAGATGATAATTGTGCATGTTTTGAGTATTTTCTGAAAGATTTTTACCAGATATTTTGGATTCTGCGGTGCTTTAAGAGAATTGCAAATTATCAGGATGTTATAAAATATTTTGTCAGTACAATGAAAGTCTTACAATGTTGTTGTGAATATTCTGTGGTAATTTGGTAAATTTTTGAATCTGTGAGTTTTGTGTAAATTTCGTATCCTGCCGTTGTGCCGCTGAAATTTTGGACGAATTCTGATTTTTCTGAATTGATTCCTTGAATGAATTAAAGTGTTTGTGTGCTATCAAAAGGGAGTTATAAGGGGCCAAAATCCGTCGAGATTCTGTAAGTGTCAGAGAAGGGTGACATGAGGGGCCAGAATCCGTCGAGATTCTGTAAGTGTCAGGGAAGGGAGACATAAGGGGCCAGAATCCGAGATTCTGTAAGGGTTTGGGAATCTGAATATGTTATCTGAAATATGATGTTTGATAT
Organism: Dendrobium nobile; assembly: GCA_022539455.1. NCBI lineage: Eukaryota > Viridiplantae > Streptophyta > Magnoliopsida > Asparagales > Orchidaceae > Dendrobium > Dendrobium nobile. The sequence continues at coordinate 16,479,469 of CM039727.1, forward strand.
CTAAAATCTGTTATGTGACTTATCTGATATGTTTTATGAATCATCCGATATATGTACGATTCTGGTTATTCCGTACGATTCTGTCTGCTCTGTGACTTGAAAGCTTTATGATATCTATTCTGAATGCCGATTCGATATGACTTCAGTTTTTTGTATTAATTGTTGCTTTATGATTGATCAAGTATATGTTCTATGATTTTTGTACGACCATTTCTGATGTGAATTTCTGATGATTTGGATTGATGAGTGATGTCTTGTTGAGCTGTTAGCTCATCCTTGTTTTTTACGTGGTTTTCAGGTTCTGGGAAAGGGAAGGAGGTCTTGGACTAGACGTTCTGAGTCTGATCTGTGATTAGGTATTTTGTACTTTTGATTTTTGTACAATCATGGCTTATCTGTTCAGTTCTTTCTGTTTGTAAGCCATGTACTGTATATGTATATGATTATTTTGAGGAAAGAAAAGATAGATGTAATGCACTGTATTCGGATGTTTATAGTAGCTCTGTGTTTTTCTGTCTGTGTTATATTTGGAAGAAAGTTTTGAAGCAAATTCCAAAGCCAGATCCTGGATTTATTGGCTCCGTTGCGACCCGATGCGAGCGGGATCCGTCCCGGTCGGGCTGGGTCGTGACAAGCTTTGGTCGTGACAAGCTTTCGTGAAATCTTTTATTAAAATAGTGTATATATTTTGAATTATTAATAAAACAGTAAAAATATATATTTAATATTATTTTAAAAATATTATTTTTATTATTTTATTATTATTATATTATAATATTACTATTTTAAGTATAATATTAATAGACATGCATTATTTTGACTTATTTATGTTGTCAATTATTATTAATATTATTATTATTATTATTTTAATTATACTATTATTATGTTTATTTAAATATGAGAATTATATTTTTAATAATTAGATATTATTTCAATTATTGTAATTAGTTAAAATTACTTAAGATATTATCAATAATTAGCATATTTATTATTTTAAATTTCAGAGATTAATAAACTTTATTTTTGGTCCTCATTTAGGTATTATTTTAATTATTCATTATTTGTGGATTATTTTAAAGCCTTTAATTATTTTAAACTCCCAAAATTCATAACTTCTTCGTCTTAAGTCCGTTGTCGAAGCACAGCGCCTTGATTTAAACGTATTTGTATTCTGCACATTTTAGAGTTGGTTTTGCTCAAAAGTTTTTGATCTGTCTGCAGTTATTTTCAAAACAGTCAATTGTACTATTTTAAAACTATTCAATTATTGTCTTTAAACATCGAAATTGCATAACTTTGTCGTTTTAAGTCCGCTGTCGACGCACAGCACCTTGTTTTGAATGTACTCTGAATTCTGTATATTTTAAAACTATTTTCAGATGAAAATTTTATCTTTATCTCCTGTTATTTCAAAAACAGCAAAACTACACTATTTTAAAATATTATTTTATTGTATTTGAACTTGTAAATTTCGTATCTTCGTCGTTTTAACTCGGATTTTTGCGTATAACCCCTCGTTCTTTTCAGAAAAGCGAGCTTTATGTTTTGGAACCACTTCCAACCCCTGATTTTGGCTGTTTTGACAGATCACTATTTGAATTCGATTATTCGGGTATTTTTGATATTAAATATTAATTATGATAATTATTTTTAGGATACAAATTATTTTTAAATCATTTTGAGGCGTTGATTGAGTGATCAGTGGGTCTCCTTATATCTATGCATTATGAATTGACTTACTTTTAAATTATTTTATTTTTCAAAATATATATTTATATTTATAAGTATTTTGAAACTATTTTAAAATTACTTATAATTAAATCCTAATTCCGGGAGATCCGCTATTGCATGAAACTTTAAACATGGGTTCTATGAATGAAGAGCAATCATGGGGGAGAGGATTAGTGAGTGATTGAGTCCCAATCATTCACTAATCCTTTCTTTAGGTGTTTGTCTTTTTATTTTTCGTAGATTGCATGTATAGGATTGCACCACGAGCACTTAGCCTAGGCTCTCCTAGATTTAAGGACATGGTGTGTTTATTTTATTTTTGTACTCCCTTGCATTTATTACCTTGAGGGTTAGACAAAACATCACTTTAAACTTCTATAACGTAGTGACACCCTAAGGACAAAAATTAAGGACCCGTCTAGCGAACTTAGAAGTTTTCTAGGGACTAGGATAGACCCCAGAACGACATGAAAATCACAACACTTAAACTTAGTGACATCTAAAACATCACTGAATTTTCTAGGAATTTTTAGGAGTCTTTAGACCCCTTAGTTAACTAACCCTAATTAACTGGTTAAATAAGGCCTCGAGACCTTCCAAAAAATACAATAAATACATCTTAGGTCAGAAAATTACCCATAATACCTCAAATTGACCAGAATCTGATCCTTGACCTTAGATAAATAGGGCTCGCTAGTTTGACTTCAGGTTGACTCCTAATTTGGCCATAGGTGGAAATTACCGTTTTGCCCCTAATAATTCATTAAAAATTATTAAAAATCCCAAATTTTCTTCAAACACTTGAAAACACTTTTTTAGGTCATTCCTGACCTTTGGTAGTGATTCTAATCAGTTTGGAGCTGATTTGGATCAAAACAATAAAATCAGGCCCTTTATTAGGAAATTTAGAAATTCCCTTAAATACCCTGAACTTAGAAAATTCATAACTTTGCCTAGAAAACTCTGATTTTAGTGTGCTACCTGTCTAACTACTCATATTAAGGTCTAGTATTTTCCTAAGGTGATAGGAGGCCCAGACTTAGCCTTTTTCCCATAGTGACTTTTTGGACCCCTCAACTTAGTTCCTAGGAGGACCTAGAACTTTCCAAAATTGGCTAATATAACTTTAACTTTAAATATCAGTTCCCTAAGCTCTTAAAATTGAACAACAAACTGAAATAATTAAAATGGACCTAATTCACTAATATTTGAATTTCAACTAAAATATCCTTTTCAGACTCTCAACAAATATGAACTGTAGATAATTTTAACTAATTACCCTGCTTAGGACCTATCCAAACCACACTAGCCTTACACACACGTAGAATTATTTGCTAGGGCACCACTTCTAGATCTAGGTTAGGCCGCTGGATTTTACTTTTCTGCTGTGTGTCGGAGCTTTCGTGGATTTCATTGCATGCTGGTTGAAATTGTTGGTGTTTATGCTTACTTTTTCTGTACTCTGTGATGTGATGAGCGCTAGATCTACCCCTAGGTTAGGAACGTCATATATGTATATATATATTGTTTTTCCGTGCAGGTGGCCATGCTCAATGCTAATAAAAAAGGGGGGAGCATTATCATAATTTCTAATAATGTTTTATGCAGGTGCTTGCTCAGCTTCCCCCCAAATAAAAATGAGGGCTAAAATTAATAATTATAACTGCACAGGTGGAGCTGTTTAGCCCTCAAAATTAAGAGCATGGCTTGGCACAAGGTCAATGGTGTTAGCACTTTTATTTTTTTTTATATAAACTGCTTGGGATGATTATTAGGATAACCTTGCAGGTGATTTAGAATTTACTGCTTTTCAATAAATGTAAATTTGTATGTAATAATTATTAAGAGTTGTGAAAACAACTTTTGAGTTGGGATATTCTTATCCAGCTCGGATTCTAAAAGAAGAAGGCATCCTTAAGGGGAGAGTCTTCTTCCATTTGGAAGATCGAGCTGGATGGCTTTAGATATCCAAAGAGAAAAGGCAATACCCCATACTGGGGGAATTGTCTCTTCGTTTGGATATTCAAGCCACGACGGATCCAAGGAGTCCAAGGAGGAGAGATCCAAGGAGTCCAAGGAGGAGAGATCCAAGAAGTCCAAGGAGAAGATATCCAGAAGACTAAAGATTTGAAGACCCAATATCCCACTCAAAGTTGTTGGCGTCTGTCATAGGCTTAGAAATCCGGGTTGTTGGCAGTGGTGCCCGGCCACTTTATTTTCTGTATATCTGGGGTGTAATAAGGGCAATTTGCCTATGGCCATTTAGTTGATTATTTTTGGATTTATATTGATGTTTTACCTGATTGCGCAGTAGAAATTACATGTTTTTCTTAGGTTTCTTTCTTGCATGCCGCTTTTGCTTTCGCCTGGATTTCGTTAAGCTCTTCTAAGGACTATAAAAAAATATTTTATATTCATAACTAATTTCTAAAAATTTAAGTTTAAATAACATAGAAACTTAACGAACTTAGGGAATTGCCGGAATCGTCCGGGGTCGCATGCATATTACTGCATTTCTTCTTTCCTTGCTATAAGACATCTCCCTGCCTGCGGGTAGAGTCCGGATAATCTGGCCTATGAGGATGAAGTGCCGGACCTAGGGAGACTCAGTCTTTTCTAAAAATTTATTTTCTATAAGCCTGTTTTTAAAGTTCTATAGCATTCATGAGCTGACAATTCAACTAGCATGCATTGCATTAGTAACCAACTAATTAAAATTTAATTGCATTAGCTAGGAGCATCTAACCCACATAAGTCCAGGACCACTTAGAAAATCCTCTAGATGTCGGTCCTATTTCCAATAACTGTACCACCCACCCATCTTTCATAATTGACTTGACAGCATGGTTTTGAATCGATTAGGTGGTTAGCTGGCTCCCCCATCTAGGCTGGGATAAGTCCAGGTTTTGCACTGCATTAGCTAGGACACAGGTCTTAGTGTTTTGTAGAGCACTAAGCCTAACCTAGATTTAGGATTCGAGGCTACTACATTCGGTCTCGTAGTATGCCTTAAATAGTAGGTAGGTCCCTTCTTTTCAGGAACCCTAAATCCTACTTATCTGCGTCACAGGATGACGCCACCTCCATCTTTTCTCTCACGCATGTGATTGAGTGTTTGATTTATTTTCTCCAGTTTCTGTTTAGTGCTCTAGAGCCTCCGAATGCTGGTGTGAACCACGCATGTTGATTCAGCCCTTTGGACCTTTCTTCCTTTTGGATAGGATTTCCTAGTCTATACCCATGTGCCAATCCCACTTTAGCAGAGGATAATGTATGATCCTTAATCGAGAGTTTTCTCAGGCTCCAGCCTGGGATGTAATTAACCACGGGAGCTTGCGCCCGTGGGAAACTTGGCCCCACATCTACTAAACCCCATTCGAGCTCTTACATCGGGTGGGGGAAACCCGTGATTTGGTCATGTATATTACTACCTATCGGGGTGTGTTGGCGACAGTCTCTATCCCCAATGGTCAGTCGTATGCACGATCCAATCTGTCCCTTCCAATTGACCCGTTCGCGCGGTGCTCTTTCGGAGATCCACAGCAGACACTTTGGGTAGGAAATCTTCTGGAATATCAGGTATTCACCTTACTTTTGATGAGTATTTGATACGAGATATGGAGAGATTACAGTTAGAGGTGATTTCCTCTACTGGTCTGGATTCTATTATTTTGACTTAGATGAATATCCAACCTTCTCTGGAAGAAAGGATTCAGGAAGTTTAGAAGTCAGACTCCGATTATTTGAAGTTGATTGCTCAAATTGAATATGGTAAGAAACCTAAACTCTGAGTTTCTAATTCTGGTGTTATTTTCTGTAAGAACAAATTATGGATTCCTGTGTTTGGAGATTTGAGGAAAGAGATTCTTTATGAATCACACCATTCAGGCTATACAATACATCCGGGAAGTGGCAAGATGTACGGAGACATGAAAAGTTTATTCTGGTGGCCTGGAATGAAAAAGGATATAGCGGATTTTATTTTGAAATTTGAAGCCTGTCAGTTGGTGAAGGCAGAGCATCAGCGACCAAGAGGTCTTTTGCAATCGTTGCCTATTCCTGAGTGGAAATGGGAGGAGGTAACAATGGATTTTGCTATGGGTTTTCCTCGATCAAGGCAAGGACACAATGCCATCTGGGTGATTGTGGATCGATTGACGAAGTCTGCACACTTTCTTTCGATCAGGCAGGCAGATCCGGTGGATAAGTTGGCACAGTTATATGTGAAGGAGATTGTCAGATTACATGGTGTGCCTAAAGTGATTGTATCTGATCGAGATGGACGGTTTACTTCCAGACTTTGGAAGGGTATTCAACAAGGCTTGGGTACGAAGTTGCATTTCAGTACGGCATTTCATCCGCAGACTGACGGACAGTCTGAGAGGACTATCCAGGTACTGGAAGATCTTCTGAGATTATGTGTTTTGGATTTTGGAGGAAGCTAGGAAGATCATATTCCTTTGATCGAATTTGCTTATAATAACAATTTTCAGTCTAGCATTGGTATGTCACCTTATGAAGCTTTGTATGGTCATAAGTGTAGAACTCCTTTGACTCTGATTGAGGTAGGAGATAGACAAGAAATGGGTGCTATATTTGTGGATGAAACTGTTATGAAAATCAACTTGATTAAAGAAAGATTGAAAGCTGCACAAGATAGACAACAGAAGTATTACAATCAGAAGCACAGATTTATGGAATTTCAAGTTGGTGACTTTGTGTATATCAAAGTCAGTCCAATGAAAGGAGTCAGCAGATTTGGAAGAGTGAGTAAGCTCAGTCCAAGATATGTTGGACCTTTTAAAATTCTTGAAAGGATTGATAAGTCTGCTTACAGACTGTTACTATCTGATCAGATGTCTGATGTGCACAATGTTTTTCACGTATCTACTTTGAGAAAGTGGATATCTGATTCTGAAAAGAAGTTTTCTGCTGATGAGGTTGAGATTCAAGAGAATCTGCAGTACAAAGAAGAACCTGAGTTGATTTTGGCTTACGATATTTGTAAGTTAAGAAGTAAACAGATTCCTATGGTTAAAGTTCAGTGGAAGCACCGAACAGCATGGGAAGCAACTTGGGAGAAGGAGTCGGACATGAGGCATTCGTATTCGTATCTGTTTTGACTGAGTTTTGGATTGGCAATGTCGAGGACGACATTTTTCTGAAGTTGGGGAGATTGTAAAGGCCATTTTTCTCCCAGGATCGTCCGGGACGAAGTTGAATCGTCCCGGGACGATCGGTACAGGTTGTGTTGGTATTTTGGAGACTGAACAGTTCGTCTGGACGATAGGTGGATCGTCTGTACGAAAATCTTACAGAGCCTGATCGTCTAGGGACGATATTTAATTTCGTCTGGACGAAAATCGTCCAGAGCCCAAGTCGTCCGTGACGGTAATTAATTTCGTCTGGACGAAATTCGTCCAGAGCCAAATCGTCCCGGGACGAAGTTGCGATCGTCCGGGACGATCCGTCTGGATATATATAGAAATGAGATATTTTGAAGAGAGAGAAAAGCCCAGGAGAGAGAAAATTAAAGGAAAAGTGATTTTTGGGCTACTTCGGTCCGTTTTCGTCCGTTGCTATAGTTAAAGAAGTTGACCGACTCGAGGTAAAGCACATTCCGCCTTTCTCAATTTTCAAAAATGAGGATTTTGATGAGTTTTCTGTTTTGTATTTTGTTTCCGTTAGCGAATTTCGGGTATTATTTTATTTTGACAAAGGTTTTACCGTGTAACTTTTGGTATGTCTCTGAGATGATAATTGTGCACGTTTTGAGTATTTTTTGAAAGATTTTTACTGGATATTTTGGATTCTGCGATGTTTTAAGCGAACTGCAAATTATTAGGATGTTGTAAAATATTTTGTCAGTACAATGAAAGTCTTACAATGTTGTTGTGAATGTTCTGTGATAATTTGGTAAATTTTTGAATCTGTGAGTTTTGTGTAAATTCCGTATCCTGCCGTTGTGCCGCTGAAATTTTGGACGAATTCTGATTTTTCTGAATTGATTCATTGAATGAATTAAAGTGTTTGTGTGCTATCAAAAGGGAGTTATAAGGGGCCAGAATCCGTCGAGATTCTGTAAGTGCCAGAGAAGGGTGACATGAGGGGCCAGAATCTGTCAAGATTCTGTAAGTGTCAGGGAGGGGAGACATAAGGGGCCAGAATCCGAGATTATGTAAGGGTCTGGGAATCTGAATATGTTATCTGAAATATGATGTTTGATATCTGAAATCTGTTATGTGACTTATATAATCTGTTTTATGAATCATCCGATATATGTACGATTCTGGTTATTCCGTACGATTCTGTCTGCTCTGTGACTTGAAAGCTTTATGATATCTGTTCTGAACGCCAATTCGATATGACTTCAGTTTTCTGTATTAATTGTTGCTTTATGATTGATCAAGTATCTGTTCTATGATTTTCGTACTGCCATTTCTGATGTGAATTTCTGATGATTTGGATTGATGAGTGATGTCTTGCTGAGCTGTTAGCTCATCCTTGTTTTCTACGTGGTTTTCAGGTTCTGGGAAAGGGAAGGAGGTTTTGGACTAGACGTTCTGAGTCTGATCTGTGATTAGGTATTTTGTACTTTTGATTTTTGTACAGTCATGGCTTATCTGTTCTTTTCTGTTCTTTTTGTCTGTAAGCCATGTACTGTATATGTATATGATTATTTTGAGGAAAGAAAAGATAGATGTACTGCGCTGTATTCGGATGTTTATAGTAGCTGTGTTTTTCTGTCTGTGTTATATTTGGAAGAAAGTTTTGAAGCAAATTCCAAAGCCAAATCCTGGATTTGTTGGCTCCGTCGCGACCCGATGCGAGCGGGATCCGTCCTGATCGGGTTGGGTCGTGACAAGCTTTTGTGGTATCAGAGGTCTTGCTCTCTGTTTTGGTGGTGAGATGGTTATGATTTTTGGAGAAGTTGAGGTTTGGTTTATTGTTGCATTCTTGTTTTGGGTGGCCGGGTTTTCATTTTCTGTGTTGTTTTGGCTGATTGCTTTGTGGTCAAGTTTATTGGTGCCTTCTGCTAGCAGTATGATTTGGTTGACTAACTGAATTTTTATCTGTGGCCTTTCTCTATTTTGTTGCGTTCGGAGGATTTGGTTGTCGTGTTGATGGTCCTGTTCTTATTGAGTGGCGTTTTTGTGGTAAGGGTTACAATTGATTTGGTGGTTGTTTTGGTGGTAGATTATTCGAAGTGTAGCTACTCTATTATATAGTTTCTATTTATATCTGATGTTTCTTCTTTGTGAGATTTTTATGATTTGCTCATTTTGATAACTAGATATGCTGGGATTGATTTGTTGGCGTTTCTATTGTGGCTCTTGTTCTTGCTAGGGTTCGTTTCCTTTCATGTTTGACGTTATTTCATTTTAAGGTCTTTTTACAGGTTTGCTGATTGCTTTCTACTGCCTATTAGTATTTTGAGCTCTGATGTTGATCATTTTGGATATTTTTTAGGTCTTGGCTCCATACTAATCTTTTATTATTATTATTATTATTAATTTTTAACTAGTAACTACGGCAAATAAATTATTATAAGTATACATGTCATACGCTTGTATTAAGAGGTTCGAGCAATTATCTATCAAATTTATAAATTTATCTAAATCACTCAAATTAGATGTGCAGTATAAAAATGGTGAAATTTTCTTTTCTCAAACTAAGTATATTAATTAATTTGATTATATAGTTCAGCATGAAGGGGTTTCAAATCCATATGCACACCCATGAACTTATCAACTAAGTTAGATAAGGGCATCTCCAACCGAAAATCTCATTTTTCACTCCAAAATATCGTGAAACTAAAAAATGCCGTGATTAATCTTCAATCGAATGTCATTTAACCCCGTAACGATCGTTTGCGCGTTTCTTCGGCAAGTTCGATAGAGTCTAAAAAATGGCGAAGATGAACAGTGCAACGCCAATATTGACGTCGCACTATTCATCCTCGATGAAATGGCGTAAGAATTGCCGCTCGGTTGGAGCGACCGAAGAACGGCCATCGGAGATGCTTTAAGGTCCTTAGGTGGGAAATCAATAAAACCTAAGCTCTAAATAGGCATGATGGGTTCAATACTGCACTTAAAACTGCTAGTAGACCTAACATAGCATTTTGTTGTAGGAAAATGTACTAGATTTCCAGGCTGATTCTAGATAATCCCATTTGACTATAATATAAACAGATCTTTAGATACTGATTAGTACACTTAATTTAGACTTACGATACATTAAGTATGATTTTTCATTTCAACTTATATGATATTCTAATGTTGACTATGCTGAATGCAGAATTGACCTAAAGAGTAATGGAAACTAATTTGTTCTTTGAATTTTTTATTTTTATTTTTAGTTTAAGGGTCATTTGATTGACTAAAAAAAGAATGATATGTAAAAAGAATATTTTGAAGTTATTTGGATGAGTGTAAAGTAAATTTAGGTGAATGCTATTTTTTGTTTGATTAAAAGTAAAATGAATGTAATGTAAAGTTTAAAATGGTGTCCGGTAGCGGGTGAAAGCTACGGCGGAGGGTTGCGGCGACGATGGTGGCTGGCGGGTGGCGGCGGTCGGATAGTGGTGGTGGTGGTCAGTGGGTGGCGGCGGTGGTGGATGGCGACTGACGGCGGTCGTGGCCGGAAGGTTACGATAGTGGTGGTTGGCAGCAGGCGACGGCAGGTGGCCATCGGATGGTGGCTAGCCATTGACGGTAGTCGTGGTAGGTGGGTGTCAGGTAGGGGTGTCAAAATTTGTCCTGATTCAGAAAATTTAGGGTTCGAGTTCAAGATTCCAACTCATTTCTAAATCCTGGTCGGGTTTTGTTGACTCGGAAACCTCAAATCATCCCGGGCTTGACCTGAGTGCTACGGATTCGTGCTAGATCGCCTGCATCCAGTCGCCCAGAGTCCGTCGCGCAGGCTATGTCGCGTCCAATGTGATGTCCAACACTCCTACTGTCACTGTCAGCTAGGGGTGTCAATTCGGGTTAACAGATCAGGTTCGAGTCGAACCTGATTTGACCTGGCCGTAAATGGATCGACACTAATCCAAACCATCTTTGCAACGGATTAGAGTTGTCAACCAGAATTTGAGGAAGTTAGCGAACGCGAGCCAGGAGGCCAGCCAGCACGGGTTGAGGAGGTGAAATTCTTTCTCGATTGTAGAAATAAAATATATAATTATAGATAGTTGTGTTGCATTATTAATGTAGATTATTATTTTCTTTCACCTTCTCTTCTTCCGTCGAGCACCTAATAGCTGCTCGATCATCACATCCACTGCCTCTATCCAATCCAAAGTCGAAGCGCATTCCTACAAAGGTTTGCTACACCGCTAGCTGCAGTTGGAGCCTGCATGGCTCAGGTGGGAAGCTGGAAGAGTAAATTAAAAGAGCCAACCCTTTCGAAGCTACCACAATACCTTTCCACCAGTCCCCGCCTTCAATCTAAGCCTCAATCGCCACCCTCTTCTTGATTGCGTCCTTCAAGGTGAAGCAGTCGCTATCTTCTCGCTTCATTAATCTTGATTACCTCTGTCTTTCTAGCGATGCTGGCACCATTGCGTTTCATGGAGCCTTTTCAGGAGACAGCCTGATCATCTTTTCAATGAAGCACAAAAGGGAAGTGAGCATCTACGAGCTCATTAACAACATTAAGAATGGGTATCAGGTACTCTTCTTGTCAAAGGGATCCTCGAAACCATTTCCACTTCAAAGTATATTGGCTGGTGCCCTAGGGCTGGGGGTAGGACTGGCCGGTCTGTGCTGGTCACGGCGTGATGGATATTTTTTGTTGCCATGGCCATCCAATCAAAATGAGTCTTCCACTGAGTCTCTGGCAACTGTTGCTGGATTGCGAAATCTGGGGAACAATTGCTTTCTTAATTGTATTTTACAGGTAACATTTTTTTTTTTGTGATCAGATACTTGTTAATGTATAAAATACAAACATTGTGAATAGTAAAATGTATCACGATAGTTTCTTTACCTTAGAACTATTTGTGGATTGTTACTATGGATGTTAACTGCGTACATGTTTATTCATAATTATGACTATATACTGAGTAATCGTGACTTTTTTGCATACACATGCATTTTTTTTATTATGTTTGCATTCTTGATCCGCGGTTGTGTACAATGGTCACCATGCTTTGTTGCCAATTTATAGAATGGTATTTGCTAGTCTGTGTGAAATTTGATTGTGTCGATCAATCGGGTTGTAATGTTTCCATGTACCTCAACTTAGTTTGTTGTACTTGCTTGGGGGCTGCGCGGTCTCCTCCCCCTGCTTGGGTTCAGTTGCTTTGCACAAGAAAATTTGTTCTTTCGTACAATGCCCCCTCGGACACTATGTAATCTGATTGTCTATCAATAAAAGTGACGTGACACGTTCTGCTGGGTACTAGTTATGGTGATCATTGTCTTGTTATGCGTTAGTTTGCAAATCCCCATCAAATGTCTTATTTTTTTTAAGGATTTAAAGAACTGCCTTTGAAGGATCTTGATCGCTCATGGTATATAAAACAAAGCAGCTTTCTGCAGCGTTGAGTATTCGAGAATTATTTTCATTATTCTGAAGTAGATGAGTTTATTGTAATTGCATTTCCCTTGACATTGGGTTAGATTTTATTTATTTCTAGGGTTGAGACTTTGTATAAGCACAGATACCCCTAGTAAACTAACAAGCTTGATTGCGAAAGCAATCTTTGAGTAATTAGGTTGCTTAACTCAATATGTTGAAGGCTTTCTGGCTATGCAAGGCTAGGGAAACAAATTTGGGGAAAGATTGGCTGTCCCTATTAAGATCTAATGAATTCATCATTCATAGTTTATTAGGGTTATCTATCTTTGGCTATGAGGGAGTTTTAGCTATGTTTTGAAACTTCATTGTTTCCCATCATGGATTACCTCATCCAAACAATTTCCCAAAAAATTGAGGTTTGAAGGTTATTTGCTTTTTGTTCTTACAGGAGCCTTGGTTTGCTAAAAAATTTTGATAGCATGGAGCCATAGCTCAACTCCATTGCTCCAAATTGAAGATCTAGACAGATATGATTTAGTTTAGAGTCTTAACTCCACAGTTTTTGTGCCTAGATAGAATTTTCAGAGAAATACTTTACTAATTCTAGGAATTAAATCTGCCTTAAGCCTTGGCTCTGGATTTTTTAATTACGAACTTAATATTATTCATTTTATATGAGGCTTTAACTTGAATAAGGTCTGTAACAATTCCTGAAGCTAAAGGTTTTTTTTTTTTTTAAAGACAAAGCATTGGCTAGATATGTGAAATTCAAGGACATTTTGCCTTGGCTCCTTCTCATAAAGAAGATTTTAATTTGATTGGTTTATAATTGAGGCCTTAGCCAAAATATCTAGGTTTCAAAAAATTTTAGCAGAACATGTAGCCTAGCTCTAGATAGACAAACCATGACCTTAATCTTGTTTTTGAAAGGCCTTAGCCAGAATGTGGCGAAATTTCTATGCAGCAATTCACAGGACTTTATCTTGAAACATTGTTTTTGGTGCATGGCCTTGGTCACCTCCAGAGGAACTCATTAGCTGGGGACCTTTGGCTTGAAGTGTTATTGGATTCCTTGCCCCATTGATGCTGATATTTCACAATTTTATGTTGTTTGTAATGCGCAATATATCAATCTATTGCCTTAGCATGCTTCCTTATGTAGCTGATACCACTAGACGTTTGAGAAATTAAAAGGGACTAAATGGTGCTCTGGCATGCCTAATATTGCTATAAAAGCAAATGAGATGTCAACATGTGTAATGATATACTTTTTTGGGTGCGTGCATCCAGCCAAATTATTGTTAGTAGGTCAACCATAATATCCAACAGCCTAGGGGCTCATGATCTATTTTATATTTAATAATGAACTTTTGAATATCTATTGGATTTTCTTATTATTTTGTCACGACCCGTCCCGGATGCTCGATCTAACGAGGCGGGTACGAAAGGTCGGACGATAGTACATTTCCAAAAGTATTAGATAACTAGTCCTCAAAACTTTTACAAAAACTAAAGAGCCACTAAACACAAAAATCTATTTTACCTGTTGTCATTTGCACCTCGCCTTCTGTAAATATATTCTTCTCTTTCAGCCATTACTTCTCTTAGGAATTACCTGAAACATTTAAACTTGTGGTTTGAGTTTACTAAGTAAACTCAATGGGAATTATATAAATTTATCTTTATAAAAATGGATTAATATATGTTCTTTCTTTTCTTAATCTTTTTCTTTTATTTCATTAACTTATACTTCTTTGGATATTTTCATTTATACTATTTCGAAACAATGTTATCTTAAATTTTTCATTTACATTTCCTTTTCCCATTCGATTTATGCAGGAGCACCGTCTTAAAGTACCCAAAGGTACAACCTTTTCCAATTGATTTCCTTTTCCCCTTTTCCATAGAAATTTCCTTTTTCTTTTTCGTGCACGAGTACGGCGTCCCCAGCCAGTACCATAAGGGGGTGACTCCTGTCATTTTGTAATACCCTTTTCCTTTATTTTCTTTTCATTTCTCATTTTCATCCTTATAGTTATCATTGCATATAACATATATCACATGTATCCTTATAAATTATTTCCTTTTCTTTTCTCATAAGCTTATCATAGATGGATTCTTTCTTAAGACTATAACATCATAAGGATTTGTCTTCATCATTTTATAATACCATATTTTAATCAATTATTTAGAAAATTGAAATCATGAATAAAACATAAAATAATATAATTTACCCACTTTGAACTTTTCAGGCCTTCGATGCTTGATCTATTCTTGAATCAATTTCTCTTCTTGCTAAATCCTCGCGGGATCAACACTTATGACTTGAATCTTTCACTTTCAAAAACCCTAATTTCAAACAACAACTTCTATCAATATAATATTTTGATTTAAATTCTAAATATCATTAAAACTGAAATTGGAAGGAATTCACTTACACTTTTGAATGGAGACTTCTCAAAACTATCAAAATCCTTCTTCTCGAAATTTCCTTTCTCTCCCAATTTCCTTTTTCTTCGCTACAATCTCTTCCCTAACCTTCAAGAAATAAATTGTTCACTTTAAATGAAGTAGAAGAAGAAATTTATAGGAAAATCCGAAAGAAATTCAACAAACCTTCTTCTCTTAATCCTTCTCGTCCGTTTCTCTTGTTCTTCAATTTCTCCCAAAATAACACTCTGATAACGATAAGAATGAAAATGAATAGTTATTTCTTATCCTAGAAGGTAATCACTTGCTAAAATTGGAGAAAGAAGAAACCTACCTCGCTCTCTCGTGAAGCCCGACCGTCCGCCCTTTCTGTTCGTGCGAACTGCCTGTTTCGCGATTTGTCTGTTCGCGGAATTATAAAAGCGGGCCGGCCGGTTCGGTTGAACCGGCCGGAAGAACCGGTTATTACAATCTCCCTTCCTTAAAAAATTTTCGTCCTCGAAATTAAACAAGTAATATGAAACATACCTTAATTAAAAAGATGAGGATATTGACTCCTCATTTCAGCTTCTCGCTCCCAGGTGGCATCTCTTTCTAATCCATGTTTCCATAAAATCTTCACAAAAGGAATTGCTTTATGCCTCAACTGTTTTACATCATATTCCAATATCCTTTCTGGTTCTTCTATATATTTCAAATCAGGCTGCAATTTAATGGATTCTGACTGTACTCTCTTTGAATCATCTGAGACATACTTCCGATGCACTGATATGTGAAACACGTTATGAATTCCTTGCATGTGTGCTGGTAGATCCAATCTGTATGCCATATTCCCAATCTTTTCAATGATTTCATAGAGACCTATGAATCTTGGGCTCAACTTCCCTACCTTTCCAAACCTTTGAACACCTTTCATTGGGCTAACTTTTAAGAAAACAAACTCTCCAACTTCGAATTCCACTGGTCGGTGCTTAGCATCATAATATTTCCGTTGCCTGTCTTGAACTGCCTTTAATCTGTCTCTAATCTGATGAGGACATCGAAGATCAACGGCTACGATCGTGTTTACTTATCTTGATGTAGTTTATTTGTTATTTGTGCTTTTCCATTTATACCCTCACTTGAGGGCTTTGTTTTATGTTTGCCCTAGGGGCAATTATGTCTTTTTATTTTTCCTTCATGTAGTTGGCTATTTAAGCCCTCCCCTTCTCTTGTATTGGGATGATGAATATTGAAATGAAAAATTTGTGTTTGTTTCTACTTCTTCTTGCATGAGAGCTTGAGAAGGGAGAGAGCTCAAGGGGAGCAAATCGCAAGGCCCGCCAGTCGTTGGAAGAGTCCGCGGCTCGTGGTATTTTCTTCTTCTATCTTTTGTTTTCCCTCACCTTTTTTTTCTTTCCCCATCCACCGTCCCCTCTCCAACCAATCTCCACCCGTGGCCTCACCTTCCACCACCTCTTCCACCACCCAACCGCCGGCCACTACCTTGCCCCAAGCCATGATGAAGATGTCAATCATCATAATGGCTCCTTAATTGTGGCCTAGCAATAAATGAAGGAGTTACCAATTTTTGAATTTCAAAATATTTTCTAATATACTAACTCTATTTTAGGAAAGTGTTCACACCTCATTCAAATCAATTTCTATTTGATTTGGATTTAAAATCTCCCATCCTAATTTACATATCTTAATATTGCATGCATTAAATAATTATTTCAAGCCTTTTCCGTTAACTGCCGCTGGCCTCCCCATTAGATTTAGAATAAATCTGCCTTAAAGCCAATTCATTCTCTTTGGAAATATTTTCAAACCAGAGAATTTTGTTTGGCTGAAAAATCCCAAGCCCCACCTCCTTTAATTCCGGCTCAGTCATTGCTTTCCTTTTTTATTCTTTTGGAATTAAGCCCCACCGCCTCTCATGCTCCACCGCCTCCCTCCTCTCTACTAATTGCTCCAAACGGATTCTCTAGTGCTGAACCTGAAGCTTGGAATTTATTCTCAGCCTTATCATCTCCTTTGAGGCGTGATTCTTCCCCCAACCTTCTCTAGATCCTATTCTACTAAAATCTGGAAATTCATCTCAGATTTTTTGTAGAAACCTGAAACTGTTTTCAGATTTTGATAGGAAGAGGTTGGGAGCTTACTTCCTCTTCCCTTCAAACCAGAGATTTCCAGCACGGATTATTTGTTTCCCAGCAACTTGAAGCTTCAAAATTGCTGCTGTCCTGGTGATTCCAGCAAAGGAAAGTCAGTTTAGTTTGCTGCCAGAACCCTCATACTGCTGTCCAACGCTCTCTTATAGCTGTTGTTTGGATTTCCTAAGTTATACAGCTTGCTGTCTACGTATGCCAGCAAAGATACCCTGCTGTCCAGCATTGTGGAAGACCTCGATTTGCTGTTAATTTCCCCACAGCTGACCACGAGATTCACCAAAATTCTAACTTTCCAACAACCTTGCCGGAGTGCGTATTTCTCTTGTCTTCGGGTAAACTCAACATCCGGTTCGTTATCTTCATAGTTACATCCTTGATTGTGGTTCTTATTATAGTCATGAAGATAATGTTAATACTTCTCCGCTAATGCCTAATAATTAGAAGAGTAGTGTGAGGGATCTTCTCATAGTAACTAATCTCATTGTTAGTCTAGGGATATTTGTGGAAAACCATTCATGTACGCAATATTAGATTGACTTGATTGTTATATGAACTTAACTCTTACGCGTGTGATTCAACCTAAGCTCAACTTTCTGCTCTTAATGTTTTATCACGTCGTTCAAATCATCGTAAAGACCTAATTATTCGCTCTCTCTAAAATTAAACGTGCAAATTCATTATGAAAGTCATCTTCGCATGGATTGTATCACATCATAATCAATCTGATTTTGCTAGTAGCCTCATCTACCATTTCAGTTCCAATTATCTTTCTTTCACCAGTTTCTACCCAACACAAGGGTGTTCTGCACTTTCTTCCATAAAGGACTTCATATGGTGCCATTCCAATACTAGCCTGAAAACTGTTGTTGTAAGCAAAAATGGTATGTGAGTCTCCCAATTTCCTCCAAAATCTAATACACATAATCGCATTAAATCCTCCAAAGTTTGAATTGTTCTTTCTGATTGCCCATCTGTCTGTGGATGAAATGCAGTACTGAAAGTCAATCGTGTACCCAAAGCTTTTTGAATTTTCTTCCACAATTTAGAAGTAAAATGGGCATCTCTGTCTGAAACTATAGATTTTGGAATCCTATGCAATCTCACAATTTCATCAACATATAGCTTTGCCAACTTTTCCACTGAATCTGTCTGTCTGATTGGTAAGAAATGAGCTGATTTGGTTAATCTGTCAATAATGACTCATATTGCATCTCGACTCTGCCTTGACCTAGGTAACCCAACTACAAAATCCATCGCAATGTCTTCCCATTTCCACTCAGGTATAGGTAGGGGTTGCAGTTGTCCACTTGGCCTTTGATGTTCTGCTTTTATCATTTGACAGGGAATGCATTTTGCTACAAATTCTGCAACACTTCTCTTTAATCCTGGCCACCAAAATAAACCTCTGAGTTCCTGATACATCTTTGTACTGCCTGGGTGAATTTCATAAGTTGAGAGATGAGCTTCCTGCAATATCTCTTCTCTTAAGCTTCCAGCATTTGGAATACAAATCCTGCCTTTATACTTTAATAACCCTTCTCCATTAATAACAAAGTTCTCTAATTGTCCTGCTTGTACCTTCTGTATGATGGCCTGAAATTTTTCATCTTGAGATAATGAATTGAGCACTCTATCTTTCAAGGTAGATTGGATCATCAGTTGATTCAACATCATATCTTTTGTCTCTTTCAGATTGACCACAGAAATTTCTAACTTTTCCATATCTCTGATAATCTGCTCCTGTTGGGTGATTAGCCAATTTGCATTTCCAAATGTTTTTCTACTAAGTGCATCTGCAACCATATTTGCCTTTCCAGGATGGTACTGTATGTCCAAATCATAATCTTTAATGAGCTCTAACCACCTTCTCTGTCTCAAATTAAGCTCTTTTTGATTGAAAATGTACTTGAGGCTTTTATGATCTGTAAACACTTCACATCTGACCCCATACAGATAATGTCTCCATATTTTAAGTGCAAAAACTACAGCTGCCAATTCTAAATCATGAGTAGGATAGTTCTTTTCATGAATTTTCAGTTGCCTTGAAGCATAGGCCACCACTCTACCATGTTGCATCAGCACACAACCAAGTCCCCTTAAGGAAGCATCGCAGAAAATTTGAAACCCTTCTGAACCTGATGGAATTGTCAAGATTGGGGCAGTCATTAGGCATTTCTTTAACTTCTGGAAAGTTCTTTCACACTGATCACTCCATTCAAATTTCACTGCTTTCTGGGTTAATCTGGATAATGGAACTGCTATCTGAGAGAACCCCTCTACAAATCTCCTGTAGTAACCAGCAAGTCCAAGAAAACTCCTCACCTCTGAAACAGTCGTTGGCCTTGGCCAATCTGATATAGCTTGAATTTTATTTTGATCAACTGAAATTCCTTCTCCACTAATCACATGCCCCAGAAAGTTTACACTGCTAAACCAAAATTCACATTTTGAAAATTTGGCATATAACTTGTTCTCCTTTAATGTTTGCAACACTGCTTGCAGATGGCTGGAGTGGCTTTCTTTATCACTTGAATAAATCAGAATGTCATCAATAAACACAATCACAAATATGTCCAGAAATGGCTTAAAAATTCTGTTCATCAAATCCATAAATATAGCTGGTGCATTTATCACTCCAAATGGCATTACCACAAATTCATAATGACCATATCTGGTTCTGAAAGCTGTCTTTGCTATATCTTCCTCCTTAATCCGTAGCTGATGATATCCAGATCTCAAATCAATTTTAGAGAAAACTGTAGCCCCTTCCAATTGGTCAAAAAGATCATCAATCCTGGGCAATGGATATTTATTCTTAACAGTAAGCTTATTCAGTTCTCTGTAATCTATGCACATTCTGAAGCTTCCATCTTTCTTCTTTACAAACAGTACTGGAGCTCCCCATGGTGAGGAACTTGGCCTGATGAACCCCTTATCGAGCAATTCCTGTAACTGACCTTTCAGCTCCTGTAACTCTTTGACTGCCATTCTGTAAGGTGCTCTTGCCACTGGTTCTGAACCCGGTATCAATTCAATAGTGAAATCTATCTCTCTTTCTGGTGTGTTGACCTTAATCTTATGACCAAAGGAACACAAGAAAAAGAGAAGAAATACCTGGTATCCCCGTCGGATCCATGAAATCCTCCGCAAAACCTGGCTCAAATCCCGCTGGAATCCCGTAGCTCGGCGCCGAATCCATCACTTCTTCGCACTTCCTGCGTGAAATCGGCTCTCGATCGCTGCCCCATTCGCGTCGTTAAATACCGACCCAAACGAAGCCTTTCGCGGCTTCCTTCGGTTCGAACTCCACACACGCGAAATCCTCTTCCTCTCCACCTTCCGTCGCTGCCTCCCGAGCCTCACAGAGAGACAGAGAGAGAGAGAGAGAGAGAGAGAAAGAGAGAGAGAGAGAGAGAGAGAGAGAGAGAGAGGGAGAGAGGTTACCTCCTTCGGCCTTGACGCTTGCGACCTCCACAACCCGCCGAACTCCTCCCTCTGCCGAACGCCAGAACCAGCCGAACCCTAACCCCTCTTGCTCGACTCCTCCTGCGACTTACCCTTCCTGGACGGATCGGAAGTTTCAACATTTTGATCGGAAGCCACAAGGGAAATTCGCTTGCTGTGAAGGTGATTATCTCGCTCTCACACGACTCGCGGCCGAATCCCGTAGGTCTGGCCGAACCAGAGAATGGGAGGGAGGGTTTCATTTCATTTTTATTTTTTATTTCTATTTCTATTTTAATTACTATTAATTATTTTAGTTATTATTTAATTATGATTGTAATTAATTACTTAATTATAATTAATTAATATTTAGTAGTTAATTACTAATTATAATTATTTAGTTAACTATAATTAATTTTAATTAATTATAGTTAATTATTAATTAATTATAATTATTATTAATTTACTAAATATAATTAATTAACAATTAGTTATTAATTATTAATTATGATTATTTAATTATTATTATAATTAATATTAATAAAAAAAAATCCTCTTCCCTCCACTCTCTTTCCTCGGCATTCGTGTCGGACCGGCAAACAACCTAAGCACGTCTTTGTTGGCCGTGGTAGAAGGGAACCCGGTGCGACACCTACGACGAGGTAGGCGAGTGACCCCTCGATCCACGTGTCAACCACAACAACCCTGCGGAGGTATGAATCTTTCTAAACTTAAAACCCTACTTCAATATTCGTGGCAAATCGGAGGACTGTCCTATGCACGCCTTTGTTGGCCGTGGTAGGATAGGACCCCGGTGCGGCACGTACGGCGAAGTGGGGTCACTTATAAGCAAGGCTTTTAAAACCGGACCGGTCAATGAACCGGAAGAAGGAGGGGTTAAAGGTTTGATGGTTCGACCGGGGTCGAACCGGGGTCGAACCGGATGACGTAATAAATATTTATTATATTTAAATATTATAATAATGACACAACTATTTATAAATATATAGCAAAAATTGAAGAAAATTATAATACTTTTACTTATCTAATAGAGAAATGTTAGTCAAATAAACTCAAACATTTAAATCTAAAGAATATAAACTATATTACCATAGATAATACTAAACTTAATAGTTTCTAAAAGCAGAAGATCAACATAATGACACAACTATTTCTAAAACTTAGTTTTCTATATAACATAAGATCAACACAATACACAAAAAACCTGTCGTAAGTTCTTCCTATATTATGGCTTTCTTCCTACATGCCTAAACCAAGTTGATTAAAATAACTAGCAAAATTTCAACTGTCAACTACAGAATAAAAAAATAAAAAAAATTCAACACAGGAATTATCTTACATGAATATTTCCTTCACTGAATGCCCTCGTTATCCCATATGCATCCAAAACTATTACTTTTTTGCAGTTGTCCTGTGATAGAACTATCGTTCTCTACGGTAGAATCTCCTTCTATAAGCACTACAGGCAACTTGAAATTTGGCGGCTCAGGAAATAAAAATGATAAGAAAATACATTTTAGTGGATGGCTTGAAGAGTTTTTTGGATGAGGTGAACTTGTAAAGCAAACCTGCGAGTAGATTTTTCTGGCGGGGTGCAGTCTAGATTTCGAACTTCGTTCTTTGTGTGATCCTTCGCCAGAAGATCCTTGGTCAAAGGTGTTACCGTGTTAGCTTCACGAACGAGGAGAGACGCCGAGAGGGAAGAAGATACCCGAACAGAACATACGCGAAATGTCCGAATAGGGTTTTTTTTTCTCCGTCGTATGTATAAGCTTCGCTTCGACCCTTAATCTCAGCCGTTGATCTTCGCTAAATCGCGTCGTACCTGGACCGGCCGGTTATCAAAAACCGGGACTGGTTCGGCGGTTCGGCGGTCGAACCGCCGGTTTGGCCGGTTCAATACCGGTTTTGTGCGAAACCGGTTTTGAAGAGAACCGTAACCGGCCGGCCGGCCGGTTCGCGGTTCAACCGGTTGAACCGGCCGGTCCGGTCCGGTTTTGAAAGCCTTGCTTATAAGTACCCCCGGGCGGGGGGAAAGCAAAACTGTATCTTTTCATAAAAACGCTTTTTAAAACCCCATGCACGCCTTTGTTGGCCGTGGTGGGAGAAAAATACAAAAAAAATACTGCCACGGTGTCTCACCAACACCAACCGTGCACGTCTTTGTTGACGTGGCGGGTAGGCGGTCTCTTGGTTTTTTCCCCTAAACGGGGGAGACGCCGGGAGGCTGCCGAAATTTTGTCTGAAAAAGACAAGGACTTAGACATTATTTGGACAACAGTGGACACATTTTTGGACAGCAGAGGACTTGAATTTGGATGACATGAAACATATTTCAAATTTAAATGATTAATAAGATACTTGAATCTAAATAAAAAATGAGCTCAAACTTAAACTTGATTCAAAACTTATTTTTGGATGATAAAGAAATCATCTTGAACTCAAATCTAATTGAAGTGAACATGGACTTGGATTCAAGTTTGAACTTGATTTGTACATCAAGTGGATAGGACTTGAACTTGTATAAATTTGCAAAGGACCCTGATTTGGACTTGACTTTGAACAACATAACAAAAGACATAAAGAAATCATCTTGAACTCAAATGAATAGTCATAAGGTGTCTGACTTGAATAATGCCATGAAATTTTCAATGTACTATTAAGAAGTCATCACTTCAATTGGAATGAAGAATCTTAATGAGCAAATTTGCAAGAGCTAGTGATTTCATGATAAAGCTATTGTGTAAACTTTTAGATCATGATAATGAACTCATTACATGGGATTTGATCCATTTTTTAGTAGCAATCAATAGACTTGCAAGTTGTTTGGCAAACTATCCATAAATCATCCTATAAAGTTCTAAATGAATATTATAGTTGATTCATGAAAGATGTGTCAACTAAGTTGCAAATCTCCAATTGGCAATAATACTAATATTGTCACTCACATCACATATCAAATGGTGATGAATTATACTTGAACTTTGATTTGAATGCTAAGCGAATTACTTGAATCTTTTGGGCTCTAACCCAAATGAATGAGGACTTTCAAATGAATATTAAATAGCCACTTTCAAGTATATAATGGCTTGCAAGCAAGCAAGGACTCATAATGCAATGATTCATCTACAAACAAACCATGTTGGAGGACCCTCATGAATACAGTCTATCCATAAGCAAAGGTTAACTGGAGAGTGCAACGATATGATTGCAATCAAAGAATAAAATTTTAATGAGAAATCAATGGATCGTCACATTGACTAGAATGCAAATATTATCAAACAAGCTTGTTATACAAGATTTGAATTGTCTTTCGTGACAACGAAAGATTTATGAAGATGCGGACACAACGAGTTCACAAGCAACGCACAATAAAAGAATAAATGTGGTCTAATCATAGATAGATCATGAAATGACTTATCAATGACTTGATTATTCAAGTAATCTATAAATGTCAAAAGTCAAAATTCAAGAACCTATAAATGAAGAGTGATTGCAAGCAATGCTTGAGGATGGATAAATTCTCTAGCTCTCATTCTTAAGCGATGACCATGTAACAAGGATCAAATAGAGAGATGCAATAATATCTTCATGCTTACAAATTCTTCAATGAGTATTCAACATTTCAATGAAGATTTCAAACTCATCACGCACATTAAACTATCTTTGAAGGAAAAGAATTTGCAAGGGTAATCTATTTGCAAGTGATAAGAAGATGGCGAAAAGACAGCTTGATTACAAAGCCATGATATGAAGATAAAAGATCTGCAACACATACAAGATCTCTGCGAAAATAGATGTATGTGTCACATGCCACTGAGGGATAGGTGCATAAAGACTACAGTAAATGCAGTATCCTGTAGTCAACTTCAGCATAAAGATGAGTACATCTACCTCCAACGGTAGCGGCTATACCGAAAAGGTTAAAACTCACAATGCATGAAGAATACGACAAGTGCTATGCTCAAGCAAATATATAAGAGCATATACAAGTATAAGGCAGGAGACTAGTTAGTGCACTACGATCCACCCGTAGAAAGCAACGAGTAGTGCACGACAGTCTACCTGTACAAAGCAGCGAACAACTCTATTCAGAAGCTGCTACGCCACGTCACCGGATCTGCAACCTCCGTACAAGCAGACAGAAGGCATCCACAAATAATTTCAAAATACCCCCGCACGTGCACTATAAATTGTATACACATAGGTACACTAAAAGGGGTAAAAATAATTATAAAACCTGCATGGGCCCCGGCGAGCGTGTTATTGGTATACACGTGACGTCTAGGGATGCTGCGCGGGCTGACAAGTGAATTCAGGCTCGAACTCGATCCTCCTATACGGATTAATAGGAGTCGACAAGGTTCGAACCAATAAATAAATATGTGGCCGTGGCGACCAGAATATTTATTTTAATACATTCATATTAGGCCTTCAATGCCTAAAATCAAAAGAATTCACTTTCGAGGGTACAAAGCCTACGAAACCTGATCCTCTGTCGACAGCCCGATAGAGTTGACAAGGTTCAATCCATAAAGTGAAAATGACCACAAACACCCCGATGATGGCCGTGTTGAATTCAGATCTCAACCGGAGGGGTTTCCAAATACTTTCAAATATCTCCAAAATATCCAAAATCCATTTCAAATATTTCATAACTCCACCCAAATATCCACAAAAATCCTAAAATTCCAGAAAACTCCACAAAAATCTCAAAATCCCAAAAGCCCAAAAATATTTAAAATCTGAAATTTATCCATCAAAACTTAAAGCAAAAAAATCCATCCACCCTTCGCAACAGTCTGCCGGGGTGGACAAATTCAAATAAACTCTAGCTCACAAAGAGCCAAATGCCTAGTCGAAAATATCACTAGGATCCATTCTCAAACAATCTCTTGCTAGTAAGGACGTGGTACGTGTCCTCTAACCGGCAGTTTCGCCGCCAAATGACACTGCAGGTAAACGGTTATGACCCGGGGCCCTCTGAACCGAGTGGTTTTGCCGCCAAATGGCACCACAGATACCGGTTATGGCCAGAGCCAATACGCTCCTTAATGGCGTTAAATCCTTGAGATATGAATAAGTAGAATATGATCGATAGGGCACAAACCCCTCTGTAAGCTAAGGTGGATTCAGATTTGTCCCCTTAGACAAACATTCAACCCCGGTCTACAAGGTTCCCTTGGACGAAGCAACCCATGGCTGCCGACAAGGATCCTTCTGTCAGGTTGGGTCGACTACCTCCTCTGACTAAGTAGACCAGGGACCACGATGGCCCGGGACGACGGAACCATGGGATCTTGATCGGGTCTATCATCCATTCCCCCACCATCCATTTTAAGTGCACGATGGTGAAATTTCTATTTTAAATATCAAACTTTCCAAACATTTCCCAAATTCCCAAATCCAAACCCAATTTTCAAATCCAAATTCTACCAATATCCAATCTTTCCAATATCCAATCCATTGCTGCTACTATATGCCAGATAACACGTATTCTATACGTATCTGATTGACGACTAGCCTTAATCGAAAGTTCTCTCTCATGATTGAGAGGGGTAATTAACTATAGGGGCTTGCGCCTATAGGAAACCAGAACTCAGATCATAAAGTCCTCGCAAAATGAGGGCGAAATCTCTGGGTAGTGTCTTATCTACAAACCCATCTGCCTTCCAAAATTTATCTCGGAACTTATTCAGTTAAAACTCCCTCGCCGAAAAAGATATCGCGCGGCGGGGAGGCCGGGGCCGAATTTTCGGAGCCCACATGGTGGTAATCCTAGCAAATCATCTAAAAACACTTCTGGATACTCTCTGATTACAGGTATATCTTTCAACTCTTTAACTTCTTTATTTATATCCTTTACTTGAGCAAGAAAACACTGACATCCCTTGGATACAAATTTGTATGCTTTCAAATAAGTGATTATCATTGAAGAAATTTCTCTCTCACCATAAAATTTCAATTCTCCTTCTGGAAATTTGAACTTCACAATTTTCTTGTTGCAGTCAATAATCACAAAATGTTTTGATAACCAATCCATTCCCAATATCATATCAAACTCTTGCAATGGTAAAACATTCATTGAAGCTTCAAACTCTCTTTCATTTAATTTGAAAGTCACTTTACATACACCTTTCACATTTATAAATGATTCATCTGGCATTAAAACTTTCAAAATTACATTGATTTCACAAACATTCAATCCAACACTTTTAACCAATTCTTCTGAAATGAAGGAGTGTGAAGCTCCTGTATCAAATAGAATCCGTACAGGCTTTCCTTGCATCATAATTATACCTATAAAAATTTCATAAGAAAAACATAAACATACATCATTCTTTTAATAATATTTTCATAATACATATTCATTCACTTCTCATTTTTATCACCTGTAATCACTTCAGGTGAATCCTTAGCATCCTTCTGAGTTAGTGCATATACTCTAGGCAGAGTATTCTGTCGGCTTTGACTTGATCCTGGAGTTGATGCAGCTGATTCCACTGTTCTTGGTCTTCCAACATTCCTCTGAGATCCAGTATTCATCCTTGACTCTCCTGTTGGTCTTTGCCCCAGAGTAGGACAGTTCTTAGCTATATGACCCGGTTGATGACACCAGAAGCAATTATTTGTACCAGATAAGCATTCTCCTTTATGTTGTCTTCCACATTTGCTACAACTGTTCACACTTGAACTGTCACTGCTACTGGACTTTGTCTTTTTCCAATTAAATTTTCCACCTTGTGAAATAGACTTGCTATGTGAATCTTGAGGGGTTTCTATAACTTCTCCACTTTTCCTCTTTTGAAAATCACGTCTCCTTTGAGTATTTTGTAGGTCTGCTTCTAGCTCTTTCAACCAGCACTGTATAATCTTCAATTCCAAGAGGAACCAGGGGTAATCTAATTGCATCCTTCAGTCCAGCTAAGAAGCGATGGCATTTATCATCCATAGTGTGTACTAACTGAGGAGCATATCTGGCTAACGTTGTAAATTCAGCTTCATACTGCATAACTGATTTGTCTCCTTGTATCAACCTCATAAACTTGTCCTGCATTTGCCTCCTCGCAGAAGGAGGTACGAACCAATCCCTGAACACTTGAGTAAAATCATTCCATTTGATTTGCATGCCAGGTATTCCTTCAAATTTTTCTTGATACAGGCCTCTCCACCATCTTTCAGCTTCTCCTTCTAGTGCAAATGTTGCCAAGGAAACTTTTCTCTCTTTTGGACAGTACATTCCTTATAATATTTTTTTCAATCCTCAGCAACCAATTTTCAGCCTCTATTGATCCTTCTATACCTTTGAATAATGGTGGTCTCATATCCTGAAATAATTTCAGATATTTATCCATAACGATTCCACCACCACTACTACTCCCCGATGGTTGATTTCTTGTATCTTGAATCAGCTGAGTTACAGCTGTCATCATTTGTGCCAGTGCATCAGGATTAACATTAACATTAGGCACTGATCTTCCCATTTCCTCTTCTCTAGGATTATCTTGATTCCTGTTGTCAATAAAATATTCATTTCACATTAAACTTTCAATCATTGATATTCATCCTAATGGCTCTTTCAGTATGATTCAGATCTTAATTGGCTCTGATACCACTTTTGTCACGACCCGTCCCGGATGCTCGATCTAACGAGGCGGGTACGAAAGGTCGGACGATAGTACATTTCCAAAAGTATTAGATAACTAGTCCTCAAAACTTTTACAAAAACTAAAGAGCCACTAAACACAAAAATCTATTTTACCTGTTGTCATTTGCACCTCGCCTTCTGTAAACATGTTCTTCTCTTTCAGCCATTACTTCTCTTAGGAATTACCTGAAACATTTAAACTTGTGGTTTGAGTTTACTAAGTAAACTCAGTGGGAATTATGTAAATTTATCTTTATAAAAATGGATTAATATATGTTCTTTCTTTTCTTAATCTTTTTCTTTTATTTCATTAACTTATACTTCTTTGGATATTTTCATTTATACTATTTCGAAACAATGTTATCTTAAATTTTTCATTTACATTTCCTTTTCCCATTCGATTTATGCAGGAGCACCGTCTTAAAGTACCCAAAGGTACAACCTTTTCCAATTGATTTCCTTTTCCCCTTTTCTATAGAAATTTCCTTTTCCTTTTTCGTGCACGAGTACGGCGTCCCCAGCCAGTACCATAAGGGGGTGACTCCTGTCATTTTGTAATACCCTTTTCTTTTATTTTCTTTTCATTTCTCATTTTCATCCTTATAGTTATCATTGCATATAACATATATCACATGTATCCTTATAAATTATTTCCTTTTCTTTTCTCATAAGCTTATCATAGATGGATTCTTTCTTAAGACTATAACATCATAAGGATTTGTCTTCAACATTTTATAATACCATATTTTAATCAATTATTTAGAAAATTGAAATCATGAATAAAACATAAAATAATATAATTTACCCACTTTGAACTTTTCAGGCCTTCGATGCTTGATCTATTCTTGAATCAATTTCTCTTCTTGCTAAATCCTTGCGGGATCAACACTTATGACTTGAATCTTTCACTTTCAAAAACCCTAATTTCAAACAACAACTTCTATCAATATAATATTTTGATTTAAATTCTAAATATCATTAAAACTGAAATTGGAAGGAATTCACTTACACTTTTGAATGGAGACTTCTCAAAACTATCAAAATCCTTCTTCTTGAAATTTCCTTTCTCTCCCAATTTCCTTTTTCTTCGCTACAATCTCTTCCCTAACCTTCAAGAAATAAATTGTTCACTTTAAATGAAGTAGAAGAAGAAATTTATAGGAAAATCCGAAAGAAATTCAACAAACCTTCTTCTCTTAATCCTTCTCGTCCGTTTCTCTTTTTCTTCAATTTCTCCCAAAATAGCACTCTGATAACGATAAGAATGAAAATGAATCGTTATTTCTTATCCTAGAAGGTAATCACTTGCTAAAATTGGAGAAAGAAGAAACCTACCTCGCTCTCGCGTGAAGCCCGACCGTCTGCCCTTTCTGTTCGTGCGAACTGCCTGTTCCGCGATTTGTCTGTTCGCGGAATTATAAAAGCGGGCCGGCCGGTTCGGTTGAACCGGCCGGAATAACCGGTTATTACATATTTAATGAATTTTTGTTGATTATTTTAATTATTTTAAGGTACTTTAATATATTAAGAATGATATATTTATGAGGTTCTCCCTCTCAATAAATATTAAAATTTTTTTTTAAATTTTAAGAATTTTCTATTCTTTTAAGGCATGTTATGAACTTTTTTGTATGAAAAAGTCCTAGCAAATTAACTTTTTTAAACATACATATCTTTTAAGGCATGTTATGACTGACGTCGGACTTTCACCCGGCATTCAATTATTGTTGGACTTACACCCGGCCATTGACTGACGTCGTACTTCTGTCCTGTCACTGACTGATGCCAGATTTCTGCCCTGTCACTGACTGACGCCGTACTTCTGCCCGGCCACCGACTGACGTCGGACTTCCACCCGGCTTCCAATTGTTGTTGAACTTACAAAAGTAACTTCTTGAGGGAACTTTTAAAATTCCTTGCTCCTGGATACTTTGATCGTAGTAGCTATAATAGCTTTTCTATGGGATACTTTGGATTTGGGTCTTCTGGGGCTATAGCTTAATGGCTACCTCACAATTCCTTATGTTGGCAGTGCTTGGTTAGTATCTTCCTTGTAGTTTCTTTCTGTTGGTGGTGTTGATTTGTTGTGAATCTGGTGTTTTTTTGCACCTAAAAATTCTTTTTAATCTTGTTGAAGTTAGGTAGCCATCTTTTAGATGTATTTTTTGAGAAGTACAATTTGATTTTATTTTGTTATTATAAGTATATATTTGTGTCATCTAAAGAAACTAGGGCTGCAAACGAACCAAGCATTCGATGAGTTGCTCATGGTTGGACTCGATTAAAGCTCGTTCGTGAACATTTAATTAAGCAAACAAATAAGCTTGAACATTTCCTTAAATACTCAATGCTTAAATAAATAAGTTTAAACAACTATGTATTCGACTCATTTGTGTTTATGAACAATATCGTTTAAAGCTCGTGAAGAAGCTTGACATGAAGCTTGATAAAAGCTCAATTTTTATTTGATGTAGAGCTTGTGAATAAGCTCATTAAAAATTCAAAATATTTTATTATAAAATTGATGAACTTACCTAATATAAATATTTTATATTTATTATAACGTAATGTTATAATAATTATTAATTAATAAATTTTCAAATTAATTAAATATGATAATATATATTAATTAAAACAAATTGTAAATATCTCTTAAATTAATGTTATATATAATTTAATTACAATTATTTTATTTTATAATATTATTTAGTTATACGTAATAAAAATAATTCTAATTCTATAAATGTTTATGTTTGATAGACTCTTTGTTTAAAATATTTATGAATGAGTTTGTTTATAAGAAGAATCATAGCTCGTTTGTTCGTGAATGAGCTCAGTTGGTATCTCAAAAACCTAAGCTAGATATGTTCGCGAACAGGCTCGTTTGAACACTTATTAGATATATTTGTGAACAAACTTATTTGATAGTTTGAAAACCCTAGCTAAATATGTACGCGAATAGGCTTGTTTGATAGCTTGAAAACACTTGGAAGATATGTTCATGAATGGGTTTATTTTGTAGTTCAAAAATACTCACTAGATATGTTCGTAAACAAGCTCGATGTAATTGTTCGTTAGTAAACTTGATAAGCCTCTTTTGTTAATCTAATGATCATCTAGAAGTAGTGATGTGAAACGTAAATGCCATATACTTGCCTAGGTGGCAAGATTAATTAAAGCCCAAATCAATTTGGGGAGAGAGAATGAAAATCTGAAATTAAGGAGTAATTAAAGCTAATTCAAATTCAAATTTTGAATTTGAATTGTCATTAATTTGGATGATTAAATGATTAATTGATTTAAATCTGAAATTAAATTTCAGATTTAAATTAATGGTTATTGGCTTAATTGGAGGGACGAATTTAAGGAGTAATTAATGCTAATTCAAATTCAAATTTTGAATTTGAATTGTCATTAATTGTGAGCCTCTCCTAATTAAGAAATTTCTTTATTCCAAGGAGGAAGAGCGGGGGAGGTGGGGGTTGGTGGGCGTCGGCCTAAGGGATGGCCGGCGGGTGAATTTCTGGACGGGCCAACAGGGCCGGCGGCAAGTAGAACTTGGGGAGGAAAAGCCCGAGCTTGGTAGAGGATGAGAAGTTTAGGGAAATCTAGGAATTTCTAACCTCACGCTCTTAAATTTCAAGATCTCAAAGGAGATTGTAGGGATGTCGGAACTCACACAGAGATCCACGAAACTCTCCTCAAGAACTCACAAAGAGATCTTGAGAATCTCGGAACTCACAAAGAGATCCGCGAAACTCTCCTCAAGAACTCACAAAGAGATCTTGGGAAAGTCGGAACTCACAAAGAGATCCTTCTGAACTCACTAAGAGATCAACACGAAAATAAAATTTTCCATTATCAATAATCCATCCTCCAAATACAAGAGAAGGGGCCTCTATATATAGGCCTCAAGAGAAATTAAAAGACACATTCGCCCCTTGGGCTTACATAAAACAAGAGGGTAAAATGGGAAATTGCAAAACTAAATTAAAATACACTTAATAAACGAAAATAAAGCAAAGTGATCTCGGTCGTCGATCTTCAGCTTCTCCTTGGATTGACATGGACGGTTGGATGTCCACATCAAGTAGAGCTCTTTTATAGCTCTATAAGGCTTGTTTGTTTAATGCTCAATAAGCACGAAATGAACTAAACATGAACCACACACAAACTAAACATGAATATCAATTATGTTAAACGACCAAGTTTGAACACAAACAGAAAATCTCAAATGGAGCTCGAACCGGGCTTGAACAAGATGATAATAAATAAACTCAAATATCAACAAACACCTATTCGGCTTGGCTTGGTTCATTTGCAGCCCTAAAAAAACCAACACATGATGAATAAACAAATATGCTTTGGATGTACAAATCCTTTCTCAATTTGGGAATAAATTCCTTGATCAAGTGGGGTAATTGAAAATTTCAAGAGAGGTTGTCTCATTGTACAAGCTTGACCTTGCTTATCTGGTAACTTCTTTTTCATCCTTTTTTTTAACATTATTTTTCTATTCAATTTTTAATTATTGGCTGCAAGTTGGATTAAATTTTGTTAATTTTTTTCATCTATATTTATTTCTTTTGCATAAGATTTGAAGCTTGTGCATGCTTTCATGATCCTAAATTTCTAATAGATAACTATGAATCTTTCTTCAGCATTGATTTATGTATGCTGCATGGTTTCTTTATTGCGTGCTAGATTTGCATTAAAGACTTTAGTTACTAAAATGCCTTCTTTATTTAATATTTGTTTAACTTTTTGTTAACTGCCATAAAAAATACGGCTCAAATTATTTGTGTTAGCAATGGGCAAAATGGTGGCTTGGAAGGTTAGGTATTAGGAGATAAGAATGGGAATGGCTTATGGCTGTTTGCTATTGTTGTCGATTGTTTGGGAATGAGGGAAAGGGGATGAATGGCTCTGGTTTTGAAGGTTTTAGTGGAAAATACTGTTGATGTTGAGCATTTAACAGGAGGTGAACGGTGAGTAACTTGTATGCTGGCTGTTAGGAGAAAGAGCGGATGGAAACACGGTGAAGGTTGTAGAATCCACGTAGGCTATGTAAGAAAGAAAGAAAAAAAAGTTAAACAACTCGAACTTGATAACAATGGTTCACAGAGGTATCCGCTTAGATAAAATGACAAAAAGCTATTTAATTACTACTGAACAGATCCTGCTCACTGAAATAAATTGGTTGACTCAGATCATCAATGAGGCACATGCATCTTCCCAAGTAGTTTTGAAAGCTCTTTGTGTATCAATTGAGGTACTTTCTCGCCACTAATTTTATTGGAATTCTCACTTGGCAAGAATGTTGAACAGTCACTTGCGAGCTCCAGATGTTTCCTTCCATTTCTCCAAAACCTGCTGGTCCTGGATGATGTAGGGGATGAACAAAAAGCTGAAACATTGCCTCTTGTTGTTTCTTTGACTTCACTTCTTGAAGGTACTTATTTGTTGAATCATTATATTTTTTTATTGGTTTGTTTGGATTGATGGAATGTTTTATCTCAATTCATTTTACAAAGCATGGAAGTCCGAATCCTCACTGTGAATTAGTTCCTTAGAATGATAGAAATTATGGTTTCTGTGTGATGGATTGATTTATGGTGATTTTTTTTTGGTATAGTTTTATCATTGTATAAATAGCAGTTGAAAAAGCCTCAACTCTACTTAAGATTTTGTCTTTCGGTACGAAGTCTTCTTAAAACGTCCTATGTTGATGAGATCCTTTTCAGTTCCTCTATAAGATTAGATAAAGAATTTGATAGGTTTTAGGGAAGGAATAATACTCCCTATTCTTCTCACAAACAATCAAAATGTTGAGCTTGTCCCGTCCCTTCCCCTCTGATGTGAAATGTAATGCATGGAAACAAGAACTGCTTGGGGATTTTAATATAAGATTGTTAAAGCCTTGCTAGTTATAGAATTAATGCTTACCCGAATTAAGTTCTTGGAATTATCAAGTCGAAATTAAGTAAGGCATGTGGTTACAACTAGATTAATGGGACAATATCAAATTGACAACATAGAATTAGATAGTAATGTTATGGAGAGAAACAATAATCCACAATTAACAAATAGAACTTTTCACCTTGGGTCTCTCACTCACTCTCTTGTTGGTGGCACTTTAATTGAGGAAGATTGAGATCAACCGAGCGATGCCACTAGAAGACAAATGGCGCACAAAGTGTAGTCCGTTGGAGTGGTAGCCGGTGGCGGGTAGTCCATGGGATGAATAGAGAGCATCCAACGTCTTATCCTTTCTTCCTCGATCATCAAAGACGAAGCTGTGGTTGATGTCGGGGTCGGCCTTCCATGGATGTGGTGAGCTCTCTTCTTGAGCCCTTGAGGGGGGGGGGGGGGGGGAAGGTGGCGGTTTAGTGAAGGGAGGGGCTTGGCCGTGAGCAAGGGGAAGAGGGGAAAAATTAGAAAACTGAATTAAATTCAGCTTCAAGGGGTTTTGGAGGGAGATTAATTTGAAATTTCAAATTAATCCATTAATGGCTAGAGGTGTTAATTGAGGAGATAATTATGGGCTTTGGTGGGGCTTTGAATTTAAATTGGGAGAGAGAAAAGCCCATTAGGGGGCCGGCCACATGTAGAGGAGAGAGGAGGTTTGAGAATTTAAATGAGTGGGGACCACAAGGAGTTAATTAAGCATAATAAAATCTGACATTTAATTTCAGAATTAATTATATCATAAGTAACTCCCAAATTCAAATGAAAATAAGAGGGAATTTGAATTTGAATTTCAAACATGTGTAACTCCTCTTAATTAATTATCATAACTCCCAAATTCAAATGAAAGTAAGAGGGAATTTGAATTTGAATTTCAAATATGTGTAACTCCTCTTAATTAATTTTCCAAATTAATATGACTTAATTAGGAAAGTCATTAAGAGAGGGGAATTCAAAATTCAAAGGGGGGAGCTAGAGGGGGCCGACGGCAAGGGGGGTCCAAAGGGTGGCCGGCGGGCTGCTGGCCGGCTGTTGGCCGGCGGGTGGGGGTTTGTAGGCCGGCGGCCTGGGAGGCGGCGGCAAGGGGTGAGGGGAAGGGAGGAGGGGAATTTCAAGGGATTTGATTTGCTAAAAATCCACTCACCTCAATTTTCTTCAATCCGGATCTCCATGAAAATAACTTGGCAAAAATTTAGAACTCTCGAAGACAAAATAGTTTGGCGAAAAATCTAGAACTCACAAAGAGATCTAGCTTCTCCTATGAACTCACTAAGAGATCGAGGAGGGGAACTCACAAAGAGATCATAAGTGGCAAATTTTCATTCATCAAAAACTAACTATTACATAAGAAAAGAGCCATATATAGGCCTCCAAATGACAAAGAAAATAAAAGACTAAAATGCCCCTTGGGCTACAATAGCGACCAAATACCCATAAGGGCAAAAGTGGAAAAACTGAAAATAACATAAACTACTACATGAAATGACTCAAAATAAAACTCATGATCGTAGCCGTCGATCTCCGGCGTCTCCTGATTGTACACGTGTCAAAAATGCTGACGATGCCCTCATCATTCTCCCCAGGTGGGAGAAAACTCGACCCCGTCGAGTAAGCATCTATAGAGCTCTCGTACTACTCTAGTAAGTCGGGGTCCACTCGCTGCAGCTCGTCACGATCAACCCATGTGTTCTCCGTTTCCGATTTCCCTGCTCATTAAACTAGATACATTTGTTGACCATCATCTCTAGTGGAAATCGCTAAGTATTATCTCAATCTTCTCTGTATTGGGTATATTAGGCAATTATGGGGTGGAGTTAGGCTGGGGATCTCACCAGGTGGGTTCACACAAGGCTCATTATTTTGTGGAATAGGAGGGTTACACTTTGGACATCCGAAGGTTACAAGATCTTCAATGTTAACATAGGATTAATGTTAAAACCTTCAGGAAGGTCTGACACATAAGCATTACTATTTAAAATTTTCTGCTGTTATTTGAATGATCCAACGCTTCTAGCATATAACTTTATAACGGTCCCTTGTGGGACTGCTCCGGATGAATCCGAACCAATACAAAATCTCTAATATCAAATTCTTTTGAACCGTCTCTTGAGATTGGCAGTAAGTTTATAACTGGCATTGCTTTGGTTATTCTTTTTATTAATATCCTTCTGCAGTTCTTGAGGATGAGATGCAAATGTGGATGCAAGAGACTCGGTGTGCATGATGAATGACAAGAATCATGAGCTTACAAACTAAAGTTTTAAACATAGACAAATTAGGAAGACAACAGACTACAACACAACATACGAACTCACACGAACACGTAGTTATAACAGGTGGATGAGTCACAAAAGAGGGGTCTAAAGTGTTCAGTCTAAGGGAACTGGTGTAGGGGGAGCAATGAAGACATCCTTAGCTAAAAGGGCATCTCCATAGGGCGTCTCAACTCGGGTCACAGACAGTCTCCTAGCGACGGTAGGGTGATCTATCAAAGTCATCCAACTAGGAGGGAGAATATCCTTACTAGGGAAGGACAAGGATATCGAGGGCATAATGTAGGAATCAGGAGTATGATAATACGATGGGTCATGACTTACTACCTTAGTAGGATAGCCCAAAGAGTGACTAGCAGGTATGGGACTCAAGAGACTGGGCAGGGTTTCCCTAACATAATTGGCACAACAGTTAGAAATGTGACCTGAAAGTATGTGCTACAACTCTCTCTAACACTAAGGTCGGTGATATAAGTCCAATCAAGAGAGGTGTACTCTGTCAAATGCACATCTAAAGGAGCAACTCCTAGAATATATTCCAATAAGACAAAAGGATGTTTAGGGTTCAACTTAGGCTCAGAATCTTTCAGATTCAAATTACTATCTTCCAAGCTCATATTACTATCCTCAAAAGGATCAGGTTCAATGAATCCGAGGTCACTTAAATCAAGATTTAATTCAGGTAGTAACTTCAATTTCCTCATTTCCAATTTAAAATTATCCACATTGCCATCAGAATTATTCAAAATTAAATCCGAATTATTCAGAGTCGTCTCAGTAATTAAATCAGAATCTTCCGACTTTAAGTTCAGTGTGTTCACGGTCAGGTCAGTTTCTTTCAAGATCATATTACTATCGTCCAGGCAAACCTTATCCAAAGAAATATCCTCGATGAGACTAGGATCAAGGTGGACTAAGGTGTCGATGTTTAAAGGTTCCAACTTTCTTAGCTCAGGGTTCAAGTCATGCCGGGAGTCTGACTCAACCACTTGTGTTTCATCCTCAAAGAATTCTTCGTCATTAGTGACATCACTAGCATCCACGAAATGGATGCACTGATTCTCAGGTTCAGGAAACCTCTTCTTCTTAATGTCTTCTTTTATTATAATTATACTTGTAGGGTCAAGGACTGGGGAGGCTAAAGGTTGACTGAATTGGCCAGAAGTTAGTCCACGTGGGGAGTCACAAGAGATTTGTCCAACAGAAGACCCAGTAGAGGGTCGGCCATCTAGGTTACGTGAGGACCTAAAGGGTGGGGCAGCAACCCGGATGTTACTAATGGGTGGGTGGTCTCGACCACAGTAAGGTCCACGGGTCGTCCTAACAAATGAGGTATGGTGATGCTCTAGATGACGTTCACTAGTAGAGGATTGGTATTTCAACTTAAGTTCTCGTCTCATGTCTCTCCAAGTAAGGTACTCACCGCGAGACTCTCTATGATCTTCCAATTTCATCCAAAATCGAAGAGCTCGACCTTTAAGGTGAGACTTAGCGATGCTAACCTGGTGGGACTCGGAGATATGTCGTGTTTCGAAATAGTCCTCTAATCGTCTAACCCATTCCCTAAAGTAGTAAGGGTCCGAGGAACCATCAAAGGTGGGTAAACGATAAGGTGGCTCTAAGTGAGGTCGTGGTTGCCTAGGATCATGTCTAGGATGATAAGTCGAGTGGGGCATCCTCCGACTAGCATGATTGACCGACTGGGGCACGTACCTAGAGTGGGGAGAGTCAACAAGTTCCTCATTTGTGGTTTTCGTTAGCGAACCTACAAGACTAACTAGGTCGTCTAACCTCTTTTGAAATCCTATCGAGTCCATCGGGAAGCTTCAAGTGATACTCAAAGAAGATTGGGTGAAAGGGGACACTAATGAGGGCTTCTAAGTCAAAGGCAGCGGATCTCAATGAAATGCTTGCTGAAAAGGTAACTACAGCAGCTGGAAAGTTCAGGGCAGCAAGCACACTAGGAGACGAAGATAACTAGGCAACTTAGGCGGGTTCTAAAGGGAGGACAGCAAGCTAAAACTTCCTAGAACTTCACCCAAAAGGCTCAACTAAGTGCAGAAATTCGTGGTCAGCAAGTTTAACCAAGGCTGAAATTTTCTTAAGTGTTTAGGTAAAGTCCTTGAGTGAGGCTAGCAATTAAACAATGACTTTAGGCTCACTAAAAGGTGCTGAACAGTGGCTGGAAAAGTGAAGACAGCAGCCTAACATCAAGGTATGAATGCTCTAAACACTTAGAAATGTAACGTGCCAAATGGGAGCACTAAGACACTTGTTAGTATGACCTAACTCAACTAGATACGTGCAGGAAATATAAGGACAGCAGTGAAAAACAGTGAGTAAAAATAGATATGCGATGATATGCATGCAAAGTTTAAATTATAACGCAAGATTAAACCCTAGGATGTTTTTCTAACATGTCATGCATGCCTACCATGCTCTGATATCAAGATGATGTGAAACTTAATGCATGGAAACAAGAACTGCTTGGGGATTTTAATATAAGATTGTTAAAGCCTTGCTAGTTATAGAATTAATTACCCGAATTAAGTTCTCGGAATTATCAAGTCGAAATTAAGGCATGTGGTTACAACTAGATTAATGGGACAATATCAAATTGACAACATAGAATTAGATAGTAATGTTATGGAGAGAAACAATAATCCACAATTAACAAATAAAACTTTTCACCTTGGGTCTCTCACTCACTCTCTTGTTGGTGGCACTTTAATGGAGGAAGATTGAGATCAACCGAGCGATGCCACTAGAAGACAAATGGCGCACAAAGTGTAGTCCGTTGGAGTGGTAGCCGGTGGCGGGTAGTCCATGGGATGAATAGAGAGCATCCAACGTCTTATCCTTTCTTCCTCGATCATCAAAGACGAAGCTGTGGTTGATGTCGGGGTCGGCCTTCCATGGATTTGGCGAGCTCTCTTCTTGAGCCCTTGAGGGGGGGGGGGGGAGGTGGCGGTTTAGTGAGGGGAGGGGCTTGGCCGTGAGCAAGGGGAAGGGGAAGAGGGGAAAAATTAGAAAACTGAATTAAATTCAGCTTCAAGGGGTTTTGGAGGGAGATTAATTTGAAATTTCAAATTAATCCATTAATGGCTAGAGGTGTTAATTGAGGAGATAATTATGGGCTTTGGTGGGGCTTTGAATTTAAATTGGGAGAGAGAAAAGCCCATTAGGGGGCCGGCCACATGTAGAGGAGAGAGGAGGTTTGAGAATTTAAATGAGTGGGGACCACAAGGAGTTAATTAAGCATAATAAAATCTGACATTTAATTTCAGAATTAATTATATCATAAGTAACTCCCAAATTCAAATGAAAATAAGAGGGAATTTGAATTTGAATTTCAAACATGTGTAACTCCTCTTAATTAATTATCATAACTCCCAAATTCAAATGAAAGTAAGAGGGAATTTGAATTTGAATTTCAAATATGTGTAACTCCTCTTAATTAATTTTCCAAATTAATATGGCTTAATTAGGAAAGTCATTAAGAGAGGAGAATTCAAAATTCAAAGGGGGGAGCTAGAGGGGGCCGGCGGCAAGGGGGGTCCAAAGGGTGGCCGGCGGGCTGCTGGCCTGCTGTTGGCCGGCGGGTGGGGGTTTGTAGGGCCTGCGGCCTGGGCGGCTCAAGGGGAGGCGGCGGCAAGGGGTGAGGGGAAGGGAGGATGGGAATGTCAAGGGATTTGATTTGCTAAAAATCCACTCACCTCAATTTTCTTCAATCCGGATCTCCACGAAAATAACTTGGCAAAAATTTAGAACTCTCGAAGACAAAATAGTTTGGCGAAAAATCTAGAACTCAACAAAGAGATCTAGCTTCTCCTACGAACTCACTAAGAGATCGAGGAGGGGAACTCACAAAGAGATCATAAGCGGCAAATTTTCATTCATCAAAAACTAACTATTACATAAGAAAAGGGCCATATATAGGCCTCCAAATGACAAAGAAAATAAAAGACTAAAATGCCCCTTGGGCTACAATAGCGACCAAATACCCATAAGGGCAAAAGCGGAAAAACTAAAAATAATATAAACTACTACATGAAATGACTCAAAATAAAACTCATGATCGTAGCCGTCGATCTCCGGCGTCTCCTGATTGTACACGTGTCAAAAATGCTGACGATGTCCTCATCACCCTCAGCCCTATTTGGTACCCCATCCCATTCCCGTCATAAATGTTCACGTACTATTATCAGAGACTCCTGCCCCTGTTTGATGAGGCGTGTCACTTTGCTAATGGATAATTGAAATGATGTTTGTTCTCCAGAACAGATATTAGGAGAGATGAGGCAAAGGAACGCAAGGAATTGTAAATGTTTAGCTGCAAGAGGGAGATTAAAAAGAATTCATCCATCATTTTTTTTCCAATGACTTAGCACCTTTGAGTGAGTTTATTTCCATAAATGACTCTGTTTGCATGTGGTACGTCTAGTTTAATTCTATTTGTTTTTAGGAAATTTTAAGAAGATACTAATTATTTAATAGTTTTAATCGGAGCATCTCTTTTTTTTTTTTTTTTTTAAAATCCACATCGTACTGATTCTTGAGAACCCTTTTTTTTAAAATGGGTAACTCACCTTGCTTCTGAGCGAGTTGCCTAGTGTAAACTTTTGGCGCTTTAGGGTTCAACATTGTTTATGGGTTCAGGAAATCTATTAATATTATGTTTTTAAGTTATGGGTTTTTCATACAACTCTTTATCACATACTTAATTTTGATGTAGAAACACGATATTCTTAGAAATTGAGGCTTTTATGGGAGTGGCCGGAATTTGATACGAAGTAGATGCAAAACTTGAATAAAACCTTGGCTGAATATTCAATTTCAGCAAAACAGAAATGGGTAACAAGTATATACAACAACAACATCAAGCCTTTATCCCACTACGTGGGGTCGGCTACATGAATCCTTTTTCTCCATTGTGTCCTATTAAAAGTCAAATTCTCGTTTAAATCTAATAAAGAAAGGTCATTTCTAACATTTTCTAACCAAGTCTTTTTAAGTCTATCCCTACCTTTCTTAACATAAGTCAAATCTAATACCTCTACTCTCGTTTAAATCTAATAAAGAAATGGGTAACAAGTATATGATGAAGAAAAATACTCACGAACACTTTTTATTGGATTATATATGAAGTAAAATACAAGATACAAGTGATATACAATTAGAGATAGATTGACTCTCCCAAACAACCTAGATGCCACTAGGAAGCCCTCAAAGAAAAGAACTATAGAAAAACTCAAAACTCAACAATAGCATACCTAAATTCTAGAGAACTTCCCTTTAAATAGCCCTAGAACACAAAATCATAAATAGTACCTTTCTAAATAATTTAAATTTGATTTAGGAAGCCTTCCTAAATAATTAACATAATTTAGGAAATCTCCTAAATAGCATAAATATAATTAGAAACTTTCGTAAATGCCTCCTAAATCTGAATTTAAATCAACCCTCTTTCCTTAAATAAACCTTTCATAATTTTCTCCTCAATCTAAATTCAAATCAATCATCTTTCTCTAAATAAACTTTCCTAATTATTTATCCCCTGATTTCTTCTCTTTACATAGTGAATATTAACTCCCCTTGGCCCCACAAGGGAGGCCCATCGGTGTATCAATGCTTCCCCAAAAAAACACCTTGTCCTCAAGATCATGAATAAGTGCTTCATAGTAATGCTCCATTTGAGTCATCCTACCAACAAGACTTCCATTGTCAGTGTTTGATATATCCAATTGCTCTGAAAGTTCAAACATTTTATTCTCCTTGATGCCTTTTGAATAAAGAAGATCAGCAAAACAACCTACATCCAATCCCTGGACATTTTCAGATGGTGAAACTGATGAATATTGATTTTTTTTTTTGCCTGTCTTCCACTCACATGTTCTTCAGACAATTCCTGGGCAATACTTTGTTTAAGATTCTGAGTTAAGCTTCTCAGAACATTAAATTATGAATAGATATAATCGAATTCATTGCCATCATACCCCAAGCATGCCTTATTTTGAATATGCTGAGCTTTAGATGCCTTATTCAATAAGAAAAATTCCCTGAAGCAACTGACTGAAAATCACTAGGCTGGTTGCTGCGCCCTGCATTAAGTGCACTGTCAGCAAGCATACTCTCAGGCCTTCTCTGGGAAGCATTTGACCTGTACAGCTGAAGGGGTTTTTCTTCTAGAGCTATGTTGACAAGCTGAAGCATCCTTCAGCTCATCAAGATCATTTTTGAACTTCCAATACTCAGATTTGAGTATTTTGAATTCTCCAGCAAGCTTTTTTCCCTTGAGAAAAACTCCATGGCAAGTTGTTGAGCTAAATGTTGTGTTCCGGAAGATAATTCATCTGATATAGTTTGCAATGACTACCCTTCAGATTTAAGCTGCAAAACAGCTAACACGGCCACCTGTACTCTTGCAGTCGGTGTAGCACTATCTCACAAGTAGAAGCTAAATCACTATCAATCGAGTAGTCCGAACTCCAACAATGACTCCAATGGTTGCTTAGCTGGCTTGAAAGCTGCTTGTAATTGTTCTCTCCTTTCCCTGTGCTTGAGCCATGAACCGGTGTAAATCCAACCGCATTGCCAGAAGCGCTGCTCTTGAGACCATCAAGTTCAGCCAAGCCAGAAAAATCATTCTTTTCAGCATATAAACTTTCTGAGGTGTATGATGAACCATCAACTTCAGCAGCTGAATCTTCGTACTCTTCATCCAACTCACCCACCTCAAGAGAAGGAAGCCCTGTAGAATCTCCCTTGAACCTGACCCTTGCATTAACCTTATCTATGTGTTAGCTGGCTCCAGCAGGAGCATGTCTAACCTCATTAGGGTCATGAATTCTCTTGCTAGAAGATGCTTGAAAGCCCTGTACTGTAAGCTCCCTTTGTTGCTCAAATTCTCCGAACCCTGTTTTTGAGGTTAAAAGTTGCACAATCACCTTATGCAGCTCAATTAGATTATTCCTTTAGATGATTATTTTTTTATCCTCTTCAATTTGTTTGTTAAAAATTCTAAGTTGCTCATCTTTCTTGTCCTCAGTCATTCACATTTTCAACTTTCTCACCCTGGAATCGCCACCGCTCCAATAGCTTCTTCCTCCTCTATTATAGCGGTTCTCGTGATCCCTCCATGTTTCCCTCATGTATTGAAGAGGGGGGGGGGGGGGGGGGGGGGAATCTGATAGGAAATAGTATCCTTTAACAAAAAATCTGTTGTTTTCTTAAGGCAAAACAGTAATAGGACTGCAACAACTTGAGAAAAAAACTGTAGAAATCTGAGATAAAAACGATGGATTCCACTAGAAAACGAAGAAAAAACATCAAACAATACAAGTTTCTTCAATTCAAGAGGAAGAAACGACTCTCCAAATCCCTAGCCAAGCGATTAGAGCCCAAGCACAAGGAAGATCTCAAATTTCCATATGAAACCCTAATTCTAGCAATTAACTAATTGAAGCCAAAGGAGAAA
Organism: Dendrobium nobile; assembly: GCA_022539455.1. Taxonomy (NCBI): domain Eukaryota; kingdom Viridiplantae; phylum Streptophyta; class Magnoliopsida; order Asparagales; family Orchidaceae; genus Dendrobium; species Dendrobium nobile. Next base: position 16,523,140 of record CM039727.1, read on the forward strand.
TACAAAATCCCTAAATAGCCCCTAATTCAAATATTTCCTCCAAAATAATTTTTAAACAAGGCGTGGGCCCCATAGGAGCAACCACCCCTTCTCTATCCCTTCCCTGGGCTGGCGACTGTAGTATAAAACCGGCCCATTAGGGACCAGTTCAATAAGAACAGTCGGCCCCTCTTGGGCCAGTCTAACATTACTCCCCTTTCAAAGACTCACCTTGTCCTCAAGGTGAAAAGAAGGAAACTGGAGCCTAACTCTCTTATATGGCTCCCAAGTGGCCTTGAAATCGGGAAGTTCCCTCCATCTGATAAGCACTTCATTGTTTCCCCTTTTATCTGATCTGACTCCTCTTAACTCTAGTGGTTCTAAGACCACTTCTAACTCCTCTGTCAGTGTAGCTGACAACTCCGCACTAACTGCATGCTCCCATAGAGCTCTTCTCAACTGCGACACATGAAAGACTGTGTGTATGGTGGCAGATGAGGGTAACTTCAATCGATATGCCATTGCTCCCATCTTGTCCACAATCTCGTAGGGCCAAAGTACATCGGATCAAATTTCTCGTTCCTCCTTTTAGCAATTGATCTCTATTTGTAGGGTCTTAGTTTCAAAAATATTTTCTCCCCCTCTTCATATTGTATGTCTCTCCTATGTGCATCTACTTATTTCTTCATGATTTGTTGTGCAACATATGTTTCTTTAACTCCTCTAATACCTTGTCCTTCTCCTCTAAGTATTGCTCAACTGAAGAGACTGGTGTGCTTCCTCTCTCAAAATGCACTAAGTGTGGGGGTCTCTTCCATACAACACCTTAAAATGAATCATATGAGAAGCAGAGTGGTATGAAGTATTGTATTAATACTCAGTCCACGATAACCATTTTGCCCACATCCCATGGTGTTTTAGAAGTAAAAACACCTCAAATAGGTGGCCAAACTTCGGTTTACCTCCATTTGCTCGTCTGTCTATTGATTGTAGGTGGTGTTCTCTTAAGAACTATGCCCTGCAACTTGAACAGCTCCCTTCAAAACTCGCTGAGGAACGCTTTATCTTGATTAGACACAATCAATTCAGGAATCCCATGTAGCTTAACCACCTCCTTGATAAATGCTGCCGCCACTGATACTGCGGTGTATGGATGCCGTAAGAGGATAAAATGTGCATACTTACTAAGTTTTTCAACAACCACCATGATCACTGTGATTCCCTCTGATCGTGGTAGACCATCTATGAAATTCATGGGCAATTCCTCCCATACTCTGATTAGAAGTGTCAAGGGTTGTAGTAGTCCTCCCGGGGCCATGGCCATATATTTGTTTCTCTGGCACACTTTATACCCCGTCACAATCTCCTCAACATCTTTATACATCCCCTTCTAGTAAAGCTCAGATGTTAGCTTTATATAGGTCTTCTGTACTCCTAAATAACCTCCAACTGAACTGCCGTGGAACTCATGTAACAAGTGAGGAATATGTATGGAAGTTCGTGGCATCACAAACCTCCCTTGATGTAATAGTCTGTCTCCCTCAATATAGTAATCAGGATGGCTACTATTATCTTTCATCAAATCCTCTTTGATCTTTCTCAACTCTTCATTCTGCATACTTTCTTCCTTGACGGCCCCCATTCTACCATCAGTGGTACTAAAACAATCAACTCTTGAAGTTCCCAAACACATCTGGATAAGACATCGACCGCTTTATTTTTCAAATCAGGCCTATACTGGATCTCAAAATCATAGCCTAATTGTTTGGACAACAATCTCTGATGCTCCTCTGTCACCACCATTGCTCCAATAGGTACTTCAAGCTCCTCTAATCCGTTTGGACAATGAAATGCCTACCCAAAAGGTAAGGGCGCCACTTCTAAATAGCCAAGACAGTGTCCATCAACTCTCTCTCATACACCGACTTCAATCTAACCCTAGTTGACAACACTTGACTGAAGTATGTTATAGGTCTGTGATTTTGCATCAGCATTGCTCCCAACCAATATCCTGATGCATCGGTCACTACTACAAAGATCTGGCTGAAGTTTGGAAGAGCTAAAATTGGAATTATAGTCATGGCTTTCTTCAATCTCTTAAAAGCCTGAGTCGCTGCATCTCCCCACAAAAAGTTGTCCTTCTTCAATTGCTCGGTTAAGGGCCAAGCCATGGTATTGTACCCCCTCAAAAATCTCCTGTAGTAACTATTCAGTCCTAGTAAACCCCTCAACTCCTTTATGTTCCTAGGCATAGGCCATTTCTGCATTGCCTCAATTTTGTTTGATAGGCCTCCACTCCCTCCTGGGACACTACATGTCCCAAGTACTCCACACTAGATTGGGTGAAGCTGCACTTCTTTAGATTGGCCCTCAGCTGATGCTCCTGTAAAACTCCCGAAACCACCTTCAAGTGCTCTAGATGCTCCTCACAGTCTTGTTGTACACCAGAATGTTATAAAAAAATATTAGAACAAACTTCTTAAGGTACTTCCGGAATACTTGTTCATCAAAGAGTAGAAAATAGCAGGGGCGTTAGTAAGCCCAAACGACCTTACCAGTAACTCATAATGTCCCTCATGTGTACTGAAAGCTGTCTTTGAAATGTCTATCTCCCTCATTCTGATCTGATGTTACCTTTATTTCAGATCCAACTTGGAAAACATCACCGTCCCATACAATTCATCCAAGAGCTCATCAATCACAGGAATAGAGAACTTATCTGACATTGTTCCCTTTTTCAAAGCTCTATAGTCCATACAAAACCACCAGCTTCTATCCTTCTTCTTGGCCAGTAGTACTGGACTAGAGAAAAGACTCACACTCGTCATGAAAATCCCAGCCTCTAGCATCTCCCGGTTCAGCTTCTCAATCTCATCTTTTTGGATCTGAGGATAGCAGTACAAACGAACACTGATCGGCATCACCCCTTTGTTCAAAGTAATGGTATGCTCTAACTCCCTCTATGGTGGTAGGCCTTGGGGAGGTTGAAAAACCTCGCTAAAATGTTTATTGAGTGGCTGCACTGAAGAGGGAATGTTTGCCTCCTCTTATAGTCTGACCCCCTCCAAGCAATGCAACTACACCAAAAATCCTCCTCCCGCCTCCTATTTGGTCCTGATCAAAGGCTTGAGAGATACCCTAGTTTTAGATAGCCTGTATCGCCCTGAATCACCATTCTCTTTCCCTCAACTACCAGTTCCATCCTCAGAGTTACCTAGTTGACCTTGCTATCCCTCATTGTCTGAAACCACTTCATCCCCAGGATGACATCAGTGCTTCCCAACTCGAAGGAAAGAAAATTCTCTCTGATCTGGATCTCCTATATGGTCAACATCACTCCCCTGCAAACTCCTCGACCTATCTCCACCATTTTCGTGCCCATTATCACCCCATAGCCCCTTGTATCCACTAATTTCACCCCCAACAGATCAACAATTAGCATATCAACAATCTGGGTGAATATGAAATTATGGGTTGCCCCACTGTCTATCAACACCACTACCTCTCTATTCGCCATCTCTCCATTCACTTTCATGGTGTGATTTGGGTGAATCCCACCACTGAGTTTAAAGAGGCTTCTGCTATATCTAGGTGCAACTTCTCCACTTCCTCCACCTCTAACCCACTCTCACCTCTCTCTTCAGCATCCTCGTCATAACAAACGATGAGAACCTGAAGAGTTTGATCCTTACACGTATGCCCCATCATGTATTTCTCATCACATCTAAAAACAACCCCTTTCCCCTCTTCTTCTATATCTCCTTTTCCGTCAGCCTTTTGTAATTTCCCACATTTTCCCCTCCTCTAGCTCTCTCCTTGGGCACTTCCCTCAGACTCCTTGGAACACGTCCCTCAGGTGTAAAAAGGTAGTGGTCATTATGTGTGACCCTCCTGAGTTGCTCCCCCTAGCTCCCCTCTCCATATGCTTCTGGTCCTCCACCAATTGTGCTGCCCGGATCTCCACTTTAAGCCCCTTCATAAAGTTTCCCTCTTGCGTTGTCTCTGAGGCCGGTCAAGTCTGCTGGCCAGATACTTGAACATGTCACGATAATCTGCCACGGTCCCCTCCTGTGTTAGGGCAAATAATTGCTCATAGAAGTCTCCTTTCCTACAGGTTCGGAAACATTCTAGTAAACAATCTTTGAATTCCCTCCAGCTTAGAATGGGTTGTCTCATGTCTCTCCATTGGTACCATGCTAGTGCCTTACCCTCCAAGGACAGTCCTGCCGTCGTCAGCTTCTCTTTCTCTGTCATCCCTTTGACAGCAAAGTAACGCTCCACTTTGTAGATCCAACCATGGTCGTCCTCACCCTCAAAGATGGGCATCTTCAGCTTTCTCACCTTTGGGTCACCCCTGTTTCCCTTGAATCCGTCATAACCCCCCATTCCCTGAAGAGGAAGTGCTCCCCAGTTGTCATAATCTTCCCTCCGAGGATCATAACCAAATCCTTCATCACATTCCCCTCTTCTTCTTTCAAAATCAACACCTTGGCTGTAAAAATCCTCTCTTCTCCCCACAAAATCAGTACCCCTCCTGTCGTAGCCCATTCTCATCTCCTCCCTAGAAAGTGGTTCTAGAGGAGGCATTCCGTCATCTCCCTCAAGGATCTCCACTTCCGGATTCTCCCTCCCCCTAAACGGGTTCGGATTTCCTCCTCTCCCATTACCGCCGGTAGTTTCCTTTGCTTTCGATGTTGCCGGATTTTGTTTGTCTTCAAGCATCTTCTTCGTGTCTTCCAATGCGGCAAACCTCCCATCCATCTTTTCATGGATGGATGCAAATTGTTTTTAAAAATTATAAGTTTTCTCCTTGAAATCTAGCTTTAGTTGTCAAAGTTCTCCCTCCAAGACTTCAATCTTCCTTCTGGCCATTGGTAACCCTTGGATCTACATGCTCTGATACCAATTTGATAGGAAATAGTCACCTCCAACATAAAATATGCTATTTTTTTAAGGAAAACAGCAATAGGATAGCAACAACTTGAGAAAAACTGTAGAAATCTGAGAGAAAAATGATGGATTCTACTAGCAAACAAAGAAAAACAACAAACGATACAAGTTTCTTCAATTCGAGAGGAAGAAACGACTCTCCAAATCCCCAACCAAGCGACTAGAGCCCAAGCACAAGGAAGATCACAATTTTCCGATTCAAATTCCAGATGAAATCCTAATTCTAGCATTAGCAATTAATTAAAGCAAAAGGAGAAATACAAAATCCCTGAACAGCCCCTAATTCAAATATTTCCCTCCAAAGCAATTTTTAATCAAGGTGAGGGCCCCATAGGAGGAGCTGGCCCCTTCTCTCTCCCTTCCCTAGGCCGGTGACTATAGTAGAAAACCGGTCCACTAGGGACCGATTCAATAGGAACTGCTGACCCCTCTTAGGCCGGCATAGCAGAATCCCACATTTTTTTCCGCCCTTCTTGCATGACTTGATCCTCATGGTTCGGCCCGTCGCCCTCCATCTTCGGTCGCACATTTCTCTTGCCCAAAAGACTTTCTATAGTGGTTGGCCACCCTACCACCTCCACCAAAAAATTTCCTTCTTGTTACCCCCTCATTTGGGCAAGGGGAGTGGGCCATCGAAGGAGGGGTTAGAGTTGAACCATGGGATCGGGTTATGCAAGAATGGATGGAAGAAAGATGGGGGTCCCACCCTCGATACACCAGGGAAACATGGAGGAATCATGATAACCGCTACACTGGAGGAGGAAGAAGCTATTAGAGTGGTGGCGATCCTAGGACGAGAAAGTTGAAGATGCCAATATTTTAAGGGGAAGATACCTATGGGTGGGTGTACCGATGTAGATATATTTCATGGTGAATGGGTTGAATGAGGATGAGAAGCTTAAGACTGTAGGGTTATGTCTAGAGGGGAGAGCCCTACTTGGTTCCAATGGATGATAGCATGGCCACTGACTAAGTAGCTAAAGAAAGACATGACTAGCATCCCATCTTTCCACCTTGAGAACAATGTGCATCTTTGGGGGGAAGTATTAATATGAAGGGGAGCACAGAGGCTGGTCCAATCTAGCTTCTCTGCTAGAGCCAACTCAGCACTTAGGATGGGCGGAACTCTCAGCAGAATCAACGGGGATGTCGGCCCCCTCTTGTGAGGTTCAACAAAACTATAGATCATTATGAAAGGAGGAATTAAGAGGAAGTTATTTAAGGAAGTTTTAATTAAAAGGAAAGAATTCTAATTTTAAATTGAAATAGCAGAGGGAAATTCACGTTTAAAAAAAAGGAGAGGGAAATTAATTAAGACAATAAGAGAATTAATTGCTATTTTAATTCTAATTTGAATTTAAAATAAGAGATGAAATTAATTAAGGTAGTAAAGTTGTTTGGGAGGGAAATTGGAGGAGGTTATTTAAGGCTTAGTTATTTTGTTATGAGGGTTATGCGTGTTTTGTTTATTTGCTATAGTTTTCTTCTTGAGGGCTTCCTAGCGGCATCTAGGTTGATTGAGAGAGCCGATCTGCCTCTCAAATTGTAGATTACTTGTATCTTTCATTGTTGTTGACATATTAATAAAAAAATCAGCCTTTATCTTTCCTGCACTTCTTATTGTTTATTGTATTTTTTCACTTCCAAATTGTATCAAATTTGTATCAGAGATTTCTTAGGTTGCGAAGGCTCTAGCCGTCGGTTAGGGAATTGGGAGAGCCGGATCTTCTGTTCAATTGAAGATCCAATTGAATCTTGCTTTTTCTTTCATATATCTTTCAATAAAAAGTTTTTGTGTGTCGTTATTCCTAATTTTCTTAATACCTACACCACTTCCTACCAGAATTCCTATTTGTTGATTTCATTTGCAGTGGAGTAACCAATCAAAATAAAATACACTGAGCAACTAGCCTGGAGGCAGGGCAAGTTGCTTTTTTATTTAAAGAATAGGGTTTTTAGGAATGCATGTAGCATCAATATGAAAAAAAATATATATCTTGGGCAGAGCAACTATCTCTCTGTTTGGTCAAGTTTTTCGTCTCTAAATTTTTTTACAATCACATTCCTTTTATTGAATGGAAAATGAGTATATACGTGAAAAGGTTGGAGTATCTCCAGTGACAGATAATATTAGAGAGAATCATCTTTTAGATGGTTTAGCACATAAAACGTTGGCTTTCTGATGACTCTATTAGGAGGTTAGATATATAAGATCCAGCCTATGTTAAGAAATGTAGAGATAGACCTAAAAAAAGTTGATTATAAAATGTTAAAATGACCTTTTTTTATTAGATTTAAATGAGAATTTAACTCCTAATAGGATACAATGGAGAAAAAAGATTTATGTAGCCGACCCCATGTAGTTGGATAAAGATTTGTTGGCTGTACTCTTTTTATTAAAACTATTATATAATAAGCTATTTAAAATTTCCTCGTTTGGTTGTGTTCTAGAGCTCAGCATAGGCTCCAAAACTAACTTTAATTCGGTCATGTTGAGTCTTCATCTTCATCTTCTATAAGAAAAATTTCTGAATTTCTGAATTATACTGCATATGCCTCTATTACATAATCTCGACGCTATCTTTATTAAAACCTCATGTTTTAGTTGCTTACCACATCTTTTCTAATCTTTTCCGTGTTTCATCCTGTTGATAATGGCCTCTTATATTCTTAATGCTAGCATTCTTTATAAAAGATTTTTTATGTTCTATTCACTGACTCCAAATTATACTTGTTCTACTGCACTAAGAAATTTGCCTAATTTTTAGAACTGTGCGTTGTTCACAATGAAAAGACTGTAGTAAACCCAAGAAACGTGATGCTTGCTATGGGCCAATATGTCCAGGACTTCAATTTGATGAGACAACAGGTGGATTCTCTATCCTTTGGATTCCTAACAAATTTAATAAGGATTATGCTGTGCATCGAGAAAACATTTTCTTTTCCTCATATAGGATGCTGCGGAAGCATTCATCCATCTCTTGTCTTCCTTAGAGAAAGAAATCATTGAGCATTTTATTCATTTGCAACATGGTGGATCTCTAGCAGACATCACTGCCTTGTCTTCTAGTAGGATTTACAACCAAGAGAAGGGAACGCCACATGAATTCGAGAAATGGAAGAAGCTTTTTATTGGGCCATTTGATGCTGTTATTGGGAGCTATTTAAGATGCCAAATTTGTTCAAATATGGTAAGTGCCTTTTCAGAATTCTGCCAGCTCTTTATTTGTTTGACATTCCCTTTCCTCTGTACTTATAGCATGTCCAGAAGAAACGCATCAATCTTCTAAGCAATTTGCTCTCACTGAACTTTTTAATTTGCTAAGCAAGGTGCTCTCTCTAGCGCATATATGTTATCTACGTATATGAAACAGTCTCTCATGCATACACAAACAATTATGCACAATCACATGTGAAAAGTCACATGTCTAAGGTTTCGTTTGGGACGGCTTTCTCACTGTTTTTTAAAATAACTTTTTAGTATAAAAGTTAAAATTTTTGTACTAAAAAACTGCTTTAAAGAAACAGTAAAAAGCCGTCCCAAACGAAGCCTAACTCTTAATTCATTTTCCGTTTGAATAGCTTTTTTTTTTTTGTATCTTTGACCTGAATGTTTATGTTGTATCGTCAGCTTTCAGTGGATTTGGAGTTCTTGCGCTCCTTGCCTCTCTCACCTGTGCTGGATAGAAATGCTGATATTGTATGTCGTAGATGACCCGCTTTTTGTTATGGTTCTGTATGTTTTAGTCCCAACTCCTTGTTCCAGATATTTCTAATTGCCTATCCATGTTTCTTTGCTGAGTTAGATGGAGGGCTGCAGCTTGTTCGATTGTCTTAGGCATTTCACCAAATTGGAGCGTGTTGATGATTATCGCTGTGGTAGATGTTGGCATGCAGCTGCCTTGAAGCAACTCTCTGATAGAACTGAAAAAGATGAGGTGGAGCTTTTATACTCACATGGCCTATTTCTTTGTTATTTACCAGCATATCCTTTATATGTTTGTCTTTTACTGAACTGTTTTGGAGATCAGGATTTCCTTGACTGACTAAATTAAGTGCCATTTTTTCAGGTTAAAATTAAAAAACTCAGCGACTGTGTCAAGTATGATTCTTGTGATTGCAAAAACCTTTTTTGCGATGAAGAAATTTCTTGGACTGGTATTTCACATGCTTTAAAGAAATTAAGTATCATTAAATGTCCGAAGGTATGAGATAAGAATGCTCGCAAATTAAACAAACATTTTAATTTTTCTTAAAGTTTAGCGTATCAATGTAGTAATGTTTTAATTTTGATATAAACTAAATGTTTTTTATGTATTCTAGGTACTTTGCATCCATTTGCAACGTGGGTCAATGAACTGCCAAGGTGAATTGGTCAAGCTTCAGGTATGTTAAATTTATAACTTAATAGACATAGGCTTCGTTTGGGACGGTTTTATTATTGCTTCTTAAAACAATTTTTTAATACAAAAATTTTAATTTATTTATTAAAAAATTGCTTTAAGAAGCAATAAAAAAACTGTCCCAAACAAAATCATAATTTAATGTTATTTCCTCGTAAGATTTACGATGTCTGATTACAGGGACATATATCATTTCCATTGTTTCTCAACCTTTCTGCATTTGTGGAAACTGCAACAAAATTGGGGCAATTGACTTCTGTAAAATATATGCATAACAACATGAAGGCACTAGATTGCACATTGCTCAAGCAAAAGGACATGTGGATGCTACAACATTTTTACAGAATTGTTGGTCAAAACCCTTCTGTGGCATCCTTGTCTGAAATTAAGTTTGAAGTACCATCTGGTAAACTTTTAGAAAGTAAACTCTTGGAAGCTGCTTCTGTGGACAACAGTGAGAAGACGGTAACAGAGTTGGCTACTGATTTAGATCAAGCCTGCATCATTCCAGAAAGAAGTTACTGTGAAAAGGTCATTATTATTTTTATTTACCTCTTTTCATAAATCAACCATATCTGTGCAACTTTGCTCTGCTCTGTTTTGTAATATTTGCCTTTTCCTGCCAGGTAGAAATCACAAGATCATCAGCGATTTGTATGTACCAGCTCTGTTCAGTTGTTGAGCATTACGGAAGGCCTGGCAGTGGACACTATGCAGTTTACAGGAAATTGGCATCTAAATTATCTTTTAGTGTTGCTGGGGAGCTACCAGATTCCATGAATGGATCTTGGGTTTATATTTCTGATACTAAAGTCAAACGTATCAGTTTGGAGGATGTTCTTGCAGCGGAGGCAAGCATGCTTTTTTATGAGAAGGTTGAGGCTGATATTCATGAATCAGAATTCAGAAATCTTACTTAATGGACCACACAAGCTTTTGGCTATACTAAGGTTCGTTTGTGAAAGCTTTTTTGTTACTTTCTAAAGTAATTTTCTAGTATAATTTTTTTTTTAAGTTGAAATTTTTGCATTAGAAAGTCGTTTTAAATGTTGTACTGTGTTAATTTGGATTTCATTCAGACAACTATCATTTTAACTCCTAACTGAATACAATTTAACAAACACAATGTATACTTTAACAATTCAAGTGACACATTGCAACTAACGTTACAAATTTTGTTACAGAATACCACTGACATAACAGACATTTGTAACACAGTACAACCTTAGCTTGACAGTCTTTCATCCACTTTGATAGAAATTGTACAAATCTTTTTCTCTCATTGTCTCTTTGTCCCACTTTACTTCACTCTTCATTCTTAGAACTAACAAAGAGATACTTTTTTGCAAGAGAAAGGGACACAATCATTTAAGTTAAATATAAGGCATGACCCCTAGGGTCATGACTACGGTTTGGAGTGCCGCAGAGCTCTACTCTCTCTCCAGCCCAACGTGCAATATTACTCCACTCTCTATTTCTAAGTTAGATTACAGCGCCGTCGTGATGCCTATGATGCTGCAGTACACAAGTGTACACTAATGTAGAATGCCGCGAGACTATACGGTCCCTCTATAACCCCCCCGGTGAACTCGACCAATAGATTGAGGTCTGAGTCAACATTATAACCCGCCGGTGAGCTCAATTGATAGAATTGAGGTCTAAGCCAACATTATAACCCGATTGATCGGCACAATCAGATTCCATAAAAACTAACACACTGCAGTTGTTGTAATATTTAATTATGTTCATGAAGACATGCTGCTTCAATACTCTGAAGTCTAAGAGTCGGAAGAGATAATGGTAGGCAGTGCTCTGCAATAAATTGCTTGGAATGGAGATAAACCTAAAGATCTATGACTTGTCATAAAAAACTCTGCTTTAGACAGAAATTTCTGATATGAGCTTCTAGCACTCGAAGTCGTGCCGCTAAGGCGCAACAATTGTCCACAAAGCACTCACAAAACTATAGTTATAGTCCGATATAAATTGACGTGGTGTTACGTACAAATATTGTAAACTGAAGTCATTCTACTCATTGTATCGATTAAAATGAAAATAGATGTTTAAGAGCTGAAAAATGTGCATATTTGAAAAGGCTATTGACATTCGTTATGGGTGTAAACGAGTTGAGTGAGCTCGAGTCATCTCTGACTTGAGCTTGAGCTTGATTAATTTATTGAGCTCGAGCTTGCTCGAGCTTTATTCTAAGAGTTCGAACTGGCCTACGAGCCGACTCATTTATTATGAAAGAGAGAAAATTATTCTGATTTAAGCAATTATTATAATAAAATTGTAAAAAGAATGAAAAATTATAAGAGCAATATTAAAGAATTATTTAATATAAGAAGTTGTTGTATAATTTTTAAATATTCTTAACAATTTTGTATTTTAAATCCTCGAGTATAATTAATATTAGAAAATATTCCCTTCGACAAATGGATCAAGCTAGATTTTGTATTTCACTATGAATTTGAGGATATAACTTATGAGTGTTTTACACTAGGACAACAACAACATCAAGCCTTTATCCCATTACGTGGGGTCGGCTACATGAATCCTTTTTCTCCATTGTGCCCTATTAAAAGTCAAATTCTCGTTTAAATCTAATAAAGAAAGGTCATTCCTAATATTTTCTAACCAAGTCTTTTTAGGTCTACTCCTACCTTTCTTAACATAAGTCAAATCTAATGCCTCTACTCTACTAACCGGGTCATCAGAAGGCTTCCGTTCTATGTGACCAAACCATCTAAGGAGACTCTCTTTAATGTTATCTTCTACTGGAGCTACTCCAACCTTTTCACGTATATGCTCATTTTGTATCCTATCTCTAAGGGTGAAGCCACTCATCCACCTGAGCATCCTCATCTCTGCCACACTTAACTTAGTATTATGCTTCTCTTTTAATGGCCAACATTCGGCACCACAAAGCATTGCAAGCCTCACTACCATCTTATAAAATTTTCCCTTAAGTTTGAGGGGTACATTTCTATCACATAACAAGCCTGATGCATTCCTCCACTTCAACCCTATGTTTTACACTACTCAAGATAAAATTTATTGGTCCTACCTTGTTGTTTATGTTCTCTTATCTCCTTTGGTAAAATCTCATTTATGAGATGAACACCATCATATCATTTATTTTACCCTCAACAACAAAATATATCTTTGCCTGAAGACTTAGAATTATTTTCCATATATTATTTGGATGGGGGTAGTTTTAGCAAGCTTGCATCTATATTCGAGTGAAGCAATGGAACCTAGTCATGCCAACAACATCAATGGGTTATACCTACTTGTATGGTCATGGAACATTTTCGTGTGGGTAGTCCAACACTTCTTGTCCCTTACCCATATGAATTAGATGGAACGAGCTTGAGTTACAAGTAATTTCTCGTACACTTCATTGTTATTACGTTATTCCCACTCTCCTTTTGTAATATGTATCTTGGGTTACAGACAACGAGGTGTAATGTGAAGCATGCTCATAAAAATTTGGCCTATAATATAAAAGTGTATAGAGATGTGATTGATGGTTTATTTTATAGTTATATAGAACACACTTTTAAAAGTACTTTCATTTATGCATGTAGATTCAAAATGAGTTATTGCTAATAAAGATTTTCTATTATTCTTTTTGATGTAGGTTTTTGGGGCATATTTTGGAAATTGGATTAGACTTTTGAGTTATAGAGATATGCATGAGTGGAGAGGATATTTTGTAGGCTCAATTTCCTTGATTAGTTAGGAGAGGGTGGAATGACACTTATTAGACTTTTGTTGATATGATAGTTTGGTTCATTATCATATATTAATGTAGCTTTTATGAAGCTTGGGATTAGAATGGTGGATGGTGGAGGGAAAGTATGTATGGGTTGAATTGGTTATCAATAGGCATATATTACAATGTCGAAAAATAATCGAGCGTACATTATCATTAATGCTAGGGGGGGGGGGGGGGGGGGGGGGGGGGGGGTGGGTATGAGGACAAGGACTAGGCATTGACATTTTATAGGTATTGATATAGATCATGAGTGACATTATATCTACTTAAGGCCTCAGTAGATCCACCAAATATATACGATCGAGAGCCCCAATGGAGAAAGCCTTATTATATTTGTAATTGATTCACCCACTCTTTATTTGTACAACATTATATCCAATCCTATACATCTTTAGAACATGACTACTTTGTAGATTATGAGGGGATTTTTTCGCCTTTTTAAGGGAGAGTTGAAGACACTGCCATCTACCATGTGATCAATATGTTGGAATTGTTGAGCGATATACATCATTGACATGAGATTTCGATATAATATATTTAAAGTTTATAGCATTATCAATAATTAATTGAATGATATTTTTTGAACCAACATACTCAACCATTTTAATAAGTGATGAAAATAAAATAGTAACATCTTTCATGATATCGAAAGTATCATCATATTTTAGAAATAATAATCTATGTGGATAATAGACAAGAAAGTTCATGAAAGTCCTATTCATGATATTTATTCAACTATCAGCCATTAAGGTGCATCCAATTTCTTTCAAATAATTTCAGAAATTCTTAATTTTTATCAATAAAAATTCATCAAGACAATCAACTTTGTTAGGGAAGTTATAGATTATTGACACAACAAATATTTCATGGCACAAAACAATTAGCACCACAACTTTGTAAGAGAAGTATGTTGCATTTGTGTTAGTTTTTAACTATTTAGTGATCAAACATAGTAATGTACACAAAATCAATGATATTTCTAGTGCTTGGTCCATTAATTATATATTTTAAATTAAACTTAGGCTTTATTTAATTGGAGCCTGGACGTGGAATTACATATGAATTCCACACATAATAACTACTTCATTTGAGAGAGCTTTTGATCAATATTTTTTCATTTTTTGTAAAATGAAATCGAGAGCTTAAACAAAACCTTTGATTTCATTTGGGACGACTTTCTTACAAAGCCCTACATGGGGTCCTGGTTGGATACTCATGCTTTATTCGGACATGCTTCGCCCACCCATGCTCACACATAATGACTTTTGGGATGCCGTACCCACCTATACCCACCTACTTTCCATATTTTTTGAACGCATTCTACTATGGACTGATGGCCTTGAGGCTTGTTGCCCTTCGCTCTGATTGCAAACTTTCAAGCTGCATATCATAATTTATCGTAGTCGCAGCGTGGTTAAGTGCTGCATACTACGTAGTGAGGATTGAAGTAATATAAGATATACGGTGATTAACAATGTAAATTGATTTATCCCCCAATGTTGAGTACCCACCAATACCCACCCACAAGGCCATGGGCGTACCACCCATACCCATTGTAGGGCTCTGCTTTCTTACTGATTTTTTAAATAATTTTTTAATATAAAATTTTTAAAAAAATTATACAAAACAAATACTTTAAAATTAATAAAAAAATTTCTCAAATGAAATCTTTGTAATAAAATCTAGAGCTTTCTTTGCATTTGATGTTTATGTGCAATTGTGCAAATGTCATTTGGGTTGACGATATGATTATTTTTTTTTATGCAAATAATAAAAAAATTTGCCCATTAACCTGTTAAGTGGGAAAAATTCCGAACGCGTTCAAATTCAAACCAGAAGCCATTATATCACCCACTTTATAATAATAAATTATGTTGGTCAATTATTCATATTGACTATTTAGAGTCACGTTTTCAAAATTTCACCAATTTTTGCGCTCAGCATTGGAAAAAAAATTTGACTGACCTGAGCCTCAGGAAAATGGAGGCACCGGGCACGTCATGGCGTGTTCTTCTTCTCTCAGTCAAACATTCTCCTCCTCTTCTTCCCGTCAAAACCCTAACGTCAATCATTCCTTCCCCCCCTCCCTTCAATCTCTCCACCCATCCCCTCAATCATGGAACCTATCCTCCAAGCCATAATCGCCGCCGCCGGCAGCTTCTCGGCCATCTTCCTTCTATTCTTCATCGTCCTCCTCTTCTGCCGCCGCCGTCCCCCTAAACCCCCTCCCCCCTTCCTCTCCGTCTCCTTCTCCACCCCTTCCACCGCCCTTACTCTCCCTTCATACGAGCGCAGCTTCGCCTTCGATCCGTCTCTCCCCCACATCTCCCTCTCCGATCTCGCTGCCGCCACCAAAAATTTCTCCCCGGACCGCATCCTCGGAGATGGTGGCTTCGGCTTCGTGTACAAGGCCATCTTGCCCTCCGGCGCCCCCGTCGCCGTCAAACGCCTCTCCCCTGACCTCGCCCCCTTCCAAGGCTTCCGCGAATTTCGCGCCGAAATGGACACCCTTGCCCGCATCCAGCACCCCAACCTCGCCCGCCTCCTCGGCTACTGCATCGCCGGATCCGACCGCCTCCTCATCTACGAATTCCTCCCCGGCGGCAGCCTCGACCAACGCCTCCACGACCCCAATCCTGACTTCTTTCCGCCGCTCACGTGGTCGTCCCGGCTCCGTATCCTCCGCGGCGTCGCCGCGGGCCTCGCCTTCCTTCACGAGGTATGCCGCCCGAGCATCATCCACCGCGACATCAAGGCCAGCAACATCCTGCTCGACGGCGAATCAGTTGCCCGGATCGCCGATTTCGGATTGGCGCGGTTGGTGGAGACGTCGAGATCGCATGCATCGACGCAGGAGGCCGCGGGGACAGTGGGGTACATGGCGCCGGAGTATAGAGAGGGAGTTACGGCGGCGACAGCAAGGGGCGATATTTATAGCTTTGGGGTGCTGGTGATGGAGGTGGTGACGGGAAAGCGGCCGAGTTGGCCGGTGAAGAGAGGTGATGGCGAGGAGATGGCGCTGGTGAGGTGGGCCCGTGGAATGCTGGAGGGGGGAAGGCAGATGGAGCTTTTAGATCCTTTGATGGGGAGAGAAGCGGTGGTGGAGGCGGAGGTGAAGGGGGTGTTGGGAGTGGCTTACAGGTCTACGGAGGAGAGGCCGAGCAGCAGACCCTCCATTGGCGAAGTGATCAAGCTTTTGGATAGCTTTTGATGAATTCCCTTAAAGAAGCTATGGGTAATTGTGTTTGTCGCGCGAGTAAGCTCATTACTTAGCTCTTATTGCTCAATTTACTAATAGTTAAGTGTACAGTTTTTTCGTAATTATAAAATAATAGATAGTGTTGTGTACTTGTGTTTTTGTTGCTGGGAGGATTTGTTGGGGCGTTCAGTTTTTTTTTTTTTTTTTAGAAAATAGTAACTTCATTTCATCCAATAAAAACATAACCTGAAAACCCAAAATATTCTCGAACCTCCATGCATGTTCATCCCAAATCCCAATGATATATATTTAACATTTAAACTTCAATACTGCATTACATTAACTTTCATTAATGCCCTTGATGAAGCCCTCGACGACAAAGAGGAATTCACGAACAATTTTTAGGTCCGGTGACCGGACACAGCTCTACGTTCGGTCACCACTGAGTTACCCGGTATTTGCTCGGTATTGCTTGGCAATAACGAGAAATACCGCTCTGTGAAGACCAATACTGAGTAATACCGAGTTTTTCTAGAAAAAAAACTCGGTATTTGTCGATTTTGCTCGGTATTGCTCGGTATTTATTTTCACATAATGGTATTTCTCATTATTGCCGTGCAAAATCGACAAATATGTGGTTTTGTGCCTGCTACGTGGCGCGATCTCAATGCCGGCCGAACGTAGCTCTACGTCCGTTCACCGGACCAAATAATGAGACAAGAAAGTTGTGATAAGATCTTGCCGAGAAAGTTCATGATTGAGGCTTCGTTAGGGATGGCTTTTTTGTTGTTTTTTAAAACAGTTTTTTAGTACAAAATTTTTTTGAATTAAAAAATTTTATACTAAAAATTGTTTTTAGGAAGTAATAAAAAAACTGTTCCGAACGAAGACTGAATCTCACTACGGAAGTAATTTGGTAAGACCAATGGCGTGCACCAGTGATGGTCAATGGGACTTTGCTTGCAAACGGCAACAACAAATGGCGATGTGGTATGTGATAGATGAGATCAGTAACGAAATTATAACGAAGAAGGCAACCATAGTGTTATTTTTTATTTTATTTAAAATTGTAAGTGCTACGCAAGTAATTAGTAAAATATAGATGTGAAATATTTAAATAATATAGTTTTCAGTATGCATGTAAATCTTTTGTTTTTTAAAGTTATAAAAAGATTTTATCAGAAAAATCATATGTGCAAAATGTTGAACTTATTACTCAATAGATGATAAGCTGCTTGTGTACCTTCGTTTGAAAATAAATTGAAGGATTAAATCTCACATAGTTCAGAGAAAGGAAATTGCAAATGATTATGAGAAAAGATAAAAACAACGAATAGGAAATAAATAGGGCTACAAGCGAACCAAGCGTTTGACGAGCTACTCGATGCTCGGTTCGATTAAAGCTTGTTTGTGATCGTTTAACTAATTAAATAAACAAACTTGAACAACGTTTTAAATATTCGATCCTTAAATAAACAAGCTTGAACACTAATGTGTTCGTTTCATTTATGTTCACGAGTTCACGAACAACATCATTTGAAGTTCGTGAACAAGCTCGACATTAACTTCGATAAAAAGCTCGATAAAAGCTCGAATGGAGAGAAATGCAATATGTAAGCTTCATTTAAGAATATATTCATATAGATTAATCATATTTTATTTTAAATAGATAACTATTTTTATTATAAATTTAATTTTCTGAACAAAAGACATTTCACATTTGTCTATGTTTGTTAGATTGTTTGTTTAAAATGTTCATGAATAAATTTAATGTTTGTTTGTTCAATAGATTGTTTGTTAAATATGTTCATGAACATAGCTCGTTAAGGCTTGTTTGCTTAAAGCTCAATAAGCATTAAATGAACCAAACATGAACCGACATGAATCAAACATGAACACCCTTAAATTAAACGAACCAAACATGAACGCAAAAAATAAAGCTCGAATCAAACATGAACCGAACTTGAACAAGCTAATGATAAACGAACTCAAACATGAACACTCACATACTCGGTTCGGCTCAGTTCGTTTGCAGCCCTAGAAATAAATTACAATAAAAGAAAAAAAAAACAAATGGTTGATTTGAGAGGAGATTTTTCTGTGGACAAATTTTTAAAAGGAAATAGTTTAATAATTAATTAGGTGAAAACGGAAGCCAAGGAGAATTTCTGAGGATGCCAGTCGTTAGCATAAGGAACGACTGGTCTTGGTGGCCCCACCAAGTGTCCATTTGCAATCGGGTATGTGACAGGTCAGGTCGGTGGGTCTGTGGGTTGGGTCGGCACCCATCGGGTTTCGAGGCGAAATTTTTAAAAGGAGCAAAGTTAATAAATGTATTAGGATTAGAAGCATTAAATTAATTAAATTTAAAAAGGAGCATAAATGCGATCATGCATTATATTTTCTGAAGAAAACGCAAAGCAGGATCGCATTTTCAAATATTAGCTTTAACTTATAACACATACTTTTAGTAATTATATTTTTCTACATTAAATCAAATATATTTTTTATATATTTAACTCATTAATTAGTAACGACCACATTCCTGTCCTCTGATATAATTTTTTTTAATATTACATGCCCTCAAGAAAACGGAATAGAGTATTGCATTTTCTTACAAAACGCACACGTGGATTGCATTTTATAATATTTATATATGTATGAAAAGAAAGTAGAAACTATATCATATTTATGTAGAAACTATATTTTATAAATTTATATAATTTTTAAATATTAACTTTTACTTATAACGCATACTTTTAGTAATTATATTTTTCTACACTAAATCAAATATAATTTTTATATATTCAACATCTCAAATCTCAAAAGAAGCCAAAGTCTCACTCTTAGATTATTCGTTCAGCAAGCTCACGCCTTATGTGAGGCTTCTTAGTTCTCTAAGCAGCAAAAAGAAATGATTATTATAGTTTTAATAAAGTAAAGAAAAATTATAATAATTAATATTATTTAATCCCTCTTATGTTATGAAGAAAACGGAATGCATCTTTGCATTTTCTTACAAAACGCAGGCTTGCTTTGCGTTTTGTATGGAAAACACAAAGCATAATCGCATTTTCTGCATGATCACATTTCTGCTCCTTTTTAAATTTAACTAATTTCATGCTCCTAATCCTAATACATTTATTAACTTTGCTCCTTTTAAAAATTTTGCCCGGGTTTCGAACGGGTCGCACAAGAAAGTCGTTACCTTTTCTCATGATTACATTACGAAAAATTATTTCAGAGTTTTTTAATTTTCTGTATTATCATTATATTAAAAAAAATAAATCATTTGTATATATTTGTAAAAATCAAAAATAAAAAAAAAGAAAATTTAAAAGAGAAAAACAAACAGTTAAATTAAAAATTATTTGACAGTATTTAATTTTTTACGGTATCATTTATTAAAAAATAAAAAATTCGAAAATATTATTTATAAAAAACCAGAAAAAATCAAGTCGTTAGCACAGCTGACGCTGACGACTTGATCTTTTCTTCTTTTTTTATAAGTATATATAAAAATGTTAATTTAATTACATATTTATAATAAAAAAATTGTCAAATTAATTTAGATTTAACTATTTAATTTTCTGCAAGTTTTCTTTTTATATTTTTGTTTTTTTTATAAATGATATTATAAATAAGTAAGATTATAAACTTAAATATATAGTATTTATTAAAAACAAATAAAATATAAAAAGAGAAAAAGCAAATCGTTAAATTAAAATTTATTTGACAATTTTTTTATTTAAAAAGTGTAATTTAATTACGATTTATATATATTTATTAAAAATAGAAATAATAAAAAAAGAAAAGAACCAGAGCTTTTTTCGTTTTTTTAGTTTTTTATAAATAATATTTTCGTTTTTTATTTTCTTAATAAATGACACTAAAAATTTTTAAAAACTGTCAAATAAAGTTTTAACTTAACTATTTATTTTTCTATTTTTTAAATTTTCATTATATATATATCGTATAAATGATATTTTTATTTTTTTAAAATATTTTTATGAATGATACTAAAAAAATTAAAAAACTGTGAAATAAATTTTAATTTAAGTTACTTTTCTGTTTTTATGTTTTTTTTAAATTTGATTTTTTATAAATATATGTAAATTTTAATTAAACTATATATTTATAAATCATACTATAAATTAATTAAAACTTAAAAAACCAACTTGCATTAGAACAACTTACGACTTAAATTTATTTTTTTTTAGTCCGCCAAATCAGCCCGCCCAGCTCATCCCTCTACCAAATCAGGCGGCCCGCCACCAACTCAACAGGCAGCTCAATAGACAGTCGTTGCCTACGAAGATAATCCGCCCCCAGCTCACCCGCCCCATAGCTAGTCATAGTCTAAGATAAAGACCGGCATCACTTTGAAATTCAGTTTGATGAAAATAATTTATAAATGATGAGTGTCTTCTACCGGGGAAATCATTCTGTGTGGTCATCAGACTGTCTGGAAGCGAATCAGATTGCATCACGTCATCCGATACACATAAAAAAAGTAACGTGGCGTGTCTTGATTCACCTCCGGACAGTATCTGGTGACCGCAAGGAATAATTTCTGCTTCTGCTATGACCACTTAGGTAGAAGTGGGATTTGATGGGGTTGTTGAACAATTGGGAGGAGAATTTATAAAGGGTCCACAGCAATGACGATGACCTTCCTTCCGGTCATAAACCACTTTCAGGGTCAAGGTCTTCCTTGAAAAATGAATGGGAAAAGCCGATTGGTATGAAATCTGAATACATATGCCAGCAAAAATTAGTCTGGTCCAACTAGCAGCAAGGGCGTGAACTGGTAAAGGGATTTCAATTTTGTACAATATGTTCAAATAGCCTACAGTTCCATTTAGTTAGGGGTTGTTTAGTTGGATTACATAAGGGGTAAATTATTTCAAATGCAGGTGTTCTGAAAATTTTTAATATTTGTTGTATGAAAAAGAAATGAAAGTTGAGTAAATATAGTATAAGTCATTCTAGCTCTTTTTTGAGGTAAATCAAATTCACCCTGTTTTGAGCGACAACGATTTACACTACAAGCTTACTCGCTTGATTGCCGTCGGCCACCACCGCTAGCCACCACCACTGTACAAGTAAAGAAATGAACTACTGTATCTATACTAACATGTAAAAAAGGAACTACTGTACATAAACTATTTTATGTTTATATATATATATATATATATATATACTAGTCAATTCTCATTTACCTCATAACTATTAATCAATAGATGATTCACTTCCATCTCTTGAAGTCAAATCCTCACTACTAATATCTTTAATGTTCTCCTCAATGTCGAAGTCTACCTTCTCAAACAATAACTCGGTTACATTAGATACAAGTCGAACATTTACATCATTAGCAGGTTTTGTAAAGTTTGATATGCACTCTTCTTGATGTACTGCTGATATTGATGCAGTATTCTCAAAGACTCCCCTAGGTTTAGTCTTGATTACTACAAGACAATATTGTTTACCCCTCAGTCTACCTGGATAGTTAGCAAAAAAGACTTTGGTAGCCTGGATAGCAAAGAAAAATGGGTCGTATTTTTATATCTTCTATCTCCTTTTACTTTTGTAATACCATAAAGTGGATACACCCTTATTCCTCAATTTGACACTTGATCAAACCAATCACAATTAAAAAGGTACAAGTTATGCCCTTCACCAGGATATTCAAATTGTAGGACTTCTTATAAGACCCTATAATACTCACAATCATCACATATATGATTGTTTCCTTTCACACATACACCAAAATTTTTTATTTTTCAACCTTCAAGCTTTGGTTTAAAATCTGTAATTGTTGATAATAAAATTGGCCAACATTTCATTACTCTCATAGGTCCCCAAGCTAGACTAATTAAACCTTGATCTTGCAAATCTCAAACTTCATTACGGATCTGATTGATATATAAAGAGTATATATATATATATATATTTTACTATCATTTTCACTAAAGTAATTAATTATATATAAGGTTGAAGTGATTTGTCAAAATACATACCATTTTTTGGAACCAATCTAGAAATTCAGATTCCACTCTCTTTTCCTGTTCTAATTATGATGTTGTATTTAGACCATTAACGAACTTCATGCAAAAATTTTAAATTTAGGGTCTATATGTATGAGTCCATGGAATGTATAGAATTTTAACAGAAGCTTACTCGAGATATAGTTCAACTTCAACACAATTAAAGAGTGTGAACAACATGACAACTCTCAACTCCTTATATGTCAAATAGCGCACAATACAAGTGTCTGATGCCTTGCCACTTTTGTTGAATACTGATATGTTACTAGTAGATGAACATATATCTAGATTACAAAATTTTGGGGTGCAGTAGTGCTTGTCGATTTTAATTTTGTGCAAAAGTAGTATAAGAAAAATTAAGTAGTCTCATACATCAAATATGCTTCACATATTGATCCTTTGGGGCATGCGTTATTTTTTATAGTCTTCTTAAATTTATTTAAATACCTTAATGATGTTTGGGAGTGAATTAAAAATTTGCTAATAAATTTTGATATGTTATGTTTGAATAAAATTACCTCTCAAAAGGATATATTCAATGATATTGAGCTTGTCCACCAACTCTAGCATTATATGGTAAATACACGAATAGATGTTCCATGGAGCCAAAATTCTTCGAGGGAATTTCTTCTCAAGCTTTAACAGAATAATAGGAATATTGTGCTCAATATGGAACAAAGCTTCTTCATTCAATCTTGATGAGCATAAGTCCTTGAAAAATATACTTAGTTCAGTTAAAGAATTTAAAATTGAATCTCAAATAAAAGTGAAAGTAATGGCAACAAATAATCCATGATGTGATAGTCATAACTTTGTAATATGAACAATCTCCTCGATCTTATATCAACACATTTACTGAGATTAGAAGCATATCCATCATGTAGTTTTACGCTCTGCACCCATTCACAAACCACTCACCTCTATGCTAAAGTAAAGGTGAAGAAAATTTTAGCTTTAGAAGTTTATTATTTCCACCATCCTTCAACTCAAACAATTTTCTCTTATAAATATTCTCCAAATTCATCGATCCTAGCTTTTACATTATCTTTAGATTTTTCCTTGATGTTCATCATTATATTGAGTACATTATTTAAAATATTTTTCTCTATATACATCACATTTAAATTATGTTTGGTCAAGTTTGTTCTCCAATATAGCAAAGACAAAAAAATATTATTTTTATCCAATTGCGAGTAACACCATACCCGAACACACTATAGGAAAACAGCTCATTTCCGGCAGAATTTTCGTTGGAAATAAATTCGTCATAAATTCCGAAACTTTTCCGGTGGATTACCGACGGAAATATTCTGGCAGATTTCTGACAGAATTTTTGATTGGCTTTCCAGCGGATTTATTTTAAAAAGAATTTCCGACGAAAATTATTATTTTTACAAAATGACTATAATAAATATTTATAATTAATTTTTTTATTAAATTAACTTAAATAATTTAATAACTTATTATCAAATTAAATTATTTTAAAAAATATTTTTAAATTAAATTAATTAAATAATAATTAATAATTTATTATTAAAATAAATAAAATTAAATATTATTAAATAAAATTAATTAAATAAATTAACTTAATGATTAATTATTAAATTAATTAATAAATCATTGTAAAAATAAATTTATTAAATTAAATTACATTGAGTAAATAGATTAAATTGATATTCAGTTTTAGTTTAAATAAAAAAAAACAAACCATACTATATAGATATCCATAGTGGCATGGTGGTTAGGGGCTTAAGTTCTACACAGCGCGGGTCAGAAGAAGGCCTACTGGCAAGCTCGTGGGTCAGCTGCGGTTGAGCTCGACGAGTCGCGGTCTGGGGCATTCGGGTCACAGGCTCTGCTCGTGCGAGTGTGAGCCCAGCTTGGTGAAGGGGG
Source organism: Dendrobium nobile (assembly GCA_022539455.1). Classification (NCBI taxonomy): domain Eukaryota; kingdom Viridiplantae; phylum Streptophyta; class Magnoliopsida; order Asparagales; family Orchidaceae; genus Dendrobium; species Dendrobium nobile. The sequence continues at coordinate 16,547,392 of CM039727.1, forward strand.
GAGGCTTCAGCGGTAATAGTTTTTTTTTCATTTTTTTATTTCCGACGTAATTTATATTCGTCGAAAATTTTTCCGACGGATATTTCACCGGAATTTCGTCGGAAATTTTTCAGGCGGAAAGTTTTACGCTGATAGCGCATTTCTGACTCGCGTTTTTCTGGCGTTAATATTTCCACCACAAATCCACCAGAAATGCTAATTTCTGACAGATTTTGACTATTTTCTGATGAAAAATAGGCGTCGAAAATTGACGTTTTTTCTGTAGTTGCACTTTACACATAGCTAATGATGGAGAATCAATTATCATGGGTATGAAATTTACTTTTTTTTTAATATTTCCTCACTACTTAGCTTTTGAGGAGGTCTGGAGGTTGTGTCATCTCCACTCTATTTTTAGTGAAAACATCCTTATTTTTTCTGAATGGATGGTTTGTAAGTAAGAACATACGGTGATAATCAAACCAAGTATTTCATCCCTCATGCTTTAGAGTGAATGATTTAGTATTTTTCATGTAATATGAGCAAGCTAGATTGCCTACATAGCTCTAACCACAAAGTATATTGTATGCTGGAAAGTCACTAATAATCCAAAATAATGTTGCCCACAATATAAAATTTGTTTCGTGGAGACGTTATATATAGTAACTCATTCATTCCACAATAAGTTTAAATCATCAATTAAAGGTTACAAGAATATATCTATCTTTGTTTTTGAACAATATGGGCCTGGAATGATAAGTGTTAGAAACGTACATAAAGCATGTAATCATACACAGTTCTAGATGAAGATTGTAGGGGTTGGGCATCACAAGCCTGCATAAGGTGAGATTGATTGGCTAAATAGAGTAAAATCATCTACACATAAATCTAACTTATAATCCTTGGTTCTATGGTGAATATAGAATGTGTACGGTTAAAGTGTTTTAGGCTTCTACTTCTAACGGATGTGTTAGAACATTTACTTAGGAGCTGTGTTTCTTATGCCATCACATATATGCAGCATAGCTCATATATGCGTATAAACATTATAATATGTGAATGATGGGTAAGTATAACACCCAACTGACTAGCACATCCTTCTGCCTTTTTTTTTCCAAAAATTTAATTTAAACCTTAGTGTGTTACAATGATGACATTCAATCTCTGACAAATTATCACCATAGTATAGCATACATCTATTAACTAAATAATCTATTTTTGTAACTTTAAAGCCAAGTTTGAAAACTAATTTTTTAGTCTGATATAAGCTTGATGGAATTAAATTATATATCGGGTTGGTCTCCTTAAGTAGGACAATGAACTAATTAAAATATTCTCATGGTATATTATATTTTTTCTTAAAGCTTAATATTTTTATAGCAACAAATAACTCTGAGTGAGTAATGCACCCATTCTAAATTGGATGCAAAGCATGCAACAAATCATAGAAGTTTTGTGCCTTTTTATTTGGGGATTCTTCTATATATTGTCAAAATTGTGGCCCAATTATATCATAAATCAAATCCTCAAATGTCCTAACTCTGTCTTCCTCAACTATGTTGGAATTTGTAGATGGGCCGCACTGAGAGTCTAAATGAGGCTCATACTCATCATGTGAAATATTAATATTCTGGAATGAATCCTTTGCAATATATATCTTATATCAACAATAATCTCATCTGGTGTGAGGTAGGCTTGATTTTTGAATTTGGAACATGGACAATGAATCATTCCCTCTCTGATATGAAGGAAGGTAATTGACAGACTGCCTGAATGAAATAATTCACTTTGTTAAGAAATTCATATGTGATATAAGTTCCTACAACCAAACAATGAGATTTGTATTAATTTAAGAAAAAATAAAAATAATGTGTAATAGTGATGATTTTAGGAGCTTTTATAGATAGTTGTGCTGCTCATTCATGCATCTACTTTCCCGTCCTCATATCTATAACACTTCACTTAGTATTATGATATTCTTATGTCTATACCTCTACCTCTCTTAACTAATGAGTAAAGTCCCCCTAAGCATCCTCATCTATTTATCACTTAATATTATGCTTATCTTTTAATGGCCAACATTTTATGTTCACCATAAAATATTGCAGGTCTCACCACCATCTTATAGAATTTTTCTCTTCAGTTTGAGGGGAACTATTCTATCACAAAATAAGCCCGATGTATTCCCATACACTTCAACCATCCAGCATGAATTCTACTAATAATATTTCCATCCATTATACCATTATCATGAACAATAGACTCTAAGAGTAAAAAACTACTCATCCACCATCTTAAAGAATTTTTCCTTTAGTTTGAAGGAAAATTTTATATCACACAATTAGCCCGATGTATTCCTACAATTTAACCATTCAACATAAATTCTACACTTCATCCATCCAACATGAATTCTATCTATGAACCATTAACCCTAAGGATTTAGTAAGTCCTATAGTTTGTCCACATTATTTATTTTGGATTTGAGTAGGATTTAGCATAAATTCTCCCAAAGAAAATCTCAGTTTAGCTCAAGGCACACAAAACCTATGTTTCCCTATTTTTGCAGTAAATCATAGGTTTAGTAAACCCTATAGTTCGATGGATTTAAGGGATTTGGCGGAAGAATCGTGTGAAAGGGAGAAAGTTACCTTCACAGCGAGCGAGCTCCCGTTGTTGCTTCCGATCCCAATCCAATAGGAAGGACGTCATTGAAGGAGCAAAGTCGAACAACGGTGAAGAATGGTGAACGTCAGTGAGGAAAGGATGGGTCACGAGAAAGGAACATTACAGAGCATGGGTCGTTGTTGCGGGTGCAGGCACGGAGGAATAGATGAAGCTCGAACGAATGAAAGAAATGACATGAATATTGACTTAGATAAACTTATTTGTGATAGATTTGTCATGGATTTGTGATGGATTTGTAGTTGATTTGTGACAGAAACCCGCAACAAATTTGTGATGGATTTTTCGTCACAAATTCGCATCCATTTTGTCACAAAATCTACGTCGAAAAATTTTGACGCAAATCCGCTGCAATTTTGTTAAAGAATTCTTCCATCACAAATCAACGCTTTTTAGTGTAAAAAATATTTGAGGAGAATCTTTTTTTTTTTTCAAAGCATTTCTCTTCCTTAATTTATGATAGTTTGGCAATTCGGGTTTTTTTTTTTTTTTTTGAAGAACCTCTTGCTGTCTTCCTCAAATTTCCACAAAAAATAATTTTGTTGTCTCGATTTCCCGATCATTTAAATAAACATCACGTCTCACTTTATGGGCTTGATGGTTTTTGTTGCATAATACCACAGATTTGTACTAATCTAAATGTAAATTTTAGGGCAGCAAAGTTTATCAGAACTTAAATTTCATCAGAATATTCTTATTCAATTTTTGATCAAAATTTAGTCTTCATTTGTGTCAATTTTCTTACTTATTTGTAAAGTTATTATAAAAAAATAGCTTTCGGTTACAATCTAAAATGTTAAGCAATAAGAAAGCTATCGCAAACGAGTCATAGGCTTTCTTCCAAGAGTTTTTATCACGAATATTTATATTTTAGAGATAATATATAAATATTCGTGATATATATTTGATTATTTGATACAACTTTTTTACTTCCTTTTGAAGTAACTTTTTAGTACAAAAAATTTTAGCTAAGAAATTTTTTACACTAAAAAATTACTTACAAAAATAAGAAAGCTGTTGCGAACAGAACCTTAATTAAAGAGAAAATTCTCTAATAATTCCTTCTGCGACTCATGCAGTAATTTTTGCATGCTTGTATATATATAAACCAAAGTCAGTTTGGCATGTTCATCATTAGTTATCTGTTTCTTTCTCCAACAACTAACTGTAATGTATGATTAAGTTGGATAGCTTAGGTTTCTTTTGTCCATATGAGCAATAATGAAGTTAAAATATCCTGGAGAAAATATCTTTGAAAGCTTTCACATAATGAAAGGAATGTTATGCTCAATATGGAGCAAAGCTTCTTCATTTATTCTTAATGAGCAAAAGTCTTTGAAAAAAATACTTAGTTCGGTTAAAGAATTTAAAATTGAATCTAGAAGAGAACTAAAAGTAATGGATAACAAATATTTCATGATGATGTGATAATCATGACTTTCAATCTTAATGATCTTCCTAGTCTTATATCAACACATCTACTGAGGTTACAAGCATATTCATCAGGTAGCTTTAGGCACCGCACCCATTCACAAGCTGCTTGCCTCTGCTTTAAAGTGACGGTGAAGGAGCTTTTGGCTTTAGAAGGTCATCATTTCCACCATCCTTCAAGTACTCAAGCATTTTCCTCCTACAAATATCCTTCAAATTCATCATATCTTTTACATTATATTTAGATATTTCTTTGATGTCCATCACTGTATTGAACACATTATCTAAAATATTTGTTTCTTTATATGCATCACATCTAAATTATGTTTTATCAAGTTTGTTCTTCAACATGGCAAAAATTGAAAAATAATCTTCTTTGTCTAATTGTGAGTAACTCCATACCCGAGCACTTCGTAAACAACTGATATTGGAGAATCAATTATTATGAGTATGAAATTTACTCTTTCAAATATTTTCTCACTAATTAGCCTTGGGGGAGGGCTTGAGGTTGTGTTGTCTCCACTCTATTTTTAGTAAAAATATTCTTATTTTGTCTAAATGGATGGTTCGTAGGTAAGAACATACGGTAATAGTCAAATTAAGTGTTTCTGCACTTCATGCTTCATAGTGATTTAGTATTTTTCATGCAATATGGGTAAGCTAGCTTGCCTGTATTGCTCTAATCAGAAAGTATACCGTATGCTGGAAAGTCACCAATTATCCAAAGTAACGATGTCCTTAATAGAAAATTTTATTTGGTGGAGACATCATATGTAGTAACTCCTTTATTTCATAATAAGTTTAAGTCATCAATTAAAGATTGCAAAAACACATCTATCTTTTCCTTTGGATTGTGTGGGTCGAGAATGATAAGTGACAAAAACATGTAGGATGTAGTCATACACAACTTTGAACGTGGGATGCTTAGGCTTTATTTGATTATTTGATACAACTTTTTTACTTCCTTTTAAAGTAACTTTTTAGTACAAAAAATTTTAGCTCCGAAATTTTTATACTAAAAAATTACTTTAAAAAATAGGAAAGCTGTTGCAAACAGAACCTTAATTAAAGAGAAAATTCTCTAATAATTCCTTCTAAACCAAAGTCAGTTTGGCATGTTCATCATTAGTTATCTGTTTCTTTCTCCAACAACTAACTGTAATGTATGATTAACTTGGATAACTTAGGTTTCTTTTGTCCATATGAGAATTAATGAAGTTAAAATATCCTGGAGAAAATATCTTTGAAAGCTTTCACATAATGAAAGGAAAGGAATATTATGCTCAATATGGAGCAAAGCTTCTTCATTTATTCTTAATGAGCAAAAGTTTTTGAAAAAAATACTTAGTTCGGTTAAAGAATTTAAAATTGAACATGGAAGAGAACGAAAAGTAATGGATAACAAATATTTCATGATAATGTGACAATCATGACTTTCAATCTTAATGATCTTCCTAGTCTTATATCAACACATCTACTAAGGTTACAAGCATATTCATCAGGTAGCTTTAGGCACTGCACTGATTCACAAATTGATTGCCTCTGCTTTAAATTGAAGGTGAAGGAGCTTTTGGCTTTAGAAGGTCATCATTTCCACCATCCTTCAAGTACTCAAGCATTTTTCTCCTACAAATATCCTTCAAATTCATCATATCTTTTACATTTTATTTAGATATTTCTTTGATGTCCATCACTGTATTGAACACATTATCTAAAATATTTTTCTTTATATGCATCACATCTAAATTATGTCTGATTAAATTTGTTCTCCAATATGGCAAAATATGTAGTGCAGTCATACACAACTTTAAATGAGATTGTAGGGGTTGGGCATCACAAGCTAGCATGAGTAAGGTGAGGCAAATTGGCTAAATGGAGTAAAATTATCTGCACATAAACCTAATATTATATTCCTTAGTTCTGTGGCGAAGGTAAGATGTGTATGGTTAAAGTGTTTCCAGGCCTGTTTTTTAACATATATGTTAGAACACCTACTTGTAAGCTATATTTCTTATGCTATCGCATATGTGCAGCAGAGCTCATAGATGTGTATAAATATTGTAATATGGGAATGATGGATAAGTAGAACAGTAGACTGATTGTTACATTCTCTTGCCTTTTTTTCCAGAATTTGGTTTAAACCTTAGTGTGTTACAATGATGAAATGTTATCTCCAATAAATTATCCCCATAATATAACATATATTTGTTAACACAACAATATATTTTCATAACAGTCAAACCAAGTTTGGAAATTAATTTTTTAGTCTGATATAAGTCTATTTGAATTAAATTATTTGTCGGGTTGGTCTCCTTAAGTAGGCCAATGAATTAATTAAAGCATTATCTGGGTATATTATATTCTGTTTTAATGCTTAACATCTTCACAGTAATAAATAACTCTGAGTGAGTAATGCACCCATTCAAAATTAATTGTACGCAACGTGCAACATATCATAAAAGTTTTGTGCCTCTTATTCGGGGATTTTTCTATATATTCTTTAAATTATGGCCCAATTACATCATATATCAAATCCTCAAACATCCTAACTCTATCTTCCTCAACTATGTTGGAATTTGTAGACGGGCCGCACTAAGAGTCGAAATGAGGCTCGTACTCACCATGTGAAGCCCAATATCAATATTCTGACAAAAATCCTCTGCAATATAGATAAAAAATAATCTCATCTGATGTAAGGTAGGCTTGATTTTTGTGTTGGGAATATGTACAATGAATCCTCCATCTGATATGAAGGAAGGTAAATGACAGGCTGCCTGAATGAAATAATTCACTTCGTTCAGAAATTCATTTGTTAATGTCTTGCATCTAGGCAACAACCGATTATACGTCTTTATGTAATTTTGAATATCCGTAACAAATTTGTGATATAAATTCCTACAACTAAACAATGATATTTGTTTCAATTTAAAAAAATTAAAATAATATGCAATAGTGATGATTTTAGAAGTTTTTATGGATAGTTGTTGTGCACATTTATGCATTCAATTTCATATTGTCATCTCTACAACACTTAACTTAATATTATGATCTTTTCAGGTCTATACCTCTACCTTTCTTAACTTATGAGTAAACACACTCATCCACCTAAGCATCCTCATCTATTCAAAACTTAACTTAATATTATGTTTAACTTTTAATGGACAACATTCTATGTACACCATAAAACATTATAGTTCTTACCACCATCTTATAGAATTTTTCTCTTAAATTTGAGGTGAACTATTATATCACACAATAAGCCCGATGTATTCTTATACACTTCAACCATCCAATATGAATTCTGCTAATAATATCTCCAACTAATATAACATCACCATGAACAATACTCTAAAAGTAAAAAAGCCACTCATCCACCAGCTTAAAGAAATTTTCCTTTAGTTTGAGAAATTTTTTTCTACCACACAATAAGCCCGATGTATTCCTACATTTTAACCACTCAACACGAATTCTTTACTTCAACCATCCAACATGAATTCTATCTATGAACAATTAACCCTAAGTATTTAGTAAGTCCTATAGTTTTTCCACATGATTTTTGTCAGATTTGAGCAGGATTTAGCATAAATCCTCCCAAAGAAAACCTTGATTTAGTTCACGGCGCACAAAACTTTTGTTTCCCTTTTTTTGCCGTAAATCCTAAGTTTGGTAAACCCTATAGTTCGGCGTATTTAAGGGATTTGGCGGAAGAAGCACGTGAAAGGGAGAAAGTTACCTTCACAATGAGCGAGCTCCCATTGTTGCTTCTGATCCCAATCCAACAGGAAGGATGCCATCGAAGGAGCGAAGTCGAACAATGACAAAGAATGACGAACATCGATGAGGAGAGGATGGGCTGCGAGTAAGGAACGTCAGCAAGCAAGGGTCGTCGTTGAGGGCACCCACAGAAGAACAGACGAAGCTCGAGCGAATGAAAGAAATTACCTGGATATCGATTTAGATAAACTTATTTGTGATGGAATCAAGGCAAATTTGTGATGGAATTGAAGCGGATTTGCTCAGGAAAACCCATCACAAATTTGTGACGGATTTTTCGCTGCAATTCCATCACAAAATCTGCGACGTAAATTTCCGCTGCAATTTTATCGAAAATTTTTTCTCTCAAAAACCCGCCACAAATCAATATTTTTTCCGTAGTGTGAAAAATATTTGAGGAGAATCTAACTTTTTTTTCGAAGCATTTCTCTTCCACAAATTATGATAGTTTTGCAAGTGGGGCCAACTATTTTTTTGAAGAACCTCTAGTTGTCTCTCTCAAATTTCCGAAAAAAAAAAAAGATCTCATTGTCTCCTTGACCCAGTCTTTTAAGTAAACATCACGTCTCACTTCATGCTCTTGATGCATTGCATAATACCACATATTTGTACAAATCTGAATGCAAATTTAAAGGCAGCAAAGTTCATCCTAACTTAAATTTCATCAGAATATTCTTACTCAATTTTTGAATGAAATTTAGGCTTTATTTATCACAATTTTCTTACTACTTTGTATGGTTATTTTAGAAAAAAGTAACTCTTATTACAATATAAAAAGTAAAGCAGTAAGAAAGCAATTTCAAATAAGTCTTAGGCTTTTTTTCAAGAGTTTTTATCCTGAATATTTATATTTTAGAGATAATACGTGCTTTGACTTTTTACTATTTTTTAAACTAATTTTTTAGTGCAAAAAATTTTAACTCAGAAAAATTTTATACTTTAAAAAAAAAAAAAAAACTGTACAAAGAGAAACACAATTCAAGAGAAAATTCTCTACTAATTCCTACGACTCATATATGCAGTAATTGTCGCTTGTCTGTATGAATAATAAATAAATCAAAGTCCTACGACTGTTGCTTTCTCTGACAACTAACTGTTGCGTATGGTTAACTCGGATACCTTTGGTTAATTTCTTCTGTTCATATGAGCAATAATGTTACCAAGCTAGTTCGTTAGTATTCACTTTCAAGTAGCTATCGAAGGGCATTTCAAGTCTTAATTTGTTTGAACTAACACAAATACTGCTTCCATTACCGTTAGTCATATAAAGTACAGTTGCAATCGATATGAGCTGAGCAGAAAACAATATTTAACTATGATATGATGTTTTCTGTGCTAATCTTGATATATTTACAAGAACTTTTATTTGGTCCGGTCACAGGACGTAGCTTTACGTTCGGCCGTCAGTAGAATCGTGCCACGCGTTCTCACTATTTACCGCGCGCCCCGACAATCCGACCCGGAACGGACCCAAGATGGCTCGGTATTTCTCGATTTTGCTAGGTATTGCAAGGTATTGGTCGATTTTGCTCGGCAATAACCAATACCGAGCATATACCGATCAATACCAAGCAAATACCGAGTAATACCGAGCAATACCGAGTTGAACCGAGTTTTTCTAGAAAAACTCGGTATTGCTCGATATTACTCGGTATTGGTCTTCACAGAGCAGTATTTCTCGTTATTGCCAAGCAATACATAGCAATACCGAGCAATATCAAACAAATACCAAGAAATACCTTGCAATACGCGAACATAGCATTCCCGGGTTCCGGTCCGGGTCAAGTCGTCGAGCCGCGCGGTAAAGAGTAAGAGCACGTGGCGACATGTTATTGGCGGCCGAACATAGCTCTACGTCCGGTCAAAGGACGTAATAATTGTTCATATTTACAATGTGTCCCAGCCAATGGTTCCATAATACCCTCAGCTACTGTGCTCAATATATTAAAAGAATAAATAAGTCATATGCAAAGTTCAGTACATAGATATCATCAAAAAAGAGCTACATTCTTTCATCGTTAATTTTATATGGTATCTAATTAAATCGATCAATCGGATTGTATTGTTGTATCATACTTCAACTATGTTGGTTAAGCTTGCAATGAGGTGAGGCTGCATAGGGTTCTAGGGCTTTGTCCCCATTATTTTTCTAGTATAAGCAATACAGAGATGTATGCTAGAACACTACAATGCTCCAACCTTGAGTTGGAGACAAAGAGCAGAATGTCGTGGTGTTGTAGGTCGTAGTGGACTCAGAAAGAAAGTAGAGTGTCGCGGCGTTGTGAGTCAAGCTGAATAGTTTTCTTTCTTATTTTTCATGCTTAACTGGAAGGATTGCATCCCTTGGTGTAAGTTAAGTCTCTTTGTGTATTTTGTGAGAGAACAAATTATAAAGTGAAGTAAGCCAAGGAGAGATTAGTGTCATTAAAAAAAAAAAAGTAAGTCAAGGAGAGAGTGAGAGAGAAAGTGATATGTACAATTTTTTTTCAATTTTCACAGTGGATTTCTTGGTAGCATGGCTTCATAATTTTTTATCGGTTTCGAATTTTTTCATGTTAAAACTTTGTGTTCTTTCTTTTCCACTACAACTCTCTTTTCTTGTTTGTTTTGTTGCTTCATTTTATTCCTAGCATTCGTGACTTGGTTCTATGATAAAACTCTCATTGAAGAATTTGGAAATTTGATGATGTCTTTGTTTAACTTTAATTATTATGTTTTCACAAATTATTTTATTTTTAATGATAGAAGGAGCTTTCCTTCCTCCACTAATCCTACATATAATGAGTGTGCCCACTAAATAGCTTAAGTTGAGATACACTCTATCTCTAGATCTGATTGGTTGGGAAGGATCGGAAAACGTTCTCTTATAAATTATCATATCCAACTATATCCAGCCAAATCAAAAGTGCTTTGAGAGAAATTTGTTTGTTAAAGTGAGTTACATCAAATATGTTATGTTTGTTTGAAAATGGGTGGCTTGCAAACTAAAGATGCTCTTTTTAATAGAGGTCTAAATATAGGGTAGGCTTGTGTGTATGCTTTATAATTATTGTGTCATGGAGTATTCGCGGTGGTAGGGAAATATGAAGTTTAACATCTTAGCGTTGTACGAAGATCCAACACGAACACAGATAAGAGAGAGGGTGTAGCATTCATAAGAGACACTAGTGTTTTTATGTGGAAACCCCTGAAAAGGTGGAAAAAACCACGGTGCCTGACCCAATTTGAATGAATACACTAGTATTTACACCCGATTACAAATGTGGCCCTTCCTTGGGAGAAGGCCTTAGCTTGATGTCACAAATGTACATCATATAGAGTGCATTACATGGTGGGAGTTACAATAATCAACACATACATGTTTGTTTAGTCGGCATGACCATAGTTGATGGGATAGAGGTAGGAAAGATCGCAGTAGGTAAGAGACCAGGGTCAAAAAGACCATTGTCTGGCAATGGAGGTCGAAACAGCCGTAGTAGGCAACAGAGGTTAGAAGGACCATAGTCAGTAGGAGGCAGCGGTCTGAAAAATCATAGTTGGCAGGAGACCAGGGTCAGAAAGATCATTGTCTGGTGAAGGAGATCGAAAGGACCATAGTCGGTAGGAAACAGGGGTTTGAAAGACCACAGTTGGCAGGAGACCGGGGTTAGAAAGACCATAGTAGAAGGGCGATACTCCAGGAGAACCCTGGGCTTCAGGTGGTGGTCTAGCTGAAGTCCAGGCATTAGGTGGTGTTCCGACAGAAGTTCGGGCCTCAGGTGGTGGTCCGGTAAAAGTTTGGGCCTTAGATGGTGGTCAGGCAAAAGTACGGGCCTCAAGTGGTGGTCCGGCAGAAGTTCGGGCCTCAGGTGGTGGTCCGATAGAAGTTCGGGCCTTAGGTGGTGGTCCGGCAGAAGTCCATGCCTTAGGTGGTGGTCCAGCAGAAGTCTGCATGGGCATCAGGTGGTTGTTTGGCTAAAGTTCGGGCGTCAAGTGGTTTTCCAGCAAAAGTTTGGGCCTCAGGTGGTGGTCTGACAAAAGTCCAGGCCTCAAGTGGTGGTTCGGCAGAAGTATGGGTCTCAGGTGGTGGTCCGGCAGAAGTCTGGGGGTCAGATGGTGGTCCATTAGAAGTTCGGGCCTCAGGTGGTGGTTCGGCAAAAGTCCGGGCCTCAGGTGGTGGTCCGGCAAAACTCCAGGCGGTGGTCGAGGAGAAGCGAGGAGGCAAGAGAGATCTCAGATCTCTCTCATGCTCTCTTTCTTGGAGCCCCCCTTTCAAGAGGGAGGAGGGGTCTATTTTTAAATTTCCTAGGGTGGCATGACCAGTAAATAGGAGGGAGATCAAGGGCATATGGGGAGTGGCTTGGATGGATGGCTGATGTTGAATCCCTTGATCATGAACCTTTTGATGGACATTTGAATGTCTTAGTGACATCAGAATTCAGCGATCTTAGGCTCGTTGGATTCGTCTTGTTGAGCATCTCGATTTGATTATAAGCATGTCACGTTTGGAAACCGTTTGGTAATCCAAATTGTGTTTTAAATCTTCCAATAGTGCTTCTTCGGACCCATTTGGGCTAAGATTGAGTCGAATTTGGTGTCGTTTGGTGAAATTGGAGTTCGGATGATCCCAATTTTAATTTTGGAAGTTTCCAACTTGATTTTTCCTCGAGATTCGTGCATGATCAAGATAAATTTTTTAAGACAGATCAATAATTATTATATGGAATAAAATAATTTTCACAACCCAACCCGACAAGGCCCACTGAAGGGACAGGTCTTATCATGTTCACTATATCAGACAAATCTCAATATCTAGTTTTGTAAACTTTTCATATTGTTTCTCATATACATCTTAAAATAACAATAAACTATAGAGCTATTAAAATATCCAAATTGTTGAGTATTTTATCATCAAAATATATATACAAGACAATACATGGTTATAAATAATAAAATATTTAAAAGAACATAACAAAAACTAGCCATCGTTGTACAAAAATCAAAACAGGAAAATACATATACAACTTCAAGTTAGATCCTAAACAACTACTCTACCAAAGCCTTCCCCTTCCTAGCACTGAAAAAAATGAAGCAAAACAACTGTGAGTTACCATAGTTCACAAGGACATATTTAACCCATCTAAATTCTCAAATCATATTATTGATTGAATCATTGTGTATTAAAAAATGGAACTGAGTAGAGAAATAAATACATTATCAAAATTTTAGATAAAACACACAAGCACTTCATATATTCCTCCCACCATATAAATTTTGATAACTCTAACCCTTATACATCCTAGCAAATAGAGTTCAATAACTATGAACAACAGACATAGTTCAATAACTCTGAGCAACAGATAGATCTCAACAATTCTGAGTAATAGACAAAGTTCAACAACTATAAAGTAGGATGCACATATATTACCCAAACAAAACTTTCACCTCCCCTTTTAGAACTCCATAGAATCACCAATTTCAATCAATTGTGCATATATTTAAATATATTATAATAATTGATGCATAAATAAGCACATTTAAAAAGTTACCAAAATATCATAACGGTAAGAAATAGAAAATCCTATTAAGCAAAATTGCATATTTTTAACAATTAATCAAATTATCAGAGATCATGTAAAATGTTATTTTAAGATTTTAATTGTACTACATCATTATTTTTCAGAGTCCAGATTATTTTCTATTTGATAAAAATAATATAAATTCTAAAACCTTAGGTATACATTTTTTTTTAAAAAAATCTTAAAGTGTTCATAATTTCAATTTCTATAATATATAAAAAGTTATGTGGTGAAAGTTTTGTCAATGCAAAGTTATAATTATTTTTCATTAACAAAAATAGAAATTTAATAAAAAAAATTCAATAAAACTCCATATATTTAAAATTTGAGATAAATATAGTGTGACCTTTCTCGAGACAAATAAAAATTTCCAGCTAGACCAATTTACAAAAATGGCTCTAAGACCTTCAAAATCAAGCTTTTTTTTTCTCTCTCCTCTCCTTTTCTTCTCTTCTTCCCTTTTTTTAATTTCTTTCTCTATTAACCTAAATAAATATGGAATGGAAAGTGGAATAGGATTTTATTGAGCGTAATGGTAATTATTCTAATTGTTTAGGTTTTAAATGTAAAATCTACATTAATCTTGTTATATCTTCGAATTTAGGGATCTAATAATTATAGAAAAATATTTATATATTAGATGCATAAACATTCTACATCATATCATCCAAACTTGCAATCTATTATAATTATAACATCACCACCAATTTCTACCATGTAATGGCTATAACTATGGTAAGTTTGTATGATAAGACCTTTTTTTTTTTACCTTTGTTGGTGTCTCTTATAATGTTAAAAAATCATTTCTCTATATCAACTTTTAGTCTTTGGAACATATGTTTAATGTTTCAATCTAGGCATGTGTTACAAGGCTAACACTTTGAGTTCAATATAAGTTTCTTCCTCCTCTGATTTCAGAATAAGAGCCTCATATTTCAGCTTAAGACTGGGTTTGTGTCTTCCCAGCCCTTTGGGTCTACAAGGTCATCTAAGACAATGCAACACTTGGAAGTTGACTAGGATCATCTACTCTAATTGGGATAACCATTTTTCTTAGTTAAGTAAACCATTTTATCAAATGAACCAAAATGATGGAAAATCATGAGGCATGATTAATATTACTTCCCATCCATCATATCACTCTTGTTATCCTAAGTATTATAATCCTCTTTTTGAAGTAAGTTATTTCCCTTTTTGTGTATACTTCTCAATTCTATGAAGTCTCCTTAGAAAACAAAACTCATAGTTGCTAATTACAAAAATTATCATTATTAAGTTGAGTCAATCTCTTCTTCAACTAAGTAGACTAGAGACTTTGATGGCCTTAAAAGATGGAACCATTGGGTTCATTCTACCAAACCTTTAAGTTAGGTTAATTATCTTATCACCCTATCCTTTACAACTATTTTTTAATCATGAGATCATTTTTTTTGCTTCTTAAGAAGCTATATTTTTAGTTGTTCTTATAATACAATATCAATTATAAATGTAGTTTAAGATACAATATCAATTTTTGTAAAAAAAAATATATTTTAAAAAGCAATAAGAAAACTATCCCAAATAACATATGAAGCTTCATATGTATGTATGTGTATATATACTTCACTTATCACTAATTCACAAACACACATCAAATTTTATCATTAAAAAGTATTAAATATATTCTAAAATTTATAAATAACACTTTTTAAATATTAGATGTGTCACATATATTACATTTAAAAATGTCTTTGCAACTCAAAAACTATTTTTTCATAAAATTGAAGCCATTAAATCCAACATAAATTATTTCAATTAATGATTATTATCAACTTTATTTATTTTTTAAAATTTTTAATTTTCAACCCATTAATAAGTGAGTACTATAAAAATAAAATTTTCCCTTTTAATAAATTTAATGTTTTATTTAAGCATCTAATGTTCCTCTGTTTTATTTCTTAAAGCTCTTTTCAGCTATCATTTTAAAATATTTTCTTAAAAATAATCTCTTAGAGATAAATTTAAAATTGTTGCGGTGATATAGTTAGAAAATTTTCGTCTCAACGTTGTACATATATCTAGCACACAAACAGAGGAGAAATAATAACACCAGGATTTTTATGTGGAAAATCCTGGAAAGAGAAAAAACCACGGGGCACGCTCAGTTGAAATAATTTCACTAGTGTTTGTTTGAGGTATAAGAGGCTGACACGTCCTAAAAATTTTGGACGATCAGATTACAATGCTTCACATCCGGATTAAAATCTAATTACACAAAAGTTGTGTATTCGAGCTGAATTCAAAATCACTTAGAATTCCGACGTCACTTGGAAATCGGGCAGAGTTCCGGCATCACTTGGGCATTGGATAGAATTTTGGCGGTGGTCGAGGAGGAGTCTCTTCCCTCCTATCATTCTCTTATTCTTCTCTTCTTTTTCTTCTTGCTTGGTTCCCCTCTCAAGAGAAATGAGGGGCTATTTATAGTTTTTGAGGATGACATGACCGGTAAATAGGAGGATCAAGGGGAAATGTGGAGTGGTTCGGATGGACGACCGATATTGAATCCTTTGATCGTAGACCATTTATCAAACATTTGAAGGTCTTAACAATATCGGAATTTGGGTATCTTAGGCTTGTTGGATTTGTTTCGTTGAGCCGCTCGATTTGACTGTAAGCACATCATGTTTGAAAACCATTTGGTAACTCAAATTGTGGTTTGAACTTTCCAACAGCGTTTCGGATCCTTGATTTGGACTAATTTGGGCTCGGATTGAGTCGAATTTGATGTCGTTGGGTTTGTATTTTCGAGGCGCTAAGTTTGACTGTAAGTTTGCTGAAATCGGAGTTCAGATGACCCCGAATTTAATTTTTGAAGTTTCCAATTTGATTTTTACCTCGAGATTCATGCTCGATCAGGATAAATTTTTGATGACATACAAAAAATAATGATAAAAATTTATCATTTCAATAGAATTTATTTTTTTACTTACTATTTTTCTTATCAAGCATGCAATCAAAAAATTTTTCTAACAAAAAAGTTACATTTTGTTTGTGACAGCTTTCATACTGTTTTGTTAAATTGTTGTAGAGAAATTAATTTTTAATGGCTATGTTCGTGATAACTTTTGGCTACTATATTTTCTATGCTTAAAATTATATATATATAAAAAATTAGATTAGGGGATTCGAGGGCGGGATGGCCTGGGAGCAATTGCTTCTGTCAACCAACACTTCGCAACAAGATATCAAAAATTTTTATATTAAAAAATGATTTAGAAAGCACTAATAAGGTTATCCCAAAAAAACTAAAGTTAGTGTAGAAAAAAAACTTTTTATTATTAATGTTTTAAAAAAAAATTATGACCAAATAAATTTAAGATTAAAATTTAAGAAAAAACAATAATAAATTAAGGATTAAGAAAGCCACCAAAAAAAGTAAGGCTGAGTTTATTCGTTTGGCTTTGGCAGTTTTTTTATTCTTGCCAGATAAAAGTTCGAATCCAGCCAACGGTGCGCAACGCACCAGCTAAAGAAGGAAACGAGATGGAACCCATCTCGGCATCACAGAAGTCAACATGCGCATCAAACCAAAGAGAATTCAAAGATTCGAACTCCAAACCGCCTCCATCGCCACTTTTCTCCATTCCGATTATAATTATTTTTATTCTAACAAATGTACAATGATTTCTTGGAACCTGGAGCCCATTTTTACCGCATTAGCTTCTTCGCGTGGAACTCTACGAGAATTCGAAAGGGAGAGGCAATAAAGGGAAAACGAGGAGCACCACCATTAAAAAAAAGAGACGGCTTCCCTTTGCCATTGGCTTCTTCTCTCCATTACTCTCTCTCTTCCGGATCTTGTGGAACGCGGTGGTTCGCTGGATTTCTGATTCATTTGCTTTTTTTCTTTCCCCTGACATCTGTGAGCAAGGAACGCTTGGAAGCGAGAGGAGCCCTACAGAGGGGCAGCGGGATGGAATCAATGGCGGAGGCGAACGAATCAGCTGCAGCTTCGATTCCTGCGGCGACGAATCCGATGGTGACCCCGCTACTTACCGACCAGTACCAGTACACCATGGCCTATGCCTACTGGAAGGCCGGTAAACATCGAGAGCGAGCCGTGTGAGTTTCTTCGTACTTGTGCTACGTTCATGTTTTTATTTCTTTTCAGTTTTCTTCTTCTATGTGAGTGATTGTTAATCGGGTTAGGTTTGATTTATTTGCCAAATTGCTCAGATTTCCGGTTTCTTCTGTTATTTTGGGTTCCTGTAACTTTTGTTTCTTTGTTGTTGCATGGGTGAGTAAGAGGCCTGCCATTAGCTTCCTTGTTTGTTTGAATTTATCACTTAGTTTTACTAAATAATTTTATGATTTTCCTTTTCTTTTGTTAAAGTTTTGACTGGCCACGATGTAGTTCACTGTATTTTATGCTGATGGATATGGAAAGCATTGGCTTATATTTCTTTTTTATACTAGCAATTGTGAAAGCAGGGTTTCAATTTTATGCTGATGGATATGGAAAGCAGGGGATTCATATCATGGAGGATTTTCTTCTACTAGAGTTGGGAAGTACGGATCTGATCTTGGGTATGAAGTGGCTACAAACTTTGGGGGAGACCAAGGCGGACTAGAAGGCCATGGCTATGGAGATCCAGGTGGAGGGGAGAAATGTGGTGATTAAGGTAGATCGTAGTTTATCCAAAGTAATAGTTTCCTTGAAAACATGGTGCATGCCATATAGGGTGAAGGATTGGGAGCTCCAGAGCTTGGAGGGAGGAGACGCCTAGGAGATAGATGACATTTTAGAAATAGTTCAACTGCTTCTCCAACAATTTAGTTAATTATTCCAACCTCCCCAAGGATTGCCTCTTCCATGGAAGCACGAACACGCTATTATTCTGAAGGAATGAGTCACTCCCATTAGTGTCCGATCATACTACTACCACAGGTCCAAAAGGATGATATTGAGAGGTTGATTCAGGAGATGCTTGAAGCCAAGATCATCAAGCCTAGTGTGAGCTCATTTTTTAGTCCCGTGTTGTTGGTGAAGAAGAAGGATGACAGTTAGATATTATGTGTAGATTATCATGACTTGAACAAGGAGACTGTGTTGGACAAGTTTCCCATACCGGTCATTGATTAGCTTCTATATGCGTTGCATGATTTAGTGGTGTTCTCAAAGATCGATTTGAAGTCAGGGTATCACCAGATTAGAAGACACCCACAAGATGGCTTTCAGAACTCACGAGGGATACTATGAGCTCTCGGTGATGCCTTTTGGCCTCACTTAGGCCCCTGTCACATTCCAGTTACTCACGAATAGGATGTTCAGGCCTTATCTTTAGAGGTTTGCTGTAGTTTTCTTTGATGACATCCTTATCTATAGCAAGTTGGAGGAGGAGTACTTGGATCACTTAGGGATGGTTTTGGGAATTTTGAAGGAGCACCAACTTTATGCCAACTTGAAGAAGTGCTCTTGCGCAGCAAGGTGGAGTAATTGGGACATATAGTGTCTCAAGCCAGGGTGTTAGTGGATCCAACCAAGATAGAGACATTGGTGGAGTGGCCAGTGCCTACAAATTTGAAGGGGATAAGGGGGTTCTTGGGACTCACAGGATATTATGGAAAGTTTGTGAAGGGATACAGCTCTATAGCTTGACCATTGACAGAACAATTGAAGGACAATTTCAAATGTGGGGAGGCAGTCACTCGGGCATTTGAGTAGCTGAAGAAAACCATGACTAGCATCCCTGTGTTAGCATTACCAGATTTCAACCAATCATTTGTAATTGAGATTGATGCATTCGGCTATGGGTTGGGAGCAGTTATAATCAAGGTTTAAAATTGCATAAATAAGCCTCGAGGCGTTTTTCGTCCGTGAGGCGTAAGCCTCGAGGCGGTGTGAGGCGTAAGCCTCACCGACGAAGAATTGCGTAAATGAGAATTGAAGGGTTTTAGCAAGTAAAAATAGTAAGATTCTATCATACAATAAAAACATCTAAATGACAATTAAAATTAGGGGAAAGTAAGAAAATAGATGCAATAAAATCATGTCCCAAAGTACAAAACCACAGAATATTAGTCTATCAAAACTCCCAAAGTACAATTAAGAAAGAACATATAAAATCCAATCATGTCCCATCACTAAATGGGTCTTCAAGGGAATCTTCTCACCCCTTCCTCCTCTCCTATAGAGTCCAATGTCTTCCAATCAAAGCATGCACTCATGAAGAAGTAGACTAACACTAACAACTATTACTAAAGATCATGAATAGAACAATATGCCGGACTGCCGGGGGTCCAAGGGGGCGCTGCCCCCTGGCGGGGAACAAAATTTTATTATAAGAGTAATTTTGAAGTTCTATTTATTTTTGAAGTTCGTAAGTTGTTTTTATGGGAAGATACCGAGTGGTACCGAGCATGTTCCTTAGCAATACCGAGCATGTACCTAGCAGTACTGAGCGGTACTGAGCATGTACCTAGCAGTACCGAGCAAATACCTAGCTGTACCGGGCATATACTGAGCAGTACCGAGCATGTACCTATCAGTACCGAGCAAATACCTAGCTATACCGAGCATATACTGAGCGGTACCGAGCATATACCTAGCAGTACCGAGCAAATACGTAGCTATATCGAGCATATACTGAGCGGTACCGAGCATATACCTAGCAGTACTGAGCAAATACCTAGCTATAACGAGCATATACTGAGCGATACCGAGCATGTACTGAGCGGTACTGAGCATATATTTGAGGCGTACGCCTCAGCCAGAATTGCGCAATTGCGCCTCTGAGGCGCGCCTCAGTCCAAGTGAGGCGTACGCCTCTGCCAAGAGAGGAATTGCGTAAGCTTCGAGGCGGTTTTGGGTCAAATTGCACAGAGGCGCGCCTCTTATTGCGCAATTTTAAACAGAGGTTATAATGCAAGGGCAGAGGCTCATAGTCAAGTGTTGACTGCTTGGGTCAGACTGGAATCAGTATATGAAAGGGAGCTCATGACGATTGTGTTAGTAATTCAGAAGTGGAAACCTTACTTGTTGGGGGCGACACTTCATAGTTAGGACCGATCAGGGGAGTTTGAAGTTCTTGCTGGAGCAGAGGATGGTGACAGAGGAGTATCAATGGTGACTTTCTAAGTTGTTGGGGTATGACTTCGAGATTCAATACAAGCCTGGGTTGGAAAATAAAGCAGCATATGCTCTCTCTAAATTTAGGGAAGATCCCTAGGTAATGGCTCTATCGGTCCCCTTGGTGGTGGATTGAGTGGTCTTGAAGCTAGAGAGCGAGCAGGATGAAGAGTTGAGTAAAATCTTAGGAGATTTATTGCAGAACTAGGATAGTCGTCCATGTTATTCCTTGGTGGATCAGAACTTGCCACACCAGGGATGGTTTTTGCTATTAAGGACATCACCACACATCCTCACTTGTTGTAGGAGTTTCATGGTATATCTGTTGGGGCACATTCAAAAATCCAAAAGATATATCATTGACTGGTAGCAAAACTATATTGGGTGGGCATGTAGAAGGATGTGGAGAAAATGGTGGCCAGTTGTGATGTATGTCAGAGACACAAATACCAGGTTATGACTTCAGGTGGGTTTTTACAGCCTTTAGCTTTACTGGAGAAGGCGTGGGAAGAGATGATTATGGACTTCATTGAGGGATTGCCTTAGTCATAAGGATTCACTGTGATTCTAGTTGTGGTGGATAGATTGAATAAATACGCTCATTTCATTCCCCTACACCATCCATACACTGCGGAGCCAGTGACAACTGCTCTAATTAAAGAGTTGTTCCGTTTGCATGGCATGCTTGAGTCCATAGTGTCTGATCGTGACAAGATCTTTTTGATTTGGAGGGAGCTATTCTAGATGCAGGGGACCATCTTGAAGTGGAGTACTACTTATCACCCTCAGACAGATGGCTAGACGAAGGTGGTAAATCGTAGTGTGGAGACTTATCTTCGTTGCTTTGTCTCGGATATCCCAAAGAAGCGGGCCAAATGGCTAGCATGGGCAGAGTACTGATACAACACTTTATATCATATAATAACACAGACAACACCATATAAAATCATATATGTAAGACATCCCCCTCATCTATTACATTATGGGCATGGCAACATAACATTATCGTTAGTAGAGCAGTACTTAGGAGAAAGGGTCAGATCTTGGCAGAATTGAAGGGACATCTACTGCGAGCTCAATAAATTATGAAGAAGCAGACATATTGACACAGGAGGGATGTGTAGTTTGAGATTGAAGACATAGTTTATCTGAAGATCCGACCTTACAGACAGAAGAGTCTAACTGGACAAAGGAATAAGAAGCTTTTCCCTTGATACTTTGGGCCATACAAGGTCATGGAGTGCATTAGCATGGTAGCCTATGGCCTACTGTTGCCACCAACTTCAACCATTTATCAAGTATTTCATGTTTCGCAATTGAGATGAGCCATTGAAGACCATACACCCTTGCTCACACTATTGGCTATGCTATCAGAAGATATGAAGGTAATATTAAAACCACTAACAAGGGGATCAAGTGGAAGAATTTATCAGAATATGAAGCAACATGGGAAGCCTACAATACCATATGGAGGCAATTTTCTTGTTCCACCTTAAGGAGTGGCTTTTTGGGAGGGGAGTATTGATACAATTACGGACCCACCTCATTTAATGAGCAAAAATATAGAAGGGGAAAGTTTAAGGAGAAATCATTAGAGGAAATGTGAGGTGCATTTATTGTGGGAAAAGTTTAAGGGGAGATCATTGGAGGAAATGTGAGGGACACTTATAGTGGCATTAAAGTTGGTTTTAAGGGGGAAAGTTTGTAAGAGGGAGGGATTATGCGAAGAATTTTCTAAAGTAGTTTTTCTTAGGTTCCTAGTTGATGCTAGGAAATTGGGAAGAGTCGATTTACCTCTCAAGTGAATCAATTGTATATTATGTTTCTTTGATTGGAGATTATTATTTTAGCTTTATTAGTGTTGTTCCTACATACCATTGCCTTTTTTTCTTGATTTTGGTGGTTGTTTTTTACTGCTTGGTACTGGCATCAGCAGTGGCTTTCCAAATTGTTTGGTTATGACCTTGAGATCCAATACAAGCTCGAGCTGGAAAATAAAGTTGCAGATGCTCTCCCCAGGTGTGATGAAAACCCTCAGGTTATGGCTCTATATGTTCCCATGGTGGTGGATTGAGAGGCCTTGAATGTGAAAGTGAGGAGGATGTAAAGCTGAGTAAGATCAGAAGAGACTTATCTATAGGACAAGGATAACCTTCCTGGTTATTCTTTGATGGATCAAAAGCTGCTATACTAGGGAGTTTATGCTTTCAAGAATATCACCACACATCCCTTACTTGTTATAAGAGTTTCATGGCACATTTATTAGGGGATGTTAAGGAGTTCAGAATATATATCATCAATTGGCAGTGGTGCTATACTGGGTGGGCATGCAGAATGATGTAGAGGAGTTGTTGGCTAGTTTGATGTGTGTTAGAGGCACAAATACCATATTATGGCTCCAGGTGGTAGCTTTTAGTATTATCGGAAGTCTGAGAAGAGGTGACTATGGATTTCATTGAGGTACTACCTAGATCAAAAGGGTTCACTATGATTCTAGTGGTCGTAGACAGATTGAGAAAATATGCTCATTTTGTTCCCTTACGCCACCTATACAATGCGGTTTCAGTGGCAACCATATTCATTAGAGAGGTCCATTTGTATGGTACCTGAGGCTATTGTACTTGATCGGGATGAGATCTTTTTGGGCCACTTTTGGAGGGTTATTCAAGATGCAGGGGACTATTCTGAAGTGGGGTACAACTTACCACCCCTAGACGGATGGCTAGATGAAGTTGGTGAATTAGAGTGTGGAAACTTATCTTTGTTGCTTTGTATCAGATACATCAAAGCTGTGGGCCAAGTGGTTAGCCTAGTCAGAATATTGGTATAACACTTTATATCATACAACAACCAAGACAACGCCATTTAAAATCCTATATGGGAGGGATCCACCTCATCTGATACACTATGAACATGGCAACACATTAGTGTCATCAGTGTAGTACTTAGGAGAAAGGGATCGAATTCTGACAGAATTAAGGGAACATCTATGAAGAGCACAACAAATTATGAAGAAACATATAGATAGACATAGAAAACACGTGCAGTTTGAGGTTGTGGACATGATTTATTTGAAGATTCAATCTTACAGACATATGAATTTTGCTCAACAAAGGAATGAGAAGCTCTTGCCCCACTACTTTGGGCTATATGAGGTAGTGGAGCGCATTAGCACAGTAGCATTATTGGAGAATTTTTGTATCCTCAAACGGATTGCATATTTTATAATTGAGCACGACATAAAAATGATGATATATTATTCCGAAGGGTAAAAGTATCATTTCCTTATGAACTAAATGATAAAATTTACAATTTAACAGAGATTCCCCCACTCGATGTTTGGTCGAGTGGGGTTTATTTATTTCTGGGGTACAGACGTCCCATAGGGGCAAGCCCCTATGGTTACATCCCAAGTTTTGGCTTGAGAAGAATTTTGATTAAACTAGTGTTTTTCTTTCTTGGAAGTCATTTTAGACATTGGCTAAAGTTTGATTTTTATTTTAAAATTCGTGAAAGTCTTGCTTAAAGGGTTTTGAGCCTTTTGGAGTTTCAAGGAGGTGAAAAGATCAACTTGAAATTAGATTTGAAATGAGAGCCAAAAGAGGTGAAGTAGGAGCACTTGATTCTGAGGGAAACTCAGAGGTGCTCTAACTATCCTATGTTGGGCTTTACATTTTAGAAATCTAAATTTGGTTTAAGTTGATATTTTTTTTATTAAAAAGTTGGGGCTTGCATTTCAACAACACATGTTGAAGAAATTGCCCGAAAGGTGAGGTCTTATATAGTGATTTGAAATCAACTATTGCCTCAGACTCTAAAATTAAGGTGAGGACTACTGATGGATAGTGCCTCGAACCTAAATCTAATGGATGCAAAAGGGACTTATAAGCTACACCTCACATGAGGCATAGCCTGCCCGACCTCTGGAACTACTATCCCGCTTGGAAGGGACTACCAGCTAAACCCACCTAGTCAACTTTAAAAACATGTCATTTGGTCTCAATGCAAATGTAGAGTGGAGTCCTATTTCATTTAGGAATGTAGGATTTATAGCTTGACTTTGAGGCCAAGATGCCTAACCTAATTATGATGGGTATGCATAATGCTGAGTCACAAAAGAAAGATTTTTATCTAGTCCTTAAGTGAAGGCTTTTTATATGCAACATACTTCGGGCTATGCATGTTCATTTTTAATTTGGGAAAAACTTGGCTCCCTGAAAGAGAGCCATTCAAGTTTTTTTTTTGGTTAGAAAACATGAATCCTAGATTGATTTTAAGTTTCTTATAATTTAAGAGGTAGAAAATTTAAATTTATCCTAAGAGCCTATCGTATCACAAGTCTAGGCCACTCCCAAACAAAACAATAGAAGAAACCTAGAAAAAATACATGCTTTTCTAATGCTCACCCAGTAAACACATCAAGATATGCTTGTATATAAACCAAAGTAGAAGTATAAATAGTATCCCAGTTATTACAAATAATTTTGGCAGCTGAGTTGCCTGCCATTATACAACCCAGTTAAATTTACAAACTCTACTTGTGGGGGCCTTCAAGCTTTTCAAAATGAATCTTTGGGCTTCGCCTCCAAAAAGGTACATCATTTCTCGATCCTCCTTTCCTTTTAGTCCAAACCCCACAAGTTTTACATTCTAAATCTAATCAAATACATGATATTAAAAGAAAAAGACTCAAGCCTGCAAAATAGAGTCAGAAGCAATTTATATAATAATCATATTACATTCCAAAATTGGCCTATCACTTAGAATGCTAAACACCTGCTTCTACCATATTGATCATATCTCTTGGGGGGTTTTAAGCAGCGCTTGCAAGCAAACAACATTAGCATAATCATAACTTATTTATTTACCCCCTCTTGGACATGACCACCTGCACAGAAAAGCATGTATATATTTCTATACTAACAACTTAAGGGCAAGTGCCGACAATGCAGACAATCCAAAAGTCATTCACACCAAATCATCATTCACATGCGCACACAAAGGAAAAATCCTAATCCTATTATGCATAAGGGGTTGTGCATTTAAGTGTGTGAGGTTTGTGTGGTATGTCACACTAAGGGTTCTCTTAGAATTTAGATCTAAGGAAGAAGTGTCAAACATGTGGCTTTTGAGCTTAATATTGAAGGGATTTCCTCCTAACCTTTGGAGCTAGGAAAGAAATGAATAATTCTTTTAGCTTTGAGGCTAAAGAAGAGGGGAGAAAGAGAGTCTAACATATAGCTTTTGGGCTATATGTTGGAAGGGCTCTCCTTAGCTTTTGGAGCTAAGAAGAGAGGGAATTCTCTCTAGCTTTGGAGCTAAAGAGAGAGAAAATCTCCTACAAATTGAAAATTAGAGAAGAGTCGAGAGAATATGCAACTTATGGGTTGCAAATTCACGAAAATATTTGAACACTTTGATGTTCAAAGAGAGGGTTGCACCCTTCCAACTTGAGTTGGAAGGATGGAGGGAGATAGGACTTTTGAATCCTATGTTTGGGATGAAATTACTTGTTGTTTTTGGTTCAACAAGTAGATTGACTTGGAATCATGATTGAATCACTCAACATGGGTTGAGTGAAATAGAACTTCATACAACTTTGAAGTTGTAGGAATGTGAAAATTTCTCTACAATTTTGAATTTATAGAGAAGAAAGAGGGGGATAAAATGCAACTTAAAAGTTGCAAGGTGGAAAGATTTCTTTGAACATTTTAGTGTTCAAAAGAAAGGAACATTCACCTCTCTAATCTTGAGTTAGTGGGATGAGAAGGATCTCTACAATTCCTTTTGAGTCGTAGAAGAAGAAAAGAAGGTGCAACTTATGGGTTGCAAACTTCTGAATGCCCCTTTGAACATTTGGTGTTCAAAGAGAGGGGTACATCTCGTAACTTGGGTTTAGAAGAGTAGAAGGGAAGAGAAAGTGAAGAAACCTATAGCTTTTGAGCTAAAGTAAGGAATTTTCTACAGCTTTAGGAGCTTATAGAAGTGAAGGAGGATTTGTAATTTTGAGGTTACAAATTAAGAGGGTGCCTCCTTGAATTTTTGTATTCAAGGAGGTAGGATTTCATTTTCTTAGTTTAGGTTAAGGTAAATGAAGGGAATTTTGGCTTTTGGCTACAATTTGTGCTTGTAGGAAAAGAAGTGGTCCAAAGTGCGACCTGGGGATTGCAAATTGGAGGAGTTCCTTTGAAGAGTTGGTGTCCAAAGAAGAGTTGGTGTCCAAAGAAGAGGTTCACTCCAATTTGGGTTGGAGTAGAAAAGGAGAGGGGATGCAACTTGGAAGTTACAACCCCATGAGGATTCTTTGAATATTTGGTGTTCAAAGGGTAGTGCACATTCTCAAAATTTGGATTGAGAGAATAAAAATATCTTCCTACAACCTTTGAGTTGTAGAAAGATGTGAAGGGATACACAACCTATAGGTTGTATATGAGAGGGTAAATCATTGAACTGTATGTTCAATGATGTGTAACCATTTGCCAAATGTGTGTTAGGCAAATGAGGGAAGAAGTGTGCAACTTGAGGGTTGCAAACTTATGATCATTACTTCAACATTTGGTGTTCAAAGAGAAGTGTACATTTATTTGTTGACTTTGCACTTCAACAAAGAAAGAAAGGGAAATAACCTAAGATTTAGTCCTAAAGTTAAATGACTCATGCAATGATATGTTTAAAGGCTTGAGGTGCCTTAGTATATCTTGCATGAGAAGAGATTTGTTGGTTTCTTGTATTCCAAAAAATGGGATGGGAGGAACTTAGAATTTGCTTCTAAGTTCAAGAACTTAAGGCATGATGTATTTTAGGATTTAGAGAAATCCATAACATAATGCATGACGAAGATAGGTGATAGCTCCTAAGATAGACTAGGAGATATGCAATGAGGTATTTGAAGCTTTGAAGAGGCTTCAAAGGTCATGCATGAAAGGGGAAGAAAATTGTTTGTTGATTTTGTCTTAACAAACAAGAGGTGGGTGACTTAGAATTTGTTTCTAAGACTTAACACCATGTAATGATATTGGTTGGAGCCTTTGGAGGCTCCAAGTTATCATTCATGAATGAACACAAATATTTACTTGCTAGTTTTGTGTTCTAACAAATAAAAAGAAGAAAACCTTAGAATTTGATTATAGGTTTAAATGGTTTACTTAGTGATATATTTAGAGACTTGAGGAGTCTCAAATCATTATGCAGGAGAGGGCATTTGTTGGTTTCATGTTCCAATAAAAGAGGTAAAAGAATTTGGGAATTGGTTCCAAATTCCCTCAAATTCATGGAAAGATGTGTTTGGGGCTAAAAAGAAGCTCCAAACAATCATGAATAAGAGGTACAATATGTAATTTTGGAACTACAAATTGAGAAGGTCATCTACCTATATAGGTTAGATAAATGAGATAGGCTAGATTTAAAATCCTAAGCCTAAAGAGGGAATTCTTTCATTGATCTTTGTGTCTCAAATGAAAGAAAGAGGTAGCTTAGATTTTGGCTCTAAGCTACAAAATCTTCATATAATGATAAGTTGGAATTTTAGAGAATTCCAAATCATCACATATGAGAGGAGAAATGTTCATTTGCTAACTTTATATTATTATCAAATGGAATGGAGACTTAGGGTTTGATCCTAGGGTCTTGATTCATGCGTTATAATAATTGGAGCCTAGAGAATGCCCCAACTACTATGCATGAGGGACATATACATAAGGAAGAGAACCTCCTACTCTCCTACAAATGTTTTAGATTCGTTTGAAGAAGAGAGGATTAACTCCCTAAAATGTTAGGGAGTTTTCCCATATCAAATTTGATATGATTTTGGGGATTGGGAAGTTTCTAGGAAAATCCTAAAGATCTGTTTTGACAAGATCTAGGAGAAACCTAAAAGTAGACATTTGATGGTTTGTAGCTCCTGGGGTAGAGCTAAAGTTCACACAATCTAACATTTGGAGCATTGAGGGCGCATCCAAAAGTCATTCAATGGTATGTATTTGTTTGTTGATGTTGTGACTCAACGAACGAGAGGAACTTGGAATTTGTTTCCAAGTTCAATGTCTCTTGGCATGTGCTTAGGATTTTAGGTAAATCCAAGCTAACATACACAAGGAAGGATATATGATTGTTCATTATTTTTGTCTCAACAAACAAGATGTAATTTAGGATTTGGCCCTAAACTCCAAGTGATTCATGCAATGAGATGCTTGGAGACTTGAAAGGTTCCAAACGACCTTGCATAGGAGGAAAGGATAAATGCTTGTAGATTTTGTATCTACAAGCAAAAAGATTTGAACCTAGGATTTTTAGAATCCTAAGTTAAGATCATTCATGCAATGGAAAATGAAGATTTGAGGTGCTCCAAATTACCATGCATAAGGGAGGGAAGACTACTTGAGAGCTTCCAACACATTGAAATAGTCTCCAAATCAATTTTGGCATGATTTGAGTGGGAGGGATTGGTCCTACAATTTTGAGTTTGGGAAGATAACTTGTGGGGTTATCTAATGAACCTAAAGATATAAGATAGAATCGTAATTGGAATCTTTATGGGTAGGTTCTAAGAATTAGTTTGCTACAGTCTAAGGAAGACCTACGGATGAAAGCATTTCGATTTGCCATTTCAAAAGCTTCACCATGTGCCTAAGTTATGTGTTGGTGCTCTTGACGCATTAACTTGCAAATTACACTAAACATGCCTAACAAACTCCAACATGTGATGGGGTGTAATCTATAAGCTCCTTTAAGCCATAGAACACTCCATCTCTGCTTTGCAAGCATTCATGAGTTTGATGGACACATTCATGATTTTGCAAATCTTAGGCACATGAGGATCATAGCCATTGACATAAACCAAATACACATGCAGGCTATGTTTAATAATAAAAAAATGACAGCATGTAAAAAAAGAAAAAAATTCCTTGCTTTGCCTCCCTAAATTTAAAGAAGCTCAACAATGTTTCCAATCAATCTATTGGTTGTGGGATTTGAAACATGAACCAATAATGCTCATAAAAGATCCCACAACTTCATAAAAATAATTGAAATGTATGTTTGAACATCTAATAAATTTAGAGGAGATTATAAATGTCATGGCGATGCAAACCTATTACATGCATATACTAGTTTTGTCGTAACATACAAGTTTTAGGGATCTAGTAACGCATGTCACACTTAGATAAAAGACTATACGCTTCTAGACTTCATTTGACATCGAATGAGCCACTAAACATATGATTTGGTCGTAGGTAAGGGCACTAGACATAACATGGATGATATTATATGCATTTGAGAGGTGTTGGATATCAATCCAACACCCCTTCACGCGTTAGCATGCTTTTTTGGCTCTCACAAGAGAGCAAACAAGTGAAAAACACTAATTTTTCACAGTTTTGCGGAGAGGACAGCGAACAAAGGATTTTGGGAGACCAAAAATCAAAGTTTTTAGGGACCTAGGGCTTGGGGACGTCAACAACACATCAATGGCTAGGGGGGCCTTAAGGCTTTGCCTAAGTTTTAGTGTTATACCTCTCCCGGATTATTCTAGCTTTCTTATCCAAGCTCCAATAACTGTCCAAGCTCCGATTCAAGCTTCGGATCGCTGTCCAAGCTCCAATCCAAGCTCCAAAGTTGCTTCAAGCCGCTCCAAAGGGAGGAAGATCGATGTCCAAGCTGTTCCGGTCGTCGCCACCACTGTCCAAGGTGATTTGAAGGCTCCAAACCACTGTTTGGAAGGTTTTGAAGCCCTCCTTTGCTGTTTGGGAACCTTCCGGCAGTCTCCAAGTCGCCACAAGTTCGCCGGAGTTGAAAGAAGAAGAGGTAGAAATCTTCCTCTGGACAGAGAGCCGCATAAGCCCCGATCAAGATGGAATCGGGGACTCTCGGGTCGGACGTGGTCTCTGACCTAAAGCCTGATGGCTTCGGGTGGTTCGGTGACTGAGGGAGACAGAACCTCTGGAAGGCTCGGCCGAAGGTCCAGGCAGAATCGGAAGGGGGTTTCGCACGGCCGAGGGGTCGCGAATAGGGAGGGGTCGCACGAATAAGGCTTCGACGCGGGCAAGGGTTCCGCCTGGAAATGAAGGGGCGAATGACCTTCCCCTCTCCGTCTCCCGCTCCTTATGTACGCAAGGATTGCGTTTGAGTAGATTTCCTGCCCGATATCCTGCTACAGTCGCAGAAATAAAGCGATTTGATGGAAAACAGAGCGGGATTCTAGAGGAAATCTAAGCCGTTCGTTTCAAATCTTGATTTGGGATTTGAATTGAGCCAAGACTTGATAAATTGGGCTGAAATTGGGTTCGAATTGGACCCAATTTGAATTGATTAGGATCGATTCGAGCCAAAATGGGTCAGATTGATCCAATTTTACGAAATTGGGCTCAAATCGACGCCGAATTGCGTCGAATTTGGTTCGACGAGGCTCGAATGGGTTTGAGTCGACTTGATTTGATAATTAAATGAGGATTAATTTGTGACAATTTCGTTTCGACGACCTTCGATCGAATTGATCGAGCGCGGTCGAGTCCATCGGAGTCGGGTCGATGTGAAAATATGTGTCAACAAAAGGACCCCCAATATGTGTGGTGAACGAATAGAAGTACGCCACACATATTGGCGTTGACCGGATAATGATCAAACAAGATCTCCTAAATCAAATAGGGTATGTTTTAAAAGAGAAAGAGAGATCTATGGAAGCCTAAACTTGGATTTAGGCAAGATCTACAAAGATAAGGAGATTTCTATATATCACCTTAAGGAAGGAGTTTTAGATTACTCTTGGATGAGAAGTTTTAGAAGCATTTTGACAACTTCTAAAGAGGTTTCTAAAGACATTTGATATCTTTAAGAGAATTTGATTTGGTTAGAAGAAATTTGATAACTTCTAAAAGAGCTTAGGGATATTTTTCTATCACCTAAAGGCTAGGGGTATTTTAGCTACCACCTATAAGATTTTTAAGGATATTTTGGCTATCACTTGAAAAGGAATTAGAGACATTTGGTGTCTCTAAAAGGGTCTTAGGGATGTCTTGCTATCTCCTAAAAGTTAGAGGTATTTTGGCTACTACCTAAAGGGTTCTCAAAGATATTTTCACTATCACTTGAGAAGGGTTAGGAATATTTATTGTTTCCTAAAGTTCAAAAGGCATTTGACACCTATTAGAAAGCTGTAAGAGGTATTTTGGCAACCACCTAGAAGTAGAGTTCATCTTATTTTGGTAAGATAAAACTCAAGAAGGCTAAGGTTAAGAGTATTTTGAGTACTACTTAAGCCTTAAAGGTATTTGGTGTAAGGTCATCTATTTTGTCTAGATAAACCTTAACATTTGGGAAAACTAAAGGGCATTTTGGCAAGCACTAAAAGTCTAAATTTGGGTAGATCTATTGATGATTCACCTTGGGTAAAACAAGATCTAAAGGAGTGAGCTAGGAGAGACCTTAGAAGGTTTGAATTCTACCTAACCTCAGAAATTGATAAGAAGACTCCTATTTGAGGAATCTACACTTAGAATTTGGTACTAAGATTTGCATTTGACTTTCATTTGGAGAAAGATAAATTTGAACTTTCTTTCGTTTGGAGAGAGAAAAAGATGAACTTTCATTTGGAGAAAAAAAAGAACTTGATTTTCCTTTCAGAGAAAATTAGATTTTCCTTCCTTTTGGGGAAAGGTGAGCTTTCTTTCCTTTTAGGGGAAAGATGAGAGATTTGAAATTTTGAACCGAGGTTTTGATAATCCGGACCTAGTCCATAATCGAATGAAAAGAACATTTCCATTTGAAAGAAACATTCATTCATTGAAATTAAATTTTGCATATAATCAATTGTAATACTTCTTGAGGTAACGTCCATTGATAGGCAACATAGGACGTTCACCATTACAATCAATCAACTGGTAAGATCTACCTTGATAGGCCTTCTCTACCACAAAGGGGCCTTCCCAAGTATGTTTGAACTTGCCACCTATTTTACGGTGGGCTATAATCGGTATGCGAAGAACTAGGACCAAGTCGCCAACCTTGAAAGTCCTAGGACGGACCAATTTATCGTGGGCTTGAGCCATGCGGGCTCGGTACAACTCGAGATTTTATTGAGCAAGCAAATGCTTCTCATCTAAACCATCAAGTTCTTTCAACCTCAGTTGGACATTTTATTCACTTATAACTTCATTGTTTATTGCAATTCTAAGGGATGGGAGCTGTACCTCCAAAGGGAGAACCGCCTCCGCTCCATAGACTAGAGAAAACGGAGTGGCCTGTGTTGGAGTTCTATATGTGGTCCGATAGGCCCACAATGCCTCAACCAACTTTTCATGCCATTAACGTTTGTTCTCATCTAAGGTTTTCTTTAACAACTGAACTAATGTCTTGTTGAATGCTTCAGCCAATCCATTAGCTCGAGGATAGTATATCTTACTATACCTCCAATCAATGCTATGTTTGTTAACAAATTGATTAAGCTTGATACTTTTAAAAGCAGGACCATTATCGGATATGATTCGACATGGAACACCAAATCTATATATGATATGGTCCTTCAGAAATTGCAGTACATGACTAGTTTTGACTTCTCTCAGTGGTATAGCTTCAGCCCACTTTGAAAAATAATCAGTCGTAGCAAGTATAAACCTATGACCCTTAGAGGAAGGAGGGTCTATAGGTCCAACAATATCGGTTCCCCAGCTTTCAAAAGGCCAAGAAGCTATTGTTGGATGCAAAACATTTGGTGGTTGATGTAAAACTACCCAATGTACTTGGCATTAGTGACATCGTTGGGCTACTTCAACACAATCTTTAATCATTGAAGGCCAATAGTACCCAAGCCTTTTAATTTTCAATTTTATTTTGGGTCTCGATTAGTGGGCGCCACACAACCTCGCATGTACCACGGTCACTATCTTGTGGCCTTCATCCTTTGCAAGGCATCGCAACCACATTTGGTCAAATGACCGCCGGTACAAGGTATTGTTAATAAGTGAAAACGACAATGCTCTATTCTTTATTTGGTGAGCAATAGACTTCTCCTTTGGTAGTTTACCATTTTGGAGATATTAAATGAAAGGTTGGTGCCAATCATCTTCCTTATCTACCACAAACGAAAACCCGCCAGAGGAAGATGGTTTACATTTCAAAGTCAATAGGAGACAAAATTTGGCGATTTTGAACTTCTATTTGGACTAAACCCTTTTCAGGGCATTACATTTCCTTAGCAAGCTTTGCTAGAGCGTCCGCCATAGCGTTTTGATCACGCTGTATTCTAACCAATGTTCCATTAGGAATTCGCTCGAACAGTTTTATGGCATACGAGTGGTATTTAAGCAAGTTGGGTTTTAAGACTTTATAGGTTACTGCAACTTGATTAACTACCAACTGCGAATCACCATAAATTTTGATATTTTTAATTTTCATTGATATTGCTAATTCTAAACCAGTTATCAGAGCTTCATATTCTGCCTCGTTATTCGTACAAGGGTCTGATAAACTGTAAGAATATCGCAATATAGCTTTTCCAGGCGTTATGAATATCAAACCAACTCCAGCTTTGCCGGGGAGGAGACTTTGTGTTTCAGAACCTCTTTGGAAAGAGGTTGCAACATCAAAATATAACTCCCAAGTGGGGCTTTCATGGTCATCCAAATTCATTATTTGCTCATCAGGAATATCATCATTCAAGGGAGATCCTACCGGTATTGGGTGTGCTGCTAGGATGTCAGCAAGAGCTTGCCCTTTCACAGCACGTTGAGGAATGAAAGTGATATCGAATTGAAGTAGTATTATGGCCCATCTGGCTAAACGTCCTGAGAGTGTCGGACGGGTCATGAGGTACTGAAGGTGATTGACCTTAGAGATCAGATTGACTTTATGAGAGAGCATGTAATGCCTAAGTTTTTGAACAACAAAGATAAGTCATAAGCAATGCTTCTCAATGGAAGGATAGTTCATTTCTGTAGGAATCAGACGCCTGCTCAAGTAGTATAAGGCATTCTTTTTTCTTTCATTGTTGGTTTGGGCCAACAAAGCTCTAAGAGACTCATCTGAGGTTGTAGTGTAAAGAATCAATGGCCTCCCCGGAATAAGCGGCCAAGACTGGCATGGACACGAGATAGTGTTTTATACTATTGAAGGCTTTTTGGCAACCTTCATCCCAGTAGAATTCTGAATCTTTCTTTGAAAGGGCTGCAAAGGGTTGGCATCTACCAGATAAATTGGATATGAAGCATCTTAGATATGTCAACCTACTTTGGAAAGATCTTAGTTGAGTAAGACTTCTAGGAGGTTTCATTTCTAATATCGCCTTAATTTTAGTCGGGTCAATTTCAATGTCACGGTGTCGAACAACAAACCCAAGAAACTTCCCTGAAGTCACCCTCAAAAGCACACTTCAAGGGATTCATCTTGAGGTCGTACAGACGAAGCTGTTCAAATACAACCCTTAAATCAAACAGGTGATCCTCTCTTTCTTTGCTTTTGACCACGAGATCATCGATGTAACATTCAACTTTGTCATGAATGAGTTCATCAAAAATTCTGGTCATTGCACACTGGTAGGTTGCACCAGCATTTTTAAGGCCAAAAGGCATGACCTTATAACAGTATATTCCATTGGGTGTTCTAAAAGCAGTGTACTGCTCGTCTTCCAGGGCCATTTTGATTTGGTTGTACCCCGAGGACCCATCCATAAAGGAAAATAGACCATGAGAAGAAGCAATGTCAATCATGAGTTCTGGGATAGGTAATGGGAACTCATCTTTGGGACATGCTTTATTCAAGTCTTTAAAGTCAACACATACGCGAATCTGTCCATTCTTTTTCTTAACAGGGACAGCACTGGCTAACCAAGAGGGGTATTTTTCCTCTCGAATAAAACCAGCCTCAATTAATTTTTTCACTTCTTCGATCACTTGTTGTTCAATCTCCAAACGCATCCTTCTAAGAGCTTGTTTGACTGGAACAACATTTGGTTGAATGACAAATTTATGAACTGCTATATCTGAATTTAATCCTGGCATTTCATCATAACTTCAAGCAAAACAGTCCTTAAACTTTATCAAGAGTTGTATCATACAATTGGCAACATTTTCTCTTAACAAAGCACTTATAAAAGTAGGGCGTGGATTTTCTTCAGTACCCAAATTGATTTCTTTAAGTTCATCATTTGTTGATTTGATTTCTTCCTCAAATTCAGGGGGTGCATCCCTAATTTGAAGGTAATCTGGATCGTCGCTAGCCTCCAAACATGACCTCCCAACAGCATTGTAGGTATTTGTAAATATCATATCAACATCCAGATTATTAGTAACAATCAAACAGTAATCATCATCATCATCTATTGGTCCGACAGTACCAAAGCCAACGCCATATCTATTCTTCTTCAATTTGTATTTAGAATTCCATAGATTTTCATGTTGTTGAGCTTTGCCCTTGGGCCACATAGAAGGAGCAAAACCTCTTTTAATTAAACTTTTGACACCAACAGGATACTAATCAAAAGGTAGTTATACCATTTCATTCAAAGAAAGATCCTCAAGTTCTACACCCACTTCTGAACTTGAGGGTTGATGTGCCTTATAAAAGACACACTCCTTCCCCACCTCTTCTCCTAACTTAGGTGCAATATATACATTCAAATATTCTAATGTACTTTCAGACAAAGAAGTTAAAGTCCTTACAAACTCATTCAACTTTTCATATGTAGTGAAATCGAACACCTCCTCTTTCTAAGAGTTGTCCTCATCACATAGGAAATTTTCTTTAATGTTCCAAATAAGCTTTTCAGTGATTACCCATTTTGAAGCTGCATTTGTTGAACTACCCATCACATTTGACTCAGCCTTTGAATTGGACCCTGAGCCTATATGGATGATGGGCCTTCTTGGAGTTGGTGGTGGAGATGAGGCTTTGGTGGCCCTCACCCTCCACCCATTTTGGCTTATGCCTCCTCTGCCACGATCTCTTCCACGGGCACGTTGTGCCTTCCTACCACCTCATTGTGTTGAAGGAGGGGCAGTATTCCATTTAATCTTTTCCTCAAGCTCCTCTTGAAGGTGCTCTCGGACAAGTGTTGGAGACTTTTCTTTTGGTTCACTGGTTCCCACTTGATCTTCAGTTGGTATAACAGATCTTGAAAACATTGACAACCTTTTTGGAACATAATAGGAAGCATCTTCGTATTTCCTGACTTCATGCACACTAAATGATTTCAAATCTCCCTTTATGCAGTGTTCTACACAATTTCGTTTATATTTCATACATTGGTGTAGAGAGGAAGGAACCATTTTGTATTCATGCAGCCAAGGCCTACCAAGAAGTGCTTTAAATGAAGTTTCAGAATCAATGATGTGAAATTTAGCTTCAGTTCTCAAATCCCCCATCAAAAGTGAAAGAGTAACGGAGCCTAAAGCCCTTTGCCCCTTTTCATTGAAGCCACGCAACATCATTTTGTCAGAACTTAATTTTTGCGTGTCAACATTGAGGTCGGCTAAAGTTCTTAGGCTCATTATGTTGACCGATGCACCCGGATAAACAAGTACTCTATTCAACTTGAAGTTATCAACATCAATAGTTATATAAAGTGGGTGATTCTGATCTGAAGTACCTAGAAGTAGATCCTCATCAGAAAATGTCACTCCAGGTACTTCTTTAAAGTGTAAAGCTTCCTCGAAGGAACACTCTGCGAGTTGAGCCAAACAAATTTCAGGATCAAGTAGAGCCTTTAAGAGAAAGTACGAGTGCATCATATATACTCAACCTCGCAGGGAGTTTCCTAAGGTGAGCTAATACATTGTAATCCACTTTTGGTGGTCCACCACCCACTTGCTCTTGTGGAGCAAGTGTTGGTCGAACCACACCCTCATTTTGGTTTTCAGGTTCTTTTCCCTTATCTTTCTTAGATGCTATTGGAGATGGTACAACACGACCACTTTTGAGATTAATTTCTGTTATTTCTTCAGGCTCAGAAGTTGAGGTCACATCAATCAAAACTACATAATCTGATTCTTCTTTCACTTGATTTGTCTCTAAATCAGGTGACTCGGGCTCAATGACACTCACAATGCATAGTCTTGAGCCTTATTCTTAAATTTTTCTTCGTGGATGTTGTTACTTGAAAAGTTAATAGTGCACAAAATAAATATCTAGAATAATATGCAGGAATAAGTAGATAATCTTCCAATAATGTTTTTAATCATCAAAATATAAGATTGAGCTCCCGGATTGTAACTAGTTACAGTAAAGTACTTGAGGTATTAAAGGAAGTCAACCATTGAATGCAGCTACAGTCCCCAAAAAAGGGAATTACTTTTAGAAGGTAATGCAGGAAACCCAACTATAAATATAGTAGAATGTCGAGAAAGGAGGATGGCTAAATAATCAATCTCAATGACAGTTCCCAGGGAAGAAACAAAGAGCACAAGAATAATGCCAAGTGAGAAAGCAGCTGCAACTCTAGTTGGCGGAACACGGATCCAACTACAATCTCTAAATTGGTATGCTTCAAAGAAGGAAATAATGAATTGAATAATTAGCTACAATGCTTGATTACGATATCAGCTTTTATTTACTTCCCAATGCCAAATGTGAAGCAACCAAATCCACAAAATAACAGCAACAACACTGATTTTCCAAATAAATGAATGGCAAAACGAGAAAATTGTTTTTTATGCTAAGCGGTGAATTGGAAACTAGTAAAATAGGTAATCAAAGGGTTGAATCGAAGAGACTTGCAACAGTAGATCAAACTTAACGAGGTAATTAAAATACTAGAGAACAACCCCACATTAATTAGGACCATCGTTACCTAACATAATAAAGCACAAAAATTCAACATAAGCTCTTAATAACTAGATTTCAAAATGCTCATCTTAATACTCACTTTTTGTATTTTTGATGAGTATATATTTTTAGATTTTCATCTAGGTACCCATTTAAAAGAAAAATCTATCCAAGTGAACATATGGCATTCATATTTTTAAGCAATATGATTCCAAGCCTAAATAATAGTGACATACTTAGCAGCAAGCTCCAAAACTTGGTACCCTTTGATGGTCTCTTGTAGCCTTTAGTATTGAACATGGACTAGTTAACCATTTCATTCCATTCCTCTTTCTATGTACATTCTTTTATAATTCCAATAAACCTTCCCCACCGAACTCTCACCCCTAACCCTGCCATTTGCTAATGCTTCAATGGAAAATCTCTCTCATTTTTCATTACCTCTCTCTCACATATGGAAATAATCGAAACAATATGGAAGACGAGTTTTGGAATGTTGAGTGGAAATCAGATTAGGAGGAAAAATAGCTTGAAGACCTTAACTCAATTGAATCGATTCCCCATTCTCTGCCTTATTTGATGGAGAAGTTTGTTGGAATCATTCAATGAATAATATTTGGTATTTGTTTGGATGGCTGGGATGCTTTCTTAATCAAATTTTAAGGGCCTTACTCATGAATAATCAGCATCAACAATTTGTATTGATAGCTTATATTGAAAGAAAATCTTCAATGGCTAAGCGTTTATCTGAGCAACCCAAGAAACTTTTGAATAATATGATTTTTCATTGCATGATAGAATTTCTTCTATGAAAAACCATTCCTATTATACGTATGTCACATGTCAATTATTTGTCTTAGTTATTTTGAATGCTTTTCTCTGGGCCCGTCCTTTGCTACAGGTTTGATCTGTTTTTCCGAAAAAGTCCTTTTGGTGGTGAATACACAGTTTTTGGTGGTTTGGAAGAATGCATCCGGTTTGTTGCCAATTTTAAATTGGAAGATGAGGAAATTTCTTTTCTGCAATCCGTCATGCCAAGATGTGAGGTATAATATGCTATAATCCGATAATTAGATCAACATTAAAAATTTTTAGACGGAACATGTGGTTGTCACCTTTGTATCATAACTTTGACATTATGAAGAACAAATTCATTTTGTTTATATACTATTTCTTAAAATGGGTCAGCACTGTAATGGATGTATTTGCTCATTAATTCACCTAGAAAAACATCAAAATGGTCCCTGGATTATTTATGGGAGTTCATTTCAGTCCTAAACTATAATACTATATATTTAATTCAATTTAGTCTATTGGCTATTCAAAGTTTCAAACCAGACCTAAAATAGTCCCTTGACTCATATTTGATTTAAAATAATCCAACTAATTGACTATTTTAGATCATATTGGTGGAATCAAGGGGCTAAATTAAATATATTTATAATATGGGACTAAAATTGCCCTATAAAATTTGTCCAGAAATCATTTTGACATTTTCCTTTTAATTCAGCTAATTAAATTTAAACAAACTGCAATGCAAACATGTAATGGACTGCAAGAAGGGAATTAAATTTATAATTTGAAGTGGAGAGAAAAAAGTAATTGTGGGAATATTGACCTTCATTCAAATAAAAAAATACAACAACAACAACATCATCAAGTCTTTGTCCCACTACGTGGGGTTGGCTACATGAATTCTTTTTCGCCATTGTGTCCTGTTAAAAGTCAAATTCTCATTTAAATCTAATAAAGAAAGATCATTTCTAATATTTTCTAACTAAGTCTTTTTTAGGTATACCTCTACCTTTCTTAACATAAGTCAAATCTAATACCTCAACTTTCCTAATTAGGCCATCAGAAGGCCTACATTTAATGTGACCAAACTATCTAAGGCGACTCTCTCTAATCTTATTTTTCACTGGAGCTACTCCAACCTTTTTATGTATATGCTCATTTCGTATCCTATCTCTAAGGGTAAAACCGCTCATCCATCTAAGCATCCTCATCTCTGCAAAACTTAGTGTTATGCTTCTCTTTTAAATGCCAACATTCGGCACCATAAAGCATTGCAGGTCTCACCACTATCTTATAGAATTTTCCCTTAAGTTTGAGGGGGACTTTTCTATCGCACAACAAGTCCGATACATTCCTCCACTTCAACCATTCAACTTGAATTCTACTGATAATATTCCCATCTATTTCACCATTACTCTGAACAATAGATCCAATATATCTAAAATGTGTATTCTTATTAATAACCTGATCGCCCAAAGTCATAATCCCCTCACTAGGTCTATTTCTACTAAAATTACACTCCATATATTCGGTTTTAGATCTACTCAAGCGCAAAACTTTAGACTCTAAAGTTGACCTCCATAATTCAAGTTTACCTTCAACTGCCTTTCTAGTCAATAAAAATAATAAAATAATACAATAATTAAAAAAATATGTAGAAATCCCTACCCTGTTAGAAATCTTGCTCATGTCTCGCTCAAATCCCACTTAAGTATTCTGTCCGATTCAGCTGCCCATTCCTTGTAGATTAGATTAGCGCCGAACTGTCGCTTCTTCCCCCCGTTCCATGCGCAAATTCTACGCTCGCTTCGCTCTCGCTCTCGTTGATAAAAAGAGAAATGAAAGAAACTCTTCGTTTATTTTCCTTCCCTCACAAAATTGAGCCCACTGCTCCTCTCCGCCTCTGCCCTATCTAATCGACTTTACAAGTCCAACCACAAACATCCGTTCTCCTGCAACCTCACGTCGATTTCCACCCAACTGTAGAAAACGACCAAGCATACAGCAACCGAACACCTTCACTTTTCCGATACCTTCTTCCTCATGCATCTCACACTTATGCCTCTTATGATCTCCCTGTTTGAATCCAGCAACTCAGTTGAGCTACCTGATCCCGTCAATATGCCTCAACCCGCCAAATCAATAGAGCCCCACGCCTTACCCCCCGATTTGAGATCTTCCATCTCTTGTACGCAGGTAGCTCACGACCCATCTTCCTTCGATTCCCACTCCCTGCTTCGATCCTCCAAGCTAGTCAGAAGCCGCACCTCATGCAAGACCCACAACAAGCTGTAGATTTCGGATTCTGCCTCTACCCTTCGAATCCTCAGCTCGACTCGTCGCCAAACTTGCCCCTACCATTGACCTTGCTCCGACCTCCACTTTCACCTTTCGATTCCCTCTACTCCATCCGATAGAGCTGCAGCTCTTCGCTGTACTGAACCTGACCCAACCACAAGGTTCGATTGATACGCACACCTCCTAAGTCTTTGACCAAGCCACACCTAGCCCGTTGCCGACTCCAGCACCCTATTCGAACAAATTCCCCACCTGATCCTTCCTCTTATCTGACCTGCAGCCTCACAACCTTCCACAACCCAAACACTATAGGCCTATCTACTCCCACAGATAAACTTTTATGCCCGTGACTTGCACTCTATCTCCACACTTGTTGTTTTATCTCACCTAAATAGCCCAAAACAGCCCCTCAAACAACACTCACTAACTCGCTTACTTAGCCGAAATTAGTTCTCCTTCAATTCACCTAGAACTCACTACTAATCTCCCATACACAAATGCCATCTATTAATATCATTAGTATTATTATTATTATTATTATTTACATTATTATTAATATTATTAATACTAATATTACTATTGTTATTATTATCCAAAAAAAGAGAGTAAAAAGAAAAAAAAAACTTAAAAGAGAAAAAAAAAGAGAGAAAAAGATTGATGTTTTGGTCATTTGTGCCCTCATCATCATCACTGCCGTCGACCTCCTATCGCCTAGGTATAATGTTATTTAAACTCAAAAAATTTCAAATCTCGCTTTCAAGGCTCGTGACGTGCTGGGGGATCACCTATGTACATTTTCTCTAGCATGATGGGAGGGAACCTGATGCAGTGTTTGCCGCAAAGTGGGTGAGCCTTGTGCACGCTTTTCTTAGTATGATGGGGTAAAATTTAAGTATACGTATACGTGCCTCAATGCCGATGAGGAAAAACTGTATTTTTAAACAGGTACCCCTAAAAACCCATGCATGCCTTTCTCTAGCATGGTGGGATTGAAGGCCACGGCCGCAGTGTCACCCAACACCGACTATGCACATCGTTTTCTGACATGGTGGGGAGGTTAAGACTCCCGAAATTTCTCCTAAACGGGGGAGATGCCAAGAGGCTGCTCATTTTTTCAGTGAACAGGAGCATGGTTTAAAATTGCGCAATAAGAGGCGCGCCTCA
Source organism: Dendrobium nobile (assembly GCA_022539455.1). Classification (NCBI taxonomy): domain Eukaryota; kingdom Viridiplantae; phylum Streptophyta; class Magnoliopsida; order Asparagales; family Orchidaceae; genus Dendrobium; species Dendrobium nobile. The sequence goes on from CM039727.1 coordinate 16,589,929, forward strand.
GCGCAATTTTGTCCATTTAAGCCTCAAAGCCTACACAATGAGTTCAAGATTTGAGGAGTACGCCTCAAGTTTACTGAGGCGCGCCTCGCCTCACGGTTGAGAGGTGTCCGCCTCTAAAATTATGCTCGGTACTGAGAAGTACATGCTCGGTACTGAGCAGTACATGCTCGATACCACTAGGTAAATGCTCGGTACCGAGCCAGTACCGCTTGGTACCGAGCAGGTATATGCTCGGTACTAAGCAGTATATGATCGGTACCACTAGGTACATGCTCGGTACCGAGCCAGTACCGCTCGGTACCGCTCAAAATAACTCTTACAATAAAATTTTGTTTCGGTACTGCTCAAAATAACTCTTATATGTTAATGAAAAGAATACTGTGATTTGGGAAAGATGGAGTTTGAGTTGAACTATATTTCATGTTGTTTTATTATTGGGATATTTTGATTTCACTTCATATCTTGTTCATTTTTATGTTTTATATATTATTTACTCATTACTATATACAAAATTTATCATTTTCTGTTTATGCAATTTTTTGATTTTGAGGCTTACGCCTCGCCTCACGAACGAAAAACGCCTCAATACCCAAATATGCAATTTTAAACATTGAACAGGAGAGTAAAATTTGATCAAGACTAGAGGGGACTTGACGAGAATACCCAAAAGAAATCAAACTTATAATTACAAGGAACAAAACCTAACATCTAAACTAAGACCTGTAATTTACAAAATAAAATTAAACATGCAAGCAGAGAATTTGTAGTGGACATACTTCCAAGTAAATGTATAAAACTCTTAATGAGCATCATGAGTCACTTACGAATGATATTTATTAATGTACAATGCTCATACTTGTGGAAGGGAGTGTGATAGTTGTAATGAACATGGTGATGTATTCATGAAAGATGTATAAAAATTGTGTAATGAATGTAGTGGTATTCCCACAGTCGACACTAATTAACTTGCAAGAGAATACATTAACCTCCTATAGCCGATGCTAATTAACAACAAGCAAACACACCAAGCCTCTGTAAGCCATGGTGATCAACATATAATGAATATGGTGAATCACCTGCAAATATTGGTGAGGGGTTGCAACGAATAAGATAGCCTGCTCTCAATCAATATGCAATGAATGCGATGAATTCCCTATAGACACCGATAGATGAATTGTGAACATGCAACATATCGCCTACAAACAATAAAACTCCTTACAAGAAGATTCATCATCGCAACATACAATGAATATAAATGTTCACTGACGGTTCACCTATGGGAGAGATTTAAGAACTTGTTATGCAAACAACAGATCACACAAAGGCGTTAATAGGCAACAGACAATGAATACAATAACGCCTTGCAATCACCATCAATATATAATTAAACATATTAAATCACACAAGCAAGGAAAGTTGACATGAAATTAGCTCGATTACAAAACATGTCTGGGGGGATTATAACAAATACAGATTTTTCATAGCTCATGTCAATCAACATGCAAACAAATATGCCAGTCTCCCTACGATCGATGTCAGCTAGCCTGCAAATACATGCAATAGCCCCACGCATGCTCATTTGCTTGCAAACAAGAACATTGCCTACAAACATATACAAGCATCATACAATGAATACTACGACATCCCTTCAATCAATAACAACCAATTTGCAAGTAAAACCAGCAATCCCTAATAAACACTGAAAGTCAATGTGCAAGTGAATGCAGTAGCTTGCCAGTCAATGTGTATAGGGAAATCAATGACATGACGAGCAATATGTGATGAACGCTATGATTTACCTGTAAGCAAAAATAGAGAATCAATAGTAAAAACTACGGGCCATCGATAAATTGAGGCAATAAACTTGCGGAGCCAAACTGTCACACCATATATCAGCCTACTTGCAGGTGACAGGTAGGAGGCCCCTGATACACTATAGAGCTTGTTTGTAAGCTGAAGGAAACTCCCATAAGCTAAGTATTGAAGAAAAAGGCAACATGCAAAAGTTGAAGTGAGCTAAACTGCACTGTCGATGCGCAATAAATGAAATGCAACACGCTGCTAAACACATAACCGGATCTGCACCACTCATACAAGCGGACAAAAGTCATTTATAGGCCCTTAAATACAAAACTTGCGTATTTTCCAAATGATAACCACTTGTAAAACTAGTTATAATTGAATATTGTAGAAAGCCCTCACACATTAAAATACGCATTGATATATATATCATAATATATATACATTTGTAGGATGCATAGGGTTTCATTCAAGTATGCATTTTAAAATGGCCTCCTACATGCATTTATAGGATGTTGAGAGTTTTATTCAAGCATGTCATTTGACATTGCAATTGCATTTTAAAATGATCTTCTGCATGCATTTGTAGGACGCAGAGGGTTTCATCAAGCATGTCATTCAATTTTGCATTTATATGTCGTACATGTGCAGCTGAGTGTCATGCATGTATTTGAAAGATGTAGGGACTTTCGTTCAAGTGATATCATGCATTATTCCATATACATGTAAAAAAATACCGCACACTATGCAAAATGCAAAATACTTAAGCCAATATATATGATACATGCATATGCATCAAATACATCAACTGCATACATATAACAATCATATAAATGCATCGTGCAAAATACATGTAATATTATATATCGCATGGGCCTCAATGAGAGCGTAGTATGCACACACGTGATGTCTAAGGAAGTTGCTCGGGTCAAACAATAAGCCTAAGTTCAAGCCCGATCCTCCTATGCGAGCATATAGGAGTTGACACGACTCAAGCTATTGAACAAATATACGGTTGCAGTATCGACCGAGATATTTATTTTATACATTCATATTAGACCTTCAAGTTCTATAACAAGGAAAATCCACTAATAAAGGCATAAAGCCATCAATGAACCCAATCCTCTGTCGACAAGTTGACAGAGTCGGTAAGGTTCAACTTATAAGATAAAATTGCCCATAAATGCCTCGATGATGGTCGTGTTAACATAAAATCTCAATCGGAGGGGATCACAAACATTTAAAATACCTTCCAAATTCCCATGACAACCCAAAACACTAAAAAATCACCAAAACTTGAAATATTTAAAATTAAAATAAAACATCTAAACACAGAAAGCAAAAATACCCATCTATTATCCGCAACAGTTTGTCGAGATGGATAAATTTGAAAATCACTTCAGCTCACAAAGAACGAATGTCTAGTCGAGAACATACCTGTTAATGGCGAATGGCGCACCATGGCGCAAAGGTCCCTTTGGAGCCATGGCGCATAGCGCACGGCGCGGCGCGCGCTATTTTGAACATGGCGCAAGCTATATAAAAATTATAAAATAATAAACATGAATATGAAATATTATTAAAAATGAAAGACAAGCTATCATAATAATAAAAGACAACCATAACATATATAAGTTCGACTAAGTAACATTCAAATATCTCATAATTCAAATATTACATTTATGATCACCTAAAAGCAAACAAATTTAGATAAAAGAAACATAATATTATCCAAGAAACATAATATAGGGACTGCCGGGGGTCCAAGGGGGCGCTGCCCCCTCGCGGGGTCAAGGGGCAGCGCCCTTGCGGGGGTTTCCGGGGACAGCGCCCCCGGAACAAAATTTATTTGTAAGAGGAATTTTGAAGTTCATTTGTATGGAAATTATGGAGCAGTACCGAGCTGTACCGAGCAGTACAGAGCATGTAACTAGCAGTACCGAGCATGTACCAAGCATTTACATAGCGGTACCGAGCGGTATCATGCATGTACTTAGCGATACCGAGTGTGTACCTAGTTGTACTGAGCTGTACCTAGTACTGAGCTATATCGAGCGGTACAGAGCATGTAACTAGCGGTATCGAGCATGTATCGAGCATTTACATAGCGGTACCGAGCGGTATCCTACTTGTACCGAGCTGTACCGAGCGGTTTAGAGCATGTAACTAGCGGTACCGAGCATTTATATAGCGGTACCGAGCATGTACCTAGCGATACCGAGCATACCTGTTAAGTTGTAAATTCTTGTAAGAAATAGCCGTACAAAATAACAGAGCTATGCGGAACAGATGGAGGTTGCAAATCGGAGTTAGCTTGTAAGATTTTTTATTGGAACAGACGAAGGAGGGGGCGGATTTGGCAGAAGCACTACTCTGCGGGACGATTTAGCGGAAACAACGACTTCAACTTCGGGATAGATTCGGCTGGATTCGGCGGAAGCAGCGAATGCAGCAAACAGAAAACATAAAACCTTCGACTTCAGGATAGATTCAACGACCTCGACTTAGGGACTGCGGTATGTGTTCGGCGGATGCAACAAACAGAAAATCTTTCATGAAATTAGGGCAATGAATAGTCGTTTATCTTAAAATATAGATATACTTTTAAATATAAAAAATATTCATAAGTATACCGAAATTTAAAAACAATTTGGCGCGCTATTTTGCGCCGTGCGCAATGCGTCATGGCTCACATGTGGCACAAATAGCGCGCGCTATTTTAAACACATGCGCCTCGCCATGAACATGGCACCGTAGGTGCGCCGCGCCGCGCCGTGCTCCATGGCGCGCGCTATTTTGTGCCATTGACAGCTATAGTAGAGAATATCGTTAGACATTTATTCTCATTCTATCTCTTGCCAGTGGACATGACACATGTCCTCTAATAAGTGGTTTTGCTGCCAAATGACACTACTAGTAAATGGTTATGACTGGGTGATTTTGCCGCCAATTGGCACCATTATATTATGATCATGGTCAGAGCCCATATATTTCCCAACGGTGCTAAATTATTGAGTAATGAATCAATAGGATATAACTGATAGGGCAAAAAACCCTCTGCTACCTGAGGTGACTTCAAATTTGTCCCCTTTAACAAATATCCATCATAAATCTACAAGGTACCCTTCGATGAAGTAACCCATGACTGCTGACAAAGAACTTTCTTTCAAGTTGGGTTGACTACCTCCTCTGATAAGTAGACCAGGGATCATCATGACCCGGTATGATGGAACCATGGGATCTTGATCGGGTTCATCATTATTCCCCTCATCATCCGCTTTAAGTGTGAAGAGGTAAATTTCCAATTTTAAATATTAAATTTTTAAATACCAAATCATGCTGCTACTATACACTGGCTACTACGTATTTGTTTGACTATAGGAGCTTGCGCCTATAGGAAACCTGAATTGAGATTATGAAGTCCTTGCAAAATGAGGACGAAATCTCTGGGTAATGCCTTATTCACAATCCAGTCTGCCTTTTGAAAAATTTCCTAGGAACATACTCTTTAAAACTCTCCTAGACGATCAAAAAGAAAGAAAGGGGCTGCGGAGAGGCCAGGGCGTGAATTTTCGGAGCCCACTAGGAAAGTCATGATACTGTGGAAAAGAAAGGCTAAATGATATCCTAAACAAAAATCAAAAGAGTTGCTTAATATGTTTTTCAAACTGCAATTTAAACATGCAAAAGGTCACACATTTTTCTTTTCCACATATGTTTTTCAAACTGAAATGCAAACAGGCAAAGGTCTGCAAGAAAGGAATTAAATTTATAAATTAAAGTATTGAGAACAAAGTAATTGTGGGAAAATCATGATGCTGTGGAAAAGAAAGGCTAAATGATATCCTAAAAGAAAATCAAAAGAGTCTTAATACGTTGATCAAGTTTTCTTTCTCCTTCTGCAAATTAAGGATGAAAAATTATAGATCCTTTAGATGATTTCTATCTTTAGATGCTATCCTTGCTTCATGTATTTCAACCAGCTAAATATTAAATATTGTAGTGGTTCATGATTGAAATTCTAGGTATATTTTATTCTTCTGTGAATAACAAAACAAATATACGTTCTACTTTCCTTTTTCAGTCTGGTAGAGTTACTAGAAAATATAATTTATCCATTAATTTGTATCTACTTTTGATGATCACATATTTATATTTACCATGATTGCAATGTTGACCGTATGCAATTTCATCATTTGTTTTTTTAGGATGGATTCTTTGAGTTTCTCAGACAAATTGATTGCTCAGATGTTGAAGTTTATGCCATTCCTGAAGGTTCTGTTGTCTTTCCTAAGGTGCCACTAATGAGAGTTGAAGGACCTGTTGCAGTGAGTATCATTAGATAACATACTTTTGGAATGTCATCCGTTAATGGTTTTGATTGTTCTACTTATTTCCGTGTTGAATTTGACGTTGACTTAGTTAACTCCTAATAAATTGCGAGTTTCACGTTTTGATAGCAGTTCAGAGAGAATAATATGCTATATTTTCTGTAGGTCGTACAACTGCTTGAAACTCCATTTGTAAATCTTGTCAATTTTGCCTCATTGGTTGCTACCAATGCAGCTAGGCATCGTCTTGTTGCAGGAAATTCTAAAACTCTGCTTGAATTTGGTTTAAGGCGTGCACAGGTGCTGCTAAATTTCTTTGTCCTTGTCTTTATTACTGTGTATTTGCTGTCATTTCTAGAATACATTGACATATTTCTTTTATTTAGGGTCCTGATGGTGGAGTGAGTGCCTCTAAATATTGTTATATTGGTGGTTTTGATGCAACAAGGTATTTTGTCACCACCATCTTATAGAATTTTTCCTTAAATTTAAGAAGCTTTATTCTTAGAGGCAGGATACGAAATGAGCATATACGTGAAAAGGTTGGAATAGCTCTAGTGGCAGATAAGAATAGGGAGAGTCGCCTTAGATGGTTTGGTCACATAAAATGGAGGTCTTCCGATGACTTGGTTAGGAGAGTAGATGTATTAGATTTGACTTATATTAAAAAAGATAGAAGTAGACCTATAAAGATTTGGTTAGAAAAAATTAGAAATAACCTTTCTTTATTATATTTAAATGAGAATTGGACTCTTAACAGACCATAATGGAGAAAATATTCATGTAGCCGACCCCACATTGTGGGATAAAGGCTTGATGATGCTGTAAGGTATTTTGCCACGATAGTAACCCACAAATTTTATGGTTGCAAATTTTTATTATTTTTTAAAGTTATGGCCTTATGGGTATATTGATTTTTATATAGTCCGTGTTAAGAAAAAATTAACGTAATGCCATCGTCTATGTTTTGTTGTTGCAGCATTATTGACAAGGTAAAAGGAATATTTAACTTGTGTTAAGGTCTATTCTTATAGAAATGTATTTTCTATTATGTCATTATCATTTTTTTGTAGTACAAAAATCTGAAGTAGCACTATGAAGTTGAATGCGTTGCAATAGAGTGTTGCAAATTCTTGAATATATGGGAACCTAGCACTGCATGCAATATGAGTTCAGTTTGTCTACCAGATTCGAGTCTACTACCTCCATTATTAGTATCAATAAGCTTAATACCACATTGTTGGTTTAATTGATTCTATTTGATTTTAAACCTCTATTGTGTTCCAAAAGAGGGAAAAATGCTTTGTTAGTATCTTTATACAATCAATATGTGGTCATTCACTCCCACTGAATATCTCGAGCATTTTTGCCTTTTTTAATCGTTGATTTTAGTGCATATGAAAACTCTTCTTTTCATTTTCATTTATCAACAGCAATGTTGCAGCCGGAAAATTGTTTGGCATACCACTTCGTGGGACACATTCACATGCATTTGTTAGTTCGTTCACGGTGCGTAATTTCCATTGTTATATGTTGAAGTATTGTTATCCTTTTTGTTTTGCCATAAAAATTTTTATTTCTCAATTTTTTGCTTGTTTTAAAATTTTCCTGACAGGATATTAAATATACACTTTGTTTAGGCTTTTCTACTACCCTACTGTTTTATATAATTTTATGATAATTAATTAGTGATTTTCTTTCTGGGTGCAAAACTTCAAGCAGATTTAAATGCTTTGTCTATATTTCGATAATATAGTTCTGTGCTGTTTTATGGAGAAAAACCCTTCAGTGTTAAAAGTTTTTAGCCGAGGGGAGAAGGGGGAGGGTGGTTGTTTAGGGAAGTTCACGGGGATTTGAAAATCTCTTTTTGGGGTGAAAAAAAAAAAAGTTCATGGGGATTTTATGCAAAGAACTGATTCTGTAACTCTCCTAGACGATCAAAAAGAAAGAAAGGGGCTGCGGAGAGGCCAGGCGTGAATTTTAGGAGCCCACTAGGAAAAGTCATGATACTGTGGAAAAGAAAGGCTAAATGATATCCTAAACAAAAATCAAATGAGTTGCTTAATTGTTTTTCAAACTGCATTTTAAACATGCAAAAGGTCACACATTTTCTTTTCCACATATGTTTTTCAAACTGAAATGCAAACAGGCAAAGGTCTGCAAGAAAGGAATTAATTTATAAATTAAGTATTGAGAAACAAAGTAATTGTGGGAAAATCATGATGCTGTGGAAAAGAAAGGCTAAATGATATCCTAAAAGAAAATCAAAAGAGTCTTAATACGTTGATCAAGTTTTCTTTCTCCTTCTGCAAATTAAGGATGAAAAATTATAGATCCTTTAGATGATTTCTATCTTTAGATGCTATCCTTGCTTCATGTATTTCAACCAGCTAAATATTAAATATTGTAGTGGTTCATGATTGAAATTCTAGGTATATTTTATTCTTCTGTGAATAACAAAACAAATATACGTTCTACTTTCCTTTTTCAGTCTGGTAGAGTTACTAGAAAATATAATTTATCCATTAATTTGTATCTACTTTTGATGATCACATATTTATATTTACCATGATTGCAATGTTGACCGTATGCAATTTCATCATTTGTTTTTTTAGGATGGATTCTTTGAGTTTCTCAGACAAATTGATTGTTCAGATGTTGAAGTTTATGCCATTCCTGAAGGTTCTGTTGTCTTTCCTAAGGTGCCACTAATGAGAGTTGAAGGACCTGTTGCAGTGAGTATCATTAGATAACATACTTTTGGAATGTCATCCGTTAATGGTTTTGATTGTTCTACTTATTTCCGTGTTGAATTTGACGTTGACTTAGTTAACTCCTAATAAATTGCGAGTTTCACGTTTTGATAGCAGTTCAGAGAGAATAATATGCTATATTTTCTGTAGGTCGTACAACTGCTTGAAACTCCATTTGTAAATCTTGTCAATTTTGCCTCATTGGTTGCTACCAATGCAGCTAGGCATCGTCTTGTTGCAGGAAATTCTAAAACTCTGCTTGAATTTGGTTTAAGGCGTGCACAGGTGCTGCTAAATTTCTTTGTCCTTGTCTTTATTACTGTGTATTTGCTGTCATTTCTAGAATACATTGACATATTTCTTTTATTTAGGGTCCTGATGGTGGAGTGAGTGCCTCTAAATATTGTTATATTGGTGGTTTTGATGCAACAAGGTATTTTGTCACCACCATCTTATAGAATTTTTCCTTAAATTTAAGAAGCTTTATTCTTAGAGGCAGGATACGAAATGAGCATATACGTGAAAAGGTTGGAATAGCTCTAGTGGCAGATAAGAATAGGGAGAGTCGCCTTAGATGGTTTGGTCACATAAAATGGAGGTCTTCCGATGACTTGGTTAGGAGAGTAGATGTATTAGATTTGACTTATATTAAAAAAGATAGAAGTAGACCTATAAAGATTTGGTTAGAAAAATTAGAAATAACCTTTCTTTATTATATTTAAATGAGAATTGGACTCTTAACAGACCATAATGGAGAAAATATTCATGTAGCCGACCCCACATTGTGGGATAAAGGCTTGATGATGCTGGAAGGTATTTTGCCACGATAGTAACCCACAAATTTTATGGTTGCAAATTTTTATTATTTTTTAAAGTTATGGCCTTCTGGGTATATTGATTTTTATATAGCCCGTGTTAAGAAAAAATTAACGTAATGCCATCGTCTATGTTTTGTTGTTGCAGCATTATTGACAAGGTAAAAGGAATATTTAACTTGTGTTAAGGTCTATTCTTATAGAAATGTATTTTCTATTATGTCATTATCATTTTTTTGTAGTACAAAAATCTGAAGTAGCACTATGAAGTTGAATGCGTTGCAATAGAGTGTTGCAAATTCTTGAATATATGGGACCTAGCACTGCATGCAATATGAGTTCAGTTTGTCTACCAGATTCGAGTCTACTACCTCCATTATTAGTATCAATAAGCTTAATACCACATTGTTGGTTTAATTGATTCTATTTGATTTTAAACCTCTATTGTGTTCCAAAAGAGGGAAAAATGCTTTGTTAGTATCTTTATACAATCAATATGTGGTCATTCACTCCCACTGAATATCTCGAGCATTTTTGCCTTTTTAATCGTTGATTTTAGTGCATATGAAAACTCTTCTTTTCATTTTCAATTATCAACAGCAATGTTGCAGCCGGAAAATTGTTTGGCATACCACTTCGTGGGACACATTCACATGCATTTGTTAGTTCGTTCACGGTGCGTAATTTCCATTGTTATATGTTGAAGTATTGTTATCCTTTTTGTTTTGCCATAAAAATTTTTATTTCTCAATTTTTTGCTTGTTTTAAAATTTTCCTGACAGGATATTAAATATACACTTTGTTTAGGCTTTTCTACTACCCTACTGTTTTATATAATTTTATGATAATTAATTAGTGATTTTCTTTCTGGGTGCAAAACTTCAAGCAGATTTAAATGCTTTGTCTATATTTCGATAATATAGTTCTGTGCTGTTTTATGGAGAAAAACCCTTCAGTGTTAAAAGTTTTTAGCCGAGGGGAGAAGGGGGAGGGTGGTTGTTTAGGGAAGTTCACGGGGATTTGAAAATCTCTTTTTGGGGTGAAAAAAAAAAAAGTTCATGGGGATTTTATGCAAAGAACTGATTCATTATTGTAGGTGTTTGAAATCCCTGCGATTGAGGGGACTGGGAAGGGAATTTTCAATATAATAATGCTGATTGATGAGAACATCAAATTCTTAAGTTACATGTTTTGAGGAGATTGCAGGGATTGAAATAATTTGGTTTGCTTCCATAACAAAACATTCTTATCTGGAGCTGCTTTACCTACACTAGGGAAGCCAGACTGCCCAAGGAAGGTTGAGGTAACATGCACGGAGATGTTCTTGTTATACTATTATGGTTTTCTCAATATTGCAAGTTCTAATGACCCAAACGACTTGAAGAAATTTAGAAGAAAGTAATTTGAACAGAGAAGGATGAAAGGTCTCTATGGATTGGTGAAGAGTACTTTTCCTTGCTGCTTGACTTGCACTTTACTTTAGCCAACTGAGGGGTGATATCGATATCAAATAAAAAAAAAAAGGAAGGAAGGCATTAGGAAGGAAACTGGGAGGAGGAAAGTGATCCTTGTTTTGGACTCTTTTATTTTCATTTTGTCTATTTTTCTCTTTTATTGTGTACCTTTCTTATATTTTCGAGAGGAATTGAATTGTGGTAGGAGAATACATCTTTTATTTTCATTTTGTCTATTTTTCTCTTTTATTGTGTTCCTTTCTTACATTTTCGAGAGGAATTGAATTGTGGTAGGAGAATTAGAGGGAAATCCAAAACTAATATAGAAGTTTATGAATTAAATTAGTTAAAGCATCATACTAAAAGCCAGGTTCAAACTTTGATGAGATTACCTAGTGAATAATTTCTTAATTATTATTCTTATTAAAAGAAAACGGTACTATCTATGATGCACTGACACTTTTCCTCAAAGAGGCGTGTAGTGTCTGACACTCCTCCGACACGTGTCGGACACGCCGAAAACGTGTCTGATTAAAAGAATATTAAATACAAATTGGACATGCGTATCTTAAATATTTTATGAATTTTTAAAAATATAATTTCTTGTAAATTTTTTTCTTTATTTTAAATATAAAAATTAAATTTCTTATTTCCTATCTACAACACCAAATCAATCGTCCGCACTTAATACCCCATTCATAGAATATTTTTATTTTCATTTCTCTTTTGGGACTGAAGGTATTTTCATCTCCCCTCTTGATGACTGATAAACAGCATCGAAGCCCGACTCTTGACATCCTAATATTAATCATTTTAAGGACAAATTCTAGTTAAATGACTTATTATTTCTAAATTATTTTTAAAATTATACTTATTTAATTTTCTACGCTATTTTTAAAATATAAAAACTATAATAAATCCAACCCGTATCTGTGTCCTATATTTTTAATAATTAACGTGCCCCGTGTCCGTGTTGTATCTGTGTCGCTGTGTTTGCGTTTGTGCATCATATGGTACTATATATATACTAAAAAGTGTTTAATAAAAGAAATAACTAACTAGCTTAATTCTTTACTAAAATTTAGAAAATAGAATTATAGGAGAATAATTCTTTCTTAAAAATTAGAAAATAAAATCATAGGAGAAGATCACATTTGATCTCTCCTTTTATTCCTAAAAATACTTTCCTAAAATAAATTTCTTAACTTTGACTTTCAAATATTCAACACTCCCCCTGAAGTTGGAGAATATATATCATATAATTCAAGCATGAAAATTAAGTCTTCCAAGTTAGTTCTAGGTAGAGCTTTGGTGAAGATATTCGTATGAGTATTACATATCATCATAATAGAAGATGAACTCATTTGTTCTAGTTTACTAAGAACCCTTTTTATCCAAATCCTTTTACAAATTTCTTATGCAATGCTTTGTACTCAACTTCTGCACTACTTCTAGCAACCATTGATTGCTTCTTACTCCTCTAGGTAACAAGATTACCCCAAACAAAGCAGTACCCTGAAGTTGACCGTCTGTCAATAATTTCCTTCGCAATATGCATATGAATACACTTATGTATCATGATTCTTTGTCTTTGCTGAAGAATAGGCTTTTCCTTGTTGAATCATCTTCAAGTATCCCAGAATCATGTAGATTGCTTCCATGTGTTCACGAAGAATATGTCTTTCTCTAGTGTCATCTTTAAGTATTTAAGAATCCTGTGGATTGATTCTGTGTTGATCTGTAGGATTGTGCATAAATTGACTTGCAACATTTACTGCAAACCAATATCTGGTTGAGTATGTAAAAGATAGATTAGACATCCAGTAAGTCTTTGATATCTCCTACTATTGTTGACGTATATTTTCGTGTCGACCTAACCCCGATTCGAGCTCGATTGGGCTTGATCATGATCAATCAACTCGATCGAGCACCGTCGAACACAAATTGACCCAAATCGAGTTTTAATTTAATAAATTAAAATCAATTTTATCAAATTAAAATCAAATCGATCCAAATCGAACTCAATATCGCCTCATCGAGGCTCGTCGAACTAATTTCGATATAATTCGGTGCCGATTCAAGTCCAATTTCACTAAATTGGCTTGCTTGAACACAATTGGACCCGAGTTGACTCAAATCAGTTCTGGTCAAGTCCAATTTGAGCTCAATTTCAGCCTTAATTAATCAATTTGAGCTCATTTGACTTCCAAGTGTTGGCATTATTTTATGTTGACCTAATCCCGATCGAGTCGATTCGAACTCGACTGGTCTCAATTGCACTCGATCAATTCGATTGAATGCCGTCGAAGCAAAATTGGCCCAAATTAAACATCAATTTAATTATTTTGAAATTAAATTAAAATCAAATCAATCCAAATTGAACCCAATCGAGCCTTGTCGAGCCAAATTCGACGCAATTCGACACCGATTCAAGTTTAATTTCACAAAATTAACTTGTTCGGACCCTCCGTCACTCATCGGGAGAACCACAGAATTCGCCATTTGCTGTACTGCCTCCTTAGATGCTGTTAAGCGTAACCTTCTGTTCCTATTCCTCCGGGCCCTTCTCCCAAGGCCGGAGGTGGAAGAAGACGCTACATCAAGACCAACTGACTGAACAGGAGGGACAGGAACTACTATAGAGGGGAGTGCCAGGATCTGCCTAATAGTCTCAGGGTGAGAAAACCAGGAAAAAATAGAAACCCGACGAGTGGAAGAATGTAAAGGAAGCTCAACCTGGGCGCCCTCTTCCTTGAAGAGGAAGGAGGGGAAACCCGAGCACGAGCATCCTCTTCTGAGGCAGTAGGAAGAGGAAATATCGGCTGTCGGTGCTGAGGGATCGAAGCCATCCGAACGTAGGTGAGTAGCATATTCCATCACAGTCTTACTTCCTTGTTTTGTGCTTCCCACGTTGACTTTAATTTCAAAGATTTAGGTAGCATCCCAAACTTTTGAGAAGGATTGTTTGGCGGCATCCCTTATATCTTTTTCAGTAGATAAGAACATGAAAGTTATCCTAATTTCTTGAGTCATGGAATTCCACAATTATGACATAATCATGGAGTCTGCTTCATCCCATGCTCAAATATTAGGAACTACCTCTTGTGGTCCTACCCCAAGGAGATGATTCATCTTTCCTTTCCTTTTCAAGTAGGTCTTCACAAATTGAATCCGCTTTAAGTAATTCTTCCTATTTAAGCGATAAGAAGCTTGCATATTTTGGGGTTCTCCTCTTCCTTAGTGCACCATGAAGTACTCCATTTGATCAAATCTTTGGGAGGAATTAGCTTCAGACATTGCAGTGGCAAATAGTAGCGATGAAGGCTATATTAATCAAACCAGCAAGGTGCAGGACAACAATGAAGGTTGCATTAGGAGTAGTAGAAACAATAAGGGAAGACTGAGAATATAGGCACGACAAATTATGTTCAGTGAATGAAGATGACAACAATGGTAACAATCTTTTGTATTTGACTTGGATCCAACACATACACAGGAGAAGAAATATCCTGTTACCTTTGAACCTAGCTTTTCCCTTAATTTCTTCTCCTTCTCCTTCACTCCTGATTCCCCCTTTGCTGTTTCTAGCCAAGTGTTCCTAGCCGCAGAAATGTGGAAAGTTGGTTTCGGCTAAGTAGGGAATAAGGTAAAAGGAAAATTTTCCTCGTGCATTTACCTAACCACTCTTAATATTAACTCAATCACAACAGTTGCAAGCAGTTTTTAGTGGATTTTCCGAATTTGCTGCCCCTGCTAGAGGAAGATAATGGCGTGAACAATGAAATCAAATTCTTGACTTAGAAAAATTTATATAAAACCCATTTAATTCATATATGTTCGTATGCTCAAATTCCTGTATGTATATATATATATATATATATATATATATATATATATATATATATATATATATATATATATATATGAAGTGTGCAAAAAAAAGGATTTTCTAATTTTAGATTTTTCAACTGAAAATTTTGGGATCTCACTGGTAGCCAAATAAATTCATAACTATGTACCAAATAATTTATTTTTTAATCAGAATTCTTAGTAGGGCATGCAGTGTTCTGCTAGATTCAGCTTTTTTACTGTTTTTTGGTCTTGTATAGTGATGGACCAGATCGGCCGGTCCAGCCCACAGCAACACCGGCCCAAAAAGGGCCGGTTCTCACGTACTGCAGGCGGAGAACCCGCCTGCCTGGGCGGTCGGCCGAAAGGGAGAGAGGAGGCGGGTGGGCCCAAGGGGGCCACCAAATTGAAGAGGGAGGATGATGTGTTTTCCCTAGGGGTAATTAGGGGTTTATGGGGAGGTTTTGTGGGAGTTAAAAGGGAGTTAGGGTTGGTTTTGGAGGTATCTTGTTTTGGTGGCTGTTTTTAGTTTCTTTTAATCTAGGGATTGGGAGAAAGCTTCTCTTCTCGAATTGAGAGCATTGTATCCATGGAAACTTGTAAGTCTTTTGATATTTAAGTAATCGAAGTGTTTGTGAGTGTTTTCATCCAAGAAATCCTCCATTTTTCCACTGTTTTTGGGCTGTTTTTCCTGGATTCCGAATTTTGCAACTCAAGTTCCATCAAAGTGGTATCAGAGCTCTAGATCCACAAGGAAGGGATGGGTGCACGAAGGATTGAATCTATTGAAGAGAAAATTGGAGAGTGGGGAGTGGAGTTCACCACCCTCAAAGAGAAATTTGCATCCTTTAACGAAAAGCTTGATGGAGTAAACGAGTTGAAGACTCAAATGTTAGGGTTACAAGAGATAATCAAACAAATGGTGGCGGGCCAACACAACATGGGGGGTTCGGCTAACCCTAACCCTAACTCTAATGCGCAGCCAGTTGATGGTGAAGGTGGAAGTAAGGTTCGTGAGGGACCTAATGCAAAAGGGAAGGAGGCCATTGACATTATCGACCATGGAGAGGATGCATGGTCCGCCGGCCCAAGGGGGGCATGTATGGCCCAAACCGTGGAGGGGAGGGCTACTCCACCGCCGGATTCATGGGAGATGCTAGGGCAAGCTATACTCAGAATCATCCAGATCAATTTTACCAAGGAAGGGAGGGAGGAAGCATGCCTTACAATCAGTGGGGAGGAGGATCGTATCGAGGCAGAGGGGAGGCCGACCCTAGGGAGCCTCATTGGGGGTCGGCTGGTTATGCAAGGGGGGATCCGGTGGCACCTCAAGCTTGGGAAAGAAGGGAGAATCGTGGGGTGGACCCAGGGCCATGGGAGAGGCAACCAGATGGGAGATATGGGCAAGGAGGTATGGGCAACGGCAGGGTGAATGGGAGAGGAGAATGGGGAATGAGGAAGTTGAAGCTTCCAATCTTTGAAGGAGAGGATGCTTATGGTTGGATCTTCAAGGCGGAGAGATACTTCACAGCGATGGGGATGACAGATGAGGAGAAACTCTTAGCGGTACCTTTATGTTTGGAGGCAAGAGCCCTTGCTTGGTATCAGTGGATGGAAGAAAGGCAGAGATTCAGATGTTGGGCTGAGTTTAGGGAGATGTGCCTAGACCGCTTCAGACCGCCAAAGGAGGGAACTCATCATGAGCAGTTCTTCGCACTGACTCAGACTGGTACAGTATCTGCTTATAGGGACAGGTTCGAGTTGCTGTCCAGTAGACTTCGTGGGATGACGGATGAGGTGCTTGAGGGTAACTTCATGAAGGGTTTGAAGCCCCACATTCGATCAGCAGTTAGAGTGGCCAAACCAAGGAGTCTGAGGGAGACTTTGGAGATGGCTGAGCTGATAGATGATAGATTGTCTTCTGATCAATACCGCAGGCCTAATTTTTTTGGAGGAGGACAGAAGGTGGCAAATCCTACGGGAGGAGCCATGGGTACTCACTTGGGGGCAGGAGGAGAAGGGCAGAAGGAGAGGGATCAGAGTGCACCGGCCAAGGGGGAGTTCAGGCGGCTCACTAAGACAGAGCTGAAGGATAAAAGAGCCAAGGGGCTCTGTTACAGGTGTGATGAGAAGTTTGGGCCAGGGCATAGATGCAAAGAAAAATCACTCCAAGTCCTATTGGTAGAAGACCCCGAGGAGGAGGAAGTTGAGGAAGAATTAGAAAGAGGAGAAGGTGTAGAACATCTACATCTTGACATGATTGAGGTTTCCCCCAATTCAGTGGCAGGGTTGACGGCACATTCCACAATGAAGATGGAAGGGAGGATTGGGAACTATACAGTGACAGTGCTGATAGATAGTGGGGCCACCCACAACTTTATAGCTTGCAGATTAGTGGAAGAGTTGGGCATTCCCATGATCCAAGGGAGAGGAGTGGGAGTCTCCTTGGGGACCGGTTAGAGGGAGCAGTGTGCGGGAAGATGTAGCGGGGTTACTCTCTCCATACAGGGGGAAGATATTACCCAGGATTTTTTGGTGCTCGAGCTGGGTAATACTGATGTTATTTTAGGTATTCAGTGGTTACAAACTTTGGGGGAGATGAAGGTCAACTGGAAGACCCTGATGTTGGAGTATGGGGAAGGAGAGCATCGAGTTACTTTGCATGGGGACCCCAAATTATGCCGATCGAAGGTGGCTTTGAAGACTATTCTCAAGTCTCTTAAGGGTGAGGGGGAAGGATTTCTGGTAGAGTTATGGCGATTGGAGGGTAGTGAGCCAGTTGAGCAGAGTAATATTCCAGCAGAGGTGGGAGAGTTGTTGGGGCATTTCGCTCCAGTTTTTCAGTTGTCAGCAGGGCTGCCACCACAGAGAAGCAAGGAGCACGCCATTGTACTGAAAGGGGGAGCATATCCAGTTAGTGTGCGGCCATATCGATATCCTCATGCTCAGAAGGAGGAGATTGAGAAGCTAGTCAGGGAGATGATGGAGGCGGGGATCATCCAACCTAGCGTGAGCCCTTTTTCGAGCCCAGTACTATTGGTAAAGAAGAAGGACGGTAGCTGACGATTTTGTGTTGATTATCGGGCTCTCAACAAGGAGACTATTTTAGACAGATTTCCAATCCCCGTTATTGATGAGCTGCTTGATGAGTTGGGGGGTGCTACAATGTTCTCCAAGCTTGATTTGAAGTCAGGGTATCACCAGATCCGGATGAAGAGGGAGGACATTCCCAAGACTGCTTTCAGGACTCATGAGGGACTTTACGAGTTCTCGGTGATGCCGTTTGGACTCACCAATGCTCCTTCTACATTTCAGGCTCTGATGAACCAAGTGTTTCGACCCATGTTGAGGAGGTTTGTTCTAGTGTTTTTTGATGATATTTTGATCTATAGCAGGTCCCTACAGGAACACTTAGAGCACTTGAGGGAGGTGTTGAGCACTTTACAACATCATCAGTTGTATGTCAATAAAAAAAAAATGTTCTTTTGCTCAAGGAAGTGTGGAATATTTGGGGCACATTATCTCAGCAGAAGGAGTAGTAGCTGACCCTTCCAAGGTGGAGGCCATGACGAGCTGGCCAACTCTTAAGAACCTTCGGGCTCTCCGGGGCTTCTTGGGACTCACAGGTTACTACCGGAAGTTCATAAAAGGGTATGGATCTATTGCAGCTCCACTCACTGAGCAGTTGAAGAAAGACAGCTTCAATTGGGGATCGGAGGCAGATAGCGCTATGGAGGCTTTGAAAAGAGCTATGGTTAGTGCCCCAGTGTTAGCATTACCGGATTTCGAGCAGCAGCTTGTGGTGGAAACTGATGCATCTGGTTTGGGGTTAGGAGCTGTTCTCATGCAGCAAGGGCGACCCATAGCTTTCTACAGACAGGTGTTATCAGGGAGGGCAAAGCTCAAATCTGTCTATGAAAGAGAACTGATGGCCATTGTTAAGGCCATTCAGAAGTGGCGGCCGTACTTGTTGGGTAGAAGATTCCTTGTGAGGACTGATCAAAGGAGTCTAAAATATCTGTTGGAGCAACGCATGGTGACAAAAGAACATCATAGATGGCTCTCCAAATTATTTGGCTACGATTTCGAGATTCAGTACAAGCCAGGATTGGAGAATAAAGCTGCTGATGCCTTATTCAGGAAGGTGGAGTGCTCTCAACTTATTGCCACATCTATGCCTCAGTTAGTAGATTGGGGGAATTTGAGGACAGAAAATATGACTAGTGAAGAATTGGGGAGCTTCAGAGAGGCCATTAGGAAGGGGGAGGAAATACCATCAGGATATACAGTGGAGGATCAGCTTTTGCTACACAGAGGAAGGTTAGTGTTACCTAGGACCTCTTCCCAGATTCCACTGATACTTCGGGAGTTTCATGCCAGCTCTATTGGAGGACATTCAGGAGGGCAGAAGACCTATCAGAGATTGGCTAGAGAGATATACTGGAAGGGGATGAGGAAAGATGTGGAGGAAATGGTGGCCCAGTGTGATACTTGTCAGAGGAACAAGTACCAAGCTTGTGCCCCTGGGGGACTGTTGTAGCCGCTGGAGCTACCTGATCAGGTTTGGTCAGAGGTGACTATGGACTTCATCGAAGGCTTACCCAAGTCGGAAGGCTACACTGTCATTCTAGTTGTAGTTGATCGGCTTAGTAAGTATGCTCATTTCATACCCTTGAGACATCCTTTTAATGCCACTACCGTTGCAGCAGTTTTCATCCGAGAGATTGTGAGGCTTCATGGCTTTCCTGAGTCGATAGTCTCTGACAGAGATAAAGTGTTCCTGAGTCACTTTTGGAAGGAGATGTTTAAGTTACAAGGGACACATTTGAAGCGCAGTTCAACCTACCATCCACAGACAGATGGGCAATCTGAGGTAGTTAATAGAAGTGTTGAGACTTACCTTAGATGTTTTGCAGGGGAGAAGCCCAAGCATTGGGTAAGATGGTTACCTTGGGCTGAATATTGGTATAACACTTCATTTCACAAGGCGGCGCAGGTCACACCTTTCAAGGTGCTTTATGGAAGGGATCCTCCAACCCTGATATAGTACAAGCCTCATTCTACATCAGTGTCCTTAGTGGAGCAACAATTGTCAGAAATGGATGAGATCTTGGGGGAGCTGAAGAACCACTTGTTACGAGCCCAAAACATCATGAAGCAGGCAGCAGATCATCATAGGAAGGATGTTCATTTTGAGATTGGGGAATTTGTATACTTGAAGTTGAGACCTTACAGGCAGAATACTTTAGCAAGGAGGCTAAGTGTTAAGTTGGCCCCAAGGTATTATGGCCCTTATGAGGTAGAGCAGAAGATTGGGAATGTAGCATATCGCCTGAAGTTACCACCCACTACTACGATTCATCCAGTCTTTCATGTGTCACAGTTAAAGAAGTTCAAGGGAGATTTTGTACCAGTCGATACTTTACCGCCAACATTGTCTGAAGATGGTACAAGTCTATTAGAACCTTCTGCATTCGAAGGGGTTAGACATACTGAGGAAGGAGGGAAAGAAGTTTTGATTGAGTGGAAAGATCTACCGACACATGACGCTACTTGGGAGACCTATGAGATCATACAAGCCCAGTTTCCCGCTTTCAACCTTGAGGATAAGGTTAATCTTTGGGCGGGAAGTGATGATGGACCGGACCGGCCGGTCCAGCCCACAGCAACACCGGCCCAAAAAGGGCCGGTTCTCACGTACTGCAGGCGGAGAACCCGCCTGCCTGGGCGGTCGGCCGAAAGGGAGAGAGGAGGCGGGTGGGCCCAAGGGGGCCACCAAATTGAAGAGGGAGGATGATGTGTTTGCCCTAGGGGTAATTAGGGGTTTATGGTGGGGTTTTGTGGGAGTTAAAAGGGAGTTAGGGTTGGTTTTGGAGGTATCTTGTTTTGATGGCTGTTTTTAGTTTCTTCTAATCTAGGGTTTGGGAGAAAGCTTCTCTTCTCGAATTGAGAGCATTGTATCCGTGGAAACTTGTAAGTCTTTTGATATTTAAGTAACCGAAGTGTTTGTGAGTGTTTTCATCCAAGAAATCCTCTATTTTTCCACTGTTTTTGGGCTGTTTTTCCTGGATTCCGAATTTGCAACTCAAGTTCCATCATATAGTTAGTTAGCATAGCTTCAATATTTCTTTCTAGATAAAATTGTAGAAAAAGCTCCACTTAAGAAAAGTACGTTTCTCTTTACTATGGAGGTAAACATTTCTATCCCCTTTAGCAAAAGCAGTGGACCTGCTCATTTCCTATGTATCTTAATGAGGAAAATGTTAAAAAAAAAAAAAAAGAAACATGGAGTGGATGATGGGCGTGTGCATATTTTCTTAACTATTTTGGAATTATGATTAAACATAGGCGTATGTGTTTTCTTCCTGTTTTGAGTTCGGGTCACTTTGCACAAAGAAATCTATAAGAACTTATTTCAATATTATGTTGCTTTTTGAACTAAAATATTTCATTGTTTATGAAAAATAATATTTGTTAGTTCTAATTGGTGAGCATTACCCTTTTTATTTTTTGTATTGCTTACAAATATCCTGTTTCTTAGATACTGCATGATTTCCATTATTTTAGGCGCTTGACTTGTTATGATTGACAAAATGCCCGTTTTTTGGTCTAAATAGAGCCTGAATGAAATTGTCAGCAGGGCACTCCAATGCCGTGATGGTACAAGTACTTGCAAGGATTTTGTTAATCTTGTGCAGACTTGGTTGAACAAACTTCAGGTGAGTATGTGTTGGGGTGTACTCTCTTCTCAGGTTAATTTCTTTTTCCTCTTGCAATTTTATGTTATATCCTTTAGTATTCTGTTCCACATTTTCCACTGTTGCCTTTTTGTAATTTAAAACTGATTACATCTTATTTTCTTTATTACAACCTTTCTCATTTCTGGCTTAGCCTCGGGCAAGTTGGGACATAACTATGTTAGAAATGATAAAGGTATGGACACAGAAAATAGTATTAAGTTAAAGCTTTTGTTGAGGTCCTGTAATACTAACTCTTTAAAGAGCGTTAAAATGAATGATAATATCATTAGGGAAATCAAGTGGGGAGATGAACAATCATAGATCAATGAATGGCCTCATCTTAGGAAGCATCTAACGAGACTCTTGTTGTTGTCAAGGTTTTTTTTCAGAAAGGTTATACAATATTCAGTTTAAGCTTCATGTTCATGATCCTTATACCAATGGAAATAAGTCATTATATGCAGAATCTTAGCTAAAAATACTGCCGATCCTAGAGGGTTCAAAATGGAGACATCAGCAACTAAAGGTTATAATACTCAAGCAACTGCATATTTTTATGGCATTTGAATCACACACTACATGCACTCTTAATTGAGTGGTTGGGTTCTTCTGGTTCTCTCTCCCTTGGCCTTATTATCTGTCAAAACAAGCTCATATGTTTTTCTTAAAAGCATTGATATTATTATCTCAAAAAAATATTATTATTCCTTGTTGGCTGTATCAATAAATTATATATTTCAGGATAAAATCAACATCATCAATCCTTTTCCCAACTACTCAGAGGTCAGCTTTGATGAATCCTCATTCTTCCATCATTTATTTTGAAAGTAATATTTTAAATTTATTTTTGTTCAAATTATTTTGTACAGCTTTGGCCATGTGATAACCCTTGTTCCTTATCCTTCAACGGGTATTGGTGTTGGCTCAAGAAAAATGGCACGAATGCATGAATCCCTCTTTACATTTATAGAATTTCATTTCCCTTAAGTCAGATTGAAATTAACTAGATTTCCCCTGAGGGTAGTGTCGCTAGAAATCTGTTGGCTCAAGAAAAATAGCATGAATACATGAATCTAGCTTTGCAACTGTAGGATTCCACTTCCCTTAATTCAGATTGAAATTAATCAGATTTTTCCTGAGGGTAGTGTCAGGGTTTAATTAGATATGGAGTCCTTACTTCCCATAAGCGCAAGCACTCATAGTTAATTACCTCTCTTCACACGTAAGAGAGAACTCTCGATTAAGGATGAATAAATTTTAGGTAAGTTAGTTTCAATTGTGGAGAAAATGAAGGTAAATCCGATCAACATCCCATGGTTCCGTTGTCCCGGTATACCTAGATTTCAATCTACCAACACTAATAATAATTGAACGTAGATGTCCCGGGAATCTGATTAGCAGCCATTGGTTGCTTCCTCTCAGGGATCCCGAGTAGACTAAAGTGATTAGATGTGGGTTTAATTTTATTGGGTGTTTTGGGGTTTATATATATTAGAATACTCATAAATTGATTTAGTTTGAGATTTATGACTTGGTTTTGAAGTAACACAAGAGTTTTGATTAGAGCGGGTCTTATGGCTTCTTTAGAAAGTAGCTCAGGTATTTAGATTTAGGTTTGGACTTACGACTTTCGTAGAAAGTAGCCCAAGTATTTAGATTTAGACTGGGACTTTACGGTTTTACTTAGAAGTGGTC
This sequence comes from Dendrobium nobile, assembly GCA_022539455.1. NCBI lineage: Eukaryota > Viridiplantae > Streptophyta > Magnoliopsida > Asparagales > Orchidaceae > Dendrobium > Dendrobium nobile. The sequence goes on from CM039727.1 coordinate 16,613,366, forward strand.
TGCTGGTGGGTCTTACAACCTAACCCTTTAGGCTATGATGCCTGAGTGAGGGGTCTTAGGTTGTGTTATTAGCTAAATTGTTTCCTCAGAAGTCGGACTTATGGCTTATATTAAAAATGGTCGGTGTTTTCATTAGGGGTTAAGGGTCAGGTCAATTTACCTAAAACTTTTCCCTAAGGTCAAGCTTACGGCTTTCCTTTGAAATTTCTCGGATAGTGGGTCTTACAACCAAGTTCTTATAAACAAGGTTGCCCATAGATTTTGTTTGGATTTGATTACAAGTTTGTTGAGTTGACACCAGTTATTTGACACTTAGTGTTTTGCTATAGTGCTTTGCTACACCAGTGTTTTTGCTATAGTACTTTTCTTTTTACTATTTGGTAGCTTCTTTTCAGTACCAGTGTACTAGTAGCATTTTACCAATAGTATTTTCTGTTTTAGCATGTATTTGAATATTGAATTATTCTAATATTTAATGAACTTCACTCTTTTATTTGCGGGGAGCTCGGACAGGAGAGTTGGAGCCTTGTTGCAGAGAGCTTGCTGAGTGTTTTATTCTATTGGAGAGTTTCAGTTTGTGTTGTGAGGAATTTTGTACAGGAGTTTGGTTATCATCTGTACATGTTGTTGTTAAGAGTTTCAGAGCTATTATTTTATGAGTTGTTTGAGAGTTGTTGTTTGGAGAGTAGTGTTATATAGAGTTGTGTTATAGAGAGTTTAAGAGCTTTTGTTTTGTGAGTTGGAAAACAATTAATTGTGAGTTGTATTGAGAATTGTCTTCACTTGAGTTTGAGTTCATTTCAATTTGAGTTGAGTTGTAAGTTTGAGTTATTGAGTTTGTTTGAGTTTGAGTTGATGAGTGGAATTTTCCCTCTCATCTTTTATTGTATTTATTTATAATTACTCAAATTAGTCATTAAATTCTAATGCTCTCTGATTTTAATTGATAGCTCTTGAATGTAAACTATTATCAAATTTTTATAAATTTGCTCTTGAATTTTAAAATTCTCGGATTTAAAATTTTCATTTAAAAATGCTTTCGGATGTAAAATTAACCAATTAATTTAATTAATTAAATAATTTTGAATAATCAATTAATGAGATAATTTGTTGCAAGTCTTGCTATTTCATTAGCCTGAAGGAAGAGAGATAATGTTTTGATAGTCAGAGACATCTAATATTTCAAGAGGAATAACATTTGATATGCCACAATAATTCACATTCTTCTATTCAATGTTATTTGTGTTAGAATCTCTTAAAGAGAGATCTCATTTAGAGACATTCAAAACAATCTCTTTTAGAGACATTCGAGGCTCTTCAAGATAGTGTTTGGAATGAAATGATATCATCTAAGAAGCTCTCATTTTTGCGGGATGACATTTAGCTTATTTGAATCGTTACTAAAAGCCTGTTATAAAAAATTTTGATAAGAACAAAGGGGCGAGCATATTCTTCCATTTTCTTTTATCTTACTTCTCATCATTCCCTCAAATGTCATCCCACATGAATGAGAGCTTCTTGGATGTTATCATTTCATTCCAAAGGCTATTTTGAAGAGGCTCGAATGTCTCTAAATGAGATCGTTTTGAATATCTCTAAATGAGATCTCTTTTTAAGAGATTCTAACACAAATAACATTGAGTAGAAGATTGAATTATTGTAGCATATCAAATGTCATTCCTCTTGAAATGTAGAAGTCTCTGACTATCAAAACATCATCTCTCTTCCTTCAATTAATGAAATAGCAAGACTTACAATAAATTTTCTCATTAATTGAATATTCAAAATTAATTAAGTAATTAAAATTAATTGGTTATTTTTATATCCAAGAGCATTTTTAAATGAAAATTCTAAATTCGAGAATTTTAAAATACGAGAACAAATTAAAAAAAATTGAGAATAGTTTACATCAAATAGCTGTCAATTAAAATTAGAGAGCATTGGAATTTAATGACTAATTTGAGCAATTATAAAATAAATACAATAAAAGAGGATGGGGAAATTCCACTAATCAACTCAAACTCTAACAAACACAACAACTCAAACTTACAACTCAACTCAAATTGAAATTAACTCAAACTCAACTCAATACAATTCTCAACATAACTCACAACTAATTATTTTCCAACTCACAAAATAAAAGCTCTCAAACTCTCCACAATACATAACTCTATACAATACTACTTTGCAAAACTCTCTCCAAACAACAACTCAACCGAACAACTCTCAAGCAACTCATAAAACAATAGCTCTGAAACTCTCAACAATAGCATGTACAGATGACAACCAAACTCATGTACAAAATTCCTCACAACACAAACTGAAACTCTCCAATAAAATAAAACGCTTAGCAAGCTCTCCACAACAAAGCTCAAACTCTCCTGTCCGAGCTCCCCACAAATAAAAGAGTGAAGTTCATTAAACATTGAAATAATTCATTATTCAAATATATGCTAAAGCAGAAAATGCTACTACTACATAAGTACTAAAAAGAAGCTACCAAATAGTAAAAAGAAAAATATTGTAGTAAAAATACTGGTGTAATAAAGTACTGTAGCAAAATACTAAGTGTCAAACAACTGATGTCAACTCAACAAACATATAATCAAATCCAAACAAAATCTATGGGTAGCCTTATTTACAAAAACTTGGTTGTAAGACCCACTATTCGACAACTTTCAAAAGAAAGTCGTAAGGCCAACCTTAGGGGAAAGTTTTAGGTAAAATTGACCTGACACATAACCTCCAATTAAAACACCGGCCATTTCTAATAGAAATTGTAAGTTCGACTTTTTAGGGAAATGTTTAGGTAATAACACAGCCTAAGATCTCTCACTTGGGCATCCTAGTCTATAGGTTTAGGTCTATAGGTTTAGGTTGTAAGACCCACCAGCAGACCATTTTTAATTGAAGCCATAAATCCCAATCTAAATACCTGGGTTACTTTTTACGAAAGTCGTAAGTCCCAACCTAAATCTAAATATTTTAGCTACTTTTTAAAGAATCCATAAGACTCGCTCCAATCCAAACTCCTGGATTACTTCTAAACGAAGTCATAAATTCCAAATTAAATCAATTTTTGCTTATTCTAATAGATATAAACCTCAAAACAATAAAATTAAAACTCGCATCTAATCACTTTAGTCTACTTGGGATCCCTGAGAGGAAAGAAGCAACCCATGACTGCTAATCAGATTCTCTGGACACCTACGATCAATGATTATTAGTGTTGGTAGACTGAAAACTACGGTATACCTGGGACGACGAAAGTATGGGATTTTGATCAGGTTTATCTTCATTTTCCTCACAATTCACACTAAATTACATAAAATTTATTCATTTTTAATCGAGAGTTCTCTCTTACGTGTTAAGAGGTGTAATTAACTATGAGTGCTTGCGCTCATGAGAAGTAAGGACCCCAGATCTAATTATACCCTGACACTACCCTCAGGGGAAATCTGGTTAATTTCAATCTGACTTAAGGTAAGTAGAATCCTACAGCTGCAAAGCAGGATTCATGCATTCGTATCATTTTTCTTGATCCAACATTTGGTCGTTAATTTAACTTCAATAAGAGCTACTTCCATCTTCTCTTTATTGTAATCATTAATCAATTTATCCTTTTTTTGTTTTGTCATACATTTATCTTACTATTCTCAAATATCTTATTTTAGAAATGACTTTTTTTTATTAGATTAAATGAGAATTTGACTCTTACTAGGACATAATGGTGAAAAATAGTTGATCCCACATAGTGGGATAAATACTTGATTTTGCTTGAAGTTTTATTTCTAACCTAGGCCCAAAAAATTTTTAAGTGGTTCTCTATATGGTATCATATACAGATGAGCAGCCCCTCATATAAATCTATGAGCGACATTATGGGGTTATTGTTATATCTGTTGTTCCTCCTAGAGGATAGGAACAAGAAGAGTATTCAAGTTCTTCCTTAGGAGATGAATAAGAAGAAGAACAAGGTGAAGAAGAATAATTAATATTTGTCAATACTGTTGCATTGGCCCAATCTTAAAAAATTGCAACTATAAATGAAGATGAAAGATAAAGAAATCTCTTTGCTTAGTGCAAAGATGAATGACATAATGGCACAAATGGGCATGATGATGCAGTTGATGCAGTAAAATATTGCTGCAAATCATTTACTTGTTCTACCTGCTAATCATCAGGCATCAAACAGTGCTCTTGTTAATTCGCCAGCTCACTAATATCCGAAGTCTTCAAAGTATGGGTTGTACAAGAAAGGAGCCAACTATTTAAATTGCTAGCGTACCTCTCAAAATATCATGAGATGACAGCTGTGCAACTAGAAATAATCATGAGTGAGAAGATTAATATCATTTTATCCTTACAATAAGCCAAGAAGCTGGTGAGAACTCAATATGATCCAATATACTTAAGAATATCATATTTTTGTATCACTTGCTGTTTTATCATTGCTGAGAACTCAGCATATAAAGATAATGATCATCAAGGTATTACCTTAGCATGATAAACATTATCTTCTGATTATCATATAGCATTGAGTATTGAATTATTGGCATGAATCCATGTTCAATTTAGTTGGAAACTCTACATGTTTCTTTCTTGGCATTTTAGCAGCTTGGTATCTTTTTTTAATGTATGTAATATCCCTCCATTGAGAAAACTAAGACGCTTGAAACTTTAGAAGACGTATGTATTTACAGCAGAGAATCATCTGACGCATTTATCCAGTATTGCAAACATATATTGCAGCATAATAGTTAATTTTCTTACCTAGAACTGCATACTAGTGCGGTGATTAACTTGATCTTACTGTGTAAAATCTTAAGGCCAACATTCCCTCACATGTTTTTCCCCTTTAAAAACATACTGTTACAATATTTTGATTGTACAGCTTTGAAATGTTTCGATCAATTGCTCTATCACTCCTGTGTCATCCTTTTGTTGTGCAAAGTATTATATTAGAAACCTTTCATTTTTTTGTTCTAATTATATATTTATGGCTTCAGCATGCAGTATCATTGCGTGGGCTTACTTGTGCTACAAACGAAAGTGAACTGGCAGCCTTTATATCTTATGCGCTGGCATTTCCGCACAACTTCCTGGCACTCGTTGACACATACAATGTAAGCAAGTCAAAAGCAAATCTATATTTGTATCAAGCTACCTGTTTGCATGGAAGAACTCATTTATTTTATTCTTTGTAAGGCTTTGTTTCACCATACCAACTGGTCCTAGGCTGGCCGGAAATAGGAATATATTACCAATAAGTCAGTATCTTTTTCCACGTTTTGAAAATCGGACTGGACCGGCCGGTCCGATCGGTTCAACCGTGAACCGGTCTGAAGGCCGGTCTGGTTCACCCTTAAAAACCGGGTGTGCATCAAACCGGCCAGAACTGGTTTGAAGCGCCGGTTCAACCGGGAACCGGTGAACTTGTCCCGGTTTTCTAAAACCGGCCGGTCCAAAAAATTTTTAAATAATTAAATAAATTATTTAATATTAAATAAATGATAAACTTAATCATTTAATATAAATATTATATATGAAAACTTTTAAATAAAAATTACAAAATATGATTTTATAATTACTTGCAATGCTCTCACATGGCTTCACAAGGCCCCATATGAGCTCCTATCATGTTCAAAAGCAAAAGGTATATAAACTATGCAAAACAAAACATCACAAGTGATGTGGGGCTAAACCATACAAGGAAAAAGTTCTCTTTGGTTTCATGTATACACTATGCAAAGCAAAACATCTTTTTTGTAATAGTTTTTTTAATTAATTTTTATAATATGAATAATATTTATTTATTTAGTTGACAATATTTATTTTTTATTTTTTATCCATTTATTTTTTATATATTTGATTATATATTATTTTTATAACATGAATAATATTTATTTTTTATTTTTTATTTTTGGAAATTTTACTTTTTTAGTTAATAATTTTTTATTTTTTTCTATTTAAAATTTATATTTAATTATATATTATAAACAATTAATTTTTATTGTGAGTTTTTTATATAATTTATATTTATAGTTTATATCTAAATATGTAATATAAATTAGCAATAATTTATATTAAAGTATATGGTTATTATATTTCATTATTATGTTAATTTTATTATTTTTTATATTATTATTATTATTTATTACGTCATCCGATTCGACCTCAGTTCGACCGATCGAACCGTGAACCTCTCCTTCGTTCGGTTCGTTGTCCGGTCCGGTTTTCACAACCTTGATCTTTATCCTTATTTTTTGTTTTCATTTCAGATTTCATTTTTATGTCAAATGGTATTGTTCCCGACTTCCTTTAACCCATCATGCCAATTTTTCTTGACCTTTGAATATAAATTATTGTTTTCCATAGCTTGGCGATGGTTAATTGATTACTGTACTATGTTATCTGCTTGGAAGTATCTCAAATAACTCTTTTTCTTTTTTAGGTAATGAGAAGCGGTCTTCCCAATTTCTGTGCAGTAGCCCTAGCACTAAATGATTTAGGGTATGTTCATTTATTGAAATATCAATTAATTATTAGGATTTTTTAAACTGAAATTCTTTTGTTTTTGAAGTACGCTGGCAAAATGTTGAGATCCTCCTGCCTGCTGTAACTGATTACATTTTGGCTTTGAAATGCTCATCATTATATCTTGACTGAAGAAAGCTAGTTTATTTTTATGATAAATGATTATTTAATTAAATCAAGTGGTATCTTCTTTTCTACAGGTATAAAGCAAGCGGAATTAGGTTGGACTCCGGTGATCTGTCATATTTGTCTATTGAATCTAGGAAGTTCTTTAATGCAATAGAGAAGGAATTTTGTATTGCTGGTTTTGGCAAAACAGCTATAGCGGCCAGTAATGACCTTAATGAGGAAACACTCGATGCCTTAAACAAGCAGGTAATGGGGTAGAGCAAGAGCCTTATTCATAATTGCTTCAATTTTTCTGATTGTCTTATATGCAGGGGCATGAGATTGATACTTATGGAATAGGCACCCATCTTGTGACATGCTATTCTCAGGCAGCTCTTGGTTGTGTGTTCAAATTAGTTGAGATAAATAATCAACCTCGGATGAAACTTTCTGAAGACATTACAAAGGTTTGCATATATTACTAATTTGAGCTTGGACTGCGTGATATTCAGTGACTATGTTATTTGTTACTTTTAGGTCTCCATACCATGTAAGAAACGATGTTTCCGATTGTATGGAAGAGAAGGATTCCCTTTGGTAGATCTAATGATTGGGGTGAATGAGCCACCACCCATGGTACTACTTTAATCACATTCATTTTCTTTTTTTCCTCCATTTGATATTTAAATAGCCAGTTTATTAATCTAAAATTTTGTTCTTTAAATATCAATTCTCCACTTAAAACATATTTTGTGGGATTTGTTCAGTGCCAACTCTCTAGGAATTGAGTTCAGATTGAAGTACTACTTGAAATTATTTGTTACACTATTTAAATTATCATATTACCATATTTATTGTTGTAATATGCATTTTTTTTTAATAAAATATTTCCTCATTATCTGAAACTTTCTCTTTTATTATATTTTTTTATTATTCTCTTCTCTTGCTATGTCTACACACATATATGTATTTATATAAAAAGATAATTCAATAAAGATGTAGTCATTTTTAATTCTTTCTTCTTTTTAGCATTATATCAAGTCATTTGATTGCTTTTCTCACCTCCCCATTGCTAAGGTCATTCCTTCAGTGCCTCTGGTACCTCTGTATCATTTAGCAATAGATTTTTCTCTAGTCTGCATCAAGTCTCCTTAATCAGCTCTTATTCTTATTTGTTACTGTCTTCGCTGCTTGCTTGTTCGCAAATGTGTTGTTGACGACCCTAATCACTTTTACATGCGCCTTTTCAGCTGCGCGCCATACCCACCTCCATATCCCCAAAGGCCATCTACAACTAATCTCCTTCATGATCTCCTATGTTCTCCAATGATGATTGTACTAGTTTATTTTGTTCGTACTAGTTTATTTTGTTCTCACTATGCCGTGCTCTCTCTTAACATTCTCTTCTCAATACTCTTTGTTGACGCTTTATGTTATTAACTCCTTCAACTACCTTTATCAATATATCTATTTGAGAGCTCAATTGTGCCTTTTTTTTATGGTTCTTGTTATTCTCTCATGCATTTGATTTATACTCCTCTCTTTTTCGGATCAATCTCATTCCTTTTACAACACTTGCAAACTTCAAGTAACAAAATTTTCAACTACTACATCTTTGTTCACTAATATTTTCAAGCTCCGATTGGCATTTTCTATATCACCTTGAGTTGTGGGGGAGTGTTACTCTATCTAAATTGTTACATGGCCTAAATTATTTATAGTAACAATCTAGACTATTTAGTATTGTAATATTTTCTTATTATTGATAATATTTCCTTATTATTTTATTTCTCTCTTTCAAACTATAAGCACATGCATGCGTATAACATATGGAAATTCAGTAAAGCTGCGGTCCTTCCTCATTATCTTTCCTTTTAACATCGTCTAACATCGTATCAAAGACAACCTAAAATTCTTTTAATCTTCTCTAAACATCTTGGCGATGTCTCACTACTCAAACTTCTAATCTTTATTAATCTGCTCTCACATTTTCCTCTAATTGCAACCCATTTGCACTCTTCTTGCTTCTTCCTTTTTTGGGTCCTTATCTTTGTTATCGATAAGTGAGGTGCTTGATAAATTTCTTGCAGATCTTTTGTACACTTTGTGATCTACTCTTTTTTTTCAATGGGGATTGCACTGATATATTTTGATCTTTTTTTTTTTTGTTAAGGAGAATATTCTTCTTTATTATACTTTACTTGGTTGTTCTCTTCAATTACTTGTATATAAGCACATATACTAAAAGATAATTCAATAAAGATGTTCTTTCCAATTCTCTCTCTCTCCCAATAATATTGTGTACATCAATAAAAGTAGATTTATTATGCTACGGACAAGAATTGCATCTTGATCAACCAAGAAATTTGTTAAATGTCTACAGGCTGGTGATCGCATTCTATGCCGTCACCCTTTCATTGAATCTAAAAGAGCCTACGTTGTGCCACAGCATGTGGAGGAGCTTCTGAAATGCTATTGGCCGGGAAAGTCGCGTATGCATCTTCACTTGTCTCTTGAAAATAAACTTCATTATGTGCATAAACCTTTTTATTTTCCTTGCAATGCTTCACATTGACAAGAGATACAGTGATTTATTTCACAAATGAACTATTATCGCATGTGCAGTCTTCCATTTGCACCACCACTTGGCTTGTAAGCAAATGTATTAATCTTCAATGTCATTTTTTTTTTCTCCTTCCAGATGAAACAAGAGAAGAGCTACCATCTCTGCAAGATATCAGGAATCATTGCATGCAGCAGCTACAGAAGATGAGGTCCGATCATATGAGGAGGATAAATCCGACACCATACAAGGTCTGATGTCCTGCTTGTCTTCTTGGAGAGATTATTCTGTGTGGACACCTGACCGGAAGAACCGTCCAGTTTTGTCTCTGTGAAGAATAGTAAAAACGCAACTTGAAGGTGTGCTTTTCCTGTTCATAGAGACAAACCAGACAGGCAGAACCGTCTGGTGTCCGCACAGAATAATTCATCGTCTTCTTGATACTATTTAATTTCTGACATAACAGATATCACAATCTGCTTGTATGATTCAGATTAGTGTGAGCGGCAGGCTGTATGACTTCATCCATTTTCTATGGCTCAATGAAGCACCAGTTGGTGAACTGCAATGATGCATGGATGTAAATAGTTTCAAGAATTAGACTGCAATGATCTCATCCAAAATTGGGAGAGCATGTCAGCCTATTCGGGTCATGATTCCTGTTGGGTTTTACCTGATAAAAATGCTTACCATTTGCTACTATGCTTTGGAATGTGCTTTGTTCTGTAATTTTTTTAATAAAAATATTCACAAAATTTTGCTTATTTGTAATTATTTGACCTTTATATTGAACAAACTATTGCAAAATCCTTGCTATTCGTTATCAAAGCAAAATTTTGCTATGTTATATTTACCATGGCTTGTGAGTGTACCTTTCCAATCCAACTTTATAATTTTTTTTTTTAGATTTGAACAAATTTAGGTTTCATTTGAGACAGTTTTCTCATTACTTTCTAAAGCAGCTTTAATATACAAAAAATTTTAATTCAAAAAATTTGTATACTTAAAAGCTACTTTCTAAATTTGCTTTATAAAATTTTAGTTCAAAAATAAAGCTGCTTTCTAAAGCTGTTTTAAAAAGCTGCTTTAGAAAATAGTAAGGAAGTTGTCCCAAGCAAAGCCTTAGGTTTCGTTTGGGACGGCTTTCATACTGCTTCTTAAAGCAGATTTCTAATTCAAAAATTAAAAAAATTTTGAACGAGAAAGCTGCTTTAAGAAGCAGTAAGAAAGCCGTCTCAAACGAAGTCTTAATCATAAACTCACTCACACAGATAAATTAGCTTAGGTTCAATTCAATAAATGATTCATGAATTGAGCACAATGATTCAACAAGCAAAATATTAGCTTATCCTACCTCAACTAGTTAGCTCTTAAGTCTGACTTGTTTAAAATATTTTAATGTAACAAATATTTAATATAGAATTTTATAACTATTTAAACTGCCTAAATTTTCTCTCTTTATTTTATAACTTTTGTAACAATAGATCAAAGCATATTATTAAAAACAATGATAAAATTAGCACACCAAGAAAAAAAAAATGCTTGTCTTGCATTACAATGACAGGATTCCACCAAAGATTTTATGACTAGAAGCTGCCCAAAAGGAAGGCCATAGCCAATGCAACCATCCATAGCAAGCTATCTTCATAAGACATCTGACCCACTGAAGAACTTGCCTTATCGCCAGCCTTATGCAGCAGAGAGCAAGAGCCAAATGTGCCATTATTCTACAATAAAAATTTTGAAAAATAATGACAAATGTTTTCAGAAATAACCCTGGTGATATTTGCATTCTTTGGATATTTGTTCTCTTTTTACTCCTATTTTATCTATTAGAAAGGAAAAAAAGAACTTATTACCTTGCAATAAGCAATATCGTTGCATCCACAAATGAGATGTCCATTGGCCTCATTTGTAATCTGAGAAGCTTCACCTAAATCACTTCTCTGCAGCTTATAACAGCATGGGGTTATAGAAACAACAAATTCAAGTAAATGGGAAAGATTGTTGTTGCGGTCATCAAGGAAAAAGAGAAATTATTCCATGCGGATACTCGACAGAGACGAATCAGAGCGTGTCATGTCATCCGATACACAGAGGGTACACATCAAGAAAATGACATGATGTGCTTTGATTTGCCTCCGGACGGCGTCCGCACAAGGATAATTAATCGAAGAGAAAAGACCTTATCGAAATCCGAAGCTACGAAGTTAGGCCATCGATTTCCCGGCAAACTATGACTAGAACGTAAACTCCCCTGACAAATTTCTACAGGCTCTGAAAAATATTCCATGAGAACAAGTGATCTCGATGTGCCATTCAGGGGGGATGGTTCTGCTCGAGTAGAGCAAAAAAATGGTCTCTCACCTTGATCTTTATCTGCACATCAAAAGATAATAAAATAATCAAAGCTCAAATGGAGAATCCAGTACTTTTGATAAAAAATTATTCTCTGTGATCACCGAACGGTTCAGATACGAATCAGATTGTGCCACAACACCCGGTACCAATCGGTACACAGCAAAAAAACGACGTGACACATTCTCATTTGCCTCTGAACGCCGTTCGGTGACCGTACAGAATCATCTCTCTTAACATACACACATTGTTCTACATATCTCTGCTGATATGCAATGCCTTCTGAAGCTTCTTTTGTTGAATTTGAAGTAAAGACGATCAAACGTTGGTTCTTGCTTATCATGTCACTGAGTAATGGCCAATCGCCATCATTATTTGGCATACGGGACACAGGAAACCAATACTTCATGAGGCCAGCAGATCTGAAGACTTTATTGAGGCCGCCAGGGGATTCAACATGGTCATGAATGAATATAGTAATGACTTCTGAATAATTTGCTTCTAAGAATGCTTGGATTTTTTTGAGCACTCCAATGACTGGTTTCTTAAGTTAAGAAAGCATCCACTATTAGTTTTGAATTTTACATGAAATATATCTTAAGTAAATTATATCATAAGAATGTTTTAGGTTTCGTTTGGGACTGCTTTCTTGCTGTTTATTAAAGTAATTTTTTAGTAAAAAAAATTTTGAGCTAAAAATTTTTTGTACTAAAAAGCTACTTTGAAAAGCACTAAGAAATATATCCCAAACGAAGACTTAGTTTAGAGCTTACAATTGCAGTGAACTTATTACAGTAAACACTACTGGAGCGGCAGAACCAAATTTCATTTTGAAAGTCATACATATCCAGTATTAAACCTCTGACACCATTCTGAATCAACATAAAATGTTAGATTTTTCAGGAGTAATATTTGCAATGTAATGTAACAAAAGATCAAATGATAGCCAAAAAGTAACCTTAATTTTAAAGGTAAAGATTTGAAGTTTTATATTTTGAATCTATTTGCATGTATTTGAAAGTATTTTTATGTATAAAAAAGGTATGCAAGTGTTTTAGAATGAGTCACAACATTTTGGATTGCTTTTGGTAAAAATATTGCAATTGTACTATTTTAGCGCCTAACTGTTGGGTGTCCGAGCACCGATGTGTCAAATTGTGATATTTCAACGCTATAGTCTTGGGCTTTTGGCAAATGAACTAGCACCGTAACGTTAGGTGGTAATGTTGTATGCAGCTCTAGGCCACTATTTGCACTTCAAATATAAAATAAACCCACTATTCCACTCATTCGAGCGCCGCATCCAGCCAAGCAGAGGAGAGAAGGAGAGGGTTTTGGAGGGGGACATAAGGATTTTTAAGTTACTTCCAGCAACTTTTATCCATTAGGCCAGTTGGGAAAGTTGTCAAGATTAAGGTAGGTCACATTATACTTATCTCAACTTTCAAAAATATGAACTTTTCTTTTTTGATTAAATTTATATTCCCGTTATCAAAAAATGAGGATAATTTTGTATTGATAAAATTTTTACTGTGTAACTTTTTATATATTATAGAGATTGAGATTCTAAATATTTTGAAGGTTTTATGAAAATTTTTTCTAATGAATTAAAAAATTGTGTGATTTTTGTTGAATATAAAATAATTTTGACTTTGAAAAATAATGTTGTGGTACGATTAAAATCTTAGAACAATATTTGCACAATCTTAGTAATTTTGTTATATTTTGAAACTGTGAATTTTGCTAAGTAGGTATTTTATTTAAGCTTATTATTAAAATATGCATTGAGAATGAATACTGATATTTGAATGAGTGATAGTTGGTCGCTATTGTTATTATAATAATGTGATAATAAAATATGTAAAAGCAAATAAAAAGTAGGTTTTGTTGACATTAGCTGAAGACTAACTAATCTATCCAGGATGGTGGGCCGATGGACTTTTATCTAAATGCTATGGTTTGATGTTATCCTTGACTAATTCACATGATAAATTGATTGAGAGTTATAAAGAGTTATTATTATACCAATGGATAATGAGTAATAAGTTTATTTACTGATCGAACTAATGGTTACTGATTACTGATTACCAACTATTAAAAAAACATATTACAAACCACAACTTTTTAACTTGTTTTGTGTGATACTATAATACATGTTATTAATTCATTATTATTATATGACATTATTGTTATAACACTAATTTATTATTATTGTTATTATATTGCTCTACTATTATTATAACTAACGATAATGTTACTGATTCATTGATACTATGATTGTTTACTGATTCACTGGTATCAATTATATGATAAATTGTATACACTAAGCATGTGATTAATAAGTTGAATTGATTCAAATATTGAATAGATGGATATAATATATAATCTTGTATATAGTTTTATTGCATTGATGTGATTTTTATAGTTTTATTGAGACTTTGGTTCTACCAATTAATATGATTTCTTTATTGATTGAATATTATTACGATGACATGATTGATCACTATTTCATTGAATCCACGCACATACTGTTTTATAGGATTATTGGTTACTATACTACTATTTGTACTATACTGTTTTATTATTTTACAGACTTTACTGCTAATGAGTGTGAGTTTTATTATTTTTGCACTGATTTTTTATTATATTGTTGTTACTATTATGAATTAATTGACAACATGCATACTGCTTCTTTATCTTGTTTTAAAGCATGTTTAAACCTTGATCAAACTTGTTTTTTGAATCTTATTAATACTCTCAAACCTTGTTAAGACTTATTGAAAACTTGAACAAGATAGAGATAGGAGTCAGTAGTGGAAGCACAACATGATTTTAGAAGTTGAATACTACCACACATAATTAGATAGTTTTAATGGTTTTGATTTATAAAAACAGTATATATGCATTATTTTTCCTCAAAATACTCCCGTTGTGTATTGATACTTATCGGGTATATAATACGATCTTTTTCTCATTGTTCTTATAAATAGAAATAAAGAGAATTATTCCCTTCTCTTTTTATTCATTAAAATGAAAAGAAGGGGTGAAAAAGTAATATCAATCATTTCCAATACAAAATCTACTAAACATGTATATTTCTTTTCAGATATTCGAATAATATTTACACTAACATACAATTTTTATTTTTGCAACATTTTGATTCATTATCTTTCATAAAAAAAGGAGAAAATCTTTCACTACTCCGAAACCTATCTAACATTGTTATGTTATATGAATTATTTGAGCATTATTGCAAATCAGCAATTCCAATTACAACAAGTTCAAAAGAAATGACATAGTTAAGTGGACCGATGAGGTCATCATATACATCATTGAAGAGATCGAACAAGAACTTCTTGAAGTTATAGGCAAATGTAGAATTCACATATTTCCTAATGAACTTGAATAAATTTTATTTGATGATATGTGAAATAATATCGCTTCATAAAAAGGCCATGATGTTGCATGTCTCTCAACCTTCTTGCACCTCAATGAAGACCTCTTATATAACTTCATGAGTGTATTCTATTGCATTTTCAATATAGATTGTGACATGCATGCAATGCAACACTAATCTATTTGACAATAAGAAAATATCTTCTAAATGTTGCACATGGTTGTATGCAATTCTATAGTGATTGTGTATGTGTACACTTCTCTCACATTAATATTGATCTATAAGTTTATTCAAACATGAATGAATCATTATGTAAATATTACTATTGCATATCACCCGTAGAACACAATTGTATATATAACACTCATTTTGTAAACATTATTGTTTCTATGCAAGTATGTTATTTCATAGATGTTAGGATTGCTCTCGAACATGATAACTTTTGGTTGTTCTCCACAATCATATAGCTACTATATTGAAAGTTCGAATTATGATCGAACCTTATTAGAACATGCTCCCCACCTATATTTTTTATTCAAACAGGGTTAAAAATGATTCAAAGTATGCTCGAATATGATTCTAGTCATGTTCAAACAAAATCAAAACTAATTTTATTTATTATCCAAACCTTGATTAAATATGGGTTGAAAATTATTTGATTCTTTGTTCGAACATATGTTGTTTGAGTGACAGTTTAAATAAGTAGTTTTTTTTTTCTTCAAAGAAGGGGCATTTTGGTCCGAAAAGGATTTTTAAGTATATTTATTTAAGAAAATTAATAAAGAATATATTTCTTTATTTTTTAATATTATGAAGCTTATATAATCATAATATATTTAAAAATTTTAAATTTCAATCATTTTTAGAGTACTTTATATCAAATTCTCTAAACCCTAAACTCACAAACTAACTATTCAAATAAAAACTCTCTCAAAAACTTGAACCATTTGCTTCTTGAGCTACTAAAGCTCAAAAGCCATTCTTCAAGTGACTGAAAACAGCAGAAACACGAAATGAGAGAGAGAGAGAGAGAGAGAGAGAGAGAGAGAGAGATTACAAATTTGAGCTGGCTGGTAATGGAAGCTTGTTTGTATGCACTCCTGACCGAATTCCGATCGACCCATGTGAACGAACTATGCATCGTTAGCCACGCGTATCTGTTGAATGGCAGTCCCGTCCCCTACACCCATCAGCTCATCAGTTCATCTGTCTCTCTCTCTCATGCGCATACTACAGAAAAATCTGTTATTACCGGCAGCCACAATCCGCCCGAAATAAAATTCTGTCGGTTAGAAAGAATTTCCGGTGAAAATTCAGTAGACGGTAAAAGCTTTTAATTTTATGCCGGTGAGAGGAATATTCGTCGAAAATTCCGCCCCTATATTACCGGCAGAATATCCGCCGGCTACACCGTCGCTTTTACCGGTGGATGTAATTTCGCACGTAAACCAAGATTTTCCTTGTAGTGGGATACACCTTCCATGAAAAGAATCTTACCCTAGATTTGGGATCGGACAGTGTGAATCGACTGATCTCGGTGCACCGCCCCACCATGCCGCGTTTTGTAACAAAGCCGGTCTTACAGGACTGTTCCAACTGCATTCTCAACCCGAAACCAAATTTCATTTAAAAAAAAAATAATAATAAGCATTAATCTAAACCAAATCAAGCACAAAAACACAAGTTCATGAGCAAAGGAGGACGAGAAGAAGCTAAACCTCGGCAGCAGTAAAGGGTGCAGCTAATGCGCTCAGCAGAAGCAGAAATGTCACATAGAAAGCAGAGATTTGATGATAATAATGATGACGAAAGCTCGCCTTCTTCATTTCGGCTTTCTACTAGCCTGAAACACATAGAAGGCTGGGCGTCTCTGTTTGAAGAGAGTGGGATGAACAGCAGAAGTGATGAACATTTACGTCCAATTCAGGAGAGAATGATAGATTATTAACAGCAGAGCACACAGGATAATATTTTTTCACAATTATTCCGTGTAGATTTAGAGGTGATTCAGAACGTGCCACGTCACTCGGTACACAGTCATAATATCACAGAATTAAGTGATGTGGCGCTTTCTGATTCACCTCTGGACGCGTTCGTATCCACACAGAATAATTTCACCCATTCACTTCATATTATAATTATAAATTTTATTTGATCATTATTTTATGTTGTTTTAAAAAAAATATTTTTCTACAATAAATTTTAAAAAAATTAATTTCTCTACAATAATTTTATAATCATCTTTATAAAAAAAATTATAACCATATGAAGTGGACCCTTAATCATTCATTAAAGATAATAATAAGATCTTATTTTGAAATAAACGTATTCAATTATTTTTCTTATGCTAAATCAGAAATGATAATATTATAATTTAATACTATTTCAAGTATTAAATTGATAATTTATAATATGATTTTTTTATATTAAATTACTTATATATGTGATAATTTATTATGTTAATTATAATTTTATGTATAATTATAATATTATAAATTTTCTAAAATTACTCCACAACTTGATAATTAGTTATAAAATAAATTACAAATAAACATTTAAATTTGCAAAGATAAAAGTTTCAATGTATTATATAATTTTAAAGGTTTGCTCAAATGTAAAAATAAGACTAATTATTAAAAATCTGAACATTTTTTCTATTATAAGATTATTAGTTAGTAATATTTGGAGCTAAATTAAATTTTTACTTAAATGATAAACTCAACTCTCTTAAGTCATACGAGGATAATTTGTATAAAAACAAGTCCTCATATGTAAATATTCTTAAGCTTTAAAAAATTTAAAATTAAAAAGAAGATTTGTTAATAAATTATATAAAAATTTAATTATGATAATTAAACCATTATCGACCACGTGAATCACGCTGCGCTCATGTTTGGCTCACACACACACCAAAAACAGAATGATTGGTGTGGACCGCACCGATAGGCGCTAACTTTGGAGTGACGTTGCAAGAGCTCATTGGTTCTGCTAGTTTCGTACAGACATCAGGAATCTTAGGCTGGAAAAATTATTGTGTGCTTATGCGGAACGAACAATTATTACGTCTCTTTACGTCCGGTCGGAGGTCAAATCATGCCAAAAAATGAGAAATACCAAGCAAATACTGAGCAATACCAAAACAATAACGAGGAATACCATCACGTGAAGACCCAATACCGAGTTATACCGAGCAATACCAAGTTATACAGAAGTTGTACCTAGTTTATTCTTGAAATAACTCTGTACAACTCGGTATTACTCGGTATAGCTCGGTATAACTCGGTATTGGTCTTCTCAGAGCGGTATTCCTCGTAATTATCAAATAATACCTAGCAATACCGAGCAAATACGGAGTTTTTTGGCGGGATTTTGCCTCCGACCGGACATTCCTCTACGTCCTTACACCGGACCTAATAAAAGTTCATGCGGAACAGAGTTTGGAGATCAATCAAAATACATCATATTTTTTTTCTATGTACCGGATGACATGATGCATTATGATTGGTCTCCAAACCGTCCACAAAATACTTTCTCTTTAGGATGACATGATAGCTCTGATAAATTAATATATCTAAATTTATTAATGAGTAATAATAAAATTTTAATTTCAAGAATGACTGAGAATCTATTAGGGATGGTTATAATTTTTTATAGAAGTAATTATAAAGCTGCTGTGGATAAAATAACTTTTTGAAATGCTGCTGTAGAAAAGAACTTTCGGGCATAAATTTTTTTGAAAGCAACTAAAAATAGTGGTCAAATAAAAATTATAGTTATAATCTGAAAAATAAAGTAATAAAAAAGTTATTTCAAATGAAACCTGAATAGTAATAAAAAAAATTAGAATAAGAATGCAAAATGAGAATATTTAAAATTTTAATTTATATCGAAGTGCAAGTGATTTAATTTCTGTTGTACTAACATTTCCTTGCTCTCTATAACACAGATTGCTAATGTGAACAGAAGCTTTTCAGTGATTGCAAATTTCTACAATCCCTTACTACTTTGACTGCAAAGATCATTCAAGGTATTTATTAGTACTGTAAGGATGGAACTACAAATGAACGAGAATTAGCCAATTCAAGCAATATTTTTATAGAGACCAATTAAGAGTTAGCATATATAGGTCGGAACAAATTATTCCTTGGAGCTTAACTTCTTTTAGGCTTATAGTTTCTATAAAAGCTTTAAAGGATGAGTATCACCCAATGTCTTAATTATTTCCTAAAATTGCTTGGACAGCATCAATGTTATAGAAAATTAGCTCATCATCATTATAAGCATATGACTCACCAAGTTATTTAAGGTTTACCTATTAAGAATTGTCTACCTGCTTACAAAACCCCAAACTTTCCTTAAGCAGTCATATCCCTTATAGCATCGCCGATGGTGATTTTTGAGTTCAGTGTTCTACAGAGAAGGGTTACTATATAAGTGGTATGTCATAAAAATCGTCTTGATCTGGCATGAATCTCGAGCCTATATAGATCAAAATCAGGGGGCCAAGGCACATTTGGGGGTTCAAAGCACAAATTGGATGAAAAAATGATATTCAAATATATCATGCTTATAGTAGAATCGAGCGGCTTGACGAGACGAATCCAACGACCCTAAGAACGCTTAATTCTAATCTCATTTGGGCACATAAATGCTTGACAAATACTTCATAATCAAGGGGATCAATATGAGTCCACCGCCCGACAACCATCTGTTTGCCGATCTCCACAGGACTTTCGCATCAATATGGGACAATCTGTCGATCTTCCTACAAAATTAGGACATTAAACATTCCATCTATCACCGTGAATATTCCAAACTGCAATAATAAGAAAAAGAAGATTAGAGGGGAAAAAAAAAAAGAGAAAGACAATAGGTATTTTAAATGGTTCGACCTCCAAATAAAATTTCTTTTTGCATAAATTAACCCTTTTTTTTATTTGAAGTATTGGAACTTCCCCTCACAGTACATAAAATAATGATTCCAATCTTAGCAAATAATAATGAAATAATGCTGTATAGATTAAAACATATCTAAAATAATCATAATACAAAAAAAAGGACCTAATATAACACATTAAAAGCAAAAGGCTTGATTAGCCCTACAATCACAAGTTCCCACCGGCAAAGATATTACACCTACAATCTCCCAAAAATGAAGACCACAATTAATCCAGCCATCCACAGCAGGTTTTCTTCGCGTGACATCTGACCCACTGAAGCAATAGTTTTTGACTTCTCTGCACTGCCTTGAGAATCAACATCTACAGGCTTAGGCGTCACATCACATGAGCCAAATGAGCCATTAATCTGCAACAAGGAAAGTGATTTCTGATAAGTATTTTCAGAATAACTCACAGTGATATTTGTATTCATTTGAATATTTTATCTCCATTAATCTTAGTTGAGTTAATACCTTGCAATAAGAAATATCACTGCATCCACAAATAAGACGTCCATTGGCGTCATCTGTAGCTTGAGAAGCTCCCCCTAAATCACTTCTCTGTAGCATGTAACAATATGGATCGTTTATACAATAAAACTAAGGCAATTTGATGAGATTCTTGCTATGATTATCAAGAAAAAAAAAGACCTTATAGAAATCCACAGCTATGAAGTTAGGCCATCGGTTTGCAGACAAATTGTGGCAAGTGTTCAGCATGTTAATAAGAGGAGCTGAATTCTCCTTGCAAGCATTTGCAAGATTAGGAATGTCAGGGAAATAGTTCATCAGAACAAGCGATCTTGATGTGGCATTCATGGGGGAGGATTCAGCTCGATTCGGGCAAAAACCAGCTTTCATACCGCCATTTCCATCTACACAGTAAAGGTAACAATTGGATAAAAAGCTCAAATGGTAGGTAAAATTAGGGGTGTCAATTTCGAATCACGGGTTGGGTTCGAGTCGAACCCGAAATTGACCTGACACTACTCAGGCCAACCCGAACCCGACATGTTGTTGCAAACGGGTTGATTTTTCGGACCCGAATCCAACCCGCTTCGGGTCCGGGTCAACCCGACACGATCCGAATGATGCGGAACAGTGAAAAAATTGCTAGTCTTTTGGTAAAAAAAAAACGGGTCAAACTCTGCTTTTCGGGTAAAAATGTGTCGAAAATGGGTCAATCTCAAGTTTCCGGGTAAAAATGGGTTTTTGGGTCAATAGGTTAGCCCGAACACAACCAAATTTTTGAAACGGGTCGAATTGTTGAACCCGAACCTGATCCGTTTCGGGTCCGGGTTGACTCTAACCCGGAATATTCGGATCGTGTCAAATTTAACACCCCTAAAATGCTTCTTTTTTCCTGTATTCATACATTGATTTTCTACTACATATCTCCACTCATACGCAATGCCTTCTGAAGCTTCTTTTGCTGATTTTGATGTGAAGACGATCAAACGCTGATTCTTGTTGATCATGTCACTGAGTAAAGGCCAGTTGCCGCCGTTCTTCGGCATACGAGATACAGGAAACCAGTACTTCATGAGGCCAGCAGAAGTGAAGACCTTAGTGAGGCCGTGGGGAGTTTTTACATAGTCTTCAATGAATATGGTTATGACTTCTGAAGGATTTGCTTCCAGGAATGCTTGGATTTCTTTGAGCACATCAAGGGCTGGTTGCTGAGGTTAAGATGCCATTGAGTGCTTATTTAGTACTTTGGCATGAAATATATATGAAGTAAATTATATATGATGAGATTTCTTTTAACTTAGAGAGCTTACAAATGCAGTGAAGTTGTAACAGTTGCCGCCAAAGGAGTGGCAGAGCCAGATGTCGTTACGGAAGTCATACATATCCAGCATTAAGCCCCTGACGCCATTCTAAATCAATGTAAAAGTTAGATCTATCTAAAATAATATAGAGGCTCTTAGACTTTGTTTAGAGAAATTATTCCGTTCGAAGTCCGGACGATAAAGAACCGTATGGATGTGAGTGTACATAGTATTTGTATATGCTGTGTATAAAAATAATCAAATTATGTACAAAATTATACTCAATGTATATTCCGTGTACGCTCACATCCAGACGATTCTTTACCGTCCGGACTCCGGATGGTTCCTTTGTTTGTGATAGCTTTCTTACTGCTTCTTAAAGTAGCTTTCTTTTAATTTTTGTACTAAAAAAAGCCGTCCTAAATGAAGCCTTAGTTTAAAAGCTTATATAAACATCTTAAGATACATAAGAAACAGCTATGAAGTAAAGCCATATGGCTCATATGTATTGTTAAGTAAGATGCATAAAAAACATCTTAAGATTTTGAACATATATAAGATGATTTTTAATCCCATACTCAATTGTTTCAGCTAAACAATACTCCATCATTTAGCATTCACATAGCTTGTTTAATCCTACATCAAAGGGGAGTTTGAAATATTTGTCTTTTTATAGTGCAAATCAGAAGCCATTAACAACAAGATATAGTGTGTGTTAAAATTTAAGAAAATTTAATAAAACTAAGACATGCTATGATGCTATTAAAAATTTTGTTAAAATAATATTTAATATTTTAAGTTCAATAAAATGAGCTCGATCGAGCTTAAACAAGTTGTCTGTTAAGCAAAAAACGAGCTTTAAATTAAAAGTGCATAGTTTGAATAGGTCAGTTCTAAAAAATTTGGACTGGTTCGACGGTTTGTTAGTTGAACCAATGGTTCAAATAGGTTCAACATGAATTTAGCTTTTGAACTTGACCATTTTATTAACTGAACTGGCTGATCCGATCTGGTTTTCAAAATCCTAATATTTACAGACATAACATTTAAATTTTAATATTATTCTATCACTATATACCATTTCAATCACACAAAGCATATACATAAAAAGACATATTTCACTTTAAAAAGATTGATATCAGATATCTTTTTTGTATTTTATTTAAAAATTAGTGTGTTATATAAATAGATTTTAAAATTTGAGTGTTAGAGATATAAATACATAATAATTAAGTAGTATATTATAATCCCCTTTTTAAAATTATAACCCAATTTTGTTTTAATATTTCAACTCAAATTAAAATTATTTTTCTTACTTTTCTTATTATTTTATTTCTGTAAAACAATTTGTGATTTGCGTTAAAGATGAAAGATTATAATAGAAATTTCTGAATTTTATGACAATTAAATAGTAATGAACCCAAAGACCAAAGTTTGGTTAGCAATAATAATAATAATACCAAGACTTTTATCATTATTATTACTTTAACAATTAAAATATTATAAATAAATAAATAAAAAAAATCAGCACCGCGTAGTCGTGCCGACAATGGTAGGTGTGGACCGCACCAATTGCTGCGATCGTTCTGATGCCAGCTCGAGACAACTCAGTGCGTCGTGAAGAAAGAATTTGGGCTGGTGAGTGGTGGGAGGATTATTAAAATTTTAATTAAATATAATTACTACTAAATTAAGTTAATTTTTCATTATATAATTACTTCTATATTTCTCATTGATATGCCATCAGAAAATTCAAGCACGAATTAATCTATAAATTAAAATTTTAAAATTATATGAATTTCCATTTTAGTAAATTTATAATTAAATTAAATATTCAGATGGATTGCATTATTATAAATATTTTTATACATTATATATATATATATATAAACTAATTCGACTTATAATTTGCGTCTTGCATATTTTATATATATATAAACTAATTCGACTTATAATTTGCGTCTTGCATATTTTATATAAACATCGTTAATTTTTTTTTTATTTTAAACTATTATAATTTATAAATATATTTATTATTTTTATATAAAAAAAAAAATCAACCACGTGATGTAGATAATTTATAACACATGTCGTCGTAAAGCAAACAGCAAAGCTTACTACGTGGCGTGGGACCACTTGCACGCAATCAATGCCGTGCGCGCCAGCCTCCGCGACATCAGCCGCGCGTGCCGTAGCTGTCTTCCAATCCGATTTGTTCGATCCGAGCGCCACCGCAAGCTCGCCGCCGGCGGCCGAAGACATGAACCACATAAAAGAGAGAGAGAGAGAGAGAGAGAGAGAGAGAGAGAGAGAGAGAGAGAGAGAGAGAGTACATTGAGCTGATCGGTGATGGAGTCTTGCTGGTTGGTTTCGGTGAGGATGGGGGTTCCAGTGCGCGATTTCTGGCCGAGCAGAGCGAAGGAGTTGTGCGTCGTCAGCCAAGCGTACCTGTTGAAGGCCATCCCTGTCCCCTGCACCCATTGCAATTCATCAAGTCAACACACGCACACACATGCTCGATCGATTTCTCAAATCCCTTCGAAAATTAAGAGCGAATTCTTACCAGCAATTTGGGATCAGACGGCCTAATCCGTGTACACCGCGGCCGGATGCCGCCATCTGCAAGGCAGGTCTCACAGTGCAGCCCCGCATCGCAGTTCCCATCCGCCAAGCATGTCTGCCCCAGCTGCTCCCAAATCCCAAGTTTAGAAAAGAGAGAGAAAGGGATAATTCAAATCGAATAAGGATGAAAGAAAGAATATTCAGATCGACCTTCGCAGCAGAGGAAGTTGCCGATGCGCTCAACAGAAGCAGAAACGGTAGAAAGAAAGCAGAGATTTGACGATGAATATTGCAAGCCTCCTTCATTTCCAGCTTTCCACTTGATTGAGAGAGCGCAAGAGGGACGATGGTGCTCTACGAGAGCAGATCATGGAGTACACACAGTTCAAAGACAAAAGAGCAAATTTTGAGAGGATAACCCTTTAGGGGCTTTTTGGGCTCGAATTTAAGCCAAATTTACGGCAACTCCTGTCAACGGTTTTCCAGCTCTTCAAATCCCAGTCCTCCATAAATATCGCAGTGCCTAAATCTGAGATTTTAGGCTTCTTGGGACTGTTTTTTTAAGGCTTTAAAAAAAACATCATTCTAATAAAAAATTGAAATTTATATTTTAATTTTGTATTAAAACTCTACTTTAAGAAACAAAAAAAAAAAATCATCCCAACAAAACTTAGTAAAGCCCTTGGTTCGAAGAATTTAAGAATTCATCAACAACGGGATTTAAAGCTAGCTCTAGTCATGAAGGAGGAGGCGAAGGTTACCTAGCAGCGAGCGAGCTCCTATCATGACTTTCGATTCGAGACCTTCAAAGGAGGCTAAGCAGCGAGCGAGCTCTCGTCATGCAAGGCACAGACAACACGCGAAGTCGAAGTAGCCACTAAGAAATGACGACGAGGAAAGCGATGGTAAGAAAGCACCACGGAAAGAAGATGAAAAGCAAACCCAAGGCATTTAATTAAAAATTAATCAAAGTTAACATTATTATTAAATAATAATAAACTAATTAGTTTAATTTATGTAATTTAAAATAAGTAAATAATTAATTAGTAGTATATAAATGGTCATTTAAATATTAATATTTACATATATTAATTAGTAGTTTAATTGAGTAATCTAATTTAGCTTAACTTACTGATTAGTAGTATAATTGGTCATTAAATTAGTTCAATTTATATAATTTAAAATAAAAATAGTTAACTACGTACTTAATATTGTAAATAATAATTACATAATTAATTAATAGTTGAATATTTAAGTGATCAATGAGATAATTAATAATTAAAAATAATTAAATAATACTTAAATTATTAATTAAATCATTAATATGAGTATTAGTTAAATAATTTTTAATTTGAACAATAATTAACAATTTAATTATGGTTCAAAAATAAAATTAGATAATGAGTAATATAATAAGTAATTTTATAATCAACACCTAAATAACTAATTTGATAACTTGTAATATAAATTTGTGTTAGTTATATTATTTATCATTATAACTTATTAAAGATAATTAAAATTAAAGTTAATAAATAATTCATTTTTAACCCCCAAATTAAATTCAAAATAAATTATATTTAATTTATAAATGAACCAACTGTTTTAAATTCTGAATTATGTTACCAAATAGTTTCTCAGAATTTATCAGAATTTAAAATGTATCATTCCAAATTATTTTTAGAATTTAACATCTTTAGGATTTACTAAATTCGAATTTACAGAATTTACTCAATCTAAATAAAAATAAATCCTACTTATTGTCAAACAGCCCCTTAAAGTTAACTTAGCTAAAGAACCTAATGAAAAAATAAAAAAAAATATAATTATAATTTAAGTTTTGAAAAATATGTAAAAGAAAAAGATTTATATTCTCCAAGAAAACTCAAGAAAAAATGGTGCTATTTTTTGAAAATGTAAAAAAAAGTTATGTTTTCAAATAAAACGCAATTTTTTTGCATTTTCAAAGAATTTATATATATATATAAAGGTGGAGAGAAAAATAGGTGTAGAATGGGAGAGAAAAAGAGCGGCATTTGTTGGTATTTGATGGAAAAAATAAACAAGGTGAGGGAAGGCAAATAAAGGCAAAATAAATAATAAAATTTTAAATTTTAAATGAAGATTAAGAATAATGTAAAAACATTTTTTAATTTTCTATTATAAAGAATTTAAATTTATATTTATTTTTAAAAAAATTATATTAAAATATTTAATATAAATTATAATATGATATTATGATGAATTTTAAATTATTAAACCTAGTTAAAAGTTATTGTTATATATAAAAAAATATATTATATTAATTTTAAAATAAGCATTATATTCTTTAAGAATGGCATAATTTTATTATTTTAGAAAAAGTGAAATTAAAAATTAAATTAATTATTCATATATGATATTTATTTTAAAATTATAAACTAATATACATTTGAGCTAAAAACTCATATAATGTTTAATTTAGATCAACAAATTATGCAACATATTAATAAGAGTTAAGAAAATATAGTGTTATATAAAAAATAATATATATTTGAGTATTCAGCTTAAAACTCAATTTTGGCAAATTAATTAATTAATGACTTGATTTAGTTCATTTTAATTAACAGGCAAATTGCATTTTTTTATTAATTAAGTAAACTATTAATTAACAAACAAACTGGAATTTTAATTAAAGGTTATTAATTTTAGTCATTTTTTAACAAATTAGTTAATTAATTTTTTACTGAGTATAAATTTTAATTAAATTTTTTTAACAAAGTTTATTTTTTAGCAAAAGCAAAGCAGATAAATGCTCGCACTTTTTATTATTATTATTATTTTTTTAGGTAAAATGATCACATTTGAGAAAATTTAACCCTTTAAATTCAATATAAAGTAATTTAACTTTGTTTTTATTAATTAAATTTAATAACGATAAATTTTTAAATTAATTATCATATTTTTTTAGTAAGTTTGATATGAAATATATCATTAGAATAATATCATAAAACAATCAATTCAACTTTTGAAGAAAAATTCAAAATTTTAGTATAAATATGATATTATAGCATGATATAGATATACCAAATAATGTTTAGATAAACCATTATTTATCTTCTAATTTCTTATATAAAATAATGTTATATAATTCCATCCTAAAAAGACATCTCATTAAATTCTAGTACAAAAAATTTAATTTTTTTATTAAAAAACTACTTTAAGAAGCATAAAAAAGCCATCCCTAAAGAAGCTTTAATCGATAATATATTTTTTAGATTAATAAATGCGTCATTCAACTCAACCTAGGTATCAATTAATTCATCATAAGATAAGATAATATCTACATCATCCATCTCTTTTTCGGTGAAATTATTGAGTGATATTATATAGATGTATGCTTCATCATGGTTTGATCTTAATATATTTGCATCATCATTACATGAAGAGATTATGTGCAGAGTCCGGATCGGAGAACAGTCTGGATTTTATGTTGTGCGCAGTAAAAACACAATTGTTATGCACACTGTGCATTTACTGAGTACACTCATAAAATCCGAACGCAGCTCCGATCCGAACTCCGCACGTAATAATCTCTCCATTATACACATCCATCCATATAACCTTAAAAGCTTTCTTCTCTTCCTTTCCTGTCAAAGTGACTTTCCTTTTTTGCATCTTTGTTCAATAGATAATCATATTAAAAGCGATCTACCTTATTGTACTTGTCAAATGTTTGACTCTTCTTTTTATCTTTCTCACCTACAAAACAGAATTTTTCTTTTAAAAAAAAAAAGGATTAGCTGTCCTACCCTTTGATCTTTTACAATTTCTTCTCAGCATCTTTACGAAGAATCTTAGCATTTAAGTACCAAGGTTTTGATTTTGTTTTATTATTGCATCCTCTTCATCTTCTATAGAGCTAATTTTATGCGCTTGTGCTAAAAAGATCCATAAGCTTTTCCCAAAAATTTTTTTATTTGTTCTCAAAGAACATAGTTTCTTATAAAAATCAAGCTTTGGTGCATAATTTAAAGTATTTACACTTTTACTAATAAGTAGACAAAGATATAACCTAGGTGGCAACCATTTCTTTATTGGCTTAAGTGATATTGAAATGCCACCCACCACTGCTTAGTCCATGTGGTGGAGAACCGGCTGGGCAAAGCCCAGGTGTCGGGTTTGAATCCCCTCGACGGTAGGGCCAGCTTTAATCGTCGGCTTGAATAAATTGGTGTGGGTTGCTCAAGTCGATCGAGATTTTAACTGGCCTTTGGACAGTGTTCCTCGTCAAAAAAAAAAAAAACAGATATTGAAATGCCAAAAGTAGTAGTCGGTATTTTACAACTTTTCTTGATAAGATCCCATATCTCATATTGCAAGACTAAAGTTTTATTATCATTCTATTATTTCCAAAAAAAAAAAAAAATTGGATCAAATAGTGGAGGATGATTAATAGAATAATCTAGATGGATTATAAAAGTGTGTTTAATTTAGCATCGCTAAATAAGTGTACGCATCTCAATATCTCATGTGATCAACTCTTGGATGTAAAGATAATTATAAAGCCAAATGTTGATAGTAATTGATAGTGTTCGATTTAGGTTCCATTTGAGAAAGCTTTTGACTGTTGTTTTTTTTGTTGTTTTTTTATCTATAAAAAAGCTACTTTCAAACAAAATCTTAGGCTTCGTTTGGGACGATTTTTTTATTACTTCTTAAAATGGAGTTAGTACAAAAATTTAATTGTTGTACTAAAGCTCTGTTTTAAAGAACAATACAAAAGTTGTCTCAAACGTAGCCTAAATTTAAGAGAGAAGTGAATTGATTCTTTTAAAATTTTAATCTAAATATCCTTTAATTTATATAAAATATTTGTTTTAGTGATTTTATAATTGTAAGTGAATATCTACTAAAACAAACGAGTGTGATAAATATGAAGAAAAAAAAAACTAATAGGCAAAACAAAATTTACTTAGGTTTCGTTTGGGATTACTTTCTTATTGTTTCTTAAAACAAATTTTTAGTACAAAAATTAAAATTTTAGTTTAAAAAAAACTACTTTAAAAAGCAATAAGAATGTTGTCCCAAATGAGGCCTTAGGGCATTTTTTGAGAAATTTTTTTTACTAGTTTCTAGTACAAGAATTTATTGAAAGAAGTAAAAAAAACTGTTGTCAAAAGTTATCCCATACGAAACCTTAGTTATAGGCAAGTGTATCTCACAAAAGTCTGTTCATTAAAAATTACTTCGCAAAATATAATAACAAATTAGGGAAACAAAAGTATAGGACAATCTTACATATGAATCGTAGGCTTCGTTTGGGACGGCTTTCTTATTGCTTCTTAAAGCCGCTTTTTAGTACAAAAATTAAAATTTTTGTACTAGAAAGTGGCTTTAAGAAGCAGTAAGAAAGCCGTCCCAAACGAAGCCTTAGTTGCACGAAGAAATGAGATTATAAATCTAGAAATCGAAGTTGATTTACAATTACTAGTAAGCTTTTGTGTCACAAAAAAATTTTTTTTTTTGGCGACTGAACAATCTTGTAATACTAGCTAGGATATTTTTCTTGTCACTAGAATTAGGAATTCAATGCTTAGGGTTTTTTTTATAGCATAAATATATAAGATTTATGCTTATTTTTTTTTTATAGCATAAATATATAAGATCAATGCTTAGGGTTTTTTTTTATAGCATAAATATATAAGATTTATGCTTGTGTCACAAAAAAATTTTTTTTTTTGGCGACTGAACAATCTTGTAATACTAGCTAGGATATTTTTCTTGTCACTAGAATTAGGAATTCAATGCTTAGGGTTTTTTTTTATAGCATAAATATATAAGATTTATGCTTATTTTGAGCCAGTGTATTAAACATGTTAATATTTTAAAATAAACTCAATTAACATGAAATATCCTAGCATAATAAGGCTTCGTTTGGTATAACTTCTTTGTTGCTTTCTAAAACAGCTTTCTAGTATACAAATTTCTTTAGAAATTTTTGTATTTAAAAGCTGTTTAGAAATCAATAAGAAAACTGTCCCAAATAAAACCTAAATCTATTTATGGCAAAAAAAACAGTCCTCAATTGGATTGATTTCATTTAATTACAAATTTATATATATGTGGTTGCGGGTAGTTGAGATACTTTTCTAATGCTCATAAAGAGCTTTTTAGAGAACTATAACCTATTATGGAGTTTCGCTAATAAATAAGGCTCAGAGCTTAAAGTCTCATTTAGGTCAATTAAGGCAAATTCACATGCATCAATGATACGACATCACAAAATTATCTTGATCGGGCACGAATCTCAAGGCAAAAAGCTAGTTGAAAACTTCAAAAATTAAATTCGAGAGCACCTGAACTTCGATTTCAGCGAGCTTACAGTCAAACTGAGCGTCTCAGAAACACGAACCCAATGACACCAAATTCAACCCAATCCGAGCCCCAATGGGTCCGAATCAAGGGCCCGAAGCACTGTTGGGAGGTTCGAAGCACTATTTGAGTTACCAAACGGTCTCGGATTTTAACGAGCTTATACTTGAATCGAACAGCTCGACGAGACGAATCCAACGAGCCTAAGATCACTAAATTCTGACATCATTAAGGCCTTCAAATGTCCAACGAATGGTGCATGATCAAAGGATTCGATAACGGCCATCCATTCAAACCACTCCCAATTCGCCCCTGATCTAACGCCTATTTACGGGTTATGCCACTCCATAAAAACTATAAATAGAGCCCTCATTCTACACAAAGGGGACTCAAGTGAAGAGAGAGAAGACGAAGGGAAGAAGAAGAGAAAGGGGAAAAGGAGAATCCCCTCCTCCTCGACCACCGCCGGAGCTCTTCCTGCCGCCCGAACACGCCGGAATTCTTCGTGATATTCAGGAGAACACAGGAATTCTTCCCAACTTCCACGTGATGCTGAAATTCTTTCCAAATTGCAACAGAGTTCCCTCCAGATGCCAAAACTCCGCCCAAGTGAAGCCGGAGTTCTCCTTTGCCACCAATAGACGTCGGACTTCTACCCGACGTCGAACCTTCACTCTTCGCCAAGTTTCTACCGGACGCTGGACTTCTATCGGTTATCGGACTTCGCTGGACGTCTACGCGAAGATGGATTTCTTTCCATTGTTGAACTTCTACATGACGTTGTCCTTTTGATCTTCGTCGTCAGACTACAGTCTTTCCGACCTTCGTCGTCCGCCGACTACGGTCCTCCTGACTTATGTCACCCACCGACTACAGTCTTTCCGACCTCTGTCTCCTGCCGACTACGGTCCTCCTGACTTATATCGTCCGCTGACTACAGTCTTTCCGACCTCTGTCGCCCGCCAACTACGGTCCTCCTTACTTACGTCGCCCGCCGACTACAGTCATTCCAACCTCCGTCGCCAACCGACTACGGTCCTCCTAACATACGTCGCCCACCGACTACAAGTCTTCCGACCTCCGTCGCCCTCCGACTACGGTCCTTCCGACCAAATGAACATGTCAACAATGACTCTTTGTATTAACATCATGTAATGTACTCCATAAGATGTACATCAAGCTAAGATCTTCCACCAAGGAAGGGCCTCATTTGTAATCGACTGCAATACTAGTGGATTCATTCAAACTGGGCTAGGCCCCGTGGTTTTTCCCCCTTTTCAGGGGTTTTCCACATAAAAATCTTGGTGTCTCATAAATGCTAGACCCTTTCTCTTATCTGATTGCATGCCGGATTTTCGTACAACGCTAAGACGATAAACTTTATATTTCTCTACCGCCGCGAATACTCCTGGACGCAACAGTCATCACATATACAAGACTTAAACCGAAGATTTCTTAGTTGGTAGTCAAAACTCATGACCAATAGACCAAGATGAGCTGCATTAAAGTCTCTGTCACTTTATAAAGTAGCACCAATAATTTATGATGACTCGTTAAGTTTGTAAAATCTCATTAATCATAACAGAGGGCTATAAACTAAATAAATTTTTAAAGCTTACCTTTTCTTAAAATTTCTATCAATATTTTTTGCAAATTATATTTATTTATACTTCAAATTTTGAAATATAATATATGTTATAATATAAGTACCTAAATTTGAAAGTTATTTTAAGCTTAGCTATCCCTTTGGATTGCCAAGACCCAGGGAAGAAGATTGATTGTTGCTCCTCATTTTTGCTACTTGATCATGATCCTCCATACTACCACTTGTTGCAACTGCTTTTGTAGTGGTCGGAGAGCCTCCTAATGGTCTATTGTGAGGGAGTTCAAGACTCCACTGTTACATTCAAGAAATTATTTTGTTTGGAGACCGGATGCAAAACATCATCTGGAGACCAATTAGAATGCGCAACGTCTGCGATACCAACCCGGGGTGCTGAGCAGTACCAAACCACAGTACTGAGCAAAGGGATGATATGACATATTCTGATTGATCTCCGGATCACGTTCGGCGTCCACACAATAATTAATCGTTATATTCTTCCCTCTCCACCTCTCTAAGAACCATAAGTCCCTCCCTTAAAAGTTAAAAATTTTAATCAACAATTTTTCATGAAATTATAAGAGGGGTATTTTAAACAGATGTTAAGTCTAAAAAATAATAAAATAAAATTTTCTAAATGTACAAAGTAGCGAACAAAAAAGAAAATATCTTTTAGCAAAGACAACTTATATTGATAGCCCTCTTGATTATGTCATGCACCTCAACTTAAAGGAGATTCACCCTCAAATTTTTAAGGAGTCTGTAGATCATAATAGGATGAATGATCTACTACTTTGCACAAGGGCGGAATAAGCCTTAGTTTTTAGGAGGGATAAGTGGCAAATTTATAAAAAAATTAAGAAATATGAGGGTAATCATTTTTCATAGACTTGTTTGTTCATGTTAGAAAATTTCAACATAATTTGATGAAAATAGCGAATAGTCAAAAAGCTTTCCGATTTTTGGAGGGGCAAATTGTACGAAAAAAAGGTCGGCTGGGAGCAAAAAATAAAATTCAAGAGGGGTGGATTAAAAATAACCCTGATTATACTAAGAGTTCTAATTTTTTTAGGGGGAATAATTATCCCCCCTCACCACCACACAGTTCTGCCTCTGATTGCATATATAATTGTATCTCGAGAAAAGTCAATTTTGTAGGCATTATCTCATGTTTATTGGCCCAGAAAGGTCCATCATTAACTTTAGTTTTATGTTTTTGAAGGGCCTAGGGGCAATCTTTTCATCCAAACAAGATCCGCCCTATTCTGAATATTTCCTTCTTCATGAAATACATTAGAAAGTCATTTTAAAAAGTAGTAAGCAAGTCATCCCAAATGAAGGCAAGTTAACTTCATTTGTGATAGCTTTTTTAATACTATCAGAAGCATCTTCTTAGTACAATTTTTTTTTTAGTGAGGGTGAGTGCCCCATGAAGCAATACAAGTGACTATCGAAGTTCAATGCTTCTCAAAAATTGGCGAATCCACCAAACCTCCCCACCTTTCCCTGATCCTTATATTAGAATATATAAGTACTAGCAGTGATATAATGTACTATTTTTATCAATTAAAAATCATATGATATAAAATAACTAACCATTTATCCTTGATAAAGCTAAAAACATGTTGTAATTATATAAAATTGGTGCACCAGCATGATCAGCAGATGCTACAATTTTATAAGAACGTTCACTTTCAGAATCTAGCAGGCTCCCAGATCTATTCAAATTCCTCTATGCCAATGCTTTATGAATAGATTGCTTGATTTGTATGAGCATCCCTCTTCTAATCTCACCAAGCTAGATCTGGACAGCTTAATGCATCAAAGGCTTCGTTAGGGATGGCTTTCTTACTGCTTCCTAAAGCAGCTTTATAGTAAAAAAAATTTAATTTTTTATTATAAAACTATTTTAAGAAACAGTAAAAAAATCGTCCCAAACAAAATCAGAATCTCATTGCCCCTCAAGCTCCACCATTGAAGCCAAACACTATTCTCTATGCTGAATGAAAACTCACGCACATTCAGAGACCAGGATTTATGTATTTCAATTACATTTACAAATTGACCAGCCATCACAGTCTGTGGAACTGCACTTTTCTGAATTTCCAACCAGCGCGTTTGGAAAAGTTTGGTTCCTGAATCTTGAATTCTAGAATCCGGCTTGGTAATTACTGCACTAAAACACAAGAGAGTTCTTAGAAACTAACAAGACTTATGTTTCGTTTGGAACGGCTTTCTTACTGCTTTTTTTGTACTAAAAAAATTATTTTAAAAAGCAGTTAGAAAGCCCTCCCAAACGAAATCTTAATTTTGAAGAACTCCCCAAGTTATATGAGCAAAGTTGAAGGTGCTTCTTAGATAGATTTAGGCTTTGTTTGGGACGACTTTTTTACTGTTTTTTGAAACAGCTTTCTAATACAAAAAATTTAATTTTTATATTAAAAAGCTGATTAAAAAAAAAGTAAAAAAGTTATCCCAAACAAAACCTTAGCCTCTACAATGTCTGCGTATGTTGCCTCTCTTGTATAAATGCAAAAATTGTCGTTATTATTGACTCCATTTCTGCTTGCTAAAATAAACAGAATAAATCCAGTATATATTACAAAAAATCATGGATCACATAAGCTATTATTATTTTGGGTACAGGATTAGCTTTAGCTTCTGCAAAGTCGAACTATAAGCCAAAACCAAATATGATGGTGATGAAGAAATGAATTTCTTCTTTTTGGAGTGTTTAGCATGCATTTCTAGGAGTACGAGAGCAGGCTAGTACAAACTATCCAGTGTTATTTTTTTTATGTTATTACTACAAGGTTGTTGGTATTGAAGGCAAGATAATTGGCCTTTTTTGATAAATAAACCTGAACTAGACTGTGTTGCACCGATAAGGATACGGCGACACGGCTACAATACGATACGGATATGGGACACGTCAATTCTTAAAAATACAGGATACGGGTATGGCGCGGACACGGCATTATAATTTATAAATCATACATAAATTAAGAAAGCAATCAAAGCATAATATTTAAAATTACAAAAAAAATAAAAATGAAAGCAATATCATTTGTAGCTTTGTAGCTTATAATATCAAAATAAAAGTAAGTATTAAATGTCTAGTACAACAACAAAAATATAAACATAAATTGTCTGGCACATGAAGTTTCAACTATTCAATAAAAGGAATGATATGATTAGCTTTTTCAGTGGTTTGTCTTTTCATCAAATGAAAGATTAGCAATTTCTAATATTCTCATATCGCCAAGAGACTCAAATCCATCTCGACAATGAGAGAACCTCGCTCGCAGCCGCGGAAGTAAATAATACATGTCATTTTTATGGATTTTTTTTTGTTTTTCAACGAACACATGTATCAGATACGCGTGTCCTTTTGAAATTAAATAGTATTTTAATAAGCCGTATCCGACACGTATCGGAGGTGTATCCGTGTATCAGATACAACAGGCCTTCATAAATAGGTGTATCGGTGCAACATAGGTACAAGATGATGTACATAAACATTAAAGCTACAATATGAAGAAAAATTTAAAGTTATGCTGTTCATCGCTGCCTCTTCAATGCAAGATTACACTTATATTTCAAAAGCTCATGAAGTAAATACCATGCTGGAAGTTGTATACTTTTCAAATATAAATTTCTACAAGCTATAAACATTAGAGTACTCAATTCATAACTATTACAACTCGATTTGTTTCAATTCAGAAAAGAAGAGCCATCCCCTAATTATTTCATGAAAAATGGTAGTGAATTCCATCCTGCAATACTACTGGCAATGATTCAAAATAGAGGAAGTTTGGACATGGAACTATAGAAAAGTTTGCACCTATACATAAATTCTCTTTTTAAAAGATTATGGTGGGATGTTCCACTATTTAAATCTTTTCATAATGGGCAATTCCTTACAGAGGATGAGCCTCAAGTACTGTTTAAGGCTTCGTTTGGGATGACTTTTTTACTGTATTTTAAAGCAATTTTTTAGTAAAAAATTAAAAATTTTGTACTAAAAATTGCTTTAAGAAACCGTAAGAAAGCCGTCTCAAACAAACCCTAAGTTGAATCTATTGTGTGAAGATCATGAATTCAATTTACGAAAATAGCCTTTCGATACTGCATGTCCATCAATCACCCGGCATAGCCTTAGAAATTGCAACTAGTCTTTGTGGCTTCATGAGCAGAGATCACCCATAAAGACTTCAACTATAGCATCAACCTCTAATATCTAATCTTGCTAATAAGAAGAAGAGCATCATTAAGACCAATGAGCTCTAGTTCAGACAATATTGGTCATTAGTTTTCATAGAAGAAATTCTTATTTCAAGTCTAACATGTGTGCCCTGCTTTAAGCTACTCTCTGTGTGGACTTCATGAAAGAAATTAACATT
Source organism: Dendrobium nobile (assembly GCA_022539455.1). NCBI lineage: Eukaryota > Viridiplantae > Streptophyta > Magnoliopsida > Asparagales > Orchidaceae > Dendrobium > Dendrobium nobile. The sequence goes on from CM039727.1 coordinate 16,649,959, forward strand.
ATGCACTACCTATTATCAATAAAATTCTTTGGAATAAATTTTCTATCTTTTCAAGAAAAGATGAACATTATTATCATAGTTGCTAGCTTTTTCTTATCACTCAACATTTTGTCAACTATTTGAAGCTGACAGATCAAAATTTTCTAAAGTGTTACATATGGTCTAATAATTTCTGAATATCAATTCATTCAGGAAAAGCCTTTCATTCTTGCTAAATAAAATACATTTTTGTTTGAGAATTTTATGATTGACAGATCTAAATAATGTGCGCTTCACAACAAAAATCTAAAAGAGCTATACTACCCAAATAAATTCAAATTTAAATTAACATTACTGGCAGCATAACTGATCTATTTGTTGGTGCAACAAGAGATAGAAGAAATATACTGTGAGCTAGTGATAAAGAACTCCACTCATTTTCAACTCTAACTTTTTCTTATACGAATTTGATTTGATACTTTACCTATGTTAGTTGGTAATCACTTATTTGGCTAATTGCTTATTTAAATTTCTTTTATGATATGTTACATTTGTATGATCCATTTACTTCAACCACCGCCTCTTCGCTTCAATTCAATCTCCCATTTTTCAACCATTTGGTCTTCAATTACAAGCAATTTCTGAGAAATCAAAATCAAATTCAAGTTGAGCATTGATTCTCTAGAAATCAACTTACTCAAAGTGCAATTTACATCAGTTTTTCATGAGTCAAACTGGAAGGAAGATTATAGAATTTCTATGGAGAGCTAATTTACAAGAAAAAGTAACATCTGATTGAAAGAATAGAGAACAGCAAAGATTAAAAAAAGAAGAAAAGGGTAATCAAATAATTATGCAATAAATTGATTGATTACTGTTAGACTTACCTGTAATTCAAGCATCGATCTCACTTAATCAAGCTGTCCAAAAGAGGTATTGGTTTCTGGACAAAAAGTAATAAAATCTACTGCAGATTCCTTCATTCAATTGTCATGAATTAAATGAGAAAATCAACAAAGGATACTCGGAACCAAGCTTTTGAGATCGATGTAGAGACGAAGACCGAAGCCTCCTCAAGGTTTAGGCAAATCTAACAATGTAAACTAATCTCAAAAGAGCTTCCTCTGACAGCTATTGATTCCTTAAGGGCCTGTTTGGGACAATTTTTTTACTATTTTATTTTTTAGACAACAACACTAATTTTGTTTAACTACTACTTTTTCACTATTTTTTAAAAACTTATGAGCTAAAAAACTATTTTTTGTAACAAGAGTAACTAAGCTACTTTCCCCACATCAACTTCACAACCAACTTCATAAAATGTCGCAGTCGTCAATCTAATCTTAATTCAAGCTAAACATGATTTATTGACTTGGATTAAAACTTGCTTCAATTAAAAAATTGGTTTGATCTCAATTCTATTTTTTAAATATAAATTCTTAATCCAATATATACCCCAAATACAACAGTTGTCAGCATTAATATAATTTTTCTCAATTTTTTGTACCTCTGAAGAAGAATTTCTGGATATGGCAACCAAATGTTTTATCAGAAATGCATTATTTTCATATACAATTCAGCTTTCCGGTTCTTTAAAACAAATTATAAGGCTTCTGACGCAAAAACTATCTCAATCTGATAAAAAAAAGGGTTACGATGCAGGTCTAATGCCTTTACTGAGTAAAACAAAGAACATCATCTCAGAACACTAAAACGTCTCCCTAAGAATCCTGCAAAACCACAAAATCGTACCTAGCCTGTGCTTCTTCTTCGATGGCATCGCTGGACGGCAACTCATACCGGCATAACGGGCAAGTATTCCTCATTAACAGCCACGGAACAATGCAATGTTCATGGTAATGGTGCAAACATGGAAGCTTTTTAACTTTCACTGTGAGCGAGATCTCATCAGTGCAAATTGCACAATGTGTGTTGTTCTGGGCAACATCTTCTGCTGTCAAGAGAATAGAAGGGAGGCTTTCTACGACAGATTTTGCCGCTGGGCGGCCACACTTCATCCACTCAGCACCGCCATGATCAACAAATTGGTCGAATACTTCATAATCTGATGGGTAGTCAAACCCCTCTTGGTCATCGTCGTGGACAGAATCAGCGCCGTTTCTAGTTACCATATTGTTCACAGCAAGGAGAAACTCCCACTCAACGTTTATCCGCTCAAAATCTAGCTCCTCTTCATCCTCCGTAGAGATAGGATTCTCCTCGTCAACGCCCGGGAAAGCCGCTAGGCTCAAGATTTCCCTTTCATCGACCCGCTCAGCTAGATCCTCCCATTCGAAATCCTCGATCGAGTCACTTCTGCTCTCCATGACGGGAAGGCATTCCCAGCGGAAGGAGGTATCGATCTCGTTGCCGAAAGGGTTGTCGCCAATAGCGATCATCTGCTCATCGGTGTCGGTTTCGGAATCCGAATCGACAATCCTGAGGCCCTCTTGCCCGACAGGTCGAGCGCGAGAAAACTGGTTAGATCCTGAGGTATAGCTCCGCATGTCAACAAAGAAATTATCGACGCCGCCATCCGGTAGGGGATCAGCGGGATCTGAAGGTACTAGGGTTTCGGGGTCATTATCTTCGTCGTCGAGCTCCTCGAAGGGGAGAAGGAAGACGTCGGGGGGCACGGAAAGCGACATTGATGGATCAGAGAACTGGGTGGATAGCGAATGCAGAAGAGAGAGAGATGGAGGGAGAGGAGAAAATTGCGAGGAGGAGGTTGGCAAAGAGAGCTCCCAACGCTTTCTCCCTCGGTTCTCGCTAACAAAAGTCAAGTCACGAGAATCTGTTCCTGGGAATATAAAAATCTTAAATTCCATTTATCACATTTTAATATTTTATTTCATTATATTTTTTAAATAATGAGCCACGCATAATTTAAATTTAACAACAATTTTATCTTTTCTTTATTATGTCGAATTAAATTTTCTTCGAAATTTAATAAAAAAATATCATTTCTGATATTTCCTAAGTTTTTGTAGGTATATTTTTATTTTTCTTATTCTAATAGGGTCATCGGAAGGCCATAGTTTTATGTAGGGATGTCAATATTTGACACGACTCAAAAACTCGATCAGAATCCAACCAAAAAATTTTGGGTTCGAGTCAACCCGAACATCAACTGGGTCGGGTTAGGGTTAGTGATTTTGACCGATTTGTAAAATCGAGTTGGGTTCGGGTTAATCCGAAAACCCAAAATCAACCTGATTTGACCCTTCTTTTAATTAATTTATGAGGGTTTTAAAAAATTCTTATGAAATAAGTAAATTGTATTTCCATAAAATAATAAACCATGCTACCCAAATTGAATTAAGATTGATTTATTTTAAATTGATTGAAGTAAATCTTTTATTAATTTGATTTAGGTTTAAATAAATCAAATTAAAAAAATTTAGTAAAACATACCCGAAGCAGGTCGGGTTCGGGTTCGGGTTTGGGTCTGAAAACCAACCCGTTTGCAAAAATGGTCGGATCGAATAGTGCCGGGTCAGGTTCGGGTCGTCAGTTCCGGGTTGGACCCGAACCTGACCCATGACTCGATTCTGACAGCCCTAGTTTTATGTGACCAAACAATCTGAAACGAATTTCTCTAATCTTACTTCTATTGGAGCTACTACAACATTTTCATATATATGTTCATTTTGTATCCTGACTCTAAGAGTAAAGTCACTCATCCACCTAAGCATCCTCATCTCTACAACACTTACCTTAATAATATGCTTTTCTTTTAATGGTCAACACTCTGCATTCCTCCACTTCAACCATCCAACTTGAATTCTACTAATAATATCACCATTTATTTCACCATCAATCTAAACAATATCACACAAAAAGTCTGCTACATAATTTAAATGTAAATGAGGTTTAAATTTAAAACTTCCACAATAAATAAAATTTTTTTTCTTAATCATCCTTAAATTCAATACTAATATTTTTAATCCAAATTAATACTTAAATATTGCATGGAAGAATTTAATTGTATTTAATTAGAAAAAAACAAGAAATTATCCTAATTTGAATCTATTTTAATTGAGCATATTTTCTTGCAACATAGTATTAAAGATAGAAAATAGTTTAATGAGATTTTTCTAACATGTTTTACCTTAGAATGTCTTAAATTTACTTTAAGATTAGTGATATCTCATGATATTAAAAATCACATTAATTTTAACGTAAATCTAATTATTTTGAAGCTCATATCATATAATCTTTACAAGTATCTCTCCTTTTTATCCAATGAGTTTGGCCTTTTTTTATATTTTGTTGTATCAGGGAACTAAAGTTGCCTCAATTCTTGTGGGATTTATATACATACATAAAAATTCTTATGGATTTATAATTCTAACATGCAAATTTTTATAAAGTTTGAAATACAATTTTATTTTTAAACCACATCAATGCATATGCATGAAAAATATATGTTCTACCTTAATTTAACATTAGTAATATTTTTTATATGATTTGAAAGTTCGAGAGATATATAAATAAATATAAAGATTTATGTGTTAGATATGTAAGCATATACAAATTTTATGCTATGTATGTAAATCTGCCTATTTTTTATATTTAATTGAAAAAAAATAGGTTTGCAAGAAAATAAATGGTTTGGTGCTCTTTTATTTTATAGGGGGGAAGTAACTGAAAAAAAAAAGTATTAGGAGATCCTCATAAAAGATAAGACTATGATGGATAACAAAATCCTTAAATCTGCTTTAAGATGAGCATAAGACATTGCAAATTAATGTTAGGATCAAGCAGATAAGTAATAATGTCAGGTAACGCTTCGTTTATAACAGTTTTCTCACTGTTTTCTAAAACAATTTTTTAGTACATTTTTTTTTTAAGTTGCGAAAAAATTGTGATCAAAAGCTATCCCAAACGAAGCCCAAGACAACAAAAATATAAGATGACAATCAAATTGAATGAATCCAAAACCTAATAGACATCCAACACATCTCATCAATGTCATGCCAATTTTCTGCACTAATAAAACGATGTGCAACCAAAGGCATATAACAAAAAGCATGCACAAATCTCTTCACAACAAAATGCGTTCTATACAATCATTTAGGTTTCGTTTGGGATGATTTTTTTATTGCTTTCTAAAACGGAGTTTTAGTACTAAAATAAAAAATTTTGTACTAAAACTCCGTTTTAGAAAGCAGTAAAAAAGCCGTCCCAAACGAAGCCTTAGACTTCGTTTGGGACGACTTTTTTTCCGCTTCTTAAAGTAATTTTTTGTTAAAAAATAAAAAAATTTATATTATAAAGCTACTTTAAGAGACAGAAAGAAAACCATCACAAACGAAGCCTAATGTTCTAAATAACAAGATCCATAAATCATTACCTTCCTTCTCAATGATGGAAAATGCTTAGGAGATTAAACGATTATTTTTATACTTAGCAAGAGCACAGAGTGATCTTCCATCATATTTTTTGAAAAAAATTACCAACCATTTCTATATGGCCCAAAAAGCCTAAAACATACAATGAAATTAATTATTGCCAAATTATTTGAGTTCTATACATAGTGCTAGATAAAGTGCAACATAAATCCTCTATAAATCAGATTTGATTGCTTTTTGCATAGCATCACATACTTTGGTAGTGGATATTTTAATATTAAATTTAGATATTATGCATCTTAAGATTTCTTTTAGTTTTTGATTTATATGACCAATTTAGCTTCATTTGGGTCGACTTTTTTATTGCTTCTAAAGCAACTTTTTAGTACAAGAATTTCTAACTTTTTAGAACTAAAAATTCTTGTCTAAAAAGCTGCGTTAGAAAACAGTAAAAGAACAATCCCAAACAAAACCTTCGTAGTAATTATAAATCTTATTAGCTTTAATCTATATTAAAATATTTTGATGATCATAAATATAATTTAGTTCAGACTAATAATATCTTATTAAAACTTGGTTAAAATCTTTATACCATAACATTATTTTAAGAAATAATAAAATCATTCCAAACAAAGCCTAAGCTTTGTGCAGGTTGGAGAGCAAAAAATTTTAGATATAAATTTGGAAAGAAAGCATGCAGTTCAATAAACTTGCTCTACAATATCTTAAAAATGTGATTTTTTTCAAGTATTTAGATTATCAAGATGGCTATCACACACACACAGAGCAAATTGAGCAAAAATAAATTCAGGCATAAAACAATATAAATTAATAGTACTATATAAATATGGATCAAACTATACAATCACTTAGAACTCAAATTTCTTGAAGTTCTATCCAGATTGTTGAACAGGATGGCACACTCCAAAAAGGGATGAATTGGTGTGATTTTAACAATATTTTTGAAATGTTAAATTTTTCTTTTTATTTATTTTCAAAATAAAAATAAAATTTAAAGTTCACTTATTTAAAAAGTGTAAATAGAAAATATTTTTCTTTTGATCCACTACATTACTCTTTCAATTATTTAAATCAAAACTACTTTTCAAACTTCTCCTTCAAATTTTGTATCACAAGCAAAACTTAGATCACAAGAAATTTCATATCATCACATCAATTTCAAACATGTAAAAAGATGCAATAAAAGTAAAGGAATATAAAGCAAAGAAGATACTAATTGATGCATAACTATTTGATGACAATGGTTTAGGCCCACTCTTTGAGGAGAAATTATTATGTGCGGACGTCGAACACAATTTACTATCCGAAAACCAACCAGAATGCGCCACGTCAGCAGTCCCGAGCGGTACTGAGCTGCGGTATTGAGCAAGGGGCGACATGACACATTTTGTTTGGTCTTTAGACGGCATTCGACGTCCGCACAGAATAATTCGCCCTCTCTGAGACCTCTAGAGAATCCCACTCTCTCATTTTGCTTTCCCAAGACAAAGATGTCTCTCGTCATAAAGGGTAATGGCAAAACCATATTTTAACATCAACTTCAAATCACACAGCTCATCTTAGTCAGTTGGTTGGGAGTTTTGGCTATCAATCAAGAGGTCTTGGGTTTAAGTCATGTATAAGTAATGTGTGTGCGAGTTTATCTTAATTGACCTAAATATCCCCCAAAAAAACATCCAAGATCTAACATAAAGCATAAATAGTAATTCTCAATCAATTTGATTTTTAAACCAATAGGAACAGAAGGTGTAGAGAAAAAATAGATACTCAATTTATTGTATTTTGTAGAAGATTTCATATCTAAAAAATAAGTGCGGTATTTTATACACGAATCTATGGGGTTATGAGTAAATGACTTTTTGCTTGGAGTAGAAAAATGGGTGCAAGATTTCTCCATTACTCGTGAAGGAGAGAGTCTTCTCCGCCTGTTAGTAGAAAAAATGAGAGAAGAGTTAAAATCCTAAGAGAAGAGAGTGGACAAAAAGCCATTGGCATCAAATCATAAATATATTAGCTTAGATATTCTTTATTTTTACTACATCATTCACATATTCCAAATGCTCTGTGATGTCTCAAATATCACTTTAACAAAGACTGCACTGTTCCAAAGAAGACTAATAGTAAAGGTCAAGATAAAAATTACTCTGCAAATATATCTACAAAAGAGTTTTAAAATGATTATCTAATTGTCTCTAAATAATTCTCAATTTCGAGTTATAGATTTATGCGCTTTATTTCATGTATTCTAAATAAGGTGGCATTCAATAATTACACTCAAGGTGATTTAGAGAAAATACAATTCGGACATAATAAGCCCTGCAACATAATAAAACGGGATGATGTTGATATCTGATTGTCAGATGGATCTACTTGAGAACTAAAGAATGTTAGACATGTTCCTTGTATGAAAAGAAATTTTGTTTTTATGAGTCAGCTTGCACACTCAAGCTATGTGACATTAATCACAGGCGATTCATTGAAGATGACAAAATAGGCTATGGTTATAGCTCATTGCAATAGTGAAGGCACATTATATATTATCAAAAAAAGATCAGATTCTATTGTAATTGTTGATTCAATATTAATGGAAGTCATGGTAGAGGATTGACCATATAAGTAGGAAAAATATGCATTCACTTCGCATTAGAGGAAAGCATCCTAATTTATAATTTATATATTTAGATTTTTTGTGAAGACTGCATACACGGCAACCAACAGAGTGTGAGCTTTTCAAAAATTGATTCAAAGGAGAAGTTAACGAAGTTGAAGTTAGTGTATACAAATATATGAGTTCCAACTCTAATTCTTTTTATAGAAATGTCAGCATATTTTGTTAACTTTATTGATTATTACAATAGAAAAGAAAGAGTGCACTTGTTGAAACATAAACCAAATGTATTTGCAGAGCATCTCTTTGTCTATTCTTAAGTGTAGAATGATGCAAAAAGAAAAGTGAGACAATATAAGAGTTTGAGAAGAGATATTTATATAATTTTTCTCATTTTCATAATGAATTCCTAGGTGTAGTGTGACTCCATAGTTTTTTCTATTTTTTCATATTAAATATGCATACTTTTCTACTGTTTGAGAGTAAAACCACGCAAAGAAAAACAAATAAGAAAAGAGACAAACTAGTTGAAAAGAACTATAGGATTTAATGTGAAAAAATCTAAAATCGAAAAAAAAAAAGAAACATGAAACCACACCACATCAAAAAATCTACTATCAAAATGGGAGAGTACAAATCTCATTTTCATACTCTACTTGTCTATATTCTCTTCTCACACTATTCTACATTCAGAACATACAAAGATAATGCACTTCTATTGCACAAAAGGACACAACCGTTCAAGTAAAATAAAAAGAACAAAAATAAAAACTGCTCAGCCTGACTCTCAGCACTGCGACATTGTAGTGCAACACCTCAACGCTACTTATCTGTCTCGCAACGCCATGATGCTGTGAACTAGAGCATTGCGACACCAAGTTCACAACAATGTGGTGTTAAAATTGTAGTGTTGCCGCTCTATGCTCTTTATCTCAAAGGGGTTCCACAATACCTTAGTGCCGCGACACTGTTCAAACAAGAAAGTTTTTTGGGGGGCTTGACCCCTGAGCAAAGGGTGTGTTGCCCCCTTACAACCTCCCAACAGCTTATTATCGAGCTCGATCAATATAATGGAGGTCTAAGTCAACAGTACAACCTTATTGATCAATACAATTCCACACAAAACTAACATACTAGTGAAGAGACAACTATTAAAATAAAAAGACTGGACCTGTACATAAATATCAATCCAAACTAACAGACTTCACATGAAATAAAGCTGCAATACAACGAATCCAAACCACAGAAAAGCAGTACAAGCACTATTATCTGTGCTTTAAATACCACTGACCACTACAAAATACTTGGAAGTTCAAACAATTTCAAAATTCGTATAGGAATATGAAAATGTCTTGTGCAAGTTCACACTGATAAATCATCTTCATACACAATGGAGTTCCATTAAATCACTCTCCTCACATCATCATTATTCCGTTGGAGCTATCTTCTTCTCCAAATTTCTATATCGAACAGCTCATTCTTCAAAGTAGTTTAGAATGAAATCAGAAGAACATCCAACAAAATAAAAATAAAATTTAAGATGTACTGGAATGAAAAAATGGGGAAACCTTTCTTGTTGCATTTACTTGGACGCGTGATGAATCAAATTTCCAAGTCTATTTCACATGCGTGTATACTCGTGATGATAACTCGTGATTTTGAGTTATACTATGCATGTGTTTCATTTGAGACATTATAGTTGTTGAATTCCATATGGTACAGATCAGATGACAATTTATCCCTACGCATAGAATCACAAGATATGAAGGCTTCACTTGGGACGGCTTTCTTGCTGCTTTTTAAAGTAAATTTTTAATAAAAAATAAAAATTTGTATACTAAAAAGTTGTTTTAAGCAGTAAGAAAGTTGTCCCAAACAAAGTCTGGGACGGCTTTCTTACTGTTTTTTAAAGCAATTTTTTAGTATAAAAATTAAAAATTTTGTACTAAAAAACTGCTTTAAAAAATAGTAAGAAAATCGTTTCAAATGAAATCTTAATTACTTGAGTTGTCATTCATGCATGCAAAGCCTTGGTGCAAAAAGACAATCCTTTTACAAGAGGATAACAGTAATGATGAATTGCTGATTGATTTTCGTGCCTTCATGTTTGAGTGATTTACGTTAGGATTTTCATTCAATAATATAGTCAAGATAAGCAGCACAAAATTTTAAAATGCGATTTCAAAGTATTTTTTTTTTTTGAATAAATTAGATCAGATATTTATTACCAATTTCATTATTTCGGATAATTTTAAGCTAAATTTTAAATCTGATTTTGATTTAAAATCTACTACCATAACTCTGTTATAAATATTAATTAGGAAGGCCCGACTGACAAAGTCCTTGAGGGTGAAAACAATGAACTTTGGGTGAGTGCATTGAGATTCAGTGGCTTGTGCAAGGAATTTTGGTTGTTATACTTCATCTGTTTTATAATTGCTTTGGGCATTTCATCATATTCACCTTTAATACGCACTTCTTGGAATAAGTTAGGTGTTTTTCTCCTGACAACTAATATCAAAGCTTGATGTAGAATATGAGATCAATGAAGTTGGTAATAGAGAAGTTTGATAGCCTAAAAAAATTTGAGTTTTGGAGTACCAAGATGTAAGGATTGTTAATCTAGCAAATATTTGTGAAGTCATTATGGAGAGTTCAAATATGCCGAAGATTATAAGTGAAGAAGACAAAATAACGATGGATGAAAAAAACACTATTTACAATCAAATTGACTTTGGTGGGTGAGATATTAATGGAGATTTTTGAAGAAACAACTATGGAGAGGCCATAATTGACATTGAAATCATAGTATATGATCAAAAATTCTCTAATAAACATCATCAAGAGCACATATTATATTTACCACGTATGCAAAAAAGTGCACACATTAAAGCACATCTTAATGAGTTAAATTTTACCGTTAGAGATATAGGACAATTAATGTGGTGACTGATGATGAGAATCAACCTTAATTACTCTTATGCTTTTTACTTCCCTCCTATAAATATTTCTGGGACATTATTACAGGAAAGAAATACAATCAACCAACAAAATAATAAGAACTCACTTATTTCTATGCTGCACTAAGCTTGAAGGTATTGAAGATAATAAGTTGGTTGAGGGATTATTGTTTGTGAAAAATCTTTTGAGAAGAAGCTCACATCTGATCATGGCACAAATAAGTCATATGACAGATTCAAAGATGCGTATTACTTTTATTATAAGAATAAAGAATATAAGAAGAGAGAAGATCATGCTTTGAAGGAGTGGCATGTGAGTGACAACCACAAAAGGATAAGTTAGTAGATGCTAGTGTCGTGTTGTTGCAAATCGGTTAGTTTAGGGTATGTGACTTCCTCTATCTTCTTGTCCGCTGGCCCAACCTGGGCTGGACTTTCTTGCTGGACCGGCAACAACACTACACTCACATACCACTCCTAATTGAATTATTTTTTCAAATTAAGGAGGAAAACATATTAGGAAGGAGGCTGCTTTTGGAGAGAGAGGAAGCTTATTTTAGTTCATAATAGGGTTTATTTTATTGTTATGCAGATTTTATTTTGAATGCTGTAGTTTTTTTTGTGTGAGGGATCCTAGCGGCGTCTAGGATTTGGGAGAGAAAGTCCTCCTCTCGAAAGAGGACTATTGTATCTTGTTTTTGTTATTTGATTTCACAGCAATAAAAAAATCTGTTTTGTGCTGAATTTCTCTTGTTCATTAGCTGTTTTTTGATGCCTAGGCACGTCAAATTGATATCAAAGCGCGCATTCCTGGACAAAGATCTGGGTTTTTGTTTGCTGATTTTTGCAGCAGTCTCCCTTGTCTACCGCTGAAACCTGCTGTTTGGACCGAAATTAGGGTCCTTCTTGCTGATTCCTGCAACGACCTTCCTTGCTGACCGTTGAAACCTGCTGTTTGGACCAAAATCGAGGTCCAGGTTGCTGATTTCAGCAGCGATCTTCATTGTTGAACGCTGAAATCTGCTGTTGGGACCAAAAGCTAGGTCCTTGTTGCTGATTTCTGCAGCGATCATCCTTGCCGTCCACTGAATTTTGCCGTTGAGAGGCCAAAACCACATCAAACTTGTTGTTTTTTGCCAAGAGGACCTTGGTCCGAGTACCAATGGCCAGAAAAAGAGTTGAGGTATTGCAAAAAAGGTTGGAGGGGGAAGTAGGGCAACTATGAGTGGATGTGGGATCAATGAATGAACATATTTCAGCAATAGAAGGAAGATTTGGGAACATGGAGGAAATGATGAAGCGAATGTTGGAGCTCCATACTAAAATGGTTCCGCCAGGAGCATGAAGAAATTAGAAAGTTGACATGCCGAGGGAAGACGGGGAGGTGAAAATTCTAGGAGAGGAGAAGGAGACACCCCACTTGGAGCCTATTCTGAGAAGGGGGATGGGTAGGGAGTATACAGGAATGAGCTATGTTGCACCGATACGGATACGGCGACATGGGTACGACACGATACGGATACAAGACACTTCAATTCTTAAAAGTACAGGATATAGATACGGCGCGGATATGACATTATAATATATAAATCATACATAAAAATTAAGAAAGTAATCAAAGCGTAATATTTGAAATGACAAAAAAAATTGAATTGGCCTCTGATAGACCATCATCAGACTCAATTCCTACGCCACTAGAGCTCATTATCCTACGAATGATCAACACAAATAAAACCACATGAATTAGAAACATAAAAATTTTTAAGTAAAAGTGTAGATATGTCGCAGATATGCCGGGGGTCCAAGGGGGCGCTGCCCCCTAGCGGGGTTCGACCTGAATTTTTATTGTAAGAGTTTTTTTAAAACTTTCTCTAGCTTCTCGGTGCCGCTTGGTACCATTTGGTACCCCTCGGTACCGAGCATTGATAATGAGCATGGTACCGAGCGTTGCGGAGAGGTATTGAGTGGTACCGAGTTCCGGTACCGAGCAGTACCGAGTATCGAGCAGGAGCGGTACCGAGTTTCGATACCCTTTTTTCATTTTTTTTTAATAGGACACGCTTATTCGATACGTGTGTCCGATCAAATTTAAATAATATTTTAATTGGAAACGGCAAAGCCATTTCCGACATGTATCTGTGTCGTATCAGAGGCGTATCCGTATCTGACACGTGTCTGATACAGCATGGCTTGTAAATAGGAGTATCTGTGCTACATATGGAAGGAGGGAATAGGAAGAAGAGAACAAGCGGGCTGAATCTGGATGAAAGAGGGGTTTTGAACGGAGAAGGAAAGAGAGGGAACCGTGGAGGGACCACAATGCTCACACCATGAGTGGAATGGGAGGCGGAAGGGGACATTAGGGCAGAGAAGACCAAAAGATTAGAAAGCTGAAAAAGCCTATATTTGAAGGGGATGACACACATGGTTGGATATATAAGGTGGAAAGATATTTTACAGTGAACGGGTTGACAGAAGATGAGAGGTTGATAGCCACCGCTCTTTATCTGGAAGGGAAGGCCCTGATATGATACCAATGGCGAGAGAAGAGGTACCTAATCCGTTCGAGGGATGGGTTCAAAGAAAGCTTGTTGGAGCGCTTTCAAGCCCAACAAGATGGGGATTACTATGATCAATTCTTTGCCTTGACATAGGATGGCACTGTGATGGAGTATCGGGAAAGATTTGAGCTTTTTTCAGGATGAGTAGGGAGGTTATCAAAGGCAGTGTTGGAAAGCAACTTCATGAGAGGCCTCAAGCTAGAGTTGAGGGAAGCAGTGCGGGTGGAAAAACCCCGTGATCTAGAGAAGTGATTGAGTTGGAAGAAATGATTGAGAATAAGAAATCACTGCATAAGAGTTAGTAAAAGGGGCAGTGGAGGAGGTTCTTATTGTACGACGACCACTTTCCTGACACCTAGGGTGCATACCATACCAATTAAAAGAGAGATGCCAAAATAGGGCAGTGTAAAAGCTAGACTGAGAGGAGATTTCAAGAGGCTGATTGATATTGAATTACAAGACAAGAGAGCTAAAGGCTAGGTTTAAAATGCGATGAGAAATTTACACTAGGACATAGGTGTAAAAATTGCACCTTGTAGGTTCTCATTGTGTGTGATGGGGAAGAGGTGGATGAGGAAGAGGAATCAAAGAAGAAAGAGAATAAAGAGGAGCCTGTGTATTGGAGGTGATTGAAATTTTATTGAACTCTGTAGTGGGATTCACTCCTAATCACACTATAAAAATAAGGGGACATATAGGAGGAGAGACAGTAGCAATTCTGGTGGACAATGGGTGTCACGACCCAACCCAATCGGGACGGATCCTGCTCGCATCGGGTCGTGGCCAAACTCAAACTGACTGAACTGATTCTAGGATCTGGCTTTGGAATTTGCTTTCAGAACTTTCTTCCAAACATACAGACAGAAACAGACGCACACAGAGCTACTATAAACATCAAATGCAGTGGAATAGATCATCTATCTTTTTCTTCCTCAAAACAGAATTATATACAAATACAGCTCATGGCTTTCAGACAGAAAGAAAAACAGAACAGAAAAGCCATGACTGTACAAAAATCAAAAGTACAAAATACCTATAACAGATCCGACTCTGAACTTCTACTCCAAGACTTCCTTCCCTCTCCCAGAACCTGAAAACCACGCAGAAAACAATGATAAGCTACAACAGCTCAGCAAGACATCAAACCTCCAATCAAAATCCTCTGAATCCACATCAAACACATCAGACTAAATCCGTACAGAAATCAGAACAGAATCAGACAGAACAGAACAGAAATCAAATCAACAGAATCGTACCGAGCAAATCAGAACAGAAATCATACAGATCGGTTCAAATCAGAACAGAACAGAAATACATCACATCAAAGCTGACAGAACGTACAGAAATCAGATTAAATTATATCAGATCAGAAGTCATATCAGAACAGACAGAATCGTACGAAAATCATAATCAGAACAAATATTTCAGAACGGATTCCCTGACTCTCATAGAATCTCAATGGATTCTGGCCCCTTATACCTCCCTTCCCAGACACTGACAGAATCTCTCGGATTCTGGCCCCTTATGCCTCCCTTTGTGCTCATGGCACCAGAACAGATGTGCTTATAGCACCAGAACAGAACTTATCATCGGATCCGGAACAGAACAGATTTCCGAGCTCATTTCAGATTTCCTTGACACAGATAGGATCTCACAGGATCCTGACCCCTTATAACTCCCTTTTCATAGCACACAATCATATCATGTCATTTCAGAACAAATCCGGACAATTTCAGAAATCGTACGAAAATCCGGCTGCATAACGGTAGTATACGGAATTTACACAAAAATTCCTAATTTCACAAATTACCAAATTAGCATAGAATATTCACAACAACATTATAAGACTTTTATTCTATAGCCCAGACAATTTTAGACTTCATCAGAAATTACAGTCAAAATAAAACACCGTCGAATCAAAACTATCCGGTCAAAAATCTCCAGAAAATAATCAAAACGTGCACACTCGGCACTTCAATAACATACCAAAAGTTACGCGGTAAAAACTAAACCAGTCGGAAAATACGGACAAAATTCGCTAACGAAAACGAAATCCGGACAGAAAATCCTGTCAAACTCGACGGTTCTGAAAATTGAGAAAGGCGGAATGTGCCTTACCTTGCGTACACCAATTTCTTGAACTGTCTCGACGAACGAAAACGGCCTGGTGTTGTCCAAAAATCACTTTTCCTTCTTTTTCCTTCGTTTTTCTCTCTCCTGGGCTTTTCTCTCTCTTCAAAATATCTCAATTCCTTATATATCCAGACTGATCGTCCTGGACGATCGTACTTCGTTCCGGGACGATTTGGCTCTGGACGAATTTCTTTCAGACGAAATTAATTACCGTCCCTGGACGACTTGGGCTCTGTAAGATTTTCGTCCAGACGAGATTAAATATCGTCCCTGGACGATCGGGCTCTGGAGAATTTTCGTCCAGACGATCCAAATTTCGTCCAGACGAACTGTTCAGGATCCAAATTTCTAGCACAACCTGTACCGATCGTCCTGGGACGATCCAACTTCGTCTCGGACGATCCTGGAGGAAAAATGATCTTTACAATCTCCCCAACTTCAGAAAAATATCGTCCTCGACATTGCCAATCCAAAACTCAGTTAAAAAAGATACGGATATGCTTGCCTCATGTCGGACTCCTTCTCCCAAGTTGCTTCCCGTGCTGTTCGGTGCTTCCACTGAACCTTAACCATCGGAATCTGTTTACTTCTCAACTTACGAACATCGTAAGCTAGAATCAACTCGGGTTCTTCTTTATATCTCAGATTCTCCTGAATATCAACCTTATCAGCAGACACTTTCTTTCCAGAGTCAGATATCCACTTTCTCAAAGTAGATACGTGGAACACATTATGAACATCGGACATCTGATCAGATAACAACAGCCGATAAGCAGATTTACCAATCCTTTCCAGGATTTCAAAAGGTCCAACATACCTTGGACTGAGCTTACTCACCTGGCCAAATCTGCTCACACCTTTCATCGGACTGACTTTGACATACACAAAGTCACCAACTTGAAATTCAACGAACCTGTGCTTCTGATTGTAATATTTTTGCTGTCGATTTTGTGCAATTTTCAATCTTTCTTTAATCAAACTGATTTTCTTAACAGTTTCCTCTACAAAAGTGGCACCCAATTCTTGTCTATCTCCGACCTCAGTCAGAGTCAAAGAAGTTCGGCACTTCCGGCCATACAGAGCTTCATACGGTGCCATACCAATACTGGACTGAAAACTGTTATTATAAGCAAACTCGATCAGCGGAATGTGATCTTCCCAGCTTCCGCCAAAATCCAGAACACACAGCCTCAACAGATCTTCTAGTACCTGAATAGTCCTCTCAGACTGTCCGTCAGTCTGCGGATGAAAAGCTGTACTGAAATGCAACTTCGTACCCAAACCTTGCTGAATACCCTTCCAAAGTCTGGAAGTAAACCATCCATCTCGATCAAAAACAATCACCTTAGGCACACCGTGTAATCTAACAATCTCCTTCACATATACCTGTGCCAATCGATCCACCGGATCGGTCTGCCTGATCGGAAGAAAATGTGCAGACTTCGTCAGTCGATCTACAATCACCCAGATGGCATCGTGCCCTTGTCTTGATCGAGGAAAATCCATAGCAAAATCCATCGTTACCTCCTCCCACTTCCACTCAGGGATAGGCAACGACTGCAAAAATCCTCCTGGTCGCTAATGCTCTGCCTTCACCAACTGACAGGCCTCGCATCTAGCAACAAACTCTTCATATCTCCGTACATCTTGCCACTGCCTGGATGCACAGTATAGCCTGAATAATGAGATTCATATAGAATCTCCTTCCTCAAATCTCCAAACACAGGAATCCACAACCTGTTCTTACAGAAAATAGCACCAGAATCAGAAACTCGGAGTTCAGGCTTCTTACCAGATTCAATCTGAGCAATCAACGTCGAATAATCAGAATCTAACTTCTGGGCTTCCTGAATCCTTTCTTTCAACGAAGACTGAATGCTCAACAGAGTCAAAACTCCAGAATCCAAACCACTGGAGGAAATCACCTTCAACTGCAATCGCTCCATATCACGTATCAGAAAAACATCAGAAGTGAGCTGAATACCTGATAATCCAGAAGATTTCCTGCTCAGAGCATCTGCTACCACATTAGCCTTACCAGGCTGATACTGAATCGTCAGATCATAGTCCTTGATCAATTCAACCCACCTTCTTTGCCTCAAATTCAGATCCTTCTGAGTGAAAATGTACTTCAAGCTCTTGTGATCCGTAAAGATCTCACATCTGATGCCATATAAGTAGTGACGCCAAATCTTCAAAGCAAAAACAACAGCAGCTAATTCCAGATTATGTGTCGGGTAATTCTTCTCATGTGGTTTTAACTGTCTTGAGGCATAAGCAATTACCTGACATCCCAAACCTTTCAGTGAAGCATCACTGAACACCTGAAATCCTTCCGTACCTGATGGAAGTGCTAACATTGGAGCTGAAGTCAAACAATCCTTCAATCTCTAAAAACTAACCTCACACTCCAGTGTCCAAACAAAAGCTACTAACTTCTGAGTCAGTCTCGTCAGAGGCGTAGCAATCTGAGAAAATCCTTTCACAAACTTCCTGTAATATCCAGCCATGCCCAAGAAACTACGTACCTCAAATACCGTAGTAGGCCTTGGCCAATCCGCGACAACCTGAATCTTCTGGGGATCAACAAAAATACCTTCACCGCTAATCACATGCCCCAGAAATGAAATGCTCTTCAGCCAGAATTCACACTTGGAGAACTTAGCATACAACTGATGCCGTCTTAGAGTCTCCAACACAATGCTCAAATGTCTGGCATGATCATCCTCAGAAGCAGAATATACCAGAATATCGTCGATAAAGATGATCACAAACTGATCCAGATACTCCCTGAACACTCTGTTCATCAGATCCATAAAAATAGCAGGTGCATTGGTTACCCCAAAAGGCATAACCAAGAACTCGTAGTGCCCATACCGAGTACTGAAAGCTGTCTTCAACACATCAGCTTCCTTCACCTTCACCTGATAATATCCAGATCTCAAGTCAATCTTCGAAAACACAGAAGAACCAGAAAGCTGATCAAACAAATCGTCAATTCGTAGTAAGGGATACTTGTTCTTGATCGAGACTTTATTCAAATCTCTGTAATCAACACACATACGGAGTGTTCCGTCTTTCTTCTTCACAAACAAAACAGGTGCTCCCCAAGGAGAAACACTAGGACAAACAAATCCTCTATCCACCAACTCCTGAAGCTGAACTTTCAACTCTGAAAGTTCCTTCGGTGCCATCCTGTACGAGGCTTTTGATATCGGAGGTGTACCCGGAAAAACATCGATAGAGAACTCCACATCTCTATCCGGAGTTAAACCAACTCCTCAGGAAATACATCAGCAAACTCTCGTACCACTGGGATATCAGAAACAGAACCAACATCCAGGTTCATATCCCGTACAGAAGCCAAAAAGACTGAACAACCCTTCTTTCACATTCTTCTAACTTCCAGCCCAGAAATCAGACTGGAGAGAATACCTCGTAAGCCTTGGAATACACACCTCTCTCCAGACATAAGCAAGCTCACTTGTTTCTTCAGACAGTCAATCTGAGCCTCATACAGACTCAGTTAATCCATGCCCAAAATCACATCGTACGAAGAAATTGGCAACAAAATCAAACTCGATTTCCACTTCTTGCCAACAATATCAATCTCATAAAAACAAAACTTCCGAGCAATCAAATTATTTCCAGCCGAAAAAATCACAGAAAGAGAAACCGGAAGCAAAATCGAATCCAGATGCAAAGCATCAAAACATCGCTCGGACAGAAAAGAGTGACTAGCTCCAGAATCAAACAAAATACGACAGGGCTGATCAGAAATGTAAATCGTACCTGTCACCACATCTGGAGCATCTCGAGCCTCCTGCTGACTCAGACTGTACACTCGTGGCTGAACTGGAGCTGGAGCTGAAACAACAGAACTACTGGGCTCCCTCTGACTAGCAGTAGGTGGTCTCCGTGACACAGAACTCGAACCACCACCTCTATCAGAAAATCCCCCAGTCACAGGGCGTGGAGGAATAGTCCTTGGTCTTCCTGTTGAACCGGCAGATCTAACAAATCTCTCAGATCGGAACTCAGAACGTCGATCAGATCCAGCCTGTGGACACTCTGCAATCTGATGTCCTGGCTGACCACATCTGAAGCACTGACCAGTCATCCTGTAACACTGGCCAAAATATCGTCGTCCACAACTCTGGCACACAGGTGCCCCACTAACAGATCCAGAACTGGTCGTACTAGTAGCAGTACTAGAATATCCAGACTGTCCACTCCTCCTGGAGTCTCCAGAACCAGAAGCAAATCTCCTCTTGCCAGAGGAACCACTACCAGAAGCATCACCCCCAAACCTCTTCCTACTCGCAGTCCACCGCTGCTGAGTAGCCATCAGATCGTTCTCTATCAGACGAGCTCTCTCCACAAGCTCAAAAAAATCAGAAATATGAAACAGTACCAGGGGTTGCCTCAGACTATCTCGTAGTCCCCTCAGAAAGCGATAGCACTTCTCAGCAGAAGTACTAACCAGCTGCGGAGCATATCGGGCTAAGGCAGTAAACTCTGCCTCGTACTGCATCACCGTCCTGCTCCCCTGAACCAGCCTCAGAAAACTCTCCTGCATCTGCTGTCGTGCATAAGAGGGAACAAACCAAAATCGGAATACCTCAGAAAACTCTTCCCAAGAAATCAAAGAGTTTAACCTGCCCTAAAACTTGGCCTCCTGTTGGCCTACCCACCAGTGCTCAGCTTCCCCATCTAACAGAAATACTGCCAAAGGTACCTTCCTGTCTGACGGACACTGCATGCCGTCAAAAGTCTTCTCTATCCTCCTCAGCCACTCCACAGCTGCTCTGGGCTCAACTGCCCCCTCAAACCTCGGAGGTTTCAACCTCAAAAATATCTGAAGATGTCTATCAATATCCTCAGATCGGACAGTAGAAGCTCTACTGTGAGTCTCGCTCATCATCTGAGCAACCAATGTAGCAAACTGGGAAAGTGTATCTGCACCAACCACTGGGGCTGTACTACCAACTGGTGCTGCCTGACTGGCACTCTGACCATCTGTCATGTCGGGGTCTGACAGATCCATACAGAAAATCCAGAAAATCCAGGAAACTAATCACAAAAATAATACAATAAAAATTTGGACAAACCAAAACTACCCCAGACAGACTCATATCACTTTCTATAGCTCTGTCATACAATCCAAATTCCAAATTCCAAAACCATTGCTCTGATACCACTAAAGCTTGTCACGACCCAACCCGACCGGGACGGATCCCGCTCGCATCGGGTCGTGGCCAAACTCAAACTGACTGAACTGATTCCAGGATCTGGCTTTGAAATTTGCTTTCAGAACTTTCTTCCAAACATACAGACAGAAACAGACGCACACAGAGCTACTATAAACATCAAATGCAGCGGAACAGATCATCTATCTTTTTCTTCCTCAAAATAGAATTATATACAAATACAGCTCATGGCTTTCAGACAGAAAGAAAAACAGAACAGAAAAGTCATGACTGTACAAAAATCAAAAGTACAAAATACCTATAACAGATCCGACTCTGAACTCCTACTCCAAGACTTCCTTCCCTCTCCCAGAACCTGAAAACCACGCAGAAAATAAGGATAAGCTATAACAGCTCAACAAAACATCAAACCTCCAATCAAAATCCTCAAAATCTACATCAAACACATCAGACCAAATCCGTACAAAAATCAGAACAGAATCAGACAGAACAGAACAGAAATCAAATCAACAGAATCGTACCGAGCAAATCAGAACAGAAATCATACAGATTGGATCAAATCAGAACATAACAGAAATAAATCACATCAGAGCTGACAAAACGTACAGAAATCAGATTAAATTATATCAGATCAGAAGTCACATCAGAACAGACAGAATCGTATGGAAATCATAATCAGAACAAATATTTCAGAACGGATTCCCTGACTCTGATAGAATCTCAACGGATTCTGGCCCCTTATACCTCCCTTCCCAGACACTGACAGAATCTCTTGGATTCTGGCCCCTTATGCCTCCCTTTGTGCTCATGGCACCAAAACAGATGTACTTATAGCATCAGAACAGAACTTATCATCGGATCCGGAATAGAACAGATTTCCGAGCTCATTTCAGATTTCCCTGATACAGACAGGATCTCACAGGATCCTGACCCCTTATAACTCCCTTTTCATAGCACACAATCATATCATGTCATTTCAGAACAAATCCGGACATATTCAGAAATCTTACGAAAATCCGGCGGCATAACGGCAGTATACGGAATTTACACAAAAATTCCTAATTTCACAAATTACCAAATTAGCATAGAATATTCCCAACAACATTATAAGACTTTTATTCTACTGCCCAGACAATTTTAGACTTCATCAGAAATTACAGTCAAAATAAAACACCGTCGAATCAAAACTATCCGGTCAAAAATCTCCAGAAAATAATCAAAACGTGCACACTCGGCACTTCAATAACATACCAAAAGTTACGCGGTAAAAACTGAACCAGTCGGAAAATACAGACAAAATTCGCTAACGTAAACGAAATCCGGACAGAAAATCCCGTCAAACTCGACAGTTCTGAAAATTGAGAAAGGAGGAATGTGCCTTACCTTGCGTACACCAATTTCTTGAACTGTCTCGACGAACGAAAACGGCCCGGCGTTGTCCAAAAATCACTTTTCCTTCTTTTTCTTTCGTTTTTCTCTCTCCTAGGCTTTTCTCTCTCTTCAAAATATCTCAATTCCTTATATATCCAGACTGATCGTCCTGGACGATCGTACTTCGTCCCGGGACGATTTGGCTCTGGACGAATTTCGTTCAGACGAAATTAATTTCCGTCCCTGGGCGACTTGGGCTCTGTAAGATTTTCGTCCAGACGAGATTAAATATCGTCCCTGGACAATCGGGTTCTGGAGAATTTTCGTCCAGACGATCCAAATTTCGTCCAGACGAACTGTTCAGGATCCAAATTTCTAGCACAACCTGTACCGATCGTCCTGGGACGATCCAACTTCGTCCCGGACAATCCTGGAGCAAAAATGATCTTTACAATGGGGCTACCTACAACTTCATATTACACCAGGTGGTGAACAAACTGGAACTGAAACTAGTAGACACGATAGGGTTTGGAGTGATGATTGGTACAAGAAAAGTAGAGAGCAGAGAGATATCTCAGGGTTTGGTGGTAGAGTTACAAGGGATCCACATCAAAAAGGATTTCCTTCTATTAGAGTTGGGTATTACTGACTTAATTTTGGATATAAAGTGACTACAGACTTTAGAGGAGATCAAAGAGAACTACAAGGCTTTGACCATGAAGATTCAATTGGAGGGGAGAAGGTGGTAATTAAGAGAGACCCCAGCTTATTTAAGGTAATGGTTTCATTGAAAACCATGATGTGTGCCATATAAGGGGAAGGAGGGGGATTCTTGGTGGAGCTCCAAAGTCTGGAGGGAGGAGAGAGCGAGGGTGAAGAGGACATTACAGACATTGTCTAGCCCTTGCTTCAGTAGTTCAGGAAGGTATTCCAGCTTCCCCAGGAATTGTCACCCCCACAGGAGCACAAGCACTCCATTATTCTAAAGGACGGAGTACCCCCATCAGCGTACAGCCTACCGATACCCCCAAATCCAAAAGGATGAGATTGAGAAGTTTATTCGAGAGATGCTTGAAGCTGAAATCATTAGACCCAGTGTTAGTCCTTTCTCAATGCCTGCATTTTTAGTGAAGAAGAAGGATGGGAGCTGAAGGTTCTGTGTAGACTATCGTGCTTTGAATAAGGAGATGATACTAAACAGGTTCTCCATACTTGTCATCGATGAGCTATTAACTTGAAATCTAAATATTATCAGATCAGGATGCGACCTAGAGACGCTCACAAGACAGCTTTTTGGACGCACGAGGGGAATTATGAGTTTTTGGTGATATTGTTTGGTCTCATTAACACACTGGTAACCTTTTAGTCCCTGATGAACAAGGTATTCCAGACCTAGTTGCGAAGGTTTGTGTTGGTTTTCTTTCATTAGATATTAGTTTACAACAGGTTCGAAGGGGAGCACTTGGAGCACCTAAGAGTTATGATAACGACATTAAGGGAACACTCTTATTTGCCAACAAGAAGAAGTGTTTTTTGCCCCAGCCCAAAGTAGAGTACTTAGGGCATGTGATATCTTAGAAGGGAGTCGCTGCGAATCAGCATAAGATTGAGACTATGCTCAAGTGGCCCATACCCAAGAATCTAAAGGAGCTAAGAGGATTCTTAGGACTCACTAGCTACTATCAAAAATTTGTTAAGGGATACGGCTCAATAGCAGAACCATTGATAAAATAGCTCAAGAAGAACAACATCAAGTGAGGAGAATCAGCAACCCAAGCTTTTGAGGAGTTGAAGAAGGCTATGACTAGTGTACTAATCTTAGCCTTTCCAGATTTTGGCTAGCCTTTCCTTGTGGAGACAGATGCTTTGGATTAGGAGCAGTACTTATGCAGAACCAGAGGCCCGTGGCCTATTCAGTCAAGTGTTAACAACTCGAGTAAGGCTCAAGTTAGTCTATGAGAGGGAGTTGATGACGATTTTGCTAGCCATTCAGAAATGGTGATCGTATCTCCTTGAAAGGCATTTCATTGTCAGAACTGACCAGAGAAGTTTAAAGTATTTGTTAGAACAAAGAATGGTCATTGAGGAGCATCAAAGGTTGCTCTACAAATTATTAGGTTATGACTTTGAAATTCAATACTGACCCAAAGTGGAAAAAAAATAGCATATGGGCTATCTAGGTGCATGGGGGAATCCCAGATGATGGCATTATCTATACACTGGTAGTTAATGGGAGGCACTGAGTAGAGAACATGATGCGGGCCTGAAGAAAATTAGGGAGGAGCTGGCAGGAAATAAGGACAGCCATCCAGGATATTTAGTAGTCGGACATAAGTTGCATCATGAGGCGTGGTTTGTTCTTCCAAATTGCTCTTCTCACATCCCACGCTTATTACAGGAGTTTCATGGGACAGTCATTAGGGGCATTCAAGGGCCCAAAAGAAATATCATCCATTATATGTGAAGCTATACTAGGAGGGGATGCAGAAGGATGTTAAGAAAATGATGGCTAGCCATAATAAATGCCAAAGTCACAAGTATTTGGTTGTCTCCAGGAGGGCTCCTCCAGCATTAACTCTGCCAAAAAAAGGTGTGGGAGGAGGTGACCACGGATTTCATCGAAGGGATACCTAAGTCAGAAGATTACATGACGGTACTGGTGGTAGTGGACCGGTTAAGTGAATATGTCAATTTCATCCCCCTTCGCCACCCCTATACAACAATATAAGTAGCAACAATTTTTATGAGGGAAGTGGTAAAACTTCATGGAATGTCGGAAGCAATTATATTAAATTGGTACAAGATTTTTCTAAGCCAGTCTGGAAGGAATTATTCAAAATGCAGGGACGGCCCTAAAAAGAAACATTGTTTATCATCCTCAGACGGACGGACAGATAGAGGTAGTCAATCGTAGTATGGAGACCTATTTGCGGTGCTTTATATCAGAAACACCCAAGTTGTGGGCCAAATGGTTGGCTTGGACAAAGTAGTGGTATAATATATCTTATCATTCAGCATCGCAGACTACACCGTTCAAAGTGTTGTACGGACGAGATCCGCCTCGCTTAATATATTATGAGCAAGGCGATACAGCGGTGGCTTCGGTAGAACAATACTTGGAGGTCAGAGACAAGATCTTAGAGGAGATGAAGGTACATTTGTTGAGGCCTTAACAAATTATGAAGAAGAAGGAAAATGCACATAGGAGAGACATACAATTTGAGATGGGAAACAAGATTTACTTAAAGCTTCGCCCCTACAAATAGAAAATCCTGGCATGAAGAAGGAATGATAAGTTATCCCCCCCCCAAAATATATTTTAGACTATATGAGATTGTAGAGCATATAGGGGTCATGGCTCATCGCCTACAGTTACCACCATCGGCAACCATCCATCCAATATTTCATGTGTCCCAATTGTGACGGGTAATATGAGAGCACATTCCTCCCTCGACACTTCCCCCAACCTTGACAAAAGACATGAAGGTGTTGTTGGAACCACTAGATGTCGCAGGAGTGCAACCGAAAGCTAAGAAGTCTTGGTCAGGTGGAAGGGTCAGCCAAAGCACGATGCCATATGGGAGTCCTACCATGAGGGTTTTAAAAGATTGTTATGAAATAAGTAAATTTTATTTCCAAAAAATAATAAATCATGTTGTCCAAATTGAATTAAGATTGGTTTATTTTAAATTGATTGAAGTAAATATTACCTTAATTTGATTTAGGTTTAAATAAATCGAATTAAATAAAAAAATTTAGTAAAACATACCCGAAGCGGGTCGAGTTCGGGTTCAAAAAACCAACCCGTTTGCAAAAATTGAATAGTGTCAGATCAGTTCCAGGTTGGACCTGAGCCCGTCCCATGACCCGATTTTGACAACCCTAGTTTTATGTGATCAAACCATCTAAAGGCGACTTTCTCTAATCTTATCTTCTACTGGAGCTACTCCAACCTTTTCACATATATGCTCATTTTATATCCTCACTCTAAGAGTAAAGTCACTCATCCATCTAAGCATCGTCATCTCTACAACACTTAACTTAATATTATTCTTCTCTTTTAATGGTCAACACTGTGGGCTCCAAAAATTCGCGCCCCGGCCTCCCCTGCGTAGGAGAGTTTTAACGATGTTCCAGGTCAAATTTTCAGAAGGCAGATGAACTTTGGGATAAAGTACTACCCAGAGATTTCGCCCTCATTTTGTGAGGACTTTATAATCTGGTTCTAGGTTTCCCATAGGCGCAAGCACCTATGGTTAATTACCCCTCCCGATCACGAGACAGCACTTTCGATTAAGGCTAGTCACTAAGTAGATACGAAATACCTAACATATAGTGGCAGCAAATGAAATTGGAATTATAAATTTATTATTTTTTATACTTAAAGCGGATGGTGGGGGGAATGATGATGAACCCGATCAAGATCCCATGGTTCCGTCATCCCGGGCCATCGTGGTCCCTAGTCTACTTAGTCAGAGGAGGTAGTCGACCCAACCTGACAGAAGGATCCTTGTCGGCAGCCATGGGTTGCTTCGTTCAAGGGTACCTTGTAGACTTGGGGTGGATGCTTGTTTAAGGAGACAAATTTTAGTCAACCTTAGCTAACAGAAAGCTTTATGCCTTATTGAGTGCACCCTATGATTCATTACTCAAGGGGCTTTTAACCATTGGAGAACATACGGGCTTTGACCGTGACCGTAATATAGTGGTGCTATTTTGCAGCAAAACCACCCGGTCAGAGGGCACATGCCACGTCCCCGTTGGCGAGAAATCATTTGAGAATGAATCACAGTGATACATTCAATTAGACATTTTGCTCTTTGTGGGCAAAAGTTATTTTGCAATTTATCATCCTTAACAAACGTTTGCGGATGATGGATGAATTTTTGCTTTAAGTTTCAAATAATAAATTTTATTTGAATATTTTAAAATTGATCAAGATTTTGTTCCAAATAAGCATGTTTTGAAGTCCCCTTCGGTTGAGATTAGCTTTCAACACGGCCATCATCGGAGCGAATTTGAAGTTATTTGAAAATAGTTGTATTTCATAAGCATTTGGAAATAATTGAAGGTATAGAATCCCCTCCGGTTGATATCAACATTCAATACGGCCATCATCGGGGATGAATTAGAGTCATTTGAAATTTTTATATTTTGTAGAAATTTGAGGGCATTTAAATAGTTGATCCCCTCCGGTTGATACAAACTTTCAACACGGCCATCATCGGGGATTATATAGCACGTATATTAGGCTTTTAAAATTTAATTTGCATGCTTCTTGATGTGGTGACTTGCTTCCCTAAGCGAGAGCACTCTTCTCGGGGCAGTCGCTTGCTTCCCAAGGCTGCTACACGCATTTTAGAGGTGTCGACATTCTGCTTGATGCATTATATTGAAATTGAGAAACTTATTTTTGAATGCAGAAAGGGGCATTAAACGTCTTCTGTCCGCTTGTAAAAGTGGTGCGGATCCGGTGGCATTTTTGAATTTCTCTAATTTTGATCATACTTATGGAAATGGTTGTACATTTATCCAAATAGCTATATGCTTCTCAAGATAGAACTTTGAGATTGAACAAATACATATCAAAACTGCTCTTCATGTATCTTTGAGGCAATTACTACTTCACCTTATAATCATTTTTCCTCTGTATGATAATCCACTAAGGTGTAAGTTGACAGAGATTAGGTATAAATTTTTTTTTACACGCCAAGTCCATAGCTTAAAAGAATCAACATAATCTCTCAAGTATGTTAACTATATTAGTTAGCAACACTTTCAATCTAGGTATTTTGGTCCAATTGACTAATACTTTGATCATTGGAATATTTAGACACTAGCATAAATAGATAATTTTGATGTCGAAGCATCACCCCCTTTAATTGAATATTTTTTGAAAAATTTCTCAGCAAGTGTCTTTGTGAACAACTTGGAGTCATACTATATATCATAGATATTTGGACCAATAGTAAATAAAACACAAGATGAAAATTTCTCTTTAGAAAGATTATGTATACTTTCTAGTAACAAGAACCTGCTTCTCAAGATATACCCATCCAATTTAGTATTAGCCATTGCATATGCTTGAGATTCAACTTTTTCTAAGTTAGTAACCTTGGTCACTCCATTAATATCAAACATTAGAAGAAGTTCACCATATGAATGTAGCATGCATTCTTTAATAACTTTTCATTTCCCATAATTTTTTTTTTGTAAACAAAACATTGCATAATTTATCTTGTCCTTTCTAATAAAGTCAAAAGCCATTTTAAATGCATTATCTATACTTCCATCATATATGATTCACACTTAATTGATGAAGAAATGGTTGGCTGCTTCCCTTTTTTTTTCTTTTTTTTTAAACATCAAAGCTGCTGGGAACATAAACCATATGTTATAATAAAATTTGTTTGTCACTTTATCTTTATGAACATGTTGCCAGAGAATTTCCCATACCACAATGATTCAATAGGCATAACAAAGAAACGTCTTCATCCAAAATAATTTGACATTTATTTATTTGATTTTATATTTATATTAATAATTCAATTCAAGCTCAAGTATTCTTTAAAATTTATTTAATTTGAGTTCAATAAATCTTCAAAAAGTATTTAAGTTGAGTCAAAGAAATATCTCAAATTTATCTTGTTTGAGCTTAAGAAATATCAAATTATTTTATTCAGGTTTTTGTCGTCAAATTTTTGGCAGCATCCCGGCGTCTCCCCCGCGTTGGGGGCATCTATGGACAACTGGGCCATCCCACCACGCTACTCTAGCGTGTATGGTAGGTGTCGGGGGACACCGAGCCGTATATCTTTTCATCTCACCACGCTACAAGAGCGTGTATGAGGCCTTCAAAAGTACCCGTAAAAGAACACCCGCGTCGCTCCCCACCACGCTACAAGAGCGTGTATAGGGCTCGCCGTATGCGTCGCACCGGGCTCCCTCCTACCGTGCTACGAGAGCGCGTATAGGTGGTCCGCCGGTTCGTCGCAAACGCCGAAAATGAGATTTGAGATGTTAAGAGTTTGGCAAACAATATACCTTGACGAGCGAGCAAGGCGACAACGACAGAGATTTGTGGCGAGGCTGGTTTTTTTTTTTTTTTTTATTTCTTTTCTGATGATTTTTATAGAAATATATTTATATCTATAAATAGAAAGGAAAATAAAGATTAGAAAGAAAAAGTGGAGAGTTGGATTATTGTTTACAGAAAATGGGAAAGAGGTGTGTAGGATTGGTGAACAGCAAGAGGAAGGAATGTTGGCGACTTGAGCTGTAGAAGCTAGGGGTTGGATTCCTTTGTGAGGTTCGGCTGCTCAGGAATATGAGAGAGTGAGAGGAGACGGCCAGCTAATAGAATGAGCAAGTGATATATGTGTGAATGATAGAATAACGTGTATAATAGATTTACATTTTTTTTAATCTCCTATTCAGCGGTGGGATACATGCAAGCCAACACATAGGTAGATGAATTTGGCCCTTGCTGTAGCAGAAGACACATGGATTTAAAGGTGTCATACAACATATTGAATCAAGTGGGTGTGGCTACATGCAGGAGAACATGTGTTTTATTATATAATCAAATATAGAAATATAATATCATAGTGTTATGAAGAGATTTATGCAAGAATAAAATAAAATTTTATTTTATAAAGTAAAAGATGTCCATAACGTAATTTGAAAGATTTCATAGTGGAATTTGGACACATGCATAAAAAAAAAATTTAGATTACTATCTTTATATATTAAATAATATTTATAATAACATATAATATGGTTTAGAAACTTAAGTATGAAATTTATACAAGATAAGGATTATTTATTATTTTTTTTTAATAATTAACAGCAGTAAATATAGTAATTAATATTTACAAAATGTATTTAATATATGACTTTATATATATAATATCAGCCTTTGCTATTTTTTTTTTTTTTTGTTATTGTGCATTTCATTTTTCATGTCATCGTCGTCGTCGTCTCGTAACTCATGCCAAAATTTTATACTTCGCACGCCGAATATCCAAATAATATCGCAGTCATTTACCAATGTTTTTCGACGTTCAAAACATAATGGAGAAATTCCTTTTGCAAGCGAACGCTGTTTAGGCAATGTTGACTACGTCTGTAGTCCATCGTGTTTGATCGTTTTCATTCAATTTGATTACGAGGGATCCCTCCTTGGTTAGATTCGATGCTCTAAACTCATCGACGAAGCTTGCTTAACAAGCGGAGGCCAATTGGATAGTGTTTTGCTAGCGTCGCATACACTAACACATTGTCGCTCGATCAAGTCACATACGAACAACTTCTATTTGAAACTTTTGATGTCCTGAATACATCGATGTGATTTATTTTGTAATCGGACAAAGATTTAATCATTTCATTATAATCGAGACACTCCGATCTTCGTTTTGAGCTGTCTTATTTATCAATATCGATTAACATATCATTTTCTCGCATTAACCATGCCATATAAGTAGAGGTCAACAAACACTTTGCACCATAAAAGCATTGCAGGTATCACTACCATCTTATAGAATTTTCTCTTATGTTTGAGTAGTACTTTCTATCACACAACAAGCCTGCTACATTCCTCCACTTCAACCATTCAATTTGAATTCTATTAATAATATTCCCATCTATTTCATCATCACTCTAAACAATATCACACAACAAGCCCGCTGTATAATTTAAATGTAAATGAGATTTAAATTCAAAACTTCCACAATAACTAACATTTTTCTACAAAATGATCCTTTTTTTAATCAAAATTAATACTTAAAAATTGCATCGTAGAATTTAATTATATTTAATGAGAAAAAAAACAATAAAATATCCTAATTTGAATCTATTTTTAAATGAGCTTACTTTCTTGCAACAAAGTATTAAAGAGAGAAAAAAATTTCATGAGATTATTCTAACATGTTTTACCTTAGAAAGGGTTTTAGAGGTCTTAAATTTACTTTAAGATTAGTGATATCTTATGATATTAAAAATCAGATTAATTTTAACATAAATCTAATGACTTTGAAGCCCATATCATAATATCTTTACAAGTATCTCTCCTTTTTATCCAATGAGTTTGGCCTTTTTTTATATTTTGTTGTATGAGGGAACTTGTCTAATGTGACAAGTTGCCTCAATTCTTGAGGGATTTATATACCTACATAAAAATTATTATGGATTGATATAATTCTAAAATACAAATATTTATAAAGATTGAAATACAACTTTATTTTTCAAATCACATCAATATGCATGAAAAATATAATTTAACATTAGTAATATTTCTTATATGATTTGAAAGTTTGATAGTTATATAAATAAATATAAAGATTTATATGTTTGTTATGTAAGTACATACAAATTTTGTGTTATGTATGTAAATATACCTATTTTTTATATTTAATAATTGAAAATAAATAGGTTTGCAAGTAAATAAATGGTTTAGTGCTTTTTTATTTTATAAGGGAAAGTAATTGGGAAAAAAAGGGTTAGGATTATAATCGGCGGGTGACAGAGGTCGGAGGAACCGTATTCGGGCGACGGTGGTCGGGGAGACCGTAGTTTAGAGATGGCAGTCGAAAAGACCGTAGTCGGCAGGCGATGGAGGTCGGAAATACCATAGTCAGGCAACGGTGGTTGGAAGGACCTTAGTCCGGTAATGGTGGTCGGAGAGACCATAGTCGGTGGACGATTGATGTCGGAAAGATCATAATTGGGCGACAATGGTCGGAAGGATCGTTGTCGGCGGGCGACCGATGTTCGAAGAACCATAGTTGGATGACATTTGTCGGAAGGACCGTAGTCAGGAAACGGTGGTTAGAAGTACCATAGTAGGATGACGATGGTTAGAATGACCATAGTCGGCAAGCGACAAAGGTCGAAAAGACCGTAATCGATGACGGTGGTTAGAAGGACCGTAGTCAACAAGCAACGGAGGTTGGATAGACTTTAGTTAGGCGATGGTGGTCGGAAGGACCGTAGTCAGCAGGCGACGAAGGTCAAAAAGACCATAGTCGGGCAACAATGATTGGAAGGTTCGTTTTCGGGCAATTGAGGTTGGAAGGACCATAGTCGGCAGACGATGTTGGTGTCCAGGCAAAAGTCCGGCAACGGTCGGTAGTCGGGCGAAAGTCCGATGATAGTCGGTGGTCGGGCAGAAGTGCGACGACAATCAATGGTCGGGCGGTGGTCGAGGAGGAGCTTGGTGGCAAAAGAGATCTCAAATTTCTCTTCATTTCCTTTCTTCTTTTCTTCTTGCTTAGTCACCCTCTTCAGTGAAGAATGAGAGGTCTATTTATAATTTTTTAGGAGTGGTATGACCAATAAAAAGGGAGAAGATCAAAGGCATGTTGGAGTATTTCAAATGGACGACTGATATCGACTCCTTTGATCATAGACCGTTTATCAAATATTTAAGTGCTTTAATAATGTCAGTATTCGGCAATCTTGAGCTCGTTGGATTCGTCTCGTCGAGTCACTCGATTCGATTACAAGCATGTCACATTTGAATATCATTTGGTCATCTAATTTATACTTGAAACCTTCTAAATGTGCTTCATGCCCTTGATTTGAACCCATTTGAGCTCGGATTGGGTCGAATTTGGTGTCGTTGAATTCGTCTTTTCAAGACTTCAGTTTGATTATAAATTTGCTAAAATCGGAGTTCGGACGGTCCCAGATTTAATTTCGAAAGTTTCCAATTTAAATATGCCTCGAGATTCATGCCCAATCATAAAAATTGTTTGATGACATATCAAGGATAAACCACAAAATCAAGCATACAAGTCTTGTTGTAAGTAATTTCTTAGAGGAAGATACTGGTTTATGCAATCATATAAGAAACTTTAACTAATTTTGACCTTTTCTATTACTTAAAGGGGAAAAACAGCAGCATTCCGTGATTCTTTGACTTGTCTATCCCACTTCATTGGCAATTTCTTCATCCGAGGAGACGCATCAAGCTAGACCATTGCCCTAAGAGCACAGCAATTCATCCGTAGAACAACCTAGCATGGAC
Organism: Dendrobium nobile; assembly: GCA_022539455.1. Taxonomy (NCBI): domain Eukaryota; kingdom Viridiplantae; phylum Streptophyta; class Magnoliopsida; order Asparagales; family Orchidaceae; genus Dendrobium; species Dendrobium nobile. The sequence continues at coordinate 16,683,182 of CM039727.1, forward strand.
GTTCGAGCTACTTCAAAGACTGAAATCAAAGGGATAATTTATTAAAGCAAAAATTCAAATTACAAGATTTGCGAAAATTGTATTGTGTAATAAATGATTCTCTGGACCGAAAATCCGCTACCTATCGAGATAGAGAAAAAATAGAAAAAGTATTATCAGCCATGATCCTCGGAAACAAGCGAGCATTAAACACATGATTTCAATATCAATGAGAAATTTAAGGTACGTATAAGGAGTAGAATAAGGAGCCGTTCAGCCACCATTGATTCAATAAAATAATAATAAATGGATAATTTCTCCAATGCCGCTATGAATAAAAAACAGTCTCACAAGAAGTGCTGACTGAACTTACTTCACATCGAAGATCTAAGCTCTTCATTGTAGACTAGTGGGCTCCAAGAAGGATTCTGTGGAAGAAAAGTATCCTGCCAAGGAAAAAATGCAGGGAAACTCCACCTCAAGAAAAATAAGCTTAATCGAGAACTAGCATAATAAAAAAACTATGCAAACGCCCTATTTGAGGGTTTTTCACGAGAAGACAAGTGAGACAAGTGGTGCTCATAAGGTGCTCGACAGGATGTCTAATAAGAAATAAAGGGAACGAGGGATCACCGAGATGTAGGAACAGGTGGGTATAACGAGCATGGAGCGGCTTTGGGCATGGGAGAAGGCGGCAACGCAGAGGTGTTTGGCGAGACCCATCCCCCTTTTGCTCCTTGGCACGTAGGTGTGTAACATGTCCATCACCGTCCTATCCCCCTTTCCTTCTTCCTCCACAGAAGGCGATTCGGCACTAACTTCGCCTTTGCGTTCGGCGGCGGCCGCTGGGTGTATGAGCCGATACTCGAGAAAGGCCGCCTTGTCTTCTGTCTCGAACCTCTGCATATTTTCATTCCAAATAATCGCAGGTGGTTCCATGGCTTCGGCTGCCTACAGCTCCCGTGATCTCACTCCACTCTCGCCCCTTCGCCCTCTCGCTTTCCCTCTCTATTTGTCTCAACCCCTCCCTTGCAGCATAATAGAATTAAAAAATAAAATGTATAAAATAATTAATATAAACTTTTAATTATATTTATTTAAATATAAATATAAATTACATATTTATTCAAACATATACATTATGGTACATAAAATTAAAATTTTCAAAATAATGTGTTATAAAAATACATGTGAATTACAAAGTAAATGAATCATTTGATTTTAATTATTGATTAGAATGATTAAATAACTAAATTTGGGCCTAAATTACATGATAATAAATGCATGTTTAAAAAGTATATGGAGATTATATAAATATTTTCAAAGAAAAAAATAAAATTTAATTACTAAGCATTTATTAAAATATCACTGTTTTTTGTTAGATTTATCAATTTATTTTCTATATTTAGTTTTTTTTTTTCTCATCTCGCATGAGACTCAATCGATAAAATTTTATAGCAATGTCATGCATTTTTTATAGTTTAAGATAAGTTGAAGCAATTCAATCTTTCATTATTTCATACATATATATATATAATAATTTATCGCCATAGGAGTTCATGACGGAATCATTGATGATTGCTCCCACACAAGCCACCAATCTAGTTGATGACTTATGTTCCTCTTGGGATAACTTTTTTATTATTTTTTAGCACAAAAATTTAAAAAAAAAATATACTAAAAATTTACTTTAAGAAGCAGTAAGAAAGTCATCCCAAATGAAGTCTTAACCTAGCAAGCTTCATCTCAAACTCCTCTTCTCGTTGACATGCTACTATTCCTTTCGATGATTAATTATTCTGTGCGGACGCCGCGAACATTCTCCGAAGACCAACCAAAATGCGCAAACGTCACCCTTCGCTCCGTACTGCTGACGTGGCGGGTGCATGGTGGTTGGTCTCCAGACGGCATTCTGCATCCGGTCTTCACACAGAATAATTTCTCCCTTTCGATACCTACTCCAAGTGAACTCCCATCATGAACTATGCTTCTCCTTTACATGCCGCTAGTCTCATTTATACATTATCCTAATAAGAGATGAATATCGACTCATCTTCTCCTTCATATGCCACCAATATTGTCAATTTCAACCCCTAGTGAGTTGATGTAGCAAACTTCTCTTCTCCTTCGCACTCTGATGCTCCCAACAATGCCTTGATAGAGTGATGAACAACAAACCATCATAAGAACATTGTGTGAAGCAAGGCTTGAACTAGATTGAACAAGTATCATAGGGCTTCAACTTCAACATATGCAGATTTTACATCTTAAATATATATAAACTTTTATTAAGATTGTTAAGAGTATTGTTGTTTGGAGTGGCGACAAACACAATTTTAGAACTATGGATTACTTGGTTGAATGGCACATCCTTTGATTCTAAAATAGAGATTCAAATTTTTAAACTTTCACTAAAAATAAAATAAAATAAAAATTATAGAATATTATATTTGTGTTGAGATTCTTAAAAATCGAACCAACTATATAATCTTCATCTATGGTCGATCTTGGTAAACTCTTAAAATATAAAGAACAAAAGAAATGCCCAAATAAAATTTTATGAGTACTTAACATTACTTTTAAAAAATAAAAAGATAATTTTTTTCTGAGTAAAATTTTAACTATATAAGCATTTTAGTTTGATATGCTATCCCAACAACTAATAATTTAACCAAACAGATAATAAATTATTTCCCAATTTCAAAGAACATACTAACAATATAATTAACTTCAGCTGGAACAGCTTTTAAACCTACTTTCTAGCCAAACAATGCCTTCAAATGTATGAAAGTTGTGTACAGATTACGAAGACATATAAGTTTATTTAATTATTAAGCTTATTTAAGACTTCGTTTATGACGGTTTTCTTACAACTTAAAGCAGACTAAAAAACTACTCTAAGAAGCAGTGAGAAAGTCGTCCCAAACGAAGCCTTAGCTAAATAGGTCCATAAAATTTAAACTCTGCTTTTCTTTCTACCAAACTCTTGGGTGTTGAATTGAAATGTTGGAATTTCTTGAGCCTAAGGGTGTAAAAGAGTCGAGTCGAGCTCGAGTGTCAAATACCCAGCTCGAGCCTGACTCGATAAAGCTAGGAAAAAAAAGCTCATCGAACTACTCGAGCAGCATTTCGAGCTCAGTCCGTTCGTCGTGCCAGTGTCTACTTCGTCACCAGCTTCTCACGTCGCCAGCTTGAGTCATAGAGCTGTGGGCTGTTCGAGCTCGGTAAGCCGTCAAACTCGAAATCATGTTCAAGCTCAACTCGCGAGCTCGATAAGCACGACTCGTCGAGCCTATTACCGAGTCGAGCTCGAGTCAACTCGCGCGCCGGCTTGACTCGGTTGCACCTCTACTTGAGCCTGAATTAAAACTGGCTACATAAAGAAAAAGCAAATTAAAAAAATATGCTATACCATGCACCACTGGTTCACTAATGATTTAAATTCGCTAATGCTTGTTATAAAGAAACTAGTCAATGACAATTTTATTTCATAAACAGAGTTTCTAGCGACACCAAAATCATAAGAGATGTTGCTTTACTCCCAATTCTGCTATCCAGAGGGTCAATCTCTAATCCTGTTTGGTTGAATTTTATTACAAGAGTCCATTTGAGATAGTTTTCATACTGCTTTCAAAAACAACTTTTTTATATTTTTGAACTAAAAAATTTTGTGCTAAAAAATGACTTCATAAAACAATAAGAAAACAGCTCCAAACGAAGCCTTAATGTAGCTGTGGATTTTCAGTAGAGCATTGGCGACTAGCATACAATTAACTGACCAAGGATTCGCTTTTTATAATACAAAAGTTACTTTTCATATTTTTACTTTTAGGATTACTTGTTGATTTGACCATAATCATCAGTTAACATTAGAAATCCCTCATGACTCTTCATCTCCCATGCATTATGATAACAAAATTTCGACTGTAACATCTCTTGTTTCTTTCTTCCTCTTCTTCTCCTCTCAAATTTCGTTTAATATTGGGTTGGGTATGATGTCGAAGACCACTCGATTATATTGAGAATTAAAATTTTGTTAGGGACAACTTTTGTATTGCTTTCTACAATAACTTTTTAGTACAATTTTTTTTTAAAAAAGTGGCAAAACAATAGTGATAAAAAAATTGTCTCAAATGAAGCCTAATATGGCAGATTTTTCGAAGGGATGTGGCAGGTGTTTCTTGAGGCAAGCCGCGTAAAGTATTACATGTAAATCTATGCCTGGACTGGCGTAAAGTATTACATGTAAATCTATGCCTGGACTGGCCGGTCCAGGAGTGTCATTTTGACGAATCGGAGCTGCACGAACCAACCCCCTCCCTCTCCTTCTCCCGGATCGCGACCAGCCGCACTGCAGCAACCTTTTCGCGCCTCATCTCCTTTCCAATCACGTAAATAACGCAATTCATCAACCTCATTCAATTTTTTCCCGCTCCCAACCTTCCCTCTTGCCATTTAACCAAATAGGAAGCTAGGACATCACTTATTCTCCTCTTTTCTCCCTCTTAGCAGCCTTGCTTGGTGTAACTCTTGTATATACATGTTCTCTTTATGAATACAAAACAGTTTTTTTTATCCCTTAATTGCCGAGGTGTACCGTCTTCCGGACCCAGGGTGTGACATTACAATATATGCATTAGTAACTAACTTTATAGCTAGATACACTCTTAATTAGTTACAATCTTGTAAATTAACTAATCCAACTAACTAGAAGATCTAGATTAACAACAGAGAGCTAGTAACATTTCAGTCTTAATGCATTGGAAGGAAGAGAATTGAAACGGAAATCTCCCATATCTCATGATATTATAACCATTCAACTCAAGAGCCAAACCCATGGCTATAGTTTGTTTCATCACAGTAAACATTAGAAAAACAATCAACTGATAAATTTAAATAGTATGAACTGTGATCGAAACATTATAACAAAATCACAAGACTTGGTCACTACTGTCAAAACAATGCTACAACTCTTTTATTGATAAAATTTTCAAATGTATTATTTATGAAAGAGTTTTATTCAACAATGACACTCCAAAAGACAAACAACAAGCAGACAAGCAGCTCTCAATAGCATAATTAATCAATAAAGCATTACAAATGATAGATCACAAAGCAGGAATCACTCTTGATATTACGCAAGAATACAGCCAAAAGAAAACATGATATTTGATCAAAATAACTACTAGCTCTTTCAACATAAATAGCATCAAGGGAAAGTAAGGTAAGGCCAACAAACTTGTGTTCTCTTAATCTGCACGAGATTGACCAGCCCGAGAAGAGAGAATGATGCCGACAATGAGACCGTAGAGGGCAAGAGCTTCAGCAAAAATAAGAATAAGAATCATGCCTACAAAGAGTTTTGGCTGCTGAGCATTAGCCCTGTCAATGAACATCACAACGACATGAAACCATTCAAAATAGTCAGCATTAAACAATAAATACAATTTGTAGTTCTGAGCTTTAATTTGATTTGGAACTTTAGAGAGATCTGATAGAACTTGAGTTGCAAAATTCGGAATCCAAGAAAATAGCCCAAAAATAGTGGAAGAAAAGAAGATTGCTTGGATGAAAATACTCACAAACACTTCCTTTAGTCAAATATCAAAAGACTTACAAGTTTCCACGGATACAATGCTCCCAATTCGAGAAGGGAAGCTTTCTCCCAAGCCCTAGAGAAAAAGAAACCTAAAACAGCCACCAAACAAGATGCCTCCAAAATAAACCCTAACTCCCCTTAAACCCCCACATGATCCCCCCCAAAATACCCTAAATACCCCTAGGGCAAACAAAATTCCCTCCCTTATTCATTTGGTGGGCCCCTTGGGCCCACCCGCCCTCCTTCTTCCCCTTCGGCCGACCGCCCAGGCAGGCGGGTTCTCCGCCTGCAGTAAACAAGAACCGGCCCTTTTTGGGCCGGTGTTGAAGGTGGATGGACCGGCTGGTCCGGTCCATCATCACTCCCCGCCCAAAGATTAACCTTGTCCTCAAGGTTGAAAGCGGGAAACTGGGCTTGTATGCTCTCATAAGCCTCCCAAGTAGCGTCATGTGTTGGTAGATCTTTCCACTCAATCAACACTTCTTTCCCTCCTTCCTCAGTGTGACGAACCCCTTGCAATGAAGAAGGCTCTAATAAGCTTGTACCCTCTTCAGACAGTGTTGGCGGCAGGGGATTGACTGGTACAGAATCTCCCTTGAACTTCTTTAACTGGGACACATGAAAGACTGGATGAATAGTGGTCGTGGGTGGTAACTTCAAGCGATAAGCTACCTTCCCGATCTTTTGGTCCACCTCATAGGGGCCATAATACCTTGGGGCCAACTTCACACTTAGCCTTCTTGCTAAAGTATTTTGCCTGTAAGGCCTCAACTTCAAGTATACAAATTCCCCAATCTCAAAATGAACATCCTTTCTATGATGATCTGCTGCCTGCTTCATGATGTTCTGTGCTCGTAACAAGTGTTTCTTCAGCTCCCCCAAAATCTCATCCCTTTCAGATAATTGTTGCTCCACCAGAGACACGGATGTAGAATGAGACTTGTATGGCATCAGGGTTGGAGGATCCCTTCCATAAAGCACCTTGAAAGGTGTGACCTGTGCCGCTTTGTGAAATGAAGTGTTATACCAATATTCAGCCCACGGTAGCCACCTTACCCAATGCTTGGGCTTTTCCCCCGCAAAACATCTAAGGTAAGTCTCCACACTTCTATTGACTACCTCAGATTGCCCATCTGTCTGTGGGTGGTAGGCAGAACTGCGCTTCAAAAGTGTCCCTTGTAACTTGAACATCTCCTTCCAAAAGTGACTCAGGAACACTTTATCTCTGTCAGAGACTATCGACTCAGGAAAGCCATGAAGCCTGACAATCTCTCTGATGAAAACTGCTGCAACGGTAGGGGCATTAAAAGGGTGTCTCAATGGTATGAAATGAGCATACTTACTAAGCCGGTCAACTACCACTAGAATGACAGTGTAGCCGTCTGACTTGGGTAAGCCTTCGATGAAGTCCATAGTCACCTCCGACCAAACCTGATCAGGTAACTCAAGTGGCTGCAACAGTCCTCCAGGGGCACATGCTTGGTACTTGTTCCTCTGACAAGTATCACACCGGGCCACCATTTCCTCCACATCTTTCCTCATCCCCTTCCAGTATATCTCTCTAGCCAATCTCTGATAAGTCTTCTGCCCTCCTGAATGTCCTCCAATAGCACTGGCATGAAACTCCTGGAGTATCAGTGGAATATGGGAAGAGGTCCTAGGCAAAACCAACCTCCCTTTATGTAGCAACAGCTGATCCTCCACTGTATATCCTGCTGATATTTCTTCCCCCTTCCTTATGGCCTCTCTGAAGCTCCCCAATTCTTCACTAGTCATATTTTCAGTCCTCAATTTCCCCCAATCCACTAACTGAGGCACAGATGTAGCAATAAGTTGTGAGCACTCCACCTTCCTGGATAAGGCGTCAGCAGCTTTATTCTCCAATCCTGGCTTGTACTGAATCTCAAAATCATAGCCCAACAATTTGGAGAGCCATCTTTGATGCTCCTCTGTCACCATGCGTTGCTCCAACAAGTATTTTAGACTCCTTTGATCAGTCCTCACAAGGAATCTTCTACCCAACAAGTACGGTCGCCACTTCTGGATGGCCTTAACAATGGCCATCAGTTCTCTTTCATAGACAGATTTGAGCCTTGCCCTCCCTGATAATACCTGACTGTAGAAAGCAATGGGTCGCCCTTGCTGCATGAGGACCGCTCCTAACCCCAAACCAGATGCGTCAGTTTCCACCACCATCTGCTGCTTGAAATCCGGTAATGCTAACACTGGGGCACTAACCATAGCTCTTTTCAAAGCCTCCATAGCGCTATCTGCCTCCGGCCCCCAATTGAAGCTGTCTTTCTTCAACTGTTCAGTGAGTGGAGCTGCAATAGATCCATACCCCTTTATGAACTTCCTGTAGTATCCTGTGAGTCCTAAGAAGCCCCGGAGAGCCCGAAGGTTCTTAGGAGTTGGCCAGCTCGTCATGGCCTCCACCTTGGAAGGGTCAGCTGCCACCCCTTCTTCTGAGATAATGTGCCCCAAATATTCCACACTTCTTTGAGCAAAAGAGCACTTTTTTTGATTGACATACAACTGATGATGTTGTAAAGTGTTCAAAACCTTCCTCAAGTGCTCCAAGTGCTCCTGTAGGGACCTGCTATAGATCAGAATGTCATCAAAAAACACTAGAACAAACCTCCTCAACATGGGTTGAAACACTTGGTTCATCAGGGCCTGGAATGTAGAAGGAGCATTGGTGAGCCCAAAAGGCATCACCAAGAACTCATAGTGTCCTTCATGAGTCCTGAAAGCAGTCTTGGGGATGTCCTCCCTCCTCATCCGGATCTGATGATATCCGGACTTCAAATCAAGTTTGGAGAACATTGTAGCACCCCCCAACTCATCAAGAAGCTCATCAATAACGGGAATTGGAAACTTGTCTAGAACAGTCTCCTTATTGAGAGCCCGATAATCAACACAAAATCGCCAACTACCGTCCTTCTTCTTGACCAAAAGTACGGGGCTCGAAAAAGGGCTCACGCTCGGCTGGATAACCCCCGCTTCCATCATTTCCCTGACTAGCTTCTCAATCTCCTCCTTTTGAGCATGAGGATATCGATAGGGCCGCACACTAACTGGATCTGCTCCTCCTTTCAGTACAATGGCGTGCTCCTTGCTTCTCTATGGGGGTAGCCCTGCTGGCATCTGAAAAACTGGGGTGAACTCTTCCAACAGCTCTCCCACCTCTTCTGGAATGTTCTGCTGCTCCCCTGGCTCACTACCCTCCAATCGCCATAACTCTATCAGAAACCCTTCCCCCTCACTCCTAAGGGACTTGAGAATAGTCTTCAGAGCCACCTTAGACCGGCATAATTTTGGGTCCCCATGCAATGTAACTCGATGCTCTCCTTCACCATATTCCAACCTCAAGGTCTTCCAGTTGACCTTCATCTCCCCCAAGGTTTGTAACCACTGAATGCCTAAAATAACATCAGTATTACCCAGCTCGAGCACCAAAAAATCCTGGGTGATATCTTCCCCCTGTATGGAGAGAGTAACCCCGCTGCATCTTCCCGCACACTGCTCCCTCTGACCGGTCCCCAAAGAGACTCCCACTCCTCTCCCTTGGATCATGTGAATGCCCAACTCTTCCACTAATCTGCAAGCTATAAAGTTGTGGGTGGCCCCACTGTCTATCAGCACTGTGACTGTAAAGCTCCCGATCCTCCCTTCCATCTTCATGGTAGAATGTGCTGTCAACCCTGCCACTGAATTGAGGGAGACTTCAATCATGTCAAGATGTAGGTGATCTACACCTTCTTCTTCCCCTCCTAGCTCTTCCTCAATCTCCTCCTCCTCGGGGTCTTCTACCAATAGGACTTGGAGTAATTTGTCCTTGCACTTATGCCCTGGCCCAAATTTCTCATCACACCTGTAACAGAGCCCCTTGGCTCTTTTATCCTTCAGCTCTGCCTCAGTGAGCCGCCTGAACTCCCCCTTGGCCGGTGCACTCCGATCCCTCTCCTTCTGTCCTTCTCCTCCTGCCCCCAAGTAAGCACCCTTGGCTCCTCCCGTAGGATTTGCCACCTTCTGTCCCCCTCCAAAGAAAGTAGGCTTGCGGTATTGATCAGAAGACAATCTATCCTCTATCAGCTCAGCCATCTCCAAAGTCTCCCTCAGACTCCTTGGCTTGGTCGCTCTAACTGCTGATCGAATGTGGGGCTTCAAACCCTTCATGAAGTTTCCCTCAAGCACCTCATCCGTCATCCCACGAAGTCTACTGGACAGCAACTCGAACCTGTCCCTATAAGCAGATACTGTACCCGTCTGAGTCAGTGCGAAGAACTGCTCATGATGAGTTCCCTCCCTTGGTGGTCTGAAGCGGTCTAGGCACATCTCCCTAAACTCTGCCCAACATCTGAATCTCTGCCTTTCTTCCGTCCACTGATACCAAGCAAGGGCTCTTGCCTCCAAACATAAAGGTACCGCCAAAAGTTTCTCCTCATCTGTCATCCCCATCGCTGTGAAGTATCTTTCTGCCTTGAAGATCCACCCATAAGCATCCTCTCCTTCAAAGATTGGAAGCTTCAACTTCCTCATTCCCCATTCTCCTCTCCCGTTTACCCTGCCGTTGCCCATACCTCCTTGCCCATATCTCCCCTCTGGTTGCCTCTCCCATGGCCGTGGGTCCACCCCACGACTCTCCCTTCTTTCCCAAGCTGGAGGCGCCACCGGATCCCCCCTTGCATAACCAGCCGACCCCCAATGAGGCTCCCTAGGGTCGGCCTCCCCTCTGCCTCGATACGATCCTCCTCCCCACTGATTGTAAGGCATGCTTCCCCCCTCCCTTCCTTGGACAAATTGATCTGGATGATTCTGAGTATAGCTTGCCCTAGCGTCTCCCATAAATCCGGCGGTGGAGTAGTCCTCCCCTCCATGGTTTGGGCCATACCTGCCCCCCCTTGGGCCGGCGGACCTAGCATCCCCTCCATGGTCGACAATGTCAATGGCCTCCTTCCCTTTTGCATTAGGTCCCTCACGAACCCTACTACCTCCTTCACCATCAACCGGCGGTGCAATAGGATTAGGGTTAACCGAACCCCCCATGTTGTGTTGGCCCGCCACCATTTGTTTGATCATCTCTTGTAACCCTAACATTTGAGTCTTCAACTCCTCTACTCCATCAAGCTTTTCATCAACGGAAGCAAATTTCGCCTTAAGGGCGGTGAACTCCACTTCCCACTCTCCAACTTTCTCTTCAATAGATTCAATCCTTCGCGTACCCATCCCTTCCTTGTGGATCTAGCGCTCTGATACCACTTTGATAGAACTTGAGTTGCAAAATTCGGAATCCAAGAAAATAGCCCAAAAATAGTGGAAGAAAAGAAGATTGCTTGGATGAAAACACTCACAAACACTTCCTTTAGTCAAATATCAAAAGACTTACAAGTTTCCACGGATACAATGCTCCCAATTCGAGAAGGGAAGCTTTCTCCCAAGCCCTAGAGAAAAAGAAACCTAAAACAGCCACCAAACAAGATGCCTCCAAAATAAACCCTAACTCCCCTTAAACCCCCACATGATCCCCCCCAAAATACCCTAAATACCCCTAGGGCAAACAAAATTCCCTCCCTTATTCATTTGGTGGGCCCCTTGGGCCCCCCCGCCCTCCTTCTTCCCCTTCGGCCGACCGCCCAGGCAGGCGGGTTCTCCGCCTGCAGTAAACAAGAACCGGCCCTTTTTGGGCCGGTGTTGAAGGTGGATGGACCGGCTGGTCCGGTCCATCAAGATCTAAACGCATAACAAAATGAATACTTTGCAGACAGCATTTCATATTGATAAAAAAATATCATGCATCATGAAAACGATGAATGGAACATTATACAATGTGTGGCACAGAAGGTGTTCTACTGCTATGCTGATGACTGACAAATCAAATTTTCCTTATACATGTTAATGTTAGTTTGGCTTGTTCTTCCCAATAGATCATATAGGTAGATGTGCTCTTTCATTGGGCAAATTATTCTGTGCGGACGCCGAACGCCGTCCAGAGACCAACCAGAATGCGCCGCGTCACCCCACTCGGTACCGTGGCTCGGTACCGCGCTCGGTACTGCTGACATAGCGCTTCCTGGTTGGTCTCTGGATGTTGAACTGCGTTCAGCGTCCGCACGTAATAATTTCTCCTTTCATTGTATTTTATTTGGCATATAGGAAAAATGAAGTAGCAGTGATACAAACTATTGTATTTCAACTAGATGTAATCAATACATTTAAATGTTGAGATTACAAGACTAGGAGCTGATTTCATTTGATATGCCATCACGTCATGGATAAGATTGCATGTAGTTAAAGTTTAATAATAATCTGTATCTTTATCTCTATCACCATGCGCATCAATCTGTTCAGTTTTCATTGCATGGAAATAAACAAACATACGGGAAAAAAAAAACTGAAGTTTGACAATGCGTTTAGGCATCCTGGGATGGAGCCTTAGGCACTCATTAGGGAGCTTTAGCATGTTTTCTAACACGAGCTTCAATACTCTAATGGCTAGTTAAAGATAAGGAGGGCATAAGGTCATTTATAAATTCAATTCTATAAAATAAGTTAGAGAACCAAACAGAATATCACTTGAGCCAAAGGTATTTGGTCTATACTCTTAGTTTCAAAGGATCAAAAACCCTTCATTATCATATCTAAAACTTTAACGTTGCCATAAAAAAACCACGTTATCTTATTGCAGCACCATTAAGGATCATCAAGGCGAATAATATTAAAATACACCGACAGCATCCAGTGATGGCATAACATTAGTTCCCACGCCATTTTAGCTACATAACCAACAAATAAGACAGACACTATGAGCTGAAAGCAGAATCCCTTAATGAAGACCATCTCATGAGTTCACAGGAGCAATAACAAAAAGAAAACGATAGCACGAAGGCTACTAAACCAATCACACTTCAGCTATTTTAACTAATCATCATGACAAAGAAAGTATTTTTTCATCTTGTTCTACTTTCTGCCAAGAAAAAAAAAATACCACTGGAACCTTTAACCAAGAAAGGTATAATATATCTACTATCCCAAATTATGGGAACTCAAGAAAGAAACAAGCAGCTCATTGAAAATTTCAAGAATCACATCAATAGAGACATGCTGTCTCTGAATATGTAGACACACGGTCCAAACAAATACTTGACGCACAAACAATAACCTAAAAAAATGAGAAAATAATTAAAATAATCCCTCAACTCTTTGTGAGGGACCAAAATAGTCCCCAACTCTTTTAAATGAGACCTTTGAAATGTGACTTTTTTTGTCCTAACATCCGATGTTGGAGCTAATAGTGTTAAATATAAGGGTATTTTGGTCATATTTTAATTAAACAATTATTAAATTTAATTTTCAAATAATTATAATTTTTCTAAAAAAATTATTAAACATTTCTTTAATAAAAAAGTTAATAATAATTTTAGTTTTAATTCCAATAATTTTAATCAAATTGTATAAAATATGATATTTATTGAATTAGAGAAATCAAAAGCAAATAGATGTCATTTTCAACTTAGTCACACATATTTTTACCAATCATATTTTATAAAATCTGACTAAAATTTTTAAAATTAAAATTAAAATTATTATTAAAATTTTTTTATTAAAGAAACGTTTAATAAAATTTTTTGAAAAAATTATAATTACTTGAAAATTACATTTAATAAAAGTTTAATTAAAAAATAACCAAAATACAATTATATTTAACATCATTAACTCAAATATTGGATTTTAGGACCAAAAAGGTCTAATTTTAAATAATTGAGAGATCAACTTGGTCCCTCAAAAGAGTTGGGGACCATTTTGATCCCTTATAAATTGAGTGACCACTTTGGTCCTTTTCTCTAAAAAAATTAAAACACAACTAATCTTCTTTTGATAATACTAAAAGATATATTTATTAGGTTAATAAACTTCAGTTCCATGCACAATGATATTTAGTAAACCATAAAAATCAAGTATACCTTAATTTCAAAAAAAAAATCAAACTTAAGTAATTAATTATTTGAAAAGACGCAAAACAACCATTGCAAGTCCATACACTGTAATGAACAAAAGTTGAAAATTAATTTTAGATCGATTGATAGCTACTCATGGAACTTATACCAAATTTAATGTAATCAATTCAAATTAAATGATTTATTAGATTTCTCTCATTCCTTAGAAAGGAGATGCCATAATCAAATCATATTGAGACATGAAGTAGGTAGGGGCCTCCTAGGACATCAACAATGACTTATCACAACTTACCCCAATTGTCGTATATTGGAAAAAGGTTGACTAGAATGCCCTCTCAAGTGATGACTGCGAGACCAATGGTGATAAAAAGTGGGAAGGGTTTACAAAAAACGATTAGAATTATCACATGGAAATTAGGGACTTTAAATGGATGGACGGAAGATTAATGAAGATGATGATAGATGAAAAATATCATAAATTTGCAAGAAACTAGATGAAAAAAGAAGAGATTAAAAGTTATGGCATTTTAATAAAGTTAACAATAGCAATGACTTGATAATAGCAGATAGAGAATTTGCAAGTTAAAATTATTGAGGCAGATAAATTTAGTGATAAAGCTATCATGATTAATGTTAACTATCACTAGGAACCTTAAAAATATAGTTATTGCCAAGGCTTCCTCAAGCTTGGTGTTAGAAAAACTTATTCCTAAAAAAGATGGATGAGTTATTACAACTTAAATAAAAGGAAGAGATGATAACTATTGCTAGTTAAGTAAAAATATATTTTTTAGTAGCGTAAACTAAGGATTCATAATGCAAACTAAGAGAAAAAAATTATGATGTGAGAAATTATATTTGAATATGTGGTTGCAAAAGATCTTGTAACAATGAATATACTTTAAAAAATAAGAAGAGCACTTAATTATTTTCAAAAGTGTAGCCATCAAATCACAAATAGATTTTCTTTAAAAAGAATAATCTTTTGCAAAAACTATAATGAGGTTATGAAGAAAAAAAATTTATCTTAAAAGTATGAAAAAAGAAATAAAAAAATAACTACCCAAAGATAATGTTGGAACTTAAAGGATGATATATAATTAACTTTCAAGATAAGTCTTCATGAGACTCAAACTTGAAGTCTATAATTAAAACAAATTAGATGTGCAATAAAAAAAACTAATTAGGTCATGAAGATTGCAATAAAGATTTTAGTAGAGTCCAAAAATAGATCGTAAAAAAGATACCAAGCAGTGGACTGAAAAAGAAAAAAAAAAGCATAATTAAGATAAATAAATTGTGCTTTTAAAGAAATAATAACAACAACAACAAACCTTTATCCTACTAAATCGGATCTGCAATATGAATCATTTTTCTCCATTTTCTCTATTTTAAGAGAATGATAAAAAAAAATTTATAGAAGCTTATAGATGTAGCAGAAGGCCTAGCTTCAAGCATAAATATGATCAAGAATGTGGATATATTAAAAATTATGATTTATAGAAGTTAGAAGTCCTGCAAATAGGGCAGTAAAAAAGAAAACAAAAATAAAACAAAACTATAGCTTGTGATAATCTATATAACTGGATTGGTACCACTAACAAAGAAAGAAAAAATGATGTATATAAAATAGCTAGGACAAAAGATAAGAGCTCAAGAGATTTTGATCGTTGGATGCAATAGAGAAAATTGGTAAGTTGAAATTGCTGTATAATACAAACTTGAGAAATATTATAAGTAGTTGTGAATGACCAAAAATTTTTAATCAGAATAGGATTAAATTAATGATCAACATTGAGTTCATATATATATATTATTTTTTATAGAGATACTTACAATGAATATTCAAAGTGAGGTGCTTGGTGCGTACTTTTCAAGGATGGCATTTCTAATCAATGGGATATTTGCTAAAATAAGTAGGAAACTAAAATAAGTGAAAAAGAGCTTAGATGATAGAAAACTCAAAATTTTAGAACAAAAATCGAGCATGCAATATGCAAGTTTAGTAGGTTGGATATTAACAATAATCAATCAATATTATTAGAAAATAGAAAAACACAGTATTTTGATGGATCACAAGTGTGAGGTTATGTATAATGGAGATGGGCAGCAGAAATAATCCTTTCCCTCAACCGCATTCATTAATTTTGTGTGTAATACTCGAAACAGAATCTAACTGGTGAATTATTTCTAGTTGGAGGTTGATAAGTTGGCTGATAAGTTGGCGACTTATTAAGTTCAACACATCTTTAATGATGTTGATGTTGGTGGTTAGGACGAGTTTTTATTTTGTTGAGTTGAAGTCTTTTTGATAATGATTTGATCGATATTGATGATGTAGCATGTATCTCTGACAACTTCCAAATATCTACAATTGGAACTCTCAATATTGTTATATTCTTCTGCAATTATCTTATTGTTGTCTAGTTATAATATTTTCGCCAACATTTTTGATTGCTTCATTCTGAGAGCATAACTGAATATTTGTCTCTAAAAACTTGAGTAGGTTCAACTAAGGTGACTACATGCTCGAAACCTTTAACATTTAATATCTCATGGAAATAGATAATAAATCTCTGTAAAGATTCATCGTGTTCTTGCCTAATCTTCAAAAGAGCTTGAGAATACTTCAATAGCTTTTAGGCACTTATAAATTGTGTGATATATAGTCGCTTGAATTCTATAAAATTTGTGATACTTCCAAATGAAAATCTTAAGAACCATCTTAGTGGTGTTTTTTAAAATGTTATCAAAAATAGTTAACATTATATTGCATCATCAATGCAAGGGCCAACTCAAAGTATGCTACATGGTCAATTGGATTTGACTATCTCTTAAATTTTGTTTGACGGTATGTCTCGGCAAGTTCTTTGAAGAATGCATTTGTCAATTACGGTCACCACCTCTTCGCCCTTTGAGGTGGGATTGTTTCATTATTGTTTTTTTGGGGAAAAGATTTCGTCATTTGCTTGAGTTGAAGTTAATGCCTATAGTCTGGGTGGTTGTTGTTGAATGATAGAATCTAAGGATCCATTTTCTGGAATTTCTATCAGTACCATATTCTTGGAATATGCTCCAAAACTCCTAGAATGATTCAAGTGAATCTTTCCTCCATTTGATCTAGTTGCTTCGAAATAATGAAGTGTTGTTATTCTTCATGTGTTGTCTCTTCTCTAGCTAGCATTTGGATGATCCATTGCTTGGTTTCTTTCTTTAGGCGTCTTCGACATTCACAGCACACTTAAGAATGTTGGGTCCAAATTTATTAATAGATGACACCACAACCTTACTAATAAAAAAGACTAAATAACAAGATAACAACTAGAGAGAGAATCTAGAATGAGAAGCTTCAGGATTTCACTAAACTAAGGAAAGTATAAGATTTGAGCACAAATGATTTTAGGCCCATGCTCTCTATCTCTCTCTTTGACCCCTTATTTATAGGTTTAGATCAAGATTAAATGCTATAGTAAAAGCTACATTTGAGCTATACAAATAGGAAAGTATATAACAAGGCTTAATTATTTGACGCAAAATGCATGTAGCCAAAAAAATATATATATATAAAGTGTTTAATCAAAGCTGACTCCAGGACAAACTCCTATTCGACTTGACTGAACGCTAGCAAGTAGCTTCAAAGCTTAGAAGAATTATACTGATGATTAGAGCAAACAATCTTCAACGAGTATCCTTGAGTAAGTAGCTTCAGGTATGTATCGTTAAGTTGTTTCATCTAGTCAGCCCTTTCAGCTGAGTTTACTAAGACTGCAACTAGAAAGATGACTTAAGCAGATAACTCTGAAGCGCGTGTACATGATGTTTGGGCTTTTAAGTAAATTGTTGAAATGTAGAATTTAGGAGATGTACACTATTTCTTCTTACCGTGCCTCTTATACTCCTTCATTTAATTATTAAATTTTGAAAATATCTGCGAAATTATTTACAAGAATTTAACCATATTAACATCCATCATGCCAAATTGATTCCAATATTTGACACCTCTAGAATTTACAAAATCTTACCAGAATTATATCTTACTTCAGCCAAACAACCCTGAGTCCGACGCATAGATAAGGATAAACTGAAAAACTTGCATGACGAAGAGAAACAAAAAGTCCTGCAGTAGTTAGAAATTTACCTCACACCAGCATCACCGACGATCCCAATAGCCATGCCAGCTGATAGACCAGCAAGGCCACATGCAAGGCCGGAAGATAGGTGAGCGTATCCGTCAAAAAGGTAATAAGACTTGGCCTTGGGATTAATTCCCGTGCTAATAATCACCGCAATAATCAATCCGTAAATACCGAGAACACCAGCCATGACCACGGGCACAATTGACTTCATAACAAGCTCCGGCCGCATGACCCCCATCGAGGCCACGCCTACGCCGCTCTTCGCCGTCCCGTAGGCCGCCCCCATACCTGAAACCGAAGATCCCAATCACAAAACGATGGGAAAAACAATTAACCTAGCAGAAGAACTGAACAAAGATCAGTAACAGATTACAGGAGAACACAAGCGCTGCTGCGGCACCGAGGAACCCGAAGAAGGGAGCAGTTTCATCGCCGCTAAATCCAACCATCTTCTCAGAAATCCCTGATCCTCGAAACCCCTTAACTTCAAATTTTGAGCTCTTCCGATTTCTACCCCGTTTAACGCGATGAAGAAGAGGAGAACAGCAGAAGAACCAAGCTGAGATTTATACGGACCAGAAGAGAAAGAGAGCCAAGATGCGATATTTGGTTAATGATTTGCCAGCGGTGATCTGTTATTTTATCACATGCCGATAATTTATAATTTTCGCGATTTAAAAAAATCATCTAAATTTTATTATTTATTATATATATTACCCAAACTTACATAACTAAATAAAAATATCATTTAAAAGTCTTCATTGTTTTTTAGATTGTAATTATAATTTTTTTAACTATTGTGTTGTTAAATTTTTGTTAGATTTCAAAGAATTTTACATTGAAAAGGTAATTTTTGCAACTAAGCGACTAACATATGAGAATTGTAAAAAGTTATAATGATATATTTCAAATACTCTTATCAACTTTCAAAAAAATTATTTTCTATATTGTGAATTAGTGTGTGTCATGTGTCACAATCCAACTCAATATTATCCATAGACAGGACATGTCATAATGTATTGAATGGTAACAAGTCAAGCTCAAAATCAAAATTTTGAAAAAATTTTAGATTTTTTTAAGAGGTTTTTACATATCTAACACCTAAAAGTTCTCTATTTACTTATTAAACATGTAAACTTTTATTTTTACTGTTATACCACCGTAGTACTTACTCCCTCATCAAACCTAGCACTCCGTCTACCCCCGTCAAAGCCAAGTCGCAAAAACAACTTTTCACGCGTGGGAAAAAACCAGGAACAGCTCACGCATTTCTTGCCGCAATGCCGCTCTCTCGCAGGCGACATTTTCCCGTCCGACTCCGGTGCAAACATCCCGCCGTAGCTAATATACGAATACATCTCCAAAATCATTTCAAGTTCTGTTTCTCATTTCAAGTTCTCTCGCATGCGTCATTTTCCTGTCTGACTTCGGTGCAAACATCCCGCCGGAGCTAATATACGAATACATCTCCAAAATAATTTCAAGTTCTATTTCTCATTTCAAGTTCTGTTTCTCCAGCCGGTGCAAACATCGCATTTGCTCATTTGAATGTTTTTTTACGGGTATACAATCTGCATAATGCCTTCTCAATTGTTACTTGCTTTACTCTGTTGTTACTTACTTTACTCTGCACATACATTAGTTATAAAGGATGAAAATGCTATAACTTTAGGGCTGATTAGGAAGTACTTTAGGAATAAGGAGCAAAACACAAAAAATTAGGGCTGCTTAGGAAGTACTTTACAAAGAGAAGAAGAACAGAGAGGAGGAAAAGAGAGAGTTCACCTTGCTATGGAAGGAGATCCGTTGCTATGGAAGGAGATCCGGAGGCTAGAGCAAGTCGGCGGTGTCGACTATGACTGGCGACCGGCGGAAGAGAGAAGAAATGGAGTTTCTTGCGAAGAAATAGCAATGTTGAAGGTTTGCGGGAGGGTTTTCACAAACTGGAAGACGGAATAGTAACGGAATGGTATTTTAGAGAGCAAAATAGGTTTTAGGTGGTATGAGTGTAAATATGCAAGTTTAAGTGTTACATGAGTAAATAAAGAATTTTTAAGTGTTAGGTATGTAAAAAACCCTTTTTTTAATTAAACAGACGACAGAGCTTCTAATTAACTTTCCATAGACATAAAAATAAACTCATCAAAAAATGTATATTATTTTCATTTATTATCAAAATGTTTATATAATAATTATACATTACAGTGCATGGTTACAAATTAAAACATAACAAATAAATAATTAAATAGCCTTTATTGTATAAATATTAAAAAATACATTTATAGATTTGGACAAATCAGAACCTGGAACTACTACTCAATAAACACTTTTCTCTTTTCCTGACCTGAAACATAATGCAATCACCCAAAACAAATTTTCTCTCTCTCTAAAAACTCTCCCTCTCACTCTCTAAATGTTTACTAAGAGCCGTTTGATTTAATAACAAGTGGATTTTATTAGTTTATAAAAAATTGATCTAGCTTTACGACGCTTGACCCTACAGCGTCACAGCTCTCTCCATTGGAGAGCGCAACACCTCAGTGCCGTATCATTAATTATTTATCCAAAAAATATTGAAGAGCTCAATGTCGTGATGTCGCCAACCTAAATTCACGATGCACCCAAGGAAAAATTCTAGATTTTCATGCATGCACACAGACCCTTGAGATTTACTTCAGAATAGTCTCAAAAACTCACATGCACACAAAATACTCACAGATACATGCACAAGACATGAATGTAAAAATTTCACTTCATTATTCTTGTCAGACTAATTCATAAGATGTACAATTGCATCTTGCTTCACTAGGTATTACATCATAGATAAAAAGACTTCCTACTCATAGATCCACCATGAAATTAACCTTATCAGATATATAATGAATGTTGAGTCATAATTTTTGATAAACTCCAACCATCTCCTATACTTAGGTTAAATTCTTTTTAAGTAAAAATGTAATTCAAGCTCTAATTGTAAGTATAAATATTGTATCTCTCACCATACAGAAGATCTTTTGAGCTAAATTAATGATTGTCAACTCTAAATCATGAGTACGATAATTCTTCTCATATGTTTTTAACTATTTTGATGCATATATAACACTTTAATATGCTACATTAACACATAATCTAAACATCTCAAAAAAGCATCATTAAACACCTAGAATCTGTCAATACTAAATGATATTGTCAATATTGGTGTTGACACCAAGAAACTCTAGAACCTCTTAAAACTATTCTCATAATCTATTATCTAGTCAAATTATATTTAATGGAAAATTCATTATATTATCAATGCCCTTTTGATGATAGGAGGACTTATTCATGGAATTTACAGTAGGACTACCCATGAATATTAGAGGATATGATATCATATTAATTATTGTTGATAGATCTTAAAAGATGGTAGATATCTTATATTATTCCAAAATCAATAATCCATCTCATGCTGTAAGGCTATTATCTAAGGAAATAATTAGATTATATGACTTTCCTTTAACTGTAATATTTGATAGAAATGTTAGGTTTATATCTTATTTTTTAGGAGTTTAGAAGTTATTTGGAATCAAGTTAACTTTCCTTCAACCCTCTATCACCATTCTAAGGCACTTTATTTAAATATTATATCTATTATTTTTTCTATTTTATTCAGTGATTGAATCTCTACAACCACTATTTTTTTAGTAGAATAATTTTACAATTATAGTAAATAGTAGTAGTTGATTGCTAGAAAGCATACTTCTCCATGGGTTCGACACTCTACTTTATCACTTTATTACTTTATTTGGCTTGTATACTTGTGTATATTAAGTGAGATTTATTATTTTTTATATATCAAAGAAAACATAAGCATTATTTAGGAGAGATAGAGCCTTAAATATTTTTATAATTCAAAAGTGCTCTCCACAACCCTCATCAAGTTTTTGATGCAGTTGCTGGAGAACTATTTCACTTTTTATAAATTTAAACTATATTATTGAATTAATTACAAAGTTAGACCTATTTATATATTTTATTTTTAATTATTTTGATTACTGATTGTATATTTTTTGTTGCATGTTTTATAGTCATAGAAAAGAACTTTATTTTTTTATCCTGAAATTGAGAGAAACTTTTCTAAAATTTGCTAAACCAAAAAGATTTTGAAAATGAATGAACATGTATTAGATCAAAATTATTTTAGACCTCATAAGAATTATGCAAATCCTTTAGTAGACAGAATTCATCAAAGCATTAATATACCTACAATCCAAGATAAAAATTTTGAATTAAAATCTGTCATTATTTAAATGATTCAGAACTCTCAATTTGGAGAAACTCATGTAGAATATCCCAATTTACATTTAGCCAATTTTTTATATTTTTTGTAATATTTAAGTACAATTGTGTTAATGATAATGCTATTAGACTTATATTATTTCTCTTTTTTCTAAGAAATAAAGCTAAGATGTGATTGAATTCTGTACCCACATGCTCTATAACTATTTAGAATAAGTTGACTAATAAGTTTATTACTAAGTATTTTACACCTTTAAAAAATGCCAAACTTAGAAATGATATAATTTTTTTTACTCAGTTTAAAAGAGAATCTATTTATAAGATTTGGAAAATATTTAAGAAAATACTTTAAAAATGCCCCATGATACTTGATTAGTTGGTTTATCAAATATTTTATAATAGACTAGTAGGATCACTTCGAGCTATACTTGATGCTGCAGCTGGAGGATCATTAATATCTAGGCCATTTGAGGAAGCATATAAATTAATAAAGGAAATGGCTACTAATAATTGTTAGGGATAAATCCTAAAAAAGTAGTAGAAATATATGAATTTGGTGTTTTATCAATCTTGACTATTATTGTTGTAGCAATTTCGAAGAAATCAAATATAATAGAAGTATAGTTTGGATTATGAACATAATATTTAGGGGGATTAAAATTTAATTAAAGATAGTAATATGCAATGGATTAAAAATATTAATTTAATTACAAGATAAAATAATGCTTATTCAAATACATATAATTCAAGTTGGAGGAAATATCATAATTTTAATTGTTAAAATAATATTGATGGTAACAATCAATGGAACAATGTGCAAAATACTTAAAGAATAAATTGGAATAATCCTCAATAACCTGCTTTTAATTTTAGACTTATATATCCTCCAGAATGTAATCAAAGCAATCAATTTAAAAATAAAAAATTAGCATTGGAAAATGTAGTAATGCAGTTAGGGAATCAATTATAAAATTAAGCTTTTTCTATTAAATTTTTGAAAACCTAATTAAGTTAGCTTACAATTTTAATCAGTAGTAGATCTCTTGGATCTTTACTAGCAATACTAAAATTTATCCAAAAGAAATTAAAAAATATCATAGTGGAAGTCATTTGAAGAATAGAAATAATGTACCCCATCCAACTTGAAAAATCTAGGCAAGCCTGGATAACAACAATAAACTTAGTGCTATATGGGAAGCAACCTAGAATTAGGTTATGTTATTAAGTCTGGCTGAAGAGTATAAACTTAGCATTTTAAGGAAGGCAACTCAGCTTTTAGTTTAAGTGTTAGGTGGAATTGTTAGTTTTAATAAAAGTACTCATTATAGATTATTTTTTAAAACAAAGTGAGAGAAGAAGAAGCGCTGAGTTTAGCACCACAGTGCTAGGCCAGGATGTATTTATTTTAAATTTGAAATTTGGCGCCCCAAAACAAGTTAAAATTATAAAAAGCATAAGTTTGAAGTATTTTTTTTATCCTTGATAAATCTTTTTGGAATAAAATGTTCTTGAATACTCTTCTTTCATTCTTGAAACTTAAAAGCCATGGTTGTGAAGAAAATGAAGCATTCTTCCTCTATGAATAGAAGTAAAATGCAATTGAAATTTTTAAAAATGGATTTATTTAAAATTTAAAAAAATTGGATCTAGTAGGCTGCTTTGAAATACTAGAGAACTGCCGCCGCTGTATTGAATACTTTATTCTATAGTAACCCTACACACTGAATTATGTTTTTAATATATTTAATATAAATATCACTCATCACCTAGCCATTCCCCCCCCCCCCCCCTCACTCTTTTTGCTTGGTTGGGAAGGAAAAAAAATGAGAAGGAGAAGAGAAAGGAGAAAGAGAAGAGAGAGAAAGTCATCTAGGGCTTGATTATCCGCTTTACTATTAGGAATCATTGTAATCATTATATACATATGCTTTCAATGATTTTGAGTTTGATATATTTCTCCATCCTAAAATTAAAAAAAGGGATATCTCCTATTTTAGTGAAATCTCATCATATAACTTTTGATATGTGATAGATATTGTCATTCTGAACATTTTGACTGATTTATATGAAAATTTCATCTAGAGGATTGATAGCAATGATTTTTTGAAGATAAATTTTTGATGCTAACGAACAATATACATTATGTCATTCATTTCATAGGTTATTACATTTTATACATGATATTGATTTGCATATAGAAAATAATATGATTGATATATAATAAATATATCATTTGTATGTAAGCAATGAAGGATGGCTATCAATATTATAATTAATACAATTTGGCTCTTAAAATATAATGTGAGACCTCGTTCCCTTACTGTTCCTCTCTGATTTGGATTTTCCTCTCAGAATCATCCGGGACGATAGTGGGATCGTCCAGGCCGATCTGCACTGTAGAAAATATCGGCCTGAGAAAAGCCCTGGGAACCGTCTAGGACGATATTTTTGGTCTGATCGTCCCGGGACGATTTGGCGATCGGCCGGGCCGATCTGCTTTATGATATAAGAAAATCAGCTCGTTTTGAGGAAAGAGAAAATCATTTTATAAAATCAGATATTTTGAGGAGAGAGAAAGAGAAAGGGAAAAGAGGAAAAGCTTGGTTTTGGAGGCCGCGGAGCGCTTTTCGTCCGACGTCGCTGTTGGGAAAAGTGTAGATCTCGTGGTAAGGACTCCGAACCATATCTTTGTTTTCAAAGATATTGAGTTTTGACCGAGTTGTGATCTGTTTTGTGTTTTCGTAGTCGAATTTTCGACGTGATTTCGTATCGACACAACTTTCACCGCACAACTTTTGGTATGTTATAGATATGATTATTGCACACGATTTGAGTATTTTCTACGACGATTTTACCGGTCGGAATTGATTCTACGCGATTTTAATCGAATAGGAAAATATCAGGACTTGATTTGATTTGATTTCTATAGGATAATAGTCTTGTATTGATGTTATAGATATTCTACTGTAATTTGGAAGAATTTGGAAATCGTGCCTTTTTGCAGGATTTTTGTGTAAATTTGACCGACTGCCGTTACGCTGCCTGATTTTCGTATGATTTCCGAATTTTCTGGAACTGATAGATTGAATTGATATGCGTATGACTATTGATCTGATTGTTATAGATTGCTTTAATATTTCTTATTACATTGATTATTGATTGAATTGATTGTTACTGAAAGACAAGTGGGAACCTGGTTGAACGTTGGTTGGAGATAGATCTTGACCTGTACAGGATGGTGGGCCGACGGGCTTTCCTTTAAACCATTGATCATTGATATAACGATTGGGAGTTATAAGGAGTTTTATATGCCGACGGGCGGCCGACGGGCAAAAAGAGTGACGACTCTTCTTGATAGAAACCAACGTACGGATATCTACAACAGCAATATGGATTCTACAACAGCACTATTGATAATAGCCAGTTTAACCTGGTTGATCATAGCTAGTGTTTGTGCTTGTCGAGTAAGACCATTGTATGAAATTGTATGATCTTGCATCGTATGGATTTCCTGATATGCATTGATTTATTGACTTCCGATTGATTTATTGATTTGATGGATTTATCGAATTGATTTCTTATCGTACGGATTCATTGATTTCATTGATTAATCATTGAGCATTGATACTATTGATTATTGATTATTGACATTGATATGGATATGGACGGCATAAATTTATAGATTCATTGATACTATTGATTTTGCGTTGTATTGACTTGTTACAGTTGATTTATCGAATTGCTTTTCTGATTGATTTTATCGACTGGATTATGGATTGTACTGATTCACAGATACCGGTACCGACATTGATATAGATTCTGTGTATTGATTCATAGATATTGACACCGATATTGATATAGATTGTATCGATTGATAGATACCGACATCGACATTGATATGGATTATGATATTGACATATGAATACCATTGATATGACAGATCCTAATATGCTATTGATACACTGATATATTGATTCGTCGTACCAATTATCGATTGATTGATTGAATGGATTGTTGCCGTATGGATTTGATTTATCGTAGGATAGATTTCTTTATGGAGCTGATTGTATTGATTTCTATTGACCTGATGATTTCATTGTATTGATTTGATTTCAATTGATCTTTCGCCGTATTGATTTGATTGTTTATTTGGATTTGAGCCGATCGATATAATTGACTGGAAAGTGCTCTATTGATTGAGACTATCGTAGTGTCATTGAATATTGTAGATTGACATTGAGTAAATCATATTGAATAATTGGATTGACTGATTTGCAAGAGTATTGACTGATTTGATAAATGATATAGATACAACGGATTGACTAGACGACACGATTGATTGAACTGATAGTATTGATTGATAGACACTGCTACGATGGATAGATATTGGCTTCCAGTCACATACTGATTTGATTGCTGGGGAATATTGATTTATCGATGTTTTTACCGCTGTGATTATTGATTATTGATTTCCGTACTGCATTGACTACTGATTTGATTTCCGCTGTATCGACTATTGATTTCATTGACGACGGATTTCCGTATTGCATAGACTCATTGACCATTGATTGACTTGACTTGATTGACCTGCATATTGATAGCATCGCCGTGCTTTGATTTCAGTTGTAGGCTTTGGTGACCTGCTGGGCTAGTAAGCTCATTATATGTGGTTGAAATTTTCAGGTCCGAGCAAGGCAACTGGAATGGAGTTCGATCAGAATGTCAGACGAATCCTTTCACTATTGACACCTGGGTCATCACATATAATACCACTTATAGGAGGGAGGCAAACGGGATTTCCTTTAATAAAATGTTTGTAATATAATCCTAAAAGCTAGCATGTAATTGATTGACCAACTACGTCGACAAATAGAGAGTGACTACTCTTCATTGATTATTGAAATAAATCTATAAAAATAAATGACTAATATAAATACATGAAAGATATAATTGATAGATGGATAGACATGACAAATGGAAGATAGATGGAAGGATGGAAAATACGAAATTAAAGTTGGATGTCCTACATTGCTGAACACATGAATATGCATGTATGATACCATTTTATGATATGATAGATATTGTATACATGATATGATAAATATATAAATGATAAATGATATAGAAATGATAGATATGACATATGCTAAATAAGATAGATTGATTGATAACATGATTGATTGATTTATATGATTGACCTGCAGCTATATTGATAAAATGTTGATATGAACATATGCTATATGTCAAAGGTGTGATTGACATTTATATGAATGATATGATACACATCAAATTATTCCTATGGGCTGCTACATATAAGGTTCATATTCAATTTGATGCATTGACATCAATTGTAAGTATAGGTTATTTGTTGGACTATATGCTTATTATGTTATTTTTACATATTTTCAAGCAATGATAAAGATCCTGTAAATTGAAGTTGTTCTAGGAAACAGACTAGAGTTTATTTTTGCATATGTTGATCATTATGTTTTCTTTAATAATCATAATTCAATTGCAATAAAATATTGTTATTAGTTGCATGCCATGACTATTATATATGTCATTTTGAACTCTGGATTAAGATGTAAATATTTGAATATCAAAATATAATTATGTCTCCCATTGTTTATATTTCCCTAATACAATTTATCAACTCTGATTGTTGATTGAAATAATAGAAAGATGTGCAATTCTTCCAAATTTAATTTCTAAGGCATGACAATAAGCGGTCGCACAGAGTGATTTCCTCAAGATGGAGAGGAGGCCAACAAGTGGCAAGCATAAGTCAATTCGACCATAAAAAGGTTTGAGTTCAAACACACACATAGGCACGAAGAGACCAAAATTAGTAAGATGGAGAGCCCATGAGTAAGGACAATGGTGGGACAGATGATGAACTAACATACCAACAATTTTGATTTTAAATATGCGTCCCAAGTAATAGGAGGAAGCTAAATTCAATGAGAAGAAAAGCTTAGAAGCCACAACAATTGTTGCAATGATGATAAAGCTTGGGTGTGAAACAAAATAAATGTGCTTAAAATAACTAAGGCATCAGCTTGACTCCATTCATTTACATCCATATTAAAAAGAAAACCAACAAAACATCAAACAATATATTAATATTCATAGTTAAATAATATTTTCACAACTTTTTTTCAAAAAAACTGCAATTTAATATTAGTGATTTAGGTTCACCAATTCAGGTTTGTGAAGCTCATATTTGTGTGCACAGTGACCCTCATGCTAATGGAGTTGATTTATCAGTTTCAATGGAGCTCAATTAATATACAACCATCTCATTACCACAGTTCAAATTGCACTAGGAATGTACAACTCTCTTTTTTAGTTCTCCACAATCAACCCTGCAACTACTGAAAGAAAATTATCACTCAAGAACAAGAAAACATCAAAGAAGAGCACCCACTGGTTGGTAAGAACCAACTAAAAAAAATGGCCATCTATTTTCTATAACCTAAGGGTTCTCTAAATGATCTGAGGATGAGGAGGTTGAGGCAGGAGTACCCTCTCCTTGCCATTAGAAAGAGCAGGGAAGGCAGTATCTTCTGAAGAACAATGAGAATCTGCTTTGATCTCTGGAAAGGAAATATATGGTAAAGAACCATCCTTCTCTGCCTTCTTGGGCTCAAATATGAACTCATCAATGTTTGTTAGAGATTTCAGTTGCTGACCGAGGGAAGCAATGGTCTTCTGACACTCTGCAAGTTTGCCAGCAGCCTCAGCAAGCTCTTTCTCCTGCATTACCGGCATTTGACAAATTAAGAAATAGGAGTTGGTCAACTTGGAAAAATTAGTAGGTGCGGACACCATATATAGAGATGAGTCCGGATTACTGGATGCACTGCGTACGCTCTGCTTATACTCTGCGTATTTATAGATATACAACAAATAAGTAGCAAATCCTCACAACTAAATATTTGCTGCTTATTTACTGCAAATATGCAGTATATACACAGTAAATACGCAGAGTGTAGGCAGAGCTTAAGTATAGGGTACTCAGTAATCCAGAAGATCATCTACGTTTGGGCTCCACACAGAATAATTTCAAGTCAACTTGAGTAGCAAAGCTGATGTCCATGACTATTAATCATTAGTTAAGCCAAGTACATAAATTGCAAGTAAAAAGACTTGGCTAATTACTAAGCAGCTATGACATACCTTATTCAACTTAAAAAGACTTGGCTAATTACTAAGCAGCTATGACATACCTTATTCAACTTAACAACACCATTTGAGCTTGTAATACGCCAGAGTTCAGCTTCTTTTTTCTTCCTCGAGAGCTCTTCTTCCAGGACCTGGCATTTCACAGAATACTCAACAGATAATGCCCTCTCCTCATCAACCTTCTCTTGTAAATGTCGCACTTCATTAAGTAGATTTCCAACTTCTGAATGAGTCAACTCAAGCTGGGATTCCAAGGATCTTCTTGCAGATTCTGCTGTTTCTACTGAATCTGCTAACTTGGCAGTTGTCAATCTCTCTTCTTTGAGCTCAAGTTCCAATACGGCAATAGTCTTATTTAAATTTTCAAGGTCTGAATTTGCTAACATGAGCTGAATCTCCAGTTTTTTGGATTCCGCTTCATTTGCTTCTGCCTTAGTCGAATACACTGCAGATAGGGCTCTTTCTTCCTCTACCTTTCCTTCTAACAAGGTCACATGCTCACGCAGTTCTTCAGTTTGCATGTATGCTGAATTTAGCTGAGATTGCAACTCATTTCTTGTTCCTTCCAAGGTTTCTAATTTCTCCTCAAGTTCCATTGATAATGCCTTCTCATCAAGTTTTCCTTGCAATAACTCCAACTTTTCACTAAGAGTCATAACTTCCAAATGTGCCCTCTCTAGCCCAGACTCCGTTTCTTTCCTTCTTACTTCCAGGTCAAATGCTTCAGCCATTGCAGCATCCTTTGCTTCATTAGCAAAGTCCAACTTTCTTTGCATATCGACTAACTTATCACCAGCCAAAGCAAGTTGATTGCATGAAAACACAAGTTGATTTTGAGCCTCAACTAAATCCATCTTAAGTTGAGCTTTCTCATTTTCCATCATCTCAACCTTGTTTCCCAACTCAGTAACCTGTAGCTGTAGAGCTTCAAGTTCATTTCTTAGTGACTGCACACTCGCAAAATCTCTATTAGATTCACCTTTGAGGTTGTTGGTAGAGATCTCATAATCCATTTCAGGTGTTGCAACTAGTTTCTCCATCTCAAGGAAATCATCCATTAAGTCAATCTCCGTCGATGCAGCGATGTCAGTTGCACCTACCGTGTCTTCGTGCTTGAGCTGATCAAGTTGCGAGATTAGCGTCGATGCCAATGAATCCAAGCTTTCTTGGTCACTATAACATACAGGAATTTGGTATCTTGTGGATGTTGTTCTGCATGCTACAGCTTGTAACCTCCGACACTCAGATTGAAGCTTTGCTACCTTCTTTATGCTTTCCAAATGCTGCTTGCTGGCTGCTTCTGCCGTTTGAGTGCTCAGTTCTCTCTCTAATATGCATATACGTAGTTGTTCAGATTGAACAAGGAGCTCAGTTTTAAGAGATTTGTTTTCTTTCTCTAGAGATTCGAGCCTCAAGCTGATAGACTTATCAGCATTAATAAAGGCCTCAGTTTTTGCAGTTTCAAGTTGTGCGTGAAGCTCCTTGAGCTGTTTTTCAAGTTCGAACTTCTTAGATTCCCATTCATTAGTGCTGAAGAGGAGGGCATCCTGAAGTTTCCGATCTTGCTCCTCTCTTGACTGCCTCAGCTTCCTCACACATTCCTTTAGAGCTTCCTCAAGGTGGCTGATTCTATCCTCGAGAACAGTATTCTTCAAAGAAGAGGCTTCAAGCTGCTGCTTCAAAGCTGCGAGTTCAGCTTCTGCTGTTTCCCAGCCTATCATTTAAAGTATTCCATTTAGAAATGAACGAAAATTAAAAAATAAATAATAAATGATTTTCAGTCAGAAATTAAAAAAATAATAATATTAATATATAAAATTGCAAATATCATTGAAGTAGACTGCTGCAGCTGTTGCAGCTTGTGTATTTTCCAATGAGCAATGGCAGGGATGGAACTTGAAAATCTCGACATAAGAACCAAGCACATAGATTTGTACATCAAAAGGAAGAAGAAAAACTAAAATTTCTTAAAATTTTAAATGGCACTTCTTACAAACTTTGAAACCTTTGTGATTGATTTTAATAATAGCGATTTTTTAAAAATAAGGCTTGATGTTTGTTGGAGAACATATGAAGTCTGTTCATCATAAAAAAAATTGAAACCTATTTAATCTTTCTATTAAACTTTCAGGTTTAACGGGGCAATGGTGGAACACCAGGTGGGATGGATTTCATCAATCCCAACCACTTATTCTATACTTCTATCCAAGCACATAGGCCATCATCTACTTTACGGATTCAAATACCCAACCATTAGGATGAACGATTTACCACCAGCTTTGGAGTTCGCACAAACAGATTCCCAATCTCTTAAGATGCACACTGTACAAATTTCAAGGGATGCCATCTCACGATCTATGTTGCACCGATACAGATACGGCGACACGGATACGACACGATACGGATACGGGACACGTCAATTCTTAAAAATACAGGATACGAGTACGGGGCGTCATTATAATTTATAAATCAAACATAAAAATTAAGTAAGCAATCAAAACATAATATTTGAAATTATAAAAAAAAAAAGGAAAGCAACATCATTTGTTGCCTTGTAGCTTACAATATCAAAATAAAAGTAAACATTAAATGTCTAGTACAACAACAAAAGCATAAACATAAATTGTCTAGCATATGAAGTTTCACCTATTCAATAGAATGATTGATATGATTAGCTTTTTCAGTGGTTTGTCTTTGAACTTCTATATCATCTTCAATAAATATCATAGCTCATAATTCATGCTCATCTAATAAGAGATTAGCAATTTCTAATATTCTCATATCATCAAGAGACTCAAATCCATCTCGGAAATGAGAGAACCTCGTTGGCAGCCACGGAAGTAAATACGACGTGTCTTTTTATTGGGATTTTTTTGTTTTTCAATGGACACGCGTATCGAATACACGTGTCCAACGTTTAAAATTGCGCAATAAGAGGCACACCTTGAAGCGCGCCTCAGCGCAATTTGATCCATTTAAGCCTCAAAGCCCACGCAATATGTTCAGTTTATGAGGCTTACGCCTCAAGTTTACTGAGGCGCGTCATATATTTAAGGCGCCGTCTTTAAAAAAATTAACCTAAATTTTTTTTTTTTCAGTTCGGCCCCCCAGTTGCCGACATGGCGCGCCTAGTGAGATGTTGACGTGGCATCAATATTTAAACCCTGGTTTAGGTCGAATGCAGAGGAGACGTTTAGATTTTCAAGTTCCAGCAAAAATTCGAACTTTCAAGCATTCACTCCGGAGCAATTTCAAGCATTCTTCACTCAGTTTCTTCTAAGATGCCGTCACCCCTAAAGAGAAAGGTAACTTAATGCTATGTTTTATGTTCCTTACTGCGTATTTTATGGTTATGTTATGCGTTGGTGTTCAAGGTTCTGAAGATCTTCTTATTTTATGCTTATCTATGCGTATGCATTGCTTCTCGAAATTTTTTAAATGTTTGATACTTTGATGTCATCGTGTTTTCTCTGTATTCAGGGTTTATGATAAATTTATGTTGAAATTTGAAACATAAAACCTAACTAAATTTTAAGCACCGAGTAATATATGCGTAGGCTGTGCGTATGCAATGCGTCTTTTGTGCGTATGATATGAGTACACGTTGCATGATCCTTGCTTATATTGTGCGTGCGTACAATTTGCTGCCATTTTTTCTGCAATGTGCGTTTTTGTGCGTATGTTATGCATATACTATGCGTGATCAATACTTATGATGTGCGTATTGTTTGCGTTTGTATAATTTGCTGCCATGTTTCATGAACTGTGCGTGTGCTGTGCGTAATATATGCGTATGTTATGCATACACTGTGCGTGATTGTTACTTATATTGTGCGTATGTTGTACGTTTTTTGTATGTATCTCATTTACTTATTTTTTATTTTTTACAATTTTCAGATATATGTTCGTCCAATTACCTATCGATGATTTGTTTCTTCGTTTCGAACAATCTGTGATAACTTTGCTCAGCAAATTACTCCTGAAGTCAAGGACACATTGAAACGTTTAAAGATGATACAGTTTTTGGAATTTCTTGGGTTTGAGCAAAATATCCCTCTTATTTATGAGTTGATCTCAAGGTGAGACATTTCAAAACAATGTTGTGTTATAAAAGGTCAGCTCATTCCTTTCACTGTTGATGAAGTGGTCCTTCTTACTGGTCTGTCAAATAAAAGAGAAGAATATCCTGGCATTCCTTAACACATACTTCAGTTACATCAACAGAAATAAGGGCAGACATGATGGAGTTGAACAAGCAACCACCCCCCCCCCCCTCAAGCCTATATTAAGAACGTTTATCATGTATTTATGTTCAAATTTACTTTTTCAACTTAACAACTTCAAAACCCCTTAGTTGATTCAAAGAATAGCAAATAATCCAGATGATTTTTTGTTAATAAACTGGGCTAGTTCAATTAGGAAATTTTTAGTTTGAGAGTTTAATAAGGCCTCCTCCAAGATTTTAAATAAGAAGCCAGCAGGTTACATCAACGGTTTTATACCTCTGCTAATATTGAGTGCTAAGTGCAAACTGTTAAATTCATTCAAAATTTTATTGGCTTAATATGAGTGTTAAAATTTTCTTTCATCTTATGCAGATTTGGTTCCTGGAGCATAATACTACTCATGCTCCTATGTATGCTGACAAAAGGCCCCGTTTTGTACGATGAGCCGATGATATTATATATGCTACAGAGGTGATCACTAACTTATTTGCTAATATAAGGAAAAATCATATTTGTAATGTCCTACATGCAGTTTTCCAGGCAGAAATGGATATGGTTAATATCGAGAAATATCCATCAGACAGCCATCCATCCCCTGATTCCCCTCATGAAATATCCACCCATCAAAACAACCCCCCCAATCTCCCCATCATTCCCCATCTCCTCAGCAAGACCCCACCAATCTCCTCAGCAACCACACTTAAGTTTTTCTGCTGAACCACTTCAGTCTCTACATGAAACAATAATTAAATCCTGCCAAAAAACATGCACAAAACTTTTTCGAGAATTTGAAGATAGGTTGAGCACAAAGTTTTAAGATCTAACTGAGAGAGTTGGAGTTTTGAGGTTAAGCTCAATAATTACATTGATCAGAGCAAAATAATTCCTCAGAAAAGATCTGTTAGCTACTATTCATCTTCCAATAAGAGACATAAATCAGATATCCCTCCCCACAGCCCCAATGAACCAAATGAGCCAATCCCATCAAAAGATCTAATCCCACCAAATGAGCCAATCCCAGTAGAAATGCAACTTATTCCATATACAAATCCAAATGAACCAATACCAGTAGATAACATTCAAATAAAACCTGTAACTCATGTTTATGCAGATGAAATAGAAAATTACAAAGATCTTCTGTGTTTGACTTCTGAGAAGAGAAATTTTGTACGAGAAAGTTTGAAAAAGTTCAATAAAAGGTAAAAAAATTGCAAATATTTTGTACGAGAAAGTTTGAATATTTGCAATTTTTTTACCTTTTATTGAACTTTTTCAAACTTTCTCGTACAAAATTTCTCTTCTCAGAAGTCAAACACAGAAGATCTTTGTAATTTTCTATTTCATCTGCATAAACATGAGTTACAGGTTTTATTTGAATGTTATCTACTGGTATTGGTTCATTTGGATTTGTATATGGAATAAGTTGCATTTCTACTAGGATTGGCTCATTTGATGGGATTGGATCTTTTGATGGGATTGGCTCATTTGGTTCATTGGGGCTGTGGAGAGGGATATCTGATTTATGTCTCTTATTGGAAGATGAAGAGTAGCTAACAGATCTTTTCTGAGGAACTATTTTGCTCTGATCAATGTAATTATTGAGCTTGACCTCAAAACTCCAACTCTCTCAGTTAGATCTTAAAACTTTATGCTCAGCCTGTCTTCAAATTCTCGAAAAAGTTTTGTGCATGTTTCTTGGCAGAATTTGATTATTGTTTCTTATAAAGACTGAAGTGCTTCAGCAGAAAAACTTAAGTGTGGTTGCTGAGGAAATTGGTGGGGGTCTTGCTGAGGAGATTGGTGGGGGTCTTGCTGAGGAGGTGGGGTATAATGGGGAGATTGGGGGGGTTGTTTTGATGGGTGGATATTTTATGAGGGGAATCAGGGGATGGAAGGCTGTCTGATGGATATTTCTCGACATTAACCATATTCATTTTTGCCTGGGAAACTGTCTGTAGGACATTACAAATCTGACTTTTCCTTATATTAGCAATTAAGTTAGTGATCACCTCTGTAGTATATACAATATCATCGGCCCATCGTAGAAAATGGGGTCTTTTGTCAGCATACATAGGAACATGAAAAGTAGTATGCTCCAGGAACCAAATCTGTATAAGATGAAAAAAAAATTTAGCACTCACATTAAGCCAATAAAATTTTGAATGAATTTAGTAGTTAGCACTTAACACTCACAATTAGCAGAGGTACAAAACCGTTGATGTAACATGCAGGCTTCTTATTTGAAATCTTGGAGAAGACCTTATTAAACTCTCCAACTAAAAATTCTCTAATTGAACTAGCCCAATTTATTGATAAAAAATCATCTAGATTATTTGCTATTCTTTGAATCAACCGAGGGATTTTGAAGTTGTTAAGTTGAAAAAGTAAATTTGAACATAAATACATGATAAACATTCTTAACATAGTCTCGGGGGGGGGGGGGGGGGGGGGGTGCTTGTTCAACTTCATCATGTCTGCTCTTATTTTCGTTGATGTAACTGAAGTATGTGCTAAGGAATGTCAGGATATTTCTTCTCCTTTATTTGGCAGACCAGTAAGAAGGGTCACTTCATCAGCAGTGAAATGAATGGGTTGACCTTTTATAACAAAGCATTATTTTGAAATGTCCCACCTTGAGATCGGCTCATAAATAAGAGGGATATTTTGCTCAAACCCAGGAAATTCCAAAAACTGTATCATCTTTAAAAGTTTCAATGTGTCCTTGACTTCAGGAGTAATTTGTTGAGCAAAGTTATCACAGATTGTTCGAAATGAAGAAACATAACATCGATAGGTAATTGGACGAACATATTTCTGAAAATCGTAAAAAATAAAAAATTAAAAATAAGTAAATGAGATACGCACAAAAAACGTACAACATACGCACAATATAAGCAACAATCACGCACAGTGTACGTAACACATACGCGTATATTACGCACAGCACACGCACAAGAACGCACAGTGCAGGAAACATGGCAGCAAATTATACAAACGCAAATAACACGCATATCATAAGCACTGATCATGCATAGTATATGCATAACATACGTACAAGAACGCACATTGCAGAAAAAATGATAGCAAATTATACGCACGCATAAAATACGCACAATATAAGCAAGGATCACGCAACGTGTACTCATATCATACGCACAAAAGACGCATTGCGTACGCACAGTCTACGCCTATATTACTTGGTGCTTAAAATTTAGTTAGGTTTTATGTTTCAAATTTCAACATAAATTTATAATAAACTCTGAATACAGAGAAAACACGATAGCATCAAAGTATCAAACATTTAAAAAGTTTTGAGAAGCAATACATACGTATAGAATAAGCATAAAATAAGAAGATTTTTAGAACCTTGAACACCAACGCATAACATAACCATAAAATACGCAGTACGGAACAGAAAACATAGCATTAAGTTACATTTCTCTTTGGGGGTGACGACATCTTAGAAGAAACTGAGTGAAGAATGCTTGAAATTGCTCCGGAGTGAATGCTTGAAAGTTCGAATTTTTGCTGGAACTTGAAAATCTAAACGTCTCCTCTGCATTCAATCTAAACCAGGGTTTAAATGTTAATGCCACGTCGACATCTCACTGGGCACGCCACGTCGGCAACTGGGGGGCCGAACTGAAAAAAAAAACTTTAAATTAATTTTTTTAAAGGTGACGCCTTAAATATATGAGGCGAGGCGCAGGCGCGCCACAGTAAACTTGAAGCGTAAGCCTCATAAACTGAACTTATTGCGTGGGTTTTGAGGCTTAAATGGACCAAATTGTGCTAAGGAGCGCCTCTTATTGCGCAATTTTAAACGTTGGGTTCATACAAAGCCGGTAACCTGCTCTTTCACAAAACTTTGTTATTCCTCAACTGCTCTTCGAAAGGGAAAGCATCCAAAGCAAAATCAGCTGCTAAAACAAAAGCACTATGCTGTTAATAAGTCACACCTCATGGTTTTTATAATGTCCCTAAAGTTTAAAAATATATATATTCGTCCCAACCAATGCCAGTTGGACCCAGCCCGATTCAGTGTTGAATGAGGATCAGGTCTTCGTCTACCAAATAATTATCTGAGAGAATGGGTTTAGAAGGGTATTTGGTCCCTTTCAAAGAGAAGTGCCAAGAGAAAGACAGCAAGAAGGCGATGGATTATCAATTTGAGGATGACTTTCTCTAAAACCATAGAAAGATAATTAGATTTTTATTCCGGTTTGGAGAATTTTACAATTCTGATATGTGGTTTAGAAACCTAACAAAGATGATTAAAATTTTGAATTAGTTGGTTCTTTGATCAAGATGAATTCATCAAAATGTGATTATTGGATGTGTAATAGGTAAGTAATGATATTTTTCTTTGGGTTGATTCCCATTTCGAACAAATTTTGTTGGATGAGGTCTTATTCAAGTCACACCCAAATTAAGGAGTTTTGATCTAATTAACTTAATTGATGATACTATATATTTGAAGAATTATGGATGATTCAGTGCTTAGGGATGAATTTATTATTTTTTGGAACTATTTTAGTGAATTTGAAGAAAATTAAGTAACTATAATTGTTTAGGTGATTAGATCATTATTATTAAAGATTTTTTGAAGTTGGGAGGATCATTAACTTGTAGTTAATGATTCCTTGTGACTATAAGTTGACGCTAGAAGCCTTTAGTGTTGTCATGAACAAAATGAATCTAATTTTTGAGGGCACATGGTATTAGTAGGTGCATGGTTACTTTATAATAGTTAAGAGTTACTTGTCTTCTAATATATATTATGTGATTAATGATATAATGTTTTGCCATTTGATTAGCCTCACAAGATCTTATGAGATTGATTTAACTCCTCAAACTTTTATTAATTTTTGATGATCCGTATGATATATGCTAATTTTCCCTTATTATGCTTACTTATCTACTTGAAACATAATAAAACATGTATTTTGAATCTAAACAAAACCTTATATTATTATTTTGTAATCATCATTAGGAAAATATTTCAATGATATGTAGTGATACAATAAAATTTTTGATAAAGTTTGAGGCCTAATTTAGCTCGAGCTAAATGGACGGGTCTATTATAATCTATGTTGTAGGGCTAGCAAGGGTGGGGCTGCGAGTTTTAGCTCTTTTTTTTTTTGCGGGTAGAAAAATGGAGTATGCCAATAGGTTGGTATTTTGTATGTGACATTTGACTTGATGAATTTTTATGACCAATCAATTATCCATAATTGCAAGTAATTTAAGTTGTTAAATGCATTTGTGCCATGTGATGATATGTCTACTTTTGATATATCTTAATTCTATCATAAGACTGAAGATTAAGGGGCATATTAAGTGGACAACTCACCTGCATATATATATAAGCACACAAACATTGAATGTTAAGGACCTAAAGAGAAAAATGGTAAGCAAACTATGTATATATGATAAAATGCATTCATTTTTTGTATTTAAGCGAGGCTAATGTAAATGTATTCTTGTGGCATAGAGCCTTCTAAGGAAAATATTTTTATTATAAATTGCTTAAATGGATTTTATATTTTGATATGTTCTAACTATATAAAATACTGAAGATTAAATGGCACATTGAAAGTTGAGCTAAAGATATAATGGTAAGCAAATTATGTATACATAATCAAGTGCATTGGTTTTCATATTTAAGCTATGCTAAAAAAAATGTATTCTTGTGGCATAGTGCTTTCCAAGGAAAATATTTTTATTATAATGGTTTGGCATTACTTGCACTGAGATTATGCTCGATCGAATTGGGGATTGACATATTGGTCAATGTGGGCAGCAATGGGGCAAGTAGCCTACATTACCTAATCAACCATCATCAAATCAAGCTAGTGAGGTCTTGGGAGGTTCAGTTAGGGATTGCCTATGGCTCCATTTGAAATTGTAGGATTTTTGGGTTGTATTTTATGTAGATTTGTATTTTAATCTCATTTTTGAGAGGTTAAAAAATCAGATTACATAGTTTGCAATTGAACATATATTTTGATGATATGGTATTAATCACATTTTGGAGACATCAACTTGTCTAGAGAGTATCAATATGTGTTATGCAATCAAAATTGTTGGTAACAGCTTGGTATGTAGTAACATATATGATATTTTAATACAGTTTACTCATAATGATGCTAAAAGGAACTTTAGAAAAAATTGTCAGCAACATTAAAAAACAAAACTACACCAACACTATGTTGCACCGATACACCTATTTATGAAGGCGTGCTGTATCCGATACACCGATACACGAATACGCCTCTGATACACCACTGATACGTGTCGGATACACCAAAGCTGTATCCAATTAAAATATTATTTAATTTCAAAAGGACACATGTATCCGATACGCGTGTCTGTTGAAAAACAAAAAGAAATCCAAAAAATATATGCATCGTATTTACTTTCGGGGCTGCGAGCAAGGTTCTCTCATTTCCAAGATGGATTTGAGTCTCTAGATGATATGAGAATATTAGAAATGACTAATCTTTCACTTGAT
Source organism: Dendrobium nobile (assembly GCA_022539455.1). Classification (NCBI taxonomy): domain Eukaryota; kingdom Viridiplantae; phylum Streptophyta; class Magnoliopsida; order Asparagales; family Orchidaceae; genus Dendrobium; species Dendrobium nobile. Next base: position 16,723,057 of record CM039727.1, read on the forward strand.
GAGCCTGAATTAGAAGCTATGATATTTATTGAAGATGAAATAAAAGTTCAAAGACAAACCAATGAAGAAGCTAATCATATCATTCCTTCTATTGAATAGTTGAAGCTTCATGTGCTAGATAATTTATGTTTATGCTTTTGTTGTTGTTCTACACATTTAATGCTTCTACAAGGCTACAAATGATGTTCTTGTTTTTTTTTATTATTATTATTTTTTTTTTTTTGTAATTTCAAATATTATGCTTTGATTGTTTTCTTAATTTTTATGTATGATTTATAAATTATAATGTCGTGTCCACGCCGTACCCATATCCTACATTTTTAAGAATTGACGTGTCCCGTATCCGTATCGTGTCTTATCCGTGTCGCCGTATCCATATCGGTGCAACATAGCACCAACATCTAGTTAAAAAAGCTTCAGATGCGTTCAACAGGTTGCTTGCTATATCAAAAGTAGTACATTTGGCAAGCATTACATCTCCTCCATGAATGCATCAGATACAACTGAAGCAAAAACAGCACAATATCATTAAATCAATTGCCTAACAAAACATTCTTCAATATAGATCTTCCTAATAACATAAAATGAAATTGAATCTTCGAAATGGACAAAATTTTCTTAGCCCTTATTCCATTAGGCTTTCCAATAAGATCAAAAGCAACATCTTCGTTTTAGTAGATTTAAAGGTGACTTTTGAAGAAAATGTAATGGAAAAAAATGAATAAATGGAAACGGAAATACGAAGTTTTGCCATTATGAAATTATTAAGTGGGGTAAGAGCTTAGAACAATGTAAATATAACATGTTAAGGAGCAAGACATGTTATAAGTTCCAAAGCCTTTTTTTTATAAGTTCCGTAACAGCCTTTGCTGAACCAAGACTTAAAACTTTGATATGACTAAAAATTTCTTTGAGGAGGAAGGATGAAGTTGTCCCGGTTTACCTGAAATGGCTTCTTCTGTAACTTTTGCATGCTGCTTTATCAGATCTTCTTTTGCAGCAACATCTAAAAGAGCAGCCGAAAGCTTCTCAGTTAAACTCTTGACCGTAACATGTCCTTCATTACCCTTATTAATAGATGAAACTTCTTGTGAGTGAGCATGATTTAGGGAACCTTCAGTAGGAGAAGAACCAAATACCTCCTGAAAAGCAAAAAATCAAGCTATCATCATCATTTCATCCATCCAACTTAAAGTTTTAAAACAAGTTGGCAGCACTATATTTATAGATTTACAGCACAAGAAAAAAACACAAGGATGCACAGATATGATGTCAAAGCAGTATTATGATATGGTATTTATGGTTTAATGAACAAGAGTGCATTCGTCGGACTGGTGTCCCTTGATTGTCAAAAAGACACTCTTGATTGATTATCTGGCAACGTAAGTTATATGAAAACTTCTCAGAACAAGATTTAGATCATAAAAAGAAGAAAGAGCCTTCAGACAAATTTTAAGTGAGCATTTAGATCATCATGGAAGTGGGATTTTCATTAAAAAAAGCAGTTACATACCAATATAACATTTACCAAAGCATGACAAGCATTGCCTTCCAAATAATTAACTTCTATTTTAGAGTTTGAGTTAGCAAATAGACTGACATGTTAAAATTCTCAACAAAAATAGAAATTTTGGGGGATGTAAAACTTTAAAGGACACATTGGGCAGTAAATAGAAGTGACATAAACATTAAGGCTTCGTTTAGGATGGCTTTCTTATTGGTTCTTAAAGCAGCTTTCTAGTATAAAAATTTTAATTCTTAAACTAGAAAGCTGTTTTGAAAAACAATAAAAAAGCCGTCCCAAATGAAGCCTAAAAGTTTTAACTTTAAATGCATAGAAGATCAATAATTTCAGGAAAAACCAACAAATAAAAGGAAAACAAGTTACATAGGCTAATTCCATGAGCATGATAGGTAATAAGATAAATGTTTATAACAAGCATATCAAAGCAAGAAACTGAACACTGAAAACTAAACTATAAAGGTTAATTAAAATTTTATAAAGGACGTAAATAAAAAGTATTGGATGGCTTAAAAAAATAAGATTGAGATGCATAGATATGATGCAAAACCAAATGACATAGCATCTTATTTCCTTGAATAGTATTATGCCTTAACTAGATGATGACCAAGAAGGATCTGGACATTAAAGTTCTTCTGATTTTTATTAAAGTGTTGAATCTAGAACTTAAGGTAATCATTTAAAATCATAAAATTACTATTTGTTGTGAAGGGACTAAAAGCATCTTCATTACGATAAAGCTAGATCGCTTTAACGGATCATTTACGATTATTAAATAGCAATAAATTCAGCTGCTGCTGCTTGTGTATGCTGTAAGAAAAGACCCAGAAGAATGGAAAATTCCTTTTTTTTTCTTTCTCTTGAGAATTATATATCCTCTTCAAGTCAAAAGATTAAAGCTCAGAATTCCAAACAGGAATAGTATGATAAATCCAAAGTGAAGAGGAATAGTGGAAAACCACTCTTCCCTGAACCAAATTTAGGCCAGCCTAACTAATACATGCTTAGCAAATTAAAAACACAATTAGAAATGCTAAGAAAATCAAGATAAAATTTTAATGATCTTAAGAATAGATTTGCCACAATAAGAGGGGGGACGGAAATAGCATTGGCCAATACAAACTAAAATTTAAATGACTGGTGAGAAAAGTGCTGGCATTTGTAAATGTCGTGTCTCATGGATGTAATTTAGGTCTCATGAGAATCAAGAAATAAAAATGAATAATTACATGTTTTCTACAGAACAATTTCTGATGCGCATTCAAATTTTCCATAATCTATCAAGAAGAAAGACAATAGCTAAGACTGGAAGAAGTTTCAGAAGAGAGAAGCAAAGCTGCACCTGCTCATCTGAGTATCTCCCGGAATAGGACGAGACTGAACCCGAGCTGTCTGACTCACCTAAGTTCTTCTCCGAGGGCTTTCTCCTCCAAATCCCACTCTGGTGATCCATATCTGAAATCCTAAGATCTCATCATTCCTCGCCTTCAAAATCCTGGAATATTACTAGGACTATTACACAAAAAGAATCCCAAACAAAAACCAGTTAAGAAAAGATAGAGAGTTCGAGATCCAGTGATTCCCAATATTTTTTTCAAAATAACTAGCCACAGTGAAACAAATTTAAAACCATAAACCCCCTATGCTCAAAACTACAACCATGACCACATAGCTGAAATTTCCATTTACTCATTTCGGGAAAAAAAACCTAAAAGGGAGCAACAAATAGCATCAAAACCCTACCTTTCGAGCTGAATAACCCTTTGAAGGCACCAAAAAACAAAAATTCAAAACAGTCCAATGGCGAATAGATAAAAGTAGCCGCAAGCCCGGCTGCTTGGAATTGCGTTCCGCACAAATCTTCACAAATATTTTTCCTTTTTTCAAAGAGAACTCCTCAAATAATATTCTGAATACTTATTCCCACCAGTTCTGAGAAAGGTCATGTGAGTAGGAGAGGAAAGCCTCCACTTTGGTCCGCTCTTTTCAGTCTTCAATTCGGTTGAAGAAAGAAGACCATTTCTAATCACTCCATTGAAAACTGGGTCGGAGCGCACCACGCATGCTGTGCCTCCCACCGCTTTGCTTTCGACCTCTCCGTCTTGCCATTGATGCCAATCATCAAGTTTTCATGCTGAAGGACCCCATAGCTCCTTTTAGAAATGCTTTCAGCAGCTCTCTCTCTCTCTCTCTCTCCGTCCTCATTAAAACTAAAATTGTTTTTTTGGACAATTTAATAAGATTAATTTGAAAATCAGATATTGGCAGCTGTCCATTATGTTCGGCGTTTGGAAACTATGGTTTCAAATTTTGAAATTGTTTGCAAATTTTAAATGCCAAAAATCAACTGTCCACCGTCCACTCCATTAGGTTTAGGGTGCGGTGTATAATATTATATTTTACATAGTTTTAATATATATTACAGTATTTCTCGTGTTAAATGTGTACTGCTAAATCTCTTAAATAAAACCACTGATAATAAGAAGAGATGAGGGGGATATATAAATCATTTATTTACATGACAATTTGTTTTAATTTACCTGTAAATAATTGAGTTTTACTTTCAAAAAAGTAAGTTTAAGCTTTTAATCAAGGCAAAATTCAAAACAAAATATTAATAATTCTTAACTTATAATAATATTAATGTAATAGATATTTATAATTTACTTTCATTAATGGAGGTTTCCATGTGTAACAAGCTTTAAAATTTCTTAATTAATGATCAATTATTATAATAATTAATAATTAATATAAAGCATTCAAATTAATTTGTTCATCTTTGTATTACAAGACTTAGGCTTCATTTGGGACAGTTTTCTTGTTGCTTCTTAAAGCAGCTTTCTAGTACAAAAAATTTAATTATTGAACTAAGAAGCTGCTTTAAGAAGCAGCAAGAAAGCCGTCCCGAACGAAGCCTTAATCGAGTTTGTTAACAAGCTTCATATCAAGCATTAATGAATTTTGGGTTCATTTGGAACAGCTGTCTTATTGCTTCTTAAAACAGCATTTTAGTACAAAATTATTTAATAAGCACCAAAAAAGCAGTCCCAAACGAACCCTTGTTTAAATAATTTATTCATAAGCTTGGTATTGAACATTAATTAAACTCGTTACTTTATTGATAAAAGGATTAGATATAGGATTAATGGATGATGAGTATAATAACTAATGACTGATTGCTTGAAGATAGATAATTAATGTATTGTGATTTACGTTAGGATTGTTGGGAACTCTCTATCTGAATATTATTTGCTTATTTTGGTAAGTTTTCATCAGAACATTTAATGAACAAGCTATGATTAGTTAATTTATAAAAGGTAGTTAAGATTTATTTTTTAATAAACGTCTTTGATTTGAACTGCTCACCGGCCAAATAGAGTTCATCCACTATTCAATGTGGGTTGGGTGAAGGAGGCCATAGATGCGGCGAGGCATGGTTCATTAATGCTTCATTTGGAATTGCTTTCTTATTGCTTGTTAAAGCAATTTTTTAGTATAGAAACTTCTTAAATTTGAAAATTTTGTATCAAAAAAGTTGTTTTAGAAAGAAATAAGAAAGCTGTCTCAAACGAAACATAAGGCTTCGTTTGGGACAACTTTCGTACTACTTTCTAAAGCGACTTTCTAGTAAAAAAAAATTTTGAACTAAAAATTTTGTACTAGAATGCTGACTAAGAAATTTGTAAGAAAGTTATTCCAAACAAAACCTATGTGTATTAGAGGCACCAGTTTATAAAATCTATACCAAAATGTGTCATGTTACACAAAAAATACATTTTTTTTTCAGCTTATAAAGAAAGTATGCTACACATTTATAATTAAAGTGAGCATGCTTTTATAATAAAGTCATCGTAGGAGTTGTAAGGGGGCCATCATTTCATCAATAGTATTTTGGAAAATTTATTATACTTTTTTGTTGCCTTTTTTTTAATAGTATAAAGATATTATTTCATCAAATAAAAAAAAATACAACCAAGTAAAACATGAATAAAGCAGCTAGGATTACACGACCAAAGTTAGAAATAAAGAAAAAGCAAATAATGACCCAGGCGAAGAAGCTAGCCGGGCTCAGTAATTGCCAAAAGCTCCCAGCCACCATCCAGATGTCACTAGGGCTGCAAACGAACCGAACCGAGCCGAGTATGTGAGTGTTCATGTTTGTGTTCATTTAATATCAGCTTGTTCATGTTTGGTTCATGTTTGTTCGAGCTTTAGCATTTGTGTTCATGTTTGGTTCATTTAAATTAAGGAGTGTTCATGTTCGGTTCATGTTCAGTTCATGTTCGTTCGTTTAGTGTTTATCGAGTTTGTTCGCGAACATATTTAACTAATTTTTTTAACTATCAAACAAACACGTTCATGAACATATCTATGAACAAACACATTTATAATAAAAGCAATTGTGTATATAACAAAAATAATGATTATTTATATTTATTAATTCTATAGTCAAATATTAATTATTTTTATCGAGCTTATTCACGAGTTCAAAATCGAATACGAATCGAGCTTTTATCGAGCTTAATGTCGAGCTTGTTCACGAACTTCAAATGATGTTGTTCACGAACATAAATGAGCCGAACGCATTAGTGTTCAAGTTTGTTTATTTAAGAATCGAGTATTTAAAATATTATTCAAGTTTGTTTTTTTAGTTAATTAAACGATCTCAAACGAGCTTTAATCGAACCGAACAATGAGTAGCTCGTCGAACGTTTGGTTCGCTTGCAGCCCTAGATGTCAGGCTCGAACCATTCAGAGGAAGAAACAAACAACAATCCACAAAGAAGAAAGACAAGCTAAAGAGCCACCCATGATTGCCAACAAGTCACGATTGTCCAGGTGATGAACAAAAAGCTGTCACATCAGTGCCCACAAAAAAACGATACAACTGCAAAGCCCAACACCACATTACAACCAAACGAAACCCAACCACATCCACAAAAGTCACCATCAGAGTGACACACACCGACCAACTGTCACGACCCAACCCGACCGGGACAGATCCCGCTCGCATCGGGTCGTGGCCAAACTCAAACTGACTGAACTGATTCCAGGATCTAGCTTTGAAATTTGTTTCAGAACTTTCTTCCAAACATCTACCCACAAAAACAGACACATTGAGCTACTATAAACATCAAAATACAGCGGAACAAATCATCTATCTTTTTCTTCCTCAAAGTAATCATATACAAATACAGCTCATGGCTTTCAGACCGAAGGAAAAACAGAACAGAAAAGCCATGACTGTACAAAAATCAAAAGTACAAAATACCTATAACAGATCAGACTCTGAACTCTTACTCCAAGACTTCCTTCCCTTTCCCAGAACCTGAAAACCACGCAGAAAACAAGGATGAGCTACAACAGCTCAGCAAGACATCAAACCTCCAATCTGAATCCTCAGAATCCACATCAAACACATCAGACAAGAATCCGTACAGAAATCAGATCAATAGAATCGTATATCGAATCGGAACAGAACAGAAATCACAGAAATCATAATTCCAGAAATTGAGTTAGAACAGAATCATACATATCAGATTAAATCATAACAGAACAGAATTATACAGATCATATCAAATCAGAACAGAACAGAATCGTACAGATCAGATCAAATCAAAACAGAACAGAATCGTACAGATCAGATCAAATCAGAACAGAACAGAATCGTACATATCAGATCAAATCAGAATAGAACAGAATCGTATCAGAATCATGAATCATATCAAACTCGTACGGAAATCGGAAATCATATCAATTCAGAACATATCAAAAGTCAAAACAGATTCCCTGACTCTGATAGAATCTCAACGGATTCTGGCCCCTTATGCCTCCCTTCCCAGACATTGACAGAATCTCTCGGATTTTGGCCCCTTATGCCTCCCTTTGTGCTCATGGCACCAGAACAGATGGGCTTATAGCACTAGAACAGAACTTATCATCGGATCCGAAACAGAACTTGTTTTCAGATTTCAGAGCTCATTTCAGATTTTTCCTGACACAAACAGGATCTCACAAGATCCTGACCCCTTATAACTCCCTTTTTATAGCACACAATCATATCATGTCATTTCAGAACAAATCCAGATAATTTTAGAAATCGTACAAAAATCCAGCGGCATAACGGCAGTATACGGAATTTACACAAAAATTCCTAATTTCACAAATTACCAAATTAGCATAGAATATTCACAACAACATTGCAAGACTGTTATTCTACTGCCCAGACCATATTAGACTTCATCAGAAATTACAGTCAAAATAAAACACCACCGAATCAAAATACGGACGAAATTCGCTAACAAAAACGAAATCCGGACAGAAAAATCGTTCAAACTTCACCGTTCTGAAAATTGAGAAAGGCGGAATGTGCCTTACCTTGCGTACACCAATTTCTTGAACTGTCTCGATGGACGAAAACGGACCGGCGTTGCCCAAAAATCAACTTTTCCTCTTTTGCTCTCAACTTTCTCTCTCCTCAAAAGATTTTTATAAAAAATCTGATTTTTCTCTCTATTCAAAAAGACTGATTTTCATTAAATAACCTTCTGATCGGCCCGGCCGATCGCACGATCGTCCAGGACGATCTGAACAAAATCGCTTCGTCATGGGACGATTTCTCAGGACGATAATTAATTTTCTCGGATGATAAAAACCCCTGCTCTCTGACTTGTGCATTGCTCTGATCGTCCCGGGACGATCCCCGATCAGCCTGGACGATCCTGGGAGGAAAATTTTCCTGTAACTTCTGTACACATTCTGGAACAAAATTTGAACTGATCGTTCCGGGACGATCCACGATCGGCCCGGACGATCCTGGAGCAAACTGATGTTACACCAACAATGAAAAAGAAGGCCCCCAACGATAATAGAACAATTGGATGTCTTCAATTTTTTCTTTATAAAGATAAGGGTTGTTGTTTGGCATCAATTTAGATCCAATTTTTTCTTTCTTTCAGAACTTATGTAGTCGTGTTCAACTATCAAATACACTTAGGCTTCGTTAGGGGCGGCTTTCTTGCTGCTTCTTAAAGCAGTTTTCTTGTACAACAAATATATTTTTTTTTTAACTAAAACTCCGTTTTAAGAAGCAATAAAAAAGTCGTCTCAAACGAAGCCTTAGTTGATCTAGACACTCTCTTAGCCATCCCATACAAGTCATCAAATGCTCATAATTAGTTTTAAGGGTCATAAGACGGACGCTAGTTTAGAATGCTTTGTATTGTCGTCGACTTCATAATCAAATCTCACAAGTTACCTCATGTTTGTCATGAGAAACGATGGCAAGTGCAATGAGCAAAATGCCAAAATCTTGAAAGCTTTACATGAAGGTTTGCACATGAATATTATTTGAAAGAATTTATCCACTTAAAATATTTAAAATTAGGTCTTATTTTGCAAAACATATTGCACCACTAAGTTTACATTGTTCAAATGATCCAAATGGGTATATATAGATCAAAATTGAACATCATCTCGATACATCCAAATATTTCTAGCATAGATTAAAATGAACTAGCTTTGGACAACTTGATCAAGTTGTTGAAGTCATCTAGAACTCATCAAAGATTAATGAGAGGCTTTTTTAGGCCATTTTATATTTGTCAAGATCATAATGAATTTGCCAAAGATTTGCTAGCACACTCAAATAAATGCATGAGTACTCGACCAAACTACAAGGAACTCACCTTTACATTGAAGATCACTCACCCCAGCTCGAGGGGGCTACTAGCCCAATTACTAGAGAGGACATTAGGGGTGTAAGTGAGCCGAGCCGGCTCATGAGCCTGCTCGAACACGACTCGTTAACGATCTCGCGAGCCGAGCTTATCGAGCTTTGAGCTCGAGCTCGAGCTTGAGCCTACAATCGAGCTCGTATGATAAACGAGCTCGAGTTCGAGCTCAACCCAACTCGACTCGAAAGCTTATCAAGCTACTATATATATATATATATATATATATATATATATATATATATATATATATATATATATATATATATATATATATATATATATATATATATATATATATATATATATATATATATATATATATAATCATACGCATCACATGAGTTGGCTCTTCTCAAACGAGCTCGAGCTTTCGAGTCGAGCTCGAGCTTGATATTTTCTAAACGAGTCGATCTCGAGCCCACTAATCGAGCTCGAGCTCATTAAGGATTAAACGAGCTAGGCTTGATAAGACAAATAAAGACAAATACTCAACTCGACTTGACTCGTTTACACCCCTAATGACTCACCTACACCTACTCCTACTCCTACTCCAAGTTGAAGAATTCACTAGCAAGTCAGCATTAACTTTTTGTAGAGACACGATCTCATCAATCTGCTTAATAGTGACTCCTAATCACTCACATTTAAGAGTTGTCTACTTATATTTATTGTATCTCTTATTTTTATTTTCATGTGTACCTATTTATGTTTTTTAACATATCTAACTGACTTTTCATGTATTTTTATTTATTTACTTTTTGAGTCTAATTGTAGCCTCTCCTATAGCACCCAAAACTCAATAAATATATTAGTAAATGGACAATGCATGCTATATATGGCCATATATCTTCTGTCATGCCTTAGGATCTAAAGTGAAAGAATTTGTTTTCTTATTCTCTTTTCATTTATTTATTTCTGTTTTATTTCTCAATGATAGTCAATAGTCATTTACAATCATATCAATTTGATATCCATAGCTAATTAATAGCATTAAATAAATATGAACAGTAGAAAAATACAATTTAAATTACTATGATTAATATTTATATGCTACATCTAGAATCTCAAAATCATATTTATAATAGCCACATTGGCCAGAAAAGAATATATATAAACCAGATAAATTAAAATAAAACTAAACTAGTAGTGTAGAAAGAAAAATATTCATATCCTCTAGTATCTCATGTCACAAGGTCCTTACCCTTTCCTATAAACATGTAAAAAAACCACATAATGAGTATAAAAGTCTAGCAAATAACTAAAATCTTATAATTAAAATTAATGTAAGGCAAAAGAGAAATAATATAGTGTAAATCATATAAGAAAATATATAAATCAATATATATGTTAACTTTACCAATCATATGTATCAATTAATCATTCTATCTTTATAATTCAATCAATTTCACTCAATCATGTCCTTTAATCATTCTCCTATGTCTATCAGTTATGCAGTAGTTTCAGTATTCAAATTTAGTAACAATAAGAAGTAACAAAAATCAATGTCTCTATATCAATATATGTACGGTATCAATATACAGTCATCAATATCAGTTATCATAATTTGAATTAGTAATAATTCATATCAGTAATATATCATATATTGAGATGAGGGTATCATGTTTTTACACTTATGACTCCATATTAATCGTCCCTTGTAACTCTAAATCAGTGTAATATTTATAACTTCCATTGAATCACGTAAATCAATTAACTTGACCCCTTAGAACTCTCAATCAGTCTCTAGCTCCTTATGACTCTCATTAGTGAATCAATAAATCTTAAGAGTATCATTTGATATTATCATATCATATATACTGAAATGAATCAATACATCCATTCAGTGAAATCATTCTCACATTCTAGTATAAATCAGTCCTATCAATCATTTTAGCACAAATTATATTTTAGTATTATCATATCAAATCATAATACATCAATTAATGTGGCTAGATAGAGCATTGGGTAGCAGAGTGTCCGCATGTAGGATTTGACTGATATTTTGAGCCAAAATATGAGAGCTTTGTCAAATTGACATAAAGATTGAGGGAAGTTCCACTATATACTTTTTTGAGATATCATCTAGTAGAGTTGGGGTTCTTATTCGGTGGCAAGGAAGCCATTTGGTAGTGATCAGAGAGAGCTTAGTATTTATATTGCTCTAGCTCCAATTCAACCACGTGTATACAATTTAACTCAAAAAAACCACGACACGCTCCCGTTTCTTCGTCTGCTAGGGTTTCGCCCTTTTAGGGCTTCTGCCCTTGCGCCTCCATCCTTGCCGGAGGTAAGTTTTTAATGGCGAAAAAATTGTTGGATCCCAGTTTCCTTTCGGGTAAGCATCCTAAATCCTTTAAGGATGCTCTATCTGGTTCCGTTGATTCGAATGTTTTTCCGGAATTTCGCATTTCTTCAAATCGGGGAATACCATCTCTGTGGTTTTCGGAAGAGGAATTTTTGCATTTAGCTAAGCCTTTTGATTTTGCGTTGGTAGGGCGATTTCCCCTTAAACGTCCTTCTTTAGATTCAATCCGTAGGTTTTTCGTTATTTTAAAGTTATCTGGGGAATTTTCGGTGATTTTGTTGGATCAAGCTAATGTTTTAATCAAGCTTTCCAATGATATGGATTATGCTAGGGTTTTTGCTCACAGATCTTACTTGGTTTATGGTTGTTCTATGAAAGTGATAAAGTGGTCTCCGGTTCTTGATTTGTCGAAAGAATCTCCGATCGTCCCTGTTTGGCTTTCTTTTCCGGGATTACGTCCCCATCTTTTCTCCTCCCATATTCTTTTTGGGTTGGGTTCGATCTTTGGAAGGCCGATTCATACTGATTCTGCTACGGCTACTGGTTCACGTCCATCTGTTGCGCGTGTGCTTGTTGAAATTGATGTATCCAAATTTTTTTCTGATACTGTTTGGTTGGGTTCGGAGAAGTTTGGGTATGCCCAGAAAGTCATTTTTGAGGGCATGCCTAATTTTTGTTCTTTTTGCAAAGCTTTAGGTCATAAAAAATTAGAATGTCCTAAAATTTCATCCAAAACTACCCCGGTTGGTTTCTCTGCCCCCTGGATATTCCTCCTATCCCTATTTCTAATGAAGACCTGATTACTGCTCCTGTTTTTGATAATTCTGCGAATTTATGTAATGTTGTAGTTGAGCGAGATGCTTTAGATTGTGAAAATCTTGTTAATTGCCAGTCTGCTGATGTGGAGGGTGTGGTCTTGCCTGATGTTGATTGTCGGGTTGGTTCTCCTGATGCGGGTGTGTTTCCTGAATTGGTTGTGGGGGGTGTTTCTACTATTGGTGATGTCTCAAATTGCATTGGTGTGGATCTTAATAATGCTAATGTGTTACTCCCTTCTTCTGTCGATGCTGTGCGGGAAGGAGTTGTTTGTACTGCGAATGTTTGTGGTGTTGGTGAAAGACTGGAGAAGGATTTTGATAAAATTTCTACCTTATCTCCTAATGCTGTGCCGTTTTTTCTTCCTATATCACCGTCTAACTGTGTTGAGGTATTGCCGGAAAATTCAGTGGGTGATCCTGTAACTGGGGATCTTCCTCCGGTTCAATGTTCGGGTGTGCATCAAAAACGCTCTACGGTTTCTAATAATGTCATTGAGGTTCCCGTTAATTTGGTTGATACGCGATTTGTTGGCACTTCTTTAGGCGACAGTTCTGGACTGGATATTAGGAATTATTTGAATTGGTTGGATTCATCCGAGGGTGATCCTGAATCCGAATTCTCTGATGGAGCTAAGTTGGCGTCGCCGACTTTCTGTGGTGGATCTGACCCGGGTTGTGATTTCACTCTTGTTAATGTTAGACCCACTTCTTTTGTTGGAACTCGGGGTAGACCTCGTGGTAGAGGTAGGGGTCGCCGTAGGCGATATTGATTTCTGCAAATCCTTTGTCTTGGTTTTGTTTATTGTTTTTCTCGTATGGTTTTGTTGTTATGTCGAAGAATGGGCAATGATGGGTTGGTGCTCGCATCATTGTATTTCGCTGGAAGCAACCATTGCTGTGGAGTTTCGGGTTGCTTCGGGTTGGCTGTTTATTCTCCACCTTTTGGACGGTCCTGGTGGGGTGTGGTGGTGCTGGAAGCCTCAACCACTAACTGAGCTCGCGGTTTCTTTGTATTTTTCCTTTTCTTTCCTTACTCTTTCTTATTGTAACCGTTTTTGTTTATTATTAATATATGCTTCTTTTAAAATAAAAAAAATAAAAAAAAAACTCAATAAGAGGCTCATGATGCTCCATATGTTGCGATAGATATGGTTTACATTTTTAAGTATATATGTCATATTTTATTTGATTTTGGAGCAGATTATTCATTTCTTTTTTAGCACTTCTTTAATTTGTTAGACTTACCTTTAGTTATAATGCATGTTTCTTTTTTTATTACATTGTCAACTGGAGAAGATATGATGGCTTGTAGATTTTATTTCTGTAATATTGAGATTTTTTATAAGAAGTGAAAAATAAGTTTAATTTTACTATCCATTTTCTCATATGATGTTATTTGGGTATGAATTGGTTAAGTCGGTATGGGGCTCAGATTGACTGATTTAAGAAGTAAGTTAAGTTATTTATGGGTAGTAAGAGTTTTGTATTCTACGGAGTTACAAATGTTTTATCCTGTCTGATTTTTTCTGTGGAAGCAAATAAATTGTGGAAGAAGTATAGATTCTAGTTTTCTTTTTGATGACTCGATAGTACAGAAATTTTCAGATGTATTTATTGAGAAGTTAGTTAGTTTACCTCCATACAGAGACAAAGTTATGTATTGATATATTTTCATGTACGACCCTGATTTTCAGAGATCTTATATAATGATAACCATGGAGCTTCAGGAATTGGTTGACAGAGGATTGTTCATCCTAGTGTATCTCTATGCGAAGCATATATTATATTTATAAAGAAAAAGAATGGTATGATGCAAATGTAGATTGACTATAGGGAGTTGGAAAAAGTCACTAACAAGAATAAGTATCTTCTATCACGGATTGATGATATATTCAATCAATTTGCTAGATCTTTTATATACTCAAAGATTAATTTACAATCTGGCTACTATTAGGTAAAGGTAAGAGAGGCTGATGTGATAAAGACGGTTCTCAATACTCTGTACGAACACCATAAGTTCATAGTCATGTTATTTTAGGTGACGAATGCACCAGCCATCTTTATAGATCTAATGAATAGAGTATTCATATATTATCTGGATCAGTTTATGATTATTTTTATAGATGGTATTTTAGTTTATTCTACTTATGAGGAAGTTAATGTCATATATTTGAGACATATGTTGGAGACTTTAAAGCAACATCAATTATATGTCAAATTCTCTAAGTTTGAGTTTTAGCTGAGGAGTATTTTTTTTTTCTAGGACATGTGGTAAGTGGTGATGATATTCTATAGATCCCCAAAAAAATTAGACAGTTACTGATTGATCGAGGCTTACTACAATGTTTGAGGTACTAAGTTTTATGGGTATGGCTGGATATTACATGAAGTTTATGAAGAAATTTTCTCATATTTATGTATCTCTAACAAGACTGACTCAGAGTCAACGACTTTTATCTAAACACTAGAGTGTGAGGCTAGTTTCCAAATATTGAAGGATGGTTTGCCTTCTACTGCAGTTTTGGCTCTTCCAACTGGCACAATAATATTTTAAGTATTAAGTAATGCTTCACTAAGAGGTTTGTGATGTATATTGATGCAGTATGGTTGAGTTATATATTTTTCTTTCATACAATTGAAGCCAAATTAGAAGAACTATATGACACATGATCTGGAATTGATTGTTGTTATATTTGCTTTGAAGATTTGTTGGCATTATTTGTACGGTGTCAGGTATGATACTTTCACTTATCATCAGAGTCTAAAGTACATATTCACTAAGAAGGATTTGAAACTGAGGCAAAGGAGATGACTTGAGTTAATAAAAGATTATGATCTGATTATTCAGTATCAGCCTGGTAAGATTAATGCGGTAGCAGACGCCCTAAGTAAAAAAGTCTTCTATATTATCATGTGTACAACTCACTTCTGATGAGTATTTAATATAAGATATAGCTAGAGATATTATTGTTGGAGGTAACTTCTTATACTAATTGAGATCCTGTCATATTAGCTTAGATAATCATTTAACCTTCATTACAAGAAAATATTTAAGAAGCTTAGAAAATAGGTGTAGAATATTTGAAGTTGATTGATCATATCATATATGGTAAGATATTTGAACTATGAGTTTCTGATTTTGGTATTATTTCATACAAGAATAAATAATGGGTTCCTATTTTGGGAGATCTAAGGCGAGGGATTTTACATGAGGCTCACAATTCGTGTTATATTATTCATCCAGGAAGTAGCAAGATGTATGATAATTTGGATGGTATTTTTTAGTTGCATGGATTGAAGAAGGATATAGCAGAGTTTGTGTCAAAGAGGGGAGTTGAAATTTGACACAACCTGAAAATCTGACATGAACACGACCCATAATTTTTGGGTCAGGGTCAACTTGTTTGAAAAATGGGTCGGGTTCAGGTCCTAATTTTTGACCCATTTCAACTTTCAGGTTGGGTCCGGGTCAAACCAAAAACCCAAGATTGACTCGTAATGACCCGTGTTGTTATGTTTATGGCAACCGTTGCGAGAAGCGAGCGGGCAGCAGTCTGATTTATAGTCTTATAATTTGTTTCATTTCACATTAGACGACCACTCACTCATTCTATCTTCATATTTCTAGGGTTTCTCTGCGAGAGCTCTCCTTGCTAATGTTTCCTCGTAAACCTTCATTTCTCTTATAAATTCTAATTCTTCAACTTATTCGTTACTTAGTTTTCTGCTATTGTATGCTTTCAGAAACCGTACCATAAGTTCTCATGATGTCCTCTCCTGCGGTCATCACAGCCTAAATTCTAAAGAAAATAACACTGTTTATATCTCTTTTATGTTTTGATTTTTTGATCTTTTAGAAGCTTAAGCACCAGTGGTTATTGTCAGCTAGGGTTCTTTGAGTTTAGGGTTTTTTTTTTCATTTGTTTTAATGCTTATCATGTCAAAATTTTTGCATGTTATTTAGTCTAATATTTTGTTTATACCAGTTGTAAAAGAAGATTGGTCTCAGACCTCTCAGTTTTAGCCTTTTTGCATTGGAGCAATTAGGGGTTCATTTTTTTCCATTTTTCATTATAAATTTTTAGGGCTATTATTCTCTTAGTTTGCATGAAGATGGAATAGCCGTCATCTTCTCATTCATCTCCTATTTATAGAAGTTTATATCTTCACCAACATTTTTCTTGAAGTCTTCAATGAAACCCTTTGATATTTTCTTAGCAATTACTTCAAAACTTGATTTTCTTTTACAAGACGCTCTAGCTCATCTCTCACTGTATCATTCATTGTAATAATCAACTCATATGAGTTGTGCAATACCCAAAATTTTAAGTAATATTAAAATATTTTTCTTAATTAAATTATCGTCCGAATTATTAACTTTTATTAAAATTTCCACCAAGTTTATTTTTCCTAAAAGTTTAATATATAATTACTTTTAATTACTATTAGAAGTTAATTTCTATTAACAGCCACTATTAAATAAGTAATTTATCATTAATGATTAAACTTATGTTAATTAGACTTTAATCCTAATATATTAACTATAAGTATTCTCGTACTCCATTACAACACTAATACTTCAATTAATATCTACTCAACCACCCAAATACTCAAAGCAAACATCTATTGGCTTCACATTATTAGAAACGAAGAGATGGGGGCTCGGGTGAGAGTGTAAAATCAAGGCCTCGTTTGATTCCCTGGCTCTATTTTCTCGTTTTTAACAGAGCTTTCAGAACGACAAATGGAGAAAAAAATTTCTTCTCAAATCGGTGAAAATATGGAGGTTCACCGAAAATTATTTTGAAGAAGCGGTGTTACCAAATAGCAAAACAATCCTTTTTTCGCCGATTCAAACCGCATACGAAGAAATTAAGAAGAAACAAACGAGGCCCAAAAGAGTTGCGGTTGTAGTTGTGGGCGTGTGAAGCAAGGAGTGAAGTGGAGGCTGCAGTTCCAGCATGCGCAACAGAGGTAGCGGAGGAGTGGAGTCGACGGCTTGTGCAAAATTGGGAGTAGAACTTGCCATGGGAGTGGATTTGATATAAGAGAGTTGCTGATTTCAGTGAAGGAAGATTAAGGCTTCGTTTGTGGTGACTTTCTTACTGCTTCTTAAAACATGTATAAAAATTAAAATTTTTTAACTAAAAAGCTGCTTTAAGAAGCAATAAGAAAGCTAGGTCTCAAACAAAGCTTAAGAGGAAATGTTGGAGGAAGAAGAAAGAGGAAAGGTGAAAAGAAATTGAGGTAAGCAATTTGGTTGTGTTAAGGTTTATATTTGTTTTATAGAATTTCAAATAATGGTAAAAATTCCTAAAAATGATTTCGCCCAAATGTAGGAACTATTTGTTATATGAGGAGGGGAGAAACTGGTTACGAGGTAAACTATTTTGATGCAATTTATTGGAAGAATACTTTATAGAAGTTATAGAAAGGGAGAGGTGAATTATGCAGGTAATTTACTAACGAAAAAGGGTACGAGGTGCCGAATTTGAGAAAACAAATCGACATAGAGTTTAGAAATATTGTAATTTTAATTTAAAAAGAAATTGTTATCATTGTTAGACACGTACCTTTGTATTTTAATTTTTTTAACCTACCTTTGTATTTTATTTAATTGAAAGGATAAATGAATTAGGCTTATTCAATTTATGGAGAATGTGCATACAACCAAGTATTCAGGTATGAACTACCACATATAAATTTGAAAAGTTTAAATTTAAAGTGAGATATAAGATGAGTATTCAAATGTTTTCCTTGTTGACAATTTATTGAAAAGAAAATACTAAATTATGTAATGCATCATTATTCTTTTGATGAAATAAGTATAGTAGATGTATCTTTTATATTAAGTATGAAATATGACAAATCAAGTATGAGTTCATAAACTTTAAAGACTCATAAATATCATATTAATGAAGGGTTGGCATTGAGATGAAATAATACTTGTGTAGGTGGGACAAAAGGGACTTCATTTGAGGCAAAAATGGACCTCAATGTGATTCAATTGCGATAATATCAAGTTTTACTTGATATCGATTAAACATTATGATAAAAGCTATAAAATCTAACTATATGTAAAATGATAGTCATAACCTGAGATAATTAATATTGAAATTATGGAAAGGCTTCAAAGAAAATCAAAGATGAACCTAAATTTGTTTTAAATTATTTTGTAATTATCTTATTTTTTAATTCTGTTATGATTTTAATTATATTATTCATTATAATATTTTATTGAATTTCTTTATTTAGAAATTGTGTTGTGCATTGGATGAAATATATTTATGAAAAATGATTAAAAGTATTAAATGCTGAGAATTAAGAATATTATGCTTTCTATGTTACACCCTGCATTGTTGGTGGGTTATTGTGGGTTGTGACAAGTTGGTTAAAAAGAAGCTAGGTACTTTTTTAAGAAGTGATGAATCACTGAATGCTAATATGTGTGGGCCTTCAACTATCTTTTTTTTTTTTTCTAATTGATCATATAGATAATTTGAAAAAATTGATGGGATTGAGGCCAAAGGCTGCTAAGTGAAGCTTATCCTTGATTTGTGGATGATCCACACTTATGTTAATAATAACTTGTTGTTTCATATACCAATAAAGAGACAACTTCTCTTTTCATTCTTATAACTCAGCTTGAAATTTCTTAGAGGAAGGATATAATTCACCTTCTTTTTGCCTTTATAAGATTTACTTTAATCTTATGATAGCTTTGTACCAGAAGTTTAACGTATTAGCAACGTAGTGATCATAAAAGTTAAGTCGTGGACAACTCAAGAATATCTTGGCATGAGGTCTCGCCAAGGACGATCTCTTCTTCTCATTGTTATTTATATTTAGTCAATGATTCTTGGTCACCATTAGTGATTCAAAAGTACTCTTAGGCACATCATTCAAAAATCGGCTCATTCCAATATTAGTTTGGTCCAAGTCCAACAACTGAGAAATCTTAATGGAATTTTGCAAATTGAATGAAATATAAAATGAATTCTAGAGATAACTTAGGAAAAAAATAGATAAAATAAAAAGAATAAAGAATATTTACTTATTTGGTGACTTACTTTTAGACGATTGGTCATACAAGAAAGTGGCTTTTATAGATGCTTTGAAATTTCACTACGTACATGCAATCTAACTCTCTCTTGTATAAGTTTATATTGAATTTGGTTTTCAGCTCTAATAGTTTTGAAACCACCAATATATATATAAAAGAAGGAAACTCACTCAATCTTATGCTAAATAATCATCCCTTGGCTAACTTTACAAAGAAAAAATTCTCTTCCAAACCCTTAGTTTATTTTCTACCACCCTCCTTTTTATGTACTTGTAGGAGAAAAAGATTGATCCATCTTTGAAGGCAAATACATTAAACACTTTACATGTTGGAAAATTCTCGATAATATAAAAATTCAAAAAAAAAAAAAAAATCCCACCCTCATACCTCTTAGGCCGGTGGCTGTCCTCTCTCTTTCCCATATTTCATTTTGCCACAATTGAAAACAAAAAGACAAAGCATTTACTTCTCTTATAACTCAAGCAACCCGAAAGCCATCTCCCTCATTTTTTGGACGACCTTCTCACGTAAGAAGCAACCTTCCTGATCACACCAACCAGCCAAGATATGTCTCTTTCTTTCTCTCTTTAGCATGCAAGACCATTGCTATAGAATATTTTTTTTCTAGTAGGTTGAACACTCTTAGCTCACCGAGCTGAATTTTCAAATTTATTTTCAACCAGTGTGCTATAAATTCAATCGCTCAACGTCGTAGAGTTTCTTTTCATTTTCATGTCCAATTTCTTAAGCATTATCAAGTGTGCGACTGATTAGCCTAATCAAGCCGCTGGTTACAAGACATAGCTCTTTTCTCTGCTCATCAATAATTTTTAGATCACCCTACTCATAAAACTTAAAATACATTCCATTTTTTTGTCATAATTTTTAGATCACATTTTAGACCATCTTTTAATAAAAAAAATCATGTCTTGTCATAGATACTTCATTTGCTTTCATATCACTTTGGATCGAACGTAGTATTTGGCCATGTTGATTTAGAGAATAAGTTTTCGTCTGGACAGCTATTTTATTCCTTTCTTAAATAACTTTTCAGTACAAAAATTTTTCAACCTAAAAATTTTTATATTAAAAAGTTGTTTTAGAAAGCAATAATAAAGCTGTCCTAAAAGAAGCTAAGGCTTCATCTGAGAGAAATTTTGCCATTGCTTTCAAGAAATTTTTAGACTAAAAATAGTTTTATAAAGCAATAATAAAACTATCTCAAATAAAACCTAACTTAAATTTCTTTGAACAATAAAGAAATTTTAGCTTGGATATTTGTTAGTGGATTTCATTGCTTGCATGTTATCTTAACACTCTGAAATTTTTTTTGTGTTTGTAGCAATTATATTCCAACGATCATATTTAAGTCGATTTGAGCCTTTCCAGATTAGTCTGCTTCTCATTTTAAATGCTCAAAATATTTCTCCAATCTAAAATTTAATTTCAGCAATCATATCTTGTTTGTTTTGAGTCCATTCTTGTGGTCTCTATGCACACAAATATTTCCTTTTGCTGCAACTATTTTCCAAAACTTGTTTTTAATCAATTCAGCAATCGATTGCATGTCGATTTGCACGTAAAATTCCAAGCAACATATTGCATTAGTTTAGATTGTTCATATGATGTTTTTTCTTTGCTAAATTCCCATTGAGTGCTTTATTGGCCATTATGTTGCATTTTTATCATATCACTCACCATATTGCTTGTATTGTGATATTGCTATATATGTTGATACTTCATATCATGATTTTGCTTTCTTCTACTTTATTTTGCATGTCAGTATGAGTAAAATTGGTGTGTGTCTCAATATTGGTTGCAACATTGACACCCTCTTTAACCTCAAATGAGGCGTTCAATTTGTTTAGGCCTACTGCTCATTTAACAGCCACGCATGCACCCGTGGACTTACAACTTGGTCAAGTTAGTCATAGCCCTATTTGAGGCATACTTCATTTGGTTTTAGCCCACTCTTACACTGGATTGATGGTTGTACACTACACAATCTCACTTTACTAATTACATTATATTATAATTGATGTCAAACTTTATATCCTTAATTATAAGATTATTGTCACTTTTTTCCTCGAGCAACACATTACTAAGAAATTTAAATCCCAAATTACAAATATCATAAAGGCGCAAAATAAATCATTGATGTTACAGATAATGAGATTCTAATGGTGTTATATCTCACATCTAATAGTAAGCATTGTATATTTTATCCTCATCTTGAATATCCTTGTTATGAGATACATAATTAGGCCAATACTTGGCATATCATATCTAGTGAAGATATACTTGGTCTTATTTCTATGGTATCACAACAAGAAAATATTTATTGGCAATGCTATGGAGGCAAAAGAAAGTACTAAAAAAAACAAAAAACTTGGAATGTTTTATGAATGACCCTTAGGAGAATGCTTCTTTATATGAGTGTGTGCTAATAATAGGAGGTGGGGGAAAATATTCTAATAAAACTAATTATTTACACTACATTATATGTTGTCACATAAAATATAATAATTTAATATATGATAACATAAAGAGTGTTTTTTTTTAAGGGTTGGGTATTCATTTAATTCACCACTAAATACATTCATAAATATATATACTTACACTCGTAAACATAATATAAATTTTGATTCAATCTCAATCAAGTGCAATCTATCAAGATATGACTCAATTCGATCAAATTGGATCAAATCAATGCTCAATTCATTGGTTTTGATTTAAGCTTAATTCCAACAAAGCAACAATCTATTTTTTATTCATTATTATTTTCTACTCAAACTAAAATAATTCTCTCGTTGCTTTATTTTTCCAACATCAATCACAATTTTATTTAGTATTGTTTTCTCATTGTTTTTCAAAAAAAATTTATGGTCAAAAGCTATTTTTTTAACCATAGTAGCTAAATTGCTTTCCTCACAATATTTCACAACCAACTTTATAAATGTTATAGTTGTCACAATCCAATCCAATCAGGATAAGTCCTATCGTGTTGAGCTATGACATACAAATCTCAAAATCTAGTTTTAAAATTATTTCAAATTTTCTGTCAATATTCATTGAAATAAATTACATACTACAAAGATACTAAAACATTAAAAATACTGAAAATAAACTCTTTCACCAAATTTCTTTCATTTCATCAAAATAATTGTTTACACTATAGTAATGGCTACATGAAAGAGCTACAAAATTGAAAATTTAATAAGTCATCACTGTACAAAAAATCAAAATAGCAAAATACATATGACATCAAATTTGATCTTGAACTGTTAGTTCACAATCTCTTTATATTTTCCAGATCCTGAAAATCATAAGTAAAATCATAGTGAGCTACAACATCTTAGCAAGCCACACAAATCAATCTAAATTTTTAAATATTCTTTTATCAAATATTTTGTTGAATATCTAAAATCAGTTAAATGTAATTTAAATAATTCACTAAACTGATAAATATAATAAATGCATAGCAGTTGTTCTCTAATTTAAATAATAGTATGGAATAAATAAATAAATTGAAATTCATATTACACAGTAGTTCATATCACATTTCTCGGACCTAGATAGAATCTCAAAAGATTCTAGCCCCTTATAACTCCTTTTTTATTTGTGCTTATATTATCAAAACATTTCACATATCCATGTCTCAGACAAAATATCAAAAGATTCTGGCCCCTTATAACTCTCAGCAATTCCTTGATATAGACAGAATCTCAAATATTTATGATCCCTTATGGCTCCCAACATATATAATTGAATCACATATGCACATATATTATTATATTAAAATAATTAAAGAGTAACTGAGCATACATCAAAATTTCAGTGTTGTATAACAGTAGACAATAGAAAATTCAACTAGGCAAAAATGCATATTTTTTAAAAAATATCAAATTACAAGAGATTGTGTAAAAAGGTATTTTAAGACTTTTTTGTACTACACAACTATTTTTCTACATCTAGATAATTTTCTATTCAATTAAAAACTCACAATTTTTAAAAACCTCGACGTAAAATTTTCAGAAAATAGTCAAAATGTGTATAATCATAATACAAAAAGTTACACGGAGAAAGTTTTACATGTGTAAAGTTATCTCTGATTTTTGCTAACAGATACAAAATTTAATCAAAATATTCGTTAAAACTTGCACATTTTTTTAAAAA
Source organism: Dendrobium nobile (assembly GCA_022539455.1). Classification (NCBI taxonomy): domain Eukaryota; kingdom Viridiplantae; phylum Streptophyta; class Magnoliopsida; order Asparagales; family Orchidaceae; genus Dendrobium; species Dendrobium nobile. The sequence goes on from CM039727.1 coordinate 16,746,677, forward strand.
TTGAGATGGGCTATGTCTTAACTTGAGACGAACAAATTTCTCAGCTAGACCGACGGACAAAAATGGCCCGTAGTCACCCAAAATCAAACTTTTTCTTTCTCTAACATCTCTTATTTCCTATTTCCTCTCTTACCTGATTTTTTCTTCTCTATTAAGAGATATGAAAACTAAAGGGCTTATATAAATAATTAGTGGAATTAGATAGTTCAATAAAATATTAATTATTCTAGTTATTTAATATTAAAATATTAACTTTATCTAAATTCTTTTAATCTTTACATTACAAAATTACATAAAAATATTCATAAATTAGCAATTTTCATTTAGAAAACTCCAGTGAAATCGATTAGCAAAACTGACACATGACGATCCCAAAAACTCCACTTGCATTGACATGTATCGATTTCTTAAGAAATTTCGATAGTGCTCAAAATTATGAAAAAATCAGCGAAGCTAAAACACAATATTATAAATGTTTTGACGATTATAAATGTTCTGGCAAAGACAACTTGTGATTTGACTTATTATGACTCCAATAATAAATATTAACTGTTTTAGATCAAAAATTCTTATAAGAAAATTTAGGTGTGTCCCCATAGTGATCCCAAACAAATAGGCCCTTAGTTCGTAATACTAAACTTGTTATTTTTTCTTCATGATATCCACATGTCTGACCAAATGTTTTGGAGGAACACACCAAAAGCAGGGTTCCTTTAGCTTCAATTCTAACAATAATAGTTTATGATCTATAAAATATAAATATCTGAATAAAGAAAAAAAACTAAGTCATTAATCCTAACTTATAACTGAAGGGAAGTCGGTACACCTTACAAAGCCCAGAATTTCTTCACACCTAATATCTTCTATACTTTCTGACACTTATTTTCTTACAAGAAAACTATAAAGAACACAGGAAATTATCATGATGAGGCTTAGCAGATGAAGAACAAGAAAGATCAGGAGAAGCAGCTCTACTATGTCCCACAAATCTATAAAATGTTGTGAGGAAGCATGTGCGAGGGCTTAGAACTCTGTAGGAAACTGCTATACCACGAGTGTATCTTGTTAGAAAAGAAGAGAAGGGGACAAATCGCCTGGGCATCAGCCATTGTTCTTCCTAGTCAGGATTCATGTCACACAGGAAATTAATGAAGTTTATTCTTGTATTTTGTTGGTAGGATTGTACTTGCGTTTATTTATTATTATTATTTCTATAGGCTATATGGTGTCATGTTTGGGGTGAATTATTACGTCCGGTGACCGGACCGTCCGGACATCAATTCAGACGTGCCACGTCACCCGGATACACTAGGCCCCGGGTGTATCTGGGTGATGTGGCCAGCATGGATTGGTGTCCGGACGAATCCAGACACCGGACTTAATAATGACTTGCCCACTAATTATTATTATTTGAATAATTTGTAATTAAATTCTTATAACATTTTAAAAAAATTCATTTGATAATTGAGATAATTAGTGGTGAGATGCTTAGGAGTTGTTAATGAGGGAATGTTTTTTTTTTTTTTCCATTTAGAGGTTATTTGGATGGCTAAAAAAAATAAAAGGAATATAATGTAAAATGAATACATTTGAGTTGTTTGGATGAGTGTAAAGTAAATGCATGTGAATTTATTTTTTATTTGATTTGAAGTAAATGAATGTAGTGTAAAGTCCCAAGATGATGATTGGCGGCAGTGGTGGTTGGCAGTGGCGTTGGAAGATGACAGGTGTTTGCAGACGTGGTGGTGGTGGCTGGAGCCTGGTGGAGATGTCGGGTGGTTGTGACAGCCTGCAGCGGGTGGCTACCGGTGGAGAAGGTCAAGCAAGCTTTCTTACGGTATAAACAGTTTTCGCTTAAAATTCAGCGAGTTTAGTTTACCCAAAAAGTAAATTAAGATAATTTACATTACATTTATTTACTTTGCATTCATTTTTTCTTCCTACCAACATCAATATCTTTAAAATATATGCATTTTGAAATACTTTGCACCCATTTTACTTTCAACCGAGCAGTCACTTAATTTGAATTTGAACACATTTTACAGTAATCTACTAGTATTTTGCTCACAATGGTAATATCAATATATAGAGAGATGGAGAGAAAGAGGCATAATTCAAACAAACTTTAACAATTTCAAAAAGAGCTTTTTGTTTTTTACCCTTAACGAAATCTCTAATTACAAACTAGGCTCGATTGGGGTAGTTTTCTGATCACTTTGCTTTTCAGATAATAATCATATTTTTATTTAGCTGCTATTTTTTCACTATTTTCAGAACTTTTTGTGATAAGAAAACTGTTGTCTAATTTTTCAAAAAAATTTTTTAATACATATAGTAACTTTAATAAAAGTTATTTTCTCTAAAAGAACTTAACAATCATTTTTATAAAAAATTGCAGCCATCTCAAATATATCCTAAATGTAATTCAAAAGATTTAAAAGGAGAAATTTATAAAATTGATTAATTTGAATGTTAAAAAAATCAGACTGAATCAATCCAAGCAATAATTTAGTTCCAATAGTTCCCATTTGATTTTGGATTAATCGAATTTAATTGCTATGAATTATATATATTGCATACTAATTATAAAAGCAATTAGTTAGAGAGAGCAATAATTTCAAAAAAGTATTCCTTTTCGCTTTGAAACTAACCAATTTAAAGAGTCGGTTCTTTTAGGCTTGTAGATACAATGCGTGAAGGGCTATTGAAGACCCAAGCTCTAAGTTGATTCAATTTGGACTTAAAAGATCAGTTCAAAATCAGTCGATCAGATCTTGTGTTGATTCAAATTTGACAAAAGAATGACTTTGATTCAAATCTAGAGGTGTTAATAAATGAGCCAACCCGCTAGCTTGAACTGAAAATTTTTTACTCAGGTTGGCTTGTTTAATAAAAGGGTCAAATTTGGGTTGGATTTTCTGACCTATTTATTAAGCGGGGGTTCGTTGGTGAATAACATGAAAGATGACGGGTTTGATTTCACCCACGAACAGTGACGGAGCCAGAAAATATATCTAGGGGAGGTGGGGGGGGGGGGGGGGGCTAATTTTTTTTTTTTAACTTTCCTTCAACTTTTTACATCTAACTTAGGACCAATATAATCAGTATTAAAAATGATAAAACTTTGGTAGTGAATTAATTTATTTTCTTCCTTCACAAAATGACTTCAATCATCAAATCACTTGATTTCTGCTAGAACATGTTTAATATATCAACTAAATGTGTGATATTAAAAATCTCATTGCACAAAAAAAAATCATAAAGATCGAATCAATATAGGATTAAGATAATATCAATCAAGAAAAAAATGTAAATGAATAGGAAATTAAATTGGGAGTGATTTGAATGGATAATCAATCTTGATCGTGGACTATTTATTGGGCATTTAAATGTCTTAGTGATATCAAAATTTGATGATCTTGGGATCGTTGGATTCGTCTTGTCTAGCTGCTCGATTCGACTATAAGAATGTCATGTTTGAAAATAGTTTGGTAATACAAATTATGATTTGAACCTTCCGTATATGCTTCGGGTCTTTGATTTGGAGTCATTTGGGTTCGGATTGAGTTGAATTTGTTGTTGTTGGGTTCGTATTTTCGAGACGTTCAGTTCGACTATAAGTTTACTAAAATCGGAGTTCATGTGATCTCCAATTTAATTCTTGAAGTTTCCAACTTAATTTAGTCTCAAGATTAAAAAAAATTCAATTTTTTTTAGGGGTTGGGGACACGTGCCCCACCTTGCCCCCCCCCCCCCCCCCCCCCCCCCCTCCTCGCCCACGAACCCACTTTTGATCAGAAAATAACCAGTTTTAATATTTATTTTTCTTAAATTTTTTATTAATGTGTATAATCCTCTTATTTTTGATAAAATATCTTAAACTTTATAGTTAATAAGTCATAATTTTTTTAAAACCAAAATGAGTTAACGTGTCGGTTTTAAGTAATTCAAGTTACTAAATGCGTCAGGCTCGACTTGTTATTTTTGACCTGTTTATTAAATTTGTCGAATTTGGTTTGCATCAATTTTAGGTTAAACTCGAATTCAATCTGTCCACATTTTGACATGCACCCTATTCAAATCATACATGAATTAATTTCAATTTGAAATTTATTTAACATAAAAATTTGTATGAGCTAGATTATTTTTTTTATTTCATAAGACTTTCGAAGGTTTCATTTGGGAGAGCTTTCGTATTGCTCTAAAAACAGTAAAAAAAAAAGTCTCAAAAGAAGTCTAAGGCTTCGTTTGGGATGACTGTCTTCTTAATTTCTAAAACAACTTTCAAGTACAAAGATTTCTTAAATTTGAAATCTTTGTACTAAAAAGTTATTTTAAAAAACAGTACGAAAGATGTCCCAAACGAAACTTAAATCTAACATCCATACCTGTAAAGATTTATAGAAAGACAGACAGAGAAACTCAAAAAGCTGAACAACAATTTGGTAAGCACCTGCTTACCTCACATCAAATTAATTAATCAAATAATTCATCATAACATCATAGATAAACACAATTAAAAAACAAACATACTGTCCAAAAAGCTAACAACTCTCACATCGGCCGAAAGGTGATCAAAATGTTTACTGTTAAACTAACCCTCAACAATCCAACATTTTATTAGCACACAAAACATAAATAAAGATGTATTAGTTTTACTCAGCCAACGTGGCATGATCTTATTAGCTAGTCATCTCATCCTACTCTATATATATATAGTAGACTTGCTGCTGTACAAAATTAATTAAGACAATTCATTCTCTTTACATTTCTTTTGTACGCTTCATCTTCATCTTCATCTTCTTTCTTTCTTGTTTGTTCATCATGGTATCCAGAGCAGGTTGAGAGGAAATCTTGATCATGGCGAACTCATCTAGTTCGCACCTAAGCGAAATCACGGAGCCAGCGTCTCAAGAAGCAACTACTATCTCCCCCAACTTAAAGTTTGTCGTCTCCAACATAAAAAATCTGGTTCCGATTCAGCTCAACCTAGAAAACTACTCGGTTTGGAAATCACAAATCCTGAAAATTTTTCGTGCAAACGCTTTCGATAAGTTTCTTGATCCTTCCTCTCCCATTCCCTCTCAAATGATCCAAGATTTTCAAGGTCTCACCAATCCGAATCCCTCATTTATCCAATGGAATCTCACATATCAAAATTTGTCCGCCTCACCGTGTTCAACAATTTCCTCCTCCATTCTTTCATATGTGGTGAATCTAGATCCCAACACCAAAAAACACTCACCAGAATTCACATTCTTACAATACCAATTCCGTTGTTGACATTCCCAATTCGTTTGACATATCAACCTCGGCTCCCACTAAATCTCAGCACCACATGGTCACTCGATCAAAATCTGGCCATCTCAAACCGTCCAATCGTTTAAATCTTTTTCATACTAATACCTTGACAGAATAATATATAGCTCCAACCACATTTGCTGAGGCTATTAAGCATCAGGAATAGAGAAAAGAAATGCCTATGGAGTTCTTTGCTTTGCAAGAACAAGGTACTTGGAGTTTGGTTCCTCCACCAAAGAACGCCTCTATCTTGGGTTGTAAATGGACCTATAGAATTAAAACTCATTCGAATGGTACAATTGCAAAGCATAAGGCATGACTTGTAGCTCAGGGCAACAATCAAGAATACGGGCTGGACTACACTGAAACATTTAGCCCTGTCGCAAAACTAACTACCATTCGCATCTTGCTCATAATAGCACTTCACAACAATTGGCAAGTAAATCAGTTAGACGTGGCTAATGCATTCCTACACGATAATCTATCCGAAACTGTTTACATGAACCAACCAAAAGGTTTCGAAGACACTGCACACCCAGAGTATGTTTGTCACCTTCACAAGGCTCTCTACGGTTTGAAGCAAGCGCCACGACAATGATATAACACTTTCACCTCATATTTGATTTCAACCGATTTTACTCACATCAATGCAGATTCTTCTTTGCTTATCCTACGTCAAAACCAAACACAAATTTGCCTTCTCATATACGTAGACGATATACTTATTACCGGTAACAGTAAGGAAGCCATATCTACAATCATTGAAAAACTTAGCCTGAAATTCAACATGAAAAATCTCGGGCAGGCTCACGATTTTTTGGGCATTAAGATAGATTCTGAAAACAATTCTTATTTTCTCTCTAAAAAAAAGTATGAGTTGTCTATTCTGCATTCCGCTCAGTTAACAGATTGCATACAATTGGCTAATCCCACATGTAGTAAATTACTGTCTACCTTCTCCAATGATCTGATTCTTCAGACCCCAAGCTTTACAGACGATTGACAGGTTCTTTACAATATCTTATTATAACCCGTCCAGATATAGCTTAAAGCATTAATCAACTGTCTCAATATATGCATCAGCCGCTTCCTCAACACTTATATATGTTCAAACGTCTACTTCGCTATATCAAAGGTACCTTAGATTATGACATTCCAATAACTAAATCTAATATTTTCTTGCAATCCTTTTCCGATGTAGATTGGGCAGGAGATCTAGTATCGAGGAAATCCACATCCGGTTATTGCTCATTCTTAGGTAACTCCATCACCTCCTAGACAATTAAAAAGCAACACACAGTTGCACGATCATCAATATAGTCCAAATACAGAGTGTTAGCGGCTCTAACCTCAGACGTCATTTGACTTAGCCAACTTCTTCAAGACTTTGGTATAACTCAAGAACAACCTACCGACATACATTGTGACAACACATCGACAATTGCTTTAGCCAATAATCCTATCTTCCATGTTCTATCTTGTCATCCATGTGAGAACAAAGCACATTGAGATCGATCAAAAGTTCATTCGAGATCATATTCAGAACAACAATATTCGTCTCTTACCGATCAACACATTTGACCAAACAATAGACATCTTCACCAAATTATTATCTACACCTAGATTCATCAAGCTACGAAACAAATTGACTGTTACTCAACACCCGTCAGTTTGCAGGGGCATATTAGCACATGAAACATAAATAAAGATGTATTAGTTTTACTCAGCCAATGTGGCATGATCTTATTAGCTAGCCATCTCATCTTACTCTATATATAGTAGACTTGCTGATGTACAAAATTAATTAAGACAATTCATTCTCTTTACATTTCTTATGTATGCTTCGTCTTCATCTTCTTTTTGTCTTGTTTGTTCATAACATTTAAAAGAATCTAAGGCTTTGTTTGTGATGGTTTTCTTCCTACTTCTAAAAACAGTTTTCTAGAATAAAAAATTAAATTTATTTATACTAAATATATGCTTTAAAAAGCAGTAAGAAAGTCATCCCAAACGAACCCTAAATCAATTACACTGAAAGCAGTGCACATAAAAAATATTAATAATGAGAACCAACAACAAAACATATTCTTAAAATTAATGATTCTATGAATTTTATCTAACTTTTACCTCATAATCAATATTAGATAATGATGGGGGTATTAACATCCATTAATTTTCTTTATTAGAATATTTTAAAAGTTGTACAATTATAACAAATCTATTAAGGCTTTGTTTGGGACGACTTTCTTGCTGCTTCTTAAAACAACTTTTTAGTTAAAATTTTTTAATTTTTGTATTAAAAAGCTACTTTAAAAAGCAATAAAAAGTCGTCGCAACGAAGCCTAAATCTTCGTTAGAATTACACCATTCGATACATCTTGTGATTTAGGCTTCATTTGGGGCAGTTTTCCTGTTGCTTTGATTTTTAGACTGTAGTCATAGTTTTTGTTTGGCCACTACTTATTCACTACATTCAAAAAAATTTTGTACTAGGAAGCTACTTTTATAGCAACAATAAAAAAGTTATTATTATTTTTTTTACATTAACTTTATAACTATATAAATAAAAAATTGCAGCGGTCCCAAACAAACCTTTAATGTTTCAGTTAAACTTTGAGTTTCCATAAAACCGTGTTAATTCACTATATTATAGTTTAACGTTTTTTACATATGCAAATGAAAAATTTCACAATCTCAATTATGTATATATACATAATTTCACCACTCTTCGTGATTACCCATAAACACAACCTTATCAGCTTAATCAGTGGCGGAGCCAGAAATTTTATTCTTGGGGGGGGGGGCTAAATTAAACACTACAGGAAAATCACTTATTACCGGTAGAATTTTTCGGTGGTCTATTTTTCGTGGTTTTCCGACGATCAATTTTCTGGCGGTCAATTTTCTAACGGTATGTCATCTCATCTGGAATTTTAGAATACATTAATATTGTTCCGTTTGCTGTCTCATTACTGGAGAAAAGAGGAGCTGTAAGATCAAAATTAAGAATGTAAATAATGTGGAGAGAGAGGACTGGAAGGGAAAACGAAAGCCGTGCTCGAGGTTGTGAGTTGCAAGAGAGGAGCAAAGTGGAAAACGAAGTAGACAGTTGGGGTCGAGGGAAAGAAAGCCATTTAAGAGCGGTCTTTGTTTGGGAATGTAATATGATATTGTTGCAAGAGTAAATTTTTTTTTAAGAAAGTTATTGTGAAAATTAGTATGATTATTATTCCGAACAAAGTCTAAAGCATATTTTTGTATGTTAAATTAGGGAATCGTTAGGTCTTATTTTTTATAAAAATAATGCTAATTTTTTTTATGTAAATTGCTTTAAAATGAGTGCAAAACATAAAAAATTCAATTAAAATGTATGTTACACATATCTCAAATTAAATATAATAATTTTAATATCCATTTTGACAAAAAAAAATTGATCAATAAATTATGTAACTATTTTTTTTATGAATATACTACATGTAGTAAAAATAGTGAATGAATAATTATTAATCAATATCTTATTTTTCTTGTAAAAAATTTACTTTAGGCTTTATATATATGACAGCAAAAAAAAAATAAAAAAATTTAGGGGGGGCACGTGCCCCCCCTCCCTCCGCCCATGAGCTTAATTGCTAATCAATTTATGCGATATTTAATACAAATAAAAATACTAATTATTAAAGATATCAAATATATACTATGTAAAATTATGATACAAATAAAATAATGTAAAAATTAAAAATAAAAGTACAATTTGAGCATTTATCCAAAATAACCATTAGAAAATATACCTGAATTTTTATACAAATATAAATTATTTGTTAGGCAATACTATTAAACTATTAGACATTCATTATTATTCTTAATGTCTAATAATTTAGTCATATTTTATAGTATTTTAGTTGTATTGTCTAATAGTTTACTTGAATTGAAGGGCAATATATATAATAAAAATATATTTACATAACTCTCCTAGGCATATTGGTTGAGATCTTGAGCTTCAAACTAATAGGTCTAGAATTCTAGTCTTGTGTATGCATTGCGTGTATGAATTTGACTTAAATGAACTAAATATTCAAAAAAATTAATAATAAATATATATTTATTACAATACACAATTTATTATATTATCATATTTTTTTTCTTTTTCTGTAGTTTCATATTTTTATCATAGCTATTTAATTTGACCACAATATTCATATATAACATGATTTATTTTATTAAATATAATAAGAAGATATATCACAATTAATATTTGACCTTAATACTCATATATAACATATTCCAATATAGGATGAGTATTTTAGTCAATATAATAAATAAAAAAAATGAGTTATTATTTAAATTTATTCATTTATAAAATAAGTTATATCACTATTAATATTTCATTAAAATTTATTTAATTATATATTAAAAAAAAATAAATGTTGAGCTAACCATCTAATTTATTAATTTTAAAGTAAAAAAAATAATATTATCCCCTTATCACTAGTCAGCATCTTTGTTCGTGGCTTTTGAGAAAGCCCCACGTGAGAAATTGAAATTAGGAAAAAGAAACAAAATTTTGCCAGTTCGGCGCTTCCCAAATACTCGTCGTTTTCTACCAAAGTCTCCATCTTTGTACTATTTTCCTGAAACGCGCCTTCCTTTCCTTATCCCCTTCATTCCGTTTGCAATCGCCGGCCCCCCAAATCGATCCTTGCAATTCCGCTATCCGATTGAATGGGAATTACGTTTCAGGAACGAATCCATCTTTGATCGGATCTTAATCTCTGTCTTTCCCTCTCTCGGACGTGATCCCTCATTAAATATAGGAACTTTCCTCATTCTTGCTCTTCCCGATCATCAATACGTTTCTTTGTCACTTTTCAGTTCGATTCGACAATTGCTTTACTTCTCATTAGCATTATAGTTTCCGAAAGCTTGCTCCTTTCTTTTATAAACCCTCAAACCGGTCATGCTGAGGAGAAGCGGCGGATAACTATCGGCCGGAGAAATCCAAAGCTGAGTCGAAAGAGGAATAGAGAGGCGAGATGGACAAGTACGAGGTGGTGAAGGATCTTGGCTGTGGAAACTTTGGAGTGGCGAGGCTGATGCGGAACAAGGAGACGAAGGAGCTCGTCGCTATGAAGTATATCCCTAGAGGGAAGAAGGTATGGATGGGGAAAAGAAAACCCTAATTCAACTTTGTTCTTCAATTTAGGATTCTGATGCGAATTTCTTATCCTTCTATGTTCCGTCCCAGATTGACGAGAATGTGGCGAGGGAGATTATTAACCATCGCTCTCTCCGGCACCCCAACATCATCCGTTTCAAGGAGGTATAATCGATATCTCAGCTGCGAATTTTCGGTTTGGATTGAAGTGAAGAAAATTGAATGAAAATAGTACAATTTGTTGGTTGATTAATTAATCTGCAGCCATTGATTTGAGCTTTTCAACATTTGTTTTTCATTTCCTTACAGTCAAAATCTCAGCATCCAAACGTAGCCTAGGGTTTTTGTTGGCTGGTGCTCCTGTATCTCTATTTCGTCTGAAATTGTGTAGATTTTTTCTGTTTGGTAGGTAGCGCTGACGTCTACGCACCTTGTGATCATTATGGAGTATGCCGCCGGTGGAGAGCTCTTTGAGCGGATCTGCAACGCCGGAAGATTCAGCGAAGATGAAGTACTTTCTGCACAATTTACCTCCAAATTTCGCCAAAAAATCCACCTAATTCCAATTTTTATATATCTATTTATTCATATTAGACGAACAACAAACAATAAATACATATAAATATTGATCCTAAATCATAAATCATATGGATGATTCACTAGCTATTGCTATTTTACCATACAGGCTAGATATTTCTTCCAACAACTTATATCTGGTGTCAGTTATTGCCACTTCATGGTAAATTCTCACCTTAAAAAAACAATTTTTCTTATAATTTTTTAAGTTTGATTGCATAATCTCTGTTAATTGATCTCAGCAAATATGCCACCGTGATCTCAAGCTGGAGAACACTCTTTTGGACGGAAACCCTGCTCCGCGGCTCAAAATCTGCGACTTTGGCTACTCCAAGGTCTAATTTTCATTATAAAATTTTGATTTCTCTCTGGAATTTTCATCAATTTGCTTTCGAGTTTTTCTAAAATAGGGAAAAATGTTTCTTTGAGCAGTCGTTGCTGCATCACTCGAGGCCAAAGTCAACAGTAGGCACGCCGGCGTACATCGCACCGGAGGTTCTCTCTCGCCGGGAGTACGACGGCAAGGTGAGCTTTTTTTATTTTTATTTTTGGTAATTTTGCATTTGCACGCTTGAGCTCCACTTTATCAGCTTTTGATTTTTGGATCCGCTGAAGGGCTGGCACATGTGTTCTGCCTATGGGCTTGTGGCACGAGTGATGAGTTGTAGTTTTCAGAGCTTCTATGATGGGTGATCAATCTTAGTGGTCAAATTTTTTTTCAATGTTTGTGATTTTCTAAATCACTGATTTTTTCGAGAGGATCCTTATCTCATAAAATTAGTTAATTGATAGCACTTCTAATAAAAATGTAAAAGAAAAAAGTTCCAAAATTAATTGTTGAATATCTTCCTATATTTATTGGCTGTTTTTCTTTGAACTGGCAACAAATTGAATATGTTCTTGTTATTATTCATTTCCCAACGGTGATTATATTGTTCCTTGACTTACTGGAAATATGTTTTGCCTGAAGATTTCTTGAATGTTTTAATACGTGAATCTTCAACATAGGAGAGGGATAAATGTGGGCTTAGATTTTCTTTTTTGAACTAGTGAGTTGAGGATAAGCTTCCTTCATTGACCATGCCATGCTTATGAGACTAAGGCTGCAAGAGAACCAAACGTTCAATGAGCTACTCGATGCTCGGTTCGATTAAGGCTTGTTTGTGATCGTTTAACTAACTAAACAAAGAAACTTGAACAACATTTTAAATACTCGATCCTTAAATAAATAAGTTTGAACACTAATGTGTTCGGTTTATTTTTGTTCACAAACAACATCATTTGAAGTTCGTGAACAAGCTCGACATTAAACTTGATAAAAAGCTCAATAAAAGCTCGAACAAAGAGAAATGCAACATGTAATCTTCATTTAAAAATATATTCATATAGATTAATCATATTTTCATTTTAAATTGACAACTGCTTTTATTATAAATTTAATTTTCTGAACAAAATACATTTCACATTTGTCTATGTTCGCTAGATTGTTTGTTTAAGATATTCATGAACAAATTTAATGCTTGTTTGTTCAATAGATTATTTGTTAATTATGTTCACGAACATAGCTCGTTAAGACTTGTTTGTTAAAGCTCGATAAGTATTAAACGAATTGAACATGAACTGAACATGAACCAAACATGAACACCTTTAAATTAAACGAACCAAACATGAACACAAACATTAAAGCTCGAATCAAACACGAACCAACTTGAACAAGCTAATGATAAACGAACTCAAACATGAACACTCACATAATCGGCTCGGCTCATTTGCAGCCCTATATGAGACCAAAGTCAATATCTTATAGATCTCAGATTGTGGGGTTTGTTTTTTGGATTGAAGGCCTAAAGTTTCCAATACTCGTCAGAATAGGATTAAATACATATCTGATTTACTAACTTGTTCTCATACAATCTTACCTTATGATTTCGATGGATTTTATGATTTTAACATGTAATGATGCTTGTTATTTACTTTATTTCATGGATGATTGCCTTTATTGTTATAACACCTCATTTTATGCTTCTCATCAAAGCCATTCATGTATTCTATTTGGTTTGGTTGGCTTGTGAACCATAACTGATTAGATTTAAAGTGTGATTCATATGGGGCTTATCAAACACCCATTCATTGATTGATGTTGTACTACAAAATGTTAACTAGTTCTATTTCTCTTGCGAGTTAAAATAGAGAAAACTTTTCAATTATCCATAGAACATTGCTCGATTATCATCTTCTCATTGTTGGATTACCTAGAAGCTATTGACATGATCAATCCTCAGCAAGACCCAATCAAATTCCCTCTCAAACTTTAAAAGATTCCACCTTTTTGTCCCGTTGGATCCAAAATCATCAGTGTATGCTCCAACCACTTAATGGGGCGCTCATGGATCCCATATCTGATGCAAGCTAAGTTCCTACACCTTTTAGGAGAACACTTAGGCACGCAACGAAGAAACTTCCTTTCATCAACACAAACAGAGAGTGACTTGGTAGAAAACAAATGTTAGAAATTGTTTAGGAAATCACGTAGGAAAGAAAGATACAAAACATATAAACAATAATAACCTTCAGAACAACCATGAATGGTCATCTTACATGCAATACACAAAACTAGGGAAAACTGCTCAAAGGAAAGATAGAACCAGTAATCCACCATTGAAATTTGATCCGGCACAAGTCTACACTCCTCTGGAAAATACCAATAGAAAAGGGTAACCACACCCACTCACAACTCATATTGTTTAGAGAAGAAAGATACATGTGGAAGGGAAACTGTGGATAGAAGAAGAAAGAAAGAAGACCGAGAGGAAGTAATAGGGGATAGTGGAAAGACTAGCTTGCAAGCACGAAGGAACCCTCAGGTTGAATTTTTCTTACCAAAAACTATTTTTTACAACAGAGTTTTCAACCACTTTATATAGGGGAAGGAGGAGAAAAGATCATTTAATTGTTCAATTAAATGAGCTATCATTTCAGCTAATAAAAGCAATCCAAATCAGCTCTCAAAGGAGAAGTCAAAACATCAAGCATAGGAATTAGCAAAGGGGAAAACCGAACAACTAAAAAGGGAGGGGAAGAATCTCAAGCAACCAAATCAGCTAAGGGGAAATCCGAATAGCCAAAAGTGGAAAATGAGCCAAGCCCAATAAGAAAAAAAATAACCCACAACTAAATACCCAACCAGCCAACAAGGAGCAAGGAAGCAAGATCAAACTCAAATGAAAGGACAATGGTATGAATCAACCTGAGAGCACCGACCCAGCATTGTCATTGGTTGTTTTTAGGGGTGTCAATTCGGGTCAGCGGGTCGGGTTCGGGTCGAACCCGAAACTGACCCGGCACTGTTCGGGTCAACCCGAACCCGACCCGTTTTTAAAAACGGGTCAGGTTTCCGGACCTGAACCCGACCTGATTCGGGTCCGGGTCAACCCGACCCGACATGAATGACCCGAAGTTGACCTAAAATTGCTAATTTTCGGGTCAAAATTGGGTAAAAACGAGTCAATCTCGGGTTTTCGGGTCAAATATGAGTTTTCGTGTCACTTTCGGGTTAATTTCGCGTCAATTTCGGGTTGCTGGGTCAACCCGAACCCAACCCGATTTTTAAAACAGGTTGATTTGTTCAACCCGAACCCGACCCGTTTCGGGTTGGGGTTGACCCGAACCCGGATTTTTCCGGGTCGGGTTCGGGTCGTGTTTCGGGTCGTGTCAAAAATTGACACCCCTAGTTGTTTTCCATCATAGGGTAATACAAAAATAAAATACATAGCGTCTAATAACCCGAAAAAATAAAAATACATAAGACGTAAATTCTTGACTACATCAACATCACTATCCATTCTAAAAGTTCCTAAAGATAATCCATTACTTCTAAATATATCCTCGGTCACAAGGAGTTACATGGTAGAGAAATGAACTCAATTTTAGATATTTTTCTAAATTGTGATATGAGAGAGCGAGTTTGAAAATTGGGAGGTTCTGCAATGCTTCCCTTATGATAATGAAGTTATCCTTTCCTCTTACAGTGGACGTAAATCACAATATCGAACCACGTTGCTTCATCTTTTTCTTACCCTCTTTTATTCCTCAATGTCTCAATGATTGGTTTCTCTTGCCATTAGAAAGTAAACCAATCAAACAGTCAAACTATTTTGCTTTCCTTGAACCAAGCTCATATTCTGTTCTTTTTTGTTGAACTGGTCAAAACTTTGACTCAATGCCATGTGTTGATCTATCTGAATATGTTCTATCATTCACATTGTTTTAGCGCTCTCATTGAGACCATTTTGAGTTGGTTGAAAACTAAATGGATGAGCGTCCAACTCACCATAACAATCTTCCTCTTTTACGTCTTTCGTTGTAAGGGAGGCAAAAGCTCTTTCTAGTCCTTAGAGATGTTTGTGAAAATTTCGCAATTCCCTAAGCTTTTTCGCTATGCTACATCGACTCCAATTGCAATAGTTGAACGTTATTTATGAGTCTATTATCTTGACTTCATTGACAATGCCGACGACACTGATAGTATTGTTTTCCATCATCATATTACCTCTAGTCATCTACTAATAAAGCAAGCATCCTTTGGAGGAGCCCTTATTTCACCGCCCTTCTGTCTGCTACAAGATTGGCCCCTCCTCCCCCTTTGCAATGGAGATCTTAAAAGAACCCTTGCTTGTGAAATTCAAGGTGCCAATTTCTTAACCTGTGCAAGGGTTTGAATGACCACAGTAAGCATTTAGGCATATAATGTAATAGTTTTAATGTCCGTCACAATGAATTTGCAGTGTTGGGTATTTACCATTATGCTCAAAGATCTATGCATAGGTGATTCACTTGCTGCTCTATAAATTTTGTCCCTTGACGATCTATGCTGGCAATTCTTTGTTGAATTCACTGCTTCCCAGTGAACCTTGAAATCAACTCAGACACTTCTCAACATTAAATAAGGAGGATGCAAATGTCTCCGGGACTACATTGTCCACTTTGTGCCAGCAACTTGGAGGTCATAAGTTCCAAGTCGAAGCTTGCAGTGACAATTGGTCTTTGTGACTTGCCATTTTATTACTTAAGCATCAAGGAGCCTCCAACTACGATTGTTAAAAGGACAAAGAGTTCATGAATGTTTATGAAATTATTTCATACGCTCTCGTTGGTGGCACTCTTACTATAGCTACAAATTGTGAGT
The DNA here is from genome assembly GCA_022539455.1 of Dendrobium nobile. Classification (NCBI taxonomy): domain Eukaryota; kingdom Viridiplantae; phylum Streptophyta; class Magnoliopsida; order Asparagales; family Orchidaceae; genus Dendrobium; species Dendrobium nobile. The sequence continues at coordinate 16,762,891 of CM039727.1, forward strand.
AGTATTCTAGTCTCCATGATAGGGCCGGTCAATACATAAATGATCGTCGAGGCTAGGTTCCTCGGAGGGAGGCTTTTCGAGGTAATTTATGGGGCAAGCGTATCTGTTGATAGGGTCATCATTGTGAAAACCTTCGAGGCAGAGCGTAGTTTTGACTTTTTGATGTTGTCGGCCTTAAGAAACTATTACCATAGTTTGATCGCTAGATTGACGAGATCTTCATGGCCATCCTGGAAGATTATTTCTGACTTCATCTTGCCACCCTCCAATGAATTATTATTGCTCCAAAGTGTCCTTACCACAATGTGAGTGGTCATGAGAGGAAGGATTGACGAAACCTTAAAGCACTGAATGGATAAACCATTAGAGGAGGCCACTGTAAAACAATTCTTAGCGTATTTAACACCTCTTCCTATCAAATTCAATAATGTTGGCCACCCACATCATAAGGTTGACCATCAGTGCTACTTACCCAATGACAAGATCATGGCTAGATCATCAAGTAGGTTGATGTGATAACTCGATGCGGCGATTTGGTAGGTTTGCAGATCTATTGGCTAGAACAACTTAATTCCCATGAGATACATCGTACCTATTCTTCTTCATTTTTTGTTATATCATTAAAATAATTTGACTTTCCCTCTACTCAGAACATCAACAAAGATGTGATCATCATCTGAGCTTTCATGAACAACTATGAGTTACTTTGTATTTTAATTAATAATAGTGACTTAATGAATGTTATCTTCTAGTCCACCTCACCAACCAGATAAGGCTATGTGCATGGAGTCTCCAGGTGTGGTTTGGGGGGGTATTTAGTGAGTTCCTAGTGTTGGTCGGCCAACCTACATGAGGTAGGAGCACGAGATAAAGAGCAAATTTTAGAAAATTAATGTGGCTTGTGAGGTATCAATCGATTCGAGCAAAAGATCTTGGTGCACTTTCCTCGTTAGTAGCATTTATGAAGGTAATGACTTATTCAACCTAATCAATTTAACTGGAGTAAATATTAGCATTTTTATTTGGGAGCCAACCCCGATGCCATTTGAAGAATCCTCCATTCTTTAAAAAAAGGTGCGTCTGAATAGAACAACAATGGAGTATGCATCATTCTAACAAAGCCCAAATGGTGTTGTTATCAAGGCTTTGAAAACCGGATCGGACAACGAACCAGAAGAAGGAGAGGTTCACGGTTCGACTAGTCTAACTGGAACCGGTCGAACCGGATGACGGGGTCAAACCGGATGACGTAATAAATAATAAATATTATTGAAATTTAATAAAATTAACATAATAATAATGTTATCATTTAAAGTATGAGACAAAAAATAAACTAAAAAAACTATGAAACATAAAACTTATATAATTAAGTTAAAAAATTATTTTTAAAATCTCACATAAAAGCAAAAAAAATCTAAATATCATAATTATAAGAATTTACACTCATAAAAATATGATAATTTTAAATTTAAATATTTTTCAAAATTTAAATTTGATTTTTAATTTAAATTTAATTTATATATAACCATATAATTTAATATAAATTATTATTAATTCATGTTAAATATTTAATATAAATTTAATTCTAACATAAGTTTATAAATTTAATATAAATTATTCTTATTTTATATTATATGATTAAATATATTTTACATGTTTTTGTTGTATACCAAAGTTATTTTATAAATTTATATCTAAAATCATTAATAAATAAATAAAATTATTAATGATAAATTATTTTTTATATGTATAAATAAATAAAATTTTATTATTAACTAATAAATAATTATCATTCACAGAAAAAATAATTAATTAGAAAATCTATTTAAAAAATTATTTTATAGGTATTATATATGTTATGAACTCATACACACTTCAACTCTTTTCTTTAGTCCCACATCTCTTGGAAACACTTTCTTGTTATTGTTTATATAGCATAGCCTTTTGAGTTTCCTTGCATGAAGAGTTCACATGGAGTGGTGGGGCCGTGGGGCCATGTGAAGATGTTTCATGTTGGTTTGAGAGCAAATATTTGTAATAAGAAATGTATTATAATTTAAATTAAATGTTTTAAATATATATTAATTAATTTATTTAGAAAATATTTAAAATTTGTTGGATTTGAACCGGCTGGTTCAAAATAACCGGAGCCGGTTCACCGGTTCCTCAATTGAACCAGCGATTCTGACCGATTCAGTCCGGTTCAATGCAGAAGCGGTTTTAAGACTGAACTGGACCGGTCTTGTGACCGGTTCACGGTCGAACCAGTCGAACTGGCCGGTCCGGTCCGGTTTTTAAAGCATTGGTTGGTATCATTAATGTTGTTTGATTGCCATTTAAATCAACCAACAATCAAGTTGAGCATAAAGTGGCATTGATCATATTAAAGTTGGCAATTGGTGTAGAAATAAAGAAGGATACTTTATACCAATTCCTAGTTAATCAGAATCAAATCGATAAAACCTATGAAGTTTGAGACTCAATCCTAGAAAAATAATTGGAAAAAAAACTTTGAGGTGAATCACATGCTCCTAGAAAAATCTCAAATTACTGACCTACTGGTGAAGTACATTAACCAACTTTTATCGAGGAACTATTTGTTCCTTCAATTAAGGAAATGGAAGACACATACATGTTGATGAAGCATCGAGGTGGATGTATAATATAAAGCACTACTAACCAACAAGACACTATCAATAGGTTTCAGGAAGTTAGTGATGAAGGGCACTCCAGCCTTTAGGGCAAGCTTCTAAAGCACTAATGATAGTAGGATGAACAAGAAATAAAGAAGATCATGATGTTAAATTGAAAAGATTTTCTCTCATTTAACTGAGCAGGGTAGCCCACTTTTGTGAAGCATCTAATATGGCAAGTCAAACAAAGAGTTTATATCCACACTTGGTTCTCACCAAATCAATCAATTCTCTAAGGGGTGAAATTATATTATACTTTCACATCTCCAACATGTTCAAATCGAAAAAGCACAGTGCAAGATATACACGGTTTTTCAAAAAAAAAAAAAAAAAAATCATTGATAACAAGATTTAATTTTTACACTAACTCCATCTTCTCCACGACCAGACATAGTTGGCTAACCCAATCTCTAAGGTTTATAAAATGAGTGCCCTTGCCATGATATCTCACCCCAGGCAACATTATATTGGAGCTTCCTACCGAACGCCTTGCTTACCCTAGTAGGCATTTAACTAGATGATGGTTCCTGTTGTCTTAATTGGGACCTCCTTGATCAAGCTTTAAGGCATTGCCACCACGATCTCATCTGATAAGGCTTGATGTTGAGCTCGACCCCGAAGATTTAGAGATCATCCAGATGATCCGAAGTGGGCAGCGAAATGCTAGACTCAATCAGCTATAGTTGTGACCAGATTTCATTTATGGTTGGAGACAACACTTGGTCCTTATTTTCTACATCCATGTGCATCCAATCCTTAATCTCTTAGTACCAGAAGACCAATTCCTGTAATTCTGTTTCATTTGTTTCGTATGTCACTCCCCCTTACATGGTCGAGAATTTTAAAGGATTATCTTTGGTTGGATTATAACTGACCTCAGTAGACCGTGGTTGGTTGGAATATGCAAGCCTTTTGAGCTTTTGTGTGACTACCTGATAATTGTGAAAGTATCAGTTGTAGTCTCATTGGAGTGACTCTAGGGAGATCGTTGTCTGATTGTGCCTCTCTAACTGGGCTTTTAGGCACAAATTTTTTCTTATTGTTCCTCGGCCATCTTCGCCAACTCCTCAAAGTTCATAACAACTATCGATGTCATAGGCCTGCATCTTCGTACTAGCTACCCGAGATGGACCTTATCTTTGGAGGGTTGAGTACACTATGTTGACGAAGTCTACAATCAAGGCTAAGGGAGTTCCCTCTCTTCCACCATCTTCTTGGGAACAATCCCTTTGTCATCCCTTACCCAACTAAATCTTGTAAATTTATTGTTTCCCTAAACTCGAGCTTGGCAAGGTTGAGGCTCAATGTGGCTTGGAGATGTGTAGGGATCCATTATAACATTTGTTAGATACCTCATATATGAACCAAAGGATTTCATCATAGTCATTGTGAGTGACATTTCAGACCTCATCAACTCCAATGCCATTGTTGACGACCATTCCATCTGTATTGTCCTAGAAGATGAGGGAGAATATGCTGCCTCTGCCGGTACAGTCGATATCACTCAGACCAATGTTGCTTCCTTTATTGCTTCAAACACAGCCTTTTCCTACATACTTCTCTGCCTTTTTCTTTCAAGGAGTTTCACTTCCCATTCACTGACGTCTCTTTAATTGTTTATTTCTTCAGTAGAGTAGCGAGAGGATTTGGAAAAGCAAGGAGATTTAAGGGGGATGAAGATGTGCTTCTGTGGTGTGCAAAGCCGCTCAAAAGTGCATATTTATATGATTTTAGAGTATGTGGAAAGTGCAACACACAATCCTATGTGCCTCATCAGAGCCATTCACATTAATAATAATTTGAGTTATGGTTTCATTAGTTTACAAACCAAACTGGTCAGAGTCAAAGCTTGACATGGTCCAGAAGTCTTGCACTGCAGAATGCCAAGTAATTTTAGTTTTCTTATCGGTTGTATTGGAGGAGGCTTTTTGAATATTTTCAAGATTGTTGCCCAATTTTCATCTTATTATACACTGGTCGGATCGCCGAGGAGCTCCCGACCAGATTAGCCCTCAGCAAGACCAATCGGATTCGTACCTTGAACTCTTGACAATTTCTTCTTTGTATTGGTGCATCCGCAAGTATCGCCGCCAGCTTTGGCTACTCAAGAGAAGCTATATAGACATTTTATGTATGGAGTAATGACCAAATTAGTAATATTCCCTGCAACATTGCAGTCTCCCTACCACAAATCTCCTGTGCTTTCAAGAGTCATCTCTCAATCATCGGACTCTCTGATGCTTGTCACCTAGCATGTGATTGTTTCCTAACTTGCAACATGGATCACTACCTTTGTTGTTTCATATCCTGTCGGCCGTAGCCATTGCACCATTTTTTATTCTGAAACCACCTACAGAAAATTCTATATTAATAAATATCCCCTCAGCCTACAGAAAATTCTATATTAATAAATATCCCCTCAGCCTTCTCAAGGGGTTACACAATAGAGAGACAAACTTAAGCTTAGATTTTCTACCCACCGCTGCTTAGCTCGGTTAGTAGGCGAGTGCGGTTGGGAGCTCTCCAATCCATGCTCGATTCCTTTGGGCAGCAGCGCCCCTTAGGTGGGGACCTCTTAAGCATGGGCCAGGTGGTTCATGGGTGTGGGTACCATCTCTAGGTCAGCCAAGGGACTAATGATGGCGCCAAGCGCCTTACAAGCTGAGGTGGCAGCAGGTCGATACCCCCATCACCAAAAAAAAAAAAAAATCTAACAAATTGTTAAATCTCTTAAAAAAATATTGGGTTGTCTCCCCTCCCCTCCTGATCGTTATTCACTCAATGGTCAGTTTCCCTCACCATAAGTAAGTAAAACAAATTGAATCTTCAACCCTTTTTCATTTGCCTTGGATGGAGCCCTTATATTCTGCTTTTCTTTTGATGAACTAGCCGGAACTTGGAGCGCCAATTTCATCCTTCGATCTCTCTGACTATCTAATGCCATTCAAAATTCCTTAATCAGAAGTCATCATCAGTTCGAATTCTTTTCAAAATTTAGAAAGTTATAGGAGCTGAACTTATGTCGAAAGTGACTACCAAATAATTTAATTTGATTGAAATTACCATTCCATCCACATACTTAAAGACTCAGATGCTTATTTCCGCCGCTGTATTTGGTTGATTTAGCAGCCCTCATTTCAGAAAGCTTTACCAACTTTAAAAGTCTTCGAAGTAACTTTTTTCTTATGGTACTTGGCCAGCATTTTCTTCTGGAAGTTTCTAGTTTCATCCGAATAGATAACCGAGATTCATACTTGTTGTACTTGGAGGAATGAATTTTATGATATCAGCGGAATAGTTGATTATAAATGAACTTAAGGCTTAGTTTGGGACGGCTTTCTTACTATTTCTTAAAGCGGCTTTCTAGTATAAAAAAATTAATTTTTAAACTAGAAAGCTATTTTAAGAAGCAATAAAAAAGCCGTCCCAAATGAAACCTTAGTGTATTTAATTTCGCTTGTTCCATTCCTCTAACTGAATTTTGAGCTATGTGATTAACATAAATTATGACTGAGTTCTGCTGTCGCAGCTTGCAGATGTCTGGTCCTGTGGAGTAACTCTGTATGTCATGCTGGTGGGAGCTTACCCATTTGAAGATCCGGACGATCCCAGAAACTTCAGAAAAACCATTGGGGTAAAGACTTTTCTTTTCCTTTAAATCGCCATTGGGGTAAAGACTTAATACCACTGATGTTGGTTTTTTTATTTATTTCAAAATCATGATATTTTTTGCATAGGATAGCACTGTGATGCATGAGAAATTAACATCATTTGAGATATGTTGGCTGCATAACTAAGACTTTCGTTTGGGACAATTTTTTAGTATAAAATTTTGTACTAAAAAGTCATTTTAGAAAGCAATAAGAAAGCTGTCCCAAATAAAATTTAAATTTAATGCAATAAATTTTGAACTACAGAGAACCACGTTGGAAATTAACATCATTTGATCTGTTCGATCTATACCTAAATTTTGTTGCAATGAATTTTGAACTACAGAGAATAATGTCAGTACAGTACAAGATACCTGATCATGTCCACATATCCCAGGACTGTCGGCATCTTCTCTCCCGGATCTTTGTTGCCAACCCCACTAAGGTGTGTTTTCCATCTTAAATTTTATCTGAAATCTTCAATAGATGTATTGAAGTTGCTGAAAATTTCCTAATTAGATATGAAACGCTGAGTATTTTTCTTCCTTTCTTGAAGAGGATAACTATAAGCGAGATAAAGAAACAAGCATGGTTCTTGAAGAACTTACCGAGGGAGCTAACTGAAATAGCACAGGCAGTGTATTACAAGAGGGATACCAGCGCGCTGACCTCTTCTCTTCAGAGCGTTGAGGACATCATGGAGATTGTTAAGGAAGCGAAGAATCTTCCTCCCTCAACCCCTCCTGTTGTTCCAGGATGGGTTGAAGAAGATGAGGAAGAGGAAACCAAAGGAAAGAAGGAAAAGGAGGTAGAGGAAGAGGAAGAGGAGGAAGATGAGTATGAGAAGCAGGTCAAGGAAGTCCAAGCTAGTGGTGAATATGTAATTAGTTGATAGAAGTACAAAGCTCATTACTTTTCTGTGTTGTTCATTGTGAATTCTATTACCTTCTTGTTGCTTTGGCCTCACTTAACTTGGTTTGCTTTTTATTATTATTTTTTTCAAATTACGTTCCGATATAAAATGTTTTAAGTTAATTGAATAGGCAAGAAATGGTTATTGATTCTAGTAATTGATGGTAAGTCTTAGGTGTCGTTTGGGAAAAATTATTACGTCCTCCCACCTGACATAGAGATACGTCCTTCCACCACTAAAAAATTCGGTTTTTGCTCGGTATTGCTAGCTATTATTTGGTAATAACGAGGAATATCATCATGTGAAGACCAATACCGAGCTATACCGAGCAATACTGAGTTTTTTCTAGGAAAAACTAGGTATTTTTTGTATAGCTCGGTATTGCTCGGTATAACTCGGTATTGGTCTTCACATGATGATATTCCTCGTTATTGTTTGGTATTGCTTGGTATTTGTTCGGTATTTCTCATTTTTTAGCGTGATTTTAACTGTGGGAAGACGTATCTCTACATCAGGTGGGAGGACGTAATAATTTTTCGTCGTTTGGGGCAGCTTTTGGTCACTTTTTTATTTATTTTATTTTCAAATGTTTTTTATTAAAAAATTACTTTATAGAAAGTAGCAAGAAAATTATTCTAAACAATTCTTAATTTAGTTGATGCTAAACTTATGTGTTATGTGCATATATTTGCGTCAGGCAAGTGTGTCATGTATAATGCTGTATTGAATTTAGCACATTTGATATGCTCATTAGTGCATAAGGGGTGTAAATGAGCTAAGCCAGCTCAAACTCGACTTGACAATGAACTCGAGAGCCGAGCTTATCGAATCACGAGCTCTAGCTTAAAGTGGAGCTCGTCTATTAAAAAGAGCTCGAGCTCGAGTTTGATGTTTTTTTAAATAATTTTTTTTTAATTTTGAATATTTAAAAACTGCAGGCCTAATAAATGCTGAAGTGTAGTAATAATTTTTTTTTTGGGAAAACAGCTGCAGTAGATTTAAAAAATATATATATTAAACATTAAATATATGTTAAAAGCTAATGGAAAAGAAAAAAACAGCTGCAGCTTGAAAAGAAAAAATAAGTTGCAGATGGGCATTAATTGGAGCTCAGCGAAAAAAACGAAACAACTTTCATGGCATTATGTCTTCGCTTGTGACAAATTTTTTGTTACTTTACAAAATAGTTTTTTATATAAAAAATTGTAAGTAAAGAATTTTTTTAACCAAATCACTGTTTTGGGAAGTATTAAGAAAGCTATCCCAAACAAACACTATAGCGTCAACAGCCGTCTTCTTCTTCTCCTTCCCGTTGCCCTTCTTCTTGTTAGTCGGCTTGCATCCGAAAAGCGAACGAGCAATCGAGCCCGAGTCGCTCTTCTCCTTGCTGGGCGTTTTAGACGACTGTGTCTCATGCCCTTCTTCTTTTTCTTCCTGTTGCTCTAAAACACTGAAACGAGCTTGAATTGTATAATCCAGCCGAGCTGGAGCTTAAATTTTATACAACAATTTGAGTTCAAGCTCATTGTGAGGTAAACGAGCTTAGCTTGATAAATCTACTACTCAGACTCAACTGGACTTGTTTGTGCTGCATATCATAACGGGGTGAAGTCAAGTCAAGTAGTTTTGAACTAATTTTGAGCTTTGAATCAATTCCAACAAAAGGGAGAATCAAACCAACCTTGCCATCTCCTGTTCTTCAATCTTAGATTGAAAGAAAATCAAATTTAGAGCTACCATTGATTCAGGTCCAATGGTGCCCTCGAGTCTTCTCGTTGAATGATGATTAATTATTATGAAGTTATAAAATTGAACCGATTATGAGAATAGTAGTGAGGCTTAGCACAATAGTGAGAGTTGCAGTAAATATAGCCTTTGTCAACCATAGGCAAATTATATTGCAAGTACTAAGCATGCTAGTAGTTTTTTGTGGATGAAGAAGCCATTACACCAACTTTTCTCCAAGCAGAAATCACTATAACTTGAGCTTGAATGCTAGACTTAACTAATCAAGTTTAAGATTATATCAAGTGATTGTGTTGGCTCATAAGCTAGATTGTCTTCTTTATTTGTCAATAAAATCTCTTGGAGGCTCATTAAATTGCAAGTAGGGAGTTAATTATGTGATGTGGATTTACTATCGAAGGAGATAAATTGACTTGAGGTTGGGTATTATCCCTTCCACTTTTGTTGGACCTTATGTGAGATACTTATTTGAAGGATCATTATACATAGAGTGATCACATTAAAAGGGAGGATGCATAATACAAGATAAACTTGTAAATGGAGAGTCTTACATGTTTTAAAATGTAGGCTTACATCTATAGAAAGGTGAAAAGAAAGTTCACTGTATATATGTACATAATTTTCAGACATAAAACCTATCCAATCAAGCTTGAACGCTAGATTGGATGGATGAATAAAAGGTAGAATTGGGGGTTCCCTTCACCACCTATTTCCTAGTTACTCTCCCTTGTGTGTTTTCACTCTTTCTTCTCTCTCTATATATGTAGTGTTTGTTTGTATGTGTTGGTACTTGACCTGCCTTTTATTGCTTTAGGAGTGATGTTTGTAGACACAAAAAGAAAGCAAGGCCTTGGTGATATGGAGGTATTATAAGTGATGAGAGTTGGACCTATAGTCATGGTGCATAAATCAAAGCAATAATAGCACCTATAGATATTGAGGGCACATTCCATGTAGTGGGCTGAAGGGGAACCATAGGCCAGTGTTAACCAGTTGATTGCCAAAAGGGTGCCTAAGAGTTGGTCCTTTAGAATCTTTATTGGGGTTGATAGAGAAGTACTTTGTGGCATATATTAGGCCATTATACTTTGAGGAGTTGGTTTGTTTGCATAGTGCTAGAACAGCCAAAGATTCAATCACTAAAATGACAATAATCGGTTGATTAGAAAGAAGAAAATACGAAAGAAAAACAATATGATTCAAATGAGGTTGGCGGTTGGATTGGTGAGCAATGAACCCTTAGTGGTGAGCAAATAAATAAGTGTGGCTTTTGCTCTTTTTTATAATTATCTCACATGATGAGATCATTTAGGAATAGTCGGGCATACATGACTTATCATGTCTTGAGGACCAAACAATGAACCCTAGGTGATTATTTCGCACTAGGTGAGCATACGATATAATTTGATTGGCCTTGATTTTAATAGTAAACTACAAAGTGCACTAGTTGGAATACTCAATTTACTACATAAATAATTTTTTTATGGTGGGTGAAATTAAGAGATTAATGTTGGATCCAAGTTTATTTGAGGATGACACATTACTAGCAGTCAAGCTTTGAGGTGGTGTGACTTGAGAACCTATGTGAGAATGAGGAGAGAGAGAGAGAGAGAGAGAGAGAGGAAAAACTGTGAAAAATGATCTACTAGCTCAATCTTCTATAAAAAATGTCAAAAGATTCAAAATATTTCTTTTCACCGTTTATTTTTAATGATTCGAAAGCTACATGAAAGTTACATCAATAAAGAATAATAAGTACAATAATTAACGACCTCTGGTATTGAATGCATTAGACATGATGTATTCTAGCTAGGACGTTGAATGATTAAGTGAGAGAGAGAGAGAGAGAGAGAGAGAGGAAAAACTATGTGACAATATGATAAGGGTGGCATAAAAATAAATATAATGATATAGTTGTTAAGTATGTAAATAGAAAAGAATTTATTGATATCCACATAAATTTGTTTTGATATAATTTTAAATTGATACTAAAAGCTTCTTTCACTATCAATTTCAAATCAGTCTTGACTAATTTAAATTACTTAAATAATGGGGATTTGCATGCGTACCACTAATTTCATATATATATTTATACATCTAACACCTAATTTTTTATATTTACTTATATAACACCCTAATTTTTAAATCATATAAAACATTTCACTAAAATTACCAAAGTGAAATACTTCTTTTTGTATGAATTTGAATGCGACTTAGATACTAAGATGTTATAAACGAAAATATAAATATTTAGATGCTAAATAAGTAAATAGATGAAAATTAATGGAATGTGTGTGTAAATCAATTTTGATCCAATACATAATTGTTAGTAAAATCTTTTTGATTATTAGTCTTTACATGCATAAATTTTGATATGACAATATGGTGTTACAAAGGTAAATATAAGAATTCAGATGTTAAATATATAAATAGATAAGAATTTAATGATATATTTGTAAATATCCTCTCCACATTGAAAAAAGGACATGGGATGGAAAGTTCAGTTGCTAAAATTAAAAAAATGTGTAACAGAAGATAGTTGATTTATGAATATAACATTTTACCTTTTAAATGTGAATATAAAAGGTGTGATTTACTTATCTATCTAAGAACAAAATTATGACTATAGAAGTGTTCAAAATTTTACTTTTTTTACATTTGTGTTCACATATTATTTTGAATTATTTTTTATTTTATAAAAAAATTTGCTTTGTATTTTAGTAAATTTTATTTTTTAAAATAAATCAAGCTATTTTTTGAAATACTCAAACAACTTTTAAATGTTTATCATGACGGCTATCGCCCTCGATTGCTATCATCATCTTATGCAATATTAAAATAAAAAAAGAATGTTTATTTTGAATATTAAATATATTTGTATTTGGTATTTAAACATAAATAAAAAAATAGAAAATAAAATAAAAAAACAAAAATCCCAAATGGCCCTTAATTATTCGAGATATTATTAGGTGCGGAGTGCGGACGGGGAGAACCGTCCGCAACAAGCATTGGCGGGCAGCGGCACCGAAGCACCCTTCAATACTTGTGCGGACGGTGGGCACTCCGCACCTAATAATTTTTCTAATTATTGAGCTCACTTTTCCTTGGTGAGGAATGTTTGACAGCTTTAATAGTTTGCAAAAGAAACCTTAGCTTGTGAATAAAATGAACCAGAATGTAAACTTCATCGTACTTCAACATTTTACAAAGATAATACTGCACATACATAAAACTTCATTGATAAGCTAAAAAATTGTGCTTCAATTTTTTTTATTACTCCAATCATTCTCTTGATAAAAATCTAACACCTTATGATTAGTGGGTGATTAAGTGCGTAAATTAAACCTTTGATTTTTCTCTCATTGTATTTTCCATTTTAAAGTTTGTGCCTTTCTTCTTGATTCTCTTCTTATCCTCACTTTAGCTCATTGCATTTGTTAACGACCTCTTATTAACGGTCTAATTTTCAAACTTAAAGAGGTAATCACTGTACCATTCAACTTGAATTTAGTACAATACATTAACTTTCCACGACAAAGTCTCATGAATATCAACATTTTAATTTAAAAATCTTCAAAATTTGGAAAATTCGGAAAATTCTCAAACGGGTCGGAAACCCGAACCTGAACCAGACCCGTTTCACAAATGGGTTGAACCGCCCGAACCCGAATTTTTCTGAGTTGGGTTCTGGTCGGATTTCGAGTCGTATTAATTTTTGACACCCCTACAATACATTACCTTTCCACGACAAAGTGTCATGAATATCAACATTTTAATTTAAAAAATTTCAAACTTCGGAAAATTTAAAAAACAATAAATCTTGCAAAATTAACATGTTGAAAAAAAAAAGATTTATTTAAGTTCTTACCAATAATGCAGAAGTATACAATGAAAATGTAAAACCAAGGTCTTCTCTACATGTTCAAAATGTTGGTGCCAATGCATGCTTCTCCCCTCCTTCCTTGAAAGCCTCTATTAAAGGTACATAAAAGTATGTGGTCCTTATCATCTATGCATTATCTATCTATTTTAAGAAAAAAATACCACTCATTATCAACTTAAACATCTCAAATTCTTACTTAATAATGCCTTATAATTTAAAATTCTTACTTAATAATGCCTTATAATTTGGTGGGGAACTTCATCAAAGCATCTAAGCTTCAAAATGGATTTATGATATACTAAATGCGTGATAGGCATGGTTTGTAGTGTCCTTTATTAGGTGCTCTATATATATAGATATGGAGGAAGAGGACAGGCATCCAAGGAACAACTAACAAGCTTAAAGGAGGTATAGGAAAAGCTAAGGATGGTTCCTGAGATCGTCGAGGAGGAGGTTATCGGAGGAACAATGTCGTTGACACCGCCGCTACTCAATTTGAACCACGTATCATTTGTGGTCAGGTCTGTAAGCCGATCGGTAAAGTTCTATGAGGAGGTGCTTGGTTTTGTGAGTGTCAAGAGGCCCTCTTCCTTCAAATTTCATGGTGCATGGTAAGAGGTTTTCTTTGCATTCATCTTCTCGTTAGTCACCATTTGTGTGAAAGTGGCCGTTAAAATGTGCAAAGCTCTTCTTGATTTCAAGCTTTTGATAAGTTATTCTCTCAGTATTGAGTCCTTGATCATATTTTTAAGTATCCCTATAATAAGAAGATACTCTTTAGCTCAGTTATTTTGTCTACAATTTGTGTAGAATTATTTTTGGTTGATTACTATTTTTGATGAGCAAGATAGGCCCATGTTTATAGCATTTTTGGGCTACTTTCTTTTTCAAAATATCATGATCTACAATAATGAACATTATGTTGCCAATATGATACAAAAAACTAATCTAATGAGTTCCTTTTCTCAATATTTAGGCTCTACAACTATGGCATTGGAATCCACTTGCTACAATGCAACTCCCTTGATGAAGTTCCAAAAAAGAAAGGAATCATAAACCCAAAAGAAAACCATATCTCCTTTCAATGCTCAGATATCTATCTTCTGAAACGAAAACTTGAAGGGATGGGGATAGAGTATGTCACCGCAGTCGTCGAGGAAAGCGGCATAGAGGTTGATCAGTTCTTTTTTCATGACCCTGATGGCTACATGGTGGAGATTTGCAACTGTGACAATCTCCCTGTGATCCCACTCTCCTCATGCCCTATGAAATTTCCTTACATGAAGGATCCAATGCTGTCCTCCCTCTATGGTGATAAGCTTGAGAAACTACGAACCAATCTTTGTTTATACTTTCACATTTAACATAATTTGTAAGGCTTGATGGTTGATTAATTACGGTACATTGTGCAGGTAAAGGGTATCCTAAGTTGCAGTTTAGCTCATGTGGTGCTGAAGCAGAAACTGTGATCATGGAAACGTTAGTGACTGACATGATGGATATATCTTTCTGATATTTGTGAAATGGAGAAGAGATTTTGGTCTGAGTTGTGTACAGCATTATCTACTTTAAGTTATTATGAAGTCACCGGTTTCGAGTTGATGGTCAAGATATAGGAAAATTTCAGTTTTACAGTTTGAGGGTAAGAGCCACTTGGCGGAGAAATTATTCTGTGTGGAGGCTGGACATAGCTCTACATCCGGAGGTGAATCAGGTACAACCACGTCAACTATACCGAGCTGCGGTACACAGCAAAGGGATGACGTGGCGCATTTTGGTTGATCTCCGGATGATATTTGGCGTCCGCACAGAATAATTAATCCACTTGGGAAGGGGTGTTATGTGATAAATAAGCCAAACGGCAATGATGATTTTTTGTTGCATTGAAAAACTTTATTATTTTTGGTAAATAAATTCATGTTATTTCTCTTCTCCAAACTTTTTGAAGTTCCTCTTATTGCTCTTCGGCAACATTTCTGTTGAATTCTTATTGCATCAAACAGAAAAGTGAAACTTCAGAGAAGTAAAAATTTGAGAACAGTCTCAAGCAGTGAAGTTGCATTCATCATGATTTGGAGATTCTTAGCCCAAGTTATGTTATAATGGCTTCTCTGAATTGCAGAAATTAAGTTAGGTACATTAACCACCCTTTGGTCTCCAGATGACGTTCAGAACGCCGTTTGGAGACTAATCAGAATTCACCACATTGACCCTTTGCTGTGTATCACGGTTCGGTACTGCTCGATATCGCTCGGTACCGCTCGATATCGCTCGGTACCGCGGCTCGGTATCGCTCGGCCATGGTACTGCTGATGTGGCTGCACATGATTCTCCTCCGGACATAGAGCTGTATCCGACCTCCGCACAGAATAATTTATCTTGATTATTATTTTATAAGCATTTTAAGGAGCAGCTCAACCATCCATGGTAGAATACATCACAATAAAAATAGATTAAAAACGCCTCAAGTATATTACATAACATATAGCTCGTGCCACTTCTGTCCTTAACTTGAAGTTCATTCAACATGTATCTCTAAAACATTATGAAGATACAATAAGCAGCCATAATTTATCACAAAGCACTTAGTAGCTGTAATTTTTCACATACATTCCCTTCTTAGACTCAGCCGACTCACCCTCACCAGTGTACTTCCCAAGTTGAGCAAGCGAGTTGGCGGTGGCACGCACGAGCAGCGCTTCCTGTGCTGCCTTTACATTTTCTGGCCTTCCTCCCCAAGTCTTCAAGCAAGTGTTCTGCAGTGCTCTGGCATAGGAGAAAGAGATATGCCATGGGTTTGTGCTCTGGTTCATTGCATTCAAGTTCTGAGTTGCTTCTACTTCAGATTGCCCTCCAGAAAGAAACTGTTCCACTCAAAACATATTAAAGGTTAATGGTGAATGATCCAAAGAGCTTATAATGTTTTGTTGAAAATAAGTTTATCACTGATGAACACAAGTCTATCTATGTTGCACCGATACACCTATTTATGAAGGCGTGCTATATCCGATACACGGATACACCGCCGATACGGCACTGATACGTGTGTCTGTCCATTTAAAAACCAAAAAAAATCTGAAAAAAAGGCACGTCGTATTTACTTCCGCAGCTGGGACGAGGTTCAATCATTTTTTAGATGGATTTTGATATTATAAGCTATAAGGCTACAAATGATGTTACTTTTTTTAAAAAAAAATTCAAATATTATGGTTTCATTTTCTTAATTTTTATGTATGATTTAAAAATTATAACACCGTGTCCGCGCCGTACCCGTATCCTGTATTTTTAAGAATTGACGTGTCCCGTATCAGTATCGTGTCGTCATATCCGTATCGGTGCAACATAGAAGCCTATGTTCAATCAACTTTTCATCCAAAGTTCTTTAAAATCATAGTAGTTAGTACTCACCATAATTCCAGGAACTGCCGGTGGAATTCTTCTATGAAGAAGCTTAAGAGTATAATCTGCAACTTGCTCGGGCGTTGCCTTATCCTTGCTCTCAGCTCCAGGAGTGACCATGCTTGGCTTCAATAGTATTCCTTCGAACAACACGTTATTTTCAGCCAAGTAAAAGAACACCTCAGCCCAGACTTTCAGGGCAACTTCAAAGGTCCTATCAATTCCATGCTCTCCATCCAAAAGAATCTCAGGCTCCACAATCGGAACAAGTCCATTGTCCTGCAATGATGTCAAGAAGAGAAATTATAAGAAAACACATTAGATATCTACTACTTCAGTTTCTTTTAGTAATGAACAAAGTTTACTTGAGCAATGGCGGCATAACGAGCAAGGCCCCAAGCTGCTTCCTTCACTGCAAGTGCTGATGGGCCATTGGGGATGCTGATCACTGTGCGCCTATAAAGCAGAACGGCTAAGCATTTTCAAGAGTTTTGGAGCTATGGAATAATAATTTTCTGATATAACTTATTCCAAAACTGATATAAACAGTAAAGAATAAAATTGCTTTTAGAGAGTTTAGTGGATTTCACCATTTGGCAAATCGAGCGCCTTGCTGATAGTAACTGGCACAGCGGGAGGCCAGGCCGTCAAGTCCCTGGCACCATGACTCATCATTGGAGCCCGCCAGTGGCACAAGACCCTACAGTCATTAAAGTCTAACCGAATGAGCATGAGCTGATGAAGATTAAGGCCTTCTCCAACCGAACTCCAAACACATGAATGACGTCGCTCACGAGCTCCAGCCGAACGGAAACTTCATCTATTTGGTTGTGGGTGAACACTGCGACGCCAATATTGGCGTTGTATTATTCACCTACGCTATTTTTCTATCTCTACCGGATTTGAGGAAAAAAAATGCGCGAAAGAGGAGAAATACGGTTACGGTGTTAAATGGAGTTCGATTGGAGATGGATCACTACATTTTTTAGTTTCACTGCATTTTGAAGTGAAAAATGGGATTTTCAGTTGGAGATTCCCTGAGTATCATTTCATTCTCTTTTGATCATTAGTCTTGCATTTTAGAATTAAACTTCTATTAGAAGCTTCTGAAAAAAAAAATCTATTAGGGTTAGTCTCACCTATGTTGAGAGAAAATTCAAGAAAAATATACTTAGATTCTAGAAAAATCACTTTGGTTCCAGCAACTATTTCATCTAAATTAAAATAACAAAAATCTAGAACCATTTTGAGAAATTCCAGTTGCTCGCTTACCTTGTCAACCTTGATGCCAGGCACTATGTTCTGAGAAACAAGAACATCAACAATCTTCTTTCCCTCTGTTGTTGATTGATAGAGAGTCTCTTCAAAGAGAATTGCACCTGAAATGTACTGACCCAAACCTGGTACTGAGACTAGAAGTGTTCTGTAAGCCTGGCGATTTGCCTCTGTGTTCTCCAGACCAATTGAAGCCAGTCGCTTGCCACAAGTAGCATTAGACTCATCCATGGCCAGAATTCCCCTTCCCGGTGAAGCTACAGTTTTCTGCAACAAGCCCAAACCATCATCCACATCACTTTTTTGTAAAAATTTCAGATGGTTGCAGCATGGATACTTGTTAATATAAATTTTTAACATTTTTTGCCAACCAAATTGTAAGCTAAAGGCTTCGTTTGGGAGGGCTTTCTTATTGCTTCTAAAAGTAACTTTAAGAAACAGTAAGAAAGTCGTCCCAAACGAAGCCTAAATTGATTAATTGTTGTTGTGTCGAGTCTAATACCAACCAAAGACTTCTTTCCCTATTATCAAGAATTAAATATTGTAAAGGAATATCATGAGAGTTAGATTCAGTAGGAAAAACATTAGCTCGGGATATCTTGCTCAGATAATTTATTAGAATGAGTCTAAAATTTGTTAGATTTGCTTTAAGATAAGTTCAATATAAATTTTCAATATTTCTAAATGTATTCCAATTATCTCAGAAAGAATTGAACGACTTTAAAACTCAACTTGGCCAAAATTTTGATTTGATCGCGCTTTGACTGAGCTTTCATTATAAACAGAGAGAAAATCAGATTGTTCTCTCCATCCCGTGTCCGCACCTAATAACTGGCCCAAATATTTTCCTACATGATGCCATTAATCCATGGCGCTCTCTAACCCTAAAAATTGTAAAACCTATTATCCTTTTGTAATTGTAACTCCAGGAATATCGTAAAATTTGTGTGGTATGTAAGACTATTGATTTCTGAACTGCCTAAAATCCTTATCTTGTTCTATCTTCGGTGTAATTAGTTTCAATTTCATTCCTACCAAGCTGCCCATAAATCGAAAGGCTTTTGGGATTTGGGCTATGTAACAAACAAAAACAAGTAATGCTAAAATAAACTGTGCTGCGAACACTTACTGCAGTCTTGACAAGTTCATCGGCATATGAACCAGCCCGTACTGTGAGGCTCACAGCCGTCGCCTGGCGGCCGGCGGATGAGCGAGTGGCGGCAGCCCATTCTGATCTCTTAGGGAGAAATGCAGACTTTAGGATGGTAGCAGAAGCCATTCAGGGCAAGAAGAAGAGCAAGAGAAAAGCTTAGCTAGTTCCTTCCTTTTGAATACTAATTCCTCTCTCTTGCGCTCAGTTTTCCAGCAGGTATGTTCAAGTAATATAAGGTGGAGGGAAATAGAGAGCAGGATATGAAGTTTGAGGTGGAGATTCACCTCAGGATTTAATGGCGCAGATCGTGTTGAAACTTGGGGTGATAAGCTGCTAAGAGCCTGCCTGGTTCCTATCCATCTTGTTGCTGTTTCTCTTGGAAGTATCTGCACTGTTAGCTTCTTTCCTACTCTAGTTAATGAACACCAAAATTAATTTTACATTTGGTGACATTTATGGTTAAGTGATTTCATATGTATCTGGTTTTGTGAACCCTAGAAAGAGAAATTATTCTTTACAAAGTTCGGATGTGTTCGGGCTCCAGTCAAAATTAGTTAGGTTGTATGTACACAAGGTATGTATTATACACACCGTGTGTACAAGATTGTATGTAGTCTGTATACAAACAAAGTAGCCTACAACAACAACAATAGCATCAAGCCTTTGTCCCACTACGTGGGATCGACTATATGAATCCTTTTTCGTCATTGTGTCATGTTAAAAGTCAAATGAATGACTCATACAGACAACGTGGCCTTTTTTTTTTTTGGAAAATAACGAAAAAATAGTAAAAAAAACTATCCTAAACAAAGTCTAAAAATTTGCACATATTTTAATACAAGCATTAAGACCACATGATATATGATTTGGTGATCCAAGAAGATTCAAAGAATCTCAAGTTACTTTTAGGAACTTTTATTTGGTCCGGTCACAGGACGTAGCTCTACGTTCGGCCGCCACTAGAATCGCGCCACGCGTTCTACTGTTTACCGCGCGCCCCGACAACCCGACTTGGAACGGACCCAGGATGACTTGGTATTTCTCGATTTTGCTAGGTATTGCTAGGTATTGGTCGATTTTGCTCGGCAATAACCAATACCGAGCAAATACCGAGCAATACCGAGTTGTACCGATTTTTTCTAGAAAAACTCGGTACAACTCGGTATTGCTCGGTATTGATCTTCACAGAGCGGTATTTCTCGTTATTGCCAAGCAATACCTAGTAATACCGAGCAATACCGAGCAAATACCGAATAATACCGAGTTGTACGCGAACATAGCATTCCCGAGTTCCGGTCCGGGTCATGTCGTCGGGCCGCGCGGTAAAGAGTAAGAGCACGTGGAGAGATGTTATTGGCGGCCGAACATAGCTCTACGTCCGGTCAGAGGACGTAATAATTGTTCGTGTTCTACTTTTAGAGACATTAAAGAGGTAGCTTTCTAATTGAAGAATGAATGACTCATATTTAGCTCTAACTTTTGATTGAAGATTTTTTTTTAATTGTTTAGATTACGTTAAAAAAAATTCTACATACTATGTAAATCATGTTTATCTCATTAATTGCATTTGATATTTTTCTTAACTTTTGCTAATCAAGAATTAAACATATTTAAAATTAAATTAAATATATAATTAATTTACAATAACAAAATTTGAATCCAATTTTATTTCCATCTGATTCTTTGCATTCCTTACAGATCAGATATAATATATTTTATATTCATTAATTTATAAGGAAATAAAAAAGTTCAAACTATTTATAAAATTGCCACTTTTTTTTTTTTTGACATTTAGGTTAATTAAGATAACTCAAATACACATCATATACGTGAGACTCGAACTCAAGACCTCTTGGTTAGTAGCCAAAGCTCCCAACCAACACACTAAATTGGGGCTTCGTTTGTGATAGCTTTTTTGTTGCTTTCTTGTACACAATTTTTTTACTTAAAATTTTTTATACAAAATAGTCATTTTAAAAAACAGTACGAAAGTTATTTTAAATGAAGTCTAAGTTGCGGTCACTCTCTTTAGATTCATGCAAATTGTTAGCTCCATAGCAGTTCAGCTTGGCCAAACCTAATTTTATTAATTAAAATCAAAGCACTGAGAATTTCAAAGTTTCAAATATTTTACAAAATCCATTTCTTTCAAAAACCAAAGGGCTATTTTTAATTTCTAACCATGAGAGCCAAAATGTGTCATCATTTGCAAGTCTTTTTGGTGTTCTTCAGCAATCAAAAGTTTGTGAGATTGCTTTTCAATATTTCATTCAAATAATCTCATATTAGGTTAGATTGGCTACCTTGTTGACTAAGGCTTCGTTTGGGACGGCTTTTTATTGCTTTTTAAAACAGCTTCCTAGTACAAAAAATTTAATTTTTATTCTAAAAAACTGCTTTAAGAAGTAATAACAAAGCTGTCCCAAACGAAGCCTAAGTATGTTTAGAGTCAGATAACTTGGGATGTGAGAATTTTGAAATAATGATTGAATTATGTCCACTCTTTTAGAGTTCCTTATCAATGTCTATTAAGTTATAATTTTCTTTTTAGAGCAAATTCACTCTTTCTTCATGCACTTTAGGGTCAAATTTCGTTTGAATATCTGGTTGAAAGAACTGGAATACCGGCTTATTCTTTTACCGAGAATATTCTTCGATGTACCCAAAAATATAATTAACATTAAAAATAATGTTCATTTAAGATACTGAGATCCATAAAAATAAAAATAAAAAAGACTCGTTAAAAATATAAGAAAATTTTTATAAGACTTTTTCATGAGTTTTGATTGATTAAGTTGGTCAGCATCTTGACCTCTTATCCTAACTTCTTTTATGAAAATTAAATTATGAATTCCTTTTCATTTCTTTTTATTCTGATATATATCTCTTCATTCTCTCTTTTATTTGGCTGCAAAATCATCCGATAAGAGACTCACGGTTAAAACCATTTACCTGTGGTATCATTTGGCAGTAAATCCACCGGTTATAGGACACGTGCCACGTCATTGCTGACAAAAGATGGATTAAGAATGAATCCTCATGATATTCTTGACAAGACATTCACTCTTTATGAGCTAAAGTGATTTTTAAACCCACCTCAGCAAACTGTTGCAGAGGATGAATGGATATTTTGCTTTAAGTATTTTGGTATTTTATTTCAATTTTAAAAATTTAAATTTTGGTAAATTTTTGAATTTCATGGGCATTTGGGAGGCTGTAGCTCGTGAGCGGGAAGAGCTGGAGCGAGGCTTATGTGGGGGAGGAAGAAGAGTAGGAGCTCGTCATTCCTCTTGTTTTTAATAATGAGAGCGAGCCTCCTCGAGCAGGATTTTGAGTAGGAATCGTGCAAAGAGTGGTGTCGACGCTTAACAGGTACGAAACTACAAGATTTCTTGTTGGATTTCGGCAGGATGCGAGGTACATAGTTCAACAGTAAAACAACACATTTTCAAACCACAGAGCTCCCCACCAAAAAGCACAGTGACACAGCGTTAGTTCATTTCCTAAAAATCTTTTGGAGAGCTCAATGCCACGGCGCTATCTACCCAGTGCCGCAACGTTCCTAGAGTAAAATTACATATTTTATATGCATGCACACAGACCTCAAAGACCGGATTCAAAGTAGATTCAAATGAGCATATGCATATAAAACACTCACAAACACATGCAAAAGGCATAAATCCAAAAATTTTACTTCATTACTCTTGTTAGACCTAGCCAGAATAGGTGCAAATGAGTACAAATTCAGCAGGTGTTACAATCCTCCTCTCCTCAGAAGAATGTCATCTTTGACATTTTAAATCTCAACTCAATAGATTAGATCATGATATAACTATCTCATTTCAAATTCTTTCTCTCAAGTGGCACTACATAAAATTCATTGATTACCGGCGTCCTGGACCGATGGTTATCCAGTCGCTGGTGATAACGGTAGCTTAACCGGCGGTCGGACCGCCGGTTATTACCGACGGCCCAACCGGCCGTTATGCAAGTTTAGGTCGCCAGAAATAGCGGCGGTCACGAAACCATCGGGTTATCCGTCGGCCTTAAAACTTACCGGTGCTATGCTGGTGGCTCAAACCGTCGGTATTAAGTAATTTAGTTACCGGTGGTTTGAGCCGCCAGAACACCGCCAGTAAAAGCCCTAAAATTAATGATCCCGCGACCCTCCCATTTCATTCCCTCTCATGCTCTCTCTCTCTCTCTCTCTCTCTCTCTCTCTCTATCTCTCTCTCTCTCTCTCTCTCTCTCTCTCTCTCTCTCTCTCTCTCTCTCTCTCTCTCTCTCTCTCTCCGGCTGCGCTCGCCCCCACTCCTCCACCCTCCCTCTCGCGTAATCGAGAGCATTTAGGCCTCCAACGAGCTGTCTCCGACCGCCGATGAGGTCCCTCTGGCCACCGACGAACTCCCCACTGCAAGCTTGAAGTGCTCTCCCAACTCCCGTGCGCGACGCCGCCTCCGAGGTGAGCGTTTGTAATTTTTTTTTTTATGTTTTATTATGAGGGATATGTAAAGCTAGTGATACCGTCATATTATGAATAACAAAAGACTAATGGAAATAAGAGGGTTTAAACTTTCAATGTAAAATCTTTTAAGAACTTTCAAGAGGTGCTTTATTTGTTCATAAAAATCAACTCCTTGAGTTATTCATTATTGGTAATACCTTTGACTTGAGATTTTAGGATTTTTGTATCAAGCTTTTTGTTTGTTTTAAGTTTGCTTCAACGTCTAAATGACTATCCAAGAAGAGAGATATTGGATATATAACTGATTGTTACCGGCTCGAAAAGGATTGACAGATGAATTTATACAGGGAGTTGAAACTTTCATTCAAGTTGCATCTCAACTGCCTTCCTTTAAGTTTGATAAAATGTTAAGATGTCCATGTTTGGTTTAACTTATTGAACTTAGAACTTTGGTTTGATGAACTTGGTTGAGCTTGTGAAGTTATAATATATTTGTTTTGTTTGGTTATATTTGTGATAATTATTGTGATTGATTATAGTGGCGTGTTGCCCAAAATTGTGGTTATTATTTTCTGTGCAGGTTTAGAGTTCAGGGTGAAAATCCCTTAAATAGAGGGGAGGCTGTCATTTTTTTTTCTTCAGATGCTACAAGTTTCCAACGGCTAACCGGCGATTTAGCTGCTGAAAACTTCGATACCAGACGGCTGATTGACGTCGCCGGAAATCCCTTATAACCGTCGTATTTACCAGAGGTTTACTGACGGTGTCCGGCAATAGTTCAGCGACACGCCGGCGGCTACGACCGCCGGCAATTCGTTCGGTTATGACCACCGGTTAGCAGCTGGTACGTTTCCCGGCGGTCGAACGACAGTATTTTTACCGGCGGTCTAAACCGCCGGAACACCGTCGGTGAAACAAACCGCCGGTAATGATTTTCCGACGCTGTTATTTCCGGTGGTTTGAAAACCGCCGAGAACCGCCAATTTTTTTCAGAACCTTTTAATGTCATATCCCAATATTCTTTCGTTTTCTTCTATGTAGCTGATATTTAGGCATACATCAACTTCTTTTATATATATTCTATTCTCAAAATTATATACTCATTTTCTCAGAGTTAATGCATTGAATACACTATGAATATCAGGCATGCGCTCTGGTAATTATAAAATATAAGTAGACTTTCTAATTCTTTCAATTACTTTAAATGATATAACGTACATTGGACCTAACTTTTCTTCTTTTCAAACATGCTTTAACCCTTCATTGGCCTGATCTCCATATGTATATAATATTTTACCTAAAATTCCACAGATTAATGTTTTGCATCATAATACTTTTTTTATTTATCATGTACTGCTTTTAATCTATCACGCATCAGGCGGTCTTTTTAGTAGCATTATCAACAAAAGCTAGTCCAATCAAACTCCTTCCCACCTCTGTCCAAGATAGTGGAGTTTTGCATTTCCTATGGTACAAAGCTTTATAAGGGGTCACACCTATACTTGATTGAATATTGCTGTTGTAGAAAATTTTTATCAAAGGAACATGATCTTCCTAACAACTCCAAAAGTCCTGCACACAGTCTCAGAAGGTCTTCCAATACCTAAATAAATCTCGCTGATTCTCCATCAGTCTATGGATAGAAATCCATACTTAAATGCCAAACCATAATAAATACCTTTTCAGTAGGGGTGTCAAAATGGGGTTTTAAGTTGGGTTTAGGTCCAACCCAAAATTAACCTGCCTTCAATTAACCCAATATGAACTCGACCCAATTAAATAAACTAGTTAAAAATCTAGACCCGTACTCAACTTGCCTCTAACCTGGGTTGACTCGACCTAACCCGCTAACTCACAAGGCAGTGAGGCATGAGAAAATGTGAGAGGAAAACCTGCGGGCAAGGGGCCAAGTGCGTGTAAGAGAACGCGGGTGCGGGAGTAGGCGCTGGAGCAAGCCCAGGTGGGGGCGCAGGCGAGAGGTGTGGAAGCTTTGTGGGCAAGGGGTGCACGAGTCAGTTTTGGGTTGATTTTTGGATTTTGGACTGACTCGAACCCAACCCAAAATTGGAAATGGGCCGAAAAATAAAACTCGAACCTGGCCCATGTGTAAAATTGGTTGACTCAAACCCAAATTTTGTTTGGTTGGGTCCGAGTTGGGTTAAATATTGACACCCCTTCCTTTTCACAACTTTTAAGTAATCTTTCATCCCTATCATAGCCTATCACCTTCAATATTCCATATAGTTGAAAGATTTATCACTCATATACCTGTGCCAACCTGTTTATTAAATTAGGCTGTTAGATCAGAATAAAACGAGCATATTTTGTCAGGCAATTTATCGCAACCTATATAACATCATATCCCTATATCGATTTTGGAAATCCCATATCAATGTCCATTATTACATCTTCTCATTTCCACTCTAGAATAGACAACAATTATAGAAAAACTCCTAATTGTTGATGCTTTGCCTTCATTAAATGACATGACTTACACTTAGTTCCGAAATTTTCTACATCTTTTTTAAATATAGGCTATCAAAATGTATCTTTCATATCACTATAAATTTTGCTACTCCCCGGATGAATAATGTAACCTTAATAGTGTGCCTTATGCAGAATTACTTGTATTATATTTTTAGAACTAGGTACCCATAATATATTTTTATAGAAAATAATACCAAAATTGAATAATCACAGCTTAGATTTCTAACTAGACTTGATTTAATCAATCAGCTTCAGATACTCTAGATTTGACCTTTGAGCTTCCTGAATTCTTTCCTATAGAGATAGTTGAATTATCATTTGGATAAGAATATCAAAATCTCGATCAATAGGAACAATCAACTCTAACGATGCACTGCCTGACCATAGCGCCGCAACGTTAGTTCATTTTCCAAAAAATCTGCTGGAGAGCTCAATGTCGCAGCTCTGCTTGCTTAGCATCGCAATGCTCCTAGGGAAAAATTTTCAAATTTTACATGCATGCACACAGACCATAGAGACTTGATTTAGAACAAATGCATACAAGCCTATGTATACATAACGCTCACAAACACATGTAGAAAATATAGATTCAAAAATTTCACTTCATTACTCTTACTAGATCGGGTCATAACAGGTACAACTAAGTATGAATGCAACTAATGTTACAAGTCCCACTATGATTATTTACATTGCATCAAATTTAGATGGATGTGTTATATTTATACTCCGTATCTATAGAGATATAAGATTAAGATAAATGTCTTTAATTATGATGTCAAAAGTCCCTAGATTATCCTACTCCCCGGTAATAATCTCATTAGCACTGGGAAGGCATAAGACCCAAATTTTAAAATTGAACCCCTAACTTAGATGTAAGTAAATGCACTTTAAAATGATTTAGTAGCCTAACAAGCCCTTGGGTATTTTGGACTCCATATGATCTTTCTTCAAGCTACAACAATCCCTTATATTCCAAAATTCTATCCTTGAAAATCAAAGTTTGAATTCCAAAATATTAGTTATAATTTAATTAGAATCGTTCTTAAAAATTACCCCCTTAGATGAAGAATCCATACTTATTATCAAATAATTAAAGTTTTTTTTTTTGGGTAAAATTATGGCCTTAGCCCTTTTCATTAATATAAACTTGTTACATGTAATGAAGAAAGATAAGAAGAAATACAAAGATCTTGCCAAATCTTACAAGATCCAAAAAGGGGCAGTAAACAAAAACCCCATTACTAAATCTATGAGTAAAAGAGATTATAATCCAAAAAGGATGAACATAATTAAAATAAAAGCTGAAAAAAAAAACAGGGAAGAGAGGGACAAATAAGCCACGGGCTCAGAGATTGCCGCTCTGTCAACCTGGTTGCAAATTCAGAAAATCCTGCCGTCCAAAGAAGAAAATGGCAATCCGCACATCATTGCCCATTTTCACTCGATAAATTCCAACCAAACCGAAGACGATCAGCAACCCAGAAATCCAAATTTTCTCGTGAAAAATCAGCTTATCAACCTCCAGCAACAATATAACCAAGAGCAGCCATCAGTAAGAAAAACTGCATAGAAATGACGACAACGCCAACATCCATCTAAACAATATCCGAAAACCTTACAACAACTCAGTCATACTTCCTCCCTTTTTCCACTTCAAAAGTTTGGAAAAAACAACTGTTTTAATTTTGAGGGCTAAAGAAGTTGAAGAAACAGATTTATGTCCAAACTTCCTGTCATTCCTTTCACGCCAAATGTGATAAACCGCACTACATACCAGAAGAAAATAACGATCTTTTTCATTAGTATGTGTGGCATCAATATATTCAAACAGTTGCAAAATGTTGGGTCTAAGCAGAAGGAACCCAAGGCTTCTCATCAGGATTGAAATAACAGCAAAGGCATAATCACATTCAAAAAAAAAATATGGCTTACTGTCTCATCATAAGAATGGCAAAGAGCACATGTAGGGCTAACCGTGATACCTCTAGCAGAAAGAGAATCTGCTATTTTTAAGCCTCCCGTGATAGCCATCCAACAGAATGAAGAGTATCTAATAACATATCTTTTGTGCCACACGAATTTCCCCCAGGTGACCTTTGTAAGGTCTTTATAATAGTAATCTCTGTAGTGTTTATGCTTGCATTTCTTCCCATCTCCCCAAAATAAATTAACTTGAGAATCCTCATTAATAGTAATATCAGTGAATGCACGGTGTACAGCAGAAGGCAAAGCTGCTGGAAGAGCCCACTGCACCCCGTTTATAATAACAACATTTTTTTCGTTAATAGGAAATGAGCCAAGCAAAGGAAGAATTTCCCCAATTTCATTAAGTCTTTTCTCTTTAAGCCAATGGTCCCAGTAAAGTGAGAAAGTAGAAGTAGAAGACACTTTAAAATGAAAGTTCTATTTGGCAGTGAGAGCATCGTTACAGACATTTTTCCAAAATTTTGAAGCTTTAGAAGTAGCCTCTTTCCAAGGTGATACATAAGTATTAAAAAGCCAAACACTTAAAGGACTTTGAGTGTTATAAATCCTAGTAATTAGGGAATAGTTATAGCAGAATTGGATAGAATGAATGGAAGGTAAACCAATCCCTCCCATTTCCTTAGGCTTACAGGTGTTTCTCCAGACAATTAAGTGTAACTTTTTGACATTAGCATCTCCAAAATATAAGAATTTAGCGCACAATCTGTCTATTTGCTTAATAATAGATTTAGGTATTATACCTCTACGTATCCAATATGCTATGGTGTTCCATATAGTGTACCTGAGAAACTGCAGTCTACCAGCAAACTCATACTTTGAATCACATTCATGAGATTTATTTCTATCTCTTGAAGTGTTATATCTTTTATTCTAAAAATCATACTTCACTTTCATCCATATTATTCTAGTAATCTTTTTTTCATTTATTAGTTTTTGAAATAGTAATATTAGATGGTCAACTAATTAGTATTTTTCTATATTGTTGCATAAATTTTACTACTCACAAGTTCTTAAAGCTTAGTATTTTTATTATTTTAATATAAACCAATCACAAGAAAAATGAAAAATAACTTAAATTGTTAAAATTTCAAGAGTTGAAATTTTCAAAAGTATAGGTTGCATCCAACTTACTCTAAAATGACCAAATGTCACTGCTTGTGTTAGCTGCGGCCGGTGACCCGACAACTTCTATATAATGTTAAAGAAACCGCCTTTCCCACCACGAGGACACGTACTCGATGCTTCGAAGCCTACAGACAATCACAATGGAGAAATCAAGAGCTCTCCTACTCTTCTTCTTCCTCCTCTTTTTGGCCTCGCCATTTCCGGCAGCGTCAGTGGAGAAGGAACTCAAGGAAGCAGCTCCCGCACGAGGCTTGGGGAATTCCAATACTGCCGTCTACATCGTGACCTTCAATCCCGTTGAAGGGTTGGATAAAGAATCCTTGCACATTGAAACTCTTTCTTCCATTCTTGGGAGGTATATCCTTTTCGTTGATCGTTTTGAAACATGATTGCTTTCTAGGGTTAGGTTTTTGGGGTTTGGGGCAGTGATGATTTCTCTCTGTTTGCCTCTTGGCAGCGCTGAGGCGGCTAAGAAGGCACTGATCTATAGTTATAAGTACGCCGTACACGGTTTTGCCGCTAGGTTAACTCCAGAACAAGCTGCAGAATTGGCTAGTACGCTTCGTCGCTTTGTTCTTTGTTTGAGTTTGGGAAACTTATTTATGAATTTATTTGTTCTTAATGCTTTTGTTATCGCCTTTGTTAGCTTTTTTGATCATGTTGATTGATTAAATTCTGGATTGTTATTACGAGCATGATTTAGTTAGTGCTGATAAGAGTTGACCAATTCTATTTTGGTGCCGATAAGCCCAATGTTGAATAAATATTAATTTGTCTTCGTTCTCCTGTTTTAATTTCCTGCAAGATTCCAGATTTGACCAAGATGAAAAAATTCTAATTGTAAACGGGTAGCATCAATTTGTTGATTGTTAAACATCTTGGATTATGAGCATGTTTCCGTATGTAAAGGATGGGCATATTTTACTGGTGCATAAATAGCTAGGTTCTGAACACACCTAATCTTTTATTTCTAATTTGTTCTCTTATGCATGCCAGTTTGATCGATACTGATTTTTTTCATTTGAATGAAAGCCGCATCTGATAAATGCTTTTTGGTAATAAATGGGTAAAATATTACATAAAGTATTGCGGTTTATTTCCCTGGCGTTGATATGCCAATGGTTTCGATTGATTTATTATTGGCGGTGGAATGGTGAATCTATTGAAACATGAATGCAAAAGAGGAAGGGAAATAGAGAGAAGGCTAGAAAAATACACAAATGAATCCTCAAAACATTTGAAGAGATGTGAAATCCTTAAAGCTAAAAAAGGGAATGGTATCCTAATATCCATTGGGGCAGTCATGAAACTCTTTTCAGTCAATATTCAAATCCTCATTGCAAATGATCATGAAAAATCCCTTTTTATCTATGAGGATTGGTATATGAAAATACAAAAAAATTTTGATTATTAAAGTACTACAAATTCCCTGAACAATGCACTAATGACAAAACAAATAAATCAAAATCATCTAATATTTTTCTTGAGCTTGTTCATATCATTGTTCCTTTCAATGAATAAACAAGAATGAAACATATGCATGTGATATTTTGCCTAAATTATCCCTGTGGCATGAATAATAAAAGAGTAATGATGATAATATCTGTTAATAAATAAGTGGTTGATGGAGAAACTCCTCGTAGTAAATCATGTAATCACTGGAAGGTAGATAATATCTTTATTAAATTAGACGGAACTAGTATATCCTGATGCTATCAAGAAAGAAGGGTCACAACTAAACTAGACACACCATGATCTATACCATTTATAGGAACTGCATCAACAACTATGATGGACCAACCGATCTGATTGGGAGGGAATTAGGAAGTTTCCTAATCAAGCAAGCCCTCTTGCAGACACACGCTCGCCACTCGTGTCCGGACTCTACCCTCCGCACACAACGACAACAAGCCCTTCCGCGGGCCGTTGCTTGCGTTCGGACTCCACTGGCTATTTTTTCGGGTTCACGGGTTGGGTTGGGTCAACCTGGTAACCCATCGGGTCAGGTCGAGTTTGAATTTTTGACCCATTTACAAAATTGGGTCGGGTTTGGGTCAACTCGTTTAAACTTGAGCAATTTCAGGTTCAACCCGAACCCGACCCCGACTCGAAAACCTATTTTGACACCCATAGGGTACACAGTGCTGGGAAGCTCGGGTACATAGTGCTGTACGAGAACTTTTTTTTTTTGTGCAAAGCACCATAACCCAAGTAGGGGGAGAATCCCCTACAACCCCCAAGCGAGCCCGACAGACTAAATTGAGGTCCGAGGAAGCACTACAACCCAATTGATCGACACAATTATATTCCACACAAAACTAACAGTAAATAGGCCGATGGGGTTCTAAATACAAATATTGTTTTTTGTGTATAGTAGTTTACATGCTCTTTAATTTACTTCTATATGTAATTTTAGTTTTTGCCCTTAGATTTCATTGTTTGTAGAATGTAGGTTTAGATTTAACTTCTGTTGGTAAAATTGGAAGAAATTAATTTCTATATTCAGTTATTTTGTTATGAAGATTGACTATTTGTACATAAATCAAGGTACCAATTTAAATCAAAATCCGTTCATCAATTTCCTGCCATTGTTGCCTATAGCAATGAATCCAAAACCAATTTAAATACATTCTTGCTAAATAAACCTGTAGTAATATTTCAGCACAATCATGCAACCATTCAAAGGTTTCCATCTTATTGATAGTGACATTTGGGTACATGCTAGAACTAGTAGTTAATATGAACCCGTTGGTTTACATCCTTTATTTATGTCCATACTAAGGTATGTTGGGTAGACCTCAACAACAACAACATTAAACCATTATCTTACTGCGTAAAGTCGGCTTCATGAATCATTTTTCTCCATTGTGTCTTGTTAAGAGTTGAATTCTTATTTAAATCTAATAAAAAAAAGGATATTTCTAATATTTTCTAATAAAGTCTTTTTAGGTATACATTTACATTTCTTAATATAGGCTAAACTCTATTACACCTACTCTCCTACTCGTGTCATCGGAAGGTCAATGCTTTATGTGCCAAACCATTTGAGGCGACTCTATCTAATCTTATCTGCCGCTGGAGCTACTTCAACCTTTTGACGTATATACTCCATTCCCTTTCTGTCTCTAAGAGTGAAGTCACTCATCCACCTGAGCTTCCTCATCTTTACAACACTTAATTTTATTCTTCTTTTTTAATGGCTAACATTTTGTGCTATAAAGCATTGTAGGTCTCACCACTATCTTATAGAATTTTTCCTTAAGTTTGAGTGGTACTTTTCTGTCACACAATAGGCCCGATGCAATCCTCCACTTCAACAATCCAACTTGAATTCTATTAATAATATCCCATCTATTTCACCATCACTTTGAACAAGGGATCTGAGATATTTAAAATGTGTACTCTTATTAATGACCAATGATGCACGCACACGGACACGGCGACACGGACACGACACGACACGGACACGGGACATGACTTTTTTTTTTTGAAAATATAGGACACGGGTACGGCGCGGACACGGCAATACATTTTTTTATATGGTGTATATATATTAATGTAATATCATATTAAAAATGACAAACAATAATAAATGAATGACATGATAATTTGTCTAGCTTATAATATAAAATATTTAGTACAAAATATCTAGTACAACTACAAAAAATATAAGCAAATAATCACTTACTACAACATCAAGCATTCAAGCTTCAACTACTAGGATTAGCTTTAGAGGTTTGTTTTTGGCCTTAAACATCATCATCATTGAATATCACTATTTTCAACTCTGGTTCAACAAGAGAAAGATTTGTAATTGTACAAAAAGAGAGGAGATGAAAATACCTTCATTGCCAAAAAGAAATGAAAATGAGAATATTCGATGAATGGGTATTAAATGCAGACGTTGATTTGGTGTTGTGGATATGAAATAAGAAATTTAGTTTAAATCTCGTCAAATATAAGAAATTATATTTTAAAAAAAATTATAAAATATTTAAGATATACGTGTCGGACACGCGTGTCCAATTTATTTTTAATATTTTTTTAATCGGACACGTTTTCGGTGTGTCCGACACGTGTCGGAAGAGTGTCGGACGAGTGTCGTGTCGGACACGGTGTCGGACACTGCACGCCTCTTTGAGGAGAAGTGTCGGTGCATCATAGTTAATGACTTACCACTCAAAGACACAATTTCCCTACTAGATCTATTACTATTAAAATTACATTTTATGCATTTAGTTTTAGATCTATTCGGATGAAAACCTTTAGACTTCTAAGGTTTATCCTCTATAATTCAAATTTTCCTTCAACTTCTTCTCTCGTCCTATCAACAAGAAGAATATCATCAGCAAAAAACATACACCATGGTACATCCTCTTACAAATGTCTAGTAAAAAGTAAGAACATTCATAACTAAAGCAAAAAGATATGGGCTTAAAGTTGATCCTTGATGTAATCCAACTGAAATAGGAAAATAGTTGGTTGAACTACCTTGTGTTTGAATACAAGTAACAGCTCCTATATACATATATCTTATTGACTTATAAATAAGCATTATTAATTCCTTTCTTTTTTAAAACTCTCCAAGCACTTGTTTGAAACTTTATCATATGCTTTCTCTAAATAAGTAAATATCATATGCAGATCCTCTTTATTCTCGCTATACTTCTCCATCGAACATCTCAATAAATGTATAGCTTCTATGGTTGACCTACTCGGCATGAATCCAAATTGATTTTGAGAAACATTGGTATCACGTAATAACCTATGCTCAATAGCTCTCACCCATAGTTTAAATGTATGACACATTAACTTAATTTCTGTATAATTCGCACACTCTTGTGCATCATTTTTGTTCTTAAAAATAGAAATCAACACACTCTCTTCACTCATTTAATTTCTTTTTAGTATTCAAAATAATATTAAAAAGTTTTTTAAGTCAAGAAATTCTTTCATCTTCTAAGCATTTTTACACAATTGGAATATCATTAGGTTTGATAGTTTTTTCATATTGCATTTCCTTTAAAGTCCCTCAAACTTCGGTTTTGCTAATACGACGATTAAAAAAAAATATCTATTTTCATTTAGGATGCAAAGGCTACTAAAGTCATTCATAGTCAATGTTGGGTATACCTCATGAAATAAAAATCTAAAGCTTATGCCTTGTTCAAGCAGTTCCATAAACGTATAAAAAAATATATTTCAAATCTGTATCAAAATCATTCTCAATGACAATGAGAAAGAATATTTCTCACATGAATTTACTCAATACATTCACCATCAAAGCTTTTGTTTCTGTACCCCCACAACAAAATGGGATGGATGAGAGAAAAAAAATCATTTATTGGAGAGAAAATAATCAATCATATTCACAAATTATGTTTCAGACTCCTACTGGGGGAGGCCATTTTCACATATACCTAATTTATGAATCATCTACCGTCCAAGATACTTAATTTTAAACTTCTATAAGTGTCATTCTTGATCAATATCCTTGAGGAATCTGGATTTCTTGTCTCTAAGAGTTTTTGGGTATGTTATTTTTATGTACAACCTCTATCAAATCAGAATAAGTTTCATCGAAAGGCCTTCAAATATATATTTTTTGGATACCCCAATTCAGAAGGATTATAAATATTACTCTCTACTCTTTAAGAACTTCTTTACTTCTGTCGATTTCATATTCCTAGAATATAATCATTTCTACTCACAACAATGAAGGAATAGTGAGAATATCCTCGAGACTTTACTATCTCCCTTATTATCTCTTTAATTTTCTCTAATATCTACTATTCTACATTTGATTCTTATATGCTTATCAAATTCCATATCCTCAAAAATAACTAACCTAGGGGGAGAACTCATCACGGAAAAAACCCATTATTTTGCATTTAAGGAAACCAAGAGTTTAGGAAGAAGACAAATCATCAGCCCTAGGAGGCCCCTAGGAGGCGGTCTCAATGAGAGAGTTGTAAGTGATAATATTTATTTATTCGTTATATTAAAAAATGCTTAAGAGTTATACCCAATACTTCATCGCAAATTATTTGGTGCACTGTACACTATCTTCAACATTGCTATTGCTATCTCTCATTGCTATGTCTCAAGTCTTGGTTGAGAAAAGTGGATGGTTGCGTTAGGTAGTTGACAACCAGCATAAAATTTATCGAATAATCATAACATAAATCTTTTAATACATTGTGTTAATGCTAGGGCGTTCTCTGGAAGCGACGTGATGTATGGATGAATACAACGAGAAGTGTGTAAGGGCAACTACATCGGTGCCGGGGTGCAGTGTTAAATAGGCAAGGGTTCCCATATCATGGATGGATGTGGGCAAAGAAGCTAGTCTATCAAACTAGAATTCGGGTTGGATCTTGGAATGTAGGTTCTTTTACAAGCAAATTGGTGGAATTAATTAATATTATGATTCATAGGAAGATAAATATTTTATGCATTTAGAAAATTAAATGGGATGGAGAGAAAGCTAAGGAGATTGATAATTTAGAATTTAAACTTTGGTATTCTAGTAGAAGTCATATTAAAAATGATACATGTGTGATTGTTGATAAGAGTTTGAAGGATAATATTATAAAAATTGATAAAATTGAAGATAAAATTATTGCTCTGAAGATTATTGTTGATGCTAAGATTAATAATATTATTATCGTTTATGCTCCTCAAGTAGGTTTGGATATATGTTTAAAATTAAAATTTTGGAATAACTTAGAAAAATTAATTCAAGATATTCCTCTTAAAGAAAGAGTTTTTATTGGAGGAGATTTAAATGAACATGTTGGTAGAGAGATAAAGAATTTTAAAATTATTCATGGTGGCTATGAATTTGGAGTGACTAATGAAGATGATAAGACTATATTAGATTTTACTTAGATTATGATTTTGTAATTGCTAATACCTTATTAATAAAAAAGATGAGCATATTATCACTTATAAGAATGGATATAGTAAAACTCAGATTAATTATTTTCTTATAAGAAAAATAGATCATTTAGATTGCAAAGATTGTAAAGTTATTCCTAGTGAAAATTTATGTACTCAACATCGCTTATTAGTTTTGAATTTTAAGATAAAGGAGTAGAATATAAAAAATTTAGTAAAATATTGTTCTAAGATTAGATGGGTGCTTTTAAAAACTCTAACAAAAATATTTTGAGAGTAAGATTCAAAATCTTAAAATTTTGTCTGTGCATGAGAGTAAGATTCAAAATCTTAAGATCTTATTTGTGCATGTGAAAACGAATGTTATGTGAGATAAAATAGCTAATAATATTAAGAATATTGCAAATGATGTGCTTAGACTTTCAAAAAAAAATCTCTTAATAATAAAAATAGTTGGTGGTGGAATCAAAATGTGCAAGAAATGATAAAAATAAGAAGATTTGTTATAATAATTGGTTTA
Organism: Dendrobium nobile; assembly: GCA_022539455.1. Lineage (NCBI taxonomy): Eukaryota > Viridiplantae > Streptophyta > Magnoliopsida > Asparagales > Orchidaceae > Dendrobium > Dendrobium nobile. The sequence goes on from CM039727.1 coordinate 16,799,086, forward strand.
AATGTAAAAACTTTGAAAAATTGGAAAATATATAAAGTTATTCGTAAGGAGTTTAATAAAGTAATCTGCAATGCAATGACTTTAGCTTTAATGATTTATATAATAGATTAGATACTAAATAAGACGAAAGGTATATGTATAAAATAGCCAAACAAAAAGATAGGAGTAGTAAGGATTTAGTTCAAGTGAAGAGCATTAAGGATGAAGATCAAAAAGTACTTTTTTTAGAAGAGAATATTCAATAAAGGTGGATGAGATATTTTGCAAAGCTTTTTAATGAAGATTGTCATAATACGATTGACTTTAGTGACCTTAGTTCTCTAAATGAAAATAAAGATTTTTATTTTTATCGGTGTATTAGTAAAACTGAAGTTAAAGAGACATTAAAGAAAATGAAGTATGGAAAAAACTAGTGGACCTGATGATATTTCAATAGAGGTGTGGAAATGCTTAGGAGATGAAGGAATTTCTTGGTGTATGCTTTTTGCTGATGATATTCTTCTTATTGATAAGACCAGAGAGGGAGTTGAAGGTAATCTCAAATTATGGAGGTCAACCTTAGAGTCTAAGTGATGTGATGCAATGAAGGAGTTACGCAAGAGTTTAAAAGAAAATTAAATTTTAGCTCCACGAATTATATAATTATGCATCAAAGTTAAGTCAATTAAAAAAAATTTGCGATGTTCAATTTGCTAGGCAAAGAAGCTACAACAAGAGGGCTAAACCATTTAAGCAAATGCGAAAGAAAACATAATACAACGGCTAGTAAATAAAAATCCCACAATTAATACAAAGTTGTTCACACCTTGAGTCCTTTAAACTCTCTTCCTACGGAGACTAAACCGAGCGACGGAAAATTGTCCAAACTAGCATGGAGGTTACCACTAAGATGGAGGTACCAAGGAGCGTTGTCATGGAAGAGGATCTCGGAGGCGGAGGAGGTGCGGTAGCTCGACCTTTGATCTTCCAAGTGTAGACGGAGAAGTGTTCGTCAATGGAGTCTACAAGCGTCAGCAATATTCGGTCCAAGTATTCTTCGACGGTATCATCGAAGTCAAATCCAACGTCAAAGAATTGTGATCGCAAGATGTTGACTCTTCCGTTGCGGTCGTATTCAAACCCGTAGTTCCACTCGGGTTCGTCCATGCATCCTTGGAGTGGATCCGGATGGTCACCGCAAGCAAGATCTCCCAAAGAGGGCAGGTGGGGCGGCGGCTTGGCTAAGGGAGAGGGGAGCCGGCGGGAGAACAGGGAGGTAGGCGGGCTGGGTGAGAGAAAAAAAAACTGAAGTTCACTTTCAGTTTTGTGAAATTAGGAGGGAGGGATTGAGGGATTTGAAATTTCAATTAATGTAATTAATGCATTAATTGAAAATTTCAATTAAGGAGAGATTATGGGGCTGATTTTGTAGAGCATTCAATTTAATTTGGGGAGAGGGGAAAGCCATTCAAGGGCCGACCATAAATAGTGGAGAGGGGCAATTAATATTAATTGAGTGGGCCATCTAGAATATAGATCACGGTAGTATCAAATCTGAAATTTGATTTTTTTCAGATTTGTTCTACTAGGAAAGTTTCATAACTGTTATTAAGCCATAGGACTCGTGGCATATAACAGGTAATAAAGAAAAATTAATAAAAAAAAGCTACTTGCCTAATTGAGCCCGCTGTAGATTAGGAAAGAGTTTGGATCATTTGAAATTGAATTTCAATTCAATGGGATAAGGGCTGGCGGGCTGGCGTGAGACGGGCCTGGAAGAGGGAGTGGGATCGGCTGCAGCTTGGAGGCGGGAGAGCAATTGGCCAGCGGCCAATTTCTGGCCGGACAAACAGAGTCGGCAACAGGAGGGAAGTGGGAGAGGATTTCAGGACTTGGAAGCAAGCTGTAAGCTGTGGAGAAAACTTGGAATCTTCTAACCTCACACCTCTTCTTCAGGATCTCAAAGAGAGATTGCACCGATGCCGGGACTCACACAGAGATCCACGGAATTCCCTCAAGAACTCACGAAGAGAACTAGGGAAATGGAGAACTCACAAAGAGATCAATAATAGAAAATTTCATTCAATAATTCATTAGTCCTCATACATGATACAATGGCCATATAAATAGGCTCCAAAGAAAATAAAGTGCAAAAGTCTAAAATGCCCCTTGGGGCTACGAAAGCAACTACTACCCTCAGGGGTAAAATGGGAAACTACGAAAGTAAAAGCATAATAATAAAACTAATGGTACAAGTAAAATAAAAAATAAAGGCTCGCAATCCTGGCCGTCGATCTTCGTGGTCGTCTCTGATAGACGCGCCGAAATCTCCTATCGATGACCTCATCACTAAGGGTTTTGTTTGAGTAGATCTAAAATCGAATACATGGAGTATAATTTTAGTAGTAATAGATCTAATGGGGGGTTTGTGACTTTGAGCGATCAAGTCATTAATAAGTGTACTCATTTTAAATATCTTGGGTATATTGTTCAGAGTGATGGTTAAATAGATGGGGATATTATTAGTAGAATTCAAGTTGGATGGTTGAAGTGGAGGAGCGCTTCGGGTTTGTTGTGTGATATAGAAGTACCACTCAATTTTAAGGGAAAATTTTATAAGATGGTGGTGAGACCTGCAATGCTTTATGGTGTAGAGTGTTGGCCATTAAAAGAGAAGCATTATTAAGTTAAGTGTTGCTGAGATGTGGATGCTCAAGTGGATGAGTGGACTTACTTGTAGAGATAGGATACGAAACGATAATATTCGGGAAAAGGTTGGAGTAGTTCCAGTGACAGATAAGATTAGAGAGAGTAGCCTAAGATGGTTTGGTCATGTAAAACATTGGCCTTCCAATGACCCTATTAGGAGAGTAGATGTATTAGATTTGGCGTATGTTAAGAAAGGTAGAGGTAGACCTAAAAATACTTGGTTAGAAAATATTAGAAATGACCTTTCTTTATTAGATTTAAATGAGAATTTGACTCTTAACAAGACACAATGGAGAAAAATGGTTCATATAGCAGACCCCACGTAGTGGTATAAAGGCTTGATGTTGTTGTTGTACTGTGCACCAATGTTTAAAATTGCGTATTCGGGTATTGAGGCGTTTTTCATTTGTGAGGCGAGGCGTAAGCCTCAAGGCGTTTTGAGGCGTAAGCCTCAAAATCAAAAGATTGCGTAAACATAAAATGATAAATTTTTTATATACTAATGAGTGAATAATATAAAACATAAACAAGAATAAGATATGAAGTGAAATCAAAATATCCCAATAATAAGACAACAAGAAATATAGTTCAACTCAAAATTTTATCTTTCCCAAATCCCAGTATTCTTTTCATTAATATATAATTCAAATTTCCAAAAATAAATAGAAATGACATATCACATAAGAACTCATAAGTCATCAGCACTGTCATCACTAAGAGGTTCTTCATTTGAATCATCATTATGATGAACTGCTCTCTCCCCTTCCTCCTCTCTTATAGAGTCCAATGTCGGGCATTTACTTCAAGATTTATGTAAGCTTTAATATATATAGCGTAAGACGTAAGCCTTATGCTAGTGAGGCGAGGCGGGCCCCAAGGCGGGCCTCAACCAAGTTGAGGCGCAAGCCTCATAAAAAAAACTCGAGGCGTAAGCATCGAGGCGTTTTTTACTGGAATTGCGCAAAGGCGGACATCAAGGCGAGCCTCACATTGCGCAATTTTAAACCATGCTGTACACTATCTTCATAGTTCAAGGCTTTTACCACCAATATTGAAGACATTGCGATGCATATAAATGTGGATTAGGAACTTAAAAAACTGGAATGGTATACGGCTATTTTTGAATAAATGAGAGCTCTCAAGGAAATTGGCACGTGATATTTTATCGTCCCAAAAATACTTATTGAAAGAAAGTGAGTATTTGCTGTAAAATTTAATGCCAATGGTGAAATTGACAATTATAGAGTAAGGTTAATAGCTCAAGGCTTCACTCATACTCATGGAATAAACTAAGATGAGATATTTGCTCTAATTGCAAAATAAATTCTATTCGGGCTTTATTCTTCTTATCTGAGTCTGGATTGGGAGCTTCATCAACTTAACATAAAAAATGCCTTCTTAAATGGGGAAATTGAAGAAGTGTACATGAAAGTTTCTCCAAGTTTTTAATAAGAAGAAAGAAGAAGAAAGATAAGTTTGTCAGTTAAAAAAATTCCTCTTTGCTCAAAAAAAAATTACCATGTGCTTGGTTCATTAGATTCAATTCCACTCTAATTAAGTTGGGATACCAACAATGAAAAGGTAGATCATGCTATTTTCTTGAAATTTGGAGAACAAGGGAAGATGTCTATTCTACGTGTATATGAGGATATTGTGATTACATGTGCTGATATCCATGAAACAAATGAACTAAAGGGGGAGTTGAAGAAAAAAAAAATTGCGTGGAATGGAAGTTGCAAGAAATAAGATATTGTAAGAGGTGGATGAGATTTCCAAATGTAATGTCATCACCTTTTAGTTAAACCCAGAGGCAAGAAGCTGGGATTGAGCTTATCGATAGAAGCACCAAGAGACATCTAGGAAGAACCTTCAGATATAGAGCAATGAATAGCAACAACGACGCCAGGAACCCCTAATAAGAGAAAACTTTATGCATACTACTCCCCTTATTTTTTTGGGTTAAGTACTCATCTTTTAGAAAATTGAGTATTCAAACCCAGGATTTTACCACCAATTTCAAAATTTTTACCAATTAAACCAATTGGCACCACTTGGGCTTAATACTCTTCTTTCACTAATGCAATGTTTTGGAACTTGTGGTTCGGCATGATTTGTTCGCTTTTCATTCTTAGATTGTTAATTTTGATGTTTATGATGCCTTACATGATTCCTATGATGCACCGACACTTCTCCTCAAAGAGGCGTGCAGTGTCCGACACGACACTCATCCGACACTCTTCCGACACGTATCGGACACGCCGAAAACTTGTCCGATTAAAAAATATTAAATGCAAATTGGATACGCGTGTCCGACACGCGTATCTTAAAATGTTTTATGAATTTTTTTAAATATAATTTCTTGTATTTTGCGGGATTTAAACTAAATTTTTTATTTCCTATCCACAACACCAAATCAACGTCCGCACAATACCCAATCATCGAATATTCTCATTTTAATTTCTTTTTGGCAGTGAAGGTATTTTCATTTCCTCTCTCGCCTGACTCTCGACGCCTGAAATATTAATTGTTGTTTTTATAAACATACCAAAAAAAGCTAATGTACATGCTCGGTAACCGCTCAGTACATGCTTGGTGCTGCTCAATACATGCTCAGTACCGCTCATTATATGCTCGGTACCGCTCGGTTTCTTTCCATACAAATAACTTACGAACTTTAAAAACAAGCAGAACTTCAAAATTACTCTTATCCTGACAGGTCGAACCCCGCCAGGGGGCAGCGTCCCATTGGACCCCTGACAGACCGGTATATTGTTGTATTCATATTGTCTTATTATTGAGATATTTTGATTTCACTTCATATCAATTATAATTTCTATTTTGAAGGATAGTAGTTCAAATAGAAAATATCAAAAAAAAAAAAATCCACTTTATATGACATGTGATAATAAGATGTGAGATGTTGTTGAAGATGGGTTCGAGTGCCTTGATGATATGAGATTATTGGACGTTGCAAATCTTTCTCTAGATGAACCAGAGTTGGAAGCAATGATATTCAATGATGATGATATTCAAGGCCAAAGATCAACCTCTGAATCAAATTCTATCATTCCCTCTATTGAGTAGTTGGACCTTCATGTTGTACTAAATGGTTTTTTGTTTATATTTTTGTGGTTGTATTAGACATTTTGTACTAAACATTTTTATGTTATAAGCTAAACAAGTTATAATGAAATTGATTTATTATTGTTTATCATTTTTAATATAATGTCATCTTAATTTTTATATATTATATTAAAAAATTATTATGCCATGTCCACGCCGCACCCGTGTCCTATATTTTTAAAAAATATCGTGTCCCGTGTCCGTGTCGTGTCATGTCCGTGTCGACGTGTCCGTGTCAATGCATCATAGCATGATTCTGTACCTTTTTTTTTCAATGCAGAGCTACCTGGCGTTCTTAGTGTTATGCTGAGCAGGACCTTTTCACTTCATCATACTGGAATGCTCAATCTTCACGGAATGGGTGATTTTTGAACCTTTACAAGGCTTTTACACAGATAATTTGGCTCACATGGCTGTTGAATGATGATGATGTAAGTTTTAATATCCTTATCTGATATTGTGGCGACTACTGGATTGCTTTCAATTATGCAGCTGCTGTTGTAAATAAAAAAAAGTTTTGTTTGAAGTACTATAAATATAATATTGTGTGATGTAATTTGAACTACTGCCAAATGCTGAAACTACATAAGTGACATATCTGTTTGTTCAGAATTGTTGTGAAATTACTTTTTATAGTGTTGAGATGACATTGATCTATTTGGTAGAGAGAAATTATTACCTGCGGAGTTCGGGCGTAGAGATACGTACAGGCAACCACTTAAAATTTGATATGAGAGCACTTTGGTTGTACTTTTTTTTTGTGCGCTTTGGTCTTACCTGTGCTTTAGTTGTACTTTAGTTGCGCTTTGACTGCTCTTTTGTTACGCTTTTTTATTGCACTTTGATTGTGTTTTATCTGCGCTTTGGCTGTGCTTTTGGTGCGCTTGGCTTAAAGTTCCCTTGACACATTAAAAATATAAAGTAAAAAATAAATCCAACTGAATATCCACGTGTCCATTCCACGTGCTATCGTTTTATTGGAGTCCGGACGTACCTCTACATCCGGACTCTGCATGTAATAATTTCTCATTTGATAGAAGTGTTTGATATTGTTTTGAGCCCTTAAATTATTTAAAAGGTTTTGATTGAATGGACGTTATATTGATTAGAATTGTTACAGAATTAATTTAAATAAATTAGGAAGTATCATGTAGGAGTATATGAAGTGCAAAAAAAAAAAAAAAAAAATCTTTATATTAAGCGAGAATTATGAAATATTTATTGATTATGCCAACAAAATAGTTACCAGATATGTGGGCTCAGAAATGCTACCTAGTTTTATTAGGATCAGCAGTAATTTTGCTAGAGACAGATGAAGTAGACGACAAGCATTACTTTGAGATTTCTTTTTTACTAAGGATTTTTTTTTTTTTAAGATTTTGTATTAATTTTCCATCTTAATTTCAGGAGTTCTTGAGTGAGGATGTTGCAATGGTCCAAATTGTTGGAATAAATATTTTTGGTTTCTGTCTTGGGGGGCATTGTTAGTGTTTATGAATTTCATCATTTAGCATTCGTTTGAGATAGCTTTTTCGCTATTTTCTAAGGCTCTATTTGGGGCAGCTTTTTTACTGCTTCTTAAAATAGCTTTCAAGTACAAATATTAAAATTTTTGTGCCAAAAAGCTGTTTTAAGAAGCAGTAATAAAGTAATCCCAAACAAAGCCTAAAACAACTTTTTAGTACACAAATTTTTTGAATTAATTTTTTTTATTAAAAAGTCGTTTTAGAAAATAGTGAGAAAGCTATCCAAACTAACCTTAATATGTATATAAAGATCTAAAGTAAAAAAAAAAAAAAAGGCCAATGAGGTCAATTATATGGCATACCTTTACGAAGGAGTAGGGCTGCAAACGAACCGAGCCGAGCCGAGTATGTGAGTGTTCATGTTTGTGTTCATTTAATATCAGCTTGTTCAAGTTTGGTTCATGTTTGTTCGAGCTTTATTGTTTGTGTTCATGTTTGGTTCATTTAAGTTAATGAGTGTTCATGTTCGGTTCATGTACAGTTCATGTTCGTTCGTTTAATGTTTATCGAGCTTGTTCGCGAACATATTTAACAATTTTTTTCTAATTATCAAACAAACGCGTTCATGAACATATTTATGAACAAACACATTTATAATAAAAACAATTGTCTATGTAACAAAGGTAATGATTATTTATATTTATTAAGTGTATAGTCAAATATTAATTATTTGTATCGAGCTTATTCACGAGTTCAAAATCGAACACGAATCGAGCTTCTTATCGAGGTTAATGTCGAGCTTGTTCATGAACTTCAAATGATGTTGTTCGTGAACATAAATGAGCCGAACACATTAGTGTTCAAGTTTGTTTATTTAAGAATCGAGTATTTAAAATATTGTTCAAGTTTGTTTGTTTAGTTAATTAAACGATCACAAACAAGCTTTAATTGAACCGAACAACGAGTAGCTCGTCGAACGTTTGGTTCGCTTGCAGCCCTACGAAGGAGCGTCTTTTTGCCTTATTAGCATCAAATGACTCAAGGACTTGTAGAGATAGTAATTGGGGAACATATGGGTCTTTGGATATAGATAATATGATTAGACGTTTATGGGCATAAGCAATCTCTTTGATCAAAGGTTTTTACTTATATTTATTGGGTTTATGAGATTAATGATATTATTATGTTGGTAAGATACAAGGTGATGATATGCAAATAACTTCTCATAAATCATGGCATGGGCAAATGAATTGAAAAACAGGGATAACATGCAACAAATCTACAAAATGCATAGTTTATTAAACATATCATGATAAAAAATAAATAAAAATCATTCACACACTACATTACCATTTACATGTCAAATTATCTTCATATGCATGATATCAAGTGCATCATCATATCATGAAGTAAACCATATCAATATCATACATTTACCTTCTTAACATTATCAACTATTATAAAATAATGAAATATGCTTATCAAAGTGTTATGATAGAACAAATATTGAAATAAACAAATTGCATATTGCAGACATACATTGTATTTAGGTATACTCCCAATGAAATGCAATGAGACTACAACTAATAATTTAAACTACACCAATCATTTAATGCATCATTAGAAGGTTCTCTTAGTCTTCGTTTGGGATAACTTTCTTACTATCTAAAACAGTTTTTTAGTACAAAAGTTTTTTGAATTTGAAATTTGTGTACAAAAAAATTGCTTTAAGAAGCAGTTAGAAAGCTATCCCAAATGAAGACTTAGGCTTTGTTTGGGGCGGCTTTCTTACTGCTTCTTAAAGCAGCTTTCTAGTATAAATTTTTTAATTTTTGCACTAAAAAGTTGCTTTATGAAGCAGTAAGAAAGCCGTACCAAACGAAGCCTTAGTCATTGATAATTGGTGTTGTTTGGGGAAAATCAAGAGGATCCTAATAGCCTTCTATTTGAGTAAACTGGATCAGCATTTAATCTGAGTTGGCTTGGAGATGTGCTAACATCTAATGTTGTTGGGCCAAAGTGCATCCTGTTGATTAATTTAAGCTTTGTTTTGGATAGTTTTTGGCTGTTGTTTTTTTATTTCTTAAAAAAAAAGCTAAAAAATTATTTTAGAAAGCAGTAAAAAAACTGTCTCAAATAAAATCTTAATCTTTTAATTGATTCATCGATGAAGTAAACTCTTCTTAATCATAATAGTAATGATGTTGCCATGCCAATGATGATAACAATCATTGTCTATATAAGTATTTTGAATATGATTATTTAAATTGCACTGATTTAATATTAAATCAGTTATGAGTTCCAGTGTTTTTTTTGTCATCTTTAATCTATGTAGCAAGATGGCATCAAAGAGACATTTTGTATAGCTAAACTTGTTATGATCTTAACTAGTCATTTTGAGAATACAGCTTGAATTTTTAATATAGCATGAAAGCTCAATCTTGAATCTTCAATTTGATCACCAATATTAAAGAAGCCTAGATAGTGCCTTACTCTCAAAATTTGATGGCCCCTATAAATAAAGGACCTAAGATTACATGTGCTTCATATCTAAAGATTATGATGCATCATTTATCCAAAATCTCCTCTTGAGAAATATAAAGAAAAAATTAATAGTAGGTGAGAGAAACAAATAATAATCCACTTTTATTTGGCAATTTGTACTTAAACATATGTAAATTTCCTCTAATAGTTTATTTGTATTTAGCTCCCTCTTAAGATTAAATTATTGGGGGATTTATATACAAAGCACTTAAAAAAATATATGATTTACTTATCTAATATTTAAAATTATATATTTAAATAAATTACCACTTTGTTAATGTAATTCTTGCCTTATTGAAACTCAACAGTTCTCAGCTTCTTGAAATATTGAAACTCTCAAAGAGAGAGAGAGAGAGAGAGAGAGAGAGAGGGAGGGAGGGAGGGAGGGAGGGAGGGGGGGGGGAGAGAGAGAGAGAGAGAGAGAGAGAGAGAGAGAGGAAGTCATGACGGGATCCCGTTGAGCAAGCTTATAGGCTTCTAAAATAGTTAGCTTTGAAGATAAATCTAAAGAGGTGGGAACTCTACCTTGGAGAGCCTAACTTGGGTGGATTAATTACAGTGTTTCATTGTAAAAGTTGATCCCAATGATATATAAAAGCAACTTGATTATGCCATGGGTCGGCCTAAGTCATTGAGTTATACTTTTGTTAAGATCCTTGCCGCTTGGGGGGGGGGGGGGGGGGGGGGGGGGGTTTGTTGAAGAGTAGAATGGTTTGAAATCTCCTATGGACAAGGATCTAAGGCTCACATCTCTACTACTACTACCCTACAAGATGTGAGAGTGATTTCTTTTCTTCTGCATTGAATTATTGAAGTAGTCAAAAGTTTGAGGTTGAGATGAGTCATCTAACAATTACAGAGGGGTGACTTGAAGGACTTGAAGTTCTTGACGGCTGAGCTTCTTTGTCGCTGCATGGAGGGTTGGCAACTTGCAATGACATGAGGAGTTGAAGGCCAAGGTTGTATTTGTTCACAAGTTTATAAACTTTTAATGGTCTAGGTAGTTCTTTGTTTATGGCAAGTTTAACCTTTTGCACTTGATCCGATGAGTCTTTATTCAAGGTTATGCTAGATCCATCTTTTACTTCTTATTGTGTTGTTTTCTTATAAAGGATGTTAGTGAAGGCTAACTACAAGTTATATTTGAGTTTGTAGTTCTCTCCTTTCATAAGATTTTGTAAAGTTTGTAATGAAACTTATTAATATAGAGGGATGCGAGTAAGTTATGTGAAATAGATTTGACAAAATGATTGTTTTGAGTATATCTTAATTTTTTTTGGTTTGTCCTTATTATGATGGTATTGTTGGGTTGAAGTACTTGTTCATTTGTCATTAGCTTTCAATAATGTAATGGTAGAAATTTGTCCATGTGTTTTTTATTTGACATTATGCAATAATGTGTAATGGTCACTTTATTCATCTTCCTCTCAAAGAATCTATACATTTCCTCTATAAATAGAACAAAACTGCCATGATTATTTCACCCATATTTTCATTTATACCTTTGATTTATACCTTTGATTTCTTTCTCTTCACATCCCTACCCCCCCCCCCCCCCCCAAACATCTTCTATAACTATAAGCTATGGTTCTACCAAGACCAATTTAAACTCGACCTTCGTGTTCCCTTTTATTAGGATGTTATTAACATTCTCAACTTTTACAGAGAGAAACCACAAAGATATAGTCCAATTCTCTTACAAGCATCATTATCCTTTTAATTTATATGCATAAAGCTAAGATCTCTTGGAACCTTATTTTCTCTATCATGGCTTCAAGGATGGGATGCATTTTTTTCTCTATTTATATGAGGATGTCTTGCCTTATGATCAAAGTCAGGGTTGAATGTTAAAGTTCATGTTCATCATGCTTAATTATTCCAGTGGAAGTATTCTTCACTAACTCCAATGTCTACTCATGCTCAATTATTTTGGTGCCAACTATGGCTTCTATGTTGATTATGACTTCTTCGATGCCTTCAACTATTGCCCTGAGCTCACTATGATTTTTTCACTAAATTTAAGTTCTCAAGCACCTTCAAAAATTTCTTCCAGACTGAATATAAATTTTATGTTGAATTTGACTTGACGATCATCTTCAGTTGCTCCTCCCTTTATGGTTTTGGCCATGATTACTCATCTTTCTCTACTAGAGATCTTTTCCACTAAGTTCCTTATTGTTAGCCCCTATTTCTCTCATAGTTCTACACCTTCAAGAATCTATCCTCCCTCAGCTAGCTTGGGAAAGTAGAGCTAGCCTAGTTACCAAAAAAGTCATCTTTAATCATCATTAGGGGATCATCACTGATGAAAATGCTATGAGGAGCAGAGGAGAGTGAAGATAACTATTAAGAGTTGCATATTTAATGGGAAGTGGATCGCCTAGCACCCTCTAAGGGGATTCATCCCTTCCTTTAGCTACATTGAAGGTAGGAGTACCTTTAAGTGGGACGAGGACTATTCTACCATGTATGCTAATTATAACTTGGATTTTGCTTTGTTGATATTGGAGTTGACTATGATTGCTTATAATCTCAAATAGTAGATTTTTTATGGACTCTATGCAGGGAACTTAGAGTTATTCCATCTAAATATCTAATTTTGGCTATCATGATGGTGAATATAATGGGTTAAAAATACAACTTCTGGTTGGCGAGAAGCCATATAGCCTAGACATGCTAGCTACGAAAGAAGTCATCCAAAATGAAATCTTTGTAGGTTGAGAACGACCAACTCCAGAGATCCCTGGCATAGGACAAGAAGAGTTTTGTAGCCATGGATGATAATGTTATGGCCTTGAAGAAGGAAGTGCTCTTTGACCTAGTTTTGAGTAGCATGTGGTGATGGTAATATTTTAGGGAGGAATAGCTCTTTGATCAAGTTTGGAGTACCAAATCAATGCATGAGTATGAATGCTAAGTAGAAATGTTGAGTGGGTTTAAGGTAAATGTACATTTAAGTGAGTGGTTCTATTAAACACACATACATAGTCTATGAGTGAGTTTTCTAGTTTTAATATTAATATATCCTCTCAAATCTTACTCATTATTTTGTATTTTAAGCATCTTTAGACTTTTTCCTTATGTTTTTCTAGATCATCTTGTATTCATGGGATAACTTTCTCTAAACTCACCTCATAAAAGATATTGATCTTACTTCGATACATATCATATGGCAAAGAGGGGAGTAGAGTTTTGCTCAAATAATACTTCATGATTTATCATAATAATTGATTTATGTTTTTGTGTGGCTTTGAACTTAGTGGTCGCCTAATATGGGCTTCATCTTTCACTTGATCTTGTTTTTAATGTGGTAACCATCTATATACCCATCTCATAGAATGGACTGCTCTCACTTCTAAATGCATATCATATCATAATGGAGGGAATTAGAATTCTAGGCCTATACTTCTTTGTCCAAAAGATACTTAAAGATATGACATCGGATAAGAAACATTTATATTTAGAGTCCTACTTTAGGTGTGATTATAAAATCGTATAAATTTTATTCTTTGTAATTATCATAATAATAAAATTATGCAAAAGAATATCTTAAAGCATTTGGGATATTATTTTCTCTTAAGCTCATTGAAAAAAATTCCTTTACATTGGAACGAAACACATTTTTGAGATAAGTGTAAATGACATTTTTATTAAGCGTAGTTGTTAATCGTTTTGAAGGTCTTAGCTCTCTATAGAGATTAGTCTTATGCATTTTAAACTTAAAAAAAAAAAGGGTTAGCTGAGCAAGCCAACCCTATATCATCCATAAATTATGCGGCCATATGTCTTGATAACCATACAGCCTCCATTAAATAAAAGATGTGTGTGGCATACATAGCCAACCAACCCTTTTATGAATTTTGAACTTGATTTTAAAATTAAGATCATTTAGGTCAGAAGTTTGAATTAATCTGCCATTTGCTTAACTAGTTGAGTATGCATTTAAGAAATATGTTTTTCAACTTTGATCTAGGTCCCAATGGTGTCAGCTTTTTAGCATAAAATTGGCTTACTTCAAATTTTAATTGTAGGATTTGGTTACTTGCTAGGCTCTTAAGCTCATTATATGTGGTTAAATGATTTCAGGTCAGGGCAAGAGATCATGAGTGTGAGACTGATTAGGATTCCTCAGATTTTATTTCTTTTTATTTTAGTTATTCTTTTATACTTAGGATAGAGTTGTGGTATTATGACTATATAGATCATGTGTAGTATATATAAATTTTTGAGAAATAAATACAAATGTATATAAAGATGTTTTGAATTCTAAAATTATATTGGTTATTTATTTCTGATAAATGAAGTTAAATAGCTTTGGTGCTATTTATCAAAAGATAAAATAATAATTATTTCAAATTAAATTCTGAGGCATCACAATTAGCATCAGAGAATAGTTATTTGAAGTATTAAATTCCTACAAGAGCTGTAAGAATTGACAGTGAGTCGAGTAAATTGGGTAGATTAAGGTGCATTCTTTTGAATATAGTTGTTGCATGTGCGTATTATTCATATCATACTAAACCATACAGGTGAACAGTTGAATGCATATGCTAGAGTCAAATATACCATATGAGCAGCATAGTGTAGATCCAGTGCCATGAGATAGTGTGATGCAATTAGCTACTATTATAGTATATGTAATGGGGGATACGCAGTGTAAGTCAGTTGAAAGTAAAGAAGAGGAGAGAGACAAACACTTATAAACATTTCATTAGTTGAAGCCTCTGCTGTTCAAAGGAGTTGTAGGACCTCAGACTACATAAAATTAGTTATTGAGGATAGAAAAGATCTTTGACATCATGCAATATTCGGAGAGCCGGAAGGTACTGTTAGCTTTGTTCCTATTTGAAGGTTGAGAGATAGTGGGTTGGGAAACAGAGAGAGAAATTTCAAGGGAAGACAAATACTAAGATCACTTTGGATGAGTTTACTACAATATTCAGGATGTGGTTTGTATCTCCGTCAGCCTGACGATAGATGCAGAAAGCTTTCATTAAGTTGGAGCAAGGATGCGAGTTAGTGATGCAGTATGAGCCCGAGTTTACTTCTCTTGTTAGGTATGTTTCTCATTTGATCCCTACTGTGGAAGAAAAGTACTACAGGTTTTTGCACGGGTTGGACAGGGAGCTTAGACATCCATTTGTACCTCTATGGATCTAGGAGTTTTTTGAGTTGGTTGAGCAGGCTAGATTAATAGAAATTGATTTGGCAGCTCAAGTATCCAAGTATGAGGTAAGCTTTAAGTATGATGTTAGCAGGAGAAGGGGCAAAGATGAAGTAAGCAAGGATATAGACATAGATAGTGCGAGTTAGAAGAAAAGTAGATATAGTGATTCGAGGGGATCTATATAGATAGTATCTACTGACAGTTGCGACGAGTGCATTCATTGTGACGATAATATTTGGGCTAGTGCTACTTGTTGACTGGATAATGATGCCACATGTGTACAACTTATAATATTTGGAAGATCGACAATAACTTGAGAGTTTTGCTAGTAAGAAGTTTATTTTAAATTATTGCATGACATAACATATCATATATAATTGAATGACATATGATATAATGAACTGCATGATTGTATGATTTCTTACAACTTTTAATTGGAGTTAGATTTGATTTGAGTTTTGATCATACGAATTTGGTTTATATTTTTTTAGTGCATGAATCCTTAAGAGAAATATCAGGAATGACATTTTTTTTAGGTGGGTAGATTGTAATAGTTCGTATTTTGATTCAATCAAATAATTTCTTTTAGTGTCAATATAAGTCCAAATCATAAATTGTTTTTGTCATATCATTAATATAATAGTATTTTAATTACATGATTTTTTTCATAATTTTTTTGTGCACTGATGAAATTACTTAAGAAGAAATTAGCATTTGTTGGTACAATTGGGGATTTTGAGACAATCAAGTGTCCGTTTTGCAAATCGATTTTATTAATATTTTCTAAATAAAATGATTTATTTTTGGATAATTTTTTATGATTTTTGAATGCCCTGAATAATTTGTATGATTTTTATATTGAAAATTGAATAAATTATATAATTATATTAAGATTACATTATTATTTATTATAAAATATCTTAAAGCATTATTAAATATTTTTAAAATCCCTTTTCCCTTAATCAATTCGGCTAAGAGAGAATGGCTTGAGAAAGTAAGAGAGAAAAGCATGGGGGGGGGGAGAGAGAGAGAGAGAGAGAGAGAGAGAGAGAGAGAGAGAGAGAGAGAGAGAGAGAGAGAGAGAGAAAAGGGAACTTCAGATTTAGAGGCCATAGAGCAATTTTCGTCCGCTAATCTATTTGAAAAATTTGCTTGCCTCACTGTAAGAACCCATTACACTATTTTTTATTTTAATTATTTTATATTTTTGATGTTTTTATGATAAAATTTTATTTTCATCATCAAGAAACGAGCATAATTTTGTATTGATAAAACTTTTATGACATAATTTTTTATATGTTATAAAAATTAAGATTTTTTGACAAGTGATTTTGAAAATATAATGATTTTTGTCAATACAGAAATTTATTTTGACACCTAAAAATAGTATTTTAGTTCAATTAAAGCTTCAGAATGTTGTTATATATAATCCATAATAATTTGATTAATTTTTAAAAATATTTATTTTTACTCAGTAAGATTTTCTGTTGCCTGTTGTTATGATATTTTGGCACTTTTTGAATTAAACTTAATTATATTTTATTTGATGTAAAACATTAAAAATGAATGTGGTTATACGATTGAGATTACTATTATAGTACTATGATAATAATGTGTGTAAAACATAAAGACTGGTTGACCTGTACATGATGATGGGCCGACGAGATTTCTTTTAAATATTGTGGTTAGATGTTATCCTCTACTGATTCACATGATACTAATTAGGAGTTATAAAGAGATAATTTCCGTGCCAACAAGCAAGCAAAGAGTGACATTTCTGTTTACTAAGCCAATGATTTACTAACACTGATACGATACTAGAAAAATACTATTATAGCCAGAACTTTTACTTATTTAATATGACTATTATAATGCATTCTACTAAATCACTGCCATTGTACGACTTTACTATTATTTTCTCCCATGATAGTGATGTTATTACTATTCTATTGTTATTAATATGATGATCACGTGATATATATTGAGTATGTGTATTGGACACTAACTTTGAGCTGACATTGATATAATATTTCTGAGTATGTGATACATGAATACAATTATGTTTATATGATTTTACTGCATTGACATGAGAATTATTTTAGTAATTTTACCGATGATCTGATTTGATACTTTATATGTTTTCTATTTTGATTGTGGTATTGATATGAGAATTATTTGAGTAATTTTACACATATAGTAATTTATCGATTTCTCTATTGTATTGCTCTGTGATCATGTGAATTATACTTTTATGATTTAACTGCTGACATGCATATTGCTCATTTACCTTATGTTTAGTTCAGTTGTAGAATTTGTTGCTTGGTGGGCTCCTAAGCATATTATATGTGATTAAATGATTTCATATCAGAGCAATAGAGCATAAGTGTGAGACTGATCATGATTCCTCAGGTTTTGTTTTTTTTTTTTTGTTTTAGTAAATTATATGTACTCATGATAGAGTAGTAGTAGTATGATTGTATAAAGTATATATATATTTTTTGAGAAATGAATACATATGTAAATATAGATGTTTAGAATTCTAAAATTATTGTTTTGTTTATTTCTAATAAATAAAGTTAGACAACTTTGATGTTATTTATTAAAAATAAAATAATAATTCTTTCAAATTAGATTATGTGTCATCATAACATTGACCAATATTCTAATGTAATAACAATATTATATCTATTATTGCGACAAAAATAGATTTTTTTTTTAATTTTTTAAGAAAGAAAAACAAGTTCCTTAAATTCAATTTTGATGAATTTTCACAAAATGCAAAAGTCTAGTTTCTAACATAAGTTTTTTTTAGGAGGGTCAAGCTTAAGATGTGTTTGAGTTCAATAGATCAACTGAGTTCACTATGAGAGTTGAGTGTATCATGAGGATTGAGTTTATCGTGTGGGTTGAGTTCTTCATTAGGGTCAAGTTTCCTAAAATTGTTTTCTTTGAAGATAACTTTGACTAATTTATAATTTTGAAAATTTTTGATAAAGAATTGCACAAAATATAAATAAACAGTGTTTATAGAGTTAATAAAAAAATGTTATTAAAGGATTACCCCCTTATTTTGTTCTTTATGGCTAAAAAAATTTCAAGTTATCTCAACTCCAAGTTTTAGGCACTTCCTTTCCATTATAGGTTTAAAGTCAATAGGCCCCAAGGCTAACTTGTTCTTTGATGATGCATGATCCTTTTCAAGTCAACTTGAGTTTCAAGTACTATTTTCCTAGTGGTTGCATTCAACGTATGTAAAAGTGGTTTTTTGTTTTGTAACCCTTCTTAACTTCCTCGTATCATCTTGAGGTTTATATTTTGAGCTTGGCAAATAAACCCATGCAAATTTGCAATCCTTCCTCATTTTGTCTCCATTAGCTTAATTGTGCATCAAAACATGTAACAAATCTTCTACATGAAAAATCTTGGAGGTATTTCACTTCTCCTTGATATTCAAACAATCGACATATCATATGGTTTTCATCTAAGCTAAGAAAGTATGCCATGGACCTTCTAAAAAAGGTTGGCATGTTCGAATATAAAACCATTCTCAATCCCCACCTTCGAAATAGCTGATGGCATTCTCCTCAACCACTAACTTCTCCAACTTTGATTTATATTGCCTACTAATGACTCAAATATCTTACCATAATCATGTTGGAAATTTCTTTAGCAGTGAATTTGCTATATGATCACATGCATCATCCCCTCGTAGACTAACTTCTCAAATGCCTATTTCGCTACATCAAAGTTACCTCCAACTTCAGCCTTCCCATGTAATGTGAAAATTTGACTCTCCACTCTTACTCAAATCTCGATTAGGCCAGTGATCCCTATTACCATCTTTCTTACTGCAAGTTATTGCTCATATTTGGGTTGCACACTTGTATCGTGGAATGTAAAAAAGCTGTCAATTGTATCACGCTTGCTAACTAAAGCATAGTACCAATCCTTGGTTTTCGTAGAAACAAATATCATCTAGTCACACAAACTTCAAGGAATTTCGCACATCGATTACTCTACTCCATCACACCTTAATAACATTTTTACGCATGCTTTAGGCAAACAACCCATTACTTTATAGCCACGTGAAACACATTGAAATCACACCCACAAATTGCCACACGCATTGCTCCTGACACTACAATCGACACCCCCCCCCCCTCCCAATTTATATTACCTATTAATGACTTAAATATCTTACCATTACCATGTTGGAATTTTTGTAGTTGTGAATTTGTTATATGATCACACACATCATCCCCTCGTAGGCTATATTCAACTTCTCGAATGTCTATTTTGCTACATCAAAGTTACCTCAAAAAAATTCGACTCTCCACTTTTACTCAAACCTTGATTGGGCCAATGATACATTACTATCATTCTACTACAAGTTATTGCTCATACCTAGGTTGCACACTTGTGTCGTGGAATGTCAAAAAGCTGTCAATTATAATATTATATCACGCTGGTCAACTAAAGCATAGTACCAATCCTTGGTTTATGTAGCAACGAATATCATCTAGTTGCACAACTTCAAGAAATTTCGCATATAGATTACTCTACTCTATCTCACCTTAGCAACAAGAAGGATTTAGTAAATCTTGTAAATATGAATTTAATAAATCTTGAAAATTGTTTAACAAGATATATATTTGACAACACAATCTAAGTTTTGAGGTATTTAGTTCATTAAAATTTAAATTTAATTAACATTTAAATACGAATTACTTATTAGTTTTAATTTTTATTTTAATTATCATCAATAAATTATAATTAGAAGCTTACTCAATTATAAATAATATAATTAATGATTTAATTACTAATGAGTAATGACAATACTAATTATCAATTTATTTAGGTGTCATTCTAATTAATATTTGATTACTAAATACTAACTATACTAATAATTATATAATTAATTAATTAATTCTTGTTTGAAATAACTAATTATTTAATTATTAATTATTCTATTAATTATTTAATTATATGTTTAAGCATTATTTCGTCTAGGGTTTGCTTTTTCTCTTCTCTATTCGTCGTTGCTGTTCGACATCGTTGCTTCGCATGAGGAGAGATTTGCGCAAGTCGCTTCCTCAGCTCCTTTCGTTGTTTTTCTGACTTCGCTGCAACGATTCGCTTATTCCGCTTCTTCGACGACGTTCCGTTCCCATCGGATCGGAAATCACGACATTTCGACGACGCGAGCTCGCTCTCTGTGAAGGTAATTATCTTTCTCCCTTTCGTGCGCTTCTTTGGCCAAATCCTGTAAATCCGCTGAATTCCTGGGTTTAATAAATCCGGGATTAAGGTCGAAAAGAGGGAAACGGAGGTTTTATTCCGCCGTGAGTTTTATCGGGTGCTCAAATTACATTTGGGATTTAGCATAAATCATGCTCAAATCCTGCATAAATGCTGTTGCCTAACAGCCCTTGAAAGTCAAATCTTGGTTCGCCAATTTGAGGGGAGGTAAGAACAACTAAATCAGCCCCCGCCCATGTCTGCCTTTACTCAGCCACTGGAGCTCCAACTTCTCCAATGAATTCTAATGGAGCTGCCATTAAAGAATTCCCAACACTTTTTCTTCTTCTTTGCTCGTTTAAGGATTTATATGGGCTGTGATGGCTGAAGGATAGCGAGAACGGTACGGCAAAATTCACGATGAGCACATCTAAGCTTCTCCGTATATGCTCGCTTGATGCCGAGAACCCTATAGATTCCTCGCTCAGAGAAGCCTTCTCATCTCTCCACGACCGCCTCAAACCCCCATTCCCACTAACAATCCCTTCGCCATCCGAATACTCGCAGCTCAACCTCGCTCTCGCCTATGGCATCCTCACCGAGCCCCACCTAGCCAAGACCCACCTCACCCATCTCCACGCAATCGTCATTGATGGCTACAATAACTTCACCACAATCCTAATCAATCTCTCCAATGAATCCTATCCCAAGCTCCTCCAAATCCCAAAATCGCAACTTCTCTGGATGTCTTCTAAGCTCGTCCAAGTCGCCGCCGTCAAAGTCGAAACCCTAATCATCTCTCTTCTTCGGCAGATCAAAGTCGGCGACTTTTCCGAGCCCAACCTCTGGCTCTGTTCCGAACTCATAACCATTTTAGCCAATAACTGGGATTGGTTATTGGAGGAGCCCTTGATTATGAAAAGTTCATTGTTTGTGTTCCTTCGCTTGCTGGCCGACCACTACAGATTGGTTGGTAGACCAGAGTTAGATAAGTTGAAAAGGATGGAGATTGAATTCTGCATTCGGGTTTTAAGAGAGCATTTTGATATATGTCTACATATTGGTCGAGATTTAATTCGGCTTCTTCAAGATTTAGTTTTTGTTCCAGAGTTCAAAGATGTATGGATGGATTTTTTATCTGATCCAGGAAAGTTTGGAGTGCCAGTGTTCATGGATATCTCGCAACTTTATCGAACTAGAACGCCTTCACACTACTTTTCACTCACGATTACCCCTGAGATGGAGACTCAATTGAGATTTCTGCTTAATCATGTAAAATGGGGGAGCCAGAAGAGATACCAGGCTTGGTTTGCAAAGAAGCATTTTTGCACACCTGGAAGTGAGACTGTAATTGTTGATATTGTCAGGTTCATTTGCTGTGCGCATCATCCACCAAATGAAATCATTCAATCAAATGTTATTTCTCGATGGGCGATCATTGGTTGGCTATTGAAGTGCTGCAAGAAGAACTACTTCTTGGCTAATGTGAAGCTTGCTTTGCTCTTTGATTGGCTGTTCTTTGATGATAAGGTTGATAATATAATGAACATAGAGCCTGCAATGCTTCTGATGGTGAATTCCATAAACCAATATATCGACATTACTCACACCTTGCTGGAGTTTTTGTTTCTACTGGTTGATAATTATGATTTGCAAAGGAGAGAACTGATTTTTAAGGGAGTTTCAAATTCGTTCAGTTTATTGGTTAGGAAAGGAGTTGTTCATTCTTTGGAATCCTTAACTTCTTGCAACCAACTTTCACCTGTATTTAGAGAGAAGCTTGCTTCAATGATATCAAGTTCAGACCTTGCAACTATGAAAGGATCATCTGAAATGTGTCAAAGACAGGTAAAGATAGCCCCCACCACAAAATGTAATGTAGATTCTGGCAAGGTATCTCTTGCCAATTTTGAGCTCAATGATGCTGGTCTACAGTGAGATCTGACTGAAGACATATGGACGAGACAATTTGGTGTTGATATTTTAAAACTGATTCACAGAGGATTAACCAGAGATACTTAGGGCATCTCCAACCGAAAATCCCATTCTTCACTCCAAAATGAGGTGAAATTCATAAATGCTGTGATTCATCTTCAATCGAACTCCATTTTGCGTGCTTCTGCGAATGTAACCGTCTTTATCTTCTTTTGCGCGTTTCTTCGACAAATCGGGTTGAGAATGAAAAATCGCGTAGGTGAACAATGTAACATCTCAAGGCAACTCATCTTCCTCTAAGTGAAACCCACCCAAACTTTGCAATATAGCAGCCAGCCCCAAGTTCTCTACACAATTTACTTCAAGGATGATGCTCATTTTCATTATTATTAGTATGAAAGATGGTCATGAGTCACATTTAATGAAAAATATTTTTTTATGATTTTATCTTTTCTTTTAAAATTCTCCTAGATAGTCTTAAGTGTGTCCAGAAAGAACCAGAAGTGTCATAGAAATATATCAAGAAATGTGGTACATCTTGAAGTATACTAGGAAAGCAGTAAATGGAAGACATACAAGTTGAGAAAGAATTGGAAGTAATAGTATGCACATACAAATCCTCATCCACTCACTCACCTAATATATTAACTCAAATCATCATAATATGTATAGTGAGCTAGAACCTATATTATTTATGTTTTAAATATGGCTACTATACTGGCCTTTAAAGTTTGCAAATAGTTATATTAATACATGAATAAAAAGTTAAAAACCCTACTACATAAAAGATAGCAAGTAAAATGTGAATCCAAGGGGAATAGATTAACAAATAGGGGTGACATGTAAAAAGAGTATGGGGTGGCTAACCTTGCTTAAAGCATGTGTTTTGATGACTTGGATTGATGAACTTATTGGGTTAAATGATCTAAGGGTCCATATCATGTTATCAAGGAAGATTGACGCATAAGCGTGTCGAGATTATGGCTCCTTGAAAAAACATACAAGTGGTTTTGATGGTTTGGTGACATTGGGTTGGTGGGTTGATGAAGATGATGGAATTGGACAAAGAGGTTAAGTAGATATTGAGCATGATGCAAGGTTTGTAGAGCTGTGATAAGAGTAGGTGGGAACTCAAGAATAATGGAGCTAGTAGACTATGAATAGTACGCATACAAAATTTCTACCATTTGAAATGGGGCATATTTATAGGGAAAAAAGCAAGACCAATTTCTTGGTGAAATGACTAAGAGTATGGATTATCAGAAAAACTATAGCGACGTGAACCCTATTGCAAATAAGGCAATGCCTTATTGCCTAGATAAGACCAATAAAAAAGATGGATTTTGGCATATTCTACATGCCTCATTTATTTGAAGTCGCTGAATTTAAAAGGACATTATCCAAGAAGATGTAGGCGCAGATCAATGATAAAAAATTGATGGCTCTAAATACATCCTTAAGATGGTGGTGTTATGGAGTAGGCTTCTCGAGATAACTTATTGATATGCTTAGCGAAGTCATGATTACTAGTAAGGCTTAATAACATTAATAATATATATTAGGGTGTCTGGATGATTGGTGATTTGAAATTAACCTTGAGTGAGGTGGAAAGTAAAAATTGGCTCAAGATAATATCTGAGATGTATGTGACTCTTAATTAAGAAAATTTATCTATAGTTGATAAGGGATTCCATTTGAAAGGCAATGAAAGGAATTTTGATTATAACATCACAGATGTTGATCACAATACCATGAAAAGACATAAACAAGGAGATAAGGGAGGCATCCATGAGTGATGAGAAAGGACTTTTGTGAATTGTTGGAAGCAATGATATCCATGATGTTGAAGAGTAATCAAGCATATCATTGAGACTACAAACATGTGATATGGGGCACATAAGTGAGTATTTTAGGTATTGAAAAGCAAACTGATCATGACGGCCAATGGCATATGATAGTGCCGTTGATTAAGAGTTAGCCAAGGGTGGTCAAACCGAATCTTGAAGCATATATTCCAAAATGTTAGAATTATCTTATCATATCCATACTTTAAATAACTATTAAAGTTTATAATTAACCTAGGGGATGCCTCATTTTATTGATTTTTTAAATTGAATCTACTATTTAGGTCATGTCTAAGGCCAATATTTTTAAATTAATACTTATCTTTGAAATTTATGAATAGATATTTATTTATTTTTAAACATAATTCAACTTTATAAAAACTTTCTTTTTAATTATAATAAAATTAAAGTGACATATCTTAGTTTAAATAGATCATTGACACTAACGAGCTTGGTAGCTTCATCGCAATCATATGAATTGATCCAACGGCACATTCGCTTTAATGCATGCTAGATGCTATGATAGGACACACCCTTAATCAAGTAGTTTAGGGCTATGATATAGTTAGGCCATTTTGCTACAAACTCCCTTTGGTGCATGACATTTTTTGTGTTAGATAAGATTGGTTGGTGTGCATTGGTGTGGTTGCTTAATTCCTCTAGAATAAGTATAATTTTCTTAGTAGTTGCTCAACATATGAACATATGCTATTTTACTTGGCATGGGTCATGTGTTAATATTTAAAATGTCAAATAAAGATATATCTGCTGCTTGGCACTATAAGTTTCCAACCTTGTTTTATTTTATGTACATTATAAACTACTTGATTTCATTAAAGAAAATCTATATATGCTTTATGCGCCATTGGTATTCTTGCTTTTCATTATGTACATTTGAGTTAGAAAAGATTTGTAAGTGCAAAGAGGTGCAAGCAAAGGTTCTTGACTACCATAGGTACATTCCAATTTTGACCCAAGAGTAAATATCATTATATGAGAGGTAAGGATCAAGAGCAAAAAGATCTTGATATCTATACCTTATTCAACATGCAAACTTTTTGCACATTTGTGATTATGTATAAAACTAGAATTAGGCTCTACTTATAGAAAGCCCAATTGCCATTTTCTTTTTCCAAGGGGATTGTATTTGTTGGCCCAATTGCACTTTTTATTATATTTTATTAACTCCCTATACTTTACTCCTTTTTAGTATGTTTGTAGGTTGTTTACTTTTAATTTTTTTTTAAATATTATGATTTTTTTCAAGATATCCTATGCATTGATAGGCTTTTAGTGAAATTTTTTGCTATCAACTATAATTAAGTTGATAATCAACTTAAAATTAATTTAGAAAAGTTTTCTTAAAAAACAAAATTGCATGGAATTAAGGGACAATCTTTAATTTTAATTTTTATTTCTAAATCTCCTAAAGGAGGTGCAAAGCTTAGCATTCATCAATTGACCCTAGTTAATGCATATGCATATCATGGCATGTGCTAATGCATATAATTAGAAGATTTTACTTAAGAATAGATAACTTTGCATTTAATTCATGTCCTTAGGATAGATAGTGTAATAACCCATATTTTGACTCAAGCAAATAATTTTTTTCTGGAATCATTATAAGTTAAATTTGAAAAACTTTTTCGCCATAAGGCATATATTATTGTGTTTTAATTATATGATTTTTTTTCATAATTTTTGGGCACGGGTGAAAATCCTTAAGAAATATACATCTGTCGGTACAAATGGATATTTTGAAATCGTTAGGTGTTCATTTTGCAAATCAATTTCACAAATATTTTCTAAATAAAATGATTTATTTTATTGATATATATATTTTTTTTTATAATTTTTGAATCCCCAAAAGAATTTATAAAAAAATTTATAACAAAAAATGATTAAATTTTATAATTATATATTATTATATTATTATTTTAACACAAATATCTTATTCCATTATTTAAAATATCTTAAAGCCCATTGAATTTTCCCAAAATCGGTCAACAAAGAGCAGCTTAAGTAATTTGAGAGAAATTTTGAGAAGAGAAAGGAAATATATGATTTGGATATTGCGAAACGATTTTTGTTAGTCAGACTTGTAGGAAAGCTTACTCGTCTCGCTGTAAGGAATCATTATCTTATTTCTGATTTAAATATTTTATGTTTTTTATATTTTTCTCATCAAATTTGAATTTTCATTACAAAAAATAATGATAATTTTACATTGGTAAAATTTTCACCGTAAATTATTATATGTTATAGAGATTGATATTATGAACATATTGAGTATTTTAAAACTTTTCACTGAGTAATTTTAAAAATTAACCATTTTTTCAAATTAGGAATTTATTTCAACATCTAAAAATAGTGATTTATTTTAACTAATGCTTCAAAATATTATTTTATGCAATATTTGGTAATTTGGTCAAATTATGAAAATATGAATTTTTTCTCATTATGATTTTTATTGTTTACTCTTAGAATATTTTGACACTTTCTGAATTAAGCTCAATTATGCTTTATTTATTACAATATATTGAAAATGAATGTGGATATGTGATTGAGTAATAGTTGGTTATTGTTACTGTTATAATATCGTAATAATAATGTATGTGTAAAAGACAAGTAAAGACTAGTTGCTGTTTGGTTGAAAATTGATTAACCTGTAAAATATGGTAAGCCGACAAACTTTCCTTTAAATACTATGATTTGATGTTATTCTCTATTAAATCATGTGATACATTGATTGAGAGTTATAAAGAAATGATTACTATGCTAACGAACAAAGAGTAACAACTTTGTTTACTAAGTCAACGATTTACTAACACTAATACAATACTGAAAAAAATCGTAGTAGCCAAAATTCTTATTTCTTTGTATGACTACTGAAATGAATGTTATTGAGACATAGTTCATATTAATGTATGAATTTATTATTAACTCTGTTACTGATTTATTGATAAAAAGAAGCATGATATATTTATTGAGCACACGATATACAAGATATATTAAGCATGTGATTAAGGTATTGATTTAATATTAATATGGACCAACTGGATATCATGTATACACTCATATATGATTTTACTATGTTGATTTGATTTCAATAGTCTTTACTAATGCTTTGATTCCATACTTTATCGAATTTTTATACTGATTGGTATTACGCACATGACAATTATTTTATAGATTTGATACTAGTATTGATTTACTATTTTATTGGCTTATATACTATAGTGTCTTACTATTTATATATTCTACTACTACTAATACATTTTAATTTTACTGTTTCTTTACTGTCTCAATTATCATATGAATGCTACTGCTATGATTTGATCCTTAACATGCATATTGCTCCTTTACCGTATTTTGAATTTAATAGTAAGTTTTAGTGACATGGTGTATTCTTTAGCTCATTATATGTGGTTAAATAATTTTAGGACAGAGAAAAGGATCAGAAGTATCTGGCTGGACAGGATTATTCAAGTTCTGTTTCTTTTTATTTTAGTTATTCTTTTGTACTCATGATAGAGTAGTTATGATATTATTGTATAGATCTAAAGTGGTGTAAATGATTTTTTGAAATGAATACAAATGCATATATTGATGTTTTGAATTATAGAATCTATTTTTGCTATTTATTATGGTATATGGTTACATGAATTTGATTATTATTAATTAAAAAATTAAAATTTCCAACATAGATTGAGGGCATTACAATTGATATCATAGTATAGTTGTTTGAAGAATTGATTGTTATCAGAGTTGTATGAATTGATTGAGTTTGATAGAATGGGTAGAATGTGTAGTTTAGGGTACATTATTTTATATACATAATTAATTACATGTATGTATTATTCAGTTCATACCAAACCGTGCAAATAAATAATCAAATTGGATCCGCTAGAGTCAAATATACCCAATGGGAAATACATTGTAACTCCAATACCATCAGATAGTGTGATGCAGTTCACTAATATTATTACACAAGTAATGGGGGATGCATAGAGTAAGTTAGCTGGAAGCAAAGAAGAAGAGGGAGATAAACATTTACAGATATTTCATAAGCTGAAGCCTCTATTATTCAAAGGCATTGTAGGATCTTAGGCTGTAAAAAACTGGCTACTGAGAAAAGAGAATTTTTGACAACATGTAATGTCTGGAGGGCTGGAAGGTGCCATTAACTGTATTCATATTTAAAGGAGAGGCAGAGAGATGGTGGATTAGACAACAGAGATAAAGTTTACGGGAGGAATAATACTGAGATCACTTGGGACAAGTTTACTAAAGTATTCAGGATATTGTTTGTACCTTCTACGGCTCGACGACAAATGTTGGAAGCTTTTATCAAGTTGGAGGATGGATGCAAGATAGTGATGCAGTACGAGGTAGAGTAAACTACCCTTGCTAGGTATGCTCCTCACTTGATCCCTACTACTGAGGAAAAGTGTTATAGGTTTCTGCAAGGGTTGAATAGGGGCTTAGATATCCGCTAGTACCTCTATGAATTCAGGAGTTTTCTAAGTTGGTGAGGCAGGCCAGACTAATAGATATTGATTTGGCGGCACCATCATCTAGATATGAGATGTGCTCCAAATATGATGCTAGCAGAAAGAGGAGCAGAGATGAACCAAGGGGGGGGGGGGAGAGAGAGAGAGAGAGAGAGAGAGAGAGAGAGAGAGAGTGACAAGAAAAGTATGCATAGTGATTCGAGGGGATCTACATCAGTAGTATGTACTGGCAGCTACAAAAAGTAGATTCATTGTGGTCGATGACATGAAGGTCAGTGTTACTTATTGACGGGGAGATATTTTCACTGTGGATAGCAGGGACAGAGGAGATTTAGAGGAAAATCTAATTCTTGTGTAGGACAATCCATACATAATATAGGACAAACGACTGTAGGATCAAGAGCATATAATGAAAGAAAAACCAACATGATGGATGACAGAGTTGTTAGTGGTAGTTAGAGGGAGACTGATGCTCCATGATCAAGTGCACCTACTCTAGTGATGCTACATGTGTATAACTTACATTATTTTAAAGATCAAAAACCTAAAAGCTCTACTAGTAAGAAATTTATTTGAATGATTGAATGACATAGCATATCATATATAATTGAATGACATATGATACAATGAACTGCATGACTGTATGATTTTTGACAAGATTTAATTTTGATTTGATTTGATTTAATTTTTTATCGTATAAATTTGGATGACATGTGATTGAATGAACTGCATGACCAAGAAAGGCAATTACATGTCTTCAAACACCTATTTATAAAGCACAACATTTTCCCGCTTACTAAGCAGTCACAAATACTTATTTTCATGCAACGAATTTCTCCGCTCGCTAAGAAAAGCAATAACTAATACTTATATCATGTAATCACATTTCCCCGCCTGCTGAGAGAAAAAATCACGGGCACTTAATTTCACGCATACAAAATTTCCACATGCTAATAAAAGAAGTCACAAGCACACACATCATGTATAAAAAATTATAAAATTACTAATGTCGAGATTTATACCTTAGCAGTGAGGTGACCAAGGTGGTGACGATGACACAAGAGACTTTGGGGGTGGCCGGTGGCTTGCGTGAGAGAGAACTGAAAGGAGGAGAGAAGGGGGGCGATTGGATGAGAGGGTTTAAGTGAGGGGGAATGTGAGGAGGGGTATTTTAGGGATATTCAATTTTTTTTAAAATCTCTCTTCAAATATATAATTAATCATGCATCAACATGCATCTGATGAGTCACACGCAATTTCGAGCTCTTTCGCTTTCGAATGTCATCTTACTCGATCAACTCAACCCCAACAATAGTATTGAGATCGACAACTGAATTTACTATTGATATGTTCATATCTTTGATCTCATGGAAATGTTAATGTTCACAGCCCTATTGCCAAAATCTAATGCAGTTCACAATTAAAAAGATGGATGACAATCAATTGTCATTATCTCTCTTCCAACCCAAATCCATGAGATATAGATGAGCTAACATTCTCTTAAATTAGAATAAAATCTATGAAAAGTTCTTTCTGCTTAAGCGAAAAGGCTTACATCTTCAACACCATAGAAAATTGCTGAACAAAATTGCAATTTCACCATCTGGTTTAAATTTGAAACTTGGAAATCAAGCTTATGGATTTAAATAGTTTCGAAATATGCGTGACTGATGAAATTAGCAATCACATCATTATGATAAATATCTACCTAAGGCTTAGACTTCGTTTGGGATTACTTTCTTACTGCTTCTTATAATAGCTTTTTAGTATAAAATTTTAATTTTTGTACTAAAAAGCTGCTGTAAGAAACAATAATAAAGCCGACCCAAATGAAGCCTTAGTTTAGGACAGCTTTTTTATTGTTTTCTAAAGCAGCTTTTTAGTACAAAAAATTTTTAAACAAAAAATTTCTATATTAAAAAGCTGCTTTAGAGACTAATAAGAAAGTTGTCCCAAATGAAACCTAAGATTACCTTAATCATGCTAGAACATAACTGAAGAAACCACCTAAAGAGTTTCCTCTAATTTCAACTATAGATTTCAATCCATGAAGCAGTACAAAAGAACTCGCTGGTATCATCCAAACCATAAAACTATTGAAACATAAGCCTTCTGCGTATTTAATTGTCTGCAGCTCTAAAAGCATCACCCAAATTGAAGCACAAACTGCTAGTCATGGTCCTCCTACCAACAGCGCCATTGCCCTTCCTCATCATTGCAACAAACTCAGCATAATCTATCTGCCCATCCTGCAAATGATCCAAGAAAACAACATGTTTGGGCCATTTAATAATTAGAAGTATTAGTGACTAAGGTTTTGTTTGTGACGATTTTTTTAATACTTATTAAAGTATTTTTTTAATACAAAAATTTTAATTTTTGTACTAAAAAGTTGTTTTAAGAAGCAATAAAAATACAGTCCCAAACGAAACCTAAACCTTTATCTCTGTTTTAAGAGAATGATTTCACAAAAAAGCAATATTTTGAGATGTTACTGACATTGTTTTGATCTATCTCTTTGATCATTTCGTCAAGGTGGGCATCAATGAGTCCAAAATCTTTGCATGCTTGTGAGAGCTCATCAATGGTTATATAGCCACTTCCATCTTTGTCAAAGTAGGAGAAAGCAGATACCAGGTTTTCCTCTCTCTCCAACTTGTTCAAGTGCAAAGTAGCAGCAAGAAATTCACCATAATCTATTGTGCCACTGTTGTCTATATCAGCCTGTGATCAGTTAATTTTAATTGATTCATAATTTCAATAATAATCATGAAATAATATGCCATTATTTTGAATGTAATATAGTACAAAAGATTTTTTTTAGGTAAAACATCGGAGTTAAAGAGAGTTGTCTTAGATGATTTGGTCACATTAAACGGAGGCCTTCCGATGACCGGGTTAGGAAAGTTGAGGTATTAGATTTGACTTATGTTAAGAAAGATAGAGGTAGACCTAAAAAGACTTGGTTAGAAAATATTACAAATGATCTTTTTTGATTAGATTTAAATGAGAATTTGACTTTTAAAAGGACACAATGACGAAAAAGGATTCATGTAGCCGACTCCACATAGTGGGACAAAGGCTTGATGTTGTTGTTGTTGTTGGTAAGACATCAGAGTCTTATTACGCTTCCATAATATTTACTTACAGCATCCATGAGAGCCTGGATCTCATGTTCTGTCAGTTCAGCGCCAACCCTTCTCAAGCCATCTTTTAGCTCATCAAATGTTATGGTTCCACTGTTATCTGTATCAATCATCTTGAACAATTCTTTTAGCCCACCAATCTCTTCTTCTGACAGGCGTTCTGCTATGACCTGAAAAAGGAATTAAATAGATAATGTATTATCTGGTGACCTGATTTGCGTAAGCAGCTATAACAACACTAGCAGATCACATTAAAGACAACTACTGGAACGATCCACAGGAAAAAAAATCTATAAAAAAAAATAAAGTAAAGTAGTATTGGTCATGAATCTTTTTATTCAAGGCATGCACGAATGCATGTAAGCATAAAAATGTCTAAAATGTAAGTTTGATCACTTCTAATACAACAAGTTCACACAATCAAACAACGATCAAATCAGAAACCATTGTGAACGCCACATCTGTCTAACTCCACATAACGGCAGCACTGATATTTGTTAAGTGCATCTAGAGCAAATTACTCCTGCCAATGCAGCGGTGTTATTTTGCATTAGTTGTGCTGGGTTCTGGAGTATTCGCGGCGGTAGAGAAATATATAGTTTAATGTCTTAGCATTGTACGAAAATCCAGCACACAATCAGAAAAGTGAGAGGGTGTAACATTCATAAGAGACACTAGAGTTTTTACGTGGAAAACCCCTAAAAAGGGGGAAAAACCACGGGGCCTGGCCTAGTTTGAATGAATCCACTAATATTTGCAGTCGATTACAAATGAGGCCCTTCCTTGGGAGAAGGCCTTGGATTGATGTAGCAAATGTACATCATATAGATTGCATTACATGGTGGGAGTTACATATACATGTTTGGTTGGTCGGAAGGATCGTGGTCGGCAGGAGACCGGGGTCAGAAAGACCGTTGTCTGTTGATGAAGGTCGAAAGGACCATAGTAAGCGACGGAGGTCAGAAGGACAGTAATCGGCAGAAGATAGGGGTCAGAAAGACCGTTGTCTGTTCATGGAGGTCGGAAGGACCATAGTAGGCGACGGAGGTCGGAAGGACCGTAGTTGGCAGAAGACCTGGGTCAGAAAGACCGTTGTCAGTTGATGGAGGTCAGAAGGACCATAGTAAGCGACGGAGGTCGGAAGGACCGTAGTCGGCAGAAGATCGGAGTCAGAAAGACCGTTGTCTGTTGATGGAGGTCAGAAGGACCATAGTAGGCGAAAGAGGTCGGAAGGACCGTAGTCAGCAGGAGACCGGGGTCAAAAAGACCGTTGTAGTAGGGCGGTACTCTGGTAGAACTCTAGGCGTCAGGTAGTGGCCCAGCAGAAGTCCGAGCCTCAGGTCCTCTGGCGAAGGTGAGGGCCTCAGGAGGTGGTTCGGCAAAGCTCCGGCGGTGGTTTGGCGAGGCTCCGATGGTGGTCTGGCGAAGTTCCGACGGTGGTCCGGCGAGAGTGAGAGCCTCATGTGGTGGTCCGGTGAAGCTCCGGCGGTGGTCCAGTGAGGTTCCGGCGGTGGTCGAGGAGGAGCTTCTTCCTTCTCTTCTCCTCTTCTCTTCTTTCTTGCCCCCTGTTGACCTGCTGTACAAAAAAAAAAAAAAGGAAAGAAAATCAAATCTCACCTGCCCTCTGTCCGGCGCCGAATTCAGCACGTCGCGGACACGTCCGCGACATTTCTCCCACGACGCACGACCTCGTGTCGTTAAAGTGCCAAGGAAAAGAGGCCGAAGGCCTCTTTCTCTTATTCCCCCGCTCTGATCTCTCCTCTCCCGCTCTCGCTCTCTTCTTCCTGTGAGATCGAAAGTTACGACAGTTTGATCGGAGCTAGCAACAGAGCTCGCTCCAGCTACTCGTGGTCGCTCGGCTTCGCTCCTTCGATTCGTCCCCTCTCTGTCGAATCGGAAGTTACGACATTTTGTGCGGAAGCAACTACAGGAGCTCGCCGACTGTGAAGTTAACTTACTCCCTTCGAACGCTTCTTTGCATCTGTCGTTGCTGGTCGACTTTGCTCCTCCGACGTTCCTTCTAGTCGGATCAAAGTTACGACAGTTTGATCGGGAGCAACTCGAGAGCTGGCTGGCTGCAGAGATAACTTTCTCCCTTTCGAGCAGCTTCTCCGACTCCTTGGCCGTCCGACTTCGCTCCCATCGACGACCTTCCCTTCCAGTCAGATCGGAAGTTACGACATTTTGATCGGAGCTAACCACGGGAGCTCGCCGTGAAGATAACTTTCTCCCTTCGGCGCCTCTTCTTCAGCTCCTCCGTGACTGTTCGACCGCTCCTTCAACGACATTCCCTGCTTGAGGGACCGGAAGTCTGACATTTTGATCGGAAGCACCAACAGAAGCCCGTTGGAGGTGAAGGTAACTATCTCCCTTTCACGCGCCTCTCGGCTAAATCCCGCAACTTCACCGAACAGAGAGGTAGAGGGAGAGAGGGTTTATTTAGTTTTTAATTAAAATTAATTATAATTATAATTATTTTAATTAATTTTAGTTAATTACTGTTATTATTTTTAATTAATTATAATTATTATAATTAATTATATTTAGTTCTAATTAAATTATTATAATTAATTTAATTAATTATAATTAATTTTAATTAGAATTAATTTAATTAATTATAATTTATTAAATTAATTATCATTAATTAATTTCAATTAATTATAATTTATTAAAATTTAATTAATATTAATTAATTATAATTAATTACATGTTAATTATAATTAATGATATTAATTAATTTTAATAAACTTTAATTAATTATATTAATTCATTATAGTTAATTATAAGTAATTAATTAAAAATAATTCCTTAATTAATTATAATTAATTAATGTTAATTATAATTAATTCAAAAAAAATGATCCCCTCTCTCGCCTCGATCGTCGTGTACCCGACCGAGCCTCAATCGTCGACAGTCCACCGCCGGCCTTAAAGGTATAAATTTCTGACTTAAATCCCGTCCTCGATGTTTGCAGCGGACCGGGGAACCACCTATACGCGCTCTTGTAGCACGGTAGGAGGGAGCCCGGTGCGAAGCATACGACGAGGCGGGTAAGCCCTATACACGCTCTTGTAGCGTGGTGGGGACGGTCCTCGACCTCGACACCGACTCCGCCGACGACTGCTACGAAAGGTACGATGTTCCAAAATCCCATTCTCGACGTTTGCAGCGGACCGGAGAACCACCTATACGCGCTCTTGTAGCACGGTAGGAGGGAACCCGGTGCGACGCATACGACGAGGTGGGAGAGCCCTATACACGCTCTTGTAGCGTGGTGGGGAGTCACTGCTGTTCTGCTACGTCACTGCTGTTCTGGTACGGGTACTGCTGAAGGCCCCATACACGCTCTTGTAGCGTGGTGGGATGAAATTTTGTACGGCCGCGGTGTCCAAGGACACCTACCATACACGCTCTAGTAGCGTGGTGGGAAGGCCCAGCTCCCCTATTTTCCCCCAAACGGGGGATATGCCGGGGTGCTGCCGAAATTTTCACTGAAATGTATAAAGACTTGAACAATTCGAAGACCTTCTTGGACAACAATATAGAAGACCTGTACTCGAACAAAAATACACAGAACTTGAACTGAATGATCAGAGGACCTGTACGATGAACAGTGGACTCGTGGACCTAAATTTGAACAAATTCAAATGACTTCTAAAGATCAAATTCAAATGAAATAAAATCATATTTGAACCAAACTCCAGTCAATTTGAACAAGAAAACGAACTTGCCAAGAATTTCAAAGGACCCTGGACAATCAATTTGAACTTGAACGAGTACTCGAATCGAACCAAAACTTGAGCTTGAATGGAGTCAGAAATCAAGAGGGGAACAAGGAATCCAGATAAGAATTGCACTTGATCTGGCCAAAAAACTCGAATCCATTCTTGAATTCGTGCTATACGACATCAAGTGGGGACTTATAAACCTGATGAATTCAAGTCTGAATGAAACTGAATTTGGATCCAAACACATGCAAAGATCAAAATTTGGATCACACACGGGAAACTCAAACTACAAGATCTCGATGCACGAACTCCTACAACAATCTCTACAAGTGCCTGTTGATTGAGAAGGCAATATGGGAAGCCAATAATGGAAGAAACGTCCCCTACAAGCAAGTGCAATCATCAAACCTCCTGAAATTGGTGAAAGGTGGTTTCAATGCAAAAGCAAAGGCTCTCCTACGAATACTACTAGGAGGTCGTAGCAAATACAACGGGTCACTGCAAATAACTACAAATCACTTGTGGATAACAACAGTGAGAGTCTCATAAGCATTGCGATCCATTGTGGACACAAGTATTGATCTCATCTACGACAGTGGTGATCAAAGTGCTGTCAGTACACCGGGTACAAAGGCAACCCGATATACGAAAAAAGACCCCCCCTGGCAAGAGGAAGATGTTTGAACAAATTAGAACCAAACTTCCTGGTGTTCTAAAGTCTCTTCTTAGTTTTATATTTAAGAAGAAAATAGCTCGTGTACCCACAAATACCGGAAATAACAAGTCTGCTACACTGAAGATCCTAAAAGGAGTTCTCCCCAAATCAGCAGTCTTTGACTCCAAAATTAAAAAAAATCCTTTCCCGGTGATTGAGAAAGGGGGAGTCAACATCAAAATCCTAGCAAACACGACGGACTTCAAAATCCAGAAAATAACTCCCCGGTGATTGAGAAAGGGGAGTCAATGTCAAGACGAGAAAATACCTCATGACATCCAAATAACGACGCCACCGGATCTGCAACACTGATACAAGCAGACAGAAGGCGTCCACAATCTATAATGCCACGCCACCGGATCCGCAACATTCGTATTAGCGGACAGAAGGCGTGTATAAGCCCTCAAATGAAAAGTTGTGCGCACTCAAATGGCTGTTACCTGCATAACTACAAAATATTTCAAAGTACCCCCACACAAGTGCACTGTAGTATTGTATACACATAGGTACACAATGGGGTACGTCTAAATCAATATAAAAATCATCCGCATGGGCCCCGGCGAGCGTGTTATTGGAACACACGTGACGCCTAGGGATGCTGCGCGGGTCGATAAGTGAATTCAGGTTCGAACCTAATCCTTCTATACGGACCAATAGGAGTCGACAGGGTTCAAACCATTAAACAAATACATGGTTGTGGGGATCAATGTATTTGTTTCAATACATTCATATTAGGCCTTCAAGGCCTACAATCAAAAGAATTCATTAAATAAAAGGCACAAAGCCTACAAGATACCCGATCCTCGATCAACAGCGTGATCGAGTCGACAGGGTTCAATCAAATGGAAATGACCCCAAACACCCCGATGATGGCCGTGTTGAATGCAGATCTCAACCGGAGGGGTTCACAAAATATTTCAAAATGCCTTCAAACTTCTGCAAAATTCAAATATTTTTCAAGTGACCTCGAGGTCACCCTGATGATGGCCGTGTTGAACGCTAATCTCAACCGGAGGGGTTCACTAATATTTTTAAATGTCCTCCAAGCTCCATCCAAAAATCCAAAATTCTAAAAATCCCAAATTCTAAGATATTTAAATATGAAATAAATCCGTCAATCACTTAAAGCAAAATCCATCCACCCTCCGCAACGGTTTGCCGAGGTGGACAAATCTAAAAATTACTTCAGCTCACAAAGAGCCAAATGCCTAGTCGAAAATATCACTAGGATCCATTCTCAAACAATCTCCTGCCAGTAAGGACGTGGTACGTGTCCTCTAACCGGCGGTTGACCGCCAAATGGCCACCGCAGGATAAACGGTTACGACGACCCGGGGCCCTCTGAACCGAGTGGTTTTGCCGCCAAATGGCACCACGAAATACCGGTTATGGCCAGAGCCAATACGCTCCTTATTGGCATCAAATCCTTGAGATATGAATCAATAGGATATGATTGATAGGGCACAAAGCCCTCTGTCAGCTAAGGTGGATTTAAATTTGTCCCCTTAGACAACTACCCACCCCCGGTCTACAAGGTCCCCTTGGACGAAGCAACCCATGGCTGCCGACAAGGATCCTTCTGTCAGGTTGGGTCGACTACCTCCTCTGACTAAGTAGACCAGGGACCACGATGGCCCGGGACGACGGAACCATGGGATCTTGATCGGGCCCATCATCCATTCCCCTACCATCCGCTTTAAGTGAACGATGGTGAAATTTCTATTTTAAATATAAAATTTTCCCAAATCTTCCAAAACCCAATTCTCAAATCCAATCCCAAAATCCATTGCTGCTACTATATGCCAGATACACGTATCTCTATACGTATCTGATCGATGACTAGCCTTAATCGAAAGTTCTCTCTCGTGATCGGGAGGGGTAATTAACTATAGGGGCTTGCGCCTATAGGAAACCAGAACTCAGATCATAAAGTCCTCGCAAAATGAGGGCGAAATCTCTGGGTAGTGTCTTATCTACAAACCCATCTGCCTTCCAAAATTTACCTCGGAACTTATCCGTTAAAACTCCCCTCGCCTGAATAATAAAAAAAGAAATCGCGCGGCGGGGAGGCCGGGGCCGAATTTTTGGAGCCCACACCCCCCCCCCCCTTTGTGAAGAATGAGGGCTCTATTTATAGTTTTTCTGAAGTGGCATAGCTCGTAAATAGGCCTGAGATCAGGGGCGAATAGGGAGTGGTCGAATGGACGGCCGATATTGAATCCTACGATTCTGCACCGTTCATCAAACATTTGAAGGCCTTAGTGATGTTGGAATTCGGTGATCTTGGGCTCGTTGGATTCGTCTCGTCGAGCCGTTCGATTCGAGTATAAGCTCGTTAAAATCGAAGACCGTTTGGTAACTCAAATTGTGATTCGAACCTTCCAACAGCACTTCGAGTCTTCGATTTGGGCTCGGATTGAGTCGGATTTGGTGTCATTGGATTCGTATTTCCGAGACGCTCAGTTTGACTGTAAGCTTGCTAAAATCGGAGTTCGGGTGTACCCGGATTTAATTTCTGAAGTTTCCAACTTGATTTTTACGCCGAGATTCGTGCCCGATCAAGATAATTTCATTATGATGTATCAAGTTGTATCATTGTGGTCATCTTGTCATAATATAAGTCATCTTGGTGTTAAGCGGCAAGGTTTCTTTATCTGTTGTCTTCATTCATTGATGTATTTATTTTGCGTTCGAACTAATGTAGCACTGTCAATGAATATTAGCTCTTGTTCTCTTTGTCCTTTCTCTTGCTCATCTTCTAAGGAGGAACTTGGGTACTCTTCTTGTTTTTTATTTAGTTGTTGTCCTCAAGAAGGAATAGCAAATCCAACCCCATAATGTCGTTGATAGATTGCACGAGGGGCGACTCATTGTTATGCCCTCTTCAAGCAATACTCTAAATTTTGGTTCATTGTGCGAGATGACAAGTTCCTCAATTGAGGGATTAATGTTGAAATTGTTCTCTTCCCGAGAGGGTGGAGTTACATGGTGACGGGATCCCTTAGAGAAATTTCCAAGGTATTGACCATCATGGGCAACAACAAGATGGGCCTTCTTTTTGGGCACTCATTCTTTTTATAATTTATCAATGGCGGATCTTTGGGGAGTATGAAACAAATATCGTGTGTTCCTTCTGCAATAAACTTTTCTTCTTGAGGCTTTGACCTCCATATCTATTTTCCTTCTTGTCCTCTCACTGCTGGACTCCTGGATCCAAGTGTCACACCTCGATTTTCAACATTTGGAGCTTACCTTAGTCATTCTTTTGCTATCACAATAGATGATAGGTTGTTTGTAGGGGTCATCTTGACCTCTATAAAATTGTCCGCTGATGCATCTTCTTCATTAACCCCTTCTCATTGAGAACTTTGAACGACAAAATCTCAGGCTCTTTCTTCAGAGGGGTAGGGGCTTGGAGCTGCTGAGACCACAAAGATTGTTTCAGATTACTAGTAGCTATCCCTCTTTAATTATTTCAAAATTTTAAATTTATTTTTTATTGGGAATGTCACTTTTAGCTCTAGATTATGTGGTTTCATGGGCTGTTCTAACAGTAGTTGTTAAGCTTGCAACTCAGTACTATGCCTCCTTTGCCTTCTAAATAGCTTTCTCTCTAGATGAGAAAGCTTCAACAGCATGCTTTCTAGGTGCAAAAGGCCCAGTTGATAGCATGCTAGTATTGATAGGTATGGCAGAAACCTTATGTCCAATGATAATCCTTTTCATAGCTGGGATGATGTAGGAACATCATAGCTAATATTAAGCTTAAGGACTAGCCTACCTTTCGTGCTCTAGATAGTTCTATTTTGCTCTATAAATAGTTAGCTATTATAAGAGATGGGGATCATTGAAGAATATTAAGTCATTTTAAAGCTTTGAAGCTTTGTTTCTCTTCTTCCCTGGATTGGGATCGAAATCCTTCTTACAGGTCGAGTCTTCCGACGATCCACTACATTAGTTGGTATCAGAGCCTGGAGCTTGTGAAGATCGATGGACTGTGGAAGAAGGTCGGCTGTCGACGACGATCGAAGCCGCAGAATAAGATTGGCGGTTGACGACGATCGACGCCGAGGAAGTTGGGCTGTCGACGATGCTCAAAGCCGGATCGCCTTTCTATCAAGCTCAAGTGAAGGAATCACTCGATCGGGTAGACAGAAACCTTGATCGGATTGACAGAAACCTTCGGGCAATAAGGAAGATGTGAATGTT
The DNA here is from genome assembly GCA_022539455.1 of Dendrobium nobile. Classification (NCBI taxonomy): domain Eukaryota; kingdom Viridiplantae; phylum Streptophyta; class Magnoliopsida; order Asparagales; family Orchidaceae; genus Dendrobium; species Dendrobium nobile. The sequence goes on from CM039727.1 coordinate 16,839,403, forward strand.
GTCGGCAACCATACCGAGGTATTCTTCTTCTTCTTCTTCGCTCTCCTCGTCCGCTCCACGCAAACGCCATCAGTCCCGCCATTCTCCCACCGTCGTTGATGACTACCCTCCGCTCGAAATCCCTCTCCGATGGCGTGATCCGCCGCCGGAGTATCCATTGCTCGAGCTTCCGCTCCGATGGCACGATCCTCCTCCGTTCCAACGTCCTTTGCTAGATTTGCAAATTCCGTATAATTCGCCTCGCAAACGGAATTGCGATCTTGATCCGCTCCAGCTTGATTCCGCTCCAATAGACACATCTCTGGAAGTGGGATACGCCCCAAACCCGCATGAGGGCATTCCCATCTCCGACCTCCAACCGCTTGCGCTCGCCGGTCCGACCTTGAGCCTACTCCACTCTTCGATCCAGGCGTGCGACCAAGCCAAACCCACCGGTCTCCAAAACTCCCAACCCCGACGACCTGTCGCCACTCCGTCGTCGCCGACAGCAGCCGACCAAGCCCCCGCCGACTAGACTCCCGCACACCCAGCCGCCGATTCGCTGACCCGACGCGTGCATGGCTTCATCTGTCTCTTGCCCGATCGGGCTACCAAGGAAGCGACCCCTTTCGATCCGACGCAGGATTCATTGATCCATCTCCAATGTGCTCCATCTGAGCCCGTCGGCCCGCCTCTCGCATGCCTTAAGTCTAACGTCGTCGTCTATTCCGACTCAGACGACACCGTAACCACTCCCGATCAGCTCCGTTCACACGTCGTCGGCCGCTCGGTTCCGTTGCCATTGTTGTGCGGAACAGATGAAGGTAGTTATGGCTATGGTGAGAATAATGCCCTCGAGGAATTAGCGGTTGAAGCTGCCAAACGAATTGAACAGCAATTGGTGGATCATGGAAATGGGGAGATTGAGTTAAATGCCAACTATATTGTTTGTACCGAGGACATTCTCATTGCAGGTGTGAAAATGCCTGGTATAAATTCTAGTGACAAGGCTGATCCAACACAACGCTCCCAAGCTGTTCGACGAAATGTCGCTAAAGGATTCAAACCAAATTTGAAGGGGCTAGAGGAGGTTGTGCAAAAACTTGATACAGTTCCTGCTGAGGTTGTAGTGTTTCAGCAACCTAATTACCTTCATAACTTTTTTCAATCAACATTCGATGCACTTACTTCCGAGAAAGTAAAAGTTGCGACGCTTGTTGTTTCTGGGGATGGCCGATACTTCTCAAAAGATGCTATTCAGATCATCATGAAAATGGCAGCTGCAAATGGAGTCAGACGTATGTGGGTTGGTCTAAATGGGCTGCTCTCCACGCCCGCCGTGTCTTGTGTCATTCGTGAGAGAGTCGGTGCAGATGGATCATTTAAATATGAAGTCATGGCTACAAAAACCAAGATTTATTTTGTGATGGAATATGCCAAAGGAGGTGAGCTTTTCAACAAGATTGCTAAGGGCAGGCTTGAGAAGGATGTTGTAAGAAAATACTTTCAACAGTTAATCAGTGCAGTTGAATTTTGTCACAGCACAGGTGTTTATCACCGTGATCTAAAATCTGAAAACCTCCTCCTTGATGAAGCTGGTAATCTGAAGCTCTCAGATTTTGGTTTGAGTTCTCTTGTGGAGTCTAAGAGGCAGGATGGTTTACTGCACACTACCTGTGGAACTCCAGCTTATGTTGCTCCTGAGGTGATTGGGAGGAAAGGTTATGATGGTGCTAAAGCTGATATTTGGTCATGTGGGGTGATCCTCTATGTACTCTTAGCTGCTTATCTGCCTTTCCATGATACAAACTTGATGGAGATGTACAGGAAGATCGAGAAGGCTGAATTTAGATGCCCATATTGGTTTCTTACTAAAGCGCGGAAGTTGTTGTTAAAGATCTTAGACCCAAATCCAAGTACCAGAATTCCAATTGTTAAGATTATGTCACATTCATGGTTTAGAAAGGGATTTGAAGCTGAGTCAAAAGAAAAGATTCCTACTGCTCTTACCTCAACTTTTAACTCCAATGGTAGCAACAGTCAGTTTGAGCAAAAAGAGGATAGTTTGAAGGCAACAAGCATGAAGGCAACAAGCATGAATGCATTTGATATAATCTCTCTTTATGATGGATTTGATCTTTCTGGTTTATTTGTGGACCTTGACCGCAGAAACGAAGCATGTTTCACTTCTTGGCTGCCTGCAGCAGCCATTATCTCAAAGCTCGAGGAAGTTGCCAAAAGCCTAAGGTTTAAAGTGCAGAAGAAGGATGTTGTGGATGCTGATGAATTTGGGTACAAGGATCTGGTGGATGGTTCAGTCTCCAAGCACCAGGGAATCCGTTTCTTGTTTGCATATGGTTCCTGGCTAGTATTCCGCCTATCTGGAACTGGCTCAGAAGGTGCCACAATTAGGCTCTACATTGAGCAGTATGTGAAGGATTCTTCAAGACTTTGAGGGACTCACAGGAAGCCTCTTCATGTGGAAATTTTAAAATCTGCATTCAAAGTCTTTGATCCAGGAATTTGTTTGCCACCCTACCTCCCTTCTAATAACGTGCCTCGACGGAGTCGAGCTTTTTGACATAAGGGTAGAATGATGTAGGAACATCATAGCTAATATTAAGCTTAAGGACTAGCCTACCTTTCATGCTCTAAATAGTTCTATTTTGCTCTATAAATAGTTAGCTATTGTAAGAGATGGGGATCATTGAAGAATATTAAGTCATTTTAAAGCTTTGAAGCTTTGTTTCTCTTCTTCCCTGGATTGGAATCGAAATCCTTCTTGCAAGTCGAGTCTTCCGACGATCCACTACATCATGGGATCTTTGAATAAGAGTATTTCAGATACTGAGATTCTCTTTTGAGAGATCCCCATAATGGTGGCAGCTCCAATAGATCTTGCTCGCTGAACGGACTAGTGTGTATGCCATGCAGGTGCTTCAGCAATATAAGGTCTTCCAATATGGCCTCAAATAGTCATACCTGTAACGAGCACTATAGCAGCCTTGATTTTAAATTTTAATTTTATGATACATTTACTACTACTATAGCCTATGCACAACCAAATTGAAAAGAAAAACCTTCTGATGAGGACATCAGATTTCGACACGTGTACCATCGCCGGAGACTCAGATCGACGGCTACGATTCAGAGCCTCTATTTCTGATTTATTTGCATTTTATTTATGCTTGTATTTCTTTTCCTAGTTTGTCCCTGTGGGCATTGAGTCACTCATGTAGCCCTGAGGGCATTCGTGTCATTTCAGTTTTTATTTTATTTTGGCCTACTTATAAGAGACCTCATGCAATGTAAGAGTTTTAGTTTTAGTTTTGATGAATGATTGAATGAAAAAGCTACTCCACTTGGTGATCTCTTTGTGAGTTCTAAAATTTTTCCAAGTTTTCTTTGTGAATTTTCGGGTGGAAGCATTTGAGGTGAGTGAATCCCTTGCTCCTCAAATTTTATTCTTCTTTTTGCTGTTTTCTTGAAGTGATTTCCCCTCCCCCCAAAGTCCCTTGCCGCCTACCCCATAGGGCCAACCAAGCCGCCGGCCCTAGCGGCCTCCCACCACCGGCCGGCCATTGATTCCCCTCCCTCCTCTAACCCCAACTGCCCCTTAGCCGCCGGCCACCCTCCTTGGGAATTCGAATTTGAAATTTCAAATTCTCCCTAGAGATATAAATGACCTTCATAAAATAGCTCCTTGATTTTAGGCAATCTTTTAATTGAATTTCAATTCAAATTTGAAATTCACATTTATTCCAATTGATTGCCCTCATATTTAGAAACTTCCCCACATAAAAAAAATCTAAAATTTCAATCAGATTTTTTTTAATAAAATATGCCATTAATTTTGTGGGCCCCCTTTAATTAAAACTCAAGCCCCTCTCTCCTATTCATGTGGTCGGCCCCTTAATGGGCCCCTCTCTCTCTCTCCAAATTACATTAATAGCTCCACTAAATCAGCCCCAAACTTCTCCCCATTGACGCTCCTCTATCCCTCTTAGGATTGATTTGAATTTTAAATTAAATCCTCCCCCAAACTTCCAAAATCTGAATTTATTTCAGAATTCCTGCACTTACCTCTTGGCCTCTCATCCTAGTCGAACCCCCCAAGACCTAAAGCCGGCCCAAGCCTCTCCCCCTCCAAGCCGCCACCTCCCCTTCCCTTTCTCCCTATTGGCGCTCTTTCAATTTCTGGCAAGGATGCATGGCGGATCCTGAAGTTGATCACAGATTCGTACTCGACGCCCACGGAGACATCCACATCGTTCGATCACCATTCTTCGACGTCGGGTTTGGTTTTGACGACACCGTTGAAGATTACTTGAACCGAATCCTCCCCCATCTCGTGGACATCCTCGACGATCAATTCTTGGACTACGAGTGGACCATCAATGACCATCCACCCGTTTCTCCAACTCCCGCTTCTTCCCCGACAACGAGTCCTCTCGACATCACTTGTGTAATAGTGGTATCTCTAAGTGTGCTTACGATCCTCTTCCACTAACCTCCACCTTCAAGAGTGAGTAAAGGACTTCGAGGTGAATAGTCTATATTTTAAACGTGAGGCTTTGTTATAGTTGGCTATTTGCATTATCTAACTTCTTGGTTGTTAATTTTGCAAGTTCTCGCAATATCAATTGTGGCCTATTGCTATTGCTTTATCTTTCATGCTATTTTCTAAAACCATTACTTGAGTAAAACTAGTTTTTATGGGTAGTATGTAACGTTCATAACCTCTATTAATCTCTTAAATTGCAATTTTTGTATCCGCATTTAGTATCACCTCTTCTCTAGTAGAGTCACTAGAAATCTGTAAGTTCTTAAAATTTATGTCTTGGCTCTCATGAGAGAATTTTGGGTATTTTACGTCTAATTTTCATAAAATAATTTTGTTTAAAATAAGATAATATCCAGATATTTTGCCCTAATTTTGCGAGGACTTTATGACATGGTTTTAGATTTTCCACAAGTATAGGCCCCTATGGTTTTCTACCCCGTTGACAAGAGAAAACTTTCGATTAAAGGATTATCATTAGAAGATAAGTGCTTAGCATATCATTACAGCAAGTTGATTTAAAACTGACAAATGCATTGCATCAACTTAAAGCAAATAATTGGTGAAATGGTGATGAACCCGATTAAAATCCTATGATTATGTCATTTCAGGTCATCATGAACTTTTATCGGCTTAGTTAGCAAAGTTAGTCAACCCAGCCATACCGACTTGCTTTATCCAAAGGGACCTTTTAAAATTGAGGTTGATATTTGCCTAGATAAACATACGTCGCCCTTCGCTAATAGAGAGCTTTATGCATTATAAAGTGCATCTCATAATTCTCAACTCAATGATTTTTAAGCCCTTTGAGAAATTCCAAACTCTGGTCATGACCTTAACTTATGGTATCATTTTATGACAAAATCAATTGACTAAAAGGCCTCAGCCATAATCATTTACTTGTGGGAACATTTGATAACAAACATCAATTAGAGGACAATTGTCTCATTCTTAGTCACATGGGATCTTTTGAGAGCGAGCATAATCATATGCTTGACAAGACATTGACTCTTAATGAGCTTAGGTTAATCTTAAATTTGTCACCCCAACAAATTATTATGGATGATAAATAATGGTTGCTTTAAGTTTGGGGGTAGATTTCACTTAAATGTTTTTGCATTATTTTTTTTTAAGATTTTTATAGTTTTATCTAAATATGACCTCGAAATAATTTGCATTTGGATTGGTGGATATTTTAATGGTAACATCCCCTTTGGTTGAGGTCTCGATCAACAAGGTCATGATAAGGGGTTTTGAATGTTTTCATTTTGTTATCCCCAACCTTGTAAACTTTGCCAATTAGTTTGTAAAGGATTGGATCATATTTCATTCAATATATGTGTGTGTGCATGTGTGTTTTGAAAGAAAATATTATCTCTTTATGTCTCAAAATAACATTTGAGGGATTAGCATCATAGTATTTATCGTTTCAGATCCCCATGAAAGTAATTGTTGTATAAATCAATAAAATGCTTTAGTCCACCTAGGCACAAATCTCAATGATTGAAACTCTGCAAAAATAAAATCAGAGAATAACTTACACGTAGTGCCATCTTCTTAAGCTTATTCATTGCAGAAAAATGCTTCAGGCGTGAAACAACAGCAGAATCCAATGGCCGATCAGGTGCTACTGTATCATCAACAATCCATGGGTGACCTGGCATTTGACATAACTATAATGAGACTAAAAAAATCAACGCACCATATTTCACTGAAGAAATATAGAATCAAACTCATTGACATAATTATCTAAGTCAGGCGGAAACACTAAAACACAAATGCTCATTCAGATACTCACAAAGAACTTGGTGAGCTGTAAACCTTAGTTTTGGATCTCGATTCAGCATGTTTTTTATCAATTCTTTAGCACTATCGGATATGCTGGGCCATGGTTCAGATTCAAAATCCAACGGCTCTTCTAAAATCTGTTTGAAGATCCCCGCTTCCGTTTCTGAGGTTAAAACGAGATTCAACTAAGGCTACGTTTGAGATGACTTTCTTACTACTTCTTAAAGTAACTTTATAGTACAAAAAATTTAATTTTTATACTAAAAAACTGTTTTAAGAAGCAGTAAGACAGCCGTCCCAAACAAAGCCTAAAATGCCAATAAGGTGCTAGATGAAATGCGAGAAAAACATATAACTTGTGATGCTATTCGACATCAATCAACAAAGAGTAAAAAGATTTAATAGAACCTGCCCAAAATGGTGGAACCCCACTTAACAAAATATACAAGATCACTCCAACACTCCATATATCTGCTTCTGGACCATAATTTTTAAGTAGTACTTCAGGGGCAACATAGTAAGGACTCCCCACTAAATCAGAAAACATTTCACCTGCGGATGAAGGCGGAGTAAATAAATAATTTGCAAGAACTTCTATTTTGAAAAACAAGACAGCTAAGATAAATACAGTTAAGAATCTCAAGGTTATAATAGCATTGTTTTACAAGTCAAGAAGCTTTGGTAAAATTGTAGGGGCAGACCCGAGGCATGAGGCTTTTCACTAATGCAAGATCTAGAGATAAATTAATGTATGAGATCTTCCATTCATTGCAAAGAGACTGATTCAATGATTCCAGTAAGTGACCTCCAGATTACAATGAAGGCGATGTAAAAATTACTCCATGGCCACCAAAAGCAAGGCCTTTGCAAAGATAAGAAAATTGTTTTTTATTTCATCTTGAGATTTGTGCTCCATCTCTCACTAAGACATAAAAGTTTAGCTCTTTGAATAAATATAAAACAAATCAAAATCAAGTTATGATTATGATTAGCTTTATCCTGGCTATTTGGGTTTGCTTTATGAATTCTTCTCCATTCAAATTCTTGAGTTCTACATGAGGTGATAACTTTATCTTAGTCAAGTCTTTATGTACATCTCTATTACCTTCTGTCTTCCTCTTTTACTTCCTATTGCTTTCGCATTATCTCTAAATTCTGAAATGCTTCCTTGTGGCTTGCAAACTGTTTCTGTGAATATTCTAATGCATTTAATGAGAAAAATAAAATGTCTAGGTATCTATTCTACTTTCAGCTTCAAAAATAAGTTTCAAACATAAATGCCATGACCAAGAAACAAATTAATTAGCCTCAATTAAAATGAACGAACCACACAGGTGATAAATTTATCTCTTAATAGATGCACAACTGCAAAAGCTAGTATTAGTCTTGAACTTGAAGCAGACGAACACATTTCCGATGTCATCAAACCAATAAATTTTCATACTGGTTACAATAACTCCGCTTTCTTGGAGCATAATGTAACCAAACCAGAATTTTTCTACACATAACGGAAAATTCTTCACATTTAGCCCCAGAAACATCTTTCAAACGAATGAGAATATGCAGAAAACCATGGGAACACAATGATTGAAATGTGTTATTACCACAATTGTTCATATTGTTAAAATGACATTGAACTACTAAAAGCAAACTTCCATAATGATAAAACCTTGAACAGACATTTTTAGTTGATGTTTATGGAGCTTGAAAACTTGTTTAGATGAATGATTGTCACAATAAAGTTTCAAAATGCTGAAAATCAGCTCAATAACCCTTCTCCTATAAGAAGAGATTTGGGTAAAAGTTTCAAAGATATGAACAAAAAGATGGGTGAACGGAGATAAAATTGGGGGTGGGATTGCATGGTTTTGATAGCTCTCAGTTCTAGTAGGGCAGTTACTGCACAATAAAATAAAAATGTAGAATTGACTTTTCTAATTGAATGCACCAACCAAAACATGAGATTGCCTAAATACTCGAACCCTTCAAAAAGGTATCTCAAAAATCTAAAGCACATATGAGAAACATGACTGTAATTGCTCTCACCCTTAAAGAGGAAGAGTCTGAGATTTAGATCTCAAAAACCAAAAGCACATATGTGCACCAAGACCATAAATACTCTCATCCTTCAAGAGGAGATTTAAGTCTGAATCTCAAAAACCCAAAGCACATATGTGCACCATGACCATGCCAGACGGAAGGTAAGGAAGAGAGAAAATAGTTGAAGTGACAAGATGTGCAGAACCCTAAGACCACAATAATGGATGTGTTGATACCAAAATGATTAATTGATATATTTTAATAATTTAAAGTGACATTGTATTATTCAAGCATACTTCAATAATGCTAAGAGCTGGAACAGTTGTTAGTTGATGTTTAAGGAACTTAAAATCATGTTTAGTTGCATGATTATACTATAACTAAATTTCAAACAACTGAAAATTGGCTCCATAACCCTTCTCCTCTAATAATTGATCCTGGTTTCAATCTCAAAGATATGAAGAAAAATACGAGTGCACGCACCTCTACACATACACAATTAGGGGTGTAGGCTTGGGATTTTGATATCTTAGTTCTAGGAAGGCAATAATTGCGCATTAAAAAGCAAATGTAAGTTGAATATTATAAATAATTGAATTGACTTTTATAACTAACAGCACCAACATAAAAATGAGATGGCCAAGATACTCTTAACTTCATGAAGAGATTGGGTTTGAATCCAAAGACCAAAAGCACATATGCGCATCATGGGTATCCACACAGAGAGGAATTTTTATTGCGTCCTCCCACCTGACGTAGAGATACGTCCTCCCACCACTAAAAAATTGGGTTTTTGCTCGGTATTGCTAGCTATTATTTGGTATTAACGAAGAATATCATCATGTGAAGACCAATACCGAGTTATACCGAGCTATACCGAGCAATACCGAGCTATACCGAGCAATACAAAAAAAGACCTAGTTTTTCCTAGAAAAAATTCGGTATTGCTCGGTATAGCTCGGTATTGCTCGGTATAGCTCGGTATAACTCGTTATTGGTCTTCACATGATGATATTATTCGTTAATACCAAATAATAGCTAGCAATACCGAGCAAAAACTGAGTTTTTTAGTGGTGGGAGGACGTATCTCTACGTCAGGTGGGAGGACGCAATAAAAATTCCACAGAGAGAGGGCAAGGTTGGAAGAAAAGTTCAAAGTGTTTAATCCATTGTATGCCACTACCCTAACTAAAAAAGCAATACCAATAATTGAAATAGTGTGCTTAACAAAGAATTGAGAAGACCAACAAGCTAGGCCAAAACATATGAAGTACAAACATGTTTCTCAATTATTAGTTCCATAAATTGTAACTGTAACGAAAACCCTAGAGTCCTAGATGATAACTAACATATGTGTCCACTAAATAATGCTTGTTAAGTGCATATGATGAGTAAGAGCCACATGTGTTGAGTATGAGGAGTAAACACCACAATGATGAAACAAGAGAAATAAAACAACAACAACAACATCAAGCCTTTATCCCACTACGTGTGGTCGGCTACATGAATCCTTTTCTCCATTGCGTCCTATTAAAAGTCAAATTCTCATTTAAATCTAATAAAGAAAGGTCATTTCTAATATTTTCTAACCAAGTCTTTTTAGGTCTGCCTCTACCTTTCTTAACATAAGTCAAATCTAATACATCTACTTTCCTAACTAGGTCATCGGAAGGCCACCATTTTATGTGACCAAACCATCTAAGGCGACTCTCTCTAATCTTATCTTCTATTGGAGCTACTCCAACCTTTCACGTATATGCTCATTTCGTATCCTATCTCCAAGGGTAAAGCCACTCATCCACCTGAGCATTCTCATCTCTGCCACACTTAACTTAGCATTATGATTCTCTTTTAATGGCCAACATTCGGCACCATAAAGCATTGCAGGCCTCACCACCATCTTATAGAATTTTTCCTTAAGTTTGAGGGATACTTTTCTATCACACAACAAGCCCGATGCATTCCTCCACTTCAACCATCCAACTTGAATTCTACTGATAATATCACCATCTATTTCACCATCACTCTGAACAATAGATCCAAGATATCTAAAACGTGTACTCTTATTAATGGCTTGATTGCCCAAAGTCACAATCCCCTCACTAGGTCTATTACTACTAAAATTACATTCCACTTATTCTGTTTTAGATTTACTAAAGCGAAAACCTTTAAACTCTAAGGTTGACCTCCATAATTCAAGTTTACCTTCAATTCCCTCTCTAGTCTTATCAACAAGAATAATATCATCAGCAAAAAGCATACACCAAGGTACATCCTCTTGCAAATGTCTGGTGGGAACATCCATGACTAAAGAAAAAAAATAAAAGCAACAAAAAAATAAAGGACACAAGAATTTAATGTGGAAAAACCCAAAATAGGGAAAAAAATCACAAAGCCACACCACACCAAGAAATCCACAATGAAAATTGAGGAAAAAGTACAGATCTCTCTTCTCTCTCACTCTCTCCTTGTTTCTCTTCTCGCACGCACCATTTTCAATATCTAACCTAACAAAATACAAGAGAAAGCCAAGTAAAATAACTCCAATGACCCTTTAGAAAAATGAGAAACAAAACCGTCCAGTCTGTCTCGTAGCGTACGGCGCTTGAACCTCTGTCTTGATCCACTGCAGTGTTGCATCTATGTCATTGCAGCGCTCTGCTCTATGTCATTCAGCGCTGGGGTGCTTGGAAACATAGGACCGGGGCACTTGAGTACGTAGTGCCAGGGCGCTCGGGTACACATTGTCGGGGCGTTTTACAAAAAAAAATTCTGGGGTGCCCAACGATAATGAGAAACTTGAGTTCCAAGACAACAGAACAACTCGATTGATCAACACAATCAGATTCCACACATAACATCATCTCCCACTTAGAAACTGATGGCAATCAATGCTTCTCCCGATCTATACCATCAGTCATAGTACCTATAGTATGGCTCACCCCTGCTATCATCCTCCATGAAGACCAACTGAAGCTATCTGATAGCTTCAGTTTATCAACTGTTGCCATCTTCGTCAAATAGTCTGCATGATTCTCAGTTGTGCGCATCTTCTCCAAAGATAAGATCATCTTCCAGAAGCGACCTGATGAAATGATATCGAAGTTGGATGTGCTTCGTCCTGGCATGGAATGTAGTATTCTTGGTTAAATGTATAACACTTATGTTTTCACTATGCAACTTTCCATTCCTTCGCCCTTACCAAGTTCTGTCAAGAAATTTTGCAACCAAATCATCTTCTTGCTAGCCTCAGTGATGGCAATGTACTCTGCTTCTATGGTTGAGAGCATGGTTTAAAATTGCGCAATATGAGGCCCGCCTTTGTGCAATTCCAATAAAAAATGCCTCGATGCTTACGCCTCAAGTTTTTTTAATGAGGCTTGCACCTCAACTTGGTTGAGGCCCGCCCTGAGGCCCGCCTCGCCTCACTAGCATGAGGCTTACGCCTCACGGTATATATATTAAAACTTACATAAATCTTGAAGTAAATGCCCGACATTGGACTCTATAGGAAAGGAGGAAGGGGAGAGAGCAGTTCACCATAATGATGATTCAAATGAAGAACCCCTTAGTGATGACAGTGCTGATGACTTATGAGTTCTTATGTGATATGTCATTGCTATTTATTTTTGGAAATTGGAATTATATGTTAATGAAAAGAATACTGGGATTTGGGAAAGATAGAATTTTGAGTTGAACTATATTTCATGTTGTCTTATTATTGAGATATTTTGATTTCACTTCATATCTTATGATTTTTTATGTTTTATATTCTTCACTCATTAGTATATAAAAAATTTATCATTTTATGTTTACGCAATCTTTTCATTTTGAGGCTTACGCCTCAAAACGCATTGAAGCTTACGCCTCGCCTCACGATTGAAAAACGCCTCAATACCCAAATACGCAATTTTAAACATTGGTTGAGAGCACAACAATCTTCTGTAACTTGGAAACCCAATTGACTGCAGTCTTTCCTAAAATGAAGATATGACCTATTGTGCTTCTCCTACCAACAAGATCTTTAGCAAGATCAGAATCTACATAACCCTGTAGATTAATCTCTGCACCACCAAAGCAAAGAGCTTTGTCAACTAATCCTCTCAAGTACCTAAGAGCCCACTTAACCGCCTCCCAATGAAGTTTGTCCGGGTTACTCATAAATCATTAAATATGCTGACCACTCTCACTGTATTGCTATATCAGATCTTGTGCATATCATAGCATACATTAAACTTCTAACTGTTGAAGCATACAGAGTCTTCATCTATTCTTTCTCTGCTTCTGATTTAAGCGATTGTTCCTTGGATAGTTGAAAGTGACTACCCAAGGGAGTGCAATCTGGCTTTGCCTCACTCATGTTGAATATCTAAAGCACCTTTTCAACATACTCATCCTAAGACAACTTTAATATACTTGTACTTCTATCTCTACTGATTCTCATACCAAGAATTTTCTTTGTTGGACCAGATCTTTCATTTCAAACTCCTTTGATAAATGTTCATTTGGATATTTTATCTTCTCCATATCTAAACCTGCAATCAGCAAGTCATCCACATACAGAAGCAAAATAATATAACAATTATCAAAATATTTTAAAAAATAACAATGATCTGCCTGGCCCTTCATGTACCTATTATCTGACATAAAGCTGTCAAATCTCCTGTACCACTGTCTTAGTGTCTGCTTCAGTCCGTATAAGCTTCTCCTAAGTCTACACACCAGATCTTCATTACTTGTGACCACATATCCCTGAGGTTGAATCATATATAACTCTTCATCAAAGTCACCATGAAGAAATGATGTCTTTACATCCATTTGCTCTAGATGTAATTCCTCAACTGCTACCATGCATTGTACAACTCTGATTATACTCATCTTCACCCTTGAGAGAAAATTTCAGTGAAATTCACTCCTTTCTTCTGCTGAAAACCTTTAATTACAAGCCTGAACTTGTAGTGCTTGCTACCATTAGGTTCTTTTTTCAGCCTATAAACTCATTTGTTTTGCAGTGCTCTCTTGCCACTTGGTAGCTCTGTCAACTCCCAAGTCTGATTCAACTCAAGTGAATGCATCTCATCATCCATTACTTGCTCTCACTTCTTTAAATCATCAACTTGAATGACTTCATCAATAGCACTCTAGTTCACCACTATCTATCAGTAATAGATAGTACAATGAAGGAGGATACCTTTGTACTGGCCTTGAAATTCTACTAGATCTTCTTATTTCAATAGTAAGAGTCTGAGGTACTTTTATATTTCATCATCTTTATCTTCTTGATCATCATCATTTTCAATTTCAACATATTTGGAAGAATCTTGAAGAATCTTATTTTTATCCTTGTATATTTCATATTCATTGAATTTAACATCCCTGCTCCTGATGAATTTCTCATTCTGATAATTCCAGAATTTGTAGCCAAATTCATCTGAGTCATATGTAATAAATGTACACTTGATAGATTTTAGATCGAGCTTACTCCTAGATCCTACATTAACATGAATATAGGATGAATAACTAAAAACTTTAAGGTGGGATATACTAACCTCATTTCCATTCCAGGCTTCCTCAGGTAACCCCTCATTCAAGGGAACTGAAGGTCCACAATTGATTAGATAAACTGCAATATTCACTGTCTCTACCAAGGTCTGTTTGGGTAGTCTAGCATGTAATCTTATGCTCCTGGCATGCTCAATGATAGTTTTATTCATACGCTATGCAACACCATTCTGCTGTGGTGTTATTGGAACAGTGAACTCATGTCTGATCTCATTCAAAGCACAATACTCTTTAAACTTCTTGTCACGGTGCTCACCACCATTATCTAATCTGAGACACTTGAGCTTCAGACCTGTCTCAAGCTCAATTATGGTCTTCCACTTCTTAAAAATATCAAACACATCTGACTTGTGTTTTAAGTACACCCATACCTTCCTACTGTGATCATCAATAAATGTGACAAAATATAAAGATCCTCTTATAGAAGTAATTGGGGCAAGACCCATACATCAATATGCACTAACTCCAATTTCTTTGACTTGACCTTTGAACCAGTATTTGAAAAACTCACCCAATATTGCTTTTCATATATGCAGTCTTCACAAAAATCTAAATACATATATTTTAAACCATGAAGCTTTCCTCTAGTAAGAAGTGAATCCATATCTTACTTATATGACTGAGCCTTCAATGTCAAAGATCTCCATCAACATCTAAATTTTCTACTCCAATAAAATTTGCTCTTCTATTAATAACATATAAGGTGCCTTTAATGCTACCACGAGTTATAACCATAGCCCTTTTTGTCACCTTCCATGTACAACTATGAATGATGTCATATGGCCTGAGTTTGCTTGCTAACTCACAGAAACTAAACTCATCTTCAAACAAGGAACGTGCTTAACATTCTTGAATCTTCAAATAAACTCATCCGACATTCTAATATCAATATCTCCCTGTCCAACAATATTGCAGGATTTGTCGTCCCCAAGATACAATTTACCCAAATCACCTTGAGTATAATTCTTGAATGCCTCCTTATTAAGACTTGCATGAAAAGAAGTACCTGAATCTATCACCCAATTTTCAAAATTATCCAGAGATAAAATTAGAGAATCTGACTGAAATTCTTCTGCAGATACATTTGCAAGAATTATTTTTATCTTGACCACTACCACTACCCTTCCTTGAAACTGTACAATCCTTCTTCAAGTGATCCTTCTTTCCATAGCTCCACCACACAACTTTTCCTCTACCTGAAGTAAACTTTCCTCTCTTGTAATTAGATATCTTTATGCTAAGATTTCTCTAAAACCCTTCTTTTTACTTCAATATTTAGAGCAGAGTTTGAAGATTCACCATTTGCCCTCCTGCGAACCTCTTCATTTAGCACTAATCCCGAATGTACTCAAATTTCAGCTTTGAACTTCTCGAAGAGTTACTCGCAGCAGTAACAAGCCCATTCTAGCTTTCTGGCAATGAATATAACAACAACAATATTCTCACCTCATCATCAAAATTGACGTCAACTAAACACAAATAACTCATCACATTGTTCAGATTATTCAGGTGTTTATCCATTAAAGTGTCGTCCAATATCTTCATACTGAATAACTTCTACAACAGGAACATCTTGTTTGAGGTCGATGACTTCTCATACATCTTAGTCAGTGTGGCCATGAGATCGACAATAATCTTTTCATTTATAATGTTGAATACAACATATGAGGAAAGTGAAAGTCGTATCAAACTTAGTGCAGCTCAATCAATAACCTCCCATTCATCCATAGTCATAGAATTCGGCTTCTTGGTGATTCCTTCCAATGGTAAATACAACTTTTTTGATATAACAAATCTTCAATTTGCATTCTCTAGCATCCTCTAGAATGTGAAGTTCGAATTATTGAACTTTTCAATCTTGTACCTTGCTTCGTCCGCCATTACTCCTTTTCGAACTAAATAACCTTGCTCTGATACCATTCGTCGAGGATGAGGAGTAAACATCACAATGACAAAACAAGCAAGAAAGTAAAAGCAGTAAAAAAATGAAGGACATAAGGATTTAACGTTAAAAAATTTAAAATAGGAAAAAAAAACCACATAGCCACACCACACTAAGAAAACTACTATGAAAATTGAGAGAAATAAGTGCAGATCTCACTTCTCTCTCTCTCCTTGTTTCTCTTCTCACATGCACCATTCTCAATATCTAACCTAACAAAGTACAAGAGAAAGCCAAGTAAAATAATCCTAAGGGATGCAATCCTTCTGAAAAAAAAAAAAAAAAAGTTTAGTCTGTCTCGCAGCGATGTGACACTAGTTTAAAGTGTTGTGACGCTTGAACCTCTACCTTGACCCACTGTAGTGTTGTGTCTATGTCGTTGTTGCACTCTGCTCTCTGTCATTCAGTGCTGGGGCGCTCGAGAACACAGCGCCGGGGCATTGTATGGAAAAAAAATTCCAAGGTAACTTGAGGTCCAAGGCAACAGAAAAACCCAATTGATCAACACAATCAAATTCCACACATAACACCATAGTTCTAAAATGGAGTTCAAGGCTTATATCTAGTGTCACGACCCGACCCGATCCGGGACGGATCCCGCTCGCACCGGGCCGCGACACGGAAACGAAACGGACGGACTGACCAGGATCTGGTTATGGAATTTGGTTCTGAATTGAATCTTCCAAATTATTTAATTCAAACAAACACACAGACACATAAACACAGAGCTACTATAAATCACCAAACACAGCGGAACAAAACATCTATAGTTTCTTTTCCTCAAAACAATCATCTACAGATACAGTACATGGCTTTTGAACAGAAAGAAAGACAGAACAGAAAAGCCATGACTGTACAAAAATCAAAAGGTACAAACAATACCTATACTGATCAGAACTCAGAAATCTATTCCTGGACTTCCTTCCCTTTCCCAGAACCTGAAAATCACCAGAAAACAAGAGTGAGCTCAACAGCTCAGCAAAGCAACAAACCTCCAATCAAAACTCTCAGAATCCAAAACCAAACTCATCAGACAGAAATCCGTACAGAAATCGGAACAGAATCAGACAAATATCCAAATCGGAACTTATCAGAACGAAACAGAACAAATCAGAACAGATACGGACAGATATCACATCAGAATATAAATCAGAACGGATTAAATCAACAGAGTCAGAATCGTACAGAAATCAGAAATTCAGATCATATCAGAACAGAACGAAACGGAACAGATATCAAATCAGACAGAAACGGAACAGATCAGACATCTCAAATCAATAGAATCAGAATCATATCAGAATCAGATCATACGAATCAGATCAGATTAGATCAACTCATATCGTACAGAAGTCAGAAGTCCTTTCACATCAGATATCAGATATTTAATTAATGGCTAAACTAAACTAAACATAATCACTACGGATTCTGACCCTTATGTCTCCCTTGTGCTCACGGCACCAGAAATTCTCTGAGTAAGTAATAGCTAAGTGTGCTCACGGCACCAGAACAACAGAATTCCTCGGATCCGTAACAGAACAGATATTTCTCCAATTTGAGCTCAACTAAGATTTCCCCAGACACTAACTGAATCTCATAGGATCCAGGCCCCTTATAACTCCCTTTTTATAGCACATACAGATATCATATCAATTCAGAAGAAATCCGGGCAAATCAGAAATCAGACAAAAATCGGGCAGCACAACGGCAGTATACGGAATTTACACAAAATTTCCTGCAAATCAAAATTCACCAAATTCGCACAGAATGTAAATAACAACATTTCAGAACATTTATTCTACTGCACAGATAATTTTTTTCAATTTCACAGAAAAATGCAGTCGACTAAAAATACCGCCGAATCAAAAATACCCGGACAAAAATCTTCGGAAAATAACCAAAATGTGCACACCCGGCACGTCAACAATATACAGAAAGTTACGCGGTAAAAACTGAACCAATCAAAAGATACGGACGAAAATCACTAACGGAAACGAAATCCGGACAGAAAATACCGCCAAACACGACGGTTCTGAAAATTGAGAAAGGCGGAATGTGCCTTACCTTGCGTACAGCAATATCTCGAACAGTCTCCTCGAACGAAAACGGCTCCGCGTCGTTCGAAAATCAACTTTTCCCAAGAATCTCTCGACTTTCTCTCTCCTCAGATAAAAACCAGATATTTTTATTTTTTCTCTCTCTTCAAAACGACTGAAATCAGCTTTATAATACTCCGATCGGCCTGGCCGATCGCCAGATCGTCCTAGGACGATCAAACCAAATTGGATCGTCCTGGACGGTTCCCAGGACTATTTTCAGGCCGATATTTTCTACAGTGCCGATCGGCCTGGACGATGTTCTCAATCGGCCCGGACGATGTGTACAGAAAATCACCTGGAGCAAATCTGGGCACATTCTGGAGCAGAATTTTTACTGATCGTCCCAGCAGGTTTTTGATATTACATCTAGCCTCCTAATCCCTTTGCTTAAATGTGCTTTATCTATCCCTCTATTATTACTCAAACCATGCAAATCAATTACGTCAAATCCAGTTGAATTAAGTTTTGATCTAACAGAATCTATAATTTTACTAGAAATAGCCTTACTTCAATATAACTCTACTCTAGTTTGAACTTACTTGAAACAAGATTAATAAAAGCTGCATTGGAAAAAGCTGTTTGAAGAAGTTTTAGAAAGCAATTTGAACATTCAAGCATAAATCATCCAAGATTTAGAAATATGGTATTGTCTAAGCCTATAACTATATCTATTTCATCAATGGTGGAGCTAAATTTTTTTTTTAGTGGGAGCACAAATTAAAATTTTCAAATATTTACTTAATTTTTTGTATTCATGTTTGAGGCCATAATTTATTTCGATATAAAAATAAGAGTTATAAGCGGTTGAATAAAAGAATAAATGTGATAACTATTTTTTTAATAAAAAATTATTAATAATATAAAAATAATAATTATATAACTTTTTCTACTGTTTTTTTTTTTGGGCGAGGGGGGGGGGGATTGATGTTTGTGCCCCCACAGGCCCCCTTAGCTCGGGAATATCTAAATGGGCAAATTTTTAAAAGAGCAGATTTCATAAAAGTTTTATGGATAGAAGCAGGAAAAAATATTTAAAAGGGAGCATACAAGTGAACAGGAATCACGTTTTGTAAGAAAACGCAAAGCATGATTTCGTTTTCTGAAGAAAACACCAAGGTTCTTTGCATTTTCCATGCAAACGCAAACCAACACTCCGTTTTCTTTGGAAAAAAGCCCCACATGAATTTTCTGCTGCTTCTCACGAGAGATAGAGAGAGAAACATTCATTTGTTTCTTTTGTTTTCACTAGAGAGAGAGAATTATGAGTTAACTTAAATTTAATTTATTTATCATAATTATTAGTTATGAAAAAATAATTATTATTAAAATATATTAAAAAATATTAAATAATATAAATTATATTAGATTTTAATTTAATTACAAATTTTCATATTTTAACTTATTTTTAAAAATAATTTTATTTAAATATATTAAAAATAATTTTACTTTAAAATTGTTTATTTATTTAACTAAAATAAATTTTGAAAAATTTTTGGAGAAATAAATTATTTATTCGTCTCCGACTGTACGCTTCGTCAATATTTATTTAATTTTTTTTTACAAATATGGTTATAATAACATTAGTTAATATATAATAACATTAGTTAATATCATTATAATAACATTAGTTAATATAAAATGTTACTTAAAATTAATTAAAATTTTATTAAATATTTAAAATATAAAATTAAAAGTTTAGTAACAATTAGAAATTGTCATTACATAAAATAAAAAATTATAAAATGACATATTAATCACAAGAAAAACCCTACATAACAATATGTAGCAAAGAAAAAACATAACTCTTATTGTTATATATTGTTCAATATGAATCATACACGGCCTTGATGCTGAGTTTGTGTAAGAGAACATCTGAAATTGATAATAAATTCTTCTTGTATCTACTGCCAGTCTTTTGTTTTCTCTCACTCTCTCTACATTTAATAATAATCAAATATTTAATATTAAATTTATTTAATAATATATCTAAGACAATATTTAAATTAATTTTTTTATAAAAATTGTATATTATTATAATGTTATTATAAATATTTAAATTAAAAAATTAAATAAATATAACGCAATTTAAAAAAATATAACATTATTATTCATTGTAAAAACATTTTTTTATTATATATATATTTGTAAAAAAAAATTTAAATAAATATTGACGAAGCACGCACAGTTGGAGACGAATAAATAATTTATTTCTCCAAAAAGTTTTCAGTATTTATATTAGTTAAATAAATAAACAACTTTAAAGTAAAATTATTTTTAATATATTTAAATAAAATTATTTTCTAAAATAAGTTAAAATATGAAAATTTGTAATTACATTAAAATCTAACATAATTTATATTATTTAATACTTTTTTAATATATTTTAATAATAATTATTTTTTATAACTAATAATTATGATAAATAAATTAAATTACTCATAATTCTCTCTCTCTCGTGAAAACAAAAGCAACAAATGAATGATTTTTCTCTCTCTCTCTCGTGAGAAGCAGCAGAAAATTCATGTGGGGCTTTTTTCCAAAGAAAACAAAGTGTTGATCATTTGCGTTTGCATGGAAAATGCAAAGCACCTTGGCGTTTTCTACAGAAAACGAAATCCTGCTTTGCGTTTTCTTACAAAACGCGATTCATGTTCACTTGTATGCTCCCTTTTAATTTTTTTTTCCTGCTCCTATCTCTAAAACTTCTATGAAATCTGCTACTCCTAAAAATTTGCCCTATCTAAATAGATATAACAAGAAAAATCTAATATCTAACTCAAATTAGAGTGCAAAAATCGGATTTCTCGAAAGTTAGGAATCATCATTAGCTTGTCCTTTAAGGACCAACTTAAAGTTTGTTAAAATTTATAAATTCACCAAGTTCCTTTGCATGGCAAGTCGACAATTTATTAATTCAACTTTAAAGAAACCCGGTAATTTCAACTGGGAAGCAGCCAACTAGAAGCTGCCAAACCACAAACAAAAAGGGGCCAATGCAATCCAATGATCAAAAATCGAACCTAATAATCAACAGCAGCAAACCTGGCTTGTAGAACGCTGAGAGACCAAAATCCGTAGCTTTGAGAGGCGCATCCTCATCGGTGCTAGAAAACAAGAAGTTTTCCGGCTTGAGATCCCGATGCATCACACCAAGGGAGTGACAAGCCTCCACAACGCCAGCCATAGTCTTGATGAGCTGCACCGCTTTCCTCTCGCTGTAATGCCCCTTCTGTATGATCCTATCAAACAACTCCCCGCCTCCGCACAACTCCATCACCAAATGTACAAAGAGCGTGTCTTCATAGGTACCTTTGATCCTTACTACATGGGGATGCTCGGATAAATGGTGCATGATCTGGATCTCGCGCCAAACGTCTTCATAGTCTTCTCTGCAAAGGAGTTTCCGCTTAGGAATGGACTTGCAGGCGTACTTTTTGCCGTCGGACTTGTCGACGCAGAGGAATGTGGTGCCGAACTGCCCCTGACCCAGCTTCCGGCCAACCTTGTAGTGGTCGCGGATATTGGAGGTCTTGTAGGGGAGAACTGAGGCAGATTTGGAAGAGGAAGGAGGGTGGTAGGACGAAGACTGCTTCATTAGGATCTAAATATTGGTTTTTGAGGCTTAATGATGGTGGATTTTGAATAATTAGAGGGAATAAGGTTTCCGAGAAGATTAGGTAGGGAAATGGGTTTAAAGTTAGGGGATTAGGTCTTCATGTTGGCTATGAAGATGGTTTTGGTTGATTTCGATCAGAAGAGAGATCTCAAGAGAAAGAGTAGCCCATGAGAAGGGGAAGTGAATGGATTTTTTCGATGGAGGTGAAGATGTGTGTGTGTGTGTGTGTGTGTGAGAGAGAGAGAGAGAGAGAGTCATGAAGATGACGGGAGTGAGAAGCACAGGTCCTCCATTTCGGAGCTGTTGGACTGTAGCTTGTAAGGAAGTCGGGAGGTAATTCCAGGTGAGGTGAGGCTCAAATTTAATGGTTCTATCGGGATGGAATTGGATGCTGATTAAAATTACTTAAATATAAAAAAAATAATAATGAAATAATAATTATATAATTGATATATCATCAAAAAATTATTTTGATCAGGCACGAATCTCAAAGCAAAAATCAAATTGAAAATTTCAAAAATTAAATTCGGGGTCATCTGAACTCCGATTTTGGCAAACTTATATTCAAGCTGAACGTCTCGGAAATATGAACCCAACGACACTAAATTCGACCCAATCCAAGCTCAAATTGGTTCAAATCGAAGGCCTGAAGCACATTCAAAAGGTTCAAACCATAACATGGATTATCATACAGTTTTCAAATATGACATGCTTATAGTCAAACCTAGCAGCTCGACGAGACGAATCCAACGAGCCCAAGATCGTCAAATTATGATATCATTAAGACATTCAAATGCCCAACAAATGGTCCACAATCAAGGGATTCAAGATCACATGTCCATTCAAATCACTACCAATTTACCCATGATCTTTCTCATATTTACTGGTCATGCCACTCTCAGAAAACTATAAATAAACCCCTCATTTCTCATAGAAAGGGACCCAAAGAGGGGGAAGAAGGAAGCCCAAGCAAGAAGAGAAGAGATTGAAGCAAGGAAGAGACTCCTCGACCAACGCCGAACTTTCACCCAGCAGACGACCGACACCGGAGTTCTGCCCGATCACCAACTGACGCCGTAATTAAGCAAGGAAGTAAGAAGAGAAGGAAGAAAATTAAGAGAAGAAAAAAAACACTCTTATCATCAGACTCTTCTTTGACCACCGCCAGACTTCCACCCGTCACGCTGGAGTTCTGTTTGAATGACATCTGATGCCAGACTTCTACCTAGCCATCGACTGACGTCAGACTTCTACTCAACGCCAAACTTCTGCTCGTCACCAGATCTCTACCCAGCACTGGACTTCTACTCGACGCCAGACTTCTACTCGATGTCGGACTTCTACTCGACGTTGGACTTCTACGCCACATCGGACTTCTACCCGTCGTCGGACTTTCATCAGACTTCTATCTGACTCCACACTTCTATCTGCTAACAGACTTCTACCCAACGCCAGCCTTGCAACCATCTCTGGATTCCTATTCGACACCGCACTTTCGTCCGACATTAGAATTCTGTCAGACTTCTACCAGTCGTCGAACTTCTACATGTCACCGAATATTCGTCAAACTTCTATTTGATGTTGGACTTCTATCTATCACTGGATTTTTACCTAACGTCATCCTTCCAACCTCCGTTGTCTGACAACAGCCTTTATGATATCCGTCGCCCGTCGACTACAGTCCTTTCGACTTACGTCACCCGCCAACTATAGTCTTTCTGACTTATGTCGCCCACCGACTATGGCCCTTCCGACCAAGCAAACACTTCAACAATGATACTTCTAATTTCCACCATGTAACATGCTTTATATGATGTATATTTGTTACATAAAGACATGGCCTTTCTTCCAATGAAG
This sequence comes from Dendrobium nobile, assembly GCA_022539455.1. NCBI lineage: Eukaryota > Viridiplantae > Streptophyta > Magnoliopsida > Asparagales > Orchidaceae > Dendrobium > Dendrobium nobile. The sequence goes on from CM039727.1 coordinate 16,862,844, forward strand.
GGCATCATTTGTAATCAAATGCAAATACTAGTGGATTCACTCAAACTAGGCTAGGCCACGTGGTCTTTCCCACTTTTTAGGAATTTTTCACGTAAAAATCTTGGTGTATCTTATGAATGCTGCACTCTCGCTCTTTCATCTGATTGTGTGCTGGATCTTCGTACAATGCTAAGACGTTAAACTTTATTCTTCTCTACCGACACGAATATTCCAAGGTGCCACAATAATAATATGAATTTATAGTTAAAATTTTTGAAAATTTACATATAGATAATATTTTTTATAATTTTAAATATAAAAAAAATAATTTTTAATTTTGATTCATTTAATATAAATTTAATTCACATATAAATTTAAAAAATTATTATAAATTATTATTAATTTATATTATATGTTTATATATAATTTATATCTATAAATTATATATTAAATTTATAATATTAATTTGTGACTATAAATTATTTATTTTAAATAATTCATCATTAATAAATAGATAATATTATTTTTATAGTGCATAAATAAATAAATAAATTATTATTAACTAAAATATAAATATTATTCATATTATAAAAAATAATTAAAAAATCTGTTAAAAATATATAAAATACATGTTGTGAGGTTTATAATTTCAACTGATTTATTTAGTCTCATATCACTTTAGAACTTTCTCTTACAATTTAATGATTTTTATATCTTTTTTGGGTTTGTATGTATTAAAAACTCATATGAAGTTGGGTCATGTGATGATATTTGATTGATATTCTTAGGGAAAAAATTATTATAAGAATTTCATGCTTATTAAAAATTTAAGTATCTTAAATTTTATTTAATTTGTCAAATTGTGAATATTATTTAATATTTTATCTTTAATATATTAAATTTATTTATTTAATTATTTAAATAATTTTGCAATTGATTTAGTTGGTTTAAAGGAACCAAGACTGGTTCATTTTGATTTACTTCAAAAGCAGTTTTCAACAAGGGCGGACCTATGCTTGCTTGCCCACCCTCAAAATTTTAATAAATTTAATTTTAGTAATGATATTTTTGGTAATTCATTCTCCACCGACAACCCTATTTTGCCTAAATAAGATTTTTTTTTTTTTGAAAATTCATACAAGTTATATAAGACATAATTGGAACTTCGAAACTTTGTTTAAAGTAGAAAATTATATACAATAGTTATAATTTATATAGATTTATTATTTTAGCATTAATTTTACGAGTTGCTACTATTATAGTTGAGTCAACATTATCTATAATGAAAATTATCAAACATTAATTACGTAGTAGGATATATGATGATAGGCTCAACGACTATCTAGTGCCTGTTATTGAAAATGACGTGTTCAATTTGATTTAGAATGAAATTATAACACAGTATTATCAAAAAATATAAAAAGATTGATAAGCTTATTATTATTTTTTCAATTTATCAATCATAATCATATACAAAATTTTGATTTGAATTATATATTCATTTATTTTTTTTAAATATTAGTCCAGTTATATGAAAATGTTGCCTAGCCTTAAATATGAGTTTGGTTCCACCCCTGATTTTTAACATGGCCATATCCATTCCAATTTTTAAAACCTTGATTCTGAAAGATAATTAGTTCAAAAAAATGTTAATTTGGTAAATTATTAGATAACTACACATGTAATTCATGTTAATAATTAATCATTTAATAATATTTAATATTTGATGAAATCAATGTTTTATTAATTAGGTGTTTACATTTTAATCATATTGTGCCACACACTAGCAGACACACAAATATATCCAGAAAATACTTTTTTAAATCCAATTATGTTGAACACCATATCCTAAAAATTTATACTTTGATAATGTTGGAAAATTAATAATTGATGAAAAATTAGGAAGTCTCTATAGTACGTTATCATTACTTAATTTGGGTGGAGGAGATGACATCTCAATTCTATTTTTAATGAATACTTCTTTATTTCTCCTAAATTGATGATCAATAGGTAGGAACATATGATGAGTTGATGACAATCAAATCAATTATTTTTTCGTGCAAGTTTTAGTGTGAAAGATTCAATATTCTCCATGTAGTAAGGGCAAGCTAATTTTTCTGTTGTGCTCTAACCAGACAACATAACATAAGCTACAAAATCGCCAATGTCCAAAACAATGTAGCTTTAAGGAGATAGTTTTATTTGGTTGAGAAGTCATATGTGATGACACCTTCTTCCCATAAGAACTTGAGATCATTAATTAATGGTTGCAAAAAAATATTAATTTTTGCTTTTGGATTATGTGATCCATGAATTATAAGTGTTAAAAACATGTACAATGTAGTCATACACATCTTTAGTGGAAGTTTGTATGATGTTAGTATAACTGACCAGCAAGAGTACAGTGAAGTTATCTGACTTTATAGAGTAAAATCTTTAGTACATAATTTCAATCTTATGTTATGTGGCTCAACAGCAAATGAAGTATGTATTCGATCAAAATGTTTTCATATTTCAGCATTTGAGGGATGAGAAAGAACACGACTATTTGTTAATTTATCTTTATGCATCTCATATGTCCTGTTAAACTCATTGATGCGTAGAGTCACTGAAGTCTTGGAATGATCGGTAAATAAAATAAAAGTGAATATGGAACAACTTTCTTTTAACGGCATTATTTTCCTGAGTTTAGTTTAAATCTAGGCGCATTGCAGGTGCGACAGTAAACTTCTGTTTGCATCATCCTTGTAATATAGCATACATCTATTTATAAAATAATCAATTTTTATAGCAGTGAGACCAAACTTGAATATTAATTTCTTTATTCGATACAAATTTATGAGGATTAAATTATCCACTGGATCTGTTTCCTTGAGAAGACTAATAAAAGTCATTAAAATAATCATGATGGATATTATATTCAGTTTTGATACTTAGCATCCTCATAATAATCGATAATTTTGAATAAGCTTTGTAATAATCTCAAATTAGTTTTTTAGCTACATGTAATAATTCAAAAAAAAATGGTTTCTGTATTTGGTGGCTATTCCATGCTAGCCCTTAAATTAGGATCTATTACATAAAAAAATAAATTCTTTATATGGTCTATTTATTTGATCTTCATCAACTATTTTAAAACCAATGGATGGACTGGTATGAGTATCTTTGTATGGCTCGTACTCACCATGTGAGGTCTAAATTTAGTAGTCTGGAATAAATCCCCTACGATATAAATCAACTTTTACATTATCGGGCTTCATGAATGCTTGATTTTTATGCTTCGAATATTGACATCTAAACATTCCATCAAACTTAAATGATGGTAGTTGAGATACAACTTCAATAAAAGTCTCAACTCCTTGCATAAATTCATCTATCAATTCTCTTCGACCCGATAACAATCTATTATATATCAAGTATCTCTCTTCTTTAATAATTATTTAGATGTTAAAGCAAACATTCTCTAAATAATTATGAAATCAATTATTAGAAAATATGCAGCATTAATTCTCGTTTAAATCTAAGAAAGAAATATTATTTCTAATATTTTCTAACCAAGTCTTTTTAGGTCTACCTCTACCTTTCTTAAAATATCTCAAATCTAATACCTCTGCTTTTCTGACTGAGTCATCAGAAGGCCGTCATTTTAAGCGACCAAACCATCTAAGGTGACTTTTTGCTGATAATATCCCCATCTATTTAACCTTCGCTTTGAACAAGATATCCAATATATATAAAATATATATTCTTATTAATGACGTTATTGCCCAAATTCATAATCCCCTCATGCGAGAACCTTTAAAATTTAAGATAGATATACATAATTCAAGTTTATCTTGAACTCCCTCTCCAGTCTTACCAACAAGAGAATATCATCGGAAAAAACATACACCAAGATAAATCCTCTTGCAAATGTCTATTAAGAACATCTATGATTAAAGTAAAAAATATTGATCCTTGATGTAATCAAACTGAAATAGGAAAATACTTGGTCAAATTATCTAGTGTTTGAACAGAAGTAATAGCTCTTGCATACATATCCTTAATGACTTGAATATAATCATTATTAATATTTTTCTTTTCTAGAACTCTTCATAACACTTCTCTTGGAATTTTATCATATGGTTTCTCTAAATCAATAAATATCATATGTAGGTCCTCATTATTCTCTCTATGATTAAAGTAAAAAAGATATGGGCTTATGGGCTTAATGTTGATCATATCCTTGATGTAATCAAACTGAAATAGGAAAATACTTGATCAAACCATCTAATGTTTGAACACAAGTAATAGCTCTTGCATACATATCCTCTTCCAAATGTCGAGTGGGAACATCCATGACTAAAGAAAAAAAAAAGTAAAAGCATGGATATCACCTTCGGGCCGGGGCGTTTGCAGGCTGGGAACGCAGCTGGAGTGAGGGTGTCAGTGGGCAGAGTGAGGGCGTCGACAGCTAGAGTGAGGGCATCGATGGCCGGAGTGAGGGCATCGGCGACCGGAGTTAGGGCATTGGTGGCCAGTGTCCTGCGAACGCAGTCAGAGGTGAAGACGAGAGCTGCATCTAGATGAAAAATAGAATGAAAAGAAAGTAGGAGGAAGGGACGAATGGCCAATTTTAGGTATTTTTCCAGCTGTTTGGATTGCTCGAAAAAAATCACTTATCACCAACGGCTAAACCGTCGATAATATGCGACGCTCAAACAAAAAATTTATGGCAAAACCGACAATCATTTTATCATCAAAATGTCTATCAGTTTATTATTAAAAATCATCGGTTAAACTACCATTTAAAACTGTCGGTCACACGCCCGGTTTAACTGCCGGTAATTCCAGTGGCTCTTTGACCACCGATAATACTACAGGTAATTGGTGATTTTTTGTAGCGACTCTCTCTAATCTTATCTATCTCTGGAGCTCTTCCAACCTTTTTACTTATATGCTTGTTTCACATTTTGTCTCTAAGAGTAAAGCCACTCATTCACATAAGCATCCTCATTTCTGCAACACTTAAATTGTATGTTTCTCTTTTAATGGCCAACATTTTGAGCAATAAGGAATTACAAGTCTAACCACCATCTTATAAAACTTTTTCTTATGTTTGAGGGGTACTTTTCTATCACACAATAAGCCTGATGCATCCTCCACTTCAACTATCCACTTGAATTCTACTAATAATATCCCCATCTATTTCATCATTACTATGGACAATAAATCTGAGATATATAAAATATGTACTCTTATTGATGACTTGATCTCCCAAAGTCATAATCCTCCCACTAGATCTATTACTACTAAACTTACACTTAGTGTTCAGTTTTAGATCTACTCAAACAAAAATCTTTAGACTATATGCCTCTAAAATTTAAGTTCACCTTCAACTTGTTCTCTAATCTTATCAAGAAGAAGAATATCATCAATAAAAAACATACACCACGGTACTTACTCTTGTAAATGTTTAGTAAGAACATCCATGACTAAAGCACAAAGATATTGGCTTAAATTCGATCCTTAATGTAATCCAACTTTAATAGGTAAATAATTGGTCCAACCATCTTGTGTTTCAACACAAGTAATATCTCTTACATACAAATCCTTAATGACCAAGTATAATCTTATTAACTCCTTTATTTTCTAAAACTCTCCATAGCACTTCTCTTAGAACTTTATCACAAGCTTTCTCCAAATTAACAAATATCATATGTAAATCCTTATTATTCTCTCTGTACTTTTCTCCAGTAAACCTCTCAATTGATGAATATCTTCTATAGTAGACCTACCCATCAGGAATCCAAATTAATTTTGAGAAATATTAGTATCACGCCAGAATCTATGCTCAATAGCTTTCTCCCAAAGTTTTAAAAGATGGCACGTTAACTTAATTCCTCTATAATCCACATACTCTTGAATTATGATGATATTAAGAATATAAAGAAAATAAATTTGGAAGGAGATGATTCATTACCTATGAAATGGACATATAATAGAAATCACCGCAACCAAGTCAACCTAACATACCCAACCCCTGTGCGACTGTTTGGTGGAGCCAAGTGAAATCTAGCACCCGTTCCAAATCTCAGCAGGTGCTCCCAGGCGGCATACAAGCGAGTCTCTCTCAGGATGGACTGAGCCCAGCTGTCGTCGATCTGCCAACCCAGGGACGATGAAAGGCAGCTCAAGTCGAAAATCTTGATATCCAAAGGTTCCTAAGAGACACTCCATTTTGGCTATTAAGGTTGAAGAAAGGATTATAAAAAAGACTCACAACCAGCATTCCCCCCCCCCCCCCCACACACACACACACACACTCTTTTTTTAGGATTTCACTAGGTCTCACTAACCTTGCTTACTCTAAAATAAAGCTCTTTCATGAAAAGAAAGGAATCTGACTGCCTTTCGGGGATGAAAATTTCAATCAAATAATGGATATTTTGAGGACAGGAGAATTGAAACTAAAACCATATATTTCATTTTTCTAATTCCAATTTGTCAAAATTAGGTATTCCCAGACAGTGTATAGCCCTAGACTGATGAAGAAGAAATCTTAGAAGTATTAAACTATAAATAATATAACAAATGATAGAAGCTCTAGCATTTTTTTCATTCTTCTCTCCTTCCTTACATGCTAAATCTTGAGAGGAGAAACTTTGATATTCATTCCAAGTAATTTATACATTTGCAAGATGAAGTCATTGGTTCAAAAGTTTCAACACATTCAATTAAGCAACTCAAAAAATTGATTTTTTGTTTGTCATTCTCAAAAATTTTCCTTACAAAATTTTCTTTGCTGATTATTTTAGTATTAACCTTGTATATTTCTTTGAAATATTTATTATTTGATGACATACTAGTTGAGAATCTTAGATTAGATCTTTTATATTTAAGTCCCTTTCATCTATAAAGCTAGGAAACAAATCTGTTTTTTTTTTTACTTTTAGCATAGATCCACCATCCAAATCTAATATCAATCTTTAAAAATATTGTATGCATATTTTTTCTTACTTAATATATCCACTTTATATGATTTAAGAATTTTATATTTAAATCATCAAGAAAAATATTTTTACTTAAAATATTATTCATACTTATATTAAGTTATAAATCTATTTTATAGTGATCAAATTTTATATTTTATTTGCAAGTTTTGAGATGATTACAATTAAATTGTAAGAGAGCCTCAAATATTTTGAACATTTTACTGCAAAATAATTTGAGCTTGTATTATTTACATCAAATTATATTTTACTTAATCTAAGCTATATTTGGCTTAGTAAAGTTTAAATTATAATTAGACTGAGTTATACTGGCCCGTGCAGGGGAGTACTTAGGTCGTAAATAAATTTTTTTGTTTAAAGAAGTGAGGTTTGCAAGGAAAATTTGAGATTAGTAGATTCTAGCTCAAGAGCTAGCTAGCTTGGACATAGGCTGGATTGGAATCTGGCTTGAGCCACGTAAAAATATTGTGCATGTATTTTTTGTTAATTGCACATATATTTTTTTCTCATTTACATAGAGATTTATGTGTTTATTTATTTCCTTTTCAAATAGTATCAAAATTATTTTATTTATTTTCTTTTAATAAAAATTTATTAAAATCAATTCCATCCCCATCTTGGGGTGCCATAATCATCCAACAATTTCCCCCTCAAGTCTATAAGAGACTTTTATAATCTCTTCTCTACAACTATAAGTTATAATGTATCTTCAATGAAATTTCTTAATGAGTAATGGAGCCACCTAATGCTTCAACTCGTTGGGAGGAGCCTTATACTCTAACATGACTTGTTCAAATTTAATAAGGATGAATATATATATATATTATACAACAACAATAACATCAAGCCTTTGTCTCACTATGTGGGATCGACTATATGAATCTTTTTTCTCCATTATATCATATTAAGATTAAAAAAATAGTCATTTTTAATACTTTCTAACCAAGTATTTTTATGATCTATCTCTACCTTTTCTAATATAGGTTAGATCTATCACGTATACTCTCCTAATTATTTCATTGGAAGGTCGATGTTTTATGTGACCAAATCATCTAAGGAGACTCCCTCTAATCCTATCTAACACTAGAGCTACTCCATCCTTTTCACATATATACTTGTTTCATATTATGTCTCTAAGTGTAAAGCCACTTATTCACCTAATCATCCTCACCTTTGCAATACTTAATTTTATGTTACTCTTTTAATGGCCAACATTCTGCACCATAAAGCATTGTAAGTCTTACCAACATCTTATAGAATTCTCTCTTAAGTTTGAGGGAGTGCTTTTCTAGCACACAATAAGCTTGATATACTCCTCCACTTCAACCATCCAACTTAAATTCTACTTTTAATATCTCTATCTATTTCACCTTCATTTTGAATAATAGATTTGAGATATTTAAAATGTGTACTCTTTCTGATAAATTGATGTCCCAAAATCATAACCCCAACTAGATTTATTACTACTAAAATTACACCTTAATGTATTTTGTTTTAGATACACTCAAACAAAAACCTTTAGACTTTAAGGTTGACCTCTATAATTCAAGTTTTCTTTCAACTTCCTCTCTAGTCTTATCAATAAGAAGAATATCATCAGCAAAAAGCATATGACAAGGTACATCCTCTTGTAAATGTCTAGTAGGAACATCCATGACTAAAGAAAAGATATGAGCTTAATGTTGATCATTGATATAGCGCAATTGAAATACGTAAATATTTGATCGAACCATCTTATGTTTGAACACAATAGCTCATGTATGCATATCGTTAATGACTTGAATATAAGTTTTTTAACTTCTTTATTTTCTATAACACTCCAAAGTACTTTACTTGGAACTTTCACTACAGGAAAATTGCTCATTACCAGCGAATTTTTCAGTCGATTTTCGATGGACTATTTTCTAGTGGATTCCCCGACGAATTACGATAAAATATTTTTTACTAATTTTCAAACAAAATTTTATGCGAATTTTAATATTTTTTTGAAAAAATTATATGTTCATAATTTAATTAATTTACAATTTTATTGTTTATTTTAATTAATTATTAATTTAATAACTTAGTTTAATTAATTGTTAATTAAATAAATTATTTTAATAATTTATTAAAATATTTAATATTAATTTATTTTAAATAAGTTATTAAATTAATAATAAACTTAAATAAAAAATTAAATACGTTATTAACTTAAATAGTTAAAATAAGTTGTTAAATTAATTATTAGCTTATTTTTTATTTAATAACTTGTTTTAATTAATTCCTAATTTAATAATTTATTTTAATTATTTATTCATTTTAATATATTTTTTAAATTTATTTAAAATTTTTAGTTATGTATTATTATATTTAAATATAAAAGTGTTTGCTTAATAACACAATTTCTTCCACAACAAAGTGGTTGAGTACTTGAAATCGGAGCCACAGCGCGGGATGGGCGCAAGAAGGCAGTCGGACAATGCGGGGAGGACGGGCGACCGGGTAGGCGGTAGCTGTTAGCTTCAACGGGCTTATTCCGAACGTTTTTTTCAGCATGAAAAATTTTTCGACGAATTTTTTTTTCAGTGGAAATTTTTTGCGACGCTCGTTTTACCGTTGAAAAATTTTCAACCGGAAACTTTTCAAATTTTCCATAAACTTAACGATTTTTCGATGGAAAATTCGCCGGTAATATGTGATTTTCATGTAGTGTTTATCATATGTTTTTTCCTAAATCAATAAATATCATATGTAGATCATGCTTACTCTTTCTATACTTATCCATCAAGTCTCTTTAAAAAAATATAGCTTCCATAATAAACTTACCCGACATGAATCCAAATGGATTTTGAGAAACATTAACTTATTTCCTCCATGCATCACATTTATTCTTAAGATTAAATAAGAACCAACACACTCACTTTCCACTCTTCTGACATCATTTTAGTTTTCAGAATAATATTAAAAAATTTAATAAGCTAATTAAGTTAATCCAAATTTTAAAATAACAATAGTAATAATAATATTTTTTAATAATTTAACAAAATATTCCAAATTGATCCAAATTTTGGACCATGATAGTTCCAATGTTTTGGGTGGTTGATGCAAATCGAAATTTTCTTATTTCTGTGGTTTTCAAAAATAGATATCCTTACCTAAAGTTTTTCTTTCTAAATTTTTATTGCTCTCTACTACTTGGGATATTTCCTTTTTTTTTTTTTTGTTTGTAAGAAATGGTGAGCAATAATTGCCGAGTATCCGGCTCGAATTCATAACCTTGAAGATATAATATTTTTTAAAATCAATTAGTCATGCATGGGTTCTTTCACATTTTTGCATTCTACTTAATCCATGAGTTCAATCAAACTTTGTGGGAATAAAAGTTGAATGTTCACACTCAAAATTCTAAGTACCTTATAAGTTACAATCATTCACCAACTAAATTAAGTTTCAATGGAGACATCTAAATTAAGGAAATTGAAGGAAAAAAAAAACCACTATGTACAATACAGTTCCAAAGTCAGCAACCTCTTGCTTGTTATTACATAATAGAAATAGATTGTAGAATCTTAAACAAAGCCTTACAATAATAGATATAAAGTTAGCTTTTCAACATCTTCCATTTTCTTCATTTTTTCCAACGTCAAAGTTATTGCAATGATACAAAACTATATACTATCATAAAAAATCCCATCGCATTATGTGTCTTTTAACTAACATTAAGGTTGTTTGGGACGGCTTTCTTAATACTTCCTAAAACAGCTTTCTAGCACTAAAAAGCTACTGCTTTAGGAAGCAGTAAGGAAACCGTCTCAAACGAAGCCTAAATATCTCCAGATTTTTTGTCATTCGTAGAAACCATTAATGTGTTCCGAGTTAGAACAAGAAGCTGATTCACTAAACTGCGATGCCAATAACTTCTCCACCATCTTCCAGTCAATTGTGTTGCTGGTTGCATGAGAACCTTTAGCCAGCAAATCACTTGAAGATGAGAAGCCAGAGTTCTCAAGCTGTGGGATCGCAAAGACATTATTTTGGCTTTCCTTTGATTCATTTCCAATTCCAAATCCATGCAATGGTTCAGAGCTAAAGCTTTCGTTTGTTTCCATTTGAACAATTTCGTAATGGTTTTGATCAGCTCTGAGGAAATAGCTTGGATTGTAAGTGCTGAAGCATTGTCTTTCATGAATTGGACTTTGTTTTTTGAATGCTCGGCATACTACCCAACCTTCTTCCTGCAATTCATTCATGGCGTGTTGATCGATCACATTATGCACTTGAAAATATATAGTTGAAGCATTTGTATAAGATTTGTTTTTTTTTTTTCTATTAAGTTACAATACAACTATTTCTAGTTATTAAGAAAACAATTAATATATTTATTGATTACATGATAATACATAGAATATAATCTTACAAAATCGTAAATAATAGCCTAGCTGGTAAGAGAACAATCAATAAATGCCATTTTCATGTTTTCATGCATCATCACATGATCAACAAGTTATTTCAGCCATTTTTTCTGTCGGAAAAAAAGTATTTTTGATTAGAAAAGTTATTTTTTGATAATGAATTTTCGGTAGAAATATATTTGTCGCTAAAAATATCATAAGAAATAACTTCTGACAAGTGATGAATGATTTCACAACAGAAATCAAGGAGAAATCAAGGAGAAAAATATGTTTTCGCTGGAAAATCGCTCATTGCTGGTGGAATTTTCCGGCGGATTTGAAAGCTTCCGGTAGAATTTCCACCGGTATAAACCGTGCAGGAAAATTTTTTCCAGAGAAAAAGGCCACCGCAAAGGCTTTCCGGTTGATTTCCAGCAGCAAAAATCCGTTGGAAAATTCCACCGGAAAAGCAATCTCATTGTATTCGATCCGTCGGAAATACGCCAGTAATAGATGATATTTCTGTAGTGAGTTTTTCTTTCCTGTAGTGCATTCTCTAATATTAGAATTTTAGAATATCTATTTGATAAACTTTCCAAATTTCCATTTATTGCAAATCTTTTAACCTTGCAACCCAAAATAAAGTAAGAAGATTTGATTTCTCTCTAATTATCATCATAATTGTCCAAAGTACTATTTTCAATGACAGATTGTCATCCAATTTATTAAAAATCATTCAAAATGAATTAATTGAATGATACTTAACTGTTAAAGAAACCAAAAAGAACTACTAATGAGATTGAGTTGATTAATTTGCCTGGGAATTAGGCGCTAGTTGATCACTTGAATGAAGGCGATACTCATGCAGGATCCAATCTGACTTTCTACCATTTGGTGCTCGGCCTTCATAGAACACAAGAGTCTTCCTCATTCCAATTACTTTTGACTTTGAAACTATTTCCTTATCTCTTCCAGTTGCTTTCCAGAATCCAGAAGCAGTGGCCCTATTTGTGCGAGTTCCACTCGGATACTTCCTGTCCTTATGACTGAAGAAATACCATTCATTTTGCTCCTGGTACCCAAATTTGCATCTATCTGTTTGAACAAGGAAAACATTTGCATCTAAGTTTTATAGTAGTATATGACTAATGCATCATTTGTGACGGTTTTTTTATTGCTTCTTAAAATAGTTTTTAGTACAAAAATTAAAATTTTGTACTAGAAAGCTGCTTTAAGAAGCAGTAAAAAAATCGTCCCAAATGAAATCTAAGTAGGCGTTTTATGAGCTGATTCGAGCAAATTTCCTTCTTCAAATCGGGTGTCATATTAGTAAAACACAACTACAACTACAGTTGGAAAAAGAAAAAGAAAATTGAGTGATACATTAGTAAAACACAAGTAAAAACCCAGTTATCTTAATAGCAGAAGCTAGAAATATTAATCACTCGTTGTTGTGTCATATATTGAAAAATACTTGAGTAGTTATAACAACAATTATTAATACTCTCTAAGCAAAATATTTAAATATTAATTACCTTGGAGCTCCCATGGCTCAATTTTATAGAGGTCTATGTCAGCTATAATCTCTATATCAATCCTCTGAGAAGAAATTTTTCTTGTTAGGTAGTAACCCACAAGCTCTTCTTCTGTTGGGTGGAATCTAAAACCTGGTGGGACACAGGATTCCACTTCCATTTGCTGGCTTCACCTGAAAGAGTCAATACAGCACCAAACAACTCAGAAGGTGGCATATTACGGTAACTTAATTGAAAGAATTCCAAGCACAATAAGAGATCTTGGAGATCTTGAAAAGTATTTACAGCACAAACTATGTATGTTAAGTGAAATAACTAACAGATTGTGAATTGGATATAATTCCTAAGAAAATATTAGGATTACAATTAAATAAAAAAAAAGAAAAAAAAAAGATCACAAAATATACAAATTTAGGCTTCATTTGGGACAGTTTTCGTGCTGCTTTCTAAACGGCTTTTTAGTACAAAAATTTCAAATTCAAGAGAATTTTGTACTAGAAAGCTATTCAGAAAGCAAGAAGAAAGCCGTCGCAAACGAATTCTTAATGTAATCCATAGATTAGTTCTTCCATATTATGTGTCCACAAATGACGCCGGAGCTGAGCTGGTTTATTCGATTAAACTTCAGTCTAGTTTTATTTCTTTTGGTAGCATATAAGGCTACATAGAATTAGCTCTCTTTTGTTTTGAGTGTAGCCTAATTATGGGTTACATTTGTCTATAAATAGGAGCCTTTACTTGTAATAGAGATTAGATTTTGAGATGAATAAGAATTGAGTAGTTTTACTCTTGTTTTGGGTTTCTGTATCCTGAAGGATTTCAGGTGGTGATCCCTCTCCTCCGAGAAGTTCTTGGAGTTATCCGGCCACGGCCACCGGATCATCGACGTGGATTCGTCGAGCCCCCCCCCCCCCCCCCCCCCCCCCCCCCCCCCCCCCCCGCGATCCGGTGTCATTTGGTATCAGAGCCGGCAAGTTGCTGGCGTTCTTGTCCGTCGTTGCGTCACATCTGTCGTCGGAGTCATTTGCTCGCAGCCCATTCCCCTCACGCTCCAAACAACGATCTCCACTCGCACTCGCACTCAAGTCTTTCATTTGTTTAAAAAAAAAAATCCAAGAGTTGGCTGATTTCTCCTTAGCAGATCTTCAAGTCTTTCATTCTTCTTCTTACCCCGGCTCATTCAGGTGCCGTTAGCTGCAGTTAAAAAAAAAAAGAAGAAGTGACAAGAATTCTTCTGCCAGAACAAGAATTCTTCTGCCGGATCCTTCATCTACAGCCACCGGATACCTGCGTCACAACAGTCGACCACTTCTTTGTTACCGGAGGCAGGAGAAGCCTGAGGCGGTTGAACCGCTGATCTGGTCCGGAGAGGATCATCTGTGAGCAGAAGTTCTTGGTGGAGTGCGTCTGGGATCCGAACGGGACCGCCAGAGACAAAAACTTTTCAGCCTGTTAGACGGTGACTGGCAGGCATCATTTCTGAAAATTAAGATTTGTTTTTGTATGTTCACCCTTTCCAGAACCTTGTGGATTTGCACAACAGAGCAAGATGTGGTCTCGTCGGATTCGACAGCCACCATGTCAAGAAGAAGAAATCGAAGATCTTCTACAAGAAGTGGCACGACTCAAACTACGACTGTCAAGTATTGAACGAAGATCCTTACGAACCGACGACAACGACGAGGGCATTTCAGATGATCATATCTCTTCCACCCCACCCTCGATCGAGATCAGCCTCGAAGAAATTGAAGATCAGTTGTCGAAATCGTCGTCTTTACCTGTTAAAACAACAAATATGCTCACCGTCACTGATAGCGAAATTGGTATGACCAAACCGGACCACGACAATCACCTTGGCACCTTCATACATTCCGACACAAAATCCTTGGTGACGATCGTTGTGGATGACGATATTTACATAGTTGATCAGTTTGACGTCAAGTCCAATTCAACTCTTGAAGAGTGTCATTTGCATGAATTACTACGACTTCACCTTATGTTGAAGTCTCTTCTAAATGGGAAGAATGACACTGGGGGGACCTATCCTGATCGGTTTAGCCAACCAAATCCACCTCTTTATGGTGGCCAACCAGACATTTTTCCTATGAGCATGAAGTTCCTCCTACCCCCGGTAGTATGACGCCGGAGCTGAGCTGGTTTATTCGATTAAACTTCAGTCTAGTTTTATTTCTTTTGGTAGCATATAAGGCTACATAGAATTAGCTCTCTTTTGTTTTGAGTGTAGCCTAATTATGGGTTACATTTGTCTATAAATAGGAGCCTTTACTTGTAATAGAGATTAGATTTTGAGATGAATAAGAATTGAGTAGTTTTACTCTTGTTTTGGGTTTCTGTATCCTGAAGGATTTCAGGTGGTGATCCCTCTCCTCCGAGAAGTTCTTGGAGTTATCCGGCCACGGCCACCGGATCATCGACGTGGATTCGTCGAGCCCCCCCCCCCCCCCCCGATCCGGTGTCAACAAATTTTAATTTTCAGAAGGTTAGGACAACAAACTAAATAGAATAACATGACATTTGTCATCAGAAATAATCTACATAATCAAAATATTTGTAATCTACTGGTTCCACAGACATTCAACAAAAATATTCATGTGAAAGAAGCTAAAGTGGCAAAATCCATGTAGATTACTTTTCAAACTGCTGTATTTCCTTCTTGTTTTTACCTTTTTTGCTGCCTAGCTATATCCATGTGAATGAGACAGCCATTATCCAACTACTTTCATAGTTTTATAAAAGCAGCCATTTCTTTTGACTTCTGTGGTGCAAGCATGCTCATATCTCTTTTAATGCACTCCATGTTCAGACTGAAAGAACCATCTCAATGAAGAAGAATAAGAAAGAGATCCTTATAATTGATAAATCTATCTCTCATTCCTTTTGCCAGTCAATTTCTTGATCACAACAAGGAAGCTTTTAAACAACAAATTAATGAAGTTTAAAGGATTAATCACATATTAGAAAGTTTTGTTCAGAAAACTTCTTTGAATCGTTCATGTTAAATAAATTTGTCACAAATTTGTATATATTTAAGTATCATGAAAATGTAATGTAACATTAAATCTGGATCCATTTCATGAACTTTAGGTTCAAATTGCAGTGTAAATTAAAATTATTTTACTTTTATCAATGGATGTTTAATTTGAACAGTAGGTTACAAGCAAGAAATCGAAGAAATCCTATTGAATTCTAAGAATTATGAAGAATATAAAACATCTTGCAAAAGCTCACCAAATTAAGTTGCCAGACTCCGTAGTTCTCTGTGACCAAGCGAAGAGAGGGATCCAGAAAGTTTTTTTTTTTTTTTGGAGAGAGAGAGAAAGAGAGAGATCTGAATAAATATTGTAGGAGACCAGAGAAAGAAAGAGAGAACAATGTTGTTTGGACGATGCAGTGGACTGATTGACGGATATAAATTTGGAAGAGTGGAGACATATACATTTATATATACATGTAAAGAAAAGTTAGAGCTGTAGCCATTGATTGCGCGTGGGTGGGGGTGGCAAGAAGGAAGAAAGAGAGGTTGAGAGAGAGAGAGAGAGATTTGGACGGCGTGACAGCAAAATATCCTTACGCCACCACTTCAAACACACACACTTTCTCTCTCCTTCCTCTTTTTATCTCAATACACTGAGTTGCAATATATTTCCTTGATTACTTTGCTTGTTTAATCCATGATATATAGCTATTTTAGCCGACCTTGCAGATGTGTAGGCTCTTGCGTTCTGCCACCTGATGCAAATAGCTCATATTTACTTGGGTTATTTGTATAATTTTTTTTTTTGTAATTTGGCAAATTTTATTAAAAAATATTTGTATTTTTTAAAATTTAAAAATAAAAAATAGTTAAGTCTATTTTTTCCCTTAAAATTAAGGTAAATAACCATACTTTTGTGGCAACTTTTTGAAATCCCAGCATTAGTTTGATTTGCTAAACAAAGGATCTAATATATTTGAAATGTTTTGAATTATTTGGATGAGTGTAAAAAAAATGCAAGTGATTTATTTTTTTTTAAGCTTGAAGTAAAATGACTACAATATGAAGTAAAATAATAGTACTGGCCGGTAATGATGACGACGACAATGTGGTGGCCGGCTTCAACAATCGATAGTGGTGGACACTAATGGCCGGTTGGTGGCGGTGGAGGGTAGCGAAGCAATAAGTGAGAGGCAAGTGTTTCAAATAATAAAAAAAAATTATTTCTCACAGATTTGAGCTGTAAAAAACTTTTCTTAGAAAAGAAAAATGTGACTAAAGATCAAATTTAGTAATCTAACTGGTCAAGTTATCACAAGCGGTTCGGTCACATTTTTTTGGGCCACTGTTGGTGTAGAAAGCAAGTCATCTAACTGGAATTCTCTCTATATGTTAAGTGCAAGGCATTCAGATTATGTGGCAGTATGGTTTGTATCTTAGAGGCCAAGCCAACCATGTCTGCAGAACAAAGCCTAATAAGTGTAAAAAAGAACTAATAGAAAGCCAACCAGCTTTGTACATTCTAGCAAAAGTTCATTAAATTATATGAGGAAAAGGGGGATGGCACTGAAACTTCAACAATACCTTTGTTTTTTCTCTGTAAGCAAGTAGAATTTGAGTATGCTTAAGTATTGTTCACGCAACTCATTTTGATATGTTGATTTTAGGTTTTGATTATTAACTAAGAGGTCCTGATTTTAAAGTTTGCATATATGATTTGTGTGAGAGCTTGCCATAATGTCTCAAATGTTCCTTAATAAAATTAAGTATCGTTCAGCTCGACTTGTTAAGTGAATGAGTTATTATTATTATTTTTTCTATTTCATCCTTAAAGTTATACATGTCTCAATTATATTTTGTTTGCCCTCAATAAAGAGTTTGGCTTTGCCCCTGATTATATATGTTGTGGGCTAGAATATACGCAGTGATAGAGTTAGAAAATTTTCGTCTCAGCATTGTACGGATATCCAACACACAAGCAGAAGAAAAATGTAACACCTGAATTTTTACGTGGAAACCCTGGAAAAGGGAAAAAACTACGGGGTCACGCCTAGTTGAAAGGATTCCACTAGTATTTGCTTAGATTACAAGTGGCTGACTCATCCATGCAATTAAGTATAATCAGATTATAATAATCAACTCATGGGTTGAAATTCAGTTATAAATGGAGATCGTAATTCCGGCGACGTTTGGTGGTCGAGCGGAAATCTGGCTTCAATTGACGGTCGGGCAGAAATCCAGCGTCAGTCGGCTGTCAGGCAGAATTCCGGCGTCAGTCGGCAATCGGATAGAACTATGGCGGCAATCGGGCAAAACTCCGGCGTCGGTCGACTGTTGGGTAGAACTGTGACGTCGGTTGGCTGCCGGGTGGAAGTCCGATGGTGGTCGAGGAATGGTGGTAAGAAATCTCTGTTCCTTCTCTTCGTTTCCTTCTCTTCTCTTCTTACTTGGGTCCCCTCTTATGAGAAATGTGGGGTCTATTTTCTGAGAGTGACATGACCATTAAATAGAAGAGAGATCAAGAATAAATTGGGAGTGATTTGAATGAATGGATGATGTTGAATCCCTTGATCATTGACCGTTTATTAGGTTAGTATTTTAGAGACGTTCAGTACGATTGTAAGTTGGCTGAAATCGGAGTTAAAGATTGGTACTATCTTATAATTTAATTTTTAAAGTTTCCAACTTTATTTTTTTCTCAAGTTTCGCGCTTATTCATATTCGTTCCGTTAAAGATTGGTACTATCTTATAAAGATATAGGAATTTAAGGTAACTACAGAGAACAAATAACTTGATTTTCTTAAAGCCCCTCTCTTATGTGCCAGTCGTTGATGGGCTCTTATTTGTGTATAGTTAAACGTGGATTTAAACACATAATTATGTAATTAATTAATTAATGAATGACTAATGATTTTCTATTAGTATATGAACTACTTAATTAATTCGTTGGTTCATGGGGATCTCCTTGCCTTGAAAGCTGTTAAAACTAGGGCTGACAAAATCGGATCGCAGGGTTTGGGTTGAATTCAAAATTGAGCCAACACAAGTTGACCATACCTGAATCCGACCAATTTTTACAAGCGGGTCAGATATTTCAACCTGGACCCGACCTGTGTGGGTTACCGGGTTGACCCGACTCTACTTGATGCAGTCACGCAGGTAGACGCGACGCGAGCAAAACGATCAACGTTGGTAGAGCGGTCATCACAGTTATTCCAGGTCATTTCGGAGTTTCTGGGTAAAACCAAACCCGACCCGATTTTTGAAACGGGTCGGTTTGTTAAAACCGAACCCGATTCGTTTCACAAACAGGTTGATCATAACCCGAAATTTTTTGGTCGGGTTTCAGTCGAATTTTTCGGTCGTGTCAAATATTGACACCCCCTATTTAAAATATAAAAAAATATACATATTCTCATGCTTTATGCGATTGTAATGTTTTATATTAGTTATGCGTTGTACTAAAGTTAAAAAATTAGGACGAGTAACAACTCGTTTGTGCGGGACCCAAAGGAAAATTTTACTCATAAAATGTGGATACTGTAATAATTGTATAATATAATTAAGGTTTTTGAATACAGTCTTATAATATTATATTATTAGAAAAACAAATATAAGATATTTTTTGGCACTCCAATCAGGAAATCTATCAATGAGGTACAAATCTTGATATAAGTTATTTTTAAAATTAATTTTAGGATCATATGGAGTCTAATTTCAATGAATTTATTGTTGAAATTGAACATCTTGATGAGATGCACCCAATGATATCAAAGGTGATTTGCTTTGTAACACTTATTGTTTTTGAATCTAACTAATTAACTTAACTTTATATAAATTCTTGTTTAATCTTAATTTAGTTATGAAATATGAATTATGTTGTGAATGAATTACCTTAAATATAATTAGAATTAAAATAGAGTTGTGGGCTCCAAATATTAACGCCTCGGCCTCTCCGCATCCTCTTTCTCTTTTTTCGAGTCGTCGAGGAGAGTTTTAACAAATAAGTTCCGAGGAAAATTTTTAGAAGACAAATTGGGTTTTGAATAAGAAATTACCTAGAGATTTCACTCTAATTTTGCGAGGACTTTATGATCTGCGAGTTCAAGTTTCCTATAGGCGCAAGCCGCTATTATTAATTACTCCTCCCGATAATGAGAGAAAACTTTCGATTAAAGCTAGTCATCGGGCAAATATGTACTATCCAGCATATAGTAGCAACATGTTTAGTTTAGGTATATGAAACATTAATATTCAAAATTAAAAAATTCAACACCTTGTACTTAAAGCTTATTGGGGGGGGAGGGAGACTGATGATAGATCCTATCAAGATCCCATGGTTGTGTCGTCATGGTTTATCACGGTCCCTAGTCTACTTAGTCAAAGGAGGTAGTCGACCCAACCTGACAAAAGGATCCTTGTTGGTAGTCAGGGGTTGCTTCGTCAAATGGTACCTTGTAGATCTTGGATGAATGTTTGTCTACATGGACATATTTGAAGTCACCTTAATTAGCTAACATAGGCTTTATTCCATATAGGTCATATCATATTGATCAATTACTCAAATATTTAGGGAAACATACGTGCTTTGACCATGACGATAATTTAATGGTGTCATTTAGCGATAGAACTAACCATTTAGAGGGTCCCAATTATAACTCTTTACCGGTGGTGCCATTTGGCAGTGAAATCATCGATTAGAGGACATGTACCACGTCTTTACAGGTAAGAGATAATTTGAAAATGAATTATAGTGATATTCTTAACAAAATATTTGCTCTTTGTGAGCAAAAATGTTTTTCAAACTTGTCCACCTTTGTAAAATGTTACAAAGGGTGAATGGGTGTTTTGCTTTAAGTTTTTGCTATTTTTATTTCAATTTTAAATATTTTAGATTTTGGTGATCTTGGAGTTTTGAATTTCCATGAGAATTTGAGAGAAATTTTGAATGTTTGAGGTCCCCACTAGTGAGATTTTCTATCAACACAGCTATCATCATGGTACTTATGGGCAATTAATTTTGTTGGTTGAACCTGTCGACTCTGTCTATTTGCCGAAAGAGAATCAAGTTTATTGTCAGCTTTATGCCTTTATTAATGAGTTTTACTTGTACTAGATCTTTAATGCTTAATATGAATGTAAAAAATAAATATTCTAGTCAATATCACAATCGTATATTTGTTCGATAGTTTGAGCCATGTCGACTCCTATCCGTTTATGTAGAAGGATCGGATTCAAACTTAGATTCATTTCTTGACTTGCACAACATTCTCAGACGTCACGTGTGCGTATACAACATGTTCATCGGGGCCAATGGGGGTAATCATATTTTAATACATGAGGGACATATTTTAAATGTTTAGATATAATTATTTGTGCTAAGTTATTATCTCTAAAATTTGCTCAAAATTTTACTTGAAGCTTGAGAGACGTCTTCTATCCCCTTGTACGAGTGTCACATACTCAATGGCATGGCATTTAATCTCATTCATTAAGCATTGACGATCTAGTTTAGCTCACTTCATCTTCTGCATATCATTATCATTTTTTTCAATATTCAACTTGCAGGAGTGTATTTTTGTATGAGAATACATTGTATGATGCATTAGGAGTCTTCCACCTAACACTTGTAGGTGATCTCATTTATTTAATGTGCCAACCTAGCCTCACAAATTTACTGCCTCGCTTTATCAGCGACCCACAATTTTTAATATGAATTCCCCACTTCTGTTTGCAAGTGAATTGTAGCATTACGTTATAGGTCACCTGTTGCTTCTTGCGAGTGAGCTGTTGTGCATTGCAATCTTTATTTAACGCTGCTTGTGGTTCAGCGATGTGTATTCACGAGTCACCTGTTGTCGTGTATTGGTGAATTGTGCTCAGCACAACCCTTCCAATATTGCTTTTAAACAGATCGTAGCATTGGGCTACGGGTCGCCTGTGACTTCTTACATGCAAGCTGATGTGCACTGATGAATCTCCTATTGCTTATATAAGATTGTATTTATCACATGCTCGTAATTTTTGCTTGCAGACAGTGTGTCACACTCGCTACAATCTCCTCAGTCAAGCCTGTAAAGAGTCCACCATACTTGTAATACATTTACTGTCATTGTTTGTAGGCAAGACCGCTGTGTGTATTACAAACTTTCCACTGTCATCTTGGGAAAGTTACACTGAATGCAAATCTTTTAGTATTACTCGCAGGTGTTTGCATTTACTATAGTTCTTCTATATTTTGCTTTTATATAGCACATTGTGTGCATAATGGGTCCCTTATAATGGCTCTTAGGAGTTAGTATGCATTGCATATATGTTTTTTTGGCTTCTAGATGATATATTGCACGTGCATTTGTGTTCACAGAGGATCCGTCATTCTTGTAATACATCTATTGTTGCTGCTTGTAGGGAGGTTGGTGTATTCATTTATATGTTAATGTGGGATATCAGATGCGCCAAATTCACCGTTGATTTCCATTTTCACTGTGTATTAACCTTCAACATCCATAAGGATTGCAACATATATATATATATATATAACCTGGCTAGTTATCGATTGTAGGAAGATTGTTATATTCACAGCTTATTCACTGTCGTCGCTCACCAGCAGATTAGTGCATTTGCTTGTTAGTTAATTGTTGCCGATTACAAGCAGATTATTTTCACCATAACTTTCTTCCTTTTGTTTCTAGTCATGCTACATTCTTCATACATGATTATAGGTAAATCATTGTACCAACTGCATGTTTCTTGTTGTCGTTCATAAACAATTCATTATGTGCATTATGTCTTTTTTGTTGTTTGATGTGTTTGCGTGCAAATTGGTCTTGTAGCTAGGGCTCCACTATGAGTCTCCTTCTTGTTCATTGATTTATATTTGGATGATAATGACATTTGGTATCATTATTTTGGGTTTTATAGTTAACCCTGAATTATTTTGCAATGTGGTTAAGAAAAAATATAGTTTCAGACATTCAATGCTTGCGTTAGATTCTAGGGCGTCATAAAAGTACAAACAATTTCTCTATAGAGAAAGAGAGAGAAGAGACTAGGCTATTGACCATTTAGATGAATAAAAAATATTTATTCGTATTCTTCTTTAACAATCCATCACAAATTATGAATCGTAAAAATTTAAACTAAATTGCTTTAGTAATACAAAAGTAGCGAATTTTCTTTTAGTTACTTTAAATTCTACTCATTCAAAATTTTGATTGATGCATAGTTAAAAAAAATATTTTCTAACAAAAAAATTCATGAAAAAAATTACACTTCATGGCAAATTTCTAGTGAATTTAGGTTTGTTGAAAAAATCCTAATCAGAAATATTTTTTTGGATCTCCCAAAAGGCTCTCCCAACCCACACATTCCGGGACTCCCTCACAATGTCCTGCGTCGCGAACTGCGAAGATTGGTACGGGAAGAGTTCCCCCGAGGAGATGTGAGGCATGCTCTCCGACAGAGAAACTTCCAGGAATCATCACCTCTAACTGAAGCCATTCTTCAGCACCCCATTCCGGTCGGATTCAAAGTGCCAAACGTTGAGTCCTACGACGGGACGACCGACCCGTATGAGCATATCGACTACAACAGAACCATTATACATATTCAACAAGCATCAGACGCACTCCTTTGCCAGGTTTTTCCTGCCACCCTTAAGGGATAGGCTCGAACGTGGTTCTATTCTCTTCCATCGAGAACGATCCCTTCCTTCATAAAATTAGCCAAACTCTTCGTTGAACAGTTTGTGGCTAACCGAAGAATTGCTAAGGATTCTTCGCACCTCTCCGGGATCCGCCAAAATGAGAGAGAATCGTTGAAGGAGTATTTTCAGTGGTTTTTTATCGAGGCTCGACAGATTCCAGGAGTAGACCCTGAATTACTTCAGAGGAGTCTTCCTTGGAGGCCTTCGTCCTAGCCCCTTCTATTCGGCCCTTATGCGAGACACCGTCCATTCATACGCCGACTTGATCCATCGCGTGGAGGCGCAAATCTCTGCATATGAAGTTATAAATGCTCACAGGAAGCAGTTTGAGCAAATCAATGGGAAGCGCAAAGGTGTACCTGAGATGGACAATTCTTTCTCACAGCAGAAAAAGCAAGGGAAGAATAATCTACCTCACAGGTCTCCATCACCGGGACGGGAACCTCGACAGGAGAAGGAATATACACCACTTAACACATCTCGAGCAAATGTGTTGATGGCTGTTCGAGATCAAGATACATTGAAATGGCCAAATCCTTTGAAGTCGAACACAGGAAATGCAGACCAGTACTGTCATTTTCATCGAAGTCGTGGTCACACCACCGAAGCTTGTAAGCAACTCAAGGATAAGATTGAAAGACTTATCCGCCAGGGCTACCTTCGACAATTTATTCGGGATCCACCTACCCGAGAGGAAGCTCGTCGCGCTGGGGGGCAAAGTCAACAACAATGACAACCATTGAATACTATTCGAATGGTTGGAGAGATTGAATGATCATGCACTTAGCGGATTTGTATTAATAATTCTACTTGTCTTGTTATATATTTTATGTTGAGTAGGGTGTCACTTTGATACCTCTAATATCTTCATCCAAGTTAAATATTGTATTATTGTCGTACATAGACCTTATGTGTTGAGTACTTTGTTATTTGTATATCCCTAAGACATACTAGGAAACTATTGTACTGTCTCACATAATGTAGTAATATAATGTTCATGTTATTGTGATATTATTTTTCTCTTGTGAAAGATAAAAAACTTCTTAAACTCTTAATTTCTCCATGATTCAAGAAATACACGATCTACATGGTATCTCAATCATCAGATGATCAATCCCAGTGGAATTCTCCTGACCTCATCCACACAGGTTAACGTCGTCGAGCAGGGCTCCGACATACAACCTCGGATAGGTCTTACATCCTTTGTGGATTCTCTCGACCTCTTCCACACAGGTTAATGTCATCGAACAAATGTTCTGACATACAACCTCGGATAGGTCTTACATCCTTGGTGGATTCTCCTGACCTCATCCACACAGGTTAACGTCGTCGAGCAGGGCTTCGACATACAACCTCGAATAGGTCTTACATCCTTGGTGGATTCTCTCGACCTCTACCACACAGGTTAATGTAGTCGAACAAATGTTCTGACATACAACCTCGGATAGGTCTTACATCCTTGGTGGATTCTCCTGACCTCATCCACACAGGTTTACGTCGTCGAGCAGGGCTCTGACATACAACCTCAGATAGGTCTTACATCCTTGGTGGATTCTCCTGACCTCATCCACACATGTTAACATCGTCGAGCAGGGCTCCGACATACAACCTCGGATAGGTACTTCTACCCGACGATGAACTTCTACCCGACGTCGGACTTCTCCCCTTCGTCAAACTTCTGCCCGTCGATGAACTTTCATCGGTCTTCTACCCGATGCCGTACTTCTACCCGACATCAGACTTCTCCTTGTCGTCGCACTTCTGCTCGTCAGCAGACTTCTACTCATCGTCGGATTTCTGCTCATCGACGAACGTTCATCGGTCTTCTACTCGACGTTGAACTTCTACCCGACGCCGGACTTCTCCCTGTCGTCGGACTTCTGCTCGTCAGCGAACTCCTATTCATCGTCGGACTTCTGCTCGTCAACGAACTTTTGTCGGTCTTCCACCGGACGTTAGAATTCTCCCTGTCGTCGGACTTCTACTCGTCAGCGGACTCCTACTCGTCGTCGGACTTCTGCTCGTCGACGAAGTTTCGTCGGTCATCTACCCGACATTGAACTTTTACCCGATGCCGGACTTCTCCCTGTCGTCGGACTTCTGCTCGTCAGCGGGCTCCTACTCGTCGTCGAACTTCTACTCTTTGACAAACTTTCATCGGTCTTCCACCGGACGTAAGAATTCTACCTGTCGTCGGACTTCTGTCCGTCAATGGACTTTCGTCGGTCTTTTGCCCGATGCCGTATTTCTACCCGACGCTGGATTTTTGCAGTTCATCGAGAAAAATCCCGTAACTCCTACACGAGAGGAGGGGTGCTAAGTCGAGCAGGGAAAATTTCCCACTCGCAAATAGAGGAAGCATCAACCGTCAGAAAGCTATGGGGGAAGGAAGAAAAATCCCGTAACTCCTGCACGAGAGGAGGGGCGCTAAGTCAAGCAGGGGAAACTTCACACTCGCAAATAGCGGAAGCCTCAACCGTCAGAAAGCCGTGGAGGAAGGAGAAAAATCCCGAAACTCCTACACGAGAGGAGGTGCGCTAAGTCGAGCAGGGAAAATTTCCCACTCGCAAATAACAGAAGTCTCAACCGTTAGAAAGCCGTGGGGGAAGGAATAAAAATTCCATAACTCCTGCACAAGAAGAGGGTCGCTAATTCGAGCGGGGGAAATTTCCCACACGCAAATAGCGAAAGCCTCAACTGCTAGAGAGCAAGAGGGAGAAAAGAATAGAAGAGACAATTTTTCTAAAGGCCGAGGGGGCGTATTTATACTTTTTTTGGAGAGAAGGGGGGAAGTTTCTAGAGTTCTCCAGAAATTTCAAATTTTTGGAATTTTTCTGAATTTTTTTGGATTTTTTAAATCCAAGTGGGCCCCACAAAAAAATTCAAAAATTGAAACTGTGCGCTCAGCGAGCAGCCGCGCCTGTTCGCGCGCGGCACGCTCTCGCCGGCGCCGCCGGCGGCTGGCCGGTTCGGCCGCCTACGCTTGTCCGGGTCCAATTTTCGGCCCGGACGGTCCGATTGGAACGTTTTTTTGGGTCCCGGACACGTTTTTCGACGTTCCGGACTCGATTTCGACAGTTTCGAAGCTCAACGGGGCCTCTACAATCAAGTTTGTGCAAATGTTCAACTTTTGGAACACAATTTTTTGTGATTCGGCCTATGTAAAATTTCGAAACAAGCATTTTCAGACTTCTGGAGCTTCGACGTCCGAAAATAGGGGGGCAACTGATACGTCATGCAAAAATTATCTTGATCGGGCACGAATCTCGAGGCAAAAATCAAGTTGGAAACTTCAAAAATTAATTTTGGGAGCACCCAAACTCCGATTTCAGCAAGCTTTTAGTCAACTGAGCGTCTCGGAAATACGAACCCAACGACACCAAAATCGACCCAATCCGAGCCCAAATGAGTCTGAATCAAGGGCTCAAAGTGCTGTTGGAAGGTTCAAACCGCAATTTGAGTTAACAAACGGTCTTCGATTTTGACGAGCTTATATTCGAATCGAACGACTTGACGAGACGAATCCAACGAGCCCAAGATCGCCAAATTCCGACATCATTAAGGCCTTCAAATGCCCAATGAACGTGCATGATCAAAGGATTCGATATCGGCCGTCCATTCAAAACACTCCCAATTCGCCCCTGATCTCACGCCTATTTACGAGCTATGCCACTCCAGAAAAACTTTAAATAGAGCCCTCATTCTACACCAAAGGGACTCAAGTGAAGAGAGAGAAGAAGAAGAGAAGAATGAGGAGAAGGAAGAAGCTCCTCCTCGACCACCGCTGGAACTCTTCCTGCCGCCTGAAGACGCTGGAACTCTGCCGGATTTTCGGGAAAAATCGGGAATTTGCAGAACTTTGTAACTTTGATGGAAGTTGATTGTAAATTGATTGTCTTGATTTATCAAACGGATCAACCTTTGTACTTCAAACAAATACTAGTGGAACTTTGCAACTCGGCGAGGCCCCATGGTTTTTTTCCTCTTTTTGGTTTTCCACGTAAAAACCTTGGTGTTCACTTCACTTTTCTGCTTGTGTGTTGAATACTCGTATAACGCTAGGACGCAAATTTACAAACTCTACCGCCGCGTATATTCTAGCACGCAACAAGTATAATTAATATTAATAAACCAATTATCAAATGAAATTTCTACGATCATTGCTGCATACAACTTCACAAATTAAATTGTCAACATCATCATTCTTTTTAAAAATATAGTTGACTTAGCATATCTATCATTTAATTAACAAGCAAAAACATCTATGTAAAATTTCTTAAACATGCTTGCATATTTATAATACATGAATGAAATATATGAAAAAATTCAAGAATATTCAATAGAAAACATAAAGTAAATCCATGGATCAAACTATCCAATCAATTACAAAGGAAAAATGGAACTTGCAAAGAGAAAATATGAAAACTCCTAGGAGTGGATGATAATTGGATAAAACATGACTTGCTTAAGCTTACAATCCATGGAAGATATGCATCAAGGGAGCCTAGGGCAACAAATCGATGTTTTCTCGAAAGCTGGCTCTTTCTTTCGTTGGTGGTTAGGGTAAAATGAAAATTTAGGGACGGGAATGGTCGGTTGCATGATAATGCAAGCTCTTACTAGATAAGTAGGTGGAAAATATGGAGAAACTCTAATACTTGAAATCACCAAAAAATTCACTATAAATTCTACTAGAAAACTTCCTTGATTATTCAATTGCAAATTATTCATGAATTTATGATTGTTAGGGACTGTTTGAGATGACTACAGTATTTTATAAATTTGGTTATGAAGTTGTTGTAGAAAAAGTAATATATATAGTTACTCTGGCTGCAAAAAGTAGCTTTACATCATAGAAATTTTTGAAAAACAATGAAAAAATAATAAGAACATAATAACCAAATGAAATTGTGATTGTCATTTAAAAAATAACATAGTGACAAAGCTGCCTCAAACGGGCCCTTGAAGTATCTAAACAAATATCGATTTTATAAAAAAAATAATCTTTCAGCTACTATAAATTTTAAGAAAAAAAGTCTTCAAATCTTCTTTTTTCTTCATATTTGGTAGGGTTAAATGCTGATTGATATTCTGATAGGCAAGAAGCCAGAGTTTCTCAATTGCAAACAGTGACCCTTCTCCAACATGCGAGTGAGTTTGCTCTGAAATCAACGTCGTCAGCTTGGTTGGCGAAGTATGCATGTCATTGCAGCTTGAGATAAGATAAGCACGTGGACAACTAGCTTAGACAAATGATATTTTCTCTCTCTCTCTCTCTCTCTCTCTCTCTCTCT
Source organism: Dendrobium nobile (assembly GCA_022539455.1). Classification (NCBI taxonomy): domain Eukaryota; kingdom Viridiplantae; phylum Streptophyta; class Magnoliopsida; order Asparagales; family Orchidaceae; genus Dendrobium; species Dendrobium nobile. Next base: position 16,891,715 of record CM039727.1, read on the forward strand.
CTCTCTCTATATATATATATATATATATATATATATATATATATATATATATATATATATATATATATATAATATATATATATATATATATATATAACATTATACTTAAATTATAAGTTCTTAAAAATTTTATACGTTGACCTACTACTTATATAAAAACCTCTACATAAGATGCTATAAAAATACCTCCAACTACTCATATTTAACCAATTTAGTCCGAGAGTATCTCATTGCTCTAATTTAATCTTTCAATTGTATAAAATTAATCCAAAATGATTCCTTTGAGATTAACATGGGATCAAATTTGTATTGAAGGATTAAATTGGGATCAATTCTGTATCACAATTATAAACTGAGTGATCATTTTAGATCAATTTTGTATGGTTGATGATAGAACCCTGCTGGATCGGACAAGACCTGGAAGAAACGTGAGCAAGGAAATGAAGAAGAACTACAGGACAGTGTAGTTCCTGTGTTTGTATTTCTTTGATAATAAGCAAAAACTGTCTACAATTTTCTTAGTATCAGCTATAAGTATCCTTTCTCTATTTCCCAATACTATAATTAGTTAAGCAACTAAAAAGGAGGGCGGTAGTGCGGTAAGCAGTAATAGAAAAATAGATAATGGCAAAAACACGAGAGAACGTTAAGCAGGTAAGATGTCCTGCGGAGGCGGTAGTAACGTGAGCTGCATCAGTCCTCTCCGGGTTCGGAAGAGCTCGACTCCGACGAGCTGGCTGATATAATGCCGTCGTCTGGTGGTGTATATGCCCAAATGTCGGACACATTAAAAGTCGGGGACGTATTGTAACCAGCAGGCAACGCTACAGTGTAAGCGTTATCGTTGATTTTGGCAATGATCGGAACGGGACCTATCTTGCGACGGGAGAGCTTAGAGTAAGTCCCTGCGGGGAATCGTTCTCTCCTTAGACGAACCATCACCAAATCCCCGACCTTGAACAGTCGTCGCCGGCGGTGAACATCGGCTGCAATCTTATAACGCTGATTGGAAGTAATTATTTGCTGACGGACATCAGCAAGCATCTCCTTGTAACTATCGGTAAAAGTGGCAGCAGCAGACGACTTGCACTTCGGTAGGATGGAGATGTCGAGAGCAATGTTAGGTGGTTTAGTATAAACAATACTAAAAGGAGTTTTACCTGTGGACCGGTTTGTCATGGAGTTGTAAGCAAATTCAGCCTTACTCAAGACATCCTCCCATTGGCGCGGATGCTCCTGGACTAAACAACGTAGCATGCTCCCCAAGGTGCGGTTTACCACCTCCGTTTGGCCATCTGATTGCGGATGATATGCTGAGCTGAGTCGTAGTTCGGTCCCCAACCTCTTCCAAAGCTCACGCCAAAAGTGGCTTATAAATTTGACATCACGATCTGAGGTGAGGCTCCTCGGAAGTCCGTGCAGCCGAACCACTTCATCAAAAAAAAGGTGAGCAATGCTTAAGGCATTAGAAGTTTGCTTACAGGAGACAAAATGAGCCATTTTGGAAAATCTGTCGACAACCACCATGATGGAGTCATTCCCTCGCTTGGTCCGCGGCAGCCCCAAAACGAAATCTAAGCTGAGGTCCTCCCAAATTGAATCTGGGACAGGTAACGACATGTAGAGACCAGTATTTTGAGCTCCCCCTTTGTAGTTTTGACATACCGTGCAACTTTCAACGAAACGAAATACATCTCGTCGCAGCCGTGGCCAAAAAAATCTGGTCTAAAGTTGGCGAAGGGTGTTGTCCCGGCCTACGTGTGCGGCAAGTGCTCCCGCATGCGTTTCCCTCACCAACTGTTGGCGCCAAGATGAAACAGGAATGCAAAGCATATTGCGTTTAAAAAGATAGCCATGGCGAATGGAGTATTCGTCCACCTGCTGTTGGGCTTGGCATTGTGCCCAGATTTCACCAAAATCTGGATCATCCACATATAAGTCTTTTAAGCATTCCAACCCTGTAATTTGAGTTTGCAGTTGTACCAATAAAAGACGCTTCCTGCTGAGGGCATCAGCCACTCGGTTGGCAACACCAGGCTTGTGTTTAATGGTGAAAGTGAACCTTTGTATGAACATCAGCCACCTGGCATGCATACGGTTAACTGTCTTTTGACTGTTTATGTATGAGAGGGCCTTATTATCACTGCAGAGTATAAACTCTTGGTGAAGGAGATATTGTTCCCACTGTTTCAATGCCCGAATAATAGCATAAAGTTCTTGTTCATAGGCCGACCATTTTTTACGCGCCAGACATAATTTCTCACTAAAAAAAGCTATAGGTTTATCTGATTGCGAGAGAACAGCCCCAACTCCTGTGGACGATGCGTCTGTGTCGACGGTGAACAACTTTTCGAAACTAGGCAAGGCTAGGACAGGCGCTGAGCAAAGAGCCTTTTTGATCTCATCAAAACTGTTTTGTTGTTCTTCTGTCCATGCAAAAACCTTGGATTTGAGACAATCCGTCACGGGTGCCATGATAATGCTAAAGTTTTTGATGAACTTACGATAGAAGTTCGCCAGGCCGTGGAAACTACGCACCTCTATAAATGATTGTGGAATAGGCCAATCCGTAATGGCTGCTATCTTCCGCGGGTCCATTCTAATTCCTTCTTCAGAGACTATGAAGCCAAGGAAAGATACAGTGGAGACTCCCAGTTCACACTTTGAGAGATTAAGAAATAATTTTTGCTTCCTTAGAACATCAAACAGAGTTGTCAGGTGAGTCAAATGAAGTTGCCAGGAGGTGCTAAAGACTAATATGTCATCAAAATAAACTATACAGAACTTCCCGAGAAACGGTTTCAGCACTTCGTTCATCATCCTCATGAAGGTAGAGGGAGCGTTGCAAAGCCCGAACGGCATAACCTTCCATTCATATAGACCCTGGGGCGTTTTAAACGCCGTCTTCCACTCGTCCCCGGGACGTATGCGGATCTGATGGTAGCCGCTGCGTAAGTCTAACTTTGAGAAAATGGACGATCCGGACAGGTGGTCCAGCAATTCTTCGATGCGAGGCACCGGAAATCTGTACTTTACGGTGATTTTATTAATGGCCCGACTGTCCACGCACATCCTCCAACTTCCGTCCTTCTTCGGAACTAACAATGCTGGCACTGCGCAGGGACTCATGCTCACCTGTATGAATTGTTTTTCGAGTAACTTGTCAATCAATTCCTGAAGAATTTGCTGCTCCTTCGGGTTAAGCCTATAATGCGGCATGTTGGGGAGGCTCGCACCCGGAATAAGGTCTATATGATGCTGAATATCGCGGAGAGGAGGAAGTTCTGCCGGTAAATCTTCAGGTATTAGCTCTTTAAATTGTTGCAGCATGTGTTGGAGGTCACTATGCATAGTCTCTGGACTTGAGCGGAGGTTTGGTTCTGTCAACAATAGAGCAAACAAGGGGGCGGGTTCACGCCAGCAATGAAGCAATGTGGACCCCGAGACTAAGTGCATTGCGGGCTGTTTTGTTGCACCTGTTTGTAAGGATTTATTGTCCTGGGAGTTAGGCAGTAGCCTAAGACGATGACCCTTCCATTCGAAAGAGTAGACGTTAGCCCGGCAATCATAGACAGCTCCGGTATCGAACTGCCACGGTCTTCCCAATATAAGGTGACAGACGTTCATCTCCAAGACGTCGCACACCACCTCGTAAACATATTGCTTCCTGATGGAAAAAGTGACTCTGCATGACTCGGTGACCCCAATCTCCATGCCTTTCTTGACCCATGTAATTTTGTACGGACTAGGATTTTTGAAAGTCTTCAACTGTAAACTTTGAATCACCGAGCGGGAGATCACATTTTCGGTACATCCGCTGTCTATCAACAGGTCGCACACTTTGCCGCTTATGGTACACCTTGTCCGAAAGAGTGCATGGCGCTGGGAAGGAACACTTTGCCTGGGAGCCAATAATAATTTCTCGAGAATGCACACCAACGGCTCCCCGTCGTCAGCTACTAGATCATCTATTTCAGCTTCTCCGTCAATGTCTTCATCCACTGGTTCACTTTCTTCTTCTCCGCCCGCATAGTGTGCTTGTTGTCTTTGGGGACATTCATTTGATTTGTGACCGGGCTGGAAACAACAAAAGCATTTTAGCGTAGACGGTCTAGCATATTGATTTTCCTTACCTTGTTGTTTCGGTTTGGCCGGTGGCTTATGATCCAAGCTGGAACTTGCTGGGGTGGAGGTGGAATTAGCCACAGGTTGAGGAGTTTTTCCAGATTGCGGAGAGGCTTTGCTAGACCCAGGTGTCGGTTCAATCCAATGCCTCCGAGTGAATGGTGTCTTCACTTGCCTAGATTGTTGCATCTCCGCCTTCAAGGCGAAATTGATGGCTTGAGATAAAGACCACACTGAATTTAATTCCAGCTTGTCTTGGATACTCTCCTTCAGTCCGCCGATATAACGAGCCACTAACTGATTGGCTGATTCATTTAAGTTGTTTCTGGCACTTAGTCGGTTAAATTCCTCGGTATACTCGCTCACCGAACGGGAGCCTTGCACACAATGCTGATACCGCATATATAGGATTTGCTCGAAATCCGTAGGCAAGAAATGAGCTCTCAACAATTGCTTCATTCGATTCCAGTTCCGAACCCGACCTTTGCCTTCTCTTTGCCTTGTTTGTAAAATCTGCGACCACCAAGCATTGGCACCTCCACGCAAACGACAAGCCACATATTTTACTTGCTTGTCGGGCTCGATCTCCATATAATCGAAAAAAATTTCCACAGCCTTTTCCCAATCAAGGTAATCTTCGATGTGCAAATGTCCATCAAAAAAAGGGATGTCAAGTTTCACCTTAAATTCTCCTTGGCGATGCTGATAATGATTCGGTCGGCGGTGCCTCGGATGTTCCCTATGGTATGGTCGGCCTCCATCCTCATCTCCCGATTCAAGTACTTCTGCTCCGGGATACGTTGGCGACTCCTCCCCTGAGTCCGAAGACTCCTGCACCACCATTGCATCTCGGTGGTTTTGTCGGCCAAATACTATTCCTCTACGCTGCACTGTGCGATTGATTGGGGGTTCATTCCGCTGCGGCTGTTGCCTCGCCCTTATGAGATTAAACTCGCGGCGCACTTCAATGGACAGCCTCTGTACCTCGGCGGCCAATTCATCCAGCTGACGGATGATATTGGATTGGTTTACCCACAAAGCGTCTAAGCTCCGCGACTCCTCGGGTGCTGGTTCTTTGCCACGATCGGTCATCCTCTTCCTTCCAGTAGCTAGCTCTGATACCAGATGATAGAACCCTGCTGGATCGGACAAGACCTGGAAGAAACGTGAGCAAGGAAATGAAGAAGAACTACAGGACAGTGTAGTTCCTGTGTTTGTATTTCTTTGATAATAAGCAAAAACTGTCTACAATTTTCTTAGTATCAGCTATAAGTATCCTTTCTCTATTTCCCAATACTATAATTAGTTAAGCAACTAAAAAGGAGGGCGGTAGTGCGGTAAGCAGTAATAGAAAAATAGATAATGGCAAAAACACCAGAGAACGTTAAGCAGGTAAGATGTCCTGCGGAGGCGGTAGTAACGTGAGCTGCATCAGTTGATGAATTAAATTTGAGCAATATAATAGTCTAATATAAAAATACCTTTTATTGCATCAAAAAGTAGTTACCATACAAGCATTTATTTACAATTACAACGTCAAAATTTTCCTAATTAATTTATTGATAGTTACAATGTCAGAACTTAGTTTCGACTATCAACTAAGAGGTTTTAGATTCAAATCTTTTGTATGTGATGTGTGTATGAATTTGCATTAATTGATCTAAATGTCCCAAAAAAATTACAGTAATTACAGTTGATAATGTGGACCATTAAGTACCTGTGAGAAAGTAAAACTCCAATATCCTTCTATTTGGTTTATATTTGTGAAGGATTTTCCTTTGGGTGGCAACTTATTATGACCATAACAAGTTAACTTAATATGCACAAAATATTTCCCTATTTGAAATCATGAGTACAGACTTGACATAATAAAAGATTACTTGTTGGTTTTTAATTGACATATTTTCTACCAGATAGGAACTTAATGTTGATATGCTTATTATGGCTTTTACTTTTATGTTTTTTTTTTTTTAAAGAATGTTGTATATCCTAAATCACTCATGTTAAGCTCAAATTAACCACTACTAAAAAATCGGATTTTTCACAACACATGTTAGTAGCGGATTTAAAACTGCTGCCAAAACACCATTTTTTGCATCGGTTTAGCCCGTTACAAACTGCACTAGTTTGAACCGGTGTAAATAACACCGGTTTTAATCCCACGAAACACACAACCATTAAACATATCGAGAATCCTTAATTTTTCACTTATGTGCGCGAAATGCTCGGCTCCCCGTCTTCCGCCACGCTGAGTCTCAAGCAGAGCAATCCACTACCGAGCAGAGCAAACCACTGCCGGAGGAGCACACTTTCAGTCATTACTGTCAGAAACGCCCGTCCGCTCGCACATCGCTCGCATCTTGGTCGGTATTCTTCAGTGTGAGTCTCTTCCCCTTCTTCTTCTTCTTCTTCTTCTTATTCTTCTCATTCTTCTTCTTCATCTTCTTCTCCCACTTCTTCTCATTCTTCTTCTTGTTTCATTTCAGTAATCCCTAAAATCAGAAAACGTTCAACATACATTGATACGATCGAGACCTATGGAGGGGACTAATCGATCTGATCTTGTTCGAGCTTCAGCCATTAGGATTCCTGCAAGCGGTCTCATACATTATTGTTGTGTACTGTATCTGTTTTATTTTGTCCCCTTTTCTCCGTTAATAATGCTTTAAAATATATAGTAGCATGTGGCATCCCTTCCGGTTCATTCAGAGGTGAATATCAAGAGGGAACCGAAGCAATAAGGCTATGTACATTAACCGCTCAACAAACCTTTTTTTTTTGGCGAGAGCTACATATTGGATACACCCTAATCTTTTATTGTGATTTACGTTTTTTTTTTAACATTCATGCAAAGAGGAGAAATATGTTGGAAAAAAAAAATGTCTTAATGATGTAGTGCTTGTTAAGTCCAATCACACTTTAAAAAGAACAATTAGTTTAGGTTGTATATATTGATGAAAGTTGTAAATGGATAATTAGGAAAATTGTGGATGCTGGGTTGGATAATTTAATTAATTAAGACTTCCTTAGAGATGAGTTTGGGCGGCGCAAGGTGGGACTATTTGAAAATTTTATTTCTAATATAAGACAACTAATTCCCGTAGAAATAAACAAAATAAGTTATAAAGTTTCTTTGGTAGCTGGAAATTAGAAAGCTGCACTTTGAAAAAATAAAAAAAAAATGCAAGAGAGATGATATCAAATAAAAGAACATTTCATCCTTAGTTTTATTAGCAAAACATTAAGCATTTCGTTCTCTTCAATTAACCCGAATTGATGCTAAAAAGAAAATGTCTGAGCGATCAAAGAAGTTCTTAATACATGTACTCATTGGAGTAGAAAATATTTCTTTGACGTTTCTGACTCCCTTTTGAATATTGAACATCTTATTAAGCCTTTATAAATATTAGTAATAATCCAACAATTGAACAAAATGCAAAACTCATCTTAGGGATAAGCTCTACTCATCAATCATGTTAATATGAAAATGCATCTATCTATAATTCACAAGTCTAAATGATACCAAATGGACCTAGCTAGTAAGTTGGCAACTTCTTAATTATTTAAATAATTGCTTACATTTAAAGTAATGAGCATTTCTAAATACTTATATGTATAATGACATCTTTATGGATATTATTGGCATACATTGCATTATTTATTTATATATATATATATATATATATCTTATAGTAACTAGTACTGGCCATTTGTAAGAGAATTTTTTTTTGAGAATTTTTTGAATATGTAAGAGAAATTGTTTGAACGTCCTTGGAATGATCTTGGACATACAACTATGCCGAATGTTGGTCAAATATGAACAGATTAATATATGTTTAATGATTATTATAGCTCTTTCAAATAAACTCTATTAGATTGTGGTAATTAGTTGGTTGGGCCGATTGAGTATGACTCGGCGTAGTTTGCTTGTTTATTTTATTCACTCAATTTTGACTTGGTTTTATGCGGTATTTCAAACAAGATTATGTGAAGTTATGAGGTAATTATTTGGAATTTCTTTTTTTGAATCATGCATAGTTGTAGGTTTTTTAGAAGTTAATGTGTGGTGTTTCTGGCATGAATTTCCTACAATTGTCACCATGAGATTGCAATGGACATTCAGGTTTTGTTTATTTTTTGTTTTTTTTTAAATTTTGAACATTTGTGGTGATTTTAACCGTCACAACCTCCCAGAAATGTGGCGGATTAAACTGCTACAATACTGAAAATAATTTTTGGTTTTGATTTTGGTGGCGATTATAACCAAGGCAAATTTGGAATTTAGCATCGGTTATAATCACTGCTATAACTAGCACATCTTTAATCTACCCCACTGGTCTTAAAATCGGTGTGGAATGTCATTGCAGCGCTGTGCAATCACAGCGGTGAAGGAACGGTTTTAAATCCATTGCAAAAGAAAAAAGTAAGGGTTATAACTGCTAGGAAAAGTAATAATTTGTGCTGCGATAACCCTGTTTTTGGTAGTGAATCCTATCGGATAATTGTGGTTGATCTGAAAATTCAATCAGATCAATCGATGTATAGGCTCATCTTATATCTGTAAAGCTTTAATGCATATCTCATGTAATCATGGAGATAAGTTCGTTTGGGACGGAAAGAATGGGAGGTAATCTTCCAAACCCTGTTGCTATGTATGATTTTAATACTTTGATTTCTGATTGCAATTTGAACGACATTGGTTTTATTGGTAGTCATTTTACTTGGAATAGATCCACTTTATGGCAACGGCTTGATAGATTTCTCTTTAATAATGATTGGCTTTTTGTGTTTACCATGTCTTCTGTTGAACACCTTAGTAGAACATTGTCTGATCATTCTCCTTTACTGTTATCTATTAATGCTAATAGAAATGTTGCTAATGTTGCTTTTAGATTCCAAAACATGTGGCTTTCTCATGTTGATTTTAAGAATGTCATTAGTATCAATTGGAATGCTCCTATTTATCCGAATAATGACATTAAGGGCATGCTTAGATTATGGTCGAAATTAAGTAGATTAAAACAAGTTTTAAATTGGTGGTACAAAAATGTTTTTAAAAATATTTTTACTAATATTAAGGAAGCTGAAGTGAAAGTTCTTGAGCTGGAGAATACCTATTTGGTTAATTCTTCTATTGAGAACCTTAATAATCTTAATAGTGCGAATCTCTTGTTCAACTTCTGGACCAGGAGGAAACTGTCTGGAGACAAAAAGCTAATATTAAATTTACTATTGAGGGGGATAGGAATACTAAGTTTTTTCATGCCATGGCCAATCGTAATAGAACTAAGAATCACATTAATAAAATTATTAATAATGATGGTACTACTATTGAGTCTGAGGAGTTAATTTGCAAGTCTGGTGTGGAGTATTTTAAGAATATTTTCAATGACCACTTTAGCAATGTTCCTTTAATTAATCCTCAAGTCATCCCTCATATTATTAATGATAATGATAATGTACTTCCTTTGTCATCTTCCTTATGAGTTGGAAATTTACAATGCTGCCAATGATTTGAATGGCGATTCGATTGCAGGTCCGGATGGCTATACTACCAATTTTTTTCAAAAGTGTTGGGATATTGTTAAAATTGATGTGATTGAAACGGTCAATGACTTTTTCAAGGGGAACCCTTATCCGAAATTTTTCACTTCTACTAACATTGTGCTCATTCCTAAAACTGAAGGGGCTAATAAGTGGAATGAATTTAGACCAATTAGCCTTTGCTCTTTCTTTAACAAACTCATATCTAAGATTATTTCCAAGAGATTGGAGAGTATTCTTCCTAGAATTATTTCTAGTAATCAAACGGGGTTTGTTAAAGGTAGGAGTATATTCGATAATGTTCTTTTGACCCAAGAACTTGCATATGATATTAATACCAAGGCTAAAGGTGGTAATATTATTTTGAAATTGGATATTTCGAAAGCTTATGATAATCTTAACTAGAATTTCCTTTATAATGTGCTCTCTTTATTTGGCTTTAGTGAATGCTTCATTAAGCTTATTAAGAATAGTATTGATAATTTTTATTTTTCTGTGATCATTAATGGTAGAAATCATAGTTTTTTCAAGTCTTCTAAAGGTTTAAGACAAGGAGATAATATTTCTCCCGCTCTCTTCATTATTGCTATGGAATACCTCTCTAGGGGTATTGAAGATTTATACTTAAGGTACCCTATGCTTCATTTTCGTACTATCAGAGGTATCCCAATTTCTCATCTTAGTTTTGATGATGATTTCATTCTTTTTTCTAATGGTTTGATTAATAATATTAAAATTTTGAGCAATTTTCTTTTCTAGTTTCATGCTTCTAGTGGTTTGGCCATTAATAAGGATAAAAGCAGCTTTATTGTTGGTAAGTCTATTAATAGGGATAGAATTATTGCTATTCAAAGAATTTGTGGCTTTCAATCTAAAACTTTGCCCATTAAGTATTTGGATACTCCTATCTTTAAAGGTAAAAAGAGAAGTCACCTTTTTGAAGATATTTTCACTAGCTTCCAAAAAACGTTAACCCACTGTTCTTCTAATTTTTTGTCTTTTGGGGGTAGATTGATTCTTATTAAATCTGTGGTGAACTCTATTCCTATTTACTTACTTCATACCCTTCAACCGACTGCCGCCATTTGTCTTAGAATTGAGAGAATGTTAAACAAATTATTTTGGGAATCAAAGTTTAATAGTAATGGTATCCGCTGGGCCTCTTGGAATAACATTTGTGGTGTTTATAACAAAGGTGGTTTAGGTTGCAAAAACCTTTCCGACATGGTGCAAGCTTTCTCTCACAAACTTTGGTTCTCTTTTAGAGCTAAGGTCAATTTATGAGCTCGTTTTATGAATGCTAAATATTGCAAAGAGTCTCATCATTTACTTGGTGTTTATAAAGCTTATGACTCTTTGACCTGGAAAAAGCTTAGCAAAAATAAATGGAAGGCCGAGCAATTCATTCAATGGGGAACTGACAAAGGTAATGTTTTCTTTTGGCAAGATAATTGGCTGGGGCCCTGTTCTATTGATAATTACTTAAATATCACTTCTATTGATAATGTCAAGTTTTCTAATTTTATTGCTAATGGTTGTTGGAATGTTAGTAAACTTTTGGAGGTTATTCCTTCCAATATCATTGACATTATTCTGTTGATTCCTTTAGATTTGCTTTGCAAGGATAAAATCCTTTTCACTCTGTCTTCTTCTGGTGATTTTCAAATGAAAAAGGTTTGGGACACTTACAGAACTAAGTATAATTACTCTCTTCTTTATTCTACTATATGGCATAACAATATCCCTATTTCGTATTCCATTTTAGCTTGGAGATGCCTTAAAGGTTTTATTCTTGTAGATGATTTAATTCAGAAAAAAGGTTTTAGTTTCCCCTCCAAATGCCATTGTTGTTCTAACATTGAAAGTGTGAATCATCTTTTTGTGAATGGGGAAATTGCTTATAAGGTTTTGTATCATTTCATTAACATGGCTAATCTTAATTCTATGGACAATTCCAATGTTCTACTTGCTTTATTAAAAGGTTGGATGAATACTTCTAAAGGTCACATTTTAAACTTAGTGCCTGTTCTTATTTTATGGTTCATTTGGAAAGCGAGAAATGAAGCTAAGCATAGTGATATTAAAATGGATGCGAATCAAATTATTTATAATATCAATCATAAAATTCTGCATATGTTTTCTTGTAATATGATTTTAGTTAAAAATTTTAGTAAATCTCAGAATTTTGCTGCTTTGCTTGGAATCCCTTTGGGTGAGGGGATTCACAGGGGCTTTGACAGGATTGTGACTTGGACGAAACCCACTTTTCCTTTTGTTAAATTGAATTCTGATGGGTCTGTGAGAAACTCTTGTGCTGGCACTGGAGGTATTATCCGGGATCACCAGGGTAAGGTTTTAGCTTCTTTTGCTGGCCCTTTGCAGCCTTGTTCTGTCATCACTACTGAACTCACTGGTTTATCTTATGGCATTGAAATTTGCATTAAATTGGGCTTTGTTAATATTTGAATTGAGGTGGATGTTCAACTTGTGGTTCAGATTATTAACAACCAAGTGTTGGGTTATCCTCAAAATTTTTATTTGATCAGGAAAATCAAAAAGTCTCTTTCTACTATCAATTATTCTATTTCTCATATCTACCGTGAAGCTAATGCTTGTGCTGACTGGTTGGCCAATTTGGGGTGCCATCTTGATAGGTATCAGGATTTGAACATTAGTAATTTGAATCCGATTTTGAAAGGTATGATTACCCTTGATAAATCTGCTCTTCCCTATATTAGACATGCTTGATTTTGTTGTATTTTCGTTCCCTGTTGTCTCCGTTTTGGTTCCTTCGTGGGTTTGGAAGTTTTCTCTTCAGGTTTCTATTTTCGGTGGCTTTTGGAATCTGCCTGTGTCCTATTTCACTAAACATACTGGCTTTTCGTGTTTCTTTCCTTCTGTGAATGGTGGGTTACAATTTTCGGGGTGGCTTTCTATCAGCATTGGTTGTTGGAGTGGTATCTTTAATATTTTAATGAATTGTTGTTGGGTTATGAAAGTTAAGTCTTATGTTGATTTTGTTTTCAAGGATATTGAGGGCTGTTACATTGAGGTTAATTTTGCTAGTTTTTTTCCCTCACTTGTTCTGGGCAGTCGGTTGCATACTATGTTTTTGATCAATTGTGATGGCTTTCTGGTTCTTAACACTCTTTTAGCTCACATGATATTCTGCTGTGGGGAGTCGAGAGCTAAAACATGCTTTGTTCTTTCCTGGAAGTTCTCGTATAGTATATGGAATCTGCATATGGTAAATTTGCTTCAGGTGGAGTTGCACAAGGTCGGGTTTTTGATATATGTTGGATCTAATAAGTAGGGTGATTTTTCTCTGTTCCTTTCTCATAAGTGCAAAAATCTATATTTGGTTTATTACTGTTTTCAACATCATTTTAAGTTTTTTTGCTTTTTTTGTAGTATCTTCTCTTGCAGATTCAAGGGCTGGACGTGTTCGACGTTCGTGTTCTCGTCTCTGCATAAAGTTTTGGGTTATTGTGGTTTGATCCACTTTTTTGGCAGGAAGACCGGGCTCATTGATTTTCTCATTCTCTTCCTTTTTTGGGTGCTGTCGTCTTGCAGCCCTAGATTATTATTAGGTACTTTTGTAATTGTTAGAACTAGGAACCATCGACTCGGAGGTTTTTTTTCCTTTTATTTTGTAGCTCTTGCGAGCATTAGAGAGCTGAAGGTTCCTTTTAAGGACTTTGTAACCGTTTATTTTATATTAACACGTAGGCCCCTCAGTGGGTTTTAACAAAAAAAAAAAAGTTCGTTTGGGACGGCTTTCTTACTGCTTCTTATGGTAATTTTTTAGTACAAAAATTTTAGAAAGATGCTTTAAGAAGCAATAAAAAAGTGGTCCCAAATGAAGTCATATACTTCACTTGGGACGGCTTTTTCACAGTTTTCTAAACCAACTTTCTATACAAAAAAAATTTGAATTAGAAATTTTGTACTAAAAAATTGCTTTGAAAACATTAAAACAGCTGCCCCGAAAGAAGCCATAATTAACATATCTCTCCTTTTTATGATAAGATTTTACTACACATACTATGTGATTTATATATTTTAATGTAACGTTTTCATATATATAGATCTGCCTCTACTCAAACTTATATGGGGGGGGGGGTTGCGCGGGGGGCAAGCATAACACCATAGCTTATTATCTCAAGTTCCTTACTTTTTGGCAATAAAACATCATAGAGCTCTCCTTCTATCTCAGTCAGTTGATTCCCTCATCTTTGATATTTTCTCTCTCACTCTCGCTCTATTTTTGTACTTTTCCAATCTTGAGTAAGACATGAGTAATGCTCACAGACAAATTTGAATTCATCAAATATTACTATTGAAAATCACAAAAAAGCCTTCAAGGAGTACTTGCTATAGAATCGGCAAGCTACAGGCCATTGGTAAACTTAATCAACCATAATACGTGTATTGCAGCTTCATAACAATCAATGAACTCTGTCTCCATGTAGTAGATTATTCAACTATTATATTCTTAGGCTTCGTTTGAGATAGCTTTTTTATTACTTTTTAAAATAGCTTTCTAGTACAATTTTTTTTTGAACTTAAACTTTTGTACTAAAAACCTGAGTAAGAAAATTATCCCAAACGAACCCTTTGTGTTTCTCCAAAACACAACTCTGCAAGAGGAAAACTATATCTTGAACTAGACATCCTTATGTTTACACAATAGAAAATTTAGATTCTGAATAAAAAATCTAATGTGTAAGGGCATTTCCAACCGAAAAAATTCATTTTTTACTCCAAAATGTAGTAATACACTAAAATGAAGTAACTTGACTCCAACCGAACTCCATTTTCTAACACCAAAAAAAGAATATTCCTAGTATATACTTTCTCATACTTTATTTTATATAATTTTTGAATTAAAAAAAAACAATGGCAGGAGAACAATGCTTCAAAATTGCTGCTGGGTTGGAACGATGGAAAAACGGCAAATGATTGTTTTCCATTCCATGGGAGATGCCCTAAAAGTTACTAGGTGGAACCCTTCCCTGGTGTAAGATTTATACAATAGTTTGTGTAATGATTCATAGTAAATACTTAAAAGGAAAACATGTAAGCTCAACTTCTTCCCATTCTCCTCTCTGAATCCTTAAAGTTGCTCGTGTCGATCCATATATCCTTCTCTCATTTTGATTGTGTTGATAAACACATCTCCATGCTATGATTTACCTCAATGAACAGTGATCAACCTCTAACAACTTTTTTGGTTAAAAGCTACGTCAATCTTAGAATCTATTTGTGATGATTGTAAGTTTTTATAAAGATAATTGTAAAGTTTATACAGGAAAAATAACTTTTTTGGATGCTGCCATAAAAAGCAGCTTCATAGCATATAAATTTCCTAAAAATAGCAAGAAAGCGGTATCCAATAGAATTGTGGTTGCTATTTAAAAAACAAAGCAGTCCCAAATAAACCCTTAGTCTCAAATTAATCGCACTACTCCCCATCGTTGCTAGACCACACCCCTCTTTCATGCCACCCCTCTACATTGCTCTATTCCTTGCTATCATCCTACCCACTCTCTTTTTTGCTCCTTGGCATCACTATACTCAATTTAATGAGATGTTTGATGGAGAATTATAAGGATAATATGGAAAATCTACATATGATATTTATTGATTTAAGGAAAATTTATGCTAAAGTTTCAAGAGAAGTGTTATGGAGAGCTTTAGAAAATAAAGAGGTTAATAATATTTATACTCAAGTCATTAAGGATATGCATGTAGAAGCTATTACTTGTGTTTAAATACAAAGATGTTGGACAAATTATTTTCCTATTTCAGTTGGATTGTGTCAAAGATCAAATTTAAGCCTGTATTTTTTTTTGCTTTAGTCATGGATGTTCTTACTAGACATTTGTAGGAGGATGTACCCTGATGTTTGCTTTTTCCTGATGATATTATGCTTGTTGATAAAGTTAGAGAGGGAGTTAAAAGTAAACTTGAATTATGAAGGTCAACGTTAGAGTCTAAAAGTTTTTGTTTGAGAAGATGTAAAAACGAATACATTGAGTATAACTTTAGTAGTGGTTGATCTAGTACGATGATTGTGACTTTGAGATATCAAGACATTAATAAGAGTAAATATTTTAGATATATCAAGTCTATTGTCCAGAGTGGTGAAAGAGATGGAGATATTATTAGTAGTTTCAAGTTGAATGGTTAAAGTGGAGGAATGCATCAAGCCTGTTGTGTGATAGAAAAGTACCCCTCAAACTTAAGGGAAAATTCTATAAAATGGCGGTGAGACCTGTAATGCTTTATGTCATAGAATGTTGGCCATTAAATGAGATAAAAGCATACAATATACAATTAAGTAAAAGGGTTGCATCTTATAGAATTAAAAAAAAAAAGAAGTAAAGGGTTGCATATATGAGTATGCTTAAGTAGATCAATGGCTTTACTCTTATAGATAGAATGTGAAACGAGCATATACATGAAAAAGTTAGAGTACGTAGCTCCAGTGGCAAATAAGATTAGAAAGATTCGTCTTAGGTAGTTTGGTCACATAAAATGTCAGCCTTTGATGACCCTGTTAAGAGAGTAGACATATTAAGTGAGGTAGATGTAGACCTAAAAAATCTTGGTTAAAAAATCTTAGAAATGACCTTTTATATTAAATTTAAATGAAGAATTTGACTCTTAATATGACATAATGGAGAAAAATGATTCATGTAGCCAACCCACAGTTAGATAAAGACTTGATATTGTTATTATTGTTATTGCATCACTATGCTCTCCCCATCACCCTACCTCTCCCTCCTTCACTATGACCAGCTCCTTAGGTAAGAATATCCTGATCCAAATTTTCTTTTTTATAATATATTATGGTTCTTAATCCAATTTGCAAAGAGCCTCTCAGTTAATCAAATAAGCCGTGTGGAACCATTGGTAGCCATTTGTGTCACATGTCAATGTGGCTTGGGCATTGTGTGGCAATGATATAATATTCCTTGCTTCATATTTTGGTGTTGTGTTGATTATTTTTTTAAGAACTACATGGAATTGAATTATTTCAAATAAAGCAATAAATTTATCAAGCCTTGTTCCTTTAAGTGGTTTTATTAAAGATATGAGCATTATCATCTATTGGACAACTAAGGTTTCGTTTGAGACAATATTATTAATAATTTTTAAAATGATTTTTCAGTACAAAATTTTTTTGAATTAAAAATTTTTGTACTAAAAAGTTGCTTTGGAAAGCAGTAAGAAAGTTGTCTCAAATGAAGCCTGAGATCATCCAACAAGTGGATTGAATAATAGTTTGAAAAAATTATGAAAGTCTCATTCTGACAAGAGTAGAATATATTATAATAAGATTAAATGTCTTTGTCTCGAATATAATAATAAGTTTTTATATACACAACAAAAATTAGGGTTTAGTGCTACCAAAAAGTCATCAAGAAGCATTACTATTTATAGTATTCCTTAAGTGAATCATCAAATAAAAATCATATGAAGTTTACATCATATTGAAATGATGAGAGATGCTTGGGGTCCTTATGTTTATGGTGCATAAATGACGAACATACATATATTTGAAATCGAAGAAACACGACATATATGTATTGTAAAATTTTATGCTTTGATAATAGATGTCGATGAAACTATGAAAGAATTGTAAGCATCGCTCAATATTATTAGTGGTTCAGTTTTTTATTATCAATTTAAATTTATCAAATACTTGTCATGATTATTATCTTTTTATAATCTAGACGATGAGATAATAGTAAGCTGTATGTACAAAACAAAAATATTTACAAAGAAACTTGGTCTTAATGTTAAAAAAATGATTCTTTTGAAATTAAATATGCTTGTCCTAAAAAGATATGATTAATCTCTTGGGATTGGGTTTGGAAGTTACATGGAGTTGATCAAAGGCTATATATATGGCTTTGCTGGTTGTGGTGAAGATAGAGCATATGGTTTGGGTCTCATCAACATCATAGAGATCTACATGTAGCAAATTTAGAGAGAAACAAGTGATAAAAATGGAAATGGAGGAATTGTTCCATGCTTACAAGATTACAACAACAAGGCACTTTATATGAAGGTACCAATGGGTTGGAGGACTAGATAGAGGAAGAAAAGCGAGCTGAAGATGATGATGTCGAAGAGCATGGTGACAAATGTGATGATGATTTGTTGTATGTATGCAGTACTTATATTTTTGTTGTGTATACACACCAAACAGATGAAGTTAAGCATAGTAATAAGTTATAATTTTAATTAATTAGTTATGGAAAATATTATATTTCGAAATCATATCAAAGGCCTATCTTATGCCTTATAAGTTTCTTACATATTAGATTGTTATATATATATATATATATATATATATATATATTGAATGTATATAAGTTATATGTATGGATAAGATTATTGAATCAACTTTATTTTAAGTAAATTAGTTGTAGCCAAGCAAGAAACATTAGGTTGTCTATTTTTGGACTTTCTTTCATCCTATTTGTGATTGAAGATGGCCATAAATGGTTTGGAGGATTCAAGTTAGCAGTCATTTGACTCGTTGCAATTACTATGTTACAACAAATTTGTAGTTGCAATACTTGTGATTCTAGTCGTGAGTGTCCACTAATTGAATTTGTAACTATGTATATTGTGAATGCTTGAGCAATCATGCCATGGATCATGATTTTGAAATCGTTTTGTTAATCGTTTAGTACAACTTTTTTACTGTTTTCTAAAGTAGCTTTTCAATACAAAAATATATATTTTTAAAAAAATTCTACTAAAACGATGTTTTAAAAATCAGTAAGAAAGCCGTCTCAAATGAAGCCGTAGTCTGAAGATTATTTTCATCCATTATAATTCAAATACAAAGTTTTCAACATTTCATATTTAGGCTTCATTTGAGTTATAAAGTAGCTTTCTTGTATAAAAATTACCGGTAAAAAATTTTTGTACTAAAAAATTATTTTCAAAAACAGTACAAAAATTGTACTAAACGAAGCCTTAAAGTGGAGTTCTTGAGAGAGAGCATCTTGTTTACTCAAGATACAATGCTCAGTAAGAAAGATCGAACCGAACACTTAAAATGGGACCCATGACCTTATAATTTAATTTCAGTCAATCACCAAAATAAAATAAAATAAAATACACAGACATTAATATTAATTAATGGGATGTCTTAAGAGTTCAATAAAAAATAATTTTTAATTTGATCATAATTTTAAAAGACTATTTTGAGGCAATGAGCCTGAAGGCTATTCGGAGAGCCACGCCATTCGTCTGGCTTCCACTACTCTCACTGAAGAAGGATCTATCATCAGCAACCCATTTCATAAAATCCATGGCTCCTTATATTTGAAAATTTCGCTTTTGCACTTCACTTCAAACTCATGATCATGCTCAGCGGGAGTGCGTGGGGTCCTTCCCATGTTTTGCATCATAAAATTTTTTCATACAACGAATCGATGCTGTGTACCCGAGTGCCCTGACACTATATAATTCGTTTGGAGAAAAGACAGACAGTAGAGCACTGCAGTGCTCAAGGTTTGGCGTTGTGGCGCTATCAGGTAGACTAGAGATAGAGTATTCAGCATCGGGTGCTCCGAACTGGCACTGCAGCGTTGAGAGGCCAGCCTGACAATTTTTCTTAAGGATGGCTCCTCTTGGTGATATGTATAGTATCTTTGAGTTTGTTTTTGTGTATGAATGATATAAGAGAGAGGGAAGCAAAGAGAGAGTGAGAGACAAGAGAGATTTGTATTAATTCTCATGTATTTTTATAGTGGATTTCTTGGTGTGATGTGCATAAGTAGTTTTTCCCGATTTTGATTTTTTCCCACGTTAAATCCTGATATTATTTACTATATGCTGCATTTTTATTTATTTATTTTTTATGTTCGTTGCATGGTTTACTTTTACCCCAAACACCAAAGACTCACAGCGTACCAATATGAGATTAACACTCGGTGCTGACTATCAATCTGGGTTCCGACCGAGGTGGGAAAACCTTATATGCTTTAAACCAAGCATGCTTTTCTTATGGAAGAGGAATGGGGTGTGGATGCAATCAATTACATACTAAAGGCCAAAGTTGTAGTAGTTTTGGGCACTCCACTGCTAAAGTGTTAGACTCTCGCAAGCTACTATAGATTGACCACTTGATACAGAAGCAATGTCCCTTCTGATCTCTAATCCTGGCAAAATATCCAATCAGACTCCCTACACTGAAACATATCATGTCATAATAAAAGAAGGATAAATGGTGCAAATTGCCAATACAGAGCAAGGTCTTTTTGGTAACTCCTGCTTATAAGCTGCACTTACCTTCACTATATTATCTTCCTCAACTTCCTCATAATTTAATATTTGTTCACCAATTTAGGCTTCATTTGAGACGATTTTTTTACTGCTGCTTAAAATAACTTTTTAGTAAAAAAATTAAAATGTGTACTAAAAAGCTATCTTAAGAAGCAGTAAGAAAACCATCTCAAACGAAACCTTACCTTCGACAAAAACCATCATATGTAAAGTAGCAAAAGCCATCGTCTTCCTTTCTTATCCAGCTCAAAATCGCTACTCCATTGCTTTGATAGTTATACATACAGATGTCTGGAGTCCATCATATGTAATTTCCAATTAAGATTTCAAATATTATGGATCCGCCCCTAATCACAACATGTTATTTTTAGCAAACTTCAACATCTCTCCACTACTACATCCCTACCTACACAAGCCACTCCTCACATACCTCTCACTTCAGTCCTTATCTTCAACATTCCAAGTTCTCCACCTCAGTCTACTTCAATATCTTTGACAATTACGTGAACCGCCAGGCCATCCCTATGTATTAAAAACACATCATATTCCCTCAATAATGGCTCTCCAATCAAGACAATATGTCTCCCACCAATCTCTATAATTCCAGCCCATCAAACCTTTCTCTATACACACAACTTCCTCATTTTCCTGAAGCTTCAGCTGCCCCACCCCAAGTGAATGAGGAAGCCAGAAATTTTTTGTTGGGGGAGCTCAAATTAATTTTTTTAAATATTCTCTAATTTTTTTTTCATTCGAGCTTGTTATTGACATAGGAAATTTAATTTTTTTTACTAACTATTAAAAAAATAAAATATTAAATATAAAATGATTAAAAAAGTTTATAATTTATGACATCTAATATGTCAACAATGCACGATTGATGGCTTAAGGATACAAGCAAGAATAAATGGTTGACTATGACAAAATATTTTAGTCTCATCTCTAAGATTCCGTTGCTCTAAATTTTTTATTATAGTGGCTCTTTAACGCAGCTATTCAATCAGTCAGTTAGAGGTATCCAATTCCTTCCAGCATGTTCATCTATAGGAAATCATTAATATGACATGGCGTGATTCAATGATTTGATTACAGTCCTAATGATTGATCATTGAGGTTTTGTTTGGGAATGTTTTTTATTGAGTTTTAAAGAAGTTTTTTAGTAAATGTTTTTTTTTTTTGAGTAATTATATTTTTTTGTACTATAAAACTATTTTTAAAAGCAATCAGGAAGCTATCCTAAACGAAGCCTGAATCAAATACTCTCACATGTATATGATTTTTTAAATCTTATATGTGATTTTTATAATTTTTTTGTGAGCTTTACCTTATAAGTGCGGGCTCCGAAAATTAGTGCCCCAACCTCTCCGTGGACCCTCTTCTTTCTCTTCTTGGGGTCGTTGAGCAGAGTTTTAATTAGTATGTTTCGATGCAAATTTTCAGAAGGTAGATTCAATTTTAAATAAGACACCACCTAAATATTTCGCCCTCATTTTACGATGACTTTATGATATGAGTTTTGTCTTTCTATAGGAGCAAGCCCCTATAGTTAATTACACATCCTGATAATAAGAGAGAACTTTCGATTAAGGCTACTCATCGAACATATATAGAGTATCTGACATAAAGTAGCAACATGATTTAGGTATTTGAGAATTTAATGTTTAAAATTAGAAATTTTATCACATAGTACTTAAAGCAGGTGGTGGGGGAATGATGATAAGCCCGATCAAGATCCCATGGTTCCATCATCCTAGGTCATCGTAGTCCCTGGTCTACATAGTCAGAGGAGGTAGTTGACCTAACCTGATCAAAGGATCATTGTCAACAACCATGGGTTGCTTCGTTCAAGGGTACCTGGTAGACCTGGGTGAGTATTTGTCTGAGGGGATAAATCTGAATCCATCTTAGCTAACAAAGGGCTTTGTGCCCTATTGATTATACCATATTGATTCATATATCAAGGATTTGAATCCGTTGGATGAACATGCGGGCTTTGACCATGATCATAATTTAATGGTTCCATTTGATAGCAAAACCATCCGGTCAGAGGGTCCCGACATAACCGTTTCTATGGTGCCATTTTGCTTTGAAACCATTATTGTGGTGTCACTTGGCTATGAAAATATTAATTAGAGGACACATGTCACATCCTTAATAGAAAGAGATGTATTGAAATTGAATTATATTAATATTTTAGACCAGATATTAGCTCTTTATGAGCATAAGTAATTTTTAAATTTGACCACCTCGATAAACTATTGCAAAAGGTAGATGGATTTTACTTTAAGTGTTTGATGATTTGTTTTAATTTTAAATATTTTAAATCATGGTATTTTTGGAATTTTGAATTTTTATAGATATTTGGAAGATATTATAAATGTTTATGACCCCCTTTTGTTGAGATTTTTTGTCAACACGACCATCATCAAGATTCTATGGGTTGATATAATTTTTGTTGATTAAACATGGTTGACTCTGGCAATTCACAGACTAAGGATTAGGTTTGTATCTAAATTCATTTTTAACCCGTGCAACATCATCAGACATCATGTGTATACCTTTGACATGCTCGCTAGGGTCTATACCGGTGAACCATAGTGTATTGTTTAGAATAGCCATGAGATACTTCATTGTTTTGATGCAAGCTTCGTCTTCTTTCCATTAGAGAGATTAGATCCAAAACCCATCTAATCCTTACAAAATCTAGACAAGGACATTCAAGTTGCAAGAAGTCATTTTATAATAGATAAGGTATCATAATCTCATGAGACTAAAGGCTTGGTGAAGATACAATTAGATTTCTTTATCTTCACTTCATCATAAGGTAGCCTCTTCGAAGTTTGATTAGGACAAAGCACAATATAATTTTTGGTGTCCCAATGACATTTCGGTATCTAAAGTGCATATGGGATGATAAAATTTTCTCCCATAGTCTTTGATATAGCAACTAAGAACAGCTTTATTCAATCTACACCTACGAAATTTTATGGTGCATGTGTAGGACAATAGGGTGCAGAGGTTTAATCTCCGACTATTTATGCCTTATTCAAATAATGTGGTATTTCTTTTGAAGCCTCAATATTTTTGCAAAGATGATAGAATTTACAAGTCTCAATGGTACTTCCGTCAAAATCAGCTTTGGTGTGCCCTCTCATCGAGACTTCTTTTCAACTTATCATTCTTTGACTCTATCGAATCATTCAATATTGCATGCTTAGTATCGCAGTTAGACATTTCCTCTAGGAACACGTCGGTGGGCTTTCTCCTTACACCCAATGGTTTTTATCCCAAATGTCACTTATCAGAGTTTCTAAAGCGAATATCCCAGTCGGCTCGACGGACGAAAATTATTGTACGACCTCCAAACTTGAGCTTTTATTTTCACTCTCCTCTCTTTTCTCTCTATTTTACCTCACGAGGTCTCTCCTAGCTAAAATCAATTAAGGGGAAATGGTTTTAATGAGATATGTTAATGCTTTAAGATATTTTATAATAAAATAATATATAATATTAATATAATTATTTAATTTATTCAATTTTAAATAGAAAATCACATAAATATATTTGGAAGTTTAAAAATTAAAAAGTAGTAATAAAATATTGCATTTTTTTAAAAGTATATAGTGGAGTTGGTTTGCAAAATGGACACCTAATGATCTCAAAATTCTCACAAAATAGTATATTAAATGATATGCATAAATGCGCAGATGAGTTGATTGTTTAAACTTATGATTTAATAAATGGTAGGATTGATGAATCAACAATAAGTAGTAGTTATAAATTTTACCAATTTGGTTTTTATCTTGATTTGGTTTTTAATTTGATTTGAACGAATATATTTTATCGTATTTTTTCTTTTAATTATTTGATGATTGAAAATATCAGGGATGACATTTTTTTAAGTTGGTAGATTGTCTCAATATGAATTTTATAAAATAGCTTGATTTAAAAATCTTAAAAATTTTGGGGTGTCGTGTTGTGGCGTAGTCCTTGATGGAGCGACGTCACTAAAAGCACTGCAGCATCAGGGTAGAGGTACCCCTGTGTTGAGCTCTTATGTTTTTGGAGACAAAAAAAGGCTTTAGGGTGTACGTTGCAAAGTTGGGTCCAAGAAATGAGCATGTCTATATATATGATCATGTTAGATAACTTGAATCCTATTTTTATCTTTAGTGATTTTGTATTTTATGATTTCAATATTCGCGAAATTGATAAAAATATATTTTCTCTCAATTTATCAAACTTCCATCATATAACTTTTTATATATGATATATATAATTTTATGAGCATTTTGACTATAATATTATTAATTTTTATCAGGTAAATCGATTGTTATGATTTTTTAAAGGTAATGAAAAGTGTATATATTTTCTTGCATTTCATACAGAATATTGAATTACATAGAGAAAATGATATGGCCAATATATGGTAAATATGAGATTTGTATATAGGCAAGGAAGGTGGCTATTAACATTATAATTAATATGATTTAGGTATTAAAATGTAATTTACGTACATTATGGTGGGCTGATGGCTTTCCTTTAAATAAGAAAGTGTTTATGGTGTAATCCTGAATGTTAGCTTGTAACTGATTGATTAATTATGCAGACAGGTAAAGAGTAAAAACTTTTTATAGATTTATTAAAAGTCACATATTAAAATAAATTATTAGTAGAAATAGTTGAATAATGTGATTAATAGATAATGATAGATTGACATGATCGATGGATGATAGATGGAAAGAAGAAAAACTACACTTTAAATAATGGATGTCCTGCCTTGCTATTTATAATTGTATCCATATTTGCATTTACATGATATCATATGAATTAATTGAATTTATTAATAGATAAAAGTTATATAGAGTTGAGATAACCAGCATTGAGATTAAATATAATATGACATAATATATGACAGTTATATTGATAGACACATTGATGCAAAATATTGATAAGCATACTGATATAATATATTGATATGACATACTGATAGACAAATATACGGTATAATATTTGACAGAAAATATATAATAAAACCATCAATATGAAAATAATTGATAGCATTGTGTTTGACACTGCGTTGATTATCCTGATATTTGATTTTCCAATATATGATATTGATTTTTGGATTTCAGTGTAATGATTTATGAGCTTTTTGTTTTACTGATCATATTGATTCGTATAACTAGGAACTGATCGTTGTTCATACTGATGGCTATTACTAATGATTTTGTAATTATTGAGACGAACATGTGTATCAATTCACAAGACCTTGCATTGAAAGCGCGCATTGGTAATTTTGAGTTTCTGTTGGGCTTTGTAAACTTATTATGTATATTTTATTGATTTCAAGTCATGGAATAGGTCAAAAACTTGTGGAGTGAGGTGGATCGAATTTTTAGGTTATTTGTTTATTTATTTTTATTCTAGTGTACTGTAGTTATAAGGAATTAAGATGGATGGATTGATGATTGATGTAATCTTCTGGCTATTGCAAATAGAATTTTGATAAATGAAAAGAAATACTTTTATGTATATAATTTATAATTGGTTTCGCTAGATTTATCAATATAGATGAATTATTAGTCACTCTGATTAAGTGATAAAATAGATAATTATTCTAATTTAAATTTTGGGGCGTCACAATCTGTAGTTACAATCGCCTGTTATCATAATTATTTGACTTTTACATGCATTCATTTTACTACAAGCTAAATTAAAAAAAAAATTGCATTTTTTTCACTCATTCAAAAAATTTTAAATATTTTAAATATAATATATTCTTTTATCCTCATTCAAACAGCCCATGAATTATACTAAAACATTTTGTTATAATGTCCCAAAATTATATATATATATAAAGTATTGGAACTCTATTGCACAAATAGCCGGTCTACCGGGTAGAACATGGCAAAATTTTTAAAAGGAGCAAAGTTAATAAATGTATTAGGATTAGGAGCATGAAATTAATTAAATTTAAAAAGGAGCAGAAATGCGATCATGCATTGCGTTTTCTGAAGAAAACGCATTTTCTGAAGAAAACGCAAAGCAGGATCGCATTTTCTTCAGAAAATGCGATCCTGCTTTGCGTTTTCCATACAAAACGCAAAGCAAGCCTGCGTTTTGTAAGAAAATGCAAAGATGCATTCCGTTTTCTTCATAACATAAGAGGGATTAAATAATAGTGATTATTATAATTTTTCTTTACTTTATTAAAACTATAATAATCATATCTTTTTGCTGCTTAGAGAACTAAGAAGCCTCACATGAGGCGTGAGCTTGCTGAACGAATAATCTAATTATATTAAAATCTCTCTCAACATAAAAAGAAATATATTTATTTTTATATTTATTTTTAATGTAATCTACTATTTTAAAAAATATTCTTTTAATTATTACTATATCAATATTTTTCTCTTCAAATTAGTCCTTACAAAATTTATTTTTAATTGGGCTTCCTGTCCCTCTCTTACCTATTATAGAAGATTTTTATTTATGAATTTAATATTTAAGTTTAATATATTTTACAAATCTAAGTTATATTTTATTATTCTCCACAAAATTTGTTCTCTCTTTTTTATTATTGCTCGAAACCATAACGTCCTAACTCGACCCTATCTATCTCCCTCTAATAATATCTTAAAATAAACCATTAATTGTTAATAAATTGCACCTCTTAGATCATGCAATATATTTTCTCTAATTATTAACAATAGATTTATTTTTCATCTAATGCAAAATATTTTACTGAATTTTTTTTAATGGTCAATTTGATCTTAATTTTTGTACATCACATATAAAACATTGCAACAAAAAACTGTGTCAATTTGATCTCAATTTTTATGGTCAATTTGATCTTAATTTTTGTACAGCACATAGAATTATTCTATTAAATTTTAATGTTTCTATATTTAATGAAATTATTAATTAAATAATTAAATAATTAATTACTGTTAATTTCAGATTGTGATTTAAAATTATTTATCAAACATATAAATATATAACTTTAATATTTAATATTATTAAATAATATATGAAAACGGAATGCATCTTTGCATTTTCTTACAAAACGCAGGCTTGCTTTGCGTTTTGTATGGAAAACGCAAAGCAGGATCGCATTTTCTGAAGAAAATGCGATCCTGCTTTGCGTTTTCTTCAGAAAACATTTCTGATCCTTTTTAAATTCAATTAATTTCAAGCTCCTAATCCTAATACATTTATTAACTTTGCTCCTTTTAAAAATTTCGCCGTAGAACATGGGTCGGTTTGTCGGGTTGACAGATAATCTTCTGTCACAATTGCTGTCGCTGTTCTTCATGCTTCCGAATATTATTTTTGTCGGCTTCTTCTCTATTCCAATCCTGAGAACAGTAAGTAAAAGTACTCTATGGCCTATTAAATAGGGGCTTCTGATGCTGTTTTAATTCAAGAAAATAAAAGTAAATCATGAAAAAATAAAGAAAAAGTTTTATTTAAAGATATTTGTATAATCTTTACAAAATAACTATTCAGCACTACAACTAAACTTATATATATTTTTTAATGATAAATTAATGACATCTTATATTTTGATCAGTTATATTAATTTTTGGAACAATTATTTCGCACTTATGACGTAAAAATACATCAAGACTCTATCAGAATCTTCTCTCTCTATCTCATCCTTTTGGTGGTTGTGTTAAATTCAAACGGTTCATATTTAGTTATATTTGAGGACGGTTTGATGGAGCCATTTTTTTAATTATAGCTTTCCTTTTCACATTTAATTTTAGGCACTTAGAGGTGTCAAAAAATGGTTGATATGATATGAATCGAATCAACCTAATTCCGATGCATTAAATACATAGGCAGATTGAGGGAGGCCTACGGGGATACGTCTCCCCCCCCCCCCCACACACACATTATTGTATGCTAGAAAATTTGAGTCAGTAGAATGTATTTTACGTCTCAACGTTGTAAAAAAATTCAACACATACATATAAAAGTAGTAAGAACATAGAATTTTTTATGTGAAAAATCAAGAAAAGGAAAAAGTCACGGGGTCTGGCCCAATTGTAAAATTCATTAAATAGTAAGTGATACAAAAATTTCACATTCTTCATTGTTGCAGAAGAGGGAGAGTACAAATATTAAGTATGACAGTTAATATTGTAGATTTGATTTGAAATCAAATGAAAGGGGTTCATATCAATTTGGCTCAACGCAGGTTGACCCAGGGCCTAGGTCTGGGCTCAGTAGACTTGGTTTGACCCACTGAACCCAAGGGAGATGGTCTTGAGGCCTAGCTTGGTCAATTTGATCAAGTCAAATCCTTTGACCAAAGGGTGAAGGGAAAACAAGGTTAACAAACGGACCCCCAACAGGGGAAACAAACAAACTAGTGAAATGCACGTGTTGACTTTGACCGAATGTGGCAAGTAAAGTAGAGTAAAGAGCATAAGTAAAAGATCACCAAAATGTGATAAAGTAAGGGGGATCCTCTCCTTTCCCTACCCTATAGAGAAGAGAACAAAGGGAAAGGGGGAAGCCTCACATCCATTGACCATATCGAAACAATAAATGTGAACAAACTGAATGTTCACCTGACTATATTGAAATAATGAGACAAAGAGCAAAGAAGTAAAGTAAATCAACTATCTGTCTGACCATATCAAAATAGCAGGGTAGAAGGTAAAAGGGTCCCACATTCACCTGACTACATCGAAATAGTGAATGGGGAGCAAAAGTAAAAAAGTAAACCAACTATTTGTCTGACCACATCGAAATAGCATAATAGAAGGTGAAAAGAGTGGTGATTTATGCCTCTTATAGACTCTATCAAGATCTCAATCAGGTAAGGTTCAACATCTACTTGAACGTATCAAAACAAAAATGTGAACAACTCAATAATCACCTGATCATATCGAAATAGTAAGTAAGGAGTCAAGGGGTAGTGGGGTATGCCTCCCAAGAACTCTATCGGGCACCACTACCCAATTAAGGTTCAACATTCGCCTGACAATATCAAAATAAGGAATGTGAACGGCTCAATACTCACATGACCATATCAAAATAGTGAGTAAAGAGTCAAGGGTGGTGGGGTATGCCTCCTAGGGACTCTGTCGGGCACCCCACTAAGTAAGGAAGTAACCAACTACTTGCCTGACCATATCAAAACATCAAGATAGAAGATGAAAGTCACCTCAACTCCAACCTAACATAGATATATGTATGGATGTGAGGGAGAAAGTAAATATAAGTGGAAGAATTCCAAGGAAAAATGTTGCCTAAGAATTCCCAAGCCAACTTTTAATCACAACATGGTAGAAGACAAATCATCGTGGCTACGAGATTCCAAATGTCGGTGGAATTCCTTAGACAACATTATTATCACATCAAAATAACATAAAAAAGGGGAGAATTTGAGCTCTTAGAGAGTAAAATCAGGTTCCACCTATGACAAGGGCAATCGATTTTGCTCAATTGAGAGCTTCCCTTTTTTATCATATATTTTTTAATTTTCTTTTATTTGTTCATAATCATAGATTGGACGTACACCATACTGTTGAAGATAACACATAATAGAGGGAACATTTATCATATTCATAAGTTACTCCTAGTATGAAAATATCCCCTAATGATTGGAACATAAAGAGAGGGAGATATGGTTGGCTTTAATAACCCATGCCATGTCCGCTACATGAACAAAATTGGGGAGAGAGAAATTATGCAAGATCTTGCAAAGATGTGAAATATTGGATTTGAATGAAACTGGGGAGCACATTCATAATTAAATTGATGTATGAGTGAAATTTATATATGGATAGAGGATAAATATGAGTTAATATAGACCCAATATCACATGCTTTAAGGGTCTTAGACAATGGTTTTGATATCTCGGACCACATTCAACTAATGTGAATGAATTGAGAAGCATAACTATCGTATCATGATTAATAAAAAAAAGAAATTTACATAGGGATAATGGATCAATATCACCACACCTGACTGATATAGGTGGGCATGGAACAAGTATCACATCCCATAAATGGGTTCGAATTATTAATTTTGATATCCCAGACCACACTTTAGGGTGATAATTTAAATTGGGGAAGAACAAGTCCCCACAAAGGGGAGGACACATAAGAGGTTTTATACGCTAGCACCAAGGCGATTGGTGTGCACAGACATAAGAACAAACATCCCTATGACGTATCAGCGTATCACATTTAAGGATAATCTTATACTCTTTGTAACAAACATCATGTGGTAGAGGACAAATCGTCATGGTCACATAAATTATAAAAAGTAAGAATTATCCTTTCATGGGGTACAAATATAGAGGGATATTTATAGGTGGTTGGGAGGCTCCCCCCTACAACATGCAAGACTCAAACATAATACTTTTTCAAGTACTGTCTATTAATGACAGATATAGGATGAATGCCATTGCATCAAAAAGTAGGTAAGCACCACCTTTGTAGACTTGCTCTACAACGAAGGGGCCTTCCCAAATAGGCTCAAACTTACCACTTCGGTGACGGCGCAAAATGATAGGTCTACGCAAAATAAAAACTAAGTCTCCAACCTAGAAAGTATGGGGTCGAATGAGGAGATCATGCGATCGGGCCATATGGGCCTGATATAGCTTGAGATTCTGATAAGCTTGTGAATGAAGCTCTTTTAAACCATCAAACTCTTCCAATCGTAGTCGGGCATTATCTTTATGAGAAAGATTATGACTAATTACTATACATAGCAAGGGGAACTCGACCTCAAGTGGGAGGACTGCTTCAACCCTGAAAGCTAAAACATATGGGGTAGACTAAGTAGGAGTATGATATATAGTCCTATAAGCCCATAATACATCAGGTAATCTATCATGCCACTCTCATTTATTTGTAATAAGAATTTTCATTATCAGTTGCATGAGAGTCTTATTAAATGCCACCGCTAGGCCATTGGCTTCAGAGTAGTAAATCGAAGAGTTTTGCTAATTAATGTTATGACAGCATGTAAATCTAGTGGTCTTGGTGCTTCTAAATGATCGATCGTTATCTAAAATTATACGATGCGAAACATTAAATTAGTAAATGATGTGATCATGGAAGAAACACATCACATCTTCTTATTTAACTTTCTTAAGTGGGGTAGTTTTTGTTCACTTGGAAAAGTAATCAATGGCAACTAAAATAAACCTTTGATCCTTAGAGGAAGGAGGGTCGATATGACCCACTACATCCATGCCCCAATCTATGAATGGCCAAGACGATACAGTAGGGTGCAGTTGATTAGGGGGTTGGTGAACCACAGTGCAATAAATCTGGCACTGGAGGCACTTTCTAGCGTGCTCCATAAAATCTGGCACTAGTGGCACTTTTTAGTGGCCCAAACATACCCTAACAGCGGGAGTTTCATTTGGATATAAAGCTTTAACGGATGACACACCGTCAAAGTAGAACTTCAAAGTAGGGGACTCCTATTCATTCACACTCATGATTAGTTCATCTGATAGATCATCATTGAGTGGGAAATTTGCATGGATCAGGTGAGTAGCAAGAAAGTTAGCTAGTGTCTATCCTTTGACTGCCCACTGAGGGACAAAAGTAATATCAAAATGCATTAGGATTATAGGCCAGCATGTTAAATGACCTGATAGGGTCAGACGGGTCATTAAATGCTACAAGGGGTTAACTCGAGAAATCAAGTTAACCTTGTGCGAAAGTATATAATGTCTAAGCTTATACACTACAAAGATCGAAGCCAAATATTGCTTTTCCATTGTTGGGTATTTTAGCTTTGTAGGTATCAACCGTCTGATGAGGTAGTACAAGGAGTTCTCCTTACCTTCGTCTTTCTCTTGAGTCAACAATGCATCCAAGGATTTATCCAGGGATATAATATAGAGAATCAACGACCTCCCTGGGATGGGTGCAGCTAAAATAGGGGGTTCATCAGGCGCTTTATACTCTTAGAGGCCTCTAGACAACACTCATCCCAATAAAAATGAACATCCTTTTTCGCAAGGGCAGCGAAGAGATGACATCTATCAGAAAGATTGAAGATAAATCTCCACAAGAAAGAAGGCTTACCCTGAAAAGATCGGTAAGAATTTTATGGGTTTTCAAATTCGTTATGGCTTTGATCATGCAGGGATCAATCTCAATGCCACGATAGAGGACTATAAATCCTAAGAATTTTCTTGCACTAACTCTAAATACACATTTTAAAGGATTCCTTTTTAAATCATATTTATGTAGGCGTTCAAAAATGATTCATAGATCTAATGGGTGATCTCCACGGACCTTGCTTTTGACCATCATATCATTCACATAGCATTCAACTTGCTCGTGTATCATCTCATCAAAGATAATTGTCATAGCACATTGATAGGTGGCCCCAATATTCTTGAGACCGAAGGGTATCATCTTGTAACAAAATATATATATATATATGTGTACGAAAATGTGGTAAACTTCTCATCTTCAAGGAATATCTTGATTTGATTATAACCATATGAAACATTCATGAAGGAAAATATGCTATGAGATGAAGCTATATCCACCATAAGCTCGGGGATAGGAAAAGGGAAAACATATTTAGGGCATGCCTTATTCAAATAACGGAAGTCAATACAGACACAAATCTGTCCGCTCTTCTTCGAGATTGGAACAATATTGATAAGCCAAGTGGAATACTTGTCTTCACAAATAAAACTAGCTTCTATGAGCCTCTTAGTTTTAGTGATCACCTGTTATTCATTTTCCAATCTTATCCTACAAGGTGATTATTTAATAGGAACTACATCGGGCTTAATAGCCAACTTGTGGACTACTACCTCTAGATTTAGACTAGTCATTTCTGTGTAATTCCAGGCAAAGTAATCCTTAAACTCTAAGAGCAGCTTGATATAATCTTGAGCCTCTGAGTTAGATAGTAAAATACTATGTAAAATAGGCTAAGGATCTAATTCAGTGCCTAAGTTTACGTCATATAGTTCATCCATGACAGAAGAGGTGTCATCTTCGAACTCTCGTAGAGCATCAAGGACCTTGTCCTCAATATCATCTGGGTCTTCTTCATTGATAAGAGAAACAACTGGATAAGAATAAGAGACAATATGAATATTCGTATGAGTAGTTTGACTCTCCCCCATATAATCCACACCTTCCTGGGTTCAGAGGAGATAACTTTGCCAAACACTGGCTTATTGTAGAGCTCGTTCATCAGACCAAGTCGAAGGAACAACATCTACTCTACATAGCCTTCTACAATAATGGAAAAGTAATGAGGGACACTTATAACCTTTGTATCCATAACGATCTCCATTGGACCCTGACTCCTAGGACCTAGTGGGGCACCTACACTATGGGATAAAGAAGCACACTCCCTAGGTTGTGGTGGCACGAATGTTTTATACAGTAGAGGCATAATGTGCTCGCTAGTCTATAGCGGGCCACAAACACTAGTGGAAGGAGTATAATAAGATCTTTGATAAGACTCCTTAACTCTTATTCTGCATATCTGATGGGACAGAGATTGCTTGCTAGTAGTTTGACGTCGGAAGTCTCCTTCTTCGTTTAAGTTACTCTCTACGAATAAACCTCCCTCAGGTATCATGTACCTACAAAAGGTAGGGAGTGAACTATAATCAATGAAATCCAGGGGTGATGAGGGGACTGAACAACGAGGGACATCGATGATCTTATCATTTGAAGAGTCAGACTTGACAATCAAAGAAGAAGTATACAAGTGTGAGAGAGGAGGAATTTGAGTGTCATAGTTTTGCCGTAAGTGAGTTGACTCCCTACATCAACCTCTACCTTGTCCTCCCCTACCTCTACTAGGGGGAACATCGTGCCCAACTACAAACTAAAAAGGAGCACTATCAGAATGTGTAGTGGAAACACCTTCCTCAATACCAACCTTTAATGGACCCTATACTTGTGGTTGTATAGCACCCTATGCAGGTGAATGCTTAGGACCCTATACAATGCTAACAGGTATAACTAGTGATTGGGCAGGGGAAGGTCTACGAGTCTTCCGAGGCATATAGTGCTTGACATCATCATAAATAGAAACCTCATACACATAAAAGGGTTAAGTATACCAAGGAATGGAATACTCGACATCATTCCTTATATACTTCATAGGTGTAAGATAGTGGGCACCATTTCATATTCGTGGAGCTAAAGCCTTATAAAGAGAGCCCTGTATGAAGTATCAGCCTCAATCACATGAAACTTTACCTCAATTAGGAAATTTCTAAAGTTCAAAGGTAGAGTAATATAACCTAGAGTGCGCTGGCCTTGATCATTAAAATCTTTTAATATGATCTTATCAGAAGAAAGCTTCAAATGACTTAGGAAAAGACCCTTTAAAGTTTCATAGATAAGGATATTAACTAAAACCCCCTGGTCAATGAGGACCCTATTCAACTCATAACCATTAACTTCAATAGTGACATATAAAAGACAATTGTGCTCAAAAGTTTCCAAAAGAAGATCATGATCTAAAAAGATAATTCATGACATCTCTCTCAAATGGAATACATTCCCAACAGACTCGGAAGCAAAGTAGGCTTGATATGACTCTAGCTCAAGCAGCACTTTTACTAAGGTCTCTCTCAAGTTAGGACATATCATTAAAGCATCATATATGCTAAGGGAAGAAATTTTTCTTAAATGAGCCAATACATTATAATTAGCATCCAACTAAGGGCCTTTCCCTTTCACCATAAACAGCTCTTGGGAGGAAGGAATATGATCATCCTGCATGGTAATAATATTTTATCTTTTTCTTTTGGGTTCTTAGCTATCCTAGGTGGAAGGATCTTCTATGAACGCAAGTGAACTTCCTGTATTGAGTCATCCTCAACAGGAGATTCACTTGGCTCAGCGGTGATGGGTTGTATTGGCTCTAAGGAGAGTACTTGGAGTGGGTTCTCAAATTCATCTTCTGAATCCATATAACAAACATCCTCTAGAAAAGTAAAGATAGGTTATTCATCACACTCAGACTCATCATCACATACATGATCATTCACATTGCAAGAAGTACGTAAAATATGAAGAGAGCGAGTACTAGAAGAAGTAGAAGTAAATGTTGAAGGAACAAGAGACCAGAAGTAGCCAAAATCACATTTTTCTATTATTTCATCATCAATCAAAAGGAGAATGAAGTTCTTCAACGTAAGTGCTGGAAAGGGTCCCGTCTTCCCTTCTGAGGTTATAATGATATTGTCTTTTCATACATTTTCTTATTACATGAAAAATAAAAAGAAACATGCTCAATAGGCACTATAATAGAAGAAGAAGAAGAAAAAAAGGTACTGGCAAAGTCACCAGGGAGACAACTATAGACTTGGCCTGGGAAGACTTCCTCTCAACTGCCTCTAAACTCTGAACTCCTTTCTTAATCATCTGCTTAATCTTTTGATATAGTGCTAGTTGTCACTCTCTCTTAGAACCATGGGTTGATCTGTTATTACTGCCCTAACTAAAACTGCAGCTGTCACTCCAGCTGGGACTCAAAATCATCTGAACAACTTGAGTGGTCTTTTCCTGGGGCTATACTATGTTACTATCCAACAGGTGTATCTTTCCACTAGCCATGAGCCTCTCAAGTATGTCTTTCAACATATAGCAGTCCTCAATAACATGCCTGATATGTCTATGGAAGGGGCAATAGAGTGGGTGGTCTGTTTGTCCCTCCTCCTTCACTCTGCTGTTGTAGAGCATGTTAAGATATTCTTCTTAAAAAGGAATTTGAAAATTTTCTTTAAAGTTTCCCTTGTGAATGAGTATTCCTTACTAAGCTTCTTCTGTAGGAATTACTGACTCTCTAGAGTCCTATGGGAGGGTCTAGGCTGTGCTGCTGACTAATCGGGTGAGTACGACTACTATGGTAGTGTTGAACTAACTGTGGGCTTCTTGACCTTATATGGTGTCCCATAAGTATTGTGTACATCCTCTTTCCTAGGAGGAGGTGTCCCTGAAGACTCCTACCACTAAGGTTTATGTAAATGTTGACTCTCAACCTTAGGAGGGATTGCATCAGGTATGTTATCCTGCAAATTAATTACCTTTGTCAACAACTTCTGAAAGATTCTAATTCTGAATCCTTTCAAGTAGGGTGCTATGGGATCATATATATTCTTCAACATAATCTCTACTGCTTGCTGCTTCTATAACTAGGGCTCATACTGTATGCTAAGGTTCCTCTATCCGACTATATAATCTAGCAGAGTCTCTTGAGGATGTTATATGGCCATAACCAACTCTCCAACTGTAATATGATGCTTAGCACTAACAAATCTCCACACAAACAACTTCTTTAACTCTATAAAGTATAAACTGAGTCATTGGTGAGGTCGGCATACAAAGCAAAAGTAACCCCAACTAGACTGCTGACAAAAAGTCTAAACATCAGAGCATCGTACCCCTCTATGTTTCAATATATGGCTCGATACCGATCCACATACTGCCTCGAGTTCTCAAACCCATCAAAAACTCTGAACTGTGGGGGAACAAAATCAAGGGGTAGGGCTCCATCTCATACTAAATTAGGTAAGGTCTCCCCATGTTAACTACCTCTCTAAACTTCTTGGAGGAAATGACCTGCTCGACCTTCTGAGCTATCAGGTCCTAAATATCTCCTCCTGATAAATATACCTTCTGACTCTAATCTAGGGAAGTAAAAGTAACTACTATAGGTGGTCCTAGGACTTCTCTCTAGACCCTATCCACTCCTACAGGATCTCGTGCTATTGGTGGTACTACTGGCTTGTCCCTAGACGTAGTAGGAGTCCTACACCCATTATCTAGGGCATCGCTCTCAAAGCTGTCAAATGAGTGGTCATCACCGCCATAGCTCTGGTCATCTCTGATATATGAGTCTAAAGGTGCAACATTATGGAATCTATATCCCCTGATCTGGGAGATCCACCCACCTCAGGCTCTCCCTACTCATCATCATCCTCGGGCTCCCTCTCTGCTCGTCTGGTAATCACACACATATGGTGTATTGGTAAATCTCCATTTAAATCATCCTCGAGTATGTCCTCCTTAGAAAAGGTCTGACAAAGTGCTTCTATACACGGACCCATAGGGGAAGAGATCATATAGGTTCTAGGAAATGAAACTGCATGTACCCGGCCTAGTGAACCATGAGGAGGAGCTACAACATCTATATCACAAATCATTAGGACTACCTAAGACCTGAAAGGAATAATTATTTCCATCTGCTCAACTACCTCTACTAACTGTACTGTCCAAATAGGGGTGTCTGCCTATAACGTCTCAAAATCCACCTACTGTGGTGGGATCCAGTAAGAACAACTGACAGCTAAAGGGACACAACCACTGATGATGTGGGAGTCATCCACTAGGAGCAATTATTGGTGGTCGAACCGATAGAACTGAATTAACGGGCTTCCTAGGTGGCTGTCCTCTCTGCCATCTATATCTCTGCCTCTACAACGGAACGATCACCTGAAAATTCTATCAGAGTAACCTCTCCTAACTGATAGGCCCTTGACCTTTCACTACGCTGACAATGCTCTGAATCCTCTAGGTGAGGGCTCGAGCAGCATCGTCCCTAGGGACTCTAGCTCAGGGTAAAGTAGTGGTAACAGGAGGGGCTACCGTAATGTGAGCAACGTCCTCCTCATAACCATTGTGTGATAGTGGAGAGAAGCATCCTCCTTGGACCGCTTCTATCTCAGACGCTACTACATCATCTGGGGTAGGTGTAACTGAAACTAGTTGTGGCTCCTGTTGCACGAGGACCACTCTTTAACAGGCTCCTGCTGAGCCACTAACTTTGTTATATGCTACCTATCTTCCTCACATGCAACTAAATGAAGTCTTTTATTTATATTACTCCAGGTCCTTCTCCCAAGGCCAGAGGTGGAGGATGAAGGTACGTTTGAACCCACTGCCTTGGGGATAGGGGGAATATGAGTTAAAGGAAGCATCGGGGTCTACACATCGATCTTAGGATGAAAGAGCCGAGTGAATACAGAAGCCTAATAAGAAGAAGGCAAGAGGGGCTCGGTCTGGGCACCCCTTTTCCTATAGGAAGGAGGGAGAACCAAAACTTGAGTTGCCTCTGCCAGAACAACGAGAGGAGTAACAACAGGGTGTCAGCGTTGAGGGGTTAGAGCATCCTACACAACATGTGAGGTAGGCACTAGCCACCTAACTGCTGGACAGGTGGAAGGAACTGGGAGTGTTCTAGGCATTAGCTGCTTAACCATAGGGCGCACTGGTTGTGTGGGAATGGGAGTGGGATGATCAGGTGCCCGGGTTGTCTACCGAGCCACTGGAAGTTCGAAGGGGTTCATGGCTACGTAACCTCTCCTCTGGGAAGGGAGAAGGCGGCAGCCTCAGTCAGGGTCGACCCGCCAAGAGTGACGAAAGTTGAGTCTATGAAGGAACTAAAAGTGATCCCTCCAGTAGGTGGACTAGATAGTAGGGACTCATGGAGAGTCATTTGCATGTCTGAACTAAAGTGAAAAGTCACAGAAGAAGCACAAGAAATCATGACACTACTGCCAACAAAAGAATAAAAGAATTTGAAAGAATTAGTAAGAATTGATATCACAAGAAAAGCATAGAAGATAGATGAGGGACGTAATGGCCTAGTAGGTCAGAAGGAAAGGAACCATAGCTAACAAGGAAACCTAACTAAGGAAGACCCTAACTAAGAGTAGGACAGACCTAATCTAAGGAGTATCAAACTCGGAGTACACACAAGAAAGAATAATATAAGATCCAAAGATAAAGAGAGAAATGAGTCCCACCTTGGTCTCCAGAAACCTATGGATTTGATTTGAAATCAAATGAAAGGGGTTCAAATTAATTTGGGTCAACTCAGTTGTACCCAGGGCTCAGATTTGGGCTCAGCATATTGGGTTTGACCCACTGAACCCAAGGGAGGCGGTCTTAGGGCCTAACTTGGTCAATTTGACGAAGTCAAACCCTTTGACCCAAGGGTGAAGGAAAAATAGAGTCAACAAATATCCAACAACATAGTTGAATTTTTTTTTTCAATAGGGATTATAAAAAATAGATGTCCACATATGGACTTTTATTTATACCTAACAACAAGGTTAAATCTTCTCAATATTTTGGAGATGATAGAAATTTATGATGCTACTTAGTGGCGATGGTGATTGTCGGTGATAATAGATGGCGGTGAATGTTGGCAACAATAGTTGTTGGTGGAACTACGGGCCTTAAGTGGTGGTCCGACGGAATTCCGACGTTATATGGAGGCAATGTCGAAGTTCCAGCGAAACTACGTGCCTCAAGTGGTGGTCCAACGGAACTCCAGACCTCAAGTGGTGGTCCAGTGAAACTCCAGCGTCAGGTGGTGGTTCAGTGGAATTGTGGGCATCAACTGGTGGTATGGCGGAACTCTGGGCATCAAGTGGTGATCCGGCGGAACTCCGACATCAGGTGATGGTCCGACAAAAATATGGAATCAGGTGGTGGTTCAGCGGAATTCTGACATTAGGTGGTGGTCCGGTGGAACTCTGGCATCAAGTGGTGGTCCGGCGAAACTTTGACGTCAGGTGGTGTGGTGGAACTCCGGGCAGTGGTCGAGGAAGAGCAAGGAGGCAAGAGTGATCTCCGATCTCTCTCTTATTTCCTTTGGCTTAGGCTCCCTTTACAAGAGTAATGAGGGGTCTATTTATAGATTTTGCTAGAGTTGCATGACCTGTAAAATAGGGTGGATCAAGGGTAAATGGAGAGTGGTTTGGATGGACGGCCGATGTTGAATTTCTTGATCGTGGGCCATTAGCCAAATATTTGAAGGTCTTAATGATGTCGAAATTTCATGAACTTGGGATTGTTGGATTTGTCTCTTCGAGCTGCTTGATTTGAACATAAGCATGTCACGTTTGGAAACCATTTGATAATCCCATTTATGGTTTGAACTTCCCAATGGTGCTTTAGGCCCTTGATTTGGACCCATTTGTGCTTGGATTGAGTCGAATTTTGTGTCGTTAGGTTCATATTCTCGAGACATTCAGTTCAACTATAAGTTTGTTGAAATCAGAATTTTGATGATCCCAATTTTAATTGTGGAAGTTTCCAACTTGATTTTTCCTTGAGATTCATGCCCGATCAGGATAATTTTGATTATATATATATATATATATATATATATATATATATATATATATATATATATATATTTTCATGTTTGTTTGATGTATATATATTAATGTGTGAATAGGTATATACATAAGTTTGGTGGATGTATTTTTTTTTTCTTTTTATCAAGTCTCTAAATACTTGTATTGGTGGAGGTAGTTGTTTACAATGTCTAAGAAATGTCAAAGTTCCACCAATTCCTTGACTTAGCCTTTATTTCAGCTGTCATAACTCCTAAATGAGCTTCATGGAGGAATTATTCAAAAATATGGTTAGCAAGTAGGTCGGATCACCTTAAAATTAAGCCTATGAGCTTAACAATTTAAAAATCCTCAAAGATTTATCTTATGATTATAATGAGATTAAATGAGCTATTCATAATTAAATGAAGATCAATTCATGATCCAATTTATTAGTAATTAATAATAATAATAACTTAATGCATCACTTTAATATATGCTAAATACTCTCCTTAAAAAAGAAAGAAAATTTGGATGAAATTATATTTATGCAACTAATAATTATCCTCTAATTACTGTCTTAATAAATATTTCTTTGAAAGTATTCTTGTTATTTCTTCACATTATAGATTTTTTCCTCATATTTTATATTTTATAAAAAAATTCCTAAAAAATAAAATTCATGGTTCAACAATAGGAATTCTTAATTATTTACCATTTGAGGTTTTGAAGCTTAGGTGTATCAATTAGTACTTTAATTAATAAACAATTAAGATTTATCTTTAAATTACATTTTGATGCTCAATATTCAAAATACTTATTTTAATTATTAGACAAATTAGATGCAGTAGACATATGCCATTGATATGGAACAACAATGCATATATTAATTCTTTTGGCTTAATTATGTCTTGTTCCTTGAATTAGGCCGAAAAATGCTCAAATGTTTTACTTCTATTTCTAGTTAAAGCCAAATAATTTCAGTATCTTACATATTTTAAAAATTGGCATGTCTAAGGTGGTCCTACTTGGGCTTTGTTTGGGATAACTTTCATATTGTTTTCTAAAGCAGTTTTCTAGTTCTAAAAATTTTCATACTAAAAAGCTACTTTAGAAAACAATAAGAAAGTTGTCACAAAC
Organism: Dendrobium nobile; assembly: GCA_022539455.1. Classification (NCBI taxonomy): domain Eukaryota; kingdom Viridiplantae; phylum Streptophyta; class Magnoliopsida; order Asparagales; family Orchidaceae; genus Dendrobium; species Dendrobium nobile. The sequence continues at coordinate 16,932,942 of CM039727.1, forward strand.
GAAACCTTAATCTTTTTGTCTTGGCATCAACTTTGTTATGCGTTGAGCTTGTGTGAGCTCATTGTTTGTCCATATTCATCTTACTCTAAAATTCACTGGTATAAATAAGATTATTAAGACAAATTAATACAGAATACTTATAATTTTATTTCATGCTAAAATGAGCTAAACATAGTTGAACAAAGTTATGTTTGTGTTCTACTCGCTTACCTAACCCTAATGAACAAATCAAACATGAGCCACTTAGCAAGTCGAACACGAGTTATTCACAAACAACGAAGATTATGTATACACAGTTAGACAAGGATAAGCCTTCCATGTGACTATGGGAAGTTCTTACAATGAAGCTAATAAAATAAGCCTCGCAATTTTTTCAGACGGAAAGCCTTACATGCAAATAGAGAAGACTTCTATACATCAATTTTTTAGGTGAATTGCACCCTTCTTCTTGATTTTGGGCATTAATAGAGGAATATTAATAAATGGATTAACTTCTCCCCATCCTTTAAGGAACATATTTATAACATTAGCTTGTAGGTTCAAATAGAGTTAACCAATATATTTTTGTAGGATTTCAAACTCTAGAATTTCCCACATTAATTTAAGCTCCAAATGATTGCCCTTACTTCTTCTAATTACTCATATAATTTGTCGATTTCATCTAATAATTTTTTTTTACATTTAACAATGTGGGTACTTGATATACATAATAAGATCCCACAAAGGGGTTTGTAGAGACTTATATTGGATTTACAAATGCATGATAAAATATATTTTTTAGGACAAAAAACTCTATAGTATATCAAAGTGTAGATAAACATTTTTTATTAATCATTACAAGTTTATAGATTCTTTTGATTGATTTAATGGTAGATGATATATTGTTTCTAGTTTCCCTCAATGGATATGACATTTAGGCCACAAAAATGATTGATTGACCAGGTCATATGAGGCATTATGTTCATATTCGTCTGTTCAAAATGTTATCTCAATCTTTTTGTCTCCTTTAATAAATAACAAGAAAATATGTATAAAGTTAGAGAAAAATAGAAATGCACACTAAAGAAGGATCCTAGAACAAGCTTTTAAATAAAGATAATATATTACATCCCAATTCAATATACCAAGGAATATTAATAAATGCTCTATTGATATTTGGATGGGTGGTGTTAAGCATTCTATGAGCGATCGACAACTCCCCATGTTATGGGTATTTAGATTATTTAATATGAGACATTAAAAATGAAATTGGTATAGGAGTACTGCAACAAGGCATAGAGAACATAAAAGTACTAAAGTTAGCATATAAGGTAATTGGGAAAAAGATGTGATAAAGTTAAAGAATATTACCATGAAGATTCCATCGATGCTTTCTACTAAAACACCTCACTTGCTTCCTTAGTCATAAGAAGAAATATGAGAAGGAGAACGAATATGGTAACCACAAAATAGAATGGATAGGTATATATGAGAAATAAATGTGAAGTTATGAAATTTTGAAAATTAAAAAAATTCATGGATGTAGTACATAGGATAATAATAGTCTTTAATATTGAGTGGTGAAAATTTTGTCAACTGCTGAATTTGAAAGATGATCCCTTCAAATAATTAGGCCAAAGCTAACATGGTTATTTGTGGATGACCAAATATTATCAAATGCTTTTAAAAAAGTAATAACCAACTTATCATGAGCTTGATGATATTTTTTTCAATAATAGTTATTTTGTGTGTGTGTGGGGGGGGGGGGGGGGGATAGTTAAGTTATTTAGCTCCACAATAAAAAAAGGAAAGAAAAAAAATAAAAGTATAAGATATTATAAATAAATAATACTATAGCTTATATCATTATTAGGTATTACCAACATTATCTAAATTTATCAATCACATCATCATCATTAATTAATAGTACTATTATGCATGATTACTAATAGTGACCTCTCCTCACCAGGCCAATGATATATTATTTACTACGGCTTGTAATATATTAGATTGAATCATAACCCTTTTATCTTTTTATTAAAATTATCTCTAAATTTATTCTAATTCAAATTTAATCATATCACGTTAAACTTTCTTGTGAAAAGGTTGGCACATGGATATAATGACACACCCTCTATAATGTAGTTTGACTAATATTAAAGGAATGCTAATTTTCTTAAATGATGACTTTAACCTTAATCTTAGTCAATTGTGTTTAAATTCAATATTGTGATCTGATCTAGGAATGCCACCAAAATATCAGATTGGAAGCTCATCGTTCTTTTCATTCTCAAACTTTGATGGAGATGCCAAATATCAAAAATATGTAATATTCATAAGTGCTCTCAGTGTTGTAGGATATAAACTTTTAGTGATATCTTTAATGCCTACAAGAAAGCTTTATTTGTCTTGTGTTTCAAAGTGCAACATTGATTGGTGATTTGTTAGATTCTAAAGCTTAAGCATCATAGTTTAAGGGGTAAAATGTGATTAAAGATTTAGGATGTTGGATGAAAAATAACGGAAAATAAAGAGGAAACTTTGTAAGACGTGTAAATAAATCATGTTTATGTTTCACAGTCTACTATAGTGCTATACTGTACAAATACATCATTTGGAGAGAGAGAGAGAGAGAGAGAGAGAGAGAAGATAATCACTTTAGAAATACAAAAAATGTAATGACATTAGCACATTCCATATTCATTAATACATTTTTATTTCTTTGAGGTGTATGGAGGAGCTCTCTCATGGATCTTTGGATGATTATAACATAAATTGGGTGAAATTATTGAGTGCTTGTCCCTACAAGGCTTTGGGAGTTTAAAGATGCTCTTTGAGGTGCCACATAGAGATGAATTTTATCATTAATCATTAAGTAGGTTTATCAAAAATTATATCTTAACATATATCATATAAATTCACAATTATTTATATATTTAAATTTAAATTTTTATTTAATTTATCATTCATAAACCTATATTATTATATAATTATTACATCATGACATTTAATATTTATTACCTCATCATTATTATCCAAACAAATTTCCTCTAACAAAGAGAATGGGAATGGAGATGGACCTTCCTGGTGAATTCCCAGCACTTTCTCGTCGCTACCTTTCAACCAAAGCCACGCACGTTTTGGAACGGATCGCCATATTGCCCGCCAACCACTCCACAATCCTCTTTGGACAAACAAAAAAGAGAATCCATCGGAGGAATCCAAAGAAAAGAGAAAGAAATATAATCCCCATACGACCAAAACAAGCATCATCATTCACATTACGCAAACCCTACATAAAAAAAAAAAAAAAATTTCCCCTCCTCACCTTTGCTTGTGCAGTTGTCCTCCCTCTTTTTTGTCTTATTATTCCTAGTGATAATGATCTGTGTGAAACTTACTCAACAAGTCTTTGAATTTTAATCTACATAGAAATCAAATAGATTTATGTCCCATCTTTGCCTCATGGTCATCTTTGCCTCATGGTTTAAAGTTTTGCTGATTTTGAGATGGATTAATAATAATAATAATTTTGAAATTTAAGAGTTTGAATTGATTTTTTGTTGAATTTTGGGTGAAACTAAAAAAATTCTTATAAGATTCCAATAAATTTAATGTTAAATGATTATTTTCAATAAAATTAAACAAAATCTCTATTTTTAATTTAATTTATTTTAAAAGTGATATATGATTTGAAGTTAAATAACGGTTTTCGTAAAGTATACATATTTTTCATGAGTAAAACCTATTAAATAGGACTATGGCTTCATTGGGGAAAGATTTCTTACTGATTTGTAAAACTATTGTAGAGAATGTAACTTTTATAAAACTGTTATAGAAAACGTCTATCTAGCACAATTTTTTTTTGAACATAATGAAAAAATAGTGACCAAATAAAATTATGATTGTGATTTGAAAAGTAAAGCAATACGAAAGTTATCCCAGACAAAGGCTATATGTTAGGTTTAATGTTATAAACATTAAGATATGTAAATTGGGGTAGACCTAATAAGAGCTTATGGTGGGTAGTTTTTTTTCTTAATATAATAAACATTTAATTATTTCGCCCTTCAATAACTAATTTTTTATAATTTCTATTAAAAAAAACTTTTATATTTTACTTATAAGGTTATACACGTTCTAATTCTATTTTACCCCCTCTTAAAAAAAAACTTTGAATGTGATAGCTTGTCATGACAAATGCTGCTGACCACATACAATCTCGAAGAAATATTAAAATTACATAATTTCTTCGTTCAAAATTCTAATAATTCTTGCAAGCTACACAACATTATACAACTGATTTTTCAGTTGAATTCAAATTGTCCAAATATGAGAGAATGAGTTGAAAGGCTATAAATAAATATGGGAGAATGAATTACTATTGAAACTTTTGGACTATATAGATTTTTCTCAAATAACATTTGTCTATTTATATTAGGGTTGTTGCGTCCTGGAATATTCACGGCAACAGAGAAATATATAGTTTAACGTCTTAGCATTGTACGAAGATCCAGCGCGCAATTAGATAAGTGAGAGGGTGTAGCGTTCATAAGAGACACCAGAGTTTTTATGTGGAAAACCCCTGAAAAAGGGGGAAAAACCACGGGGCCTGGCCCAGTTTGAATGAATCCACTAGTATTTGTAGTCGATTACAAATGAGGCCTTCTAAGGGAGAAGGCCTTGGCATGATGCCACAAATGTTCATCATATAGAGTGTATTACACGGTGGGAGTTACAATAGATGTATTTGTTTTGTCAGCACGACCATAGTCGATAGGATGGAGGTCGGAAAGACCGTTGTCTGGTGATGGAGGTCGGAAGGACCATAGTAGGCGACGGAGGTCGGGAGGACTATAGTCAGCATGAGACCGGGGTCTGAGTGACCGTTGTCTGGTGATGGAGGTCGGAGTGGCCATAGTAGGCGACGGAGGTCGGGAGGACCGTAGTCGGTAGGAGACCGGTGTCTGAGTGACCGTTGTCTGGTGTGTCGGAGTGACCATAGTAGGCGATGGAGGTCAGGAGGACCGTAGTCGGCAGGAGACCGGGGTCTTAAAGACCGTTGTCTGGTGATGGAGGTCGGAGTGACCATAGTAGGCGACGGAGGTCGGGAGGACCGTAGTCGGCAGGAGACCGAGGTTTGAAAAACCGTTGTCTGGTGATGGAGGTCGGAGTGACCATAGTAGGCGACGGAGGTCGGGAAGACCGTAGTCGGTAGGAGACTGAGGTCTGAAAGATCGTTGTAGTAGGGAGGTACTCTAGTAGAACTCTAGGCGTCAGGTAGTGGCCCAGCAGAAGTCTAGGCCTCAGGTGGTGTTGCGGCGAAGGTGATGGCCTCTGGCGAAGGTGAGGGCCTTTTGTGAAGGTGAGGGCCTCAGGTGGTGGTCTGACGAGGCTCCGACAGTGGTCCGGCGAGGGTCTGGCTGTGGTCCGACGAGGTTCCGACGGTGATCCGGCGAGGCTCCGACGGTGGTCCGGCGAGGGTGAGGGCCTCATGTGGTGGTCTGGCGAAGCTCCGGTGGTGGTCCGGCGAGGCTCCTGCGGTGGTCCGACGAGGTTCCGGCGGTGGTTGAGGAGGAGCTTCTTCCTTCTCTTCTTCCTTCTCTTCTCCTCTTCTCTTCTTATCTTCTCTTCTTGCTTGGCCCCTCTTTGTGAAGAATGAGGGCTCTATTTATATTTTTTCTGGAGTGGCATAGCTCGTAAATAGGCCTGAGATCAGGGGCGAATAGGGAGTGGTCGAATGAACGGCCGATATTGAATCCTACGATCGTGAACTGTTCGTCAGACATTTGAAGGCCTTAGTGATGTCGGAATTCGGTGATCTTGGGCTCGTTGGATTTTTCTCATCGAGCCGTTCGATTCGAGTATAAGCTCGTTAAAATAGGAGACCGTTTGGTAACTCAAATTGTGATTTGAACCTTCCAACAACACTTCGAGTCTTTGATTTGGGCTCATTTGAGCTCGGATTGAGTCGAATTTGGTGTCGTTGGATTCGTATTTCCGAGACGCTCAGTTTGACTATAAGCTTGCAGAAATCAGAGTTCGGGTGTACCCGGATTTAATTTCTGAAGTTTCTAACTTGATTTTTGCTTCGAGATTCGTTCCCGATCAAGATAATTTCATTATGACGTATCAAGGGGTATGATTCAAGCAAAGACTTGGTTCAAGAACTTTAGCAAATATATCAATTTCTAAGTTTATTCAATTAAAATTTATGTTCTTACATAAATAATATTCTCATTCTACCCTTATAATATCCTAAATTCTAAAAAAAATATTTATTTTCTTTGAGGTACTTGTACAACAACAATAATACTACGTGGGATCGGCTACATGAATCATTTTTCTCTATTATGATCTATTGAGAGTTAAATTTTCATTTAAAGGTAATAAAAAAAAGTTGATATTAATACTTTCTAATCAAGTCTTTTTTAGGTCTACTTGTGCCTTTCTTAACATAAATCAAATCTAATACATCTACTCTCTTTACTGGTTCATCAAAAGGCCGATGTTTTATGTGACCAAACCATCTAAAAAGACTCTTTTAAATCTTATATGCCTCACATATAAATATTCATTTCATTTTTTTTTCTCTTAAGAGTAAAGTCACTCATTCATCTGAGCATCCTCTTCTCTGTAACACTTAATTTTATGCTTCTCTTCTCAAGGCCAATATTATGCGACATAAAGTATTGTAGATCTAACCACTATCTTGTAGGATTTTTGCCTAAGTTTGAGGAGAGAGATTATTAAGTACGGAGATCAGACACAGAGAACAGTTCGGTTTTGTCTCTGTGAACAGTAAAAACGTAGTTATTGTTCAACTCTGCATTTTTACTGTTTATAAAGACAAAACTGAACGGTTCTCTGTGTCTGATCTCTGCACTTAATAATCTCAAATTTGAGAGGTACTTTTTATCACACAATAGATTTGATGCATTTCTTCACTTCAACTAACCAACTTGAATTTTACTAATAAAATTATCCTCTATTTCACCATCACTTTGAGCAATAGAGAAAAAAATATCTAAAATATATACTCTTTTTAATGGCTTGATCATCTCAAGTTACAATCCTCCCATTAGATCTATTACTAATAAATAAATAAATAAATATTTATAGCACTTAATTAAAAAATAATAATAATTTTAAGGCATATTTAATTAAAATTTATGTCGAATATTTCAAAAGAAGAATTTTCCCCTTAAAAATAAAAATAAACTTAGGACAAAATCCCCCGTTTTTTTAAGACCTGATTTTGTTTGTTCTAAATTTTTTGAAATAGTTATCATTTTACCGTAGCTTTTCTCTCTCTATTTATATTCACCGCTCCCTTCTCAATTTGCATTTCCCCTCTGCTTCTTCTCCTGTTCCTTCCGCCATTCTTTCGAATCAAAGAAACAAGAGAATTTACTGAACCAGATAAAATAAAAGAGAAGAAAGAGACAGAGAGCTAGAGGCAGAGAAATGAAAGGAGAGGTTGCAGACGATCTCCTGAACCTAAGCCTAAGCATAGGCCAAACCAAAAAGAGAAAGAGAACAGACCAGAATCTCTCCATAGCTGCCGTTCTTCACGCCCGCAACCGCATGCTCCATCCAACCACCCCAATCTTCCTAGACCACAACATTGATGGCCTCCATCTCATCCGCCTCCTCCTCCTTTCCGCTTCAGCTGCCGACCTCCACGACTTCTCCACCGCCGTCGAATCCCTCCTCCACCTCTATCCCCAGCTCTCCCTCTCCGGCGATCCCATCCAACGCGTCGCCGCTTACTTCTCCGACGCCATCCTCGCAACTCTCATCGCTCCTTCCTCCCCCTTATACTCTTCCCTCTCCCCTTCCCCTACTCCCCACGAAGAATTCTCCGCCTTCACCTCACTCTACCTCGCCTCTCCATACCTCCAATTCGCTCACTTCACCGCCAATCAAGCCATTATCGACGCCTTCGAAGCTGAGGAGCATTGGAATGGAGGATCTCTCCATGTCATCGATTTCGACGTTTCCTATGGCTTCCAGTGGCCTTCTCTAATCCAGTCTTTAGATGACAAAGCGTCGAAAGATAAGCACTTTAGGCTTCGAATCACAGGATTTGGCCGGAGCGAAGCAGAGTTGAAAGAAACAGAGGCAAGGCTATCAGGTTTTTCTAAAGGGTGTCGTAACCTCTACTTCGAATTCGAGGGGATGAACAGGGAGATACATAGTTTCAAAGATCTCAACCTGTGGGAAAATTCAACCGTTGTAGTAAACTCAGTCTTCAATCTCCACATGCTGAAAAGCTCCACGCTTCAATTAATACAATCTTTGAATCCTTCTCTGCTGATTCTGGTGGAGAAAGAAGGACGCAGGACTGAAACAACAAGCAAAAGCTTCCTCTCACGATTCATGGAGTCACTGCAATACTTTGCGGCGATGTTCGATTCTTTGGATGACTGCCTTCCTGCTGGCAGTAAAGAGAGGTTGAGGATTGAGAAGAACTACTTGGGGAGAGAGATTAGGAATGCCGTGGATATGAAGCAAGAAGAAGATGAGAAAGAGGTTTTGATGAAGTATGGGACATTCGCGACATGGAAAGAAGCGATGGAAAGAAGCGGCTTTGAAGGAGTCATGATGAGCTCCAGGTCTGTAAGCCAAGCAAAGCTTTTGTTGAAGATAAAGAGCCATTGTTGTACCATGGAAGAGCATGGAGGAGGAGCTGGGTTTCGAATTTCTGAGAGAGATGATGGAAGGGCCATATCGTTGGGCTGGCAGGACAGGTATTTGATTACTGCAACTGCTTGGAGATGTAATTCTCGATGATTTTGATATTGTTGCAGGACTTGTACTGTAGAGCTGTGTTACATAGTTTTTTTTTTTTTTTTAATTTGATGCGGTTAACAAAAACTGTTAAGTTGTTAGTGTAATGGGTTTTGATTTGAAAAGATTTGGATGTAAATCTATGTTTTTGTTCATGATTCTTAGGTTTGTTAATTATATTTGTACCCCCCTAAAAATAAGAGAAATTATTGGCAACTTTGAACATTGTTGGCATATTAAAAAAAGATTGTGTTCTTTAATGATAATTAATTAGTTTAAAAATAGTATATGTTATTTAGTTTATTTGTTATATTTATGTACTTTAAAATTATTTATATTACTAAAGTTTTTGTATGAGGAAAATTTTAAATAAAAAGCTAAATGGATATATAGTAAAAAATCAATTTTATTTTTTTTTATTAATTTTTATCATTAAAATAATGAACAAGAATATATTGAAATTTTAGTTTAATTTTTGGATTATTTGATAATAAAAATATTGAATAATTTGTTACTTGTAGATTGTATATCTTATTTTAATATTCATAAAACAATAGAAATAATAAAAAATTATAAAAAAATAAAAAATTAAAACAATAGAAATAATGTCAAGTAAATTTATTTCAATTTTGGTATAGTATTATCAGTATCTCTATTATTTGTAATTAGATTATATATATGTTTCAATCGTATTATATTTAATTTATATATTTAGTTATTCAGTAAATTAGTTAATAAAAAAAAAAAAACATAAGGATACTACACCAATATGAGCTTGAAAATTTTCGGATTTATGTTAAGATTAGCGTTATATGTGATATCTATATAAAAGCTGTATATTAGAGTTGCAAACAAGTAGTGCCAAGTCAAGTAGGTATTTGTTTATATTTGGACTCGTTTATTATAAGCTTGTTTAAGTTCTATTTGAGCTCAATTCGAGCTTTTTCTATTTATGTTCAAGGTTGGTTCATTTAAAATGATAGATATTCATGTTTGGTTTATGTTCGTTTTATATTCGATTCGGTTCATGCTTATCGAGCTTTAAACAATTAATTAAAGCTTAATAAAAGTTTAAATTCAAGTAGAAATTACTTCAGCTTGAGCTAATAAGTATGACAAAATCTTAATTTTGCATTTAAATTTCTTAATCTCAGCCCTTTATGAAAATAAAATTGCATTCATTTAATCATTTTCTATTCTTCTTTGTCAAGTAATTTACTACATGAAAAATGCAAATTTTCGGCAAAATTTTTCAGCCGAAAATTTTGGTAGATTTTCCTGCGGATTTCTGATGAAATATTTCCAACAGATTTTCGACGGATATTGAAATTTTCTCAGAAATAATCATTTATTTATAATAAAAAATAATAAATAAAATTAAGTAATTTAATTTGATTAAATTAACTACTAGTTTTAATAATTATTGGCAGTGGGGGATCCACAAGGAGCGAGCCAATGCAACGAGCAAAGGGCAACTTGCGCGGTTTGACGTGTAGGCTATCTAACAGACTTATGCGGCGGGTTCAGCAGTCGGGTTGCGGGCGGTTTGGTTGACTTTTGCGGGCTTCGGGCTAGTTGGGCTTGGTTGAGTTTTTTTAATTTTCCGGTGGCAATTTTGGTCATAATTTTATTGAAATTTTTTCCCGCGGATTTTTCTCGAGGAAATTCCCCAGAAATCATCATTTCCTTCGGAAAGCACTTTCCGACGTAAAAGTCCGCAGGAAATGAGTGATTTTTATATAATGATTTAATTTCCATTTCATTTTTATTGAATGAATATATAACATAGAAGGAATCCATCAAAGTTAAAAGCTTAGGTCCAATATAACACATGTCGTTTCATACTGTTTTTATATACAAAGAAGTATGGGTGAAGGAATCAATGGTTGCTCGGAATTTACTATAGGCTTATAACAAAGACAATTATGTGAAGGAATATTTGGATGTATTTCAGCTGCGAAAGATTACTCACGTTCGAAGAGGCCCCATTCACACATATTCTATGGCTGTTTGAAATTTGAATTGTCAGCAAGCAATAAAAGTCTTAAGTCCACAGCTTATTGATGTTTTTTATTTATTTTATTTTCTTATCTGAATCAGTCCAACAATATACCTTGAAAAAATCAAAGAAACACTAAAAAGATTTGAGTCACAAAGTGATTGGTCAATTGAAGTCAAACTTACTTCATGCATCAATTTTCTATGAACATAAATGATACAACAAAGAGCCAATCATTTAATTCTCAAATCGAAGTTCAATTCTTTTGATAGGTTAGATCTTACGATAGACTGAATCTTAGCTTAAGGTTAGCTATCTTAGTTGACCTAATTGGCGGTGTAAATATTCTCTTTCTTTTTGTTCAATCAAATATACTTGCATTGTAATTGACTAATAGATATGTTTGATTTGGATTGTGGACCCAGATTCGAATTATGGTTAACCCAGCCCTACCCTAAATCGTGCACTTAATTGGTGATTTTGAATGAAATGACTAAGTCAATTAGTCAAATCTCTTTCATTGGGTTTTGATCATCAAAGCATGGATGAGTTGACCCTAGGTAACCATTAGATCAAGCTAGAACCTCTTGAACTCTAGTTTAGCTCAATATGGTCTAAGTAGATGATCATACAGACCTATAACCTAAGACTAAATTATTGTTGTCCAATCATTCCAATAGGATTTACTAAGTTGGAGCTGACCTAATGGAGCTACTTAGCCTTTTGGTGTGGCTTTATCAGACCTTTTGACCCAACTTAGTTGAAATTGACATATTCAACCAAAAACAACATACACCATCAAATTGGTCAAATTGATTGAACATAATGAAACAAATTAATTTAAATTGGTAAATTATAGATGAATTAGCCCAAATTAGATCTTGAATAGGCCAATTGATTCACTTAGCTAAAGCTAACAAAATTTGATCAGTTAGGCTAATATTGACAAATTTAACCAAATTGAGATAAATTAACAATTGAAAATAATTTCAATTAATAAACCATACTTGAATTGAGCCAAATTGTTTTTTTTACAAGCCCAATTTGGCTAATTGGTTTGGTTGACCCAAATTAACTTAATTTAATATATTAGGCTAAATCGGTCTGCTTGATCAAATCACTCTTCAACAACCCTCCCTAATTGACTTGAGTGGATCCAACATATATATAATTGATCTAATTGCCCCTTGGTTAAATTAATCAATCTCAATTAACCCAACCTAGCTCAATTAAACCCTTAAGGGATCTACTTGACCATTTTGAGATACTTTACCCAATTTATTTAAATTAAGTAGCTGTAATTTATCACAATATTATTGATCAAAATTGACAATTGATTTGAGTCGGTTAATTTAATTTTTCAAATTGACCCAAGATAAACTTTACACTTAGCTTATTTGAACCCATTAAGTCAACCCACTTTGCCCTTAGGTTTAGCCCATTTAGTCTAATTAGGTCAAGTTAACCTAATTGGATCCAAATGAATCCAATTGAGCCAACCAACCCTAAAGAAAAATTTGGCTAATCCAATACATTCCATTAGATTCTTACAAAACTTAGTTAACTTAATCAACAATCATAGACTTTAATCATAGTTAGGTGGGACTTGCATCATCTTAATGTGTATTTGGCCATACTCAAAGGAGATTAAGCTTTCTCTAGGACCTCCCTTCTAATCTTGTCTCTAAATGACCACAATCATCCACTTAAAGGCTCATGTAAGCTGCCACCACGTAATCATCATGGTTAATTATGTCTTAGGTTTGGTCAAGTGAGGCTAAGGAAAGCAAACTAATCCCAAGCTCTTGCATACATTCCATTCCATTATTTTTTCTATACATAAAAGAAACCCATAGTTCCTAGGAACATTCTAGTGCTTCCAATGAGTTCCAACTACCAAAGAGCACAAAATTGTCACTAGGGCTTAGCTAGCCTACTAATCCAAATCATCCAACACAAAACCCAAAACTCTCCTCACTTCTTGAAGGCAAGGGATCTAACTCACTAGCAAATTTTGTCTATGCTTGTTTTTATTACAAACCTTAGTAAAACCTTAAGCTTGTGTATATTGATCAAACTGCATGTGCCATAGCAAAGCAAGTGAAATATATCCATATGTAGCCTAAGAGCCCCTTATCTCACCCTAATGAGAATTTTCATTTTTTTTCTACTGAAGAGAAAGAGAGAATAACTTCCCATGGATTGCATTCGGTCAGGCTACCATTCATTGGATAGGATTGGAATGGTATTTGATAGCCCTAATTTACTTCAAGATGATTTTTAGAAATTCTAATAAGATTTTTGCTATGATATTATATCTTTATACAATCAAGTGCAATTTGGTACTAAGGTAGAGCTTAGCATGTAGATCTAAAGAAAAAATATTCTAATAAATTTGCACGCTATTTTCTATTTTAAAATCTTAAAAGGTCATTATTTTAATCAATTAAATGTATAATAGATTTATAAAGCTGTCAAATTCCGAGCATATGCTAACAACATTAAATTAATCTTATACTCTAATGAGCCTTTTATTATCTATTTGTGATGACTCAAGAGGTAATTTCACTGTTTAAAATTCAAATAGGCATGTATTGAAAATTACCAAAGTACCCTTTACTCTTACATAAATTTATAGGATTCATTACACGCGATATATGAATTATTTGAATATTCACTAATTTTTCTTGATTTGTTTAAGTTTTAATCTACAATTTATACTTGTAATATAAAGCATTTTAATCATTAAATTAAAAAAAAAATCTTAAATAGACCTAAAAATTAACTAAAATAGATATTGGATCACACAAATTGATTTTGCTAAAATGTTCATTAATAGGCTGGTTGTGCATGCTAGAAATGAGTAGTTTCACACCCTAAAGGGAATGTTCATTGCATAGCAAGGAGTATTATGGGTAGCATCCTTCTTATTTTGAGTATAATTGTTATGTGTTTCTCCATTATTCATGAAAGAGAGACTTCTCCATCTTGCATCAACGATGGAGTGAATAGTAAAAAATTATAAGATAACGCATAAGTGAACTTAGGTATGTTGGTGGCAAAATCACAATATGTCAATTTGCATTCTTTTCTTTTCATACACTCACTTTTACGAGCATTAATTCTTTTACTTACTACAATATTTTTATGATATTGATTGTGCGTACTCTCATAAATTGGTTGCATGTGGTGGTTAACTCTAGATATAGGAAATTACTGGCGATTTTTTCTTGAGGTTAATGATAGTTTTTCGGCGGTTTTTAAAAAAACCGTCGGCTTTCCGGCGGTTCCAAAACCGCAAGAATAAACCGCACAGAAAATGATTTCTGGCGGCCTATTTCCGGCGGTTATGCGTATAGGCAATTTTCCAGTGGCCTAGACAGCCGGTAATTTCCAGTGGTTGCTGTGCCGGTGACCGTCGGTTAATCAACGGTAGCTTATCGGCATTCCGACCATCAAAACTGTCGGTATTAGCAACTACTAAACTGCCGGGTTACCGCCGATTTACCGCCGGTAACCATCGGTAAACCGCCAGTTCTTTACCGGCAGTCAAAACTGTAGGTTTTACCGGTGGCTAAACTGCCAGGTAGTGCCGGTTGCTTGCTGGCAACCACTGGTAATTACCGACGATTCTGTTAAATTTCCGCTGGCGACAATCAACAGTTTGGTATGGAGGTTTCCGGCAGCCAAACCGCCGGTTGACTGCCGGAAACTTGTAGCATTTAAAAAAAAAATTGACACTCCCCTCTATATTTACTGAATTTTAACCTAAACCCTAAATCTGCACATGATATATAAAGTCTACGCATAGTATATTCCAGATTTTAATGCACAGAAAAAACTATTACTATCACAATATAATTTGAACACAAGTAATAACTCATACTTGGTCAAACTACCTTGCACCAACCATCAATGGCCATCATTATTTTTTTCAAATGAGCTCGAAATGATCTAGCATTATATAATTATCATGAAAAAATATATTTTGGCCATAGATATTACTCTCACAATCAATGTATAACTTGCAAATGCATGCCATAGATATCACTCTCACCATCAATGTATTTCTCACAATCTATGTATCTTAATAGGCATTACTACAAACACATGACCATCACTATTTTTAGGGAATTTACCCACAACAAAGAGGACAGCCGGTGACTAGGGTAGAGGAGGTGGACGAGTCTGACGGCCGGAGCAGAAATTCGGGCCGTGCGACTCAAGGAGACCGGAGAGGAGAGGGGTTCAACATGGGGGCGAGATCTTCTGCCAAAAGGAAGGTTGTCGGCGCCGGATTCCTGAGCAATAGTCGAAGGCGCGATCGTGAGAGGCCGGCTGAGAGGGGACGAGTGTCCGCAGCAGCGAGAGAGAATGCAAAGAAGTGAGGAGGAAGGCTCGGGATGGGTAAATTTAGGGTGGTTTTTCGGCGGTTTAGACCGCCAGAAAAAATTTACTTAAAACTAGCAGCTTTGGCCGCCTGTAAAGGCGCCAATATGAAATTAAACCGGTGCCATATCCCGCGGTTATTATACCACCACTAATCTGGCGGCTGTTTATTAAACACCGCAGGTTAATATCGGCGGTCGAACCGCCGGCTAAACCGCCGATATTACCAGCAGCCATAGGACCGTCAGTAGTAGCCGTCGGTAATACCTGAATTTCCTGTAGTGGAGAAAGATAAATTTCATTCTTTCTATGAAAATTATACAATAAAAAAAGAAAGAGAATATATCTAATTAATTGTGTGTGGCAATATGAAGAAAATAATTTTTTTTACTCTCTTAACTTCATATCTAATAATACATTCATTTGTAGAAAGAAAACTTTCACTTTTTCTTTTAATATTTTAAACTTCCAAGTTAAACTTTATTCTTTTAAAATTTGTTTGCATTATAAAGAAAAATCCTCTCTTATATATTTATCGGCTTTCAATAAAATAATCAAATTTCTTCTAATTTTTTGCACTTATTTTTAATCATAAATTTATTTTTAATTTGAAAACAACTCTGCATAGAAAAAATTAGGGTGTCTGTAAAATTAAGGTAATTGTGTATTATAATTTTGAGTGTACTGATCGAAAATAAATTTAAGAATTCTGATGCGTCGGATTTAAGAACATATCATGTCAAACAAAAAAAAGAAGAAAAAAAAAAAAAAACAATTGTAAGGCAAAGATAACAACCTTCACAAATTTATTCTAATTTTATGCTGCAAACATTTTTGCTAAAATATAAAATACAAAAGAAAAATCTACAACAGATATGCAGATGACTCAAACTTTGGCATTATCTGATAATAACTAGTCATAGTCAGCTTTTGATTAATCTCCTTTACTGTGCTTCAAGGACTCAATTCCAACAAAAAATATTTTGAAGACAACGTATTCTGCCCTAGCCACTCTGCTAGGGCTCGTGGCTCCGGTGATCTTCTCCCGCTCGGAGGGAGTTTTCCCTCCGGTGATATTCCATTTTCAGGGAAGTTTCTTCTTATCTGGCTCTTCTTTGTTGTTGTGGTTAATTTTCTTCGGGTTTTTTCACGTTTTTGCTGGCTGTGCCGGATGGCGGCTGCGAAACTCCAGGATCCCGGTTTTTTTGGTGGGAAAACCTATTCTCGTTCATTTATTGAAGCTTTAGCTGGTTCTAAACCTTTGTTTCCGGATTTGTATGCTACGACCTTTCGTGGCTTACCGTCGTTATGGATTTCCGATCTGGAAATCCAAGATCTCGCTGCCCCCTTTCAGTTTTCTCTTGTGGGTTTTTTTCCTTCTAAAAGACCGTCTCTTGATTCTATTCGCAAATTTTTTTTCAATTTGAAGCTGAAAAGTGAGGTCTCTGTCACGGTTTTGGATTCTTCTCATATCCTGATCAAGCTTACCAACGACCTTAACTACAGTAGGGTGTTTTGTCATCGATCTTATATTGTGTTTAACTGCTTCATGAAGTTGACAAAGTGGTCGCCTACTCTGGATATTGCTGTGGAATCGCCTGTAATTCCAGTGTGGATTTCTTTTCCTCGATTACGCCCTCATTTCTTTTCACCTCGCATTTTGTTTGGGCTTGGCGGTTTGTTTGGAAAACCTCTAAAAATTGACGAAGCCACTGCTGTTGGATCCCGCCCGTCCATTGCTAGAGTATTAGTTGAACTTGATATAACTAAAACCTATCCGAAACATGTGTGGTTAGGTTCGGAATCCTTAGGTTATACTCAAGAGGTTGTTTTTGATGAGTTCCCTCAATTTTGTGACGGCTGCAAATGTATCGGTCATGTTCTGGGAAATTGCAAACCTGCTGTGCCTGTTAATCTGAATTCTCCCAACCCCCCTTGTGCTTCTTTGGATATTAAAGTTGCTGAGGGTTGTTTGGAGGGTGAGATGATTAATAATGTTTCAGTTCCTGAGAGTCTTCCTATTGATGTTGTTGAGCCGTCTGCGAACCCTGGTTGTGGGGGGGATTCTGTTTCGCTGGAGGTTGTTAATGAAGCTTATTGTCCTGTTGTGGATGAATGCCCTTCGAATATGGCACCCATTTCTCTTTCTATCAATGTTGTTCAAAATGATGTTATTAAGTCTGTTAATCGAGTGGAGGCTGCGAAGGATTTCTTATTTTCTCCTAATGCCATTCCTTTTTTGCCCTCGGTTGGTGACCGAGTGGATTCTCCTTCGATTCCACTGGTGCCGGGGGTGCTTTCTGTTGAGTTGAATGGTTCGGATGGCTCGCCTGTTCTGGGTGTTGTGAATTCAAAGGTTTCAGATGGAGTTGTTGAAGTTTTTGTGTCTGGTGCTGTGGTTTCGATTGGGACTGTGAAGGAGCGGCCGTCGCTGGATGGTGAGGAATGTGATCCGGATGCCATCAATTTGGTTGAGGTGCCTGTGTGTTAGGTTGAGACACATGAGTTGGCTAACTGTGTGGGTAATTCCTCTGGTTTGGAGATTAGGAATCAAAATAATTGGTTGATTGATTCGTCGGATGTTGATTCGGATTCTGAGGCTTTACACTCCGACCATGAGTTTGTTATGAGCCGTAATTCAAAGATTAATACTCGCGGGAAATTTTGGGGGAGAGGTCGTCGTAGAAGATGATTTCTTATTCGATTCTTATTGCTGATACTTCTCGGGAATTTTTGGCTTTTTGTTCGATTGGAGGATTGTGAGGCTAAGAGCAATGATGTGGTCGGGGCTCGCGTCCCAGTCATTTTTGCTGGTGGCAACCGTAGTTGTGGATTTTCTGGTTGGTTCGTTGGGTCGCTTGCTTCATTCTACTGGAGGGTCCGTGCAGGACGTCTTGGACGCTGGAAGCCTTGACTAACTACTGAGTTCGCATTTTGCTTCTTTCCCCTTTGTTGTTTGGAAGACGGGATTCATTGATTTTCTCTTGCGATTCCTTTAATTTTGGGTACAAAAAAAAAATGATAAAATGGAATTTATTAAATAGAATAAAGCTTGGGTATTATTTGACCAAGAATGAAGGAGGAAGGATATCTTGTCTAGCTTCCCAATCAACCTTGAAAATGATAAAATCATAAGGAAATAATAAACATATTATAATTTCAATATATAAGCTGATATATAATCAAAATATGATATTTTTCACAGCATTTTGTTGCTACAAATTTTCAATTGCTGGTAATTCACCCTGTAGCAGTGGTCTATATCATTGCTACTACTGATCTTGCAACGATTGTGAAAGCTATCACGTTTGGGCCGCTTTCGTATTATTTTATAGAGTAATTTTTTAGCTTTTTTTTGAAATAGGCAATTTTGTGCTAGAAAATTGTTTCTGAAAACGGTCCCAAATAAAATCTAAGTAAATATTTTCATTATTTTCATGATAATCAATCTACTTAAACATTTATTTAATATTTAATTTTATGAATGATCAATTTTCTTTTATTCTCTATGATTCCTAACATTACAAACCATAAAATTTATAAATATAAAAAAAATGAAGAAATTAGAGTTGATTTGATATATTGATTTTGGTTATTCATCCATGCAAATGCTCGGTTTTTATTATATTCTAAAGGCTAACTTTTAATTTACAATATAATTTTTTTTTCCAAATACATCATACTTTTATTATTTATAAGCATAAGATTTGGCATACAATATTTGACCAAGGATCAACATTATTTACATTGAAAATACACTAACTCTTACAAATTTGATGAATTCAAATCAATGCCACCACCTTGGTATATAGTTGCACTAATCGAGCCCATCAATGCTTCATTAGTTCTCAAATCATGCAGGGCCAATAATTTATTTATTTGGGAAAATAACTATAAGATAATAATAAAAAAAAAATAGGATTATTTGTTTTATAGGCAATAAGATTAGACAAAGTCATCCTAGATAATTTGATCGTTTAAAATGCTGACCTTCTGAGGACTCTATTAGAAGAGTAGATTTAACTTTTATTAAGAAAAATAACAGTAGATCTAAACTACTTGATTAAAAAGTACTAAAAGTGATATTTTTTTATTAGATTTATATGAAAATTTGACTCTAAATAAGATATAGAGAAAAGGGATTTATGTAGTAATTCTTAGGCTTCTTTTGGGACGACTTTTTTATTATTTCTTAAAGTAGCTTTCTAGTACAAGATAGAAAAAATTTATATTAAAAACTACTTTAAGAAATAGTACAAAACCTTTCCCAAACGAAGCCTTATATATTGGGATAAAAATTTGTTGTCATTGTTGTTGTTCTTGTAGTACATCAAAAATATGTTTAACATTCTGGTATTAAAAAAAAAAGTTCTCTATTGGTAATTCTTGTCCATTTATAATTTTAGTTTCACATTTTCTATCTAATTAACCAAAATAATGCTATAAAATAGCCCCCATGAACTCCAACTTTGACTAATATTTTACCTTTTTTTTATTACTCATTAATGTATTCTCATTATAGACAACATAATAAAAAACTTACATGCCTTGCTATTGTGGGAAAGCTAATTTTTAATTGCTTATGCAGCAATAATATAGCATTAGTTGGAAGTCTGGCCAAAGTCCTTCAAGAATATTAAGAAGAAATTGTTCATCAAGTTACAAAGTTAGAATAATATCTTTTTGCATTGAGAGCTTCACAACAAACATAAAATAATTCATTAATAGTGAGGGTTTGTTCCAGAAAGAGAAGAAGTCAATTTCTACTTATAAAATATAAGATGAACATTAAAATTACGTTGATAGATATAATATAAGTTAGAATGCTATGCTATAATTGGTCAAAGTCTTTAGAGTATATTTAATAATAAATTGTTTATCAAATGAGAAGTTAGATTTTTTTTTTTTTTTTTTGCATTGAGAGCTTCGCCCCAACACCACAAATTTACATCAATATTGGGAGCTTGTTATATGAAGAGAGAGAAAATAAATTCAATTTATGTTTTATAAAATATAAGATTAGTATTAAACATACCTTGAATTTATTAAAATTTCATTTGTGACAGTTTTCATATTACATTTCAAAACGGTTTTCTAATACAAAAATTTCTAATTAAAAAATTTTTTATACTAAAAACTATTTTGAAAAATAGCAAGAAAAACTACCCCAAACAAGTCCTAAGCTAAGATATTTATTTGCTTTTTAAACCAAAATATATTTTATTGGAGTTATATTTTATAAAGTACAATGCAAATTCACAATAAAGAGGTTTCATTTTCACTAAAAAAAATCCTAAAAATCAAATTCTAAAATCTTTGTTTTTTTTTTTTATAAAAAATATAAATGACCTACAACAAATTGACAACTTTCTTCTGGATTCAGAACAAAGAAAATAAAAAAACCCAATCAAATGAGCTATATTATGTTATTATTTCTAATAAAGACTAAGTCCTATATTTGACATAAAAAAATCAATACTATTGCAATTAACAAGTGAGTTGATAGGGACTTTCAGTATTTCTATCCAATACCTAGAAATAATCAGTCTTCTTTTGCATAACAAATAACTAAAATTTTTAATTTTTAATAGAGATGGTAGAAGTTTATAATTATAATGTGTTGAGTTTGATCTCATAGCTTAACACCAAATCAACCACTAGGAAATGGTAATTGGTCAAATTTGAAATAAGTTCCTATCTTAACTTGACCAAATGTTTGGCTTATCTAAACCTTTCTTTCTTTTCCAATCCAAACTGCCAATTGTTTCATTGCAATCTCCTCAGATCATTAGATCTTCTTCAAGTCTCGGAGACTTGAACCTAAGGTTTTCATTATTGAACATCTTAGGCTTCGTTTTGGACGGCTTTTTTATTGCTACGGGGTCCTTTTATTTTTTTCATATTTTGTACTATATATTTATTTAAATTTTAATATAAAATAAAAATATTTTTAAAATGATACAGTAGTATTTTTATTTTTATTTAAGTTTACTTTGATAACGAACCATTTTCAATTTGATAATAAATCAAAACATTCCAACCACTAATTTGAGCAGTGCATTCAACATTGATGTTGTTCAGAACAAGCTGATTGAATTCTCTCTCCATTTTTTATTATAACATCTTGTGTGTGCGTCCATCCCAACCATCCATTCTACTTTGGATGGCTGGGATTAATACAAATATTCTTTCAAATCTCTATGGTTTTGCAACATCAAAACAAACCATCTAAGTTAATTTAATGACTGGAATGAGTAACTGCACAACATTGTAACTGAGAAGGGCCTACAGGTTGATTTTCTCAAAAGGGCAATGTTCACCACTTTGTATTGTTTGTGCATTTTAGACTTCATTTGGGACAGCTTTTTGCTGCTTTCTAAAACAATTTTTTAGTAAACAAATTTTGAATTAAAAGTTTTTATACCAAAAAGCTGTATAAAAGCTGTCCCAAATGAAGACTTGATCGAATCTGGCTTCGAGGATTCTCTTCAGACTAGCAATATTTTATAGTATTAGATTGAGTTTATTATAGGTATCTCACCTCTTTTTTTGCTCCAGGAAGCTATTTATTAGCAGTAATGCACAGCTGGAACAGCAAATAATGTTGAAGTAATCTCATATAAGAACATTAGGGATATGAGTTGACATCAGGCCTGCAAATCAACATCAACAAACTGTACAATGAGAATAGGCAGCTGGTAGTCTCATAAATAAATCACCATTGGTTAAAAAACAAGGAAAATTAAAATATGTAAAATATGAAAGAACATATTTGGTAAAAGATATATCTAATTACACAATTGAAACTTAATTTGGCCTTCTAGACTCTTCCACATGGCACAGAAATATGTTAAATGTATGTCAACTTTCATAAATTCAGAAGACTTCTATCCTTCAGGAGGAAATTAGAAGTCAACCATAAATTATTAAAAAAATTCAGATTTTAAGTAAAGTAAATGAAGAAATTTCCGAAGAAATATAAGGAAAGCAGAAAAGTCACAGCATGCATTGTCCAAAAAACAAGACCAATTCAGCGCAAACAATCTTCGTTTAAGCTCAGCAACTAGAGGAACCGGTCCGCAAGTGAAAATAGAAGCAAAGTTTGATACAGTATAAGATGTACACAAATTATAGGTGATTGATGATATCAAGAAGTTCTTTCCTTGCCTTTCAAGCAGCACTTTAAATTAAGATTTTTTATTTTGTGAGGGTGAAAAAAGAAATATCAGAAAATTTTTGGGTTAAGAAAACGGAAAAATACTGCCTTTTGGTTGCTTGAATTCAATAGCAATTATCATAAAAAATATTTGTTGTTTTAGGAGGAACTTATCACCTTAGTATTATATAAAAATTCTGCATACATTTATATTGGAAGTAACTCATAGGAGATATGAGAACTTTTGATTGGAAAACTCGAGAAGATGAAAAACAACGAAACTTAGCCCAGTTAAAATGATTTCACTAACGAGCGACAAGAGCAACACCCTTATATATGAACAGAGGTATTGACACAATTAGTAGACAAGGACTATTAATGATATCTCCTATGATTGAAGTAGGAGCCCTGAAGTGATTGGCTAGCATCGGATGATGATCTAGTGTCATATGTTGTGGTTGATGGGTTCCAAACATTACTGTTGATTGGCATTGGAAGATTATAGATTAGGTACATTGGAGGCCGGGCAATAGCAGGCAATCAATCAATCGTCCTCCTTACAAGAGGAAAAATCGAACAATCTAGATGATTAGGATTAAGGGTTAGAATAGTTAAAAAGAGGGGAGGTGGGGGGTGTTGTGGGTGGGGGTGTTGTGGGAAATTCAAGGCGGTTAGGATTTTAGGAGGGGGCTAGGTTAAGGTTTTGTAACCAAGCTTGTACTTAGGTTGCATAGTGGAAAACCTTTATTTCCTGCATCTTTTGGTAGTTTCGCTAGGTTATTTCGGCAACCTCACGGCATCCCCTCGCCGTGTGAAGAGGTTAGGGAGGGCACTCGCTTTTTTGGATCGACTCAGCCAGATCAAATCGACAGCGAGGACTTCAAGGGAATGAATTGACCCTAGAATTGGGCTTCAAGTCTTCTATCCACTCAGTCGAATCAGATCGACGGCCGAGGGCTTCGGGGGACCGAATCAACCGCAGGATTCCTCCACTTGATGATCGTGAGCCTTCTTTTTTATTTTTATTTTTTTATTATCATTTATAATAATAATAATAACAACAATAATAATAATTTACTATTATTATTAAATATATAACCCTCTCTCATCTCTTCCTTATTGTTTTACACAAAAGAGGCGGATGCAGCAAGGTTGGTTCAACCGAAAGTGGGAGGAGATTCGACCACAGGACGTTTCACGTGAGTTAAGTCGGAAGACGTTGAAGGAGGCTGTGATTGCAGTTGATCGAGTCGGCCCTCGGTCAGGAAAGCCGTGACTTGGTCGTGGTCAAGCAAGCCACGGGAGGTGGGTTTGCTCGCAGAGGGAGATCAGAATGGGGTTGAGCAGCTGGAGAGAGATGGGCTTCTACGTGGGATTGAGTTGCTAAAGAAGATGTGGGAGTAGGTGCTTTGTTGAGCAGAGGAGTCGGGTGAGAGCAGAAGGCGCCTTCAGTTCTAAGAGAGCCGGAGAGTTCAAATGGCATGGGTGGGTCGCCGTTGCCATGTGAGAGAGTTTTTTGTGTCGTGAGAGGGGCGAACATGGGGAGTTATGTGGAGATTGTGGGATTGTGTGTGACTGGGTTCGATTAGGTTGGTCGTTCGACAGTTTACATGTCAACAAATTGCCTCTCAACCAATTTATTGTGTGACTTTCACATAATGAATTCGTTGCAATATCTTCCTCTTGCATTGCAGGAGGATATATATAATTATCTTTTGCATTGCAAAAGAATATGAGAATTTTCTACATTACGAGAGAATATGTATAATTATCTCTTGTCCTGCAGAAGAGTGTGAAAATTGACTCTTGCTTTGCAAGAACATGTATTGGCCCCATCCCATTTTAGGGGAAAATGATAAATATCTACTGCCTTGCAGGAATATATATATATATATATATATATAAATGTACCCCTGTGTTATAGGAGAATGTATAGACATATATGCTATGTTGCACGTGGATATCTAGACATTGATTCCCAGTCATTTTGATGATATATGAAAATTGAGCTATAAAATTATATATATATATATATATATATATATATATATATATATATATATATATATATATATATATATACTTGCAAAATTTTGAAAATTATAAATTCATATGTAAAAACAAGAGATTTGAAATTAATGCAAAGAGTGCCAATTGTACTTAGATGTTTGTTACATAACTTGAGGGTAATTCAATTATTTAATTTTTTTAGCAAAAGCCATCATAATACAGCTAAAAAGAACAACCTAAACATGACTTCTGTTTCCTGCCCCCCCAAACCTAGTACCAAAGTATAAGATAACCTTTTAGGTTGCTCCTAGCTGAATTATAATTACAATTGCGATCACAAATCTTGGAGAACATTTAATTTCAATTTCCATTCACATAATCTTCAAACTAGAAATACAAGTATATTGTAAAATATATGAAAAATTAATACACTGAATTTGCTAGTGCAAAACAACTTTTTCGAATGAACTAATTATGGGTTAATATTGTCAACGAAAAACTTTTCATAGAAAACCAAATTTAAAAAACAAAGCAATACCTGAATTTCAAGAAAACTGGGAAGCGCCCTCCTCAAGTAATAGATGAATTATGGACTTCACCACTTCATTCTTGGAAACAGTCAGCAACTAGAAGAATGATACGATCCAAAAGTGATATCAATACCGATGCAATACCAATTACAAAGCAATTCATTGTGATAATTAAAAGCCAGATGTTGTATGAATTAAGTGCAAGCAAAGTAAAGATAATAACAATTTTTCAAATAGGCCAATAGGGTGGCACAATGCTCTGCATTATTTCAAGATAGTGTCCCTAAAGTTTAGCTTATCAAGTTGGGCATCTCTGTATCTACACCCAACATCAATCAGGGAATCATTTCTGAAATATGTCGTTAAAACTATGTCTCCCACCATGGTGGAAATATATCATGAATGAACATTTAATTCTATAACTTTGTATATTGGTTATGAATGTGCATACAACAAATACAAAAGGTAAGCACTTTAGGGTACGCTATTATTACTTTTAGGTGAAACAAAATTTGCAGTAAAAGAAAAGTTACAGAAATGGAACAAAAAATTTAAAAGATTTGAGACAAAAAATTGGTAAAAGCGCAAAGTAAATAGAACTTCGTTGATTTTCAAAAAAAAAAAAAAATATCAGTAGGTAATGATAGAAATCAAATGACTCAAATATGTTTGAAAATAATGTTTGAATATCAAAGATCCAGGGAGGGCAACATATATATATATATAAACGCATGCGAGAATCCAGAACGGATGAAGCGGAAGTCTCGATTTCGTATATCTAAAAGATAAGATTGTTCTCGATTGCTAATTACGAGATATGACAGGAAGGAAGTGGCGCGCACGGAGGAAATTCCAAGGAAATCAGAGCCGTTGGATTTAAATTGGTGATTTGGATGGTCAAATTAAGTTGAGATCTAATCAATTGGGCTGAAATTGGGTTTGATTTGATCCAATTTGATTTAATTGAGTTTAATTGGACCCAGGTTGGGTCCAATTCGACTTTATTTGTGCTCGATGAGGCTCAATTGAGTTGATTGAGTTCCAATCGAACCCAATCGGGTCCGATTTGACTAAACCCGAGTTGAGTCGACACAAAAATTATATCAATAGAGTGAAAAGAAACTGTTCACATAACAAATATAGTTTGTTTCTGCGCAGTCATTCTATACCTGAATAGAGGCAATAAAGTGGTCAGATACCAATACTTAGTTAAAAAAACAAAAAAGGAAACCATCGCAAACTGACAAACAACACATTTCACCTGAGAGAACATGAGATATACTGTTTACCAAGAAGAAAGGGACAAAAAAATTGCGGTTACTGCTAGTATATTGGCAAATGAAAAGAAAATTAAAAGACTTCCACCTGAAGCTTTGAACAGCGAATAACAACTAAAAACAACTAAAAACTGAGACAATGTAAGAACATTGTTCTTCAATAAGTTCACTTGATACTACAGACAATTTAAGCAAAATTGTCCTTGGTAATATTGCGCAGTTCAAACAGCTAAATACTATACATAAATTCTAGCTTAAAATTAATCCAACATTAACAACCAAGTACCTCTGGCTTGCGAATGAGATCTTTTAGAACAGCATGAAGTGTTAAGCGGAGTTGTTTGAATAGAACAGCAGTTTGTGCAGGCGCAGTTAATTTCAACCAGTTGTCTATGATGACGAAACCCATCTGCAACAACATTTGCATGGTGATATATACAGAGGTAAAATATGAAACAAATGGTTATCAAACAGAAACATTTATACTAGGCTTTCATTATCGGCCAAAACTGCTCATTCGCATTTTCAAATGAGGTTCATCCAAAAGCCCAAAAAAAAAAAAAAAAAAAAAATCTTCATGCAAGTCCTGGAGTTTTTAAATCATTTAAGCGGAAAATCATGCTCAGCGATTACTTACTGTTGCACATCGTAAATAATTACAAAAAACCAAACAAAATATTTTTTTTCCTTGTCAACTATGTCCTTCCTCCATGCTGCTCCTGTATTACTCAAAATTTGCGAAGGTAAGAGTTAAAAAGAACTAAATTAATGTCACAATTAATTTTCTCACCTCTTAAAAATGATTAAAATTTTTTTAATGAAATCCTAGTAGGATCATTTTGATATATATACATTTATATAAATTAAGTGATTATTAATCAATATTTACGTCTTTAATTTTACTGATTCAGGAATTAATAATAATATCCAGCCAACCTGTACTGTACAACAAAAACCATCTACACTAAACTGACCGTGATTTGAAAGCTGCAACTGAGATTAAATTTAAGAATTATTAAACTCTATTAATAGAATTACTTTTATATAATCATACACAAAATATAATTTTTAGACATTTACATTCTTTTAGAATTTCTTCAATAAGATCAATTATGTTATTATTAACATAAGATCAATTATGCTGCACAAATTTTCTACAAGATTTCAAATTTACACAGAATTTGATTTCCAGATATTTAATTTTTAAGAACAAGTAACAGAAGAAACAATCCAGAACATAGGCAAGAAAAAGTTGTTCAAGAGGGGGTAACTTATATTCAGGAACATTATAAATGCCATTAGGCATAAATTTATTACAATCAAAGCATTTATAAAAATAAGTAATTTCAGCAAAACCAATCCAACTTAACAAACAGATTCTAGTCAGGAAGCATTCATTTAATTTATAATCGAACCACATAAGAAATTAGTTTTCCCGTGCGGAGGGACCCAAGATACTTGTGCCAATAGAAATAAGAATATACACCTAATAACTACGAAAAGAGCCAAAGGGAAGACATAAAGCATCAAATCTTCAAAGACAAACCTGATGTTGAACAGAAATGGATCCACCAAAAAGAAGAAGAGAGTACGGAGATATAATACTAGTGTCTCGCAGAAACACCTTGCTAGTTTCAACCTGAAAGAAAAAGAAACTACTCAACCAAAATGTCTTGCTATGACAAAGATTCATGTCAAATTCAAACATTAAAGTCATCTAAGTAGGAATATATTATATAAGGTGGGTTACTAACAGTTGCACAGCACTTTTTTATATTAACAGAACTTGAATTTTGGAGTTACCATATAACACATCTTATTATTAGAATATAATTAGAAAACGTAAATATGCAGAATTTTCTTCATGTTGCACTTTTAAAGTAATATTGCAGATTGGAGAGTTAAAAGGGATGTTGCAGTATTGCAAACAAATTTCTTATAGAGACCTTTAAGATTACGAAGACCGTAAATGATTGGAGAAGAAGCACATAGGCATTAGCATTTAAGAGCAAAAAAACATTTAATGGCCCTAATTATAAAGGAATTATACTTATAACCTATAAAGTGAATTTCTGAGAGAGGACCATGAAACAATAGCTAAGAAAGTTTACATGAAAGTTGGAGGCACAATTTTATTTTGTACTTGTAAGATCAAGCATGGAGAAGAATTTTATGTTGATATAATTAATAGATAAGAATCAAAGAAACAAAATTATTTTCATATAATTTTTACTAATATTGAGCACCACGAGAATTGATTTGGCATGTATTATGGAAAAGATGTGTCAAACGTATGTTAACATAATCAAATAGTAATATGATTGAGTAGTTACTAGCTTTAGAAGTATTCCTAGAATGGCAAAAAAGATCCAATCACTGATTGATTAATCAAGGGTCAACTATCATTGTACTTTATTTTAACATTAGTGAAGATGCTTAAAAAAAGATGTTTTCGATAAGATATTCTGATGCAGGTTTTCTACAAATTACATGGGTCCAGCAAGTGAGACAAATTAAAAAATAAATGAGAAATAATAGCATTGGAGAAAAATTTATAAGCGCATAAAAATTGTTAAGTTTATAAGGCCTTTTGTCTTGTGAAATAACAAATAAATGATAGAGGTAAAAATATTTTAAATGAAGTGACTACAGGATTTATAAAATTTGAGTATTATGTGAGATTAATCAAACAAGGATATATGGTTCAATGACCTTGAAAGACTAAGATGTTAAAGAAGAACTGAAGCAAAATTGAAAACATATTATTTCAAAACTTATATTTAATTTTGTGTTTGTACTTGCAAATCAATCTTCATGACTTATGAACAGATTGCAGAAATTAAATTAAAGAATCTTTTATTATAATTATTAACCTATTATTTTGAATGTAGATCAAACAACTTTGATCATACACGTATTTATATAAGTAAATAAAACCAACTAGAAGTTCATTATTTACTGACATTAAATTTACAAAATAGACATAACAATTGAAAATAAATTAATAAATTTTGACTAGTTAACGGATTTTTGCAGCCTTATTACAGATCACCATTACGAACTTAGATGTTTAACCACATGCATCACTCCCGAGTGGATTGCAAGGCATTGCAAAGTGGTTAGCGGGTATCCATTAAGTTTGTGTAACCATAAACTATTGAATGGGGCATCGTTAGGCCACGCAAAAGATCATCCTCATTTATTAAACATACTTTCATATCATTATAAACGTCCCAATTACATTGTATATGAGTTAAAACTGACAAATCATTTGATGAATAAGTCAAGATAAATCTAGAAAAACAAAACTCAAGGGAGCTGATTGATCTCTCCTATCCCACTTAAGTTGGGCGACTATATTAAAATATTGACACTAGAAAACACAAAAGAAAAATGGGATAAATTGATTATTACTTATTAAGGTACTAATGAAATGCATGATGCTAACATCAAACATTTGGTTCATTATTAACTTTTTTTTGCATAAAATTGGATTATTTTTATAAATAGGGAACCATGATGTGTAACTAAATTATTATTTATTGGTGGTGAATGAAAATTGAGCATCTTGGGTATTCAGTCTTTGTGCTTCTTCTTGCGTGATTGAACAGAGAACAAGCCTTGCATGTGGGTTTGGGAGAGATCGAGAGGAGTTGTGCATGCCTGGGCTTCCAATGTGCGTGCTTGAGCAGAGAAGAAGCCTTGCATGTGGGTTTCTGTTCACGTGACTGGGACGGAATGACGAGCCGGGCATGTGTGTGCATGTTGGGTGATGAACGTCGAACCAGAGCGTTCATCTGCGTGCAGCTTGGGAGACCAAGGGAGGATCGATGTCCAATCCTCTTTCTTGCAACCAATTCCTCTAGATGGAGAGCACGAGCAAATTCGTGCAAAATCTAGTGGGAACCGAACAACCGAAGAAGCAAAACCCAGCAGCTGGCTTTGATTCAGAAGGACTGGGAGTAAGGTGTCCTTAAGAGCTCACTCATGCGCCTAGAAGCCGCTGTTCTGTGATTTAGGGAGCTTTTATTTGAGGTTGTTGCTATTGGTGCCATCTCCATTCCTCGAGGAGAATGTAGGAGCCCATCAGACACTCTTCTTCATCTCCTTTTATCAACATCCCTGCTGTTCTCTTCGCAAAACAATGAAAATCTGATCATTTTCACTTGTTTGCTCTCATGTGAGAGCCCGAGGAAGATACCAAAGCATGTAAGGTCGATGGATTGGTATCCATCACCTTATAAATGCATGAAATCTCATTTATATTGTATTCCAAACCTTCGCCTATGATCAAACCTTAGGCTACGTGTTGTCATTTGATCATAACTTGAATGACAGCGTGTAGGGTTCCACACTATGTAGCATTAGGGGTGTCAATATTTGCCACAACCCGAAAACTTGACTCGAACCCGACCCGAAAATTTTTGGTTAGGGTCAACCCGAACCCGAAACAGGTCGAGTTCGGGTTCAACAATTTGACCCGTTTCAAAAATTGGGTCGGGTTCGGGTTGACCCGAGATCAACCCAAAACTGACCCATTTTTGACCCGAAAACCCATTTTTGACCCGGCAACTCGAGATTGACCCGTTTTGGACCCATTTTTGATCCGAAAAGTTGAGATTGACCCATTTTTGAATCTGAAAACTAACATTCTTTTGTTGGCACCGTCGGGTTGACCTGAATATTGCCAGGTCAGTTTCGGGTTCAACCCGAACCCTACCCGTGACCCGAAATTGACACCCCTAACTAGCATGCACCACTTCTTTAACAAATCACAAATTATGACAAAATTAACTTAAAAGATATAGGAGGCTTGCATTGTTATGATAAATATGATTCTCTCCAAATTTGTTAATTGTTCGAGTATGTATTTCAATCAATTTATAAAGTTTACTAGCAAATAATGGGGCTTTTCATGTACGTACAAAATTATCTAAGTATGTTTGGTGCAATTTGCAAGTTGATAGATTGAGGTTAATAACAAGTAATTTAAACATTTGATAATCTCTTAAATTGATAAAACATTTCATGCATACTCCTAGGTTCCTCTTAGATTATGACAAAATTGATAATTACAATCCATTTGGAGGCATTCCAATGATCTTCTTATGTTAAATAAGTCCAAAACACTTAAATTAAAAATTTTGAGCTCCATTTAAAATGTATTTTGTCCTCATGTGTGTTATTTTGGAGCCTCCCCAGGGCTCCAAATGTCCCATTACATGAATCATTGAATCTTAGAACCAATTCAAAATCATTTCAACTTTTGAAACACAACCAACAAATAATCTTCTTGTTTGCTGATAGGAAATACTTGAAATCAAGTATTTCCTATTCACCTTTACAACAAATCTCCAAGAAAAACTGCTGTCCGGAGCAGGAAAACAGTGAAAACAGCGGGAAAACTGTAGGAAAACTGAGAGAAATTCGTAGGAAAACTTGTATTTTACTAGTAGATGGAAAATAGCAAAGATACAAGGATCCTCTATTCGAGAGGAGGATCGCACTCTCCCAATCTCTAGAATTCGTTCTAGAGCCCAAGCCTCCAAGAAAACCCTAATGGCAAAACAATCAAAACATCCCACATCCCTAATTCCCTCATACACTTTAATACCCAAACCTTCCTAATACAATTTCCCTCCCAAAACCTCCTCTCCCCACTCCATTTGAATTTCCCTTTATTAAATTAATGGGGCCCGCTCCTTTTGAGCAGAACAAGAAGAGGAGGCCCACTCCTTTTGAGCGGGACAGGCAGAAGAGGCGGAATACTTCAGCCTCCTATAAACCAGCGGCCCTTCGGCCGGCTGGTTTTGGACCGGTTCCAAGTGAACCGGTTTAACAATACCGCCCTCCCAAAGAATCACCTTGTCCTCAAGGTGAAAATCAGGGAACTGCTGTTTCATCCTCTCATATGGCTCCCACGTGGCCTCGTAATCTGGGAGATTATTTCACTTGATTAACACTTCCTTCGTTCCATCTTCATTCTGGCGGACCCCCTCCAGCTCAGAGGGTTCCATAATCACCTCTGCATCCTCAGTAAGTGTCGCTGGTAGCTCGGGACTGGCAGTGTAGTCACCGATGGCCTTCCTCAACTGCGAGACATGAAAAACTGGGTGTATAGTTGCCGAGGATGGTAATTTCAGTCGATATGCTACTGCCCCAATCTTCTCCAGCACTTCATAAGGCCCAAAATACCTTGGAGCCAGCTTTTCGTTCCTCCTATGAGTAACTGTCTTCTGCCTATATGGTCGGAGCTTCAAAAACACCTTCTCTCCCACTTCAAACTGGATGTCCTTTCTTTGCCCATCCGCTTGTTTCTTCATAATTTGTTGATCTCTTAGTAAATGCCTCTTCAACTCCTCTAGCACTCGATCCCTCTCTTCCAAATACTCCTCCACTGAAGAAATTGGATTACTGCTACTCCCAAAGTGCACCAAGTGAGGGGGTCCCTTCCGTACAATACCTTGAATGGGGTCATCTGTGAAGCATAATGAAACGATGTATTGTACCAGTACTCTGCCCATGACAGCCACTTGGCCCAAAACTTGGGTGTCTCTGACACGAAGCATCTCAAGTAGGTCTCCAAGCTCCTATTGACCACCTCAATTTGGCCATCTGTCTGTGGGTGATAAACAGTGCTCCTCTTTAGAACTGTCCCCTGTTGCCTGAACAATTCCCTCCAAAAATGACTAAGGAACACCTTATCTCTGTCAGACACTATTGCTTCTGGTACCCCATGCAATCTGACCACCTCTCTAATGAATGTTGAAGCCACTGTCACCGCGGTGTAAGGATGTCGAAGGGGAATGAAATGTGCATACTTGCTCAATCTATTCACCACCACCAAGATCACTGTGAAACCTTCTGAACGGGGCAACCCATCTATGAAATTCATATATATCTCCTCCCATACTCGTCCTGGTAATGCCAATGGCTGCAGTAACCCCCCTGGTGACATAGCTAGATACTTATTTCTTTGACACACCTCGCACCTGGATACCATCTCTTCCACATCTCTATGCATACCTTTCTAGTACAGCTCCGTCGCTAGTCTCCTATAAGTCTTTAACACTCCTAAATGACCTCCCACTGCAGTTCCATGGAACTCCTGGAGCAATTGTGGGATGTGTACTGACGTTTTGGGTAACACAAACCTCCCCTGGTACAACAATCTCTACCCCTCCAACGTGTATCCTGAATGACTGCCCTCTTCCTTCAGTAAGTCAGCTCTGATCTTGCTTAGTTCCTCGTCCTTGGCACTCTCCTCCTTTATGGCTTCCCAATCTAGCATCATTGGGACCGATACAGCCACTGTCTGCAGCTCCCCCATGCACCTGGACAAGGCATCTGCTGCTTTATTTTCTACCCCTGGCCTGTACTGGATCTCAAAATCATATCCGAGCAGTTTAGATAGCCACCTCTGATGCTCCTCTGTCACCATGCATTGCTCCAGCAAATATTTCAGACTCCTTTGGTCGGTTCGGACGATGAAATATCTTCCAAGTAAGTAGGGGCGCCACTTTTGGATGGCCAATACAATTTCCATCAACTCCCTCTCATAGATAGATTTTAGCCGGGCTCTGGCAGTCAACACCTGACTGAAATATGCAATGGGCTTGTGACTCTGCATCAGCACTGCTCCTAGTCCGTATCCCGATGCATCTGTCTCTACTATAAAGGCCTGAGTAAAATCCAGCAAAGCTAAGATTGGAACAGTGGTCATAGCTTTCTTCAACTGTTCGAATGCTGTCGTAGCTGCCTCCCCCCATAAGAATCCATCATTCTTCAACTGCTCAGTGAGTGGCCAAGCTATAGTGTTGTATCCCTTCACAAATCTTCTGTAGTACCCCGTAAGCCCTAGGAATCCCCTCAGCTCCTTTAGATTTTTGGGCAGTGGCTACTTAAGCATGGCCTCAATCTTGGACTGATCTGCTGCCACCCCTTCCTTGGATACCACATGCCCCAAGTATTCCACACTAACTTGTGCGAAGCAGCACTTCTTCAAGTTAACACTAAACTAGTGCTCCTGGAGAACCTCTAACACCTTCTTTAAGTGTCCCCAATGCTCCTCCTCTGTTCTGCTATCGAAGAATACCAACATGAATCGCCTGAGATACTGTTTGAAAATCTTATTCATGAGTGCCTGGAACGTAGCTGGGGCATTGGTGAGGCCAAAGGGCATCACTAGGAACTCATAGTGGCCCTCATGAGTTCTAAAAGCGATCTTGGGCACATCTTCTTTCTTCATTCATATCTGGTGGTATCCTGATTTCAAGTCGATCTTGCTGAAAATCACTGTTCCACTCAACTTATCCAGAAGCTCATCAATCACTGGTATGGGAAACTTATCAGGTACAGTTTCCTTGTTGAGAGCGTGGTAGTCTACACAGAAACGCCAGCTGCCATCCTTTTTCTTCACCAATAGAACAGGACTAGAGAACGGGCTAGTGCTGGGCCTGATAATCCTTGCTTCTAGCATTTCTCTGATCAACTTTTCTATTTCATCCTTCTGAAACTGAGGGTAACGGTATGGTCGTACACTGACAGGTGACACTCCCTCTCTTAACGTGATGGCATGCTCCTGCTCCCTGGGTGGTAGAAACCCTAGAGGTGGTTGAAAAACCTCCTCAAATTCCTGGATCAAGGGCTGCACCGAGAGGGGTATGTCTCCCCCTTCCTCCACACTCACTCCCTCTAATCTGTGTAATTCCACCAAGTAGCCTTCCCCCTCCTCCTGAATTGTTTTGATTAGGGATTTAAGAGAAACCCCTGCCTTGGTCAGCCCTGCATCCCCTTAAATCACCCTCTTTCTTCCACCCTTCACCAACTCCATCCATAGAGTGCCCTAATTGATTTTGGTTTCCCCCAATGTCTGCAACCACTTCATCCCTAGGATGACATCCGTACTCCCCAATTCTAGGGGAAGGAAGTCTTCCTTCACTTGTATGCATTGGATCTTCAGCACCACCCCCCTACAGACTCCTCTTCCCATTTCTATCTTCCCCGTGCCCATCATCACCCCATAGCCTCCAGTATCCACGAATTTCATCCCCAATAGCTCCACAATCTGGGTGGAAATGAAATTGTGGGTTGCCCCACTATCAATCAACACCACGACTCCACGGTCAGCTATCTCTCCTTTTACCTTCATAGTGTGACTCGGAGTGAATCCCACTACGGAGTTGAGAGAGACTTCTGCCACATCCAGATGCATCTTTTCCTCCACCTCAGAATTGCTTCCCCCTCCCTCTTCGTCTTCCTTGTCTTCACAAACGAGGAGAACTTGAAGAATTCGATCCTTGCACTTGTGCCCTGGCATTTATTTTTCATCGCATCGGAAGCACAACCCTTTTGTTCTTTTCTCCTGCATTTCCTTCTCAGTGAGTCTCTTGAACTGCCCCCCATTTCCTCCTCCTGTGGATTTTTCTTTCGTTTCTTTCATCCCTCCTGGGGACGCTCCCTTGGGGGCTAAGTGGGTAGTCGTCCACCTGTAAATGCCTCCTGAGCTACTACTACTCCTAGCTCCCTTCTCCAGGTTCTTTTGATTTTCGACCAATTGTGTAAGCTTCATGGCCTCCCCCAGGTCCCTGGGCATCAGGACCTTCACCGCTGCTCGCACCTCGGCCTTTAACCCCTTCATAAAAGTCCCCTCCAGCACTGTCTCGGACAAGCGCTCTACCCTGCTGGCCAGATGCTCAAACCTCTCTCGGTAGTCTGCCACAGACCCCTCCTGTACTAGGGCAAAGAACTGCTCGTAGAAGTCTCCTCCCCGGTCGGTTTGAAAACGCTCTAACAAACTATCCTTGAATTCTCCCCAGCTTCGGATAGGTCTCCTCTGATCTCTCCACTAGTACCAAGAGAGTGCCTTCCCTTCCAGACACAAGCCCGCTGCCGATAACTTCTCCTCCTCTGTCAAGCCGTTAACCGCAAAGTACCTCTCCACTCTGTAGATCCACCCATAGGCATCCTCCCCTTCAAAAATGGGCATTTTCAATTTTCTCACCTTCCGATCCCCGCCATTCCCCCTTAGACCTCCATAGTTTCCCCTCTCCCATGTGCCTGAACCCCCCTCCCCCCCCATGTCTCCCGATCTTCCCTTGCTCTGCCTTGTCCCAATCCCCCTTCAAAATCCCCTCTCTGATCTTCAAAAGCAGCTTCCCGGTGCCCATGATAACCCTCCCGATGCTCCCAACCAGCACCTCTTGGTTCCACGCCTCCATAGCCTTGCCTTTCCCCATATCTTCCTCCTCTCTCCTCCCTTTGGAAAGGCTCCAAATGAGGCCTTCCCCTACTACCTTCCACGATTTCCACCTCCTCCTCATCCCGATGGATTTCAGAGTTGGTGTTCTTCGCTGCTGGCCCTTTTGCATCAGACGCCGCCGATTGGGTTGGAAACTCCAACATCTTCTTCATCATATCCCGTAGATCGGCCACTTGCCCCTCCATGGAAGATGTTCGTTCCTCCACGGTCTCCTTGATTTGATTCATTTCTCATTCAATTCTCTCCTCCAAAGCATCCACCTTCTTAGCCGCCATCTCCTACGGCTTGCAAATTATGAGAAGATCTCAGGATTTGAAAAAAATTTCAGCAAATTTCTCCTTCGCCGGTGCAATTTCAACCGCTGAAATCAGACAAAAACAGCCCACGATTTGTCCCAAGACTTGCTCTGATACCAATTTGATAGGATATACTATTTCCTATTCACCTTTACAGCAAATCTCCAAGAAAAACTGCTGTCCGGAGCAGGAAAACAGTGAAAACTGTAGGAAAACTGAGAGAAATTCGTAGGAAAACTTGTATTTTACTAGTAGATGCAAAGAAAATAGCAAAGATACAAGGATCCTCTATTCAAGAGGAGGATCGCACTCTCCCAATCTCTAGAATTCGTTCTAGAGCCCAAGCCTCCAATAAAACCCTAATGGCAAAACAATCAAAACATCCCACATCCCTAATTCCCTCATACACTTTAATACCCAAACCTTCCCAACACAATTTCCCTCCCAAAACCTCCTCTCCCCACTCCATTTGAATTTCCCTTTATTAAATTAATGGGGCCCGCTCCTTTTGAGAGGAACAAGAAGAGGAGGCCCGCTCCTTTTGAGCGGGACAGGCAGAGGAGGCGAAATACTTCCGCCTTCTATAAACCAGTGGCCCTTCGGCCGGCTGGTTTTGGACCGGTTCCAAGTGAACCGGTCTAACATTTTCTTTCTTCTAAGCCTACATAGAGGTTCCCAAATGATCTCTAAAGAGCTGAAAAGAGCGCTAGCAATTCTTATGACCAAATCCTAAGTTGTTTATCATTTTTATTGCTACAAAATCAACAAGTGATCATTCCTTTTAGGCATAGAACTTCAATAGTAGTCCCTTATATTTAGCTAACTCAAACTTGATAGATAATCACACCTCATTAAAGAAAAAATTCAATGATTCATCCATAATTTGCAACCCCAAAGTTACATATTGCCTTCAATTTTCTATAAACTCAAAAGTTATAGGAAATCCTCACATCCACTTAACTTGTGATAAATTGATTGAACTTACACTCATCTAATTCATTTGTTGAGTCAAAATCAACAAATAATCTCACCCTAACCATAGGGGGGGGGGGTCATCTCCCCTGTGGCCCTTCGTATCATCTGCTTGGCCGAGTTCATTCCCCCTTATTTAGGCCTCTTCGGTTCCTGCTCAGGAGGCTGTTGGGGCTGTTTGGCTTCCTCTTTTCACCTATAAATATAGGATGCTTTGAAGCAGGTTTTAAGAGAGAAAAATGAAAATTTTTGGAAGCTAAAACCTGAGGGTTTTTTTTTATAGCTTGCGAGCTATGCCTCTTCATCTTCTCCTTCTTCTATAATTTTGTCTCGGGCTTCTTATCTATTTCTTCTCTCCGCAAGTGACCACCCCATTTGTATATTTCTTCTCAATCAAGGAAAAGTTGATTAGTTGTTTTATGCTTGTATGCGTTGTCCATTCTAATATAAAAGTAAGGTGTCATTTTGTCTTATTTAATTTTATTTGAGTTTTTGTGTCGATTTTAAGTTATATGGTTGTAAGTTTGTTATGTTTATGTTTTAAGGAAGTCTTCTTGTTTGCAATCTTAATTGTGTTTTTTATTGCATCATTTGTAGTCCAAATCTACATATTATCCCCTTATATTTTCTTCATTGACATTAAGAAAATCAAACTTCCATCATTGAAACAAAATTCGATGATAACTCTTATGATTTGTATGCTCAAAATTACAAATCATCTTCATCACCTATTAAGCCAAAAATTAATTGGTGACCTATCTTGTTCTCAAACATAGGAATCAAAATTCTAGTTTCTTTTATTTGCTTAGCCCAAATTAAGCAAATAAATCCTTCTCTTTGAATACAAAAATTCAAGGACACCTCCACTTGATTTGTATCACCAAAACTACAAATCTTCCCTCACTGAGCACCAAAAGCCTTAGAAGATTTTTAATCTTAGCCTCAAAGCTATAGACCTCAATCTAATCTCCTCCAACCTCAAAGTTAAAGGAGATTTTCCCCTCCTTAGGTCCAAAAGTTGAAGAGAATTCCCCACTCCCTCAGCTGCAAAGCTTTGGGTCTTTCATTCTCATCTACTTTGATCCTCAATCAAATAGGTGGTCCCTCTACTTAGACTCAAACTCTAATTAACATTTTCACTTAACCAAGTAAGTGATATTTATCCTCTTATGACATTTTAAATATAATCTTTAGATGTCTTTATGAGTCTTTCTGTTGAAATTCACCTTACCCAATTAGGTGAATTTCACAAAGTTCTAAGCCAAACTCTTAGGCATGTTTACCTTACCCTATTAGATAAATATTTCTCTCTTATCCAAACATTAAAGAACCCCTAAAATACCTACAAATCACTTAAGTTTCTTTTGATGCAATGATAAATCATTCCATCCCAAAAGGTGGAGTGCCTACACCATTAGATCTTAAGGTTTCATTAGTAGCAAGCATGCCTTAAAGCAAGCAGTGACTGTTTTATGGGTTCTTCATAACCTTTCTAAATAATAAACAATTATAAAAATTAAATAAAAGCTTTAAGTAACAAATAACTTAAAGTGAAATCACCTCTTGGATTAAAATTGAATATCTACTATTCTCCAATAAAGTAAAATATCACGTGTAGTGTGCAATATCACATAGCCAACACAAACTTTACTTCGTATAAGTCAAGCAACTCAGCTTACACTTTTACATCTTTCCCATAATTGTAATAATTAGACATTACACTTTACTTTCTTGCATTGATTTATTTATATATATACATATATGTTTTGATTTTTTATTGGGTGCGCATTAGA
The DNA here is from genome assembly GCA_022539455.1 of Dendrobium nobile. Lineage (NCBI taxonomy): Eukaryota > Viridiplantae > Streptophyta > Magnoliopsida > Asparagales > Orchidaceae > Dendrobium > Dendrobium nobile. Next base: position 16,972,397 of record CM039727.1, read on the forward strand.
AATACATACTTTTCCTAGATTTGTTTACTTGCTTTTGTTTATGGCTGGCTTGGACATGTGTTATACGGTATGCTCTTAGGATAAAATTAATTTTTCTAAATATTAACATGTAAATAATCTAAAATCAATCATAGGATAACTGATTTTCAAATAAAAGAAAATTGCTTGGCTCACTGTAATAAGCCAAGTTTTCAAAAAATAAAAATAATCATGCACACACAGTGTGTCTCATATAGAAAGCCCTTACGTAAGGACCAGATAACCACGTAAGCGTGCAGAGTTAATAAGGTTTCAAGAAATCAAATATAAGCATCTTACACCTATGATGAGCATGCTTATTGCACATCATAATTGGAGGGATCTATTTTAAAAATCAGGCTTTCAAATTACAAATATAAATGATGCAACTGTCCTCCAATGATAACTGTGTTGATGAATAATGCCAATCAAAAGAGAACCTACTTTAAAAATACCCTCAAATTCCAAAGAAAATTATTTTTGACCCAAATCTCTATTAAAATATAAAAAAGTCATAAAATATATAAAAAAAAACAGTACCATTTCAAGTTAAAAGCAACTATCCATCCATCATCTGCAATAGTTTATTAAGGCTCACAAAAAAAACTATTGGCATATCAAGCACATTTCCAGGATCACTCTCAAAGATCTTACGCCAGCAAGGACTAGCATGTATCCTCTACTGGGGTAATTTCACTTAAAAAATGATATTACTTAGTTAAGGTTACAAATAAGGCACTTTGACTGGGTGGTTCAATCAAACTATCACTACTAAATTACGGTTAAGGTCAAAGCCTTAAAATTCCCCTCAATCATTTGAAATGGTGAATCATAAAGTGCACTTAATATGACATAAAGACCTTTATTAACTAATGTAAACTAAAAATCATCCCTTTAAAAAAAGTCCACCCAAGTCTATAAGATCACTTTTTATGACGCAACTCATGGCTACTTATAAGGATCTTTCGATTAGATTGGGTCAAATACCTCCGCAAACTAAATTAGGGTCAACGACAACCTGAGACGAAGAAACCATGGATCCTAATTAAGCTTGTTATCATTTCACTCACCATCCACTCTAAGTGATTAGTACTCCTTTAAGCATTGCGCCTACTGACTAACCTAAATCAAAGGTTCCCTCTCACGATCTAGGAGTAATTAACCATAGGAATTTATAGCTTTAGTAAACCTCAAATAAGATCATAAAGTCCTCACAAAATTAAGATGAAATCTCTGGATAGTGTTTTTTTATTGATGTCCAATATGCATTTTGAAAGTTTAAACTAGAGCACACATTCACAAGAGAGCCAGCCATGATAATTTTGAACCCACATTTAAAGTAATATTTCCACACTTCTTTATTTTATTTGTGCACATATTCAGGTGGGTCCAATGGGGAAAACCAGGGCCTCTAAGTAAATAGTCATGCATGTAAATTTCGCTTTTTTTTGTAGTTCATACTCCATGGAGAGGAGGCTGAAGAAAAAAATCTACGCCAATAAGTAGAGGAGCAGCTCATTGTCATTTTGCCTCATTTTAATTCAAACTGCAAATGATATTCTGTGATTTATTGGCTCTCTGCAAAAGGAAAGTGAGCAGAATTGAGGATGTCATATTATTACCTTTTCAAGGAAAACAAGGAATGGATACTGAAAGCGTTTTATGTTATAGTTCACTGAGGATGGATGAAGATGAACTTCTCTTTTCCCATCAAACAAAAGAGAGCAATCATTTGTAGAAATGTTGTTCGACGGTGCTTTATTGTAAACAAGAGGTACGCCAGTAGTGCCCTCTACGGTTGCAGCCACATTGGGATACAGACCTGCACACAAAATAGACTGCAGGAACACCATAAGCATCATTTCTTAATTAGGAACTGAACCCTTGCATACTTGATACCCTATTATAGAGCAATTGAAAAAGAGAATTTCAAAACAAAAATGATCATGAGAAGTGAATTAAGCATGAGAGAAAAATCCATAGAAATATAACAAGAGAGTTTGCATTAAAACCCCTTTTTTACAGACCATTAACAATGGCAAAAAAATAAATGCATTACAGAATCAGCCACAATTATGCATTTCAAAACTAAAACATCTTTTACCATGATAACTGCAGAATGCATTGCATGGACGTTGAATGGCTGTTTCATATCAGCAAACCAACTCTCTAGCTTGTCTTTACTTCTACCATCGCCCTGCTTTTAGAAAATGTAAGCAGCCACAAATACATGAAAAATAATGATGTAGAGGTAAGATGTAAAACGATAAAAATGGGTGAACATGTAAACATGGCAACCAGCCAATCAGGAAAAAGAGAACAATGTTTACAATATATTAGAAAGAATAAAAAGCAGTTTTGCTAATTTTTTATACTCAAGATGTTCTACAACAGTAGCATCTAAAAGAAGAATAATCAAGACAATATTGTTCCCGTCAATGGAGTAAAATATACGGATGATGACAATCCAAAGGAACCACCATAATCAGCATCTACCCAGAAGATCTGCAAATTGTTTCTCACCAAATAATTAGCATATACCGTAGATGTGACGCACTGAACGAAAGGTATTTAATTTATTTTATATCAGTTTATATTTTTCTTAAGTTTTAGTGTAAAATCCAGTATTGGCTGGGCCGGTTCAACTGAACCTGCCAGCCTTCTAATTAAAGACGCATTTTTGTGAAACAGAGGTGGAGGGCGGACGGCCGAATTTGAACGAAAGGCTTGGGGAAGATTTCTTTCGCCATTTTTAGCAGTCGATCGCGTTGGAGGGTAAGATTAAGCAACTCCTTTTCATTCCTACCATTCGAGGAGTGATAAATTTGGAAGAAGTTTCAACGAGCGAGAAGAACAACAAGGAAAGGGAAAAAGGTTTGTTTTTCAAATTTTGTAAAAATTGTTTCCTAATCTTTTTTTCTAATTATTAGAAAAATTAAATTGAAGAGAAAGGAAGAGATTGAAAACAAGGAGAATGAATTTTGAAAGTGAAAGAGGGATTTTGAGATTTTGGGGAAATCCCCATTGTAAGTAAATTCCTATCATGTAATTGTTATTAAATTTTATTAGTTAAATCAAGTTTTCATGAAAAATTTTATCATACGATTTTAGAGATTTTTGGAAAGGAAGAGATTGAAAGTTGTAGGAGTTCGATTCATCAAGAATTCTGCAAGGAGGAGAAAACTATTGTGAGGTAATGTTCTTGAAGAAATCAAACATTGTTGAGGCATCCAAATTTGAATTTAATACTAATTAATTATTATGTTATTGTGAACATTTAAAAGAGTTTCAATATCAGACGAATATTGGAAGAGGAGAATCAAAGTGAGTAATTATAATTATGTATAAATTTTCTTATTGTATTTTCATATTCTTTGGAAGGAATATCTATGATAATGACAAGTGATTACTATTATGTATAGACATTTTTATATATTATTGTTAAATGTTTTGTTTAAATTTTAAAAGTAATGTTTATTTATCTTTTGATGTTATTATGTGAAACGATTCAAATGAAGGATATAAATGCATATGTAAGGAAATAGATATATAATACTTGCATAAATAAATAATATAAGCAAAGAATGGTGAAAGAATAAAATGACCTATATGATAAATTAATGTATAAATGAAATGATGTTAAAGGGAAAAGGATATGCATGCAAAACTTATAGGAGTTCACCCCCGTATGATACTGGTTGGAGAAGCAATGTACTCGTGCACATAAAAAGAAAATGGTTATAGAAAAGGAAAAATGAAAATGGTTGTATCTTAGGTACGTATAGACAGTGCTCCTGTAATAATTAAATTGGGAAAATGAATAATTATTAAAGCTTTATGAATGTTAGGAAGGAATATAATATGATATGCATAGATGATTGAAATAAATAAAATAAAGATAAGAGAATGTATAATCAATATTAAACGAGTAAGACGTATACTAAAGGTTGTATGTATTTATTTTGTTTCATGTAAATTATTTTTAACTGTTACCCACTGATGTTACTTTGTAAGCTCATTCTACTAAATAAATATTTCAGGTAAGTCTTCAGAGATTTAAAAATGTCAGAAAGAGAAGAATTCATGTATAGAAAACGGCGCAACACTGAAAACAGGTAAATTATAATCTTTATAAATGTTTAGTATATGAGAATTTTTTTAGTGGCTTTTCGGATATAAAGGAGAAATTTTGATGTTTTAATGTTGGATTACTTATGAATTAAAATGACTTAACCCTACTGTCTGACTTTCGTTCCTGCCTCGTTAAGTCGAGCATCTAGGCCGGGTTGTGACATTTAGGGCTCTTTCAGTGTATTGAAGATAGATTTAGCAAATGAAAATTCAATCTACTATCTGACCGTTTGTTCCTGCCTTGTTAATTTGAGCCTCTGGGCCGGGTCGTGACAAAAGTGGCATCAGAGATCAATAAGTATCTTTGGAATTTGAATCAAAATGAAAGCGCCATAGGAATAATTTATAAAGAATTTAGAGATTCGATTAGATAGTATAATTAATTATCTTATATATATATATCAGGTATGCGGAAGATCAAGAGGAAGTAACTGATAGAAATATGGAAGGAGAAGTACCACCTGAAACGGCTATGAACACCAATGCTTTTACCCATATGATGGTGGATATGACCCAAATGCTTCAAGAATCAAGATCACAGCCTGGAGTTGGAGTGGATAAATATTTGAAGTTGTTCCGAGACATGCGACCACCACCATTCAAAGGTAATGAAAGACCAATTGAAGCAAAGAATTGGTTGCTTCGTGTAGAGAAGATATTAGATAGTATGTCTTGTCCTGATGAATGGAAAGTGCTACTCGCTACATTTGTTTTGGATGGAGAAGCAGAAAGGTGAGGGAGAGGACAACGCGAACACAGGCTAGGAGATATTTCAAATTTACTGGTCAACTGGGAAGATTTTGTATAACTTTTTAGAGAATGGTTCGTACCTATGTCAGCAAGGAGGCAGATGCGGGATAAATTTATCAAACTAGTTCAAGGAAACAAATTAGTAATGCAATACGAAGCAAAATTTATAACTTTATCCAAATATGTACATAGCTAATTGCAACAACAGAGGAGAAATGTTATCGATTCCTATCTGGTCTAAAAGATGCAATTAGACAACCTTTAATACCTTTAGGAATCAAGGATTATTCAGTATTGGTAGAGAGAGCTAGAAGGGTGAAAATTGAACTTAAAATAACTCGGAAGCGAAGAGATCAACATAAAAGAAATAATGTTGAAGAAGATATGTACAGTAATCAGATTAAAGGATCAAATGGAAAGAAGCCTAACTTTAGCCCTAGTGGAGTTAGTAGTGTTGTTGTTAGCAGAGTCAAGAAAGCTGGTGCTAAGTGTGAAAGATTTCATAAGGGTGAATGTTTGATGGGTTCACACACTTGCTATTGGTGTTGTCAGCTTGGACGCATTGCAAAATATTATCCTACATTGGTCAAAGGACTTCAGGAGAGAGGAGATCAAGTGAAGACCTTCATAGAAGAGCTTTGGCAAACAAAAGATGATGAAATTTACATTTTCAACTCCAACACAAACTCAACCAAGGCAGAATGTTCGACCGCGACTTTATACTTTGACCTAGCAAGAGCCTAATAAATCAATATATGTTAATAAAGATTAATGAGATGCTTTTAATATAGTAACTTGTTATGCTATATTAGATATTTTAGTTTAATCAGGTTATCTTGTTATGTTATATCAGATGTTTAGTTTTATTCAATTATATATCGAATGTTGAAGTTTATCTTGAATAAAATTGGGCATGCCATTTTACTTATGTAACTAGAAGTTATAAGTAAATTTCGAGGATGAAATTTTTATAAGGGGAGATTGTAAGAAGCGGGTTTTTCCGGCTCAAGTAAACCGGTCCTAAATGAAAGCAGACGAGCAGAACACGTGAGGCAGGTCGGTCGAGCAGCCAAACTGCGAGCATAGGAGCTTTTAGTGGGGTCAAATCACAAAACCGAGCAAGGGAAAACATTTGGATACAAAAAGTAATAACTAATTGTGAAGAATAACTACATTTCGCTCACTCTTGTGAAATCAAACGAACGAATGGGATTGAAGGCAACCGAGAAGAAGAATAAGGAACTTTTCTAATTCGCAGGTGGCTTCGTCATTTGAAGACAATGGAAAGGGAAAAGGAGTGATAGAGAGAGAGAGAGAGAGAGAGAGAGAGAGAGAGAGTCGGCACCTGAGAGCAAGTTGAGAAGTTACTTGCGTGCAAGCTAAGGCATGAACAATTTTTTAGATGAGAAGTTCAAGGTATGTCTTGTGAAATTTTATTTTTTTGAAAAATAATGAAAATTTATAACTGAGAATTATTGAATTAAAATGATTAATTTTAGTAAATTTTATTTATAAAATTTATGAGCATATCTTTGAGAATAATAAATGAGATCATAGAACATTTTAATTGAATATAACATATTAGATACAAGAACAATTAGGTGTTTTAACTAGCAAAATCGGAGAGAAAGAATGAGAGTGCATGTATTTTAAATTTAATAATAATGACATCTTAATTAGTGAAATATTATATTATTATATTAAAAAATAAATATATTTAAAAAGAAAGAAAATTTAAAAGCAAGAAAGCAGTAATTCAAAACTTTGACATTTAATAACGTCTTTTGTGTAGGAGTTGAATAGCAATTTTTGTAAGGAGTAAGAACGGAACTATAAAATATCTGAATCAAGGTGAATATTCATGTTCCTAATTTTTGGTAATTGTATTGCTTCTAATTGCATTACAAATGATTCACATGCCAAATAATTGATCATGTTGAATTGGAAGATTTGAATTTTATATCATAAGAGATGTTATATATCCTATGTCATGATGTTTGTTAATTAAATCAATATAAAATGATATGGTAAAAGGTAAATGAAATAACTTATGTAGAATAATTACATATGTATGTTGACTGATGGAGCACACCCCCTTATGGTACTGGCTAAAGACACAATGTACTGATGCACGTAAATGGAAAAAGTTATCAAAAAGGAAAATGAATTGGAAAAGGAGTACCTTCATTGATATTAAATTAGATGGTGGCTCTTATGACGGTTGTATTATTTATGAGAAAGAATGACATATATAAATAAAGATATTGTATATTCATGATATTGAAATTCTTGAAATGCAATGAATCTAAATGAATTACTTTAAGATATAACTTGAAATGATCATGTATATTATTCTAATTGTCTTGGGTTACTATAGTTTAGAAGCATGTTTTATTCACTGAGTTGTGGCTTATTTTTAATTGCACTAATATTTTATGGCATAATTTAATATAATCAAAATGAACAGAAAATAAGAAAATCTGTATCATAGACGTGACGCATCAAATGAAAGGTATTTAATTCATTTTATATCAATTTATATATTTTTTAAGTTTTAGCGGCTCTTTCAGTGTATTGGAAATAGATTTAGTAAATGAAAATTTAATATATCATCTGACCGTCTGTTCCCGCTTTGTTTATTTGAGCCTCCGGGTCAAGGTCGTGACAATTATGATGATAAGGCCCACATTTTCATTATTGCGAAAGAAGAATTGAGTTCTGTGGTTTATTGTTTCTACCAAAGTCTATGTTTTTTTAAAACATCAAAGGTTGAGAACCGACCAGAGCAAATGTTTCCAGTGCAACATCGATTTTAAGAGGAATAATCAAACTTATAGAACTCAGACTTATCAACCAGCAAAAAAACAACTGTCAAAACCATGAATGACAGAACTACTACGGACTTAGCAAGAGCTCGTCCCATTATTGTCATTGTTTACAAACAATTGCAATAACTTAAGGAAGCAATGCTCATAATTTACTCACACAGATTCTCCATTCATTTTTTGCGGTTTTGCTCTAGGTTTACACAATTACAAGACATGTTTCAACTAGGCAGAGTAACCAGAATATCAATATAACACCTGTACCCAAACACAATAACTAAATTAAACACAATAAGCAAGTGTTATAATTCCCCAAAATCCCTTAACAATCACTCAATTGTAGTTTCTTGAAACATTATAAATTTATATCAGATGTAACCAAGATATATTCAGCGAAATTGCTCCCCAATTTATTGTAGGTGGTCATAGTCTCAAATTATCACATTTCTCTAAAATAGTCCCTCAACTAAACAAAATTGATACCAAATGATCCATCAGGAACTAAATTGGTTAAATTTTGCATAGTGAGGACAAAATTGGAAACAATTTTATCTCTCAATTTTCATCGAATTCTACTAAGGGATCATTTGAGATCAATTTTGTATAGTTGATGAAGAAAATTTGAAAAATGTGACACTTTACAAAAAAATTAGCCACATACAAATAGTTTAGGGACTATTTTGGACTTTTCTCTATATAAATAATTTTGATTATCAATGCCATAATGTGGATGTGAGAGCAGATTAAAAGTTAAGGATTTTCCTCCATAAATGGACAAGTGTGCATTGACCATCTCACATTGTAGTGAGATAATGGAAAGTGCATGCAAGTGTTCTACATAAGAGCCCCCATCATGGGATTTATGGATTCAGCGTGTGACTTGATAGTTGTCAACGGCATTGAAACTAAAATTAAAATACAGCCAAAAAGTATTAGCATTGATCAAAATAAGAATTTATACAGCAATGCCAAGAAAAGCCAGAAGAATTTATCACAAAACATCTACCTTAAAATTTTTTGGGAGAGTGATAAGTCCAATATCCGCTAACAAATTGCCAAACTGTATGCGCATGTCTCTGCCAAGTTAGAAAATGTTAGCAAAACAGGAAAAAAATAAAAAAATCCAATATAGAGACCACGATTAGTCTTAATAATTGAAATACGCAGTTAAAAGTTTGCTTTAACATGGATAACATAATTCTAGAAAATAATGCATTCACTCTTTGCATGCATGTTTGGTGGCATCAGATCATAGCTATGTGTCTTTTCAATAGTGTAAATATATGCATGTATCAAATATAGCATGTTTTGAGTATGTGCGTGCATGCTTACAAATGATCCCATAAACACTCTGCAGCTAATCAAGTTCAAATGTCAAGACCATCAAGAAGCCCATAGAGTACATACCATGCAAAAAATAGATACATGTACATGTAGGTGCTTGGCAAGTTTGCTCATAGTAAATAATTGGTAAGGCCAGCATCATCGTCTTCATTAGCATCAACCCAACAATTTTGGGCCAGCTTTACAAATCCTCTGTCAATATTCATGTTACGAGTTTCTTATGGTGTTAAATTTATTTTTGCATGAATATTTTTACACAATTTCTACCTACGTTAATTTTGGTCTACCCCATTTTTCTTTTGCATTAATTTTATATGTCCATCATATTGGTCTATCTTCTATCCTCAGCACCACATGCACCCATCACACAACTCTATTAACCACAATTTTATCATCAAAGCGCTACTTGCATCAGTCATTCTCATACGATCAATTATCAAACTAAACTTATAACTTTGTAAACGTCTATCTTAACATCTCTACAAAACATAACTCCGATTTTGTGACTTTCTATTGCCCAGTAGTTATATCCATATAGCTTGTATGATCTAACATTAGTTTTATAAAATATACCCTTAAGAATCCATGATATTGTTAGATGTCATGCACTCATAAGGCGCTCCATTTAAACCACTCAACTTTGACTCCAGACAGTACGTCCTCATAAGCATCCCTCATTCTTTTTTTATAATAGATCAAAGATGTTTAAATTTATCACATCTAGATATCACTTAATCGCCTAACAATATTGATTAATAACTATTAATTTCTTATTCTATAAAATTGTTTGTCATGTATTCAATTTTATTATACAAAACTCATTAAAGGACAGGGTAAGAAGATAAAGTACTTTCGGGAAAAAACAGAGGAATAACAACTGAAATAGTCTAACCTTACGGTGTACATGACAGAACTGTTCAAAAAGAACGAATTGCAAAAACGATATGCAGCAGTTGACCCATTCTGCAAAATCATCAATATAAAATTTTGAACTTTTAGGAAAGGATGTGGCACTCAATGAAGTACAAAGGAAAAATATTTTCATCCTACTGCATGAGGTTGATACGTAGGGCCTAAAAATTTGAACAAGTCTAGTTAAATGTTAATAGCTTCTTGATAATGAGGATCACAATAAAATATCATGCACAGTAGTATTTTAAACCTCGTGTAGAATCCTAGACCATCTGTTGTAGGCAACAACCAATAATAGATGATCTGATGGCTTGTTGCTTTCATTAGCAGTAGTGCAACCATTAAGGTCGTAAGTCATCAAAGTTGACTTTGCTCTCAAGATATTGTGCTTCTGCAATAGAAAACTCATAAAACTTAATGTGAATCAAGATTTTAGCAAGATAAAAAAAAACTTATGTAGTGTAAGCTAATAAACCTCATCCTTGAGATTCAGAAATGGAGATTTATGGCTCAAAAAGGCTGCAATTGAAAGGATTGGTGATAAACAACCAAAAATTGCACCATACAACATCATCTGCACATACGATAAATTTTAGCATATAAATAAAAGTGGAAAAAAATACTCTGCGTGTTATTGAGTACCTGAAAATAAATCAATATCTAAAGGTCAAAAAGTAGAAAAGAAATTGAAGGAAATAACCATGGTATGTCGAACCTGTTATGGCTAGTGGCATCAAAACGTTAAAAAGCAAAAGAAACCAAAAGAAAACCAGTTCAAAAATTGGCAAGTAATTCCAAGTGTATAACATTTTATGCTCAGAATGCAATGTATAATACAACACTACCAAGCATCCAATAATGATTACTTTAAGGTGGTCATGCTGGGATGAAGGCATCCAAACCCATTCCCTATGTAATTACAGGATATATGTGTTTTAGACATGATTTACGCAGGGATAGCATAGAAGAGATGAAAGTAATAGAAATAAAATTTCCACCACCTATTTTCATAGATTTACCTTCAAATTCCTCCAATCCTTTTTTTTCCCTTCTTAGATATTATTAACTACTTACTATGAAACCTTGCTGCTGCAGAAGGCTGGAACAAAAAGAATAAAAATCTTAGCATTACTGATGGTATTTATCATGGTTTTAAAAACTGGACCAGACCGGCTGGTTCAACCGTGAACCAGTCCTAAGGCCGGTTCGGTCCTCTTAAGAAACCGGTCTAGCATCAAACCGGTGAAAACTAGTTTGAACCGCCGGTTGAACCGGCCGAGTTCTTAAGAACCGTCCGGTTCAATTATAATATATTTAAATAATTTAATTTTATATAAAATATTTTTTAAAATATTAAATTAACTTAAATATGATAATATAATTCCAAAAGTTTTTAAATATTATATACATTAAATACAAATGTATCATACCAACATGATTCCTTCACCCCTTGAGGGCTCTTAACTCATGCATACAAGACAATGTATATAAAAAACAAAACATAAAGCTCTTAAGTGATGTGGTACTAAAAGACTTGTATTTTTTAGTTCCAACAATGTATGCATGATGGATACTTCTATGAGAATTTGATAGAAAAAAAAATTGTATAAAATATTCAAATAAAAAATAATCATAATAATTTTCAAAATTTTTAAATATATAATTAAAAATAATAACTTATTAAATATAAATTAAAATTGAAGATTGAAAATATTATATTTAAATTTAAAATTAGTAATAATTTATATTTAAATATCTAATATAAATATAATAATTATTTATATTTAATTTTAAAATTATGTAATATATTATATATGTATGAATTTTATTTATTTTTTAGTCTCAAAATTCCTAGAATTATGAAATTTTTAAGATTAAATTAGCATCATTATTATGTTAATTTTATTAATTTTTTATAATATTAATATTTATTACATCATCTAGTTCGACCCCGGTCCGACCGGTCGAACCGTGAACCTTTTCTTCTTCCGGTTCGTTATCCGGTCAGGTTTTCAAAACCTTGGTATTTATATTTTTTTCACGTTGAATCAAGCAATGACAATCTGACAATGATACCATACAACACAAAATATCATCATTTATACAAAACAAATATGGCATATCATATATCAGCATATACATAATGTCTTTGCTGGAAGATAAATTCTTTTTATCAGATGCATATAAATAGGCATTCAAGATGAATGAAAAGTTAACAAAATAGATGAATATCCTCAATTAAAAGAATAAAAACATAACAAAAATATATCTTCCAATCTAAAAAATTTTCAAGAGACAGCACTCTCTACCAAATAGCAAAAAATACCAATGAGATCTAACGACAATACTCATTCAAAGGGTTGAGTGTCAAGTTTTACTGTGATCTAGAAACAGCATGCGTTGGAAATTTTATTATTAGCTTTCAATTGAATAAAAAGATAATACAAATGATGAAATATAGCATGTACTATCAAAATTTAGGGTTTTTTCAGAGCGATTGTAGTTTTCAATAAAAGTTGTTATAGATCATGGAGCAGCTTCCTTGCAGTTATTACACTCTAGTTGATACAATTATAAATTTTGCTTTCCACCGCAAATTTCTAAAAACGAACAAGAAAGTTGTAGCCCAATAAAGCAGCACAAAAAAATAAGTAAAAAAAAAACATATAGCTTATTCAAGGACAAGTGTAGCAAAAATCTCAGACAATGCAGCATATCTTTGAGTGTTATAACACAGTATAAAGCCGAATATTAGAATTTTTTATCATTAAATTTAAAGATGTTTAACCTAGCAACAGAGAATATAAAATAAAAAGAATAAGACAATTTTAAAAGAAAAACAAGAACCCCATCGGAAATTTGATAGGAGAGCATATCATCAATCAGCAATAAACTAAAAAAAGTATAAATTTTAGTTTATTATTCTTAATTTTTGAAACATTAGAATCAGTGAAAGAACCAAAATTTAAAAAACAGGCGGTGAAAAAAAATCTTCTAAAATAAATCAAAATTAGAAGTTTTTTCTTTCTAAACTAATATAAATGGATTAAAAAGTTTAAATTAAAAAATTGTAAATAAGAAATCCTATAAAGTATATATATATATATATAATCAAACTATTATGTTGAAGCATCTTAAATTATGCCCAACACTTCTTCTTTACATCACAAATAATTGATTTTGCCTTAAAACTCATTGCAATATAACTTTTAATATATGTTATCAATGAAAATGCAAGGAAATCATCTTCCATCTATTTATAACATGACTTGACACTCTTCATTGTTTAAAATCTATGTAAACTGTTATAGTCAATATAGGTATAGCTAAGAGCAATCAAATCAAACGATCAACAAAACTACAAAAGGATATATGAAAAATTTTCTTGACTTACCAACATTTGAGGTATATTAAAATTTATGGAGAAATTTCAAAAGAAATTTAGTTTAATGAGCTTTAAATTTAAAATGCTATTATGGAATTTTGAAGTGCTGTTTTTTTATGATAGAATATAAAGTTAAAGAAGGTTTCTCACATAAGAGGTCATGATTTTAGAACAAACACAAAAAAGAGAGACAAGACCTTTCCAATACGGACATCCACAGGAAGTTTCGCCAAATGATAACCAAGCGGTGACAATTCCTCATATCCTTCAAAGGCCCCAACCTGACAAAAGTAAACAGAAAATATTATCAATTTTTATAAAGGCATCTAATTAGATGTTTTTAACCTAATTAGTAATAAAAGAAAATGGAAAAGTGGGGCGTATATTATTAATTAGCAAATCAATTGTCATACTTTATATAGCAAGTCAATTGCAGAGGAAATAGCCTCTTCTCCGGGTGGTTCTAATGCCTGGAAAAAGAAATGAGAAGAAAACCACTAAAAAAGAAAAATGGATTCTACAAGTATTATTATAAAAAGATAACGAATAAAACAAGAAAAAGGAATTTTGCAAAAAAACATAGAAAGTTAAAAATGGAGCAAAACAGACCTCAGAGAGAAAAGATTTTATATCACCTAGACAAAGAGATTTGATCTGTAGACACAAATCAGAAAGTTGCATCCGTAGCATTTCCGGCACCTTCAATAAATTTAGCAACAAAAATTTACAATTTTTGAAGCAATAATATCAAGAGTGATAAATGCTATAAAACATTCTGTAAATTGATGATGATGAAAAAATTTACACCCAAATAACTTGAATCATGAAATGTATTGTTCAATGAATGCACAAGAACTGAAGAAAGACAATGAGGAGCTATAGTAGTGTTGAGCAAAAGAGTTTTCCATTGCTTCAAATGCATCTGATAGAACACTGGTGCAGAAATTTAAATTTTAGCAAGCACAAATCAGATTTATGGGAGAAAAACCTGAAGGCAACCACTTGAAAAGCTTTGAAATTGCTGAAATAATAAAGAAAAAGGACAAGATACAGTGGATCATCAATTCGAGAGGAAGATCCTTCTCTCCAACTCTTTAGTTGAAGAATAGAGCCAAAACAAACTTAGGAGAAATATAAATTCTACATAAACATCACATAACCTAATCCTAGAGAGAAAAAAACTAATTAAAGCAAAAACACAAATACAATTCCCTAAACAAACCTTGATTTTGAATTTTCCCTCCCAAAGCTTTCATTAATTAAATCCCAAAACCCTCTCATAACCCTACTGGGCCTCACTAGGTCGTCCGCCCCTTTGCTGGGTGGCATGTCTATTTCAATTGGAATAGACCCGAACCTATTCAACCAGCTCATTAGCCGGTATAATAATACCCCCTCCCAAACACTCGCCTTGTCCTCAAGATGAAATGATGGGAATTGGGTCTTCACCCTTTCGTATGGCTCCCAGATGGAGCTATAGTCTGGTAGGCTCTTCCATTTAATCAAGACTTCCTTGTCCCTCCCTTCTCCGTGCTGTACCCCATTAAGCTCAAACGGCTTCAACACCACATCCAAATCTTCAGTCAATGTCGCCGGTAATGTCGCACTAGTGGCATGCTCCCCTAGGGCCCTCCTCAGTTGTGATACATGGAACGTTGGATGTATGTTGGCGGTCAGGGGAAACCTCAGGCAATAAGCCACTGCTCCAATCTTTTCTAATATCTAATACAGGCCAAAATACCTCGAGGCCAGTTTCTTGTTCTCCTATTGGCCACTATCCTCTATCTGTAAGGACGTAATTGTAAAAACACATTGTCCCCAACTTGGAACTGGAAGTCTTTCATGTGTCTTTCTGCTTGCTTCTTAATAATCTGATGTACTCTCATCAGGTGCCTCT
This sequence comes from Dendrobium nobile, assembly GCA_022539455.1. Taxonomy (NCBI): domain Eukaryota; kingdom Viridiplantae; phylum Streptophyta; class Magnoliopsida; order Asparagales; family Orchidaceae; genus Dendrobium; species Dendrobium nobile. The sequence continues at coordinate 16,987,659 of CM039727.1, forward strand.
TCAACTCCTCTAGCACCCTATCCCTTTCCTCCAAGTACAGCTCTACTGAAGAGACTGGTGCGCTCCCATGCCCAAAATGCACCAAGTGTAGGGGTCTTTTTCATACAACACTTTGAATGAGTTCATCTGAGAAGCTAAGTGATAATACGTGTTGTACCAATACTCTATCAATGGTAGCCAGTTGGCCCACACCTTTGAACTCCCCTATTGGTTCGAAAATGTTCTAGTAAACAGTCCTTGAACTTCCTCTAGCATCGAATGGGTCGTCTCATGTCCCGTCATTGGTACCATGCCAGTGCCTTCCCTTCCAAACACAGTCTTGCCGCTGTCAATTTCTCCTCCTCAGTCAATCCATTGACTGCAAAGTATTGCTCCACCTTGTAGATCCAGCCATGTGCGTCCTCTCCCTCAAAGATGAGCATCTTCAGTTTCCTCACCCTCGAGTCACCCCTGTTTCCCCTAACTCCATAACCTCCCATTCCTTGAATAGGAAGTGCTCCCCAGTGGTCACGATTTTCCCTCCGTCAATCATACCCGAGCCCTTCCTCATATTCCCCTCTTCTCCTTTCATATTCAGCACCCCGGCGGTAAAAATCATCCCTTTTCCCCACAAAATCAACACCCATCCTTTCATAGCCCATACTCATCTCCTCTCTAGAAAGTGGTTCTAGATGAGGCATTCCATCATTTCCCTCAAGGATCTCCACTTCTGGATTCTCCTCCCCCTAAATGGGTTCGGATTTTCGCATCTCCCATTGTCTCTGGTGGTCTCCCTTGCTTGCGATGTCATCGGATTTTGTTTGTCCTAAAACATCTTCTTCATCATGTCTTCTTTTTCATGGATGGAAGCAAATTGAATCTAAAAATCAGCAATTTTTTACTCAAAATTTGTCTTTAGTTTACCTATTTCTCCCTCCAATACTTCAACTTTCCTTCCGGCCATTTTCCTTCCCAAGGCTTTCAAGAAGAACTTGCAGATGAAATTTCTTTGCTGAAATTTCTGGATTTGAGCCGCCGATGGTCCCAAGACAACGCTCTGATACCAATTTGATAGGAAGTACTTGAGTTCGCAAATAACCCTAAGGGTAATACTTGAGTTCACAAGCAAACCTAGCAAGAATTGGCAAAAACAGCGAGAAACATGGCTGATTTCAAGGGGAAATCAGCAAGAAAAATACATGGAATATAGTAGATTGGAGAAGAAACACGAGAAATACTTTGATTCAATCCAAGAACAAGAAAAACAAAGCAAGATACAATTTTCTTCAATTCGAGAGAAAGAAATACTCTCCAAATCTCTAACAAACCTAGAGCCCACACCAAAACAAACCTCAATCTCAAAATTTCAGCCAATCTCAAGATAACCCTAACCCTAACCTCCAAAAGACTAATTAAGGCCAAAGGAGGCTTACAAAATCCCTAAACAGCCTCTAATTCAAATTTTCTCTCCTAAACGCTGTTTAATTAAGCAAGTGGGACCCATTAGGACTTCCATAATGGAAACTCTCTCTGTAAAGTTGGGCGTGAATTTTGGAAGCACGGAGTGTTCAAACAACCTAAATATATTTTCAATTATCTTATATTCAATGGATGTTAATTGTTCCTCAGATATAATCATTCCTTAAGCTATCCTTTCTTGTGAAAAAAATAATAAAGAAGGCGAACATAACTCATTTTTACTCAATTTTAAGCAGTGTCTCTTCTCATTACTAGTTTGTATTTGTTCAATGTACCGACAATTTGAGAGGTCTACTTATAGATCTTTTTTCAAATAATAATAAAAAAATTTAAACTTTTTCATTTAAAAGGAAAGCATATAATAAAAGTGTTCATGAAATGATGACCATGATATCTTTAGTGCATGAATACCACGGTACCATAAATGCATTTAAAATTTGATACATAAAATGTGATGGCAGCACAAAAACTAAGACAGCATTACAAGGTTACTGAGAAAGAAAGAAAACCTGAAAGGGGCGCATGAGTTTCTCAAACCTATGGAGAGTATATAAGCAAAAGCAAATTCCAGGCCTTACACGACCAGCTCTCCCTCGTCGTTGTTTTGCATTTGCCTGAGATATCCAATCTTCAACCATGCTTGACATTTTCTGTACAAGATATGATGGTAAAAACATAGAAATACAAACCACTAATGGTTATATTAATGTGGATAAATAAAAATGTTGACAAATCATGTATTTATTATTATAGATTCATCATTCTTCCTTGTTTCGCTATCACTGGGAAGGGGGATAAGCAGAACATCATCATCATTAACCTTATCCCCAACAATTTGGGGTCAGCAAAGATGTAGGGTAAGCAAATTAAAAAAATACCAAAAAAACCTCTTCTGCCAATTATGTGTTTTAGCATGCTAACACATAGAAAATGAAGAAGCATGCTAACATGACAGAATTATGAAACAACAAGGTTGAATTCTAGAAAAAGTATAATATGCTACATACTAATGTCACAAAATAGGCCTATAGGTTCAACTAGTACAACTGAATTGCTCATGGGAAACCCAACTGAGGGAAGGAAACTTATCAGTTGTCTAAAAGGAATATTGGATATAGGCATATTATAGTGGGTAAAAAAACAAGATAATGCATTGCTGCATAACGGGATGTCTTGCAGGGGAAGCGTTTTATAGGATCGTCCTTGATGGTAGGCATAACAGGGCATAGGGGGCATGTGCCAAGAATAGGAATGTAAATCGCAATGCCTACGAGGTGATGCGCAAAAAAATTATTAATTTAACAAACTGGTATTAAAAATGCACTACCTAGTTCTTAAGAGTATTGTATTTATTTCACAGTTGTTATTGCAAAATACACTGAAAGTAACCCAGGAAAACACTCCTTGGCTCCATTTGTGTATCCTGTTTTCAACATTCTTTTATGTTGCTCAAATTTTTTTAATACATTAAAATTATGTGCTCGCGAGTTCCAAAACAACTTTAACATAGCATAAAAATAGAACAATAAAAAACTGGAACTAGGAATCAAATAGACAATCAATTTGAAAGATCTATACAAAATCATAGATAACAATAATCACGTCCAAGTAGATATTGTACTGATGAGAATCAAACAAGCTCACAGATAAGAATCAGCACGTGAAAGGGGGTAAACTGGGTATTGTCTGATGAGAATCAAAGAACAAAACATATTCATTCTTAAGAACAAAAAACAAAGCATGCTATCAGTCAATGACTAACATTTTTAATTTTGAATTTCAAAATTTTCAATTTCAAAAAGTAGTTATAGTTCTTGCATGATGTATACAATACATGTAAAACCCGAAAAATATCGTTCAGATGCATAGCACGCATTTCGATGCGCCGCAACAAAATTAGGAAAAATTTCGAAGTCGTCGGAATTCGACGCAAAAAATTTATTAAATTCTACGCGAAATTTCGATCGAAAAGGTATAAAGAACCTATACCTAATTTCGCACGAATTTAAAACTAAAAATCATTGAAGTTAGTTTAACTAATATTTCACCTTTATACCCAAATTACTCTTATAATCCTAAAATATTAGGAGAAAGGTGCACATGTGTAATCAGGCATTTATTTCTCTTCCTTAAGCCCTCATACACCTAAGGGACCGAACCATTCGATCCCTTGCATCCTTTCCGTTCGACCGCACGCGTGGAAGGGGAAGAGGTGTCGGGTGCTTGCGAAATCCGGCGGGCAGCGGTGCTTTCCGGCGAAGTCTTGGAGGGAAATCAAAGGGGAAAGGCTAAGGAAGAAGGAGGTAAGCTTCTCTTGCAAAGAAACTCATTTTTTTTTTCCCTAGATTTTCTTAGTTTTAAATTTTAGGGTTTGCTCAAATCTTAGGATTTTCAAAGAAAAAATGATAGGGAATGATTTAAGACATGATTCTAACTTATTAAAATGAAATTTTGCTCAAAACTCCAAATTAGGGTTTCATGAAAATTTAATTTTTTTTCTTAGGAATATTGTTAAGAAGGGTTTAAAAACACTTCTAAGCATGAAATTTGAATTTATCCTAAAGTTTTTGTGATTTCAAAAATTAAGTTTTTTCCTAATTTTGATATTTTGAGCTAAATTGTTAACTAATATTATTCCTAGGAGTCTTGGGAGGGCTCTAATTAAGAGAAAATGATATTTTGATAAAAATATTTTTTCCCTAATCCCTAAATTAATTTAATTTGAAAAGTAATTAGGTTTAACTATAATATAGGTTACGAAAAATAAGTTAAATTTTAATTGGAAGGAAATATGAAAATTTTGGGTTCCTAAAATTAGGATTTTAATTAAATCCGAAATGTTTATGTTAAAATTCATTAATTGCTTAGGTAAAATAATTAGAGAAGGAAAGTATTTAATAAGAACATTTGAAAAAGGAGAATTGGCATGTATATTAAATTAAGTAATTATTTTCTTTAGGTGTTAAACCTAAGAAGAGATTGGTTCGAGGAGATTTACAAAGTGCTTAAAGTAAGTGATAATTACATTCTAAATTTCATATTTTTTTCTTTTAAGTATGTTTATGTTGCAATTGTTCTTTTAAGAGGTTAATTGTTTTGTCTTGCACATGGCCATAATTGTAATTATGTTGCATTATGCTTAAGATGTTATTTGCATCTTGAGTTGCATATGGATGTTTATGTTTCATTTCATGTTTAGATAGAAAACTCTTCATTTGTACAAAAGTTCACTTTCATGTTTAATCAAATTCATTTTGGTGGATCAAATATATGTATGGTTGATATGTTAAAGATGTGTATGGTTCATATGTTAAATCATCTTATGTTATGATATCAATGTATGCAAGTTTGTGAATGTTGAGGCAGAGTACCAATACAGTGTACTTGCACAATACGGCTCTTCAGGGTAATACAACTCTTCGGGAAAAATGATGATAGATGGCCAAATATGATATTGTACATAACCAGTACAATATGGGTACTTTAGTAGGGATGTTTATATTTATATGAGCAATGTAAAATGAAAAGTGTACCTGATCAGTACAAAACAAAATGATACTTTCGTGACATGTGAATAAGAATATGTTATTAGGTTATAAGCATAAGAAGCATCAAATGAATTATGAAAATGTACAATATAAAAGGTTTTAAGCTTATGCAAAGAAATAGAACATATAGGATGACTTAGAGACATGTGTACTCTAGTGAATATATCATGGCAAGTTTATTATTCTTTTAATTAGAAGTATTGGCATGCATGTTGTACTCTTTATCTTGCTTCTAAGTTTAATTGAATAGCATTTTATCTATTGAATTGTTACTCACCCAACTTATGGAACATTTTCAGGAGAACCTGTTAATCGTTAATGATGAATAGACAGTCGTATACTTACCGTCGTAGGGAAACGACGGATGACAGATCACTTTTTTTGGTATTTTGATATTTTATATTAGATGGTGATGTAGGCAAAGGGGGGTTCAACACAATTCTATGGAGCCTTGGCTGATTTCGGTTTTGAGTTTAGTTGTTGAATTTTTAGTTGGTGCAAGCTCATTAATATCTAGTAGAAGTGTAGCTCATTATGAGCTGATGTTTAGCTCTAAATTCATTATGAGGTGCAAGCTTTTAGGTGAGTGGAACTTGTCTCTTCCTCTTCTTCTTTGCCTCTTGAGCTGCTGCATTACTTTTCTTTCAATTATGCTGGAACCGTGGCCTTCATTGCTGTGACGTTTGGGATTTTATGAGCTGAAACCAGTGGCATTAAAGCCCTGTTGCTGTGTGCTGAAATCAGTAGCCTTAATTCCCTATCCTATGTATGCCGTGGCCTCCTTGGTTGAGATGTGATGCTTGGGGTTTGCTGCAACAGTGGCCTCCTTGGTTGTGATGAGGCGTTTGGGGTTTGCTGAATCCCATGGCCTCCTCCTTGGTTGTACCGTGAACACCTGGGCTTTGCTGTGCTGGAATCAGTGGCATTAAAAGCTGAGGTGCTGTTTGGATTTTCCATGCTGAAACCGTGACTTTTTGCTTTGCTGTTTGGAATTCCTGTGCAGGAATTTTAAGGCTTTTTTTATGGGAATATGAACAGTTTTTTGGGCTGTTTTTGGACAGTTTTTTGGGCTGTATTGGGACTGTTTCTGGACAGGTTTTTGGAACAGTTTTTGAACAAAATTTGAAGGTTTTAATGGGCTGTTTTGGGACAGATTTCTATACAGAAATCTGGACTATTTGTATTCCTTCTTTGGTGCCTATAAATAGAGTTGTTTTGTGGCTGTTTAAAAAAGAAGTTATGTGAGTGATTTTTGGAGACAAAACCTGAGAGGTTTTCTTGGAAAAAGCTTGAGAGCTTTGTTCCATTTCTTCTTCTTCTTCTATGGAAATCCTGCGGGCTCTTTCCACCATTCTTCTTGGCTTCTAATCTCTTTCTTCTCTCCATAGTATCCATTCCATTGTATCCTTCTTCTCAAAGTAAGCAACTTTAGGGTGTCATTTTGTTTGTGTCAAAGTTTGAAGCGTCCAAATTATAAGTGTCTTGCAAGAGTCGTTTGTAAGTCTTATCTAAGTTGTAATAGTTTTTATATTATGAAGTAAAGTTGTTGTTTTTAGTTTATTTGTCTATTCTATGTCTTTATTTTGTTCTTAGAAAGAGCTAGTTTTTTTTGTGATCAAAAATTTGGGTCCCTCTCCCAAATTTTTGATTGCATCAGATGGATACGCATGATAGCATATGATAGGTAGTTTTTGGACATCCATATATGTAAAGAACTTTTATGTACATGTTGATTTTTTTGAATGAAAGAAAAAAAATTATTTGTAATATTTAGTGGCTCTTTCTCTATGTTTGGATATATTTTAGATATGTTACTTGAAATGTTTTGAATTTTACCGTCTGACATTCGTTCCCGCCTCGCCTATGCGAGCTTACCATGCCGGATTGTGACAATATGGGTTTCATCTCTAGGTAATTTTATCATTCCAAACGCATCCATGATGTTTTGCAAACATGCAACAATCAAGCACCATTTGAGCAATGTCGCATCCTTAGTCGGTCATTTTCATCACATTCGATCGAATTGATCGCAAAAGGTGTTTTCTTTGGCATTTTCATCGCTTGGATACATTGGCACAAATTGTTTGGTCAATTTAAGTAGTTTGGATTGCAATTCAGGCATTTAAGCTTATTTCACGCAAGGTCGCATCAGTTGGTTGTCATTCTCATCGTGCTTTACAAATCACATATGGAGGTCAACACATCATAACAAAAAAAATTTTGGTCAAAAGCCATGCAAAATTTCATGCTATTGACTATGAAACTTGATAGTTAATTTAAATTTATTTGCCTTTTCTACGTTGTCGATAATCAACTATGGATATTTCACTAAATGGATGCTAGTAGTACTTTTCTCTATGGCATTGTCTCTTTGAAGCTGTTTATATGGAGCACTTTTCAGAGTATTTTTCCCAAAGGAATAACAAAGTCTACAAGCTTTGGAAAGTTAAAAATGAGTTGAAACAAAATCCTCCTGCTATGTTTAACAAACTCTATAAGGATCGTGCTAATATTAGCCTTTCAAGTAGCATGATTGATCATTTTATCTCTCTGGTACTCTTTCTCTAGCACAGTAATCCTCACTATGTATACTAATGAATACTTCTTACTATGAATGATGCTTTCAATGATGATAAAATAGCATAATCAGTATTCAGTAAACATCTAGGGCATCCAAAATATTACTCTGCAATAAGTTTGCAAATAGCAAACAAAGTGTTTCTCTCAACTTATATTAAGGGAAATATGCGATAGATCTTGAAGAAACTAATCTTCTAGGGTGCAAAGTCAGAGCTCACTTTTCTTGCAAAATAATGTGGATTGATTTCTTGTGAAAGCTTCAGCTTCGTTAAAACACAACTATAATCCATAACTGACATAACTAAGGCACCAATCTACATTGCAAGCAAAATAACCAAACATATTGAAAATAAATTGTCACAACATCCGAGATGCAGTCCTATCCAGAGTGATCATCATACTACACATCTCTAGTAAAGTATGGTTAGCTAGTTTCTTTGCTAAGGTAAAGAGATCATTTCTTTTTTCTAATCTTTTGTAATAAGTTGGAACTTATTGATGCATATGCTTCAGTTTAAGAGAGAGCGTGATTGTAAAAGTAGTACTAAATTGGCAAGATAATTTATTATTGTAATTAATGCTCATAATTTAGAATACTCTTCTTATTATCTTGTTTCTACATTCTTCGCATTTACTCACATATAGGCATTTGTATTCAATCAATGTGTAATAACAAAAAAGCTTCACTAAAACAGATTTATTGGTTTTTAGGTTGCTATATCGGCTAGTTGCCCATCAAACAAATTAAGCCACTCTGCAAGGAATGACTGATGATTATCTTATCCAAGTAAACATATGCATATGCAATTATATTAATAAAATAAACAATGCTAAGAAATAGCAAGTCTTTTTAAGCGAATGTCTATCCAACAAAGTGCTTGCAGAATATCAATCACATGTTATCAAATCATGCTCTTATTAAGAAGCAATCAAAGGAAAAAGAAAACCTTTTGAGGATTAAAACGGCTCTCTTTGTGCTTTCCAGTGTCCACAACATATATGATATCATCAATAGTAATGCTCGTCTCTGCAATATCTGTGGAGACAATCACCTATGACAAAACAGAAAGAAAAAGGGTGAAACCATTAGACCATCACAAATTAATCATAGCCAGCAGCATCGCCATTCATTATTTATTGCACCCCAATAAAGTTGGAGGTGGTGCATTAATACTTTAACCGCACAAAGCAAACTCATAAAATAATGTTGCATAAAATCCAGACACTACTACAATGTTGCAATAGTAATCAAATACACAGCACGATCTTCTGCTAATTAAGAATTTAAACCCCCAACCTCTCAAAATAATTACACAATAGTGAATGCACATTCAAATAAGGTTGTAGGCATTCCATATCAATTTCTTTGTTCCTTTTCCCATACGTTTACCTCAATCTTTAAAGGGAACATGTACAACATGACTATATTATAAAAATTCATACATATATCACATCAAAATAATGCATAGAAAGCGATGAACTCAACCTAAAACAAGGCATCCGATAGATCATCATAAATCCAGCTAAATACATGGATTGAAATCTTTCTGGACAAAGCCCAATTAGAAATAAGGACCTACGTATGATCCAAACATATAAAATCTACAGGTTAGTATTAGCCAGTTAAGTCCTTGTCAATTTGTTCACATTAGATCAAGTTTTTTAACTTCTCTTACGCTCAAACTAACAAGTAATAGGAATAAGTGTTAGGCCAGGAAAGGCCAATTCAATGCTTCAAGCCAATAACCATAGTCCAAATTTCAGCTGTTTGTCTGTAAGGTTGATCATTCTGGCATATTCCTTCATTTTCAAATCATCTGCAAATTAATGACCTATTCTTAAAGTTGAATATATCCTTGTAAACTATATAAATTTGAACTCAAGACTTGAACAACAGGTAGTAAACGTATCCCAACAAGTATGTAATTGAATTATTTTATAGAGAAAAAAATGGAAACTACATTTTATGAAAATATATCCTTCACAACAAAGCTTCATCTGATACTATTGTGTTAGAACTATTAGTGAACCAATACATTCGAATTCCCTTTGATTATTACTTGTTCAAGTTGATAAGGTCAGCACTTAAACGAGTTTAAACGTTTTTTAAACCTCAAAGGCTAACTGAAACAAGCTTCACTATAGACCAATTCATTGATTTATATGCACGAACTAGCTTATTTATTGTTCAACTAGTAAATTTTCGAAGTCTTGATAGTAAGCTTGATGATATCTCACATATTATTTAATTAAAATTTGGCTAAAGATAATTTGTTTAATTACTTATTTAATAATCATATATTCAATTTTAACATCAACAATAGCTTAGAATTAATTCTCAATCACATATTCATTTTATTAATAAATGTTATTTATCATATCTTAATTATATAATTATTATTATTATTATTATTATGATAAATATTTCAAATGCATATTTTTAAAATTTTCTTAATTAATGCAAATATTTTTTTAGAATGTTGAAGTATTTGATATCATTAAGATTTTATTTCAAGACGTTAGTGATATTTATTATGATTTTTAATCAACTAAATTAGATGTCAATGAGTCAATCACTATTAATAATTTGTTATTAGTGAATACACATATTGTTTATTATCAATCTAAGAATTTATCTTTATTTTTGTCAAATTAATTAATCTTTTATTTGTTAGTTTAAAAACTAACTAAATGCAATCATTTTCTTATTTCTTTAATTAAATGAACAAACTTATTGGTAATTATCTATGTTATATAATTGCAAGAAAACTTGCATGCGAATTATTTCTTATCTTATTTAATTGTGCTAAAGTAGTTAAACATTAATTCCAAAATTATTACATTTCTTTTGTTTTTTTTTTTTTTTTTTTTTTGGGGGGGGGGGGGGGGGGGGGGGGGGGGAGGGAATTAGAGGGCATAGCCCATTTCATTTCATAAAAAGCTAGTTACATGTGAGAAAGAAAAAACCTGTAAGTAAAGAAAAGAAAAACAGCTTCCAGATGGAAGAACAGCAAAATACAGGAATAGAAAAAAGTAATACATGGTGGTAAAGATCAAAATTGGGCTCAGGGTATTGCCATCGAAGGGACGAAGCCCCCTGGTTGCAGAAGAAGAGTCGAATGTAGATCACTGAGCACACTAGGCAAGACCACCCTTGCCATCCAAGGGGGCAGAAGTGCAATAATGGCATCATCGCCCTCAAAAACCACCAGACAGACTTGAGGCAACCAGAATTTAGCATAGAATACCAAAACGCCTATTAAGATCATCAAAATGCTTCCAGTATTTCACTTTAGCAAAGATAGCTTGACGGGTAATAGAAATGAGCTTAGAGGGGCTTTTCCAAACATTATCAAATCTTCTAGAGTTTCTTTCCCTCCATAAAAAGCAAATAGAGCTGCAAATAATAAAATAGCAGAAATCTTTCTCCCAACTACAGAAATCCTGTGAATCACCAAAAAACTCAAAAGTCTGCATCAAGTTTGGTCTTAATAGAAATACTCCCAGAGGTGGCAGAAGAGAAACAATGACAGAATAAGTAAAATCACGGGCAAAAAACAAATGATTATGACTGTCACAGCCACCAGTACAAAAAGAGCAAGCAGAGAGAACATCAATCCCTCTCATAATAAGTAGATCAGCAGTTTTTAATTTGCCTAGCATCGCCATCCAGGCATAAGAAGAAAACCGGAGAGATTTCTTTTTATGCCAAATAAACTTGTGCCAAAAAACTTCTTCAAAAAGAATAAAATAGCTGGCATAAAAGGTAGAGAAAGTAGGTGTAAGAGAGCCATCCCAGGACACTGCCGGTTGCTCACAAAAGTTAATACTCGAAATTCCAGTAAGCAGCAGATTTGGGGTAGAGGGAGGCAGAGCCCAACCATTGTTAACAATATAACAATTCACAAAAGCCTTCACAAATTTAAAAGAAGGCAGAATTTCGTTAAGAGACTTTCCTTTGCACCAATGATCCAACTCCATAGAGAAATGACAGTTATAAGAAACAGATAAAGAAAAGTTTCCTTTAACCAAATGAGCAGTGGCATTAATCCTCTTCCAGAATTTCGAAGCTATAGAATTAAGTGGCTTCCAAGGTGATATGTATTTGTTTCTAAACCAAGCCATAGCCAAATTATCTCTAGTAAAGAACCTCCACAAGAAAGAACAGTAATTGGCATGATACAAAGCATCAATGGAGGGAATACCAAGCCCACCCAACCTGGTGGGCAAGGCAGTTTTACCCCACGCAATTAAATGAAGTTTTTTCTCATTAATCCTGCCATGAAATAAAAACCTGGAGCAAAGCCTTGAGATAAATTTACAACAGAATTTGGGTATAATGGAGCCCCTTATCCAATAAGCAAGAGTGTTAGCTAAATTTTACTCGCGAGTGGTTGGAAGTGAGTAGAATTGAGGCGGCAGGTAGCAATGGGTATCCCGAGATAATTGAGGAAGGAACTCTGATTGGAGATGCCCAGGTGTTCACAAATAGAAACTTTATCAGAGACATCATTAGAGAAAATAATTGAGCTCTTTGAAGAGTTAATGAAAAGGCCCTAAGCATTGGAAAAAGTAGATATAGCACAGGCAAGGGAAGCAGCATTAGAAGGCAAAGCATTACCAAAAACCAAAACATCTTCCGCATATAGAAGATGAGAAACAGTGAGACCTTTCATCTGAAGACCAAGAAAAGGGGGATTAACATTCTCCAAGGTATAGGAAAAACCGTCCATAGCAATGCAGAAAAGTAGAGGAGATAACGGGCAACCCTTCCTTAAGGCAGAGGAGGAGCTGAAAAAGCCATTCAAAGAGCCATTGATGCAGATGGAGAAGAAAACATTAAAAATACAACCCTTAACCCATTTAATAAACTTCTCCAGGAAACCTTTCTGTTTAAGCCTCTGATAAAGAAAATCATGGGAGACAGAGTCAAAGGCTTTGAGAATATCCAATTTAGCATAGAAAGAATTGTTAAAACCTTTGAGAATTTCAGAAGCTAAGAGGATATTGTCAGTGGAGCAACGATCCTTAATAAAACCTGTTTGACTATCATGTATGATGATAGGGAGCACAACTCTTAATCTGTTAGCCACCAGCTTAGCCACAATTTTATACAAAACGTTACACAGAGAAATAGGCTGTTGACCTCTATGTATTAACCGGTAGAACAAAAAAAATAAATAAAATCTTACCCGGCGGATCCACAATATCTGCCCGAAATCCCGGATGGAATCCTCGTATCCGTCGAGAAGCCGTCCAAATCCCCGAAATTCCGCCGAGGTACTGTACATCAGCGCCGAATCAGTCGCTTCTCCGTATTCCCTGCGTGAAATCAGCTCTCGATTGCTGCCCCGTTCTCGTCGTTAAATACCGAACCAACACAAGCTTTCGTTGGCTGCTTCTCCCTTCAGCTCCACACACGCGAACTGCTCAGTCCGAACTCCTCTCCCACTCCCGACGACTTCTTCCCCCATTGTCGAAGCCGATCAAGGCCCCCGACCGAGCTCTACTCGTCGCCTCCTGTAGCCGCAAATCCACTGAAGCTGAAGCTCCAAACCGATGAGCTCCCAAGGTCGGGATCTCCGTCCCGACCCCCATATCCCGTCGCCCCTATACCTCTGTTCCGACCTTCCAGCCGACAACCTCACGCAAGATCCCCAACCTCAAGCCCCATTGCCGAAGACTCTACTCTTCTGATTCCTCTCACTGTCGTTGAAGCCTCTCCACCTCCAGATTTCTCCGATCCGCCGTGTGAGAGAGAGAGAGAGAGAGAGAGAGAGAGAGAGAGTGCCGAACCTTACCTCCACCTAGCTCTCCCGCCTCCATAGCCGAAGCTCCTCTACCTCACGCCGAACTCCAAGCCGCCTCCTCACTCTGCCTTTGCCGATCTCCTAAACCGACCCATTAGGTATAAGTTTTTATCTATTATTATTATTATTATTTATAATTATTAATTATAATTAGGTATTACTAATTGTAATTAATTAATTACAATTAATACCTTATATATATATTTATAATTAATGGTTAATTACAACTAATTAATTATTATTAATTCATTACTAATTATAATTAATTATTAATTAGTTATAATTATTAATTATAATTAATTATTAATTCATTATAATTATAATCAATTAGTCATAATTTATTAATTAGTGTTAATTAATTATTAATTATAATTTATTAATTATTAATGAGTAATTATTTATAGTTAATTATTTTCAATTATAATTAATTATAACTAATTAATTATAATTTGTTAATTAATTATCTATAATTATAATTACTCATTATTAATTATATATAATTATTATTAATTATAATTAACTATAATTAATTATGGTTATTATAATTAATAATTATTTTAAAAAAAATAAAAATAATAAGAGAAGATTTCTCCTTCTCTTACCTCGATCTTCGTGCCCGCACTTACAACCTCGCGCAGGTATAACTCCTAAACCCTGAAAACTTCGAGAACTCGTTTCAACGCATTTGTCGAGACTAAACGACCACCTATGCACGCTTTTTTTAGCGTGGTGGGAGGAAGTGCGTCACGACGTTTACGACGAAGCGGGTAATCACCTAAATTCCTTCTTCGAAGTTCGTATCGCCTTGGAAACCCCGCCTATGCACGCTTTTCTTAGCGTGGTGGGAAGGGATCCCGGTGCGATGCGCACGACGAAGCGGGGATACCCATAAGTACCCGCTTGCGGGGAAATAACTGCCTTGCTTACAAAATATTTTCAAAAATAAAAAAAATACTTTTTTTTACAAATGAAATACCCATGCACGCTTTTCTTAGCGTGGTGGGGGATCAAAAAATTACACGGCCGCGGTGTCCTCGCAAGAGGGCATCTACCATGCACGCTTTTCTTAGCGTGGTGGGAATGGCCCAGTTTTTCCGTAGTTTTCTCCTAAACGGGGGAGACACCGGAAGGCTGCCGAAATTTCGGGTGAAAATGTTGCTACACTCGGACCTTTTTGAACTCGAAGAAAATAAAGGTTTGGACACATTTGAACAACCAAGGATTTGGGACTATGCTCAGAACTCAAATCAAATGAACTAAAACTTAAATTTGAACTTGATTTATTAAGTGGACATGGCTTGAACTTGCAAGTTGTACTTTGACATTGAACTCAAGAGGCTACAAAAGACTTGGACTTGAACTCAAGCAAGAATTGAACAAGACTCGGACTACAGGGGACATAGAACATGACTTGAACAATTTGAACATTCAAGGGAACTTGATTTTGCAAGCATTTGGGACTTGAACTTGACACAATGACTTGAATTGGACATTTAAACTCAAGTAAAGACTTGAGTGGACTTTGAACTTGAACTCAAAAGAGCTTGGTGCAATGAGTTTTGACTTGAAACTTGAACCATAACATTAAGTTCTTAAAGGTTAAAGAATTGACATTGTAATATAAATACAAGTGCTAATCAAAAGGGGGTGATCCATCTGAATTTCATCCAAGCAAGCAAACAATCACCCATTACAAGCTTTGGTATAAAACTGATTTGAACAATTATAATTAGCCTATAATGATCATCTCAATTGAATGAAGGAATGCAATGTATTCGCAAGCATTTTTTTAGATGAGTTGTAATGAATAGAAAAATTCCTATGATTGTTAAAGATTCATCAAGAGTAATGGAATCACTTTCAATGTTTGCCAAGCCATAATCCTCCCATGAAGCTTCAGAATAAATGATGAAGGGCTCTTATGCTACAAAATGCAAACATCAACATGCAAACAATATTCTTCCTACAAATGATGAATGCAACAACATCTTGTAATCAATCACCACTCATTATCTAGCAAGCACTTTGGTCTCATGCAAGTAAAGATTAAGTGGAAGAAACAATAACAATCAGACATAACATTTGTATCAATCATATGGAAGAGATTGTGATCCAACAGCATGGCACACTGAAAGAAGCCACGAAGAACATGATTGGTACTAATTAACTCGTAGCTGATGGTGGCTATTTCTTTGCTAATAAAGACTAGTATGATTATAAGTTCAATAACCTGCTCGTAGTCAATGATGATAGATGCATGTAACAAAAGTGATCACTCTCCAATGTGGATGCAACAATCTATCTGCAAATAAAGGCGAAAGATACATAGCAAATGTAAATACCTACGATCCCTTACAGTAGATCCGCTATATGCACCATATGTCATTTATGGACAAATACGAAAGGGACTACATAAACACAAGCAGGATGCTAAATTATTCATACAGTCGATGACTACTCAACATTAGTCAAATATACATGCCTTCTACAAGCAAGAGTAAAGATCTGCAACACATACAAGCTCTCTACGAAGACAGATGTATGTGCCACATGCCACTGATGGGTAGATGCAGAAAGACTTCAGTAAATGCAGTATCCTGAAGTCAATTTCAGTCTGTGAAGGAATACATCTACCTGTCCACTCATAACAATGACGGATGTACTATATGAACCAAGCAACTACAACGAATACAAGTTTCTACGAACAAAGGCAGGAGATTAGTTAGTGCACTATGATCTGCCTACAAAAATCAATAAATAGTGTACGACAGTCTGCCTATACAAAGCAGCGAACAACTCAATTCAGAAGTTGCTACGCCACGCCACCGGGTCTGCAATCCTTGTACAAGCAGACAGAAGGCGTCAACAAAGTCTAAAATAAATACCCCTGCACGTGCACTATAAATTGTATACATAGGTACACTAAAAAGGGAAATATAATCTCAACCCGCATGGGCCCCGGCGAGCGTGTTATTGGTACACACGTGACGTCTAGGGATGCTGCGCGAGTTGACAATTGAATTCAGGTTCGAAACCGATCCTTCTATACGGGTCAATAGAAGTCGACAGGGTTCGAACCAAAAAACAAATATACGGTTGTGGCGACCGTCATATTTGTCTTAATACATTCATACTAGGCTATCAAGGCCTACAACAATGAGAATTCACTATCAAAGGGCATAAAGCCTACGAAACCCGATCCTCTGTCGAAAGCCCGATAGAGTTGACAAGGTTCAATCCATAAAGGGAATGCCCTCGAACACCCCGATGATGGCCGTGTTGAATGCAGATCTCAACCGGAGGGGTTCCCAAATATTTTCAATTATCTCCCAAAAGTCCACACAAAATCCAAAGCTCCACCCAAATACCTTAAAAAATCCAAAAATCCATCAATTTCAAAATCCCAAAAATATTTAAAATCGAAATAAATCCATCAAAAACTTAAAGCAAAATCATCCGCCCTCCGCAACAGTTTGCCGAGGTAGACAAAAATGAAAACTACTCTAACTCACAAAGAGCCAAATGCCTAGTCGAAAATATCACTAGGATCCATTCTCAAACAATCTTTTGCCAGTAAGGATGTGGTACGTGTCCTCTAACCGGCAGTTTCGCCGCCAAATGGCACTGCAGGTAAACGGTTATGACCCGGGGCCCTCTAAACCGAGTGGTTTTGCCGCCAAATGGCACCACAGATAGCGGTTATGGCCAGAGCCAATACGCTCCTTAATGGCGTTAAATCCTTGAGATATGAATCAATAGGATATGATCGATAGGGCACAAAGCCCTCTGTTAGCTAAGGTGGATTTAAATTTGTCCCCTTAGACAAACATTCAACTCCGGTCTACAAGGTCCCCTTGGACGAAGCAACCCATGGCTGCCGACAAGGATCCTTCTGTCAGGTTGGGTCGACTACCTTCTCTGACTAAGTAGACCAGGGACCACGATGGCCCGGGACGACGGAACCATGGGATCTTGATTGGGCCCATCATCCATTCCCCCACCATCTGCTTTAAGTGCTAGATGGTGAAATTTCAAGTTTTAAATATCAAACTTTTCAAACCTTTCCAAATTCTCAAATCCAAACTTTCCAAATTCCCAAATCCAACCCAAATTCCAAATCTTTCCAATCCAAACTCATTGCTGCTACTATATGCCAGATAACACGTATTCTATACGTATCTGATTGACGACTAGCCTTAATCGAAAGTTCTCTCTCGTGATCGGGAGGGGTAATTAACTATAGGGGCTTGCGCCTATAGGAAACCAGAACTCAGATCATAAAGTCCTCACAAAATGAGGGCGAAATCTCTTGGTAGTGTCTTATCTACAAACCCATCTGCCTTCCAAAATTTACCCCGGAACTTAGCTCGTTAAAACTCCCTCGCCGAATAAGAAAAGCGAGTGGAGGCCGAGGCCGAATTTTCGGAGCCCACATAGGCCTGAAATCCGAGATTGAAGAAACATGAGCCCCTTTAGGAATTAAAGCCAGAGCCGTGGCTTTAACACTCCTAGGTAAGTAACCAGTATAATAGAAGTCCATAACAGCTTTGCAAATATGGGGGCCAGTAATATGCCAAGATCTCTTATAAAAGGCAAAAGAGAACCCATCCGGGCCCGGGGCAGAGGAATCACACCCACCAAAGACAACCTTTTTGATCTCTTCATAAGTAAAAGGGGTAATCAAGGGAGTGATCAGGTTTTGAGGAATACAACTGCCCGGATTAATGGAAAAATTTGTGGCATTAATGGGTTTAGGAGCAATGAAGAGATTTTTAAAGTGGTTTATGAAGGCAGAAGCAATATCTTGAGGAGAAGAATGAGACCCATTGCCATCAAAAATTTCATGTAAGTTGTTATGATTCCTCCTAGCACGAATTTTGGCATACAGGAAACCCAAATCATCTTCACCTTGAGACAACCATTTAGCTTTGGCACGTTAGGATACCCAAGAAGCCCAAGAAGCTTGAAGACAAGCAAGGCGGCTGTTAATCTCTTTCAAAGAAGTGTTTAAATTGGTGTCCAAAGGCATGTTTTGAATGTTCTCTAAGCAAATCTCCTGTTTATTCTTGAGTTCCAGGATAGAGTTGGAGAGGTGGTTGGAAGAAGCCCAAACCCTCTTCTTCAAAGCACCTTTGAGACTTTGTAAGCATTGATGAAGGTAGCAAATGGGGCTCTTATGGGAAGGCTGAGAGAAAGATGTGAGGACATCATCTCAAAAATTGTCCATATGGGTCCAGTAGTTTTTAAATAAAAACGGTTAGGGAGCTTGTTGTTGGAGGAGATGGTGGTAATGAGAGGTGAGTGGTCAAAACACATAGGCGGGGCGACCTTGTAGTGGGCGAGGGGGAAATGATCAAGAAAGAAAGAGTTGACTAAAACTCTATCTAACTTGATATGAATTGGTTGATCAATTCTCTGATTATGCCACGTGAAAAACAGACCAACAGATGCAAGATCATGGAGCTCGCAGTCAAAAATGACTCCATTAAGCTCATTAACCTTACTAGCAGGCACAACAGAACCCGCAACCTTCTCATTATGATACTTGAAGCAATTGAGGTCCCCCATCACCATCCAAGGGGTAGGGGAAGAGGGAACCAATTCCTAATCTTGTTCCAAAGGGAAGACCTTTCATCATAACTGTTAGCAGCATGAATAACCAAATCTGAAAAGGAGGTAAAGAGCCCATAGAGATAATACCATGAATAAGTTGAGAAGAGAGGAAAGTCAGAGAAAAAGAGACAAAGGCTGGGTCCCATTTAATCCAAATCCGCCCCAAAGGGGAGCAACCAAAATTATGACAATGCAACTCATTGTCAAAAACTCTGTGAGAATTAAGGAACCAATCATCATCAGTAGAGGAGAAAAGCACCTTAGCTTCCAAAAGACATAAAAACTTCAGGTTATAAACCCGAACTAAATCTCTGCACATCATCACTTTGTCGGGTCTATTAAACCCCCTTATGTTCTAACAGGCTAGATTGGAATAGGACATTAGGATTTTGATTTTGAAGGTTTGGCTTTTTTGGTGGTTTTCCCTCTAGTATGCTTAGAGAGAGGGGAAGATTGGGGGTTAGAGTTGAGAGGAAGGTGTGGAGATTTGGAGGAGGAGCTAGTAGGGGTAGGGTCCTCATCAACCGGAGGGTTGGAATCAGCAAAAGTGGAGGGATCATCCACAAGAAGAGCTTTGAACTTATTGGAGGTGCTAAGCTTCAAAGGAGCTGAAGCAATGAGAATATTTGGAAAAGAAGAGCCATCAGAGGATAATGAAGCTTGAAGAGAAGCCTCTTCGTTAGGCGAGTTTAGGTTTGGGATGTTTGTGGTCTTTTCAGGAATCAATATGGGAGGGCAAGGAGAGCAGCTAGAAGCAACAATAACCTGGGTGTCAGCAGCTGGAGGAAGAACAAGGTCGATATCGGTGTTCTGAGGGGGTTCGTCCAGAGGAAGAATAGTGACATTTGTGGGATTTTGAGGAACAACAGGTTTAGAGGGGGATTTTGATGAGTTCATGGAGTTTGGATGAGGCGGGCGGCTAGAAGTTCTACCACGAGGCCGTGGGGGCAGAATAGCAGGAATTGTGGGATTCGGGTTTTTAGGACAGAGGGTGAATGGATGAACAAGAGAACGGCAACCTTCACAAGGGGTGGGCTTCCAATCATACGCCACCTTAAGAGTCAAATCTTCACAATCAATTTCCAATAGGATCTCCTCCGGGAGGGGCGAGTCTTTTGAAATTTGAACACAAACACGCGCAAAAGTAAGACGAGAGCGCTTAGCAGTTAAGGAATCAACAGACAACAGAATACCAATATAGCTAGCTATCTTAGATATGCCAGTAAGGGTCCAAAGCGCCAAAGAAAAGTTCACAATCTTAATCCAAATTGGGATGGAGGCATTCTCATCCCGTTTAGGTTTAAATTTGGAAGATCATTTTTGTAAAATGAATGGTTTCCCGAGTAAAAACCAAGGTCCACCCGACCAAACAGCATCATAATCTTCTTGCGACGTAAATTTGATGAGAAAAAATACATCCGCAAGAGATAGAAGAGAGATAGCACCTTTTAAAGGCCAAACCTTTTTCATAGCAACAAGAAGACGCTCGTAGTAAGGACGCTGTCCCAGCGAATAGCTGACCAGAGAAAATGTCCAGAGCGAAGAACTTTCAGAAAGATCTCCAGCACCAAAAGATAGCTTGGGTTTTGGTGGATAGAAAGCCACCGGGAATGGCTCCGCGATGGAGGAGGGGGAAATGGTGGTTTCGGCATAGGAAAGCCCAAGAATGGAAGAGGGCGAAGGGCCAGGAAGGGCGGGAAAATCCTTCGGATCAAGAGCCATCCGAAGGGGGGAGAGGAAGGAACTCTCACGGTGGGAGGAGCGCGCCGAGAATGGAACTAGGGTTTCGCCAGAGCTAAGCGCGAAGCTCTAGAGAAAAATATTAGCGTCTGTTAAATTTCTTGCTCATTTAGATTTGAGACAATATTTGTTAATATGAGAAGTCGAGTACACATTAAAAATTTTAGCATGTATATTAGCTTATTTAAGCACTCATTTGATTAATTTAGGCAAGTATAACAACAATAAAAAGCTTTTATCCCACTACTTGGGGTCAGTTATATGAATCATTTTTTCTCTATTGTGTCCAATTAAGAGTCCAATTCTCATTTAAATTTAATAAAAAAAAGTTCATTTTTAGTATTTTCTAAGCAAGTCTTTTTAAGTCTTTGTCTACCTTCCTGACCAAAAGCTAGATCTAATAAATTTACTCTCCTAACATGGTCATTGGAAAGCCAACGTTTTATATGACCAAACCATCTAAGCTGATTCTCGCTAATTTTTATCTGCCACTCAATCTATTCCAATCATTACACAAATTTTCTCATTTCGCATTCTGTCTCTAAGTGTAAAACCACTCATCCACCTGAGCATCCTCATCTCGATAACACTTGACTTAATTTTATGCTTCTCTTTTAATGGCCAACATTCTGCACCATAAAGCATTTTAGGTCCCACCACAATCTTATAAAATTTTTCCTTAAATATGAGGAATATCTTTCTATCACATAACAGGTCCAATGCATTCCTCCAGTTCAACAATCAACTTGAATTCTACTAACAATATCCCCATCTATTTTACCATCGCTTTGAATAATAGACCCAAGATATCTAAAACATGAACTCTTTTTAATGCCTTGATCACCCAATATTAAAATCTTACCACTAGATTTATTACTACTAAAATTACACTTCATATATTCAATTTTAGATCTACTCGAACAAAAACCTTTAGACTTTAAGGTTGATATCCATAATTTAAATTTTTCATCAAATATCAACTACCTCTCTAGTTTTATCAACAAGAAGAATATCATCTGCAAAAAGCATACACCAGGATACATCCTCTTGCAAATGTCTAATAAGAACATCAATGACTAAAGCAAAAAAGATATTAGCTTAAAGTTCTTAAAGTTGGTCCTTGTGTAATCCAACTGAAATAGAAAAACAATTGGTCAAATCACCTCGTGTTGAACACAAGTAACAACTATTGTATGCATATCCTTAATGGCTTAAATATAAGCATTATTAAATCTTTCCTCTTCTAGAACTCTCTAAGGCACTTCTATTAGAACTTTATCATATACTTTCTCTAAGTCAATAATGAAAGTTTTAAACAAGCCAAGTATTAACATATATATGAAAACTAAGCTTGAGCTTAAACCAAACAAGAACTTGTAGTATGATAAAGCCAAGTCCAATCCATGTACTCATCTCCTTTTAAGCCCTATACTGTGTTAAATATGTGCTATTTTGTAATTGCTGCTGTCACAAAGAAAAATGTGTTGGACTACAAGTGCACTGCCTAGGATCATAAAGCCATAAAAGAAGTGTAAATGCGCTATACAGCTTTCTATTGCATGTGTCGCATACCATCAAAATTGTGATAAGCCAGTTTTGGAAAGCAACACAAAAGAAAAGCATTCCGAATAGAAGACAAAATGTTAAGATTTTTTTTATTCTGTACCTCGCTTCATCCACACTGCTTAAATTAGTTCGTTCCATGAGAAATTCAATATTGAATATAACACCTTATAATTACTTGCAGCATCCTGGGAAGCAACAACGATTTTCCATAAATGGATCAATAGAAAGATGGTTTCATATAATTTTCATGTTTTTGTAACAATTCTATACTCCAAAAATAACTGGTGCTAACAATGAAAGAATGCAACAAATTCCCATAGTATTGCTCGATCTAAACTAGTTATATCGCTAGCATCATATGTGCAACCTTAACTCTCTAAACGCAAGCACAAATTAAAGAAGACAATGAAAAGCTAGCCCTGATCTAGAATTTCATTAAAGAATTTATTTGCACGTAGAAGCTCAAAAAAAAAAAAGCATGCATTGGTACTGTAAAGCAAATCCAAGGAAGACAAACCTTGCGTATTTTTTCAGGTGGGGGCGAAAACACTTTGTGTTGGTCTATTGAAGCTAAAGATGAATGCAATGGAAGCAACCAATCAGATGATGCTCCACGAAATTGAAAACTAGAAGCTAATTTGTCAACAAGAAGTTCAATTTCTGCTACTCCCTGGATCGAATAGATTATGTTAAAACATATTATGATAAGTTAGATTCTTGTCAACGTGAGCAGAGAAAGCAAAAATATCATCAAAATCAAACCAAATATTATAAAACGAGAAAGAAAACATAACAAAGAAGATATGTAAAGGGAAAAAGGATATAATAGAGGCAAATTAATAGAGCATACAGGTAGAAAGACAAGAATGGCTCCTGGTGGGCATGTTACATCAATATGGCATATTAATTCTTCCAGAAGATCAAAATCGATCACATCTTCATTCAGGCTTTTCTGCAGAATCAGGTGAAATTGGTTTGGTATAATTATACAAGAGGTAATTGCAACCAAAGATCCACAATCTGGAATGTTCAAACTTACGAGACTCTGCTGTGTCCTCTCACTGTATGATTGATAGTGCTCGGGAAAATAGTAGGGATTGACGTAGCCTTCATAAAGCAAGGATTCATCGCCCCAAGAAGACATGACAAGATTATTCTTTCCCCTATGGTTATCCATAAAACTTTTCCCCAGCTTCAGTGAAAATATTAGATTAGTGGCTACTACCATATGGAGACAAAATTAGCAACATCTAGCTGAAATTATTTTGAATAATTCTAAAAAAAATGTAAATGATATTAGGAGGCTGCTCTTGTAATTATAAGGGAAAGAATATGCAAATAAAACTTTAAACCAGCATGTCATATAAGCATAAAATGACCTAATAGCGGGTCTTATAAATTAGTCCTATAGCTTAAACTGTCTGAGAGATTTGGTTGGATAGGCCTTATGACTTCCTTAGAAGTTGTAAGATGATGGGTCTTACGACCTAGCCATGGCCGTATGGTGGTTCTTATAACCTAGCCCTATAGATTATGATACCCATGTGAGGGGTCTAGGGTCATGTTATTACCTAAACATTTCCCTCAGAAGTCGGTCTTACAGTTTCTATTAGAAGTTGTCGATGTGTTAATCAGTAATTAGGGGTTAGATCATTTTTGCCTAAAGATTTTCTCTAAAGTCGGACTTACGGCTTTCATTGAAAGTTGTCAGGTTCAGAGGTTTAGGGTTTTACACACTTCAGAATTTTGACACCAACTTCAGTGTCTTGTTGTTTTGTGCCCGTAGCTTTTTCTTTTTTGTCCTACTACAGTAATTTGTCACTCTACTTTTAGCATTATTGTTTGCTATTTATCTATTTTTAGCACTTTGTTCTACTTGCAGTAGCTAGCATTACTATTTTTAGTACAACAACAACAACAATAATATCAAGCCTTTATCCCACTACGTGGGGTCAGCTACATGAATCCTTTTTCTCCATTGTGTTCTATTAAAAGTCAAATTCTCATTTAAATCTAATAAAGAAAGGTCATTCCTAATATTTTCTAACCAAGTCTTTTTAGGTATACCCCTACCTTTCTTAACATAAGTCAAATCTAATACCTCTACTCTCCTAACCGAATCATCGGAAGGCCACCTTTTTATGTGACCAAACCATCTAAGGCGACTCTCTCTAATCTTATCTTCTACTGAAGCTACTCCAACCTTTTCATGTATATGCTCATTTCGTATCCTATCTCTAAGGGTAAAGCCACTCATCCACCTAAGCATCCTCATCTCTGCCACACATACCTTAGTATTATGCTTCTCTTTTAATGGCCAACATTCGGCACCATAAAGCATTGCAGGCCTCACTACCATCTTATAGAATTTTCCCTTAAGTTTGTGGGGTACATTTCTATCACATAACAAGCCCAATGCATTCCTCCACTTCAACCATCCAACTTGAATTCTACTGATAATATCCCCATCTATTTCACCATCACTCTGAACAATAGATCCAAGATATCTAAAATGTGTACTCTTATTAATGACTTGATCGCCCAAAGTCACAATTCCCTCACTAGGTCTATTACTACTAAAATTACACTCCATATATTCCGTTTTAGATCTACTCAAACGAAAACCTTTAGACTCTAAGGTTGACCTCCATAAGTAGCTGCGGTTGAGGTTGCTTTTTTAGTATTAATTTTATTTATAATGTGCTGACTCTTGTCTGCTCGTTTATAGGTGCTCATAGCCAGCAATTTAGAGAGCTTTCAAGTAGCAGCGGTTGAGGTTTCTGCTGAGAGATGTTTGTTTGTTGGAGAGTTTTTATAATGCCCCAACTTTTTGTCAAAGGAAAACAAAAATCATTCTCTATTTTTCTCACATATAGGAAAACTGTCAAATTACTTTCATTAACTTTTAATTTTAAATTTGTATTCATTTAAAGGCACATTAACATTTAAATATAATTGCTGTTTATTTTTAGCAGGTCCTTATAAGTATTAGCTGAACTAGTAATTAATTAGCATTGAAGTATGTCTTATTTAATTTTTACAGCAAATAATCCATTTTCCATGTACGGTATTTTAGCATATCCCTTAAGCAAAGTATGCAGTCGGCTAATCAGATCATGCGGTTGGGATATGTTTTGGGAAAGCATAGTGGAATTAGGAATATAGTTTTATAAAACATAGTGGAATTGCCTCCTTTCACTGGAGCCTTTTTCCCCTCCAATCCACGATGCCCTTTTTGCCTTTGAAATAACCCTCTGCTGTCGGGTGAGCGGGGAGGCGAATAGAAGAGGTTTTTTTTAAAAGCTGCTATTTGCTGAAGCTGAAAGCAAAGGTAAGGAAATTCTTTGCTTACAATTAGGATTTCTGAATTTGGGTATCAGGAATTTCAGAGGTATAGTGTGTATTTGTTTGCTGAAATTTTTGTTATGTTGCTAAATGCTGAATTGTTGTGGTTAAATGCTAAATTTAGGAAACAGTGAAGAAAAATTAGGTCAATGACTGCTATAGTTGCTGTTGGGCTGCTTTGTGTGACTGATTTATGAGAAATAAAAGAGAATAATGAGAATAATGAAAATTGCTGCTATACTTGCTGAAATCGGTATATATGGTTGCTAAAAAAAAGAGTGCTTAATGTGTATGCTGCGTTAGTAGGAAAATAAGAAAGAAAAGAAAAGATTGTGGGTTGAATGAGGAAGAGTACGTTTGAAGTTGTATACAAAAGAAGAAAAAAAGATTTAGAAGAACGAGTTCCAAGTGATGTGAGATACCCTATCGATTCATAAGAAATATTTCAAATTTCATATATTTGTGAATTGATAGCTGTCATATTTATGATAGCATGCCTCTCATATGATAACATGTATGTCCATTTATTTCAATTTATTTGTTGTAGTTCATTCCAGTTATATAGATTGTTGATTCACTAGAAACTAGTGATTGTGATTATATTAAAAATGAATGAAAGTACAAAAGCAAGTGACTTAAGTCATATATGGGGGGCAAGCCTCTACAAATAAAGGCAAAAGATCTGACAAGGGAAGCATATACTCTCCATTCTAAAAGTTGGGAATCTGGACCTAACCTTGAATGAGAGAGCAACTTCAATTCTAAAAGTTGAGAATATGGACCGAACCTTGAATTGAAAAGCTGAAATGGTGCAAAAAACTTATAGTCATCATATGACTTGTTTCAAAGTGTGGAAAAGATAGCAATATGAAAAATAATGTTATGTATTTCTTACGATCATTATGAAATTCAATATGTTTTATCCATGTTATTATTAATGTTATGAAATTCTTAGTTGTTAAACAATGTTATTATTATTTCTTATATATTGTTTGTTTATTTCATTGAGCCATAACTTATTAGCAGTGGTTGTACTGCAGGAAAAAGGAAGGAGCCCGTAGGGCATTAAAGGGGTGACTATCTTTCTTTTGATGTACATAGATTTTGGGTGAGCTTAGAGGTTCAAGAGGAAGCTGTACAAAGACTTTTGAGTATGTAAGTAAATTTTATTAAAGATTTTAGTAAAGCTTTGTATTTTATTTGAGATGTACATTTTATGATATATGCTTCCTATTATGAAAACTTTAATGTATTATAATTGGTGATGTGAGGATAGTTTGAATAGCCTACTTTTTACTTATCTAATTTTGTTATCAATGTTTTGGGGGGGAGGGGGGCAAAATGGAGTGTGACAGTTTTGTTGTTTGTGAGAGCTGTTGTTACTTGTTTAAGAGTCGTTATTAGTTTGTACTTAGGCTGGATTATTGGAAATATTTTATTTCCGCATTTTCTGTTTTATGTTTCTTTCATGTTTGATTTTATTTAAATTAAATTGTGTTAATTAATAAAGTCAATAATTAAGAGTTAAACTTAATTAAAAATTTTAATTTGCTCAGTTTGTTAATTTTAAATGATGAAGGTATTTTAAAATCATTCCATTGATTATTTAATTTAATTATTAATTAATATAGTTGATTAATTAAAAGATTTAAACCTCAAGTTAAAGTTAAATTTTAACTTAAGATTTTGATTTCATTAAATCTTTTATTAATTGATTCATTTTATAAATTCTAATTTTATTTTGAAGTTAAATTTCTCTTAATAATTTTATTTAAGTTAAAAATTTAAATTCAATTGATTTTGTTAATTAAATGACTTTAAATTAATTAGTTCAATTAATTAAAAGATTTTCATTTTAGATTAAAGTTTAACTAAGAAGATTTTAATTTTTTAAAATTTTAAGTTCTAATTTTATTATATGATATTTAATTTCATGATTTAAATTAAAATTAATTTTATTTATTAAATTTCAGTTCTTTTTTATTTTAAAATTAAAATTAACTGTTTAGTTCAAATTTGGTTTTATATTAAATTATGCTTTAATGTTTCATCATATCAATCTACTCAATCGGGTTTTATTTTTAATTTAAAATTGAGTTCTTATTATATTTTAATATAAATTAATTGGTTACTTAATTGGGCTAGTTAGGTGAATTAATCATTTATTTGTGATTTAAAAAAATATATTTAATTAGGAATTTAAAATTTTTTGTTAATGAGTTTGAATTAAATTAAGAATTCAATTGTTTTGTTAATAAGTTTTCCAACAATCCCTGAAAGTTCGGCAAGCTTTCGACGTAAATTTAATAGTTTTATGGGGTAATTTCGGTAGCCACCCAGCATCCCCTCCCCGCAAGGGAAAGTTAGGGGAGGGCACTTTCCCTTTTGGATTGACTCAGCCGGATCAAATCAACAGCAAGGACTTTGGGGGAGCGAATCGACCCCGAAAATAGCCTTCAATCCACTCAGCCGAATTAGATCGACGGCTGAGGGCTTCGGGGGACCGAATTAATCCCGGGACTTCCTTCAATCGGCGATCGCAATGTTTCCTGGTTTTTTTTTCTTTTATTTAATTAACAACCACAACAATAATCATTATTACTAATTATCTTAATAATATACAAAGAACCATCCTTTCCCATTCACAGTTCAAGAAATAAACAAGAACATAAATATTTCACGTCTGAAGAAACGGACAAAGGCCGATCTTTTCAGCTTCAGGTTTGCACGATAGAATGTGCAAGGGTTTAGGGTTATTTAAGGTCTTTTTTTTTGCCTTTGCTTCTAATTTTCTAAAAAGGTGTCAAATGACAACTAGAAAGGACAAAATGTCCTTTCTTTTAATTATTTATTATTGTTTTATTAGTATTTTTTTTTCTTTTTTTATTTAACTTTAAATATAAGTTCAATTTATTTTTTTTACTTGATAAGAAATGTTTATTTATATAATTAATGCCTCGAACTGCTCGCTAAATTTTCACCATTTGCGTATTGATTTCATCATCCTTTAGCACACAACAACCATAGCTAATATGGGTGTTAGTATTAACTATTATAGTTATCTCAAAAGCACCGACACTGTCCTTTTTAAAACTAAATGTCATTTTGGAGATTTTGAATTTTAGTAGACGCATTTTAGACAACTTTCGTGCGACATCAAAATTTTCACTTGCCGTTTTCATAGTGTGAGGTTGATTCGACTACAAAGCTTCTACTAAGGTCAACACTGCCTGATTAATTCACTTAAGGATAATCAGCTCCAATTTTGAAGTAAACATTTGTATCCAAAAAAGCCTCTCATGTCACTAGCGCTAATGTTCCTTCTCAATACTGTCTACTTTATGTCTACTTTAGCCAAAGCTCAATTCTATATTTCTTTTATTTCCTTCTCAATACTGTCTAAACATAATCTCCTGTAATCAAGCTGTCATTAAAGCACAAATAGCCTATTCATTGTGTGCTACCAATGTGTCTCTTTGACATTATCTGGAAGTAACAAACCTCATGCATTAAGGAAATTTGTGGTTAAATTTGTATACAGAAGGAATTAAACTATTTCTGAGTACAAATCATGGTGATAAGCTTCATTTAGGTCCTATCCAAAGGTCATGCAAAAAAAAAAAAAAAAAACCAAGCGATATATTTCAGCATCTGCATAATATCCTCGATTCGCCACCGTCTATGATGCACCAACACACCTCTTGAAGAGAGAATGCAGTGTCGAACACGTGTCAGACACGAACACGTGCCCGACATGGCTGGGACACGTGTCGGACATGGCAGACACGTGTCTGATTAAAATAATATTTAAATTTAACCCGACACGGCTGGGACACGTTTCAGACACGGCTGGGATACATGTCGAACACGGTTGGGACACGTGTGTCCTAATTTTTTATGATAAAATTATTTTAATTAAAAATATTATATCCAATGAACTATTATAAGAGAGAACTAGAGAAGTATAGAAAGTTTTCTTTGTGATTTAGATTAGAGGATAAAGAAATATTATGGGAGAGATCTAGCGAACTAGAAAAGTAAATAGGTACAAAAAGAACCAACTTTCACGATATGATATCTAATGAACTATTGCAAATCTTTCTCTTGATGAATCAGAGTTGGAAGCAATGATATTCAATGATGATGATATTGAAGGCCAAAAACAAACCTTTGAAACTAATCTTAGTAGTTGAAGCTTGAATGTTTGATGTTGTAGTAAGTGGTTATTTGCTTATATTTTATGGTCGTACTAGGCATTTTGTAATAAATATTTTATATTATAAGCAAGATAAGTTATTATGCTATTCGTTTATTATTGTTTTTCATTTTTAATATGATGTTACATTAATATCTATACAATATATAAATAAATAAAATGTAATGTCGTGTCTGCACCGCACCCGTGTCCTATATTTTCAAAAAAAACCGTGTCCCTTGTCCGTGTCATGTCGTGTCCGTGTCGCCGTGTCCGTGCATCATAGGCCACCGTACAACATTGTTCAGCATATTCCTTGGGTCGTATTGAAGTGCTTATTTCAACCAGTGTCATGAGCAACCAAAGCTAAAATTTTGACAATGAGTTCAAAATTAAAACTACTATATTTTACATGTTGGAAGTAAAACCTTCTTTCCTCGGTTGGATGTCAAAAATACCCCTGATGCCATAGAGTCTGAAGGAGGATGATACTCAAGCTTCTGATAAATGTCTTCAAGGTAAAATACTGAAACAGGATGTGTTCTCCCTTCAGCACTAATGACTGGACAGTCACCAAAGTACTTGGAAAACAAACTCGAATCAACTGTGGCAGACCTAAGCAAATAATGTTTTAATTCAAACCAGCAAATTGACAAGTTAATAAAGAGCTAATTACATGATAAAAGCATGCCAATTTTTAAGGGAGGGAGTGTAGCGGAATAATTAAAGTACATGAGGATGACTTTCAGCTTGCTCTTGCGACTGTTGCAACTAGATTGCCTCTTGATGATGTTTTTCAGAATAATGATCAAAAAGTCACCCTGAGAAAAAAGAATAGTTAAGTTAGGAAATTGGTCAACTTATAATGGAAAACACTAAAAATTTAATAATGTGTGCCAAACTAAACAGCAATGAAATAATGCTCTGATATACTATTCATTTAGGACTATCTGATTATCAAAATCTACTTTACAATATAACTATAAACAATTCTCCCAATAGATATCAAAGGACCTATCATTTTTGGAAGCCTCATGACTAATTTGGTCTCCAAATAATGGTCCAAGTCAATTTGAAAAGGCCCATGAGCTGTAATGAACGTACAAAATCTAAGCAACCAAGAATCAGATAAAATAGAAGTAAGTATATAATGAAGGTTGCAGATGAAGGATATTCCATAGGGGTAACCGATCACAAGCAAAATACGAACTTAAGAAGAAACTTATTCATTGAATCTTTAATGAAGTGTTGTAAATGATTAAAACTGAATTTAACTTTTCTGCATGTGCAAATTTATAATGAATCTCAAAATAGTCATAAGAGCAGAATTGTTTATAACAAAAAACAAAAAGTAAGGAGAAGCTGAGAAGCAAACAAAATATTTAAGAATGGCCATTACCCAGTCATATTTCTGAGAGAGACGTCAATCTCTATAAATGAGTTCAGGCATGTTTATCCTCAAATTTGTTGAAGCTGCCGATCTTTCTTAAATACAAATTATTCTTCAAGTTATATTTTCCTTACCGAAAATTGGGTAGAATACCTTTCTCTAGAGGTGATATTGAGTTGAGTTAAAGCGAACCAGCCTAAACTTAGAACCGAATATTTCAATTTCGACTCAAGTTAAGTTTGAGTTGAGTTAGCAATGTTCAATTTCAAGCTGAGATTTGAGTTGATTCAAATAAATTCTATTAATTTTAAAGATCACTAATAATTAATTCTAATCTATGTAACTAAATTCAAAAAAAAATTTAAAAAAGATGAATTATAAAATATATTAAATATAAATGCACAAATGTATATTATTCAAGTGTTATATCTATTGATCATATATGTATGCATGTATAAGCATACCCATAAATATATGCATATATGTATATCAAACAAAATTTGAATTGTCCAAACAAGATTTCACAATGATCCCAACAAAAATAAAGTTACACTAACATTATTCGAATCATGTTGATTCTTTCTCTAACTAGGTTCAAACTTGATTCAACAATCTATTGGCTTCTACTTTAGTTTTTCCAGCAATATGATCTCAATGACAAAATTTCAGAGAAAGTTTCTTCATCATAACCAATAGAAATCATTAAAAAAAATCATTATAAACATATGTCCATAACGTTTAAACATTAAAAACATATACCAATAGGTCTTGAAGTCTAATCCGACTCCTTCACGAAACTTTCTAACCAATATCATGATCTTTATACCTTAGTGTAAGCAGAAATCTGATAGCTAAGTGAGAAATAAATGATTAAATGTATGAAGGAGCAAGAAATTCTAGAAGTCCATCTTTCCAGCAACATAGTTCAAGAGAGCTAGAAGCAATAGAAGTATATCGTTTGAGATTGATATATTTCAAGAGGAATAAACGCTAAATAAGCATTTAAGAGTATTTAAAACAATATTTTCTCACATAAAACTATAATAGGGCTATGAGTCCAAATGGGTTCAATTTGAGGGATAAAAGTTTAATTTTTTGTAATAAAAGTTAATAGAGGAAAAAATAATATATAATATATATATATATATATATATGATTATAAATATAATTATAATATAAAATAATATTACAAAATAATAAGTATGATAATAATTTTATTATTATTATTATTAAATAAATAAATATAGTATAATTATATATTTAGACAGAGAAAAGGCTTTATATTATTATTATTATTATATAATACATAAATAATGATAATAATATTTACAAATATATATATATAAAGAAAAAGAGAGAAGAAACCAAATATAAACAGATACATAAAAGAGCTTGATATTAATAATAGTATTATTGTATAAATAAAAATATCTTATTTTAACTACTAAAATTATTATTATCATAAAAATTTATTATTAAAATAAATAAACACCCTAAAACAAGCTAATGATTTATTCCCATAGAAATCAGCCCTTACCCACTCCACACACGGCTTCATCTCCACGACCCGAAGCTACAAAATTCGAGCAAAACCGACCACCGACGATCCCTCTCATATAAATCCATTTCTCACTTACAAACTTCGACTCTTCACTCTTTGTTGTACATTTCCTTTTTGCTATACATTTATCCTCAAAGAGGTTCGCACATGTTTGGAGAGAGGTAACATGATTTGCATAGGCTATGCAAATCATGTTGCCACGCTCCAAACATGTGTGAACGCCAACCCCTCGCCTCACTCTTCGAACCTATTGATTTTTTTATATGCCCAATACCAGCATTCAATTATGACCCTTTCATTCATTTTTCCCCTCCTAATGCTTCACATAACTTTCTATCTCCCCTTTCTTACTGCCTCAAGCAACCCACTAAAACCTCCCTGCTACTCCCTCACTTTAACTCAAGTCGTTGGTCAGCACCACTTTTTTAACACCCAATGCCTTGTCCCTTTCCCAGCTCCTTCCCTCCCCTGATCTCCAATACCAACAACATCAACCTTAGTACAAAGACCATTTCCCTCGCCTCAATACCTGCTCCCATCAACCCCAATGATGTAAGAGAATATGAGAAGGGGTGAGCTGGAGAGAAGGAGAGCTCTTCTCAAGAGCTCATGAAAATTTGAAAAACTGAGATAACCCCAAAGAGAATTCAATAAAATCAGGAGAAAAATGTACTGTTCATTTCCTCTCCATATTAATACAATAAAGAAAGCTAACTAACCCTATCCAAAGGACAGCTAATGGATCCACAACTATGAAGAAAAAAGCCACTGAATAAAATAAAAGAAAATAATAATTTTAAAGTAATAAAATTAAAAGGATGGAAAACTAAAAAGCTATTGCAACAATTCTCCTGGTCTTCTAAGGAACTCAACTCTGAGTTCGGTTCAATGCCAATGGTCCCATGGCAGGCGCTAAACTTAGAAACTACCAAACTTGATTTCTTCATATAAATGCCGCAACTACTGATGATGATCCTGAGAACCGACCGACAATAATCACTCAATTGTCGACGTCCATCCGCCACCTTAAATTTAATTGTGGAATCCATGCAGCATTCATTGGGCCAATAAGCAATGTTACTAATCTGAGACTCACTCGGAGTAATCCTAAGATGCCAGAACTTGTTTTGGTAAATGTGCGGCAACACCACATATAACCAAATTCATAATATTAGCAATCTGCATAATGATTTTGATATAAAAAGGATCTCTAATAAGCATATCACAGTGTTGGCTCAAGAAAAATAGCGCGTTGGCATGAATCCCGCTTTGCAGACATAGGATTTCATTCTTCTTAAGTCAGATTATAGTTAATCAAATTTCGCTGAGGGTAGTGTCAAGGTTTATTAGATTTGGTTTCTTACTTCCCATGAGTGCAAGCACTCATAGTTAATTAACCCTCTTATTGTGCTCTCGAATAGCTGATATCGAGATCAATACTTGGCATTCTAGTAATATAACTCTATTATGCAGTTTCTTAATGGAATATTTAATAATTCTATTGTTTTTATTTTAAAGTGATTAACTATAACTTCAAACAACAATTTTTACTACAAAAGTTTCACAACAAATTTACTCAAATAGCAACAACCACCCCAAAACAAACTTGAAGTTCAGAGTTGAGAAGGGCATCTATGTTGGCTCAAGAAAAATGCCATGAATGCATGAATCCCGCTTTGGAGTAGTAGGATTCTATTTTCCTTAAGTCAGATTGCAATTAACCATATTTCCCTGAGGGTAGTGTCAGGGTTTAATTAGATCTGAGGTCCTTACTTCCCATGAGCGTAAACACTCAAGGTTAATTCTCCTCTTAACATGTAAGAGAAAACTCTCGATTAAGGATGATGTAGTTGTTTAGTTTTAATTGTGAAAAAAATGGAGGTAAACCAGATAAAGATCCCATGGTTCCATCATCTCTGGTATACCGTAGGTTTCAGTCTACCAACACTACAATCATTGACCATAGTATCCAGGGAATCTGATTAGGAGCCATGGGTTATCTCCTCTTAGGAATCTCTAGTAAACTGAAGTGGTTAAATATGGATTTTAGTTTTATTGGGTGTTTTGAGGTTTACATCTATTAGAATACTTATAAGTTGATTTGATTTGGGATTAATGACTTCATGTAGAAGTTACCAATAAGTTTGAATTTAAGCGGGTCTTGCGGCTTCTATTGGAAGTAGCCCAAGTATTTGAATTAGGGTCGGGACTTACATTCATGAAAAGTATCCCGTAGATTTAATTTGAAGTAGGACTTATAGCTCTATTTATGAGTTGCCCAAAGATGAGTCTTATAGCCTAACTCTACAATAAGGTTGTCGGAGATTTAATTGTTTGGGCAGATCTTATAACTTCCCTTAGGAAGTTGCCTAAAAAGAGTGTCTTTACTTAATCCCTTTAAGTTAAGATGTCCAGGAATTTGAATTTAATTATTTGGGTTTTAGGGTTATTGCAATTTATTTAGCAATTTTTCTAAAATATGGGGCTTATTACTTCCCTTAGAAGTTGCTCGTTGGCGGGTCTTACAACCTAATCCTATAGACTAGGATGCCCATTGCATTGAATAACTGTCAATGCTTTAGTATATTTTCCATAAAAACCATCATAGAAATTCAAATTGCTTTCAACATAGGATTAGTATCATAATTATTGTATTTCAAAGCATTATTTAAAGATGAAATTCTCTCTTGAGGCTTTTGCCTTGATTTTTCAACAAGAGATGCCCGTATATTTTTGTTTGAGTTTGATATTTCATTTAGAAATTTCTTAAACAATAACTCTCACGACTTTTATTAGAAGTCGCCTAATTATTTGGGTAGAATGGATCTTACTGCTTCCCTACAGAAGTAGCTCATTGGTTTGAAATTGATTATTTGTTTATTTGAGTGGATACCAATTGTTTGAGAGGTTTGACACTAGTCTCTTGTTTTCAATGTCGTTGTGTGACGTTAGTGTTTTTGCTACAGTACTTTTCTTTTCTTGTTGTTTGTTATCATCTTTTCAATGCTAGTAGTTTACTTTTCCTGTAATAATAATTTACTGTAGTATTTTCTATTTTAGCATTTATTTTGATATTAAATTAATTTAAATGCTTAATGAGTTTTACTTGTGTTCAAATACAAGGTAGATGGACCAAGTATTTCCCTATTTCGGTTGGGTTACATCAAGGATCAGCCTTAAACCCATATCTTTTTGCTTTAGTCATGGATGTTCTCACTAGACATTTGCAAGAGGATGTACCTTGGTGTATTCTTTTTGCTGATGATATTCTTCTTGTTGATAAGACTAGACAGGGAGTTGAAGGTAAACTTGAATTATGGAGGTTAACCTTAGAGTCTAAAGGTTTTCGCTTCAGTAGATCTAAAACGGAATATATGGAGTGTAATTTTAGTAGTAATAGATCTAGTGAGGGGATTGTGACTTTGGGCAATCAAGTCATTAATAAGAGTACACGTTTTAGATATCTTGGATCTATTGTTCAAAGTGATAGTGAAATAGATGGGGATATTATCAGCAGAATTCAAGTTGGATGGTTGAAGTGGAGGAATGCATCGGGGTTGTTATGTGATAGAAATGTACCCCTCAAACTTAAGGGAAAATTCTATAAGATGGTAGTGAGGCCTGTAATGCTTTATGGTGCCGAATGTTGGCCATTAAAAGAGAAGCACAATACTAAGTTAAGTGTGGCAGAGATGAGGATGCTCAGGTGGATGAGTGGCTTTACCCTTAGAGATAAGATACAAAATGAGTATATACGTGAAAAGGTTGGAGTAGCTCCAGTAGAAGATAAGATTAGAGAGAGTCGCCTTAGATGGTTTGGTCACATAAAACGGCGGCCTTCTGATGACCCGGTTAGGAGAGTAGAGGTATTGGATTTGACTTATGTTAAGAAAGGTAGGGGTAGACCTAAAAAGACTTGGCTAGAAAATATTAGGAATGACCTTTCTTTATTAGATTTAAACGAGAATTTGACTTTTAATATGACACAATGGAGAAAAAGGATTCATGCAGCCGACCCCACATAGTGCGATAAAGGCTTGATGTTGTTGTTGTTGTAATGAGTTTTACTTATTTGTTGCAGGATCTCATACATGAGAAACTTTGGAGAGCTTACAAAGTGTGTTATCTAGAGTTGTGTTGTGGAGAATCTTGTACAGGAGTTTGTAGAGTTTTGTTGAGTTGAGAGTTGTGATCGTTGAGTTATGTTGTTGTTTGGAGAGTTGGTTGAGTTGAGAGCTATCTAGACAAGAGTTTGGAGAGTTTGAGAGTTTGAGTTGGAGTGATGATTGAGTTGAGTTTGGGTTGTGTTGAGTTGAGTTTGAGTCGTATTGGTTGAGTTTGAGTTAAATTGTTGAAATGATTAGTGTGAATATTTTTATTATACATTTTATTTCATTTTAAATTGGTTGATTCGATTTTTAAGTTTTAAATTAAATAAATTTCAAAAATTAAGTATTTGAATTGGTTTAAATGTTTGAGTAACTAAAATTCAATTTTATTTAAAGTTTGTTAATTTAATCAAATTATTAAATTTACTTTGATTTGAATGATAAATTGTTGGATTAATTTCAATTTATTAAGTTTCAAATTTATTTTAACGTTTGATTAATTAATTATGATTGCTTAATTTAATTAATTAATTAAATAAGATGATTTAGATTTGTTTGGGAATTAATTTGAAATAATTTTTATATTTAATTGTTATGTTTTAAAGTTGAAATTTTCTTTTTTTTATATTATGTTTTGATTATTTTAATCAATTTAATAATTAGATTTAGTTTTTATTTTAAATTATTTAATTAAATTTAAATTTAATGAATTAGTTATTTTAATTATTAAAGTTATGACATTGCTCTCCAATGGCAGTGTTGCTCTCAAATGGCTCAAAAGGCAACTCAGTAATATTCCAGGAAATTTTCAGCAGCCTCCCAGTGTCCCCTCCCCACCGAGAAAATCGGGATAGCATTTGCCGTAATTTCTTCCTACCCGGACCTAAGGTCTACGGCGTAGGATCTTTTAATTTAAGTTATTCTAGGCCGGATCTAAGATATGACAACCCGGGGTCTTCAAATTTAAAATCATCCGCCCATATGAAAATTCACGGCACAGGCCTTCAATTTTAAACTCATCTCACCCAAATCAAAGATCAATGGCGCAAGGCCTTCGATTTGCATAGTCCTAGCCAGATCTAAGATCAATGGCATAGGCTCTTCAAAAATTTGGATGCCTGTTTGTCATAACATTTAAAATTTTTTAAAATGTCGACTATAGTTATTAGCATGCTACAAAATCAACTGTTCCTTCAATCTGCATCTCTGACTGAAAAGGATATCTCATGGCCAAAGTTCGGAACAAAACACGAAGCATAAGAGTAAAGCCATATAAAGCTTTTCTTAAGTGATCAGTCGAGTGGGTGTATATGCATAATGTTGTTTGACTTTCACATCTTATGTACTCTTGTGCGGATGTTTTACCAGAGCACATGAACGGAAGGGGCAAAGCGGCACGAACTGGGCTCGTCGCTTGGGAGACGAAGGCTAGGACATCGAACTTAAGCGGAGTCTGGGTCGTCAGGTGGATGGATCAAGTAGAGGGGGTCGGCCGCGTGGAGGGGCAAAGACAGGCGGAGGGCTCGAGCGAGTATGGGAAGGGTGGCCGACGGGCCTAGCTTCGGGCATGTAGAGCCGAGGCGTTCGCGTGGACGAAGCAGGGCAGACAGCTGGAAGGTGGGCTCGATTTCATGGATTTGGGCAAACGAGTGGAAGGTGGAGGCATTGGGGGCTTTGACTTTCTCTGTCAGCATACGATACAGAGAGTTGAGCGAAGGAGGAGTTTTGAATGAGAAGGAAGGAGCAGTTTGGAGGAGGTTTTATACTATGTGGGAAGTTACGAGAACGAAGAAGTGTGTCGTTTGGGCATATCGCGCAAGGTGGGGATGGCAGAGACAGGTGCGTTTCTTCGCATTTGTTCAAAGCATTCCTTCTTATATATATATATAGTCAACAATCTAGAAAACATCTAATGAGCCAAAGTTCCCTAGCCATGGCATACAACAATTATCTTGCTTCTAGAAAAAATTAGCTATCCTTATCTCTTTGAAGGAATGATTGGAAAAAAAATCTCCCCCACCCACATACCCGTTCTACATCAGTTTGGTATCAGAGCATGGTTGCCCGAGATGCGAACTCGACGGAGTCGAGCTCTTTTCCAATCCGGGAGAATGATGCGGGCATCCAACAATAGACGATATTCACAGGAAGAGTCGAAGATTGAAGGCCGAGATCACTCCGTTTTATTTTTGTTTATTAATTGTATTTTGATTTAATTTTGCAATTTTTCCTTTTTACCCATTTATTTAAGAGTCTTGTCTTATGTAAGCTCAAAGGGCAAATGTTGACCCTTTGTAGCAAACGAAACAAAAAAAAAATCGTAAAATCCTTTACCTACTCTGCCGCAGCCGTCCCCAGCACGTCGCTCGCACGACCTCGCGTCGTTTCATCGCACGACTCGGTCTCGTCAATAAAGGGGCGACGAAAGGAGACATTTGGCTCCTCTGCTCACTCTCTCTCGATTTCTCTCCCTCTGTCGCTCTCGCTCTTTCTCCTCCCAGGTCGATCGGAAGTTACGATATTAGGATCGAAAGCAACGACAGGAGTCGCTCGCTGTGAAGATAACTTCTTCCCTTTCGCGTGGTCTCTCCGGCTCCCTCGTGGCTTTTTGACTTTGCTCCCTTCGACGACGTCGTCCCTTCTGATCGGATCTGGAAGTTACGACAGTTTGATCGGAAGCAACACGGGAGACTCGCTGGCTGTGATCGCAACTTTCTCCCTCTTCGTTGTCCAACTTCGCTCCTTCGACGACACTTCCTGAAGGATCGGAAGTTACTGCATTTTGATCGGAAGCAACAGCGGGTACTCGCCGGCTGTGAAGATAACTGTCTACCTTTCGCGCTCTTCTTCAGCTCCTTTTTGACCGTTCGGCTTCGCTCCTTCATCGACTTTCCCTTCCCGTAAGATCGGAAGTTACCGCATTTTGATCGAAAGCAACTCGGGAGCTCGCCATTGTGAAGATAACTTCATCCCTCCGTGCGCTTTCCGGCCAAATCCCATAAATTCGCCGGACAGAGGGATTTAAAAAAAAAATCTCTTATTATAAATATTTAATTATAATTATTTTTATTTTAAATAATTCTAATTAATTATAATTATTATTTTTTAATTAATTATAATTATTGTAATTAATTATTAATTAATTTTAATTAAATTATTATAATTAATCTAATTAATTATATTTTTTAATTAGTATTAATTTTAATTAATTATATTTAATAAAATTAATTATTATTAATTATTAATAATTAATTATAATATATTAGAATTAATTAATTTTGAATTAGTTATAATTAATTATGACTAATGAATTTTAATTAATTTTAATAAAATTTAATTAATTATATTAATTAATTATAATTAATTTTAAGTAATTAATTAAATAATAATAATTTGTTAACTAATTATAATTATTTAATATAAATATAATAATAATAAAAAGCATGCCTCCCTTCCCTTACCTCGATCCACGAGCCATCGCCGCCAGTCCGTTGACGAGTCCAAGGTATAATTTCTAACTTAAACCTCGTTCTCGACGTTTGCAGCGGACCGGGGAACCACCTATACGCGCTCTTGTAGCACGGTAGGAGGGAGCCCGGTGCGAAGCATACGACGAGGCGGGTAAGCCCAATATACGCTCTTGTAGCGTGGTGGGGACGGTCCTCGACCTCGACACCGACACCGCCGACACTACTACAAGAGGTATGATGTTCCAAATCCCATTCTCGACGTTTGCAGCGGACATGAGAACCACCTATACGCGCTCTTGTAGCACGGTAGGAGGGAGCCCGGTGCGACGCATACGACGAGGTGGGAGAGCCCTATACACGCTCTTGTAGCGTGGTGGGGAGTCACTGCTGTTCTGGTACGTCACTGTTGTTCTGGTACGGATACTGCTGAAGGCCCCATACACATTCTTGTAGCATGGTGGGATGAAATTTTGTACGGCCGCGGTGTCCAAGGACACCTACCATACACGCTCTAGTAGCGTGGTGGCAAGGCCCAGCTCCCCTATTTTCCCCCAAACGGGGGATATGCCGGGGTGCTGCCGAAATTTTCACTGAAATGTACAAAGACTTGAACAATATAAAGACCTTCTTGGGCAACAATATAAAAGACCTGTACTTGAACAAAAATACACAGAACTTGAACCAAATGACCAGAGGACTTGTACGAACAACAAAGAACAAGGACTTAGACCTGAACAAAATCTAAGTAATTTCTAAAGATCAAACCCAAATGAAATAAAATCAAGCTGAAGCTCAATTCAAATCAATTTGAACATGAAAATGAACTTGCAAGGACTTCAAAAAGACTTTGAACAAAATGTGAGTATGCAATTGAATTCAAAGGACTGCAGGGGACTTAAACAAGACTAGAACATCAAACAAAGACTTTGATTTGGACTGGATCCGAATCCGAATAAAGCAGTCAAACTCGCACTTGAACTCAGGCTATACGACATCAAGTGGGGACTTATAAACTTGATGAATTCGAGTCTGAATGAAACTGAATTTGGATCAAAACACATGCAAAGATCAAAATTTGGATCGCACACGGGAAGCTCAAACTACAAGACCTTGATGCACGAACTCCTACAACAATTCCTACAAAGTCAATGTACTATACTTTTAAGCAACAACAGATAGTTGCAAAGCATACGAGCAATCAAAGATCGGTCCTTGCAGCAAGTGCAATCAACAACCACCTGAGATTGGTGAAAGGTGGTTTCAATGCAAAAGCAAGGGCTCTCCTACGAATACTACTAGGAGGTCGTAGCGGATACAACTGATCTCCAGCAAATGAATACTTGTGGATAACAACAGTGTATTGAAAGTACAATGAATCACTGTGGACACAAGTACGAATATCACCTACGACAGTGGTGATCAAGATCTTCAAGTATGTCGAGTACAAGGGCAGCCCGGTATATGAAAGAGGACCGTCCCCTGTAAACAAGTACAATTAGCAAAACCACCTGAGATTGGTGAAAGGTGGTCGTGACTAAAGGATAGTGGCTCTCATATGAATACTTCTAGGAGGTCATAATTGATACATCAGTCCCATGCAAATGACTACAAACCACTTGTGGATAACAACAGTGAGAACCTCGTAAGCATAGCGAATCACTGTGGACACAAGTATGGATATCACCTATGATAGTGATGGTCAAAATCTACAAGTACACCGGGTACAAAAGCAGCTCAATGTATGAAAAGTACACTCCCTTACAAAATCAGAAAAGAAATGTTTGAACAAATTAGGACCAAACTTTCTGGTATTCCAAAGTCTCTTTTCGGTTCTATAATTAAGAAGAGAACAGTTCGGGTGCTCACAAACACCGGAAATAACAAGTCCGCTACACCAAAGATCCTGAAAGGAGTTCTTTCCAAATCAACAGTCATTGACTCCAAATTTCAAGAAAATCCCTCCCCGGTGAATGAGAAAGGGGGAGGGGTTCAACATCAAGACCAAATCGCCACCGGATCTGCAACACTCGTACTAGCGGACAGAAGACGTGTGTAAGCTCTGAAATCAAACGTTGTGTATTCAAATGTCAATTATCTACACAACTAATAATATTTCAAAATAACCCTACACGTGCACCGTAGTCTGTACACACATAGGTAAACAAGGGGTAAATACAATCTCAACCCGCATGGGCCCTGGCGAGCGTATTATTGGTACACACGTGACGCCTATGGATGCTACGCGGGTTGACAAGTGAATTCAAGTTCGAACTTATCCTTCTATACGGATCAATAGAAGCCGACAAGATTCGAACTACCTAACAAAATACACGGTTATAGCGACCGGTATATTTGTTTAAATACATTCTTTTTAGGCCTTCAAGACCTAAAAATCAAGAAAATTCATAAACAAAGGCATGAAGCCTACGAAACTCGATCCTCCTAAGTAGATAAATAGAAGTAGACAGGGTTCGAGATATTGAATAAATATACGGTCACGAATGTGATCGAAATATTTATTTTAATGCATTCATATTCGGCCCTCAAGGCCTAAAATCAAGAAAATTCATAAACAAAGGCACAAAGCCTACGAGAAACCCGATCCCCTATCGAAAAGTTGATATGGTCGACAAGGTTCAATCAAATGGAAATGACCCCCAAACACCCCGATGATGGCCGTATTGATTGGTTATCTCAACCGGAGGGGTTCCCAAATATTTTCAAAGCTCCACCCAAAACTCCACAAAATCCAAATTCTCAAAATCCCAAAAAAAAATCCAAAAATATTTAAAATGAAATAAATCCATCAAAAATTTAAAGCAAAATTCATCCACCCTCCGCAACAGTTTGCCGGGGTGGACAAATTAAAGTTTACTTCAGCTCACAAAGAGCTAAATGCCTAGTCGAAAATATCGCTAGGATCCATTCTCAAACAATCTCTTGCCAGAAAATACGTGGTACGTGTCCTCTAACCGGCAGTTTCGCCGCGAAATGGCACTGCAGGTAAACGGTTATGACCCGGGCCCTCTGAACCGAGTGGTTTTGCCGCCAAATGGCACCACAGATAGCGGTTATGGCCAGAGCCAATATGCTCCTTAATGGCGTTAAATCCTTGAGATATGAATCAATAGGATATGATCGACAGGACACAGAGCTCTCTGTCAGCTAAGGTGGATTTAAATTTGTCCCCTTAGACAAACATTCAACCCCGGTCTACAAGGTCCCCTTGGACGAAGCAACCCATGGCTGCCGACAAGGATCCTTCTGTCAGGTTGAGTCGACTACCTCCTCTGACTAAGTAGACCAGGGACCATGATGGCCCGGGACGACGGAACCATGGGATCTTGATCGGGTCTATCATCCATTCCCCCACCATCCGCTTTAAGTGCTAGATGGTGCAATTTCTATTTTAAAATATCAAACTCTCCAAATTCTCAAATCCAAACCCAATTTTCAAATCAAAATTCTACAATATCCAATCTTTCTAATCTCAAATCCATTGCTGCTACTATATGCCAGATAACACGTATTCTATACGTATCTGATTGACGACTAGCCTTAATCAAAAGTTCTCTCTCGTGATCGGGAGGGGTAATTAACTATAGGGGCTTGCGCCTATAGGAAACCAGAACTCATATCATAAAGTCCTCACCAAATGAGGGCGAAATCTCTGGGTAGTGTCTTATCTACAAACCCATCTGCCTTCCAAAATTTACCTCGGAACTTATTTTTGTTAAAACTCCCCTCGCCGAATAAAAAAAAAAAGAAATCGCGCGGCAGGGAGGCCGGGGCCGAATTTTCGGAGCCCACAGCAAATGTGTCTTTTAGTTTCTTTTGAGGCCTATATATAGAGGCCCCTTCCTTGTATTAGATATGATGAAATTATAATAAAATTTGTATTATGCACTTGTGTTCTTTTGGGAGGACGTTAGTGAGATTCCTATAG
Source organism: Dendrobium nobile (assembly GCA_022539455.1). Taxonomy (NCBI): domain Eukaryota; kingdom Viridiplantae; phylum Streptophyta; class Magnoliopsida; order Asparagales; family Orchidaceae; genus Dendrobium; species Dendrobium nobile. The sequence continues at coordinate 17,031,990 of CM039727.1, forward strand.
GAATGAATCATAGTTTTCACCAGCCGCAGGATGGGCCCGGGCTCGTGGCTTGAAGTCTCTTGGAGAAGGGTAACGTATCACCTTTCAGTCTTCGGAAGAGTCCAAGGCTCGCAGTTTTATCTTTTATCTTGTGTTTCTTTGCTTTTTGTTCCTTCTTGTTGTTCCTAGCCGCCATCTTCATCCTCTCCCTACTTCCACCAAACCGGCCTTAGCTCCACCACCACTCACAGCCAAGCCATAAGCTGCCGTTCCTCCCCTTGGTTTCTCTCCCAACCCCCTTGCCACTAAGCCTTTCCTAAATTAGTTTTCATATTTTAGGTAACTATCTTAATGATCAAATTCAAATCTATTTGAATTTGAATAGTTGTCTAATTTATAAATCCTATTTTAGAAAACTAACTAACTAATAACCTATTTAAATTTTGAATTAAATTGGGATGAAATCTTTCATTCCTAATTTAATTTATTAATTTAAGAAAGCTTTAAATGCCTCATTAAACTCCCTCATGTATTCCCTTCATTTTCTTGAAAAATTATTTTGGGAAATATTTCCTTTCAATTCCCCCAATCCAAATTTGAAATTTGATTTGTTTCCTTAAATAGGATTTTATTTTAGGAAACTCCTCCAATCTAATTCAAATTAACAAATAAATTAGATTGGAATTAATTTCCTTTCCTTAAATTGGGATTCCCAAAAAGGCAAGCAACTAAAGCTTTCCTCAATTCCCCCTCCCCTTCCTTGAAACCGCCGGCCCCCCTTCCTACCCGCCGCCGCCCTTTCCCCCTCTCTTGCTCTTGATTGAAGCCTACTTTCCTTTTCCATACACCCTCATTTGGGAAGCTTTGATATTACTTATTCAAAATAAATTCCTAAAATAGATTGATCTATTTTAGAAAAGCCTTTAAATCAAATCACAATTAATGACCTCCACTTATGGCTGGCCCCTCCCCTTTCCATATTCCCTCTCCAATTAATTCCCCTCCATTAAGTAATTCTCTAATTGGATATCCCAATATGGAAATTAATTAATTCAAATTCCAAATCTCCCCCACCCCCATACCCGTTCTACATCACATGCCCACGTGTATGCTCCTGAGAAGTACTATTTCAAGTGGCCACAACATAACAAACTTTGTCTTTTCAAAAGAATCGGATATGTGAAATCCTTCAGAGTATCAATTAATTAAAAAAGCGCTATATTTTTTCCATCAAAGCTAACCACGCTTCCTAGACTAATTTTAGCTCAAGAAAAAAGCATTTCAAGCAAGAATCGGTTCATAAAAGAAACAAATCATGGAAAAGTAGGAAAATAAAATTTGGAAATCATATGAAAGATAAGAAAAACAAACAACTAGTGTAATCAAAAGTCATTACCAGCAAAGAACGCTCGTGAACTTCATCTACAATAACATATGTACCAGCCAGGTTTTTGTCTCCCTGCAAACATCACTCAATCATTATAAATGTTTCTAAATAAAGCACATACATTTATGGATAAAAGATGAAGATGCAACTAAAGATGCTAGCAGTTAAATTAAGTAACCATTGGCTCAAGTCACATAATCATTAGCCATATCCCAACTATTTAAGGTTGATTTTACTAATCTTAATTTTAAGTATTGTCAAAGGTGTTACTCATATTCTTTGCAAATTATCTTGAATAATTTCTATCCATGTTGCCTAAAGTCTACAACTTCTCTTTCCTAATCCTCCAATACTAACTGTATTACCTTCGTTCATTGTAAATGTCCAAACCACCTAACTCAACTAACAGTTATCTCAAGCAAAGTGCCACCTTTTACGAGCTCATTATAATTTTCTTAACTAGTTCTAAATAAGCTTGAAAATGACACACCCATATTTTAATATTTTGTTCAAGCTTATTAATTGGTTTTCTTATTAAGCGATTGCTATACCGAGCTTCAATTGAGCCTAAACAATATATCTAATGCAAATGATTTAAAATATAGCATTATAAATAAATATAAATGAATTTAAAATTTTAATCAAAATTATCTATATGATGTTTAGTGATGTTCAAAGTTTTTTACGAAAAATTAATTGCTATATACAAGTTTTAGATATTAATATGACATTTTCATAATCAATGTTTAGACTTTAATATACATTTTTTTATGCAGAGAGATATAATAAAATTGTCACGAGAAATAAAATTAGTCATTACACAAATAATTAAGGCATTATTAAATGAGCATTTTATTTGAGTTCATAGTGAGCTCTTTTTAAAGAATAAGCACGTAAAATGACAGAAATAAATAAACGAGCAAATCAAAGTGCAAGCTTATTCAATTATGTATTATTTGAGCTTATTAAATCATTTAAATTAACAAACATAAATTTTTTAATATTATTTACTTAGTCTCAAAAAAAAATTTGTTATAACATTTTATGAATTGAGAATGTAAAACTCTACCAGAAAATCTGAGTGTAATGTAAAATAAATAAGTTATAAATATTTATAATAGAGTAAATGCATTTAAATACTTTTAGAATACAACAACAAAAACAACATCAAGCCTTTATCCCACTTCGTGGGGATTTAAATACTTTTAGAATGAAACTAAAAATTACAGTAGTTTATAAGAGCATTTATGATATTATTATGAGTTATATATCATATTGATATTTAATTAAATTCATATTATTAAATAAACTGAATTATTCAAAATATTTAATTTAATTGTGTGTATTTATTTACATATGCGTAATAAAATAAAATATGGAGGATAAATATTATTTTCTTTTAGTTGCTAAATAATTGAAAAATAAAATAAATAGAAGTAAAATGTAATAGACTAAAATCAAATGAATAAACATTAGGATAAATAGAATGACTAAAAAAACGATATTTTAAAGTATTTTTCCGATCAACCAGCTTGAATTAGATTTCAAAAATGATCTCATGGGCATATATCCGCTCCCCCAAGATTTATAGAAAAAATACAACTCTTAATAAGGAGTTATAACAAAATTATCCACAAGTCATTATTCAAAATCAGGATTAACTATAGGTATTCTCATGAGTCTTTCTAAGAGTCATACATGCATGATTTACTTATAATACATTTTTAAACCCGATTTTATGAGTTGAATTCTAACACTTGGAATTCTAAGCAACCATTAGAATTCAAAGATAAAATTAATATGATGGAAGCCAATGAACGGTTGAGATTATTTTTAAAACTAAATGGCTAAGATTTTAGATTGGTAAAATCACATGCTATTTTTTAGATAATAGTCTAGATAATATGATATCATGGAAGCTTGAAGACAAATTTCATAAAATCCTAATTAGGTCAGTGATGTTGTATAGATCCAAACAATGAGTTGTAAAAAAGTCATTGATACATAAATTAAATGCGGCGGAAATAAGAATGTTAAGATGGTTGTGTAATAAACCTAAAAGGATACATTAATGAATGATTATATTAGAGGAGGGTTTTGAGTGACATCTAGTAAAGAAAAGGTGATTGAAAGTAGATTTTTGTGTTTCGGACCTGTAAATAAAATGACAGAAACGCGCTAATTTAACAAGTTGATTAAATTAGTTTTCGAAAATTGGGAATGAAAAGGGGTAAACTTAGGGCACATGAATGAAAATTGTTCAAAATGTTTTGCAAATAACAAGTTTAACACCTCAAGTAACACTCAACGTGAACAAATGAAAAATAAGGATTCATAATGCCAACCACAAAATAGTTGGGATAAGGCTAATGATGATGATAATAATTAAAAATGATATTCAAGATAATGGACAAGATGAATGTAAATGTTTTTTGTTAAGAATATAGAGAAGATGCGCCAAAAATTTTATCTAATGAAATGAATCTAAACATATACAATTGGCAAAACTTGGTGCTCAAATAAGCATAATACAGCATCTTAATATAGAAAAACAAAGCATAAGAACTAGGTTTGCATTCAAACGGACCCTTTATAATTAACAATTTTGCAAACAAAGGCATGCATCTAGCAGAGAAACTGATATAAATAAAAAAAAGTACTTATATGAGAAAGGCACATTTGCCAAATTAATATTCTAGATAGGATGAACTTACAGCAATTTTCCTAAGAAGGATGCCTGTTGTGCAGAAAAGTAGCTTTGTCCTCGCATTCCTAATTTCATGACGACATAAAAGTTGCTTTAGAAGCGCATCAGAATCGCTCCAAACTTATCAGTATTCAAGTAACAGATAAATCCTAATAAATTAAAGTAATTATGATAAACTTCTTATGAAAAGAGGACTGCAACTTGCAATACAATTGGCTCATCCAAATAGAAGTTAATGGAAAATTCAGTAGCTATTTGCAAATAAATAAGGAATTTGACATGACCAAAATTAGCTCAGGAGATATTTTCAGTGAATTTTATTTGACAAAAATGAATTCAGCTCTATTTCTGAACTTCTAGTAAATGGGGCTTTCAATTTTTCAAAATTGTCATTTTGGGCCTTGATTTTTATAAGCACGTCATTTAGTCCTTTAGACAGACTGGGATATTATTTTCCTTTAAACATTTACAACTGGCCCATTTTTGAATTGCTTGCGACAAAAATATCCTTTTTCACAGAGAAAAATAAAGATATACATATGCACAGAGAGATACGAGAGACTGGCATAGGTACAGTAAACACAGCCTAATGAAGAGAAAGTATGCTATGATACCAATTGATATAGAGAGATGCAATGAATGATTTTGGGAAGCATCAAATAGTTGGAGCAAGATAGAAGGAAGAAGAGAAAAGAGTCAGGCTCACAACTTAAGAGAGGGAATCATGCCAGGTATCCTTTTTATACCAAATATCATAATCTTTATTGCATGACCCTTGGCCTCTATGTATAATAGAAGAAAAAATTAAAACTATATAATTAACTCAACCTAAACTGATAAATGACATCATTTCTCATCATATATAAAAGAAAGATCAATAATGAAGTAATAAAAGAAATCTGATGATAATGACCTTTAACAAGAACTTCATGATCTAGTTAAAAGGCCCAACAAAATAAAACTAAATACTTAAACTCAACCTTAACTAACAAATGATGCTATTTTACATAATGCTTAAAAGACTAAGGGAACTACTAAGAGAAATATAATGATAATAACTCGTACACCTCTAATGAGGACTTCATGATCTAGTTCAAAGGTTTCCTATATGCACAAGTCCCTTTAGTTAATTAACTATCTTAACCATGAGAGCACTTTTTAGATTAAGACTAGTCAACATGTTCTGCACATTACATTTTTAGTGGAAAAATTTTGATTTAAGAGAAGTATGTCATTGTCTTTTCGAGGATAGAGGGGAATTATGATGAGTACAACCAAGATCTAATGGTCTCGTCATCCCAAGTTGTCATAGATCTTAGCCTAGCTAGATAATGGAGGAAGACAAAACATGAACAAAAGATCCTTATCAGCAATCATGAGATGCATTGACCAAGAGGACCTCTTAAACCTAAGATGAAAGTTAGTTGAAAAGGCGAATTTAAAGCTGACATTTACTAATCTAAGGCTTTATGCCATATTAACCACACATTATGGAAGTTGTATCAAGAACATCTGGGACTCGGTTTTAGCCAGAATACAATAGTGTCTTTAGGCTAATCACACTATCAGAGAGCATACACCAGCACATGGTTTAAAATTGCGCAATATGAGGCTCGCCTTTGCGCAATTCCAGTAAAAAACGCCTCGATGCTTACACCTTGAGTTTTTGTTATGAGGCTTGCGCCTCAACTTGGTTGAGGCCCGCCTTAAGGCCCGCTTCGCCTCACTGGCATGAGGCTTACGCCTCACGCTATATATATTAAAACTTACATAAATCTTGAAGTAAATGCCCGACATTAGACTCTATAGGAGAGGAGGAAGGGGAGAGAGCAGTTCATCATAATGATGATTCAAATAAAAAACCCCTTAGTGATGACAGTGCTGATGATTTATGAGTTCTTATGTGATATGTCATTGCTATTTATTTTTAGAAATTAGAATTATATGTTAATGAAAAGAATACTGGGATTTGAGAAAGATAGAATTTTGAGTTGAACTATATTTCATGTTGTCTTATTATTGAGATATTTTGATTTCACTTCATATCTTATGCTTTTTTATGTTTTATATTATTCACTCATTAGTATTTAAAAAAATTATCATTTTATGTTTACGCAATCTTTTGATTTTGAGGCTTTCGCCTCAAAACGCCTTGAGGCTTACGCCTCGCCTCACGAATGAAAAACGCCTCAATACCCGAATACGCAATTTTAAACATTGCACCAACATAAGTTTTTTGAGTGAGATCATGGGGATAAACTTAATATAGCAATAGCTCTTTGTGAGCTTTGATCAAATTTAAATTTTTAATCTTTGGAAAATTGATGCGAATGATGGATGACTACTCTGAGCGCAAAGCATTCAATTATTGCTTGAGAATTTTGGTTTTTTGTAAATTGTAGTTTCGGGAATGGATTTAATTAAAAAGAATTTCGTCTAGTTGATACTTTGCTTTGATAATGTCAATCATAACTAAGAAGAGCCCAAGATGATTTATCTTGGAATTTGAGGGTATTTTTTAATTAAGTTCCCCTCCGATTATGATTTGCAATAATTGCACCCATAAGGGGGATAGCTTATGCATGTCTTTATGATTGAGAATTTAGTTTTGGTAACCCCTTTATTTAAGATATGTAGTAATTGTGCCCATCAAATATAAGAGTAGAATTTCGAGTTATTTATTTGATTCATCGTTGGGAGTATAAATTTATTGAAGCGCCCTTCAGTTATGAGTTGCAATGATTCTGCCCATCATAGAGGTAAAGGAAATTTTATTTTTTTATTTACATAAGGTTGATGCATTGAACTTTGTTAACCCTAATCGCTCACTTAAAAATAAATAAATAAACCTCTAATGGCTCGCTTGTATAGAATTGGGTATTTGGATTTATGTTTATTCATGGCTTTAGATTCACATCTACAATTATTGTCTCATGGTTCTTCTCAACTCTACCCATGCATAGGCAAAGTAGCCCACTTAATATTAGGACTTACGAACCTAGCCTATAGGCAAAGTAGCCCACTTAATGTTTCTTTTTTTTCTAAATGAATGTTCATTGGAAAAGACCCTGAAGGCCTTATGAAAATATATTTTAAAAAATTTTACATAGCATTATATTCGTAATAATTACTTTGTCACTAGGGTAATTATTGACCTGTAAATTCTAAATATTTTAATCTCGCATGTATAAAATCGGGTCTGAAATTTAGGGCTTACTCTCAACTCGTGATGGAATGTCAAGGTGGCCCACTTGAGTTTTCTAATTATTCTTTTTGTTATTTGGACATCTTTGAAATGCAAGCCTTGTCGACTCCACACTTGGCACATGGAGGATCGAACAAGATCAATACATCATTTTCTTGATATTTGCACCTTCCTTTATCATTTTTCAAGAATTTTGATGAGTGTTTCACTTTTGCTAGTAAAAAGATGAGTTGCACACCATGATAAGACTAAAAAGTTGAAGAATGCTTAAAATTTTTCATTTTTAAATTTTCCTATTTTTTAATATTTCTATATTTTCTCTTTTCCAAAAATTTATTGATCTCCTGTTCACCTAGTTTTAATTTTCTCTCTTTTTTTTATTTTTCTTTTCTTTTTCCTTTTTACTTTCTTCCTTCCCTTCTTCCTTTCTTTCCCTTTTTGGAATATCTCAAAACATCAAAAGCATTTCTCGCGCTCTTGACTCGCTGTAGTGCATGCACGCGGCATAATTGAGATATTCACTTTGAGAATAACTTTGCACTTTTTATAGTGATATAATTTAACTAAAAGCTTTATTGAATAAATGTGTGCAGCATTTTGAAACTACCATAACATCAATTTTAGCACTAATTTGTTTATGAAATGTGCATGAGAGATTGCTTTTTAGAAAAATATAATTTAAACTCGATGTTTTGCTTTTTTATAAGTGTCTCCATTTAAATTGTCCCTATTAAATTCTTCATGCTTATTTTGACAATTGAAATGTCATTGAAAGCGCCACTCCACTATCATGCACACTTGATTGTGTTTTGATTGTTGCACATTAATTTGGAGAACTTGTATATTTTTTAATGAGCAATGATGGGTTCATTTTTTGCTCATTTGGTTCACTCTGGAGTTTATTTACACACATCAGGACACAATGTTTTTATAAGTGTGTGAAATAATGTCATTTTATTCACATTTAGTCACACCAATGTCTAAGTAGGTCCCTAGTATGTCTTTTTTTTTAATTGTTTATTGTTTTATGTGCAAGAAAAGATTAAAAATAAAAAGTTTTGTTATAAAAATTGGTTTAATTTTAAAAATTTCGATAATTGGGAAATATATAAAATGGCTCGTAAGGATGCTAAGAAAGCAATATGTGATGCAAAGATATTAGCTTTTAGTGATTTATATAATAGATTAGATACTAAAGAGGGAGAAAGATATATGTATAAGTTAGCCAAACAAAGAGTTAGGAGTAGTAAGGATTTAGTTCAAGTGAAGTGTATTAAGGATGAAGATCAAAACAATACTTTTCTTAGAAGATGATATTCAACAAAGGTGGATGAGATATTTTGCTAAATTTTTTAATGAAGATTGCAAAAATAAGATTGACTATTGTGACCTTAGCACCCTAAATGAAAATAAAGATTTCTGTTTTTATCGGCGTATTATGAAAACTAAAGTTAGAGAGACTTTAAAGAAAATGAAGGGTGGAAAAGCTGTTGGACCTGATAATATTCCAATAGAGGTGTGGAAATGCTTAGGAGATGAAGGAATTTCATGGCTTACTAAACTTTTTAATACTATTTTGAAGACTAAAAAAATGCCAGATGAGTGGAGAATGAGTGTGTTAATTCCTATTTTTAAGAATAAAGGTGATGCACAAGATTGTGCGAATTATAGAGGTATTAAGTTAATGTGTCATACTTTAAAACTATAGGAGCGAGTTATGGAGCATAGGCTGCGGCGTGATACTGATGTTTCTCAAAATCAATTTGGATTCATGCCGGGTAGGTCGACTATGGAAGCCATACATTTATAAAGAGATTTGATGGAGAAATATAGAGAAAATAAGGAGGATCTACATATGATATTTATTGATTTAGAAAAAGCATATGATAAAGTTCCAAGAGAAGTACTATGGAGAGTTCTTGAAAAGAAAGGAGTCAATAATGCTTATATTCATTTCAAATCATTAAAGATATGTATGCAGGAGCTATTACTTGTGTTCCAACACAAGGTGGATTGACCAAGTATTTCCCTATTTCGGTTGGGTTACATCAAGGATCAGCCTCAAGCCCATATCTTTTTTGCTTTAGTCATGGATGTTCACACTAGACATTTGCAAGAGGATGTACCTTGGTGTATGCTTTTTGCAGATGATATTCTTCTTGTTGATAAGACTAGAGAGGGAGTTGAAGGTAAACTTGAATTATGGAGGTCAACCTTAGAGTCTAAAGGTTTTCGCTTGAGTAGATCTAAAACGGAATATATGGAGTGTAATTTTAGTAGTAATAGACCTAGTGAGGGGATTGTGACTTTGGGCGATCAAGTCATTAATAAGAGTACACGTTTTAGATATCTTGGATCTATTGTTCAAAATGATGGTGAAATAGATGGGGATATTATCAGTAGAATTCAAGTTGGATGGTTGAAGTGGAGGAATGCATCGGGATTATTATGTGATAGAAATATACCCCTCAAACTTAAGGGAAAATTCTATAAGATGGTAGTGAGGCCTGCAATGCTTTATGGTGCCGAATGTTGGCCATTAAAAGAGAAGCATAATACTAAGTTACGTGTGGCAGAGATGAGGATGCTCAGGTGGATGAGTGGCTTTACCCTTAAAGATAGGATACGAAATGAGCATATACGTGAAAAGGTTGGAGTAGCTCCAGTAGAAGATAAGATTAGAGAGAGTCGCCTTAGATGGTTTGGTCACATAAAACAGCGGCCTTCCGATGACCCGGTTAGGAGAGTAGAGATATTAGATTTGACTTATGTTAAGAAAGGTAGGGGTGGACAAAAATACTTGGTTAGAAAATATTAGGAATGACCTTTCTTTATTAGATTTAAACGAGAATTTGGCTTTTAATATGACACAATGGAGAAAAAGGATTTATGTAGCCGACCCCATGTAGTGGGATAAAGGCTTGATGTTGTTGTTGTTATTGTTGTTGTAATTGTTTATTGTTTCAGTATACAATTGAGTTTTATCTGCATTTATTTGCGAGTTGTCGAATTCCATGAAAGTCATTTTTGTTCATTTAACATAAAGCGTGTCATATTTCCAGTTTGTTTATCTCGTTTTTTTTTTTTTTTTTTTATTTCTTTTTTTGCTTTATGACATTAAGAATGTCCAAAAAAATCATCTTTTTTATGTTTTAAGTGGATATTGATAAAATTTTGGAAATGTTTTCGTATCACCCCCACATAAGACCTAGCCATAGAGAAATTCAAGCCTACCCATCCCTCCCAAAAAAGCATGCATGGGTGTTGTACGAGACGCCACTACCTATATTTATCTCACACGACATTAAGAAAGACGTGCAGTGGTGGTACAAGAGGCACCTTGACAAACCTTCAAAACCATGATGCCAAAAATGGAGTTTATTGCGCAAGAACAACACGCAACAATGGATAGAAACTGTTGATGCCCAAAAAAGTGAGGACCAAACTGCTTTTACCTTATTTTTTTCCCCTTGAAATACAAAATATTGAATTGTAGTTTTGTGTTGCAGCATACCATAGAACAATGTAGCAATAGATATAGATCAAGCCCAAATCTTGCTAAGCATTTGAACAATAATGCCCAAAGTTTGCCAAATACTCGAACAATCATATAACAATAAACCATGTCCACCAAAATTTTGGCAAATCTCCTTTTATTTTGTTCTAGAATATGTTTCTTTGCCACTTGAACAAGTAAAATAATCTAGATAGAACATTTTGGAAATAAATTAAAACAAGTTGGATATAAAATACTCCACTCGATCCAACTTTATCCAAGATCAACCATGTTAAATCATCTCTATCACTATCTTTGTAGTTCAGTCATTTCATGTCTTCTTACTTAGTGCTTTAGAAATTATCATATATATATATATATATATATATATATATATATATATATATATATATAATTTGGGCTGCAATAAGATGTCATTCAGTGTAGAATGAAAGTTTTCATATAGGCATTTGTTTATGGGCAGTGTGATTCATACCTATTCATACATACAGGACCTACAAGACTATCAACAATCAATCGGTTATCCTTTGGAAGTATCTCTCTTCTCATCCTTAAACTATTACGATATTATAAACAAATATTAATCAACATCCATATATCTTAAGCATCAACTGCAGGAAAAAGTGGGTTGGTATCTTCTTTTCATGAAAGATAACAATTTAGGATTCCATATCTACATTCAAAACAGAGGACAAATCAACGTACCAAAAGGTTGGGATAAGGCAAATCATTATTGAACAAAACAGAAGTAACCAAATATGTGGTCATCAGGCAAATGATGATTGCATAAAACTGAAGTGACAAAATCTATGGTCATTAGTCAAATCACCGCCATCCTCAGCATCACTCCTATCACAAGTATATTTGACATGGGCTTATTATCGCTAATTATCAGGAAAAATGATACATCATTCATAGCAAATTTTACCTGACACTATCAAGGCGAACCTGATAGCCAACTAATGACCCTTCACCACCTAGACAAGACTCACATCGTTCATCAGACACTCTTTTAGCCACTGACATGGCCTGCAAGTAAGCATTACAAAATACATATTATGCTTACACATAGGAAGATGTACAATAGAACATAAAATCAACATTAAATGCTGATGCATATAACACAAAAAAAATTTGAGTTTTAATACTTGTTGACTAAGCATAGTTGTGTCACTTAAGTCACACTCAATTAAATCAGGTTTGGCTAAATGACTCGTTTGTGGACAAAAAGACAAACCAAAGAAACATTAATATCTTGATATGTCGATATACATACAAATATGCATTTACATACTAACAAATATTGAACTTTTTTTATTTAGCCTAACTATACAAAATATGCCTAACTATATATGTATTTGTGTGTGTTTGTGTGTGTCTATATATATATATATATATATGACAACAAGTGCATATGCATTTACATAATATAAATTTAATCTAATTGCATTAATTAATTAAGTGAATTAATTAAACAATTTTTTAAATGAAATTAAGTTTTAATTTAAAATCAATTACTCTACTCATTAATTTGAATTTTAAAATTGATTGTACATTTTAAAATTACTTAATTATTTAAATTACATTGGTTTCTAATTTAATTTAATTAAATTAAAGGTTTTTAAATTTAATTAATTGTTCCATTTGTTAATTAAATTGAGTTTTAATTTTTTTAATTATTTTAAGGTTTCTGATTTTATTTTGGTAAATTAATCGAGATTTAAATTAATTCATTTTTTTTCATAGATCAGTTAATTTTTAATTGATTAGTTATTTAATTGTTTAAATTTCTCTAACTAATTTTATTTAAGCTGGAAATTTAAATTGAATTTATTAATTATGTGATTTTAAATTAATTAAAAAATTTCTATTTTAAATTAAAGTTTGATTAAAAGGATTTTAAATTAAAGTTTTAATTTTAAAACATTTATTATTCAGGATTAGTTGTTTATTTATTTAAATTTCTTTCATATGATTTAATTAAATTAGAAATTTGCCCTTAGTTAATTAGTTTTGCTAATCAGCTGCTTTGAATTTGGAAGAAATTAAGCCTAGCTCTCTCATTTCTGCTCTCTGAAAGTAATCGGATATAAGGAACTCTTAAAGCTTTCGTTGGTTTGAAATTAGATAGTTTAACTCATTTTAAAATGAAAGTTCATATTACTTCTCCCGTTTAATTTTAATTAAAGTATTAATTTTAGATTAATTAAGATTCTGATTAGTTGTTTAGATTTAAGATTGAATTTTATTTTTATTAGTCATTTAATTTGGTTTATTAATTTTTAAGCCTTAAATTGGTTAGAGTCCAATTAGTTAAACTAGTCAATTTCAATTTTATTTTGAATTAATTTTAAATTTATTGATTAGTGAATTTTAATTTTAATTGAGTTTTAATTTGAAGCTCTTAAATTTATAACATTTAATTGAGTTTTAATTTGAAGCTTAAATTTATTGCTCTTTGTATGTAACAAGTTCAAAGCTTATGTATTCCATTCAATTTTTGGTTGTTTTGTAAAGTTCAAAGTATGAGTCCAACTTAAGCTTATGCCAACAACACTTGATTCATTTGTTCTGTATTCTTATCATTTGTGTGGGCTTCGAAAATTCGGCCACGGCCTCCACTCGCTTTTCTTATTCGGCGAGGGAATTTTAACGAACTAAGTTCCGAAGTAAATTTTGGAAGGCAGATGGGTTTGTAGATAAGACACTACCCAAAGATTTCGCCTTCATTTTTGTGAGAACTTTATGATCTGAGTTCTGGTTTCCTATAGGCGCAAGCCCCTATAGTTAATTACCCCTCTCGATCACGAGAGAGAACTTTCGATTAAGGCTAGTCGTCAATCAGATTCGTATAGAAATACGTGTATCTGGCATATAGTAGCAGCAGGGGTTTGAGATTGAAAATTGAGAATTTTGGAAATAGTTGGAGAATTTGGGAATTTGGAAAGTTTAGATGTTTGGAAATTTGATATTTAAAAATAGATTTTTCACCATCGTGCACTTAAAGCGGAAGGTGGGGGAATGGATGATGGACCCGATCAAGATCCCATGGTTCCGTCGTCCCGGGCCATCATGGTCCCTGGTCTACTTAGTCAGAGGAGGTAGTCGACCCAACCTGACAGAAGGATCCTTGTCGGCAGCCATGGGTTGCTTCGTCCAAGGGGACCTTGTAGACCTGGGTTGAATGTTTGTCTAAGGGGACAAATTTGAATCCACCTTAGCTTGTAGAGAGCTTTGTGCCCTATCGATCATATCCTATTGATTCATATCTCAAGGATTTAACGCCATTAAGGAGCGTATTGACTCTGGCCATAACCGCTATCTGTGGTACCATTTGGTGGCAAAACCACTCGGTTCAGAGGGCCCCGGGTCATAACCGTTTACCTGCAGTGCCATTTGGCGGCGAAACTGCCAGTTAGAGGACACGTACCACGTCCTTACTGGCAAGAGATTGTTTGAAAATGGATCCTAGTGATATTTTCAACCAGGCATTAGCTCTTTGTGAGCTAGAGTTTATTTGAATTTGTCCACCCCGGCAGACTGTTGCGGAGGGTGGATGGGCTTCGCTTTAAGTACGGATGGATGATTTCAAATTTAAATATTTTTGGGTTTTTGGTATTTTGAGATTTTTGTGGAGTTTTCTGGAATTTTAGGATTTTTGTGGGTATTTGGGTGGAGTTATGAAATATTTGGCAACCCCTCCGGTTGAGATAACCAATCAATGCGGCCATCATCGGGGTGTTGTGGGGTCATTTCTCTTTATGGATTGAACATTGTCAACTCTGTCGGGCTGCCGACAGAAGATCGGGTTTCATAGGCTTCGTGCCTTTATCAGTGAATTCTCTTTGTTATAGGCCTTAAAGGCCTAATATGAATGTATTAAGACAAATATACCGGTCGTAGCAACCGTATATTTGTTTGAGAGTTCGAACCTTGTCAACTCCTATTGACCCGTATAGAAGAATCGGATTCGAACTAGAATTCACTTGTCAACCCGCGCAGCATCCCTAGACGTCACGTGTGTACCAATAACACGCTTGTCGGGGCCCATGCGGATTGAGATTGTACTTTCCCCTTTAGTGTACCTATGTGTATACAATTTATAGTGCATGAGTATTTATAGAATAGACGCCTTCTGTCTGCTTATACGAATGTTGCAGATCCAGTGGCGTGGCGTAGCCGCTTCTGAGTTTAGTTGTTTGTTGCTTTGTACAGGTAGACTGTCGTGCACTACTTGTTGATTTTCTATAGGTGGCTCGTAGTACACTAACTAATCTCCTGCCTTTTGGATCGTAGGAACTTTCACTTGTTGTAATCAATTGGTATTTTGCTTGTGGATATCTTGTTTCTTGTATGTAGCCTCTTGGTGTCATTGAGAGTTTGTATGTCAGCTCGACATTTCACTTCTATTTGGGATTTTAATGAATGACCTTCATTCATTGACCTCTTTATTTGCAGGGGATACATGTCTTCTACGACGACCTCCTGGAAGTATTTTGTAGAAGATCTATTGTTTCTGCATCGAATCCACCCTTTCACCAATCTCGGGTGGGTTTTTGTGTATTTGCACTTGTTTGTAGGTCGTTTCACATTCGTAGACATTTGCACTTAGTCTGCTAATCAACCATCTTTCAGTTGCAAGGAATATATGTACTTGTCTTCGATCGGATGATTGTTGACACTAGCGGGCATTTACATTCGTTGTATGCTTCACTAAACACATCCGTAGGTGTGATTTGATTGGTGTTGAATGTGAGGATGTTGTAATTTCTTCCCAAACATTGAGTCGTCGGATTCCTTGTGCTGATTTTGAGTTCAGACTCTATTCAAGCTTAAGTCCTGGTTCAAGTTCCCTGCAGTTCTTTGAGTTCAATCTCATGTTCGCATTCTGTTCAAAGTCTTCTGGAGTCCTTGAGAGTTCAATTATATGTTTGAATTGATTGCTCAGTCTTCTGGAGTCCAACTCAAGCTCTTACTTGAGTCCAAATGTTTGAATCATATTTGATGTGCGAACCAAATTCGATCTGAGTTCAATGTGCTATGTCCCCTGCAGTCTTTTGAGTCCAGTTGAATGTTCAAATTACCCAAATTTGGTCCCATGCGGTTCTTGCAAGTTCATCTGCATGTTCACTTTCATTTGAATTTAATTTCAATTTGATTTTTATTTCACTTTAACTTAGTCTTTAGGAGTCATTCGAATTTCGTTTAAGTTCAAGTCCACAGTTCACAAGTCCTCTGTTCGAGTTCCTTTGGAGTTCAAGTGCAGTTCAGTTTGAGTCCAACCCAAGTCATCTGTTGTTCCTCTGATTTGAGTTCAAGTTCAAATTCTCTTATATCTTTTTCAAGTCCAAGCCTTGTCGGCTTAATGTTCCAATCAATTTCTTGTTTTAGATCAAGTCAAGTCCATAATTGATCCAAGCTTGACTTTAGTTCAATACATTTTTTTTTATTTGAGTTCAATTGATGTATTAAGTCATTTAGATCATGTCCAAAGTCCAAGTACAAGTCCTTCGTTGTTCTTCTGTGTTCAATCAAGTCCAGGTCCCAAATTGTTCTTTCAAATTCAAAAGTTCACAAGCCGAGTCCAAGTTCAAACACCCTTTGAGTTCAACCAAGTTCAAATGTAGCATTGCGTTCACCCGAAATTTCGGCAGCCTTCGGCGTCTCCCCTGTTTAGGGGAAAACTACGAAAAACTGGGCCTTTCCCACCACGCTAAGAAAAGCGTGTATGGTAGGTGCCCTCTTTCGAGGACATCGCGGCCGTGTAATTTTTTGATCCCCCACCACGCTAAGAAAAGCGTGTATGGGTATTTTTGCAAAAAAAAGTATTTTTTTTTTAAATATTTTGCAAGAAAAGAACAGTTATTTCCCCACAAGCGGGTACTTATGGGTATCCCCGCTTCGTCGTACGCATCGCACCGAGCTCCCATCCCACCACGCTAAGAAAAGCGTGAATAGGCGGGGTTTATAAGGCGATACGAACTTCAAAGAAGGGATTTAGGTGATTATCCGCTTCGTCGCAAGCGTCGGGACGCACGTCCTCCCACCACGCTAAGAAAAGCGTGTATAGGTGGTCGTTTTGTCTCGACGCATGCGTTGAAATCAGGTTCTCGGAGTTTTAGAGTGAAGGGGTTATACCTTAGCTTACCGTTGAGGTGGTGTTGGCACGCAAGTTGAGGTGAGGGAGTAGCATTTTCTCTCTTTTTTTTTAATATCATTAATTATGATTAATGCTAATTAAATATTATTTATGAAAAATTAATTATAATTAAATTTATTTAATTATAACTAATATAATTAATTAATGATTAATTATAATTAAAAGTTTATTAATCATAATTTGATTAATTATGATTAATTCACAATTAATTTGTAATTAATTATAATTAAAAATATTTAGTAATAATTAAACTTAATTAATTATAATTAACTTATAATAAATAATATATAATTATATTAAAAAATAATTAAAGTAAAATAAATCCTCTGTTTTTCCCTTTTAGCCGCAAATCTCAAAGGATTTACGGGATTTGGCCAAAAAGCGAACGAAAGGGAGAAGTTAGCTTCACGGCCAGCGAGCTCTCCATGTTGTCTCCACTCAAAATGTCGTAACTTCCGATTCAAACAGGGAGGGAAGGTCGTGGAAGGTGGAGCGAATGGAGGCTAGGGCACAGGGAGGAATCGGAGGAGATCGGGCCGGGAGGCGGAGCTTGGATCTCTCGGCTAGGATCGAGTAAGAGTGGAAGCTCTCTCTCTCTCTCTCTCTCTCTCTCTCTCTCTCTCTCTCTCTCTCTCTCTCTCTCTCTCTCTCTCTATGGATCGGGAGGAGTAAGGGTGTCGGGATGGAGATCGGAGAGATTCGGCTAGGAGAAGAGGTAAGGAGCTCTCTTCTCTCTCTCTCTCTCTCTGCGGATTGAAGAGGTCGGGTAGAGGGAAACGACGAACAGGGGGTTCGGCTTCTGGATCGGATCGGGAGATAGAGACGTCAGGAGTGAGAGAGGAGCTCGTGGGAGAGAGCAGCTCGGGATCAAGTGTGGGATCGAGCGGAAGGAAGCAGCGACTGAAGCCAGGGCTCTGCTCCATTTTATAGACGCGATCCGAGCAACGACCGAGGCGAGATCGCGAGATTTCTACAGGAATTGCGGGAAATTGACCGGAGCGGCGCCGTTTGCAGCGGGATTTCGGCACGACTTCGTGGATCCGACGGTCTACAGGTTAGCTGATTTTTTTTGTTCTTTTCGTTTCTTTATACAAAGGTCAACAATTTGATTTTCAAATCAAATGCAAGTTCAAGTCATTTGTAATGTCCAAATCAAGTCCACTATAGTTGTCCAAATTTTGTGCAAGCTTGAGTTCAGTTTGTTCTTCTTGAGTTCATGTATGAGTTCAAATTGAGTTCCTTGTGATCTTCTTGAGTCCAAAAATTCAAGTTTTGATTGAGTTCAGGCTCATTTGAATTTGATTTCTCTATTCTATTGTTCAAGTTCGAATCAAAGTCCTCTGTGATCCTTGTAGAGTTCATGTATGGTTCGATGTACAAGATCAAATTTCTCTTGCTTGAATTTTTTTTAAGTCATTTATTTAGTTATCTAAGTTCGAATGATGTCAAAATGAGTGTTCAAATAAGATTCAACATTTTTCAAAGTCCTTGGATTTTCAATCCAAATTTCGGCAGCCTCCCGGCGTCTTCCCCGTTTAGGAGAAAAACCAAGAGGCAACCTTTCCCATCGACGCTACGTGAGCGTTTCAGGTAGGTGTCAAAAATGACACCGCGGTCGGGAATGAAAATTTTTTATCCCCGCCTGCTACGTGAGCATTTAAGGGTTTTTATGTTTGTTGATTATAAGAAGAAAACATGTTAGAAATAAACACAGATTTCCCCCCTCTGCACCACGTGGGCGTTCGGGGGTACTTATATAAAAATAAAATAAAAACACATTTTTTTATCCCCTTTGCCGCAAGCGTCGCACCGGTTTCCCACCCTAAACGCTACTTGAGCATCTCGAGGGTTTGCCGGCTCGTTGCAAGCTTTGAAGAGGGATTCTTAAATCGTCGCAAGAATCGCACCGGTTTCCCACCCTAAACGCTACGTGAGCGCCTCGGGGGTTTGCCGGTTCACTGCAAGCGTAGAGAAAAGAATCTTATTATTATTTTTTTTTAGAATTATATATATATATATATATATATATATAACAGATATATATATTATATATAAAACAAATTTATTTATATATATATATATATATATATATATATATATATATATATAGATATATATATATACTAATATATATATAACAGATATATATATATATATATACTAATATATATATATAAAGTATACTAATATATAAGCAAATATAAGCAAAGGGTGAGAGGGATCGATCGGATGGTCTCTCTCTCTCTCTCTCTCTCTCTCTCTCTCTCTCTCTCTCTCTCTCTCTCTCTCTCTCTGCGGATCAGAGCTCACGATCGGAAGCAAAAGTCGGCCGTGTGCAAGGCTCGAACGTCGGGATGGGGAGGCGAGGTGGACGTTGGCCTTGGGTTTGTGTTCGGCTGAGTGAGGAGATCGGCGGGACAGGGTGTCGGGCTGAACAGAGTTCCGGCTATGTGTGTGTGGAGTCGGAGGAGGAAGGGAGTTCGGGAGGTGTTCGTATGAGAGGAGGGAAATCGGGAGGAAGAGTCGAGCAAGAAGTCGTGTGCGAGAGTGGAAGAGCGGGGAAGAGATTTGGTCGTGGAGAGTGGAAGAGCAGCGGGATGCTTACGGGAGTCCAGAGCAGCCAACGATCCCTTTGAGTTGATATTTAACGACTCAATTGGAGGTGCGACCGAGGAAGCGTACGCAGAAATCCCGCGAGGAGACCTGGATGGCGCCGAATCGGCGTGATTTTGGCAGGATTCGCGGACCCGCTGGGTGCAAGGTATGTACACGGGATTTTCAGTTTGCATTCTCCTCTCTTCTTCTCCTTTGGGTATAGCATGAGGGTCAACATCGATAAGACTAGAGAGGGAGTTGAAGGTAAACTTGAATTATGAAGATCAACTTTAGAGTCTAAAGATTTTTGTCTAACTATATCAAAAACTAAATACATATAGTGTAATTTTTGTAGAAATAGATCTAATGGGACGATTGTAACTTTGGACGATTAATTCATTAATAAGAATACATAGTTTTAGATATCTCGGGCGTATTGTCTAGAGTGATGGTGAAATAGATGAGGATATTATTAGTAGAATTCAAGTTGAATGGTTGAAGTGGAGGAATGCACCAAGCCTATTGTGTGAAGGAAAAGTATCCCTCAAACTTAAGAGAAAATTCTCTAAGATGGAATAAGACCTGCAATGTTTTATGGCACAGAATGTTGGCCATTAGAAGAGAAGCATACAATTAAATTTAAGTGTTGCAGAGATGAGGATGCTAAGGTGGATGAGTGGCTTTACTCTAAGAGATAGAATGTGCGAGCACATATGTGAAAAGGTTGGAGTAGCATGAATGGCATATAAGATTAGTGAGTCTCCTTAAATGTTTTGGTCACATAAAACATCGCCTTCTGATAATCCGGTTAGGAGAGTAGGTGCATTAGATTTGGCCAATGTTAAGAGAGGTAGAGGTAGAACTAAAAAGATTTGTTAGAAAATATTAAAAATTACCTTTTTTTTATTAGATCTAAATGAGAATGCTTTTTAACATGACACAATGAAGATTTGTGTAGCCGACCTCACATAATGGGATAAAGGTTTGATATTATTATTGTTGTGTTGAACACTCCCTAAGATGCTATATATATATATATATATATAAAGCATTTAAAATACAACGACAAAAGAGAAAATACCTGCACATGTTGTGAATAGTCCAAAATTTTGTCAACATTTCAAATGACTATATTAAACTCTACTGATTTAAAGAGAATCCATACCGCAATTCTCCTAGGTTGTGTACATATGATATTACAACAACCACCCAATCCTGATTTGATCATGTCATCCAAAATAAACTGAGGAACCTGCAATATTTACATAAGAGAAAGAAGATTGTTAATTATCACAAAAAAAATAATCATCAGTGACTTGAGTGATTTGACACTTCATGCCAAAAACCATGGAGAATATTACTGTTCACGGTAATCTCCCCTAGGTTTTGCAAAAGAGTGACTATAGTAACCCTTAAATTAAGTATTACAAGTATGAACTTATAGTTGGGGAAACATCTTGATCATATTCAGAAACCATAAAATGCTTTAAGATAACTAATTGTTGATCATGCCAATCAAATATTGAGTACATGCATTGCATAATAGAAAAGTAAGTTTTCCACAAAGTATATGGGGCGCTTCTCTATGCTTGCATGATTCTAGTACAAGGAATAACTCAGTGTGTTCTTTATTCTTTTTTAAATGGGATCCATCTGCCAAAAGAAGCAAGATTTACATTTATTACTGTGATTCAAACTTAAAGAACAGTTGGCGAGACAAGGTCCTTGATGTTAAAAACTAGAACTGTTAATGGCATCCAACCAATTTAGTTGTTCAAGCTCTAATTGGCATGATAATGTTGAGAGGACTAAGTCTACTCGTTGATCAATTTCTAATTCGCAACTTTTCATTGTACTTCACAAGGTCAAGTATGTGCTTAAAGATGGATGAGGAAACCTTTGTTTGATTCCTTAATTATATCACTGCAAATCAAGCGACACAAAGCGCACCTGAGTTGTTTTACCAGAACCTGTTTCCCCAGAAACAACGATCACATCATTGTCATGGAGCTGTTGTAAAATAGTATCCTTTAGCTTAGCTATAGGAAGAGCTGCTCTACTCTCCAGCATTGTCTGTAGTAATAGACAAAATTAGAAGTCTCATGGATAATAAAACATTAAAGATAAAATAAGTAGTTTATTAAGTAGTGAAACATCCCAAAGAAAAGCTAAATGAGGTTCGCAGTGAATTTCTAAATTTTATGCTCTCTACCACAAAAATTTTATGTTAATCAAACCAAAACATAAACAATGCAAGAATTTTCTTCAAGTTAAAGATCCGTTTGGTTACTGTTCATTTTCTTGAACGACCAAATGCAAGATCAAGAAAATACCATGCATTTAGGATTCTTCATTTTATTCTGCAGCTCCTCTTTCAGAAGGTTGCTCTCCAGCTGTTCATGATATGTTAAACCTACAGATCACAACAGGCAATTAGAAATAGATAAAATAGCAAAAGGACATCCTGAAGATGTCAACAGTAAAATCTTAGGTTTCAAAATTCAGGAGTACTAAAATTTAAGGGAAGGGTAGAACTAGAAGCTTTTGCATTTGTATGTGGTCTTGTGCGAGTGCAAGATGTATGTGGTGATGCATGTGCATGCACGTGTGAGTTGGGGAGGGGGGTGGGGGGTGGGGGTGGGGGTGCCAATCACTAAAATTATGAGCTTAACACAGAGGGAGAGAATCAAAACATTGATTCATGGGGACCATAAAAAAGGAAATAGTGATAATCACCTCTGAATCAATGTTGCACCGATACACCTATTTATGAAGGCGTGTTGTATCCGATACACCGATACACGGATACGCCTCCGATACGCCACCAATACATGTCAGATACGCCAAAGCCGTATCCAATTAAAATACTATTTAATAGAGCTGTCAAAAACGGGTCACGGGTCGGGTTCGGGTCCAACCCGAAATTGACCCGACACTGTTCAACCCGACCCGAACCCGACCCGTTTTTGCAAACGGGTCGGTTTTCCCAACCCGAACCCGACCCGCTTCGGGTCCGGGTCAACCCGAACCAGACCCGTTTCGGGTATATTTTATTAAATTTTTTTATTTAATTCAATTTATTTAAATCTAAATGAAATTAAGGTAAGATTTACTTCAATTAATTTAAAATAAATCAAGATTAATTTAATTTGGCCAACAATGTTTATAATTTTTTGAAATATCATTTATTTTTTTCATAAAAATCCTATTAAATTAATTAAAAACGGGTCAAATCGGGTCGATTTCGGGTTTCCGGGTCAACCCGAACCCGACCCGGTTTTACAAACGGGTTGAAATCTCTAACCCGAACCCGACCCGGTTCGGTTTCGGGTTGACCCGAACCCGAAATTTTCGGGTCGAGTTCGGGTCGGGTTTTCGGGTCGGGTCAAATGTTGACAGCTCTACTATTTAATTTTAAAAAGACACGCGTGTCAGTTAAAAAACAAAAAGAAATCCAAAAAAAAAAAAGACGCGTCGTATTTACTTCCGCGGCTGCGAGAAAGGTTCTCTCATTTCCGAGATGGATTTGAGTCTCTTGATGATATGGGAATATTAGAAATTACTAATCTTTTACTTGATGAGCCTTCAAAGACAAACCACTGAAGAAGCTAATCATATCATTCCTTTTATTGAATAGTTGTCATTTTTTTTTAAATTTCAAAAATTATGATTTGATTGCTTTCTTAATTTTTATGTATGGTTTATAAATTATAATGACATGTCCGCGCCGTACCTGTATCATGTATTTTTAAGAATTGACGTGTCTCATATTCATATCGTGTCGTATCTATGTCGTCGTATCCGTATCGGTGCAACATAGCTCTAAATTAAGGAATAAATTGAGAATAGATATAAGATAATATATGCTGTATAAATGAGAGAAAACCCGAGAAATAAGCCAAAACATTATGCACAAAAATGCAACTTCTAATCAGTTATGCGTGGAATAGCAAACACCCTACATATTTTATATGACAAATCGCACACATTGGCTTCATATAAAAATTTTTCATTGATTGTAGTTGTGATTTTCACTAAAAAAGTAAATAGGCAGATGCAACAAACAATAACAAGAACAGTACCACCTCTTAGCTAGCATCTCCTTCCACCAATTTATTCAAAGACAACCTCTCAATTACTCTTCTTTTAGCCCCAAAAACATCTTCTTGTTTTCTTCTACCCTGAAAGGAAAATTTGATCTCAATGCCCTTTAGGGTCCAAAAGAGTTTTTGGGTTTCATTACTGACGATGGGGGAGATCAGAAGGAAGATAAAGGAAGGGAGTGGGAGCATAAGAAATACTTGGGACTAAGCCAGCCGAGGGAGAGTCCTGTGCGTGCGGGTAGGGTTTGGAGAAGAAGAAGAAAGGTAAGTTTTGTTATTTATTCATTAAAGTTTTAATTAAAAATATATATAGTAACTATGTTTAATACTTAAAATAAAACTTAAATTGCCAAATGATTAGTGTTAATAAAGATTATGAGAGTTAAATAAGATATATACTTTAATTGAAAATGATAATTAAAAAATTAATTGCATAAATAATAAATTGAATGATAAACTTTAAAGTAAAAGTAAATCTCAAATATGATAATAAGGAAAATATTGTTTATATAAAAAGTGAGCGAGAGAACAAATAGTTTTAAAATCAAATTTTAATTAATGAATGAACTAATTAATTAGAGAGATAAGAGCAAATTATAAATTAAATTTTTATGACGGGATATTTTTATAAGTGTTAAGTTTATAGACCTAGAAGTAAGGAATAAAAGTAAAGTTGCGCAATACCTAAATTCAAGGTGAGTATTAATGTTTCTATATTACGATAATTGTGTTGATTCTTCCCATTGCATTTAATTGTTATTGCAAATGATTTATTTTATTATTGTTTTTAATTTCATTGCAAATTATTTATTTTTTCACATATCAAATGATTGATCATTTCAAATTAAATTAGGATGTTAAGTTTTACATAAGGTTAATAAATGATTATGAATGAAATGTCTGGATAGATATGTTTGTATGTGCATATTGAATTAATGTAGCACACCCTTTTATAATATTGTCTGAGGACGTAATGTACCTTGCATGTAAATGAAAAAGGTTATGATAAAAGAAAAATGAAATGAAAAAGGAGTACCTTCATTGATACTATTTTAGATGATGGCTCTTGTAACTGCTGTATTATTTACGAGAAATGATAAAGATGTGGATAAAAATATGACATATGCATAATATTGATGGTCATGATGAATTTAAATGGAATTAATTTATATTTAGAAATGAGCAAGCATATTATTTTAAAGGTCTTGTGTTACTGTAATTTAGAAGCATGATTTACACACTGAGTTCTTTTATACATGGTTTAAAATTGCGCAATATGAGGCTCGCCTTGAGGCCCGCCTTGAGGCCCGCCTTTGAGCAATTCCAGTGAAAAGATACTTGAGGCTTACGCCTCAAGTTTTTTATATGAGGCTTGCGCCTCAACTTGGTTGAGGTCCACCTTAAGGCACGCCTTGCATCACTAGCGTGAGGCTTACTCCTCACCCTATATATATTAAAACTTACATAAATCCTGAAGTAAAGCCCCAAACAGATCACACTTCGTGTACCACCAAGTCGCAGCAACTTTCTTTCAACAGCCTTAACCTCCAGCCCGTCGCCTTCGCCTTAACCTCCGTCAAGGATTACTTGAAAGCCGCACACCACCACCACCTCTAAAAATTTTGGAGTATTAATCTCATCTTTATGTTGATGAAAAACATTTTTGAAAGAGGAAGATGCCTGAAATAAAGGAAGAAGAAGCATATTGGGAGGCATTAGACTCCATAGATGAGACGAGAGAGATCAATTTATTATAATAACGACTCAAACAAAGATCCCCTCAGTGATGACAAAACAGATGATTTTCTAGTTGTTGCCAACTTTTCAGTCTATTTTAGAAATTAAATGTAGATGAGTAGAGAACTGAGAAAAAAAGAATTTGAAGTTAAACTTAATATCATATGATACTTTTATGCAATTTTTATATTTAATAATTTTTTGGTAATGTAATATTTGTATTCCAAGTATATTTCATGCAATTTATTACTAGCCACTTTAAGTCTTGTGCAATTTTTTGTTTCATATTTATGTCATTGTGTTATTTCATAGTTCAATAGAAAGATAATGTCATTTTTAACATATTATTTGAGTATTATATAAAAATTTATTTTTAACATTTATTTGCACTTAACGCAATTTTTTATTTTGAGGCTCACGCCTCAAAACGCCTTGAGGGTTACGCCTCGCCTTACAAACAAAAAACGCTTCAATATCTAATTGCACAATTTTAAACATTGCTTTTATAGCTCCTTTTTGTTTTCCAATAACATTCACAGGTATTATTTGAATAACATAAAATGAATAAAGAAGATAATGTATATCGTAGGCCGATACTCCGAGAGAAAGTTATTTATATCATTTTATTTTAAATGTTTCAAAATTTTTAGTGACTCTTTTACTTTGTTGGCGATAGTTTTAGCAAATAAAATTTTAAACTAACCGTCTATTCGCGCCTTGTTAATGTGAGCCTCCGGGCCGGGTCGTGACACCATGATGCTTTAGTTTTTGGAATAGCATTTCATGGGTACGAAAAGATTAATCAACCTTCCAAAATAATTAAATATTAATTTCCTTATGATGCATTGCTGTGGGTTAGGCCCCATAAGGTCAAGTTTGATTAAGCTGTGAGCAACAGTGTGTCAATATCTACCAAGACAGATAAACCGTCACAAAATGAATAATGAACAATAGATTTCCTAGTGACTTGGGCAATTCACACGGACATAGTTTTGGCATAACACCAAATAATAAAATTTCTAAAGAAGCCTTGACACAAAACTAGGTTGTGTGGGGGGTGTGTGTGTGTGTGTATGCTATGTGGTTCATGTATCAGGCTTGCGGACTTAATTTCTAGAGTCCAAACTTTCCCGTGATAGAACAGCAAGGCATATGAAAGAAACTAACATTCATATTGTCTACCCCCGATTTGCCCATAGCAGACATTTAAATGCTTGTTGAAAATCCTAGAAGCCATAAAAAAGCTGAAATCTCCCTACATCTTTTATTACCACTCTTTCTGCGATACTTGAAATAGAAAAGAGTTAGAGAGAAAGAATAGCTTGCCATTCAAATATGGTAATTTTGCTGCTCCATTAATTAACAAATTTTGTTCATCATCTCTTCCTAGAGGATCAACAAGCATCTCACTACAGACATATTCATCTTTAGCATCTTTGAAAACTGGTGCTCGAGAAACCCCAGCAGCCAATAGAGAATCCACAAATCCTGTTCTACGGTAATCCTCATTGTCTTGTACTTTCGCTGAAAATTCATCTTCTGCACAATCATGATTAAAAGAAAAGATGCAAAGTTACCAAAATACATCTCAGAAAAATGCATCATGTAGATAATAATTGCATAATTGAAACTATTACCTTCCAGCCGTTTTGTCATAAACGAAGCATATGGCTCTATAAGAAGCTGGTTAAATGGAAGATCGGGAAACAATTGATAAAGAGCAAAGGCTGCTACTTTATTTTGTGCCTCCTGGAACAAATATTGTAATGTCAGTGATTAAGTAAGAAATTAGAAATAATAGAATGATTTAAACAGAGCCCCACCATAAAAGAACTAAAGAAAATAGAGGCAGATCAGACAAGAAATAACTAACCGGCAAAAAAGTTCAAAAATTAGTTCAGCATATCAACAAGCGCTCAATAAAAGTAACACTCAAGAGAGAGAAAATGGGCACCTCAGTTGATTCAAAGCCTTCATCTTGGTTAGGAAGATGAAAGGTTATCAAACCTCCAACTGTCCGGCTCTTTCCACGCCCGCTAGCTGTCCGCAACACACTAACAGAATAAAGAAATTTATCTTCTTTTGTTGATACCTTGTTGTACTTGGGTGCTTCCCAATGTAGCCTCTGACAAAACTTCTGAAGAACGGCCTTGGGAATGCGTCCCGAATCACCCTGTAATTAGAATATTAAACCATACAGATAGATTATTAAATTATGTAAAATGCATAAGTATATACAAGAAATTAACAAATTCAAACTGCATCTAATGAAACTGACACCAATTTTAAAGACATTTTTAATATAATCACAAAAATTCTCAATATAAGTGCATCACAAAAACTTTCGTGATAGTCATAGACAAAGTTTAGAGCCCATAGTAGAGAGAATAAACAAGCAACAATAGCATGATAGAGATGTAAATGGGCACAAACAAAGCCACAGAACCACAAATAAACAAATGACATAGGCAAAAAGATGCATGCATATAACAGTATATAAAAATATATGGATGCATGTTCATGTGTCCTTTCACACAGACATGCTTGCATTTAGGTGTCTCTAGATACAAAAATATGTTTGCATCTGATGTATGGATACCTTCACAAGCATAATCATATTTACACGCCCATGCAACATTTTGAAGATAAAAAATAGTAAAAGAGAATGCTACTACAAAATATTACCTTTTTCCATATTTCATCTAAGTTCCCTAACATATGGACATATGCAGAGTGTAACAAATTATCTTTTTTTTGTTGTTTCAGGGCTTCAGAAGGGACAGTTCCACTGGAAGTTGAATCTTCAGAAAATAGATTATCAAGTTCCAACTCTTCAGGCTCCTCTTTCTGTTCACATTCCTCTGTAATAGTAAGGACTGAACTACCAGTAGCATGACTAGGTTCTTCCAAAGTGCAGGAATCAACTATAAATGCACTCACTGCATCTTTGCTGTCAAATTTGACAACATCTGGCAGCTTTGACTCAAGCACTTGACCTTGTGGGGGATCACACGGCACCTTTAAATTATTAATTTCACTTTTCAAATCAGATTCTACATCATTTTCTGATAGTCCTACAACCAAGGTAGATCCGATATCATTTAGTGATGCGAACTTGATACTTTTGAAGGAAAAGCGCTAAGCATGCAAATGTAAAACCTAGGGAAGTGAATTCTTGCTTAAGTTTGTTGATGACTTCACTATAGTGTTTCTGACTAGCCCTGTCTCCCTTTTTCTTTGCTTCTAAGGCTCCCAGCCTTGCCAGACGGTACTCTTTCGTAACGGAAACAGCATAAGAACTTGGATCAACGTCCTGAAATTGAAATCATTAACAAAAACGTAATAGCATTGTACATATCAACAATATATAGAACTTCAATCGACCATTAAAACCACAAATAGTAGTGTAACAAAATTCCAAATTATAACAGCCTTCAAAAAGACTATTCAAACTCAATTGCAATCTACCACATTAAGGTAGTCAGTCAAGCGCCAAAGTCCAAATATCTTTGCAATGCGCAAAAATTTATGTCGGGAGAGTGCACTTACCAAGTCTCTGGAAGGCTAAAATTAAGAATGGGGCTTTATTTTGTATGACATCTAATAGCACCGATTCAAATTAATTATTGCATCAGAATTCAGAACCAATGACCCCATAGAAAGAGATCCAAAAGATAAAGTGGACAAATATTTTATTAATGATGAAATAAATGGATTTTTAGAGCCATTGCGCAAAACAGTAATCCTATCTCTGCATACCTTTTCTTTTTCATTAAATTCATCTTCTTCTTCCTCTTCCTGTTGCTCCAAATATTGTCGAATCCATTCAGCTTGTGATGACTTTCCGAAATCCAAAGATACCTCATCAGGTTGTCCTTTTAACCGAACAGAAATTCCAGAAGATCCCTCTTTCATTTCCTCTATAACACGCTTAGTAGGAACCAGATTTGTTCGTGCAGTGGAGATGATTCTAACTGACCTATCTGTCAAGAAAAATTGTTGTGAACCCACAACTTAAAGCTCTAATTATTTAGTGATATTTTAAGTCTATAATTAGCATCTATATGAATATTGTAATTAGTATTAATAAGAATATTCAGTTATTTAGTTAGATCTAGACTCTATAAATACCCCATTTGGAGAGAGGAATGAGGCTACGAAGAATAATGAATAATTTCTGCTTTCTTTATCTTTGATATTCAAGTCCATAGCAAAGAAATATAACATTAACAAAATATAACATAACTGAGCCAAGAGAAAAAATATGAAAAGGATTTGATCAAGTTAATTGCATTAAGAATGAAAAAAAAATACATTAATTAAAGTTAAACGCACCCAAAAAAAATGAGAATAATATTTTAGGAAATTATTGAATGAACATTTTAATAGAACAATTATTTAAGAAAAGTTGAAAAAAAAAAGTTTAAGATTGAACCCGAATTTTGAAATTGAGTTAACTTTAAACAAGATAAATAAAAGCTAAAGCTTTACATTCAGCTAAGATACCAATTAAGATTGGAAGAATCAGGGGAGCTATAAGAGAAGCTTGGACACAATTTTTTAAATGAAATCATATACATTAACATGATGTCAATACTGGAAGATCAAGCACTCAAGAAAAAATAAGTAGGGTTGCAAATGAACTAGACATTCGACAAACTACATGTAGCTCGGCTCGATTATATCACGTTCATGATCATTTGATTAAGTAATCAATTGAACATTTTTTAAATACTCGATGGTTTAATAAACGAATAATATCATTGTAACTCCCAAGCCCTTGATGAGAAAAATGGAGGGTTGCATCAGGTAGTCGACATCAAACATAAAACTTATCAAATAATCATGGCATGAATCATATAATACATTGTGTTAATGTTAGGGCGTTCCTTGGAAACGACGTATTGAATGACTTGAATACAGAGATCGGTGTGCAAGGGTCGCTGCACCAGCGCCCAGGTATAGTGTTAAATAAGCAAGAATTCCCACATCATGGACGGATGTAGGCAAAGAAGCTAGTCCATGAAAATAGAATTAGGATAGGAACTTAGAATATATAGTTTTTAGATATAAATTAATAGAATTAATAGATATTATGATTCATAAGAAGATAAATATTATACGCATTTAGGAAACTAGAAGGGTTAGAGAGAAGGCTAATAAGATAATAGTTTAGAATTTAAAATATATAATTCAGATATGAGTCGTATTAGAAATGGTATAAGTGTGATTATAGATAAAAGTGTGAAGGATAATGTTGTAGAAATTAATAGAATTAGAGAAAGAATTATAAATTTAAAGATTTTTATTGATGCTAAAATTATTAATATTATAAGTATTCATACTCCACAAATAGGTTTGGATATGTATTCATATTTCATAATTAAAATTTTATAATAACTTAGAAGAATTAATACAAATATACCTCTTGAACATAAAATTTTTAAGGAGATTTAAATGGACATGTTGGTAGAGAGGAAAAAGATTTTAACAACATTCATGGTTGCTATGGATTTGAAGTAACTAATGAAGATAATAGGATCATATTAAATTTTTCTCTAGCTTATGATTTATAATTGCTAACACTTTATTTAAGAAAAAGATAAGCATCCCTTCACTTATAAAAATAAATATATTAAACCCAAAATTGATTACTTTCTTACAAAAAAATAGATCGTTTACATTAGAAAGATTGTAAAGTTATTCCGAGTGAAAAGTTAAGTAATCAGCATCGCTTATTAGTTTTGGACTTTAAAATAAATGGCGGAATAAGAAAAAATAAAGCAAATTGTTGTTCTAGGATTAGATTAGAGCATTTTAAAAAAATAATAAAAAAAAATTTTAGAATAAGATTCAAAATTTTGATAGTAAATGAGAAAGTTAAAGTTATGTGAGACAAAGTAACTAATGATATTAAAATTGTTGCAAAGGATGTGCTTGGAGCATCAAAAGGAAAAGCTCTTAATATAAAAAATAATTTATGGTGGAATCAAAATGTGCAAGAAAATATCAAAAATAAAAATATTTATTATAAAAATTGGTTTATATGTAAAACTTAAAAAATTGGAAAAGATATAAAAAAGCTTGTAAATAGTCTAAGAAAATAATATGCGAAGCAAAGAATTTAGCTTTTAATGATTTATATAATAGATTAGATACTACGGAGGGCAAAAGATGTATAAGTTAGCTAAACAAAGAGATAGGAGAAGTAAGAATTTAGTTCAAGATAAGTGCATTAAAGATGAAAATTAAAAAGTGTTTTTCCTAGAAGAGGATATGTAACAAAGGTGGAAAAGATATTTTGATAAGTTTTTCAATGAAGATTGTAAGAAAAACATTAACTTTAGTGACCTTTAGGGGTGTCAATATTTGACACGACACGAAAACCCGACCCGGACCCGACCCGGACCCGACCCGGAAAATCCGGGTTGGACCCGACCTGATTTCAAAACGGGTCGGGTTCGGGTTTTAGAAATTGACCCGTTTAAAAAACGGGTCTAGTTCAGGTTGACCCGGCGGGTTGCCGGGTCAACCCGCGAACCTGTTTAAAATCAACTTCCCGCACTGCCCGCAACGCTGCCCCATGCGCACTCGCGCACTCGCGCTGGCCCGTGCGCTCCCCGGCACCCGCCTGCCCGCGACGCTGCCTTGCTCGCCTGTCCGCGACGCTGCCGCCCACGCGCTCGCCTGCGACGTTGACCCACGCTCGCTCGCCTGCCCGCGACGCTGGCCGCCGCTCGCTTGCGCTAGCACACGCGCCCGTTAACACTCTCCAGCACGCTCCACCGCGCGACCGCTCGCGTTCGCGGCTCGCCAGCATCCGCTCGCGCTGTCGCGCAAGAGTTTTGGTCAAACCGTGTCAGGTCGGGTCCGGGTTCAGATTTCCAACCCATTTGTCTACCCGGGTCGGGTTAGGGTCGACCCATTTGAACCCGGGTCAGTTCCGGGTTCGACCCGAACCCGACCCGTGACCCGAAATTGACACCCCTAGTGACCTTATACCCTGAATAGAAAATGAGATTTTTTTTGTTTTTATCGGCATGTTAGTAAAATTGAAGTCAGAGAGGCTTTAAAGAAAAAAATGAAATATAAAAAAGCTATTGGACCTAATGA
Organism: Dendrobium nobile; assembly: GCA_022539455.1. NCBI lineage: Eukaryota > Viridiplantae > Streptophyta > Magnoliopsida > Asparagales > Orchidaceae > Dendrobium > Dendrobium nobile. Next base: position 17,064,493 of record CM039727.1, read on the forward strand.
TATTCTAATAGAGGAGTGGTAAATGCTTAGGAGATGAAGGAATTTTTTTGTTTACGAAACTTTTCAATATTATTTTGAAGACAAAAAAAATGTCAAATGAGTAGCGGAGTTTGTTGATTCCTATTTTTAAGAATAAATGTGATGCACAAAAATATGTGAATTATAAAGGAATTAAGTTAATGTGCATATATTAAAACTATGGAAGAGAGTTATTGAGCATAGGTTACGACATGATACTAATGTTTTTCAAAATCAATTTGGATTCATACCGAGTAGGTCTACTATAGAAGTTATACATTTATTGAGAGGTTTCATGGAGAGGCATAAAGAGAATAAGGAGGATCTACATATGATATTTATTGATTTAGAGAAAGGTTATGATAAAGTTTTAAGAGAAGTGCTATGGAGAGTTTAAGAAAAGAAAGGGATTAATAATACTTATACTCAAATCATTAAGGATATGTATGCATGAGTTGTTAATTGTGTTCAAACATAAGAAGATTAGACCAAGTATTTCCTATTTCAATTGGATTACATCAAGGATCAGCTTTAAGCCCATATCATTTTGCTTTAGTCATGGATGTTCTTACTAGACATTTGCACGATGATGTACCCTGCCGTATGCTTTTTGCTTATGATATATTCTTCTTGTTGATAAGACTAGAGAGGGAGTTGAAGCTAAACTTGAATTATGGATATCAACCTTAGAATCTAAATATTTTCATTTGAATATATCTAAAACCGAATATATATAGTGTAATTTTAGTAGTAATAGATCTAGTGGGGGGATTGCGACTTTCGAGAATCAAGACATTAATAATAGCACACATTTTAGATATCTCGAGTATATTGTCCAGAGTGATGGTGAAATAGATGGGGATATTAATAGTATAATTCAAGTTGGATGGTTGAAGTGGAGGATTGCATTGGGCCTATTGTGAGATAGAAAAGTAGCCCTCAAACTTAAGGGAAAATTCTATAAGATGGTGGTAAAACCTGCAATGCTTTATGGCGTAGAATGTTGGCCATTAAAAGAGTAGCATAAAATTAAGTGTTACAAAGATGAGGATGCTAAGGTGGATGAGTGGCTTTACTCTTAGAGACAGAATGCAAAACAAGCATATCCATGAAAGGGTTGGAGTAACTCCAATGAAAGAAGATTAAAGAGAGTCTCCTTGAATGGTTTGGTCACATAAAACGTCGACCTTCTGATGACTCAGCTAAGAGAGTAGATGTATTAGATTTGGCCTATATTAAGAAAGGTAGAGGTAGACCTAAAAAGACTTGGTTAGAAAATATTAGAGATAATTCTTATTTTTACTAGATTTAAATGAGAATTTGACTCTTAACAAGACAATGGAAAAAAAGGATTCATGTAGCTGACCCCACGTACTAGGATAAAGGCTTTATGTTGTTGTTATTGTTGTTGTTGATGGTTCAATAAATAAACTTGAACAACAATATGTTCAACTCATTTATGTTCATGAATAATATTATTTAAAGCTCGTGAACAAGCTCGTTAAAAAGCTTGGTTTATGTTCGATACAGAGATCGAGAATAAAAGTTGTTTATAAGTAATGTTTGAAACTAAATACATTTCTTAAGATTGATTTAAATCTGTATTTGATATATTTTCACATAATTTCTAATTTTATTATAATAAATGAATCTTATTTTATTAAAAAAAAATATTTTTTATGATATTCCTTTTCATTAGAATAAATATGTTCATGAAAAAGAGATATTTGTTCATGTTTGTTAGATTATTTGTTTAAAATGTTCATGAACGAGCTTCTTTGTAAGAAGAATCATTTGGTAACTCAACTAAATATATTTGTGAATAAGCTCATTTGGTAGTTCAAAAATACTCGACAAATATGTTCGCGATCAATCTCTAATGTAATTATGTTTTTAGCAAGCTCAATAAGCTCATTTGTTAAGCTATCTAGAAAGTAAAACTAGTTAATAGCTCGATAAGACTTGTTTGTTTAAAACTCAATAAGCATGAAATGGACTGAACTTGAATTGAATACAAACCAAACATGAGCATCTATCATTTTAAACAAACAAGCACCTGCTCAGCTCATCTCAACTCATTTACACCCCTACAAATAAGGTGTTAAGTTGTGGTGATTTTAGGTGGATCATTTTTTTGTCACGTAATGAAGGTATGGTAAGCAGCAAAGGAATGTAAGCTAAAAGACACATTAGCGTTAAAGAATCAAGTTGGTTTCATGCTAAAGAGATCTACTTTGGGGGTGATTCATTTAGAGAATAATTAATGCAAAAGCATAGAGAGTAATAAAAAGCTCTTCAAAGCACATCAATCTTGAAAAAAGTTTGTGCTCTAGTACTAAAAAATTGATTTAATAGGCATTAAGTTGAAAAAATGTGCATCAAATATAATTTTAAATTATTAAAATATGTATATTCAGGAAGTTCCTAACATTAAAAGTAGTTTCGGAGTGGCCAGAGAGTTTACAATCATAATAACAATGCATTAATGATTAATATAAATTTTGACAATCGAAGAAATTTTTAGAAGAGAACTAGCACAACACTATGTAATGAAATTTGATGACAATATGTAAGTTCAGTAGATGAGAAATATATTAAATTTATTAAAATGAGGCATACGCCTTGAAGCATTTTGAATCGGTGCCACATTCAAAATAGAGTTTTATTAAATTTATGTGTATTATATTATTATCAATAAATATAACCTATTATATTAACACCTCGCCCATTTATTCATTCTAGTGACCAACGACTGTATCAGGCTCAAGCGGGTTGGAATAGGGAGGTCGAGAGCTAGCTTCATCTTTTCCCTCCATCATTTTCTTCATCATCGTCTATATGCTAGCCATCATACTGCTCAAGATTCAAGAGGGGTTCATAATCGAAATCGAGAAGGTCAGACTTGTGCATCTTCTTTGCAGCCTAGGTTAGTGAACATTTTTTTTCAACTAATTAGGCTACTTCGCTCATTTCCAACCTAGGTCAATCAGCTACTTTTGCTTTAATGAATTTGATATTGCCTATTAGATTGATTTCCAATGAATAATCAAGTTTATTTTACTCAAATGTTTTATGATCATTATCTTTTGTAGCAAAGGATATGATTGTTTGAGCTTCAATAAATAACGAGTTTATTGATGAAATTTATATACTAGTTTTTTTTTTTTTTTCTCGTAGAGGTCTTTCACTTATGATAAAGCTATTGATTGTGTAGTTAATTTGTTACTAGAAAATAACATGCTATCAAGTTAGATTTCAACTTGTAATGAAGCTACTAATTATATAGTTAATTTGTTATAAAAAAATTTCGTAGAGGTTTTTCCTTGATTTTGGCCATTAAATCTTAGATTTTAGCTTTTTAAAGCTGATAGTCAAGTCTAATTTATTTTTAAGAATATTTAAAGTTTTATTCGATAGGATAATTATTCAAGTAATTTATTGATATGTTCACTATTTTTTATTGAATAGTGTAATTATCAATTTCTTTAGTTTATTAGAATGGGTGGTGGTGTAAGAATAAAAGGTCCAGCTTTAAAATATGGCACTGAAGTTGAAGTGATAGGTGTGGATGCAAAGGAGTATTTTTGCTTGAAATATAATTTTTATGAGAAACAAATTACTGGAGGTACTAAAATACTTAAAGATCACTTGGCTTGCACAAAAGTAAATTTTGGAGGATGTAAGAAAGTACTAGATGAAGTAAAAAATGAATGTGTTGAATATTCAAAGAAATATGTCATCGCCAAAGAAATTGCTCAAAAAATACGGAGGAGATGATAGGGAATAGCTCTTATTTTGATTTTCAACATGATGTTAAAGTAATGCAAGTCATTTTATTTCTTCTAATAGAGGAACTCAGGGCCAATTGATAGGTTTGTTGTGAATATTGATGAAAATAAGAAATATTAACTCTTAAGCAATTCCTTCTCTAACTTCCATATGAGGAAACATAGAAATAGAGTATGTTTAGATATTGCAATATATTTTTATGAAAATGGTATTTCATGCAACGTGGCTAGGAGTCCTTCATAGATCAACATGTTTCGATCTCTTTGGAAGTATGGTCAAGGTCTAGAACTTCCTAGCATATATAAGTTGTGGACTTGGATGTTAGATGAGAGGGTTCGAATAATGACAATGATGGCCGATGAAGTGAAGAATATATGGGTTGGAAATGTCATATGGTCGATCAAATATTCGACAAAGGAGCATCATAAACTTCATTGTTAACAATCCCTATTGGCCTATATTTTTAAAATTTGTTGATGCAACAACCTTTGTAGATGATGAACAACTGCTATTGCAAATGCTTAAAGAGAGTTGTTGAAGAAGTAACATAAAGTTTAGTCGTTCAAGTTGTTACAGATAATACAAATGACTATAAGGTTGTAGGGATACTATCAATGAAGAAAAGGAAATATCTTTACTAGACCTACGTGCAGTTATTGCCTTGATTTGACGCTTGAGAGATTAAAACAGTTATCACAACATAAATTTGCTTTGTTGAATGCAAAAATAATAAGCAAATTTATTACAACCACTCTCGGGTATTAATTTTGATGAGAAATTGTTAGACCGGTCCAGCCGATCCAGGCGGGACCGGTCCAGCCGATCCAGGCGGGACCGGTTCACGGGCGAAAATCACAAATAGGCGGAGAATCCGCCTCTGGCGGAGAACAAGCGGCCCGTCCGTCCCCATAGAGCCGTTTAGGAAGTTTTTTTGAGCGTTTTGAGAGGGAAATTAGAACGTAGGGACTGTTTAGGGAATTTCTTTTGATTTGTATGCATTAAATAGTTGATTTTGCTAGGGTTTGAGTATCTTGAATTTGGCTGAAATTTGAGATCTCTTAGGTTTAGGTTTTCTTTGGGCTCTAGCGGCGTCTAGAGATTTGGGAGAGATCGATCCTCCTCTCGAATTGAGGATCAATATTATCTTTGTTGTTTTCTTCTTCTACTAGTGGAATACAAATCTTGCTTTGAGTTTTCTTTCCAATTTCCTCTGAAATTCTGCTGTAAACTGCTGTAAACAGCAGATTTGCTGTGTTTTTCTGCTGTGGACAGCAGTTTCCATCGGATCTACTTCAGTTTTGGTGAGAAACCCAAGTGTTTCCTATCAAAAAGTTCACTAATAAAAAAATTAATCCTACCTACAGTTACTAGATTTGTCACAGCAAAATTGATTTTGTAGAGATATAAAGAGTAATGGTAGCTTTTTGAGTCCATGCTTACTTCTGAAGAATGGGATAAAAATTATTGGGCAAAAAAAAATAGAAGGAAAGAAAGTGAGGAAGATTATTATGGAAAACAACTTTTTTTGGCAAAGTTTTAATTATGCGTTGAATACAACTGGACAATTAGTGAAGGTATTAAGAATAGTTGATAATGAAAATCCATAGTAATAAGATTTATCTATGTAGCAATGAATAAGACAAAGGAAGAAATAGTACGAGATTTAGGATAATAAAAAAAACTGTTTATAAAGAAATTTGAGAAATTATAAATGAAAAGTAGAATCATCAACTACACCAACACTTACATACTGATGCATATTGGTTGAACCCTCAATTTTATTATAATAAAGGCTTTCATGATAAGAGATTAAGATTGATATGCATGCATGAATAGATTTGTTCATGAGGTTGACTATCTTAAAATAAATGATCAAGTTTAAGGATTTTCATTTGAAGAATGAAATATTTGGATTTAAAGTAGCTCAAGCATGATACAAGACACGCTCTCTTAATAAATTTGCATTCAATTATAATTTTAAATATAAAAGTTTATATTAAAGATTTTTTTATTAATATATGTTAATCATTTACTTTTTCTTCAATTATAAAACATTTATGAGCACAATTTGAAGATGATGTGTCTAAACCTAAAACATCTGTAGTGAAAGTTCTTAGCTTTACTTGTTCGGCGTCTATATGTGAGCAAACATGTTTAACTAAGTTCATAAAAAGAGAAGGAATCAAATGGATACAACGTATGAATAAGTTGATTTATATTATATTAAATAAAAAATTTACAGATATGCATCTCAAATTACTGAGGCAAAGAACTAGTGATTATGAAATGGATTCTTTGGTCGTTGATGATACATATCAAATGATAAATAGATAATATCAAAAAATAGTAAAAGATTTGAAGTTGGAGCTGAACGAACGAGCCTTCATGATAAAGAGAAAGAAGATATCCATGCTGAAATTGAAAGGATTATTGAATTGAAAGTAGATTTTACTTCATAAACATATAAAGAAAGAAACAAAGTAGTGTTGGAGCTTCAAAAAAAATAAAAAGTGATCAAGTATAATGGATTGTTTTATTGTGTTATTAATTTGCTACATTACTTAAGATTATGTTTAATGTAATATTAACTAATATATAAAGTAATAAAAAAATATTATAATTGAAGAAAATTTTGAAGATGGCAATAATAAAGACTCTAAGAATGATAGAAATATTACAAACAAGAAGTCTTTTGAAGAATATGAAAATAATAATGAGGCTATTGTGGATCATAATCATCATTGTGTATTTAAGTTCTAAGTGAGTGCTTACTTTTAATCTCATTTCAAACTTTCGTGTTGTAATAACATTTAATGTTGTGATTTGTGTTTCATATATTTCTGATGATGAATCAAATAATATATTGATGGTTTATTTGTTTTTTTATTTTTATAAATTATTTATAATTTTATGGATATTTTATTTTTTGTTACACCTTGAGGCTTACGTCTCACCTCACTAAGACAAAAAATCTCAATTATCGCTTTCACCTTTTTAAACCTTGATATATGCATACATACATACATATGTTATTCTTTGAAATGAAAGAAGAATGTTTGTTATTTTTGAATTGAAAACAATAAATTTTTGCTGAAGTTAAGAATTGATAATTAGTGAATTGTGTTTCTTTATGTTTTCATAGACATTTTATCCTGATAACAGTAGTAAACCTTAGACTCTTCAGCATCCTACGTCAAGTTGTACAAAAAGGCTGGCACATAATAAAGTTAAAACCTGGTGTACCATTTAACATGAATGAATGAAGAATAAGGTTTTCAAAAAGTTTGCCCTTGGCGGAAACTCTAACCACACTAATGATGTTATATTTGGACAAAATTGGAACTACAAAAAACCAATGCAAGCAAGCATGAAGCTACCTCCTTCATTTGTGGAAGAAGCTGTCCCGCTAGAAAACTTCAGAGGCAGCTCATTTCCAGGTATATTCAAACACAGCCAGTCCAAGGCAATCTCGAACGTGGCTGCCTCCTATAAATCCAATGTTTATTAATCAAATAAACAAGCGATCAGGGCTTACAAAATACAAAACCTAATTGATGAACAAAATTCTTAAAATCAACTGAGCTGGTAAACAAATATCAAACGTTGAGGGCAGAGAGGGCCTGCTCGATTTGATCGGACGTGAAACCCTCGAGAGATAGCTTGTCATAGATGCCGCGGAGCCTTTTCGCCTTTTGAGCCCGGGTTCCAACGGTGTCGAGGGCAGAGATGGGGAGCGCCGTCGGCTCAATGTCTGACTCCGGCTTCTCAGTGTTGAGAAGGAGGCGACGAAGGAGGCGTTCATTCTCGGCCGATATCTGCAATTTCGGAGCAGATTTCGAGACCGACGCATGGCCCTTGGATTTTGAGCGGGCTTTCTCACTACCCTTCCGCTGCTGCTGCTTCCTTGGCGGCATTGTTTGCTCTTTTGGTTGGGCAGTTGAGAAACGAGGAAATACAGAGTTTCTCTGGGGGTATCCTTACGGACCTTACGTGTTTGTGTGGAACATGAATAGGTTCAGATATGATTCCTGTCGTAACAATTAAGGGTCACACCCCGCAATAAGAAATTATTCGGGGAACAATTATTACGTCCTCTGACCTGGCGTAGAGGTACGTTCGGCCGCCAATAACATATCGCCACGTGCTCTTACTCTTTACCGCGCGGCCCGACGACTTGACCCGGAGCGGAACCCAGGAATGCTTTATTTTTTTGCTCAGGATTTGCTCGGGATTTGCTCAGGATTTGTTAGAAAAAACTAGGTACAACTCAGTATTTGCTCAGGATTTGCTCGGTATTGATAGGGATTTGCTCGGTAGTGCTAGGTATTTGCTCGGTATTGCTAGAAAAATCTAGGTACAACTCGGTACAACTCAGTATTTGCTCAGGAGTTGCTTGGTATTTGCTAGGGATTTGCTCGGTAGTGCTAGGTATTTGCTCGGTATTGCTAGAAAAATCTAGGTACAACTCGGTATTTGCTAGATATTTGAAATATATCCAAAAAGTGATGGGATGTTGTTCGGTTTGTAAAGGAATTAAAAAAATGCATGTACGAGAACCCAAAAAACGGCGGGTCGGGTCGGCGACTTTTCTTAATGCTACGTGTCGCTAAAATATTGGTGGCCGAACGTAGAGGAGCGTACGTTCACCGGACCAAATAATTGTTCTTATTCGGGGCGGACGTCAAGCGCACAGTTTATCGTCTGAAGAGGATTCAAAATACGCCGCAACATCAATATCGAGCCCGATATCAATCAATGACGAGCCACCATATCGGACAGTACCTAGCCGAGTACCGAGTAGGAGATGATGTGATATATTCTGATTGGTCTCTGGACGGCATTCGGCGTCCGCACAGAATAACTTCTCTCGCCTGAGAGCATCTCCAAGCGAAAATCCTATTTTACACCCCAAAATACAATAATTTATTTCCAATCGAATTTCATTTCTTTATCCTCTTTCGCAGGCTTCTTCATCTCACTGTGAAGGTAACCATTTTTCTCTTATTTGGTGCGCTTCTTCGGCAAATCCCGTAACACCAAAAATTGGCGTAGGTGAACAGTCGCAATATTCACTTACCGAATTTTGACATATAAGTTAGCATTCAAATAGAGCAAATGGAGGACGGCATATCACCGTATGCAGTTCGGTTATAGATGATCTTAGGGTCCCAGAAGAAAATCATGAGAACCTAATGAAAAGTGTGCAAACTTAATAAAATTTTTAAAAAAATTTTAAATTACTGTGAATATATGGCTTCAATAATTTATATTCATTGATTAAATTTTCAGTGCATAAAACACCTACCCAATATCCATCAAAATATAAATTAAAATAACATATACTCTTAAGTTGATGTGATTATATAACTTTAACATTAAGTATCCAGTAAAGATGGACTTCAAGTGTGAATCTAAATGCTCCTCTAAAAGTTGCACAACTGTTAATCTGAAATTATGAAGTAAAATGTGTAAGTTTTCATGAAACAAATTCAATTGGTGAAATCCCATGAATAAAATATAAACTGAGAGAGGAAAATAAATATTATACTATCATAATTGCAACTAATGTATAGAATATGAGATTTTTGTATGTATAAATTTGTTGATAGTGCGTCTCAAATAACAAAGTTCATAAGAAATTAGTTATGCCAAATAGTAATAATTATTGCATTCAAAAGTGAAAACATTCACTTAAAAGTATGTTATATCTATATGTACACCAATAACTTGTTAGTCATTTATCTTTTCTCTTATATCAATGTATTTATAATTATAGTATGTTTACTATAATACCTTGTAATGAAAGGTATGCACCAATCTCAAGGAAATCTAATGATTTCTTATAGAGTTATGACTCTGTGGACATGCCGGTCCAATTAGCCAATATCCAAAAGGGTTTAATACCGACGTTACATGCAACATGCACTTAAGCATGTGTTATATAAATTTGCATTTGGAGTAATATCTCTTAATAAAGGTTGTGACAAAAGTAACTTAGTTATCTATTAACAAAATTCATGGCTCATAGGGGCAATAATTATTAGCTCTTCTAGGTTATAGATTTGAATGTTATACTTGATAAGTTAATATTAAAATCTATATGATTAAATGAATATTACAACAAAGACGATTGAGAGTCAAGTACCCCAAAACTCTCTATTTAATCATTTAATCAAAACCTCATAACATAAAATTTAATTTGTGTATACTTTCATCTCTAGGGCCTATAAAAATTGCACTTATTTATAGAAACAAATAGCAGTATAGACCTAGAAGCAACTTTAAACACATAGGAAAAGTTTTTCTTTAGGGTTTATCTAAATTAAATGGATGAAGAAGTAGACTTTGTAAGAAGAATAAATAGAGGGGAAGAAAGTGTCAATGCTTCCTAACATTTTTGTCTCCATTGACTTCCTCTTGATTAACCCTATGGAAGCCATCTAAGTTATCAAATCGGCAAAGCCATCAAACCATGAAGCAGACGGTCATTGGCATATTGCAACTCATGTCGTATGTGTCACGACCCAACCCGATCGGGACGGATCCCGCTCGCATCAGGTCGTGACCAAACTCAAACTGACTGAACTGATTCCAGGATCTAGCTTTGGAATTTGTTTCAGAACTTTCTTCCAAATATTTACACACAGAAACAGACACACACAGAGCTACTATAAACATCAAAATACATCGGAACCGATCATCCATCTTTTCTTTCATCAAAATAATCATATACAAATACAGCTCATGGCTTTCAGACAGAAATAACATAACAGAACAGAAAAGCCTTGACTGTACAAAAATCAAAAGTACCAAATACCTATAACAGATCAGACTCTGAACTTCTACTCCTGGACTTCCTTCCCTTTCCCAGAACCTGAAAATCACGCAGAAAACAAGGATGAGCTACAACAGCTCAGCAAGACATCAAACCTCCAATCAAAATCCTCAGAGTCCACATCCAACACATCAGACAGAAATCCGTACAGAAATCAGATCAACAGAACAGAACAGAACAGAAATCACAGAAATCATAATTCTAGGATTCACTCAGAACAGAATCATACAGATCATATCGAATCAGAACAGAACAGACAGAACAGAACAGATTAAATATCAAATCAGAACTGAATCATATATCAAATCAGAATAGATCAGAATCGTTTCAGAATCATAAATCATATCAAAATCGTATCAGAACATATCAATTCAGAACATATCAAAAGTCAAAACATATCCCCTGACACTGACAGAATCTCAACGGATTCTGATCCCTTATGCCTCCCTTCCCAGACACTGACAGAATCTCTCGGATTCTGGCCCCTTATGCCTCCCTTTGTGCTCATGGCACCAGAACAGATGTGCTTATAGCACCAGAACAGAACTTGTCATCGGATCCGGAACTTGTTTTCAGAAACAGATTTCAATGCTCATTTCAGATTTTCCCTGACACAGACAGGATCTCACAGGATCCTGACCCCTTATAACTCCCTTTTCATAGCACACAATCATATCATATCATTTCAGAATAAATCCGTACAATTTCAGAAATCGTATGAAAATCCGGCGGCATAACGGCAGTATACGGAATTTACACAAAATTCACCGAAACAGAATTTTACCAAATTACCACAGAACATTCACAATAATATTATAAGACTTTTATTCTACTGCCACAACAAATTTAGACATCGTCAAAATTTACAGTCAAAAGAAAACACCGCCAAATCAAAATTTTCCGGTCAAAATTCTCCAGAAAATAATCAAAACGTGCACACTCGGCACTTCAATAACATACCAAAAGTTACACGGTAAAAACTGAACCAATCGGAAAATACGGACGAAATTCACTAACGAAAATGAAATCCGGACAGAAAAATCGTTCAAACTTCACCGTTCTGAAAATTTAGAAAGGCGGAATGTGCCTTACCTTGCGTACACCACTTTCTTGAACTGTCTCGTCAGACGAAAACGGCCCGGCGTTGTCCAAAAATAAACTTTTCCAATTTTTCTCTCGACTGTCTCTCACCTCAGAAATCAGATATTTTAATTTTGATTTTCTCTCTCTTCAAAATGAGTTGATTTCCATATAAAATCCTTCAGATCGGCCCGGCCGATCGTACGATCGTCTTGGACGATCTGAACAAAATCCCATCGGCCTGGGACGATTTCTCAGGACGATAATTAATTTCCTGGACGATTTGCTCTCTGACTTGTGTCATGTTCTGATCGTCCCGGGACGATCCCAGATCGGCCCGGACGATACCTACAGGAAAACATTCCTGTAACTTCTGTACAGATTCTGGAACAAATTTATAACTGATCGTCCCGGGACGATCCAGAATCGGCCCGGACGATTTGAGCAAAACTGCTGTTACAATCTCCCCAACTTCAAAAAAATGTCGTCCTCGACATTGCCCAAACAAAACTCAGTCAGAACAAATACGGATACGACTTCCTCATATCCGACTCCTTCTCCCAAGTCGCTTCTCGTGCAGTTCGGTGCTTCTACTGCACCTTAATCATCGGAATCTGTTTACTTCTCAACTTACGGACATCGTAAGCTAGAATCAACTCGGGTTCTTTCTTATAGCTCAAATTCTCCTGAATCTCAACCTCATCAGCAGAAACTTTCTTTTTAGAGTCGGATATCCACTTTCTCAAAGTAGATACGTGGAACACATTATGCACATCGGACATCTGATCAGATAACAACAGCCGATGAGCAGATTTACCAATCCTTTCAAGGATTTCAAACGGTCCAATATACCTTGGACTGAGCTTACTTACTCTGCCAAATCTGCTCACACCCTTCATCGGACTGACTTTGACATACACAAAGTCACCAACTTGAAATTCAATGAACATGTGCTTCTGATTGTAATATTTCTGCTGTCAATCTTGTGCAGCTTTCAATCTTTCTTTAATCAAATTAACTTTCTTAACAGTTTCATCTACAAAAGTGGCACCCATCTCCTGTCTATCTCCAACCTCAGTCAGAGTCAAAGGAGTTCTACACTTCCGGCCATACAGAGCTTCATAAGGTGTCATACCAATACTGGACTGAAAACTATTATAGTAAGCAAACTCGATCAGTGGAATGTGATCTTCCCAGCTTCCGCCAAAATCCAGAACACACAGCCTCAACAAATCTTCCAGTACTTGAATAGTCCTCTCAGACTGTCCGTCAGTCTGCGGATGAAAAGCCGTACTGAAATGCAACTTCGTACCCAAACCTTGCTGAATACCCTTCCAAAGTCTGGAAGTAAATCGTCCATCTCGATCAGAAACAATCACCTTAGGCACACCGTGTAATCTGACAATCTCTTTCACATATACCTGTGCCAATCGATCCACCGGATCGGTCTGCCTGATCGGAAGAAAATGAGCAGACTTCGTCAATCGATCCACAATCACCCAAATGGCATCGTGCCCTTGCCTTGATCGAGGAAAACCCATAGCAAAATCCATCGTTACCTCCTCCCACTTCCACTCAGGGATAGGCAACAACTGCAAAAGTCCTCCTGGTCGCTGATGCTCTGCCTTCACCAACTTACAGGCCTCGCATCTAGCAACAAAATCTGCTACATTCTTCTTCATTCTTGGCCACCAGAACAAACTCTTCATATCTCCGTACATCTTGCCACTTCCCGGATGTACAGTGTAGCCTGAATGATGAGATTCATACAGAATCTCTTTCCTCAGATTTCCAAACACAGGAATCCACAACCTGTTCTTGCAGAAAATAGTATCAGAATCAGAAACTCGGAGTTCAGGCTTCTTACCAGATTCAATCTGAGCAATCAACGTCGAATAATCAGAATCTAACTTCTGGGCTTCCTGAATCCTTTCTTCCAAAGAAAACTGAATGCTCAACTGAGTCAAAACTCTAGAATCCAGTAGTTTGGATTCTATCACCTCCAACTGCAAACGCTCTATATCTCGAATCAAAAATTCATCAGAAGTGAGCCGAATATCTGATAATCCAGAAGATTTCCTGCTTAGAGCATCCGCTACCACATTAGCCTTACCAAGCTGATACTGAATCGTCAGATTGTAATCCTTGATCAACTCAAGCCACCTTCTTTGCCTCAAATTCAGATCCTTCTGAGTGAAAATGTACTTCAAACTCTTGTGATCCGTGAAAATCTCACACCGGACACCATATAAATAGTGACGCCAAATCTTCAAAGCAAAAACAACTGCAGCTAATTCCAAATCATGTGTTGGGTAATTCTTATCATGTGGTTTTAACTGTCTCGAAGCATAAGCAATTACCCGTCCATGCTGCATCAGCACAGATCCCAAACCTTTCAGTGAAGCATCACTGAACACCTGAAATCCTTCCGTACCTAACGGAAGTGCTAACACTGGAGCTGAAGTCAGACAATCCTTCAATCTCTGAAAACTAGCCTCACACTCCGGTGTCCAAACAAAAGCTACTGACTTCTGAGTCAGTCTCATCAAAGGCGTAGCAATCTGAGAAAATCTTTTCACAAACTTCCTGTAATATCCAGCCATGCCTAAGAAACTACGTACCTCAAATACCGTAGTAGGCCTTGGCCAATCCACAACAGCCTGAATCTTCTGAGGATCAACAGAAATACCTTTTCCGCTAATCACATGCCTCAGAAATGAAATGCTCTTCAGCCAGAATTCACACTTGGAGAACTTAGCATACAACTGATGCCATCTCAGAGTCTCCAACACAATACTCAAATGTCTGGCATGATCATCCTCAAAAGCAGAATACACCAGAATATCGTCGATGAAGACGATCACAAACTGATCCAGATACTCCCTGAACACTCTGTTCATCAGATCCATAAAAATAGCAGGTGCATTGGTTACCCCAAAAGGCATAACCAAAAACTCGTAGTGTCCGTACCGAGTACTGAAAGCTGTCTTCAACATATCAGCTTCCTTTACCTTCACCTGATAATATCCAGATCTTAAATCAATCTTCGAATACACAGAAGATCCAGAAAGTTGGTCAAACAAGTCATCGATCCGTGGTAAGGGATACTTGTTCTTGATCGTGACTTTATTCAAATCTCTGTAGTCAACACACATACGGAGTGTTCCGTCCTTCTTCTTAACAAACAAAATAGGTGCTCCCCAAGGAGAAACACTAGGACGAACAAATCCTCTATCCACCAATTCCTGAAGCTGAACTTTCAACTAAGAAAGTTCTTTCGGTGCCATCCTGTACGGAGCTTTTGATATCGGAGCTGTACCCGGAAAAATATCAATAGAGAACTCCACATCTCTATCCGGAGGTAAACCAACCAACTCCTCAGGAAATACATCTGCAAACTCTCATACCACTGGGATATCAGAAACAGAACCCACATCCAGGTTCATATCCCGTACCGAAGCCAAAAAGACTGGGCAACCCTTCTTCCACATTCTTCTCACTTCCAATACAGAAATCAGACAAGAGAGAACACCTCGTAAGCCTTGGAATACACACCTCTCTCCTGACATAAGCAAACTCACTTGCTTCTTCAAACAGTCAATCTGAGCCTTATACAGACTCAGCCAATCCATGCCCAAAATCACATCGTACGAAGAAATCGGTAATAAAATCAAACTCGATTTCCACTTCTAGCCAGCAATATCAATCTCACAAAAACAAAACTTCCGAGCAATCAAATTACTTCTAGCCAGCAAAATCACAGAAAGAGAAACCGGAAGTAAAATCGAATCCAGATGCAAAGCATCAAAACAACGCTCGGACAAAAAAGAGTGACTGGCTCTAGAATCAAATAAAACACGACAGGGTTGATCAGAAATATAAATCGTACCTGTCACCACATCCGGAGCATCTCGAGCCTCCTGCTGACTCAGACTGTACACTCGTGGCTGAATTGGAGCTAGAGCTGAAGCTACAGAACTAGGCTCCCTCTGACTAGCAATAGGTGGTCTCCGTGGCACAGAACTCGAACCACCACCTCTACCAGATCCCTCAGTCACAGGACGTGGAGGAACAGTCCTCGGTCTCCCTGTTGAACCGGCAGGTCTAACAAAACTCTCGGATCGGGACTCAGATCGTCGATCAGATCCAGCCTGTGGACACTCTGCAATCCGATGTCCTGGCTGACCACATCTGAAACACTGACCAGTCATCCTGTAGCACAGGCCAAAATGTCGTCGTTCACAACTCTGGCACACAGGTGCCCCACTAACAGATCCAGAGCTGGTCGTACTGGTCGTAGCAGTACCAGACTGTCCACTCCTCCTGGAATCTCCAGAACCAGAAACAAACCTCCTCTTGCCAGAGGAACTACTGCTCGAATCACCCCCAAACCTCTTCCTACTCGCAGTCCACCGCTGCTGAGTAGCCATCAGATCGTTCTCTATTAAATGAGCTCTCTCCACAAGCTCAGAAAAATCAGAAATATGAAATGGTACCAGGGGCTGCCTCAGACTGTCTCGTAGTCCCCTCAGAAATCGATAGCACTTCTCAGTAGAAGTACTCACCAGCTGCGGAGCATATCGAGCTAAGGCAGTAAACTCTGCCTCGTACTGCATCACCGTCTTGCTCCCTTGAACCAGCCTCAGAAAACTCTCCTGCATCTACTGCACGGTAGATGGGGGAACAAACCAAGATCGGAATACCTCAGAAAACTCTTCCCAAGAGATCAAAGAGTTTAACCTACCCTGAAACTTGGCCTCCTGCTGGCCTACCCACCAGTGCTCAGCTTCCCCATCTAACAGAAATACAGCCAAAGGTACCTTCCTGACTGACGAACACTGCATGCCATCAAAAGTCTTCTCTATCCTCCTCAGCCACTCCTCAGCTGCTCTGGGCTCAACAGCGCCCTCAAACCTCGGTGGTTTCAATCTCAAAAACATCTGAAGATGTCTATCAATATCCTCAAATCGAACAGTAGAGGCTCTACTGTGAGTCTCGCTCATCATCTGAGTAACCAATGTAGCAAATTGGGAAAGTGTATCTGCACCGACCACTGGGGCTATACTACCCACTGGTGTTGCCTGACTGGCACTCTGACCGTCTGTCATATCGGGGTCTGGCAGATCCATACAGAAAATCCAGAAAACTAGTCACAAAAACAACACAATAAAAATCCGGACAAACCAAAACTACCCCAAACAGACTCAGATCACCTCCTATAGCTCTGTTTTACAATTCCAAATTCCAAAACTATGCTTTGATACCACCAAAAGCTTATCACGACCCAACCCGATCGGGACGGATCCCGCTCGCATCAGGTCGAGACCAAACTCAAACTGACTGAACTGATTCCAGGATCTGGCTTTGAAATTTGTTTCAGAACTTTCTTCCAAATATTTACACACAGAAACAGACACACACACAGAGCTACTATAAACATCAAAATACAGCGGAACCGATCATCCATCTTTTCTTTCATCAAAATAATCATATACAAATACAGCTCATGGCTTTCAGACAGAAATAACAGAATAGAACAGAAAAGTCATGACTGTACAAAAATCAAAAGTACCAAATACCTATAACAGATCAGACTCTGAACTTCTACTCCTGGACTTCCTTCCCTTTCCCAGAACCTGAAAACCACGCAGAAAATAAGGATGAGCTACAACAGCTCAGCAAGACATCAAACCTCCAATCAAAATCCACAGAGTCCACATCCAACACATCAGATAGAAATCCGTACAGAAATCAGATCAACAGAACAGAACAGAACAGAAATCAGAGAAATCATAATTCCAGGATTCACTCAGAACAGAATCATACAGATCAGATCGAATCAGAACAGAACAGACAGAACAGAACTGATTAAATATCAAATCAGAACTGAATCATATATCAAATCAGAACAGATCAGAATCGTTTCAGAAATCATAAATCATATCAAAATCGTATCAGAACATATCAATTCAGAACAAATCAAAAGTCAAAACATATCCCCTGACACTGACAGAATTTCAACGGATTCTGGCCCCTTATGCCTCCCTTTGTTCTCATGGCACTAGAACAGATGTGCTTATAACACCAGAACAGAACTTGTCATCGGATCCGGAACTTGTTTTCAGAAACAGATTTCAGAGCTCATTTCAGATTTTTCCTGACACAGACAGGATCTCACAGGATCCTGACCCCTTATAACTCCCTTTTCATAGCACACAATCATATCATATCATTTCAGAATAAATCCATACAATTTCAGAAATCGTACGAAAATCCGGCGGCATAACGGCAGTATACGAAATTTACACAAAATTCACCGAAACAGAATTTTACCAAATTACCACAGAACATTCACAACAATATTATAAGACTTTTATTCTACTGTCACAACAAATTTAGACATCGTCAAAATTTACAGTCGAAAGAAAACACCGCCAAATCAAAATTTCCCGGTCAAAATTCTCCAGAAAATAATCAAAACGTGCACACTCGGCAATTCAATAACATACCAAAAGTTTCACGGTAAAAACTGAACCAATCGGAAAATATGGACGAAATTCGCTAACGAAAACGAAATCCGGACAGAAAAATCGTTCAAACTTCACCATTTTGAAAATTTAGAAAGGCGGAATGTGCCTTACCTTGCGTACACCACTTTCTTGAACTGTCTTGTCGGACGAAAACGGCCCGGCGTTGTCCAAAAATCAATTTTTCCAATTTTTCTCTCGACGTTCTCTCTCCTCAGAAATCAGATATTTTAATTTTGATTTTCTCTCTCTTCAAAATGAGTTGATTTCCATATAAAATCCTTCAGATCGGCCCGGCCGATCGCACGATCGTCCTGGACGATCTGAACAAAATCCCATCGGCCTGGGACGATTTCTCAGGACGATAATTAATTTCCTGGACGATTTGCTCTCTGACTTGTGCCATGTTCTGATCGTCCCGGGACGATCCCAGATCGGCCCGGACGATACCTACAGGAAAATATTCCTGTAACTTCTGTACAGATTCTGGAACAAATTTATAACTGATCGTCCCGGGACGATCCAGAATCGGCCCGGACGATTTGAGCAAAACTGCTGTTACAAGTGAATATTGTTGTATTATTGAGTTACAAGTGAGCTATTGTTCATGTTTCTAATGTTTTTTTCTTTTTTTTTTTTTGATTTGTAGCATTTGGAATTGTTTAAAATTAAATAATTGTTCGTTGAGCTTTTTATCGTTTGTTATTTCATCATCTACTTCTCCATTTTTTTTTCTTTGATTCTTTACATGTTTTCAAATTTTGGGAAAGCAAATTTCAATCCATTTAGGGATTGAAAAGGGCACATCATATTTTCCTTGAATTATTGTCCCTTTGTTTTCTTGCCCCCAATATGAACAAGTAACCATAAAAGCCACGAAATAATTCATTTTGTTGTTTTTTATGTTAGAAAATTATGTATGTTTAAGATTAGTACTATAATATCTTGTAATGTGTGTAAGCATATTGTAATGAAATTCATTGTTTTAGTTGCCAACTTGAGTAATGATATTTCTTTCTAAGCTTGTGATTAGCTTATATGATTTAAAAATAGTTTGCTTTTTTGCAATTTTTTTTTGGTTAAAAATGACTCATGGCCTTCACTTAAGAATGGTGGTCTTCTATATTGATGTTATATATATGTAATGTAAACTTAGATGGTATATACAGGGGTGTCCTCCATATAAAATTGCACTTGTTCTTTATATTTTGTAACTTTATTGAAGTTTGTCATTATATGTATTCTAAAGATCAATTAACGATTAAAAGATACTAAAGATCATTTATCCGATTCAGATGACATAAGGTTTTTCATGATAATCAAAATCATTCAATTGTTCATGTGGTTGTTATTGCAGCAATGATTTTATATTTTACTTACACATGAGGTAGGGAGAAATAAGTGAAAATATAATCTTGAACGGAATATACAACTTCAAACATTTCTCTCTAGGTTATATCTCATATCTTATGTTTTTTTTTTTTGTTAAAGTTGAGAGTATTTTTTTAACTTATACAACTTCAAACATATCTCTTATTTATCATTATCATTAGTAATATTATAAAAAACTTCAAACATGTCATTTGATTGATTATTTTATTAAAAACTTTTTAAAAAAGCAATTTGATCTTCATTTCGTTTTTCTTTTTTTTTTGGAAAATGAGGGCAAAAAGCCCGTATTTACTATGTAAAAAAATGGATTACAAGTAAGGTATAATAAAAAGGCAAAACCTCAAACAAAGTAGAGGTATTACCAAAAACCTATACCCCCCATACAAAAAGAAAATTACAAGAGAACCAAAGGAAACTGTAGGCAAAATGATGGGTAAAGACCCATAAGGACTCAGACTGCTAATCTAGCAAACCGTCAAAACCAACCATGCGACACCGAAAATACTCTCCTGGTTGCCAAAAAGGCCATCCAAAGAGAGGATTAGCAGCTACATCATAGTCCAAAATGCTAGCATCTCTCAATACTTCATACAATCATAGCCCATGTTGAATGCAACCAAAACTGGAGATAGAGTCCATCAGCAAAAAATTTTCAGAATCTCAGAAAACCGCAAAGTGCAAAATGCCATCCAGCACCAATATGAAGGAAACAGTCAGCACTAGAAAAGCAATAAGTCTAAAATGCAATGCCAGAAAAGGCTAAAAATCATTTTGCATCCTCCAAGGCAATTTCAGGTTTTCTTTATGCTTCCAGGTAGAAACCTTCACCTCAACTGCCAGCTTAATAATATTGCAAAGAGTGATAACACTTCTAAATTTGAAATTGAACCTTCTTTCATTTCTTTCCCTCCACAAATAATAAGCAACACAAGAAGTAGTAAGCAGTAACAGTTCTTTTTGGTGCTTAACCATAATATCCAAATCTCCCAAATAATGAAGAACTTGAGAAAGCCGAGGCCGAAGAAGGAACTCACCCAGCTTAGGAATTAGATTGCAAAGAACAGAAAATGCGTAGTCACATTCAAACAAAATGTGAGGATTTGTTTCAAAATGCGAGCCGCACAACATACAGTTTGGGGCAACAAAAATAGACCTCTTCCTAAGTTCCTCTGCAGTTTTAAGCCCACCATTAATGGCAATCCAAGAATATATGGAATATTTAAGAGCATGATGTTTGTGCCAAAATGGAGACTTGAAAGAAAAAAAGATGAAAATAGAAGAAATACAAGAGAGAGAATCCATTTTGGATGGCTTCAAGCCATTTTTATTTGTTGACCCAGTTGGAAAATTTGTTCACCTCAAGGTAGGTCATATTATGCTTATCTTAGTTTTCAAAAATATGAAAAATTTTTAAATTTTCTGATTAAATTTATACTTCCATTACAAAAAATGAGAATAACTTTGCATTGCAAAAACTTTCACCGTAGAATTTTTTTTATATTAAAAAGATTAAGATTCTGAATATTTTGAATATTGTCTAAAAATTTTTCAGTTGGGTTCTGAAAATTATATGTTTTTTATTGAATAAAAATAATTTAGACTGAAAATAATATTGCAGTACGATTAAAGTCTTAAGATAGTATTTTATACAATATATGATAATTTAATTGTGTTTTAAAATTGTGCACTTTTTACTCAGTAGAACTTTTTATTGCTTAACGTTATAGAAAATTATATATGTAATTATGGAATATGTCTAACTATGTTTAAATTTTTACAATGTGATGAAATATGTGTTTATATCATTGGATTATGTGATATTGAATAGTTTTGATATGAAAAAAAGTGTTTAATGGGAGATGTAAGATGACATAATCATTTGAGATTTTGTTTGTGACCGAGAATCTGAATTTAAAAATCTATCTAATGGGAGACATAATGGGCTAGAATCTTTTGAGAATCTATCTAAAAGTGGGAGAAATTTTGTTAGAAGCCATAATGGGCTAGTATCCTATCAGATTTTATCTGGGATTGAAGAAATATGTGATATAAACAGTTTTATAATATGAATTTTAGTTTAATTAACTACTCATTGTTATTATTTGAATCTTTGAATAACTACAATGCTTTTATTACTTTACTCCGCACAATGATTTAGTATGATGCATTTAAATGCAAATAACGGTCCAAAAAATTTTACTTGTACCGACATGTCTTAAGAAATTGCAATAATAATATAATTAAAATACAATAATATATATGTTATGACAAAACATAATTTATGGTTTAGACTTATAATGACCCATGAAATAATTTTTAACTATTGCAAGTCAAAATATATCTTTAAAATTTTAAGAGTTATTGTAGATAACATGATTAATGCTAACGAATATCAGGATTTCCCAATTACCCATCTTATAATTATCGGGAGACTCGATCTAGATTGTTATTAAGTTGGGCCTTTGTAGGGCCCGTAGGACTCTTCCATCAAGTTGCATTTATTGAGGGTGAGTTAGGAGAGCAATCTGGTTTCAGTGAAGACCATTGTGTTAGTGTAACATCCAAGACTTTTAACTATTGAGATATTGTCCGCTTTGGCCTAAAGGCTTCACAATTTTGTCATGTTGGGGTAATTTCCCAAGAGGTCACCCATCTCAAGATGTTTTTAGCATAAGCATTCTTAACTATGGAGTTTATTAATAAAATTTCAACTATTACACAAAAAGCATATCGATGTTTAAAAACTTAGCTTCTTTTACTTAAGGAATTGCACAATCTCTCCACTTAAGTAACTGGCGTCTCTGTTAGTATACATATACCAGAATTATCCATCAGGCATATAATATTCTAAAAGTGTCCCCTATAAGTTCAAGTGGCGACTCCTGTCACGTAGCACTTTATCTCATACAGGGTTCAAGATGTGGCTCCTATGGCATATCACTTTGTCTTATATGACACTCAGCTCCCATCTTTCAGTTGGTGTATTTATAACAGTCGAAACTCTTAATTATCTAAATATTGTACGCTTTGACCTAAGGCCCTCATGGTTTTATCCTATTGGTATAACTTCCTAGGAGGTCACCCATTCCATGATTTCTTTGGAACAAGCATGCTTAACTATATAATTTCTTAATTAAATTTTGACAATTATATCAAAAGATGCCTCGATGTATAAAAGTTTAACTTCTTTGAATTAAGGGGTTTCACAATCTCCACCACTTAAGTAATTAACGTCCTCATCAGATCCTTATCTCATAATCATCCACTATGAATATAGGATTATGTATGTGGCCCCTACAAATTTAAGTGTTGCTCCCGTCACATAGCATTTTGTCTCATACAGGGTTCACTTTAGGAGGCGGCTCCCATGACGTAGCACTTTATCTTGTATGGCACTTAGTTCCCATCTTTTGGCTGGTGTATTATTCTAATATCATCTGTAATAGCATAAACTCGTAACTATCGAGATATTGTCCGCTTTGGTCTAAGGGCCTCACGAGTTTATCTTGTTGGTGTAACTTCCTAGGAGGTCACCAGTCCAAGATTTCTTTCGGACGAGCACACTTAACTGTGGAGTTTCTTAATAAAATTCCAATCATTACACCAAAAGGGGCCTCGATGTTTAAAAATTTAACTTATTTTACTTAAGTGGTTTCATAGTATTGCTCTAATATCATTTGTAACTATCAAAAGTCTTAAATATAAAGATATTATCTACTTCGGCCTAAGGGCCTCACTATTTTTTCTTATTGGTGCAATTTCCTACGAGGTCATCCATCCCAGGATTTCTTTGGGATGAGCACGTTTAACTGTGGAGTTTCTTAATGAAATTCCAACCATTACATTAAAAGACATCTCGATGTTTAAGATTTTAGCTTATCTTACTTAAGGGGTTTCACAGTTAGCACTCGAGCATGCCTATAAATAAATGGATTTTTTCTCAAAAAACTTTTAGAGAAGATTGGTCATATGGCCACCATAAAGGTCAATTTGATAGATCAAATGGCTAATCAACTTTTTGTTTAATATACTCTTTTCATATTTTCTCTTAAAATTTTATAGGCTAATATTAGACAAACACCATTGCCTATCACCATTCAAACTATTTTAGTTCAACCACCCTTTGAATACCTCATTCATGCTTTGCACCTACACCAATTTTATTAAAGATATATATTCCTCCTAAAAATCCTACATTTTCTATGGCTGCCTCTAATTTATATAAAGTACCTTCTATTGAACCTCTTTCTGATGCAAACATTTTCTCAATGGTTGAGATACAAGAAAAAGTTATGATAGCAGCTCAATATTGAGAGTCTGCTATTATAGCAAAGGGATGACCCTGTCTTATGGAGACAAAGTAGTTTCATATCCCAAGGGATTTGTTCCTCCATCTTTTTCATAGTTTAATGTTTCTAGCAATCCTCTATGGCATCTAGCCTAGTTTAGAGTATTGTATTGCAATTTTAGAAATAATGATGCTTTCTTGTTTTGTCTATTTATGATATCTATGTCAAGATATGCATTTGAGTGGTATGATGAGGTAAGATGAAGTTATGATGAGGCTCTTTGACTCTTATAGGCATGTCATATGTGCATAACCTTATGTCTATCTAATAAAAGCACTACGAGAAGTTAGCTAATTTTATTTTGAGATGGCAAAACCTTATTATGAAGTGTGAGTCACCATCACGAAAGAACCATGCACGATCTATTTATGGGGTGTATTTCCTATTATGTTTTTATGATGTTGAACTTTTCTTTCATTCTTACTTTAGAAAAATTTCTTATCAATTACCAAAGCAACTAGCCTTCAAGGTGGGGCATCCTAGTTGATAATGCCTAATGATGGTGCTCCTGAGAATCGAAAAGTAGAAAAATTCACAACCTTCAATTCCCAAAAAGTTGAGATTAATTTTTATTGCTTCTACCGCAATCAAGAGACATGCAAATTTATTAACATAAAATATATTTTCACATATGTTAGCTAGTGCCGAACAATATGATGGAAGAAATGTTTAAAACACATAAAAGAGACATGCAATATAATTAACTATATAAATAATTATGACTATAATATTCAATTTTTAATAAAATTATCAAAATTTGCAAATCAAACTAAAAATGTTCTTTTTCATAAAATAATTAATAATTCATGAATATATTAAATACTTTTCATCATAAAATAATAAAAACAAAATTGATAGATCAAAATTTTTGTATTTTTTTACAATTTTATTTTCAAACTATTAAAACTCTCAAACAGTTATAAGCATCACAACTTTCCCCCAAATACACAAACATTGAGGTCCTGACTTCAATCATAATAAACTAAATCTTTTCTGCACTAAGACTCAAAATCTCATAAGCATCACAACTTTTCTCCAAATAAGTTACATTGGGACTTTGCAAGGGTGCCACATCCTCTAATTTGTAGTTTTCCTCATCCCTCAAGAGACTTTCACTGTCATGCTGAACCAAACCTTCAAGGACTACAGATGTGTGAACACCAGGGAGTAACTCTTCACGATCTGTGTCTCCTTTTTGTCCCACAAGTACTATCATCTTTGCAAGATCCACTCCCCATCGAATAGCAAGGTATCTTCAACAAATGATAAAACACAATTACAACTAAAAATCTTTTGTAATATGATAGGACAATTAGTTATAAAACTCTACTGACACTTCTATACATCTCACCATTAAGTAAACATAAAAGTTGCATAAATAAATAGAAACAAATCTAAAAGTAAGATTATCAAGTAAATATTAAGGGATTATTGTTAATTAGAAACATTTCACTAAATTTAATTATATAGTGGTTGCTATTAAAAGAAACCAACCAGAAACCTCAATATTAAGTGCTAGCACATATTCCAAACTCACCATTTGGATCATATAGGCAGCTAAGCATTTTCTTTGGGGGCTAATCTAATAGAAAATTTTAGTTATATGCAACTTTTATCTTAGACATCAAACCATGTAAAGGATATTCATATTGGTAAAAGAATAATTAGTGAATAAATTGAATAAAAAAATGAAATATTGTATTATTTTCTTATCTTTTATGATATTTTGATATACTTAAGAAATTATAAACACTACTTGGTAGAATTCTTTGCAAAATTATATATTAAGATTTTAAAATCTTATGAATTGAAATTTTCATAATTTTCAAAAAGAAAACACTTAATACAAATATTTGATTTGTTGATAAAAAAATGTTCATATTCTCACCTAAGTGCTTGATGCCTTGAGGCGAATAGCGGAATCACATTTAATCTTGTGCAAGCTCGTGTGTAGATGAGATTACATCGAAAGCCCCTCATTCGCAGCCTTTGTTTGATGGCATCAATCTTTAAAGCCTGAAAGAATAAAATGATAGATTACAAATACTTAAAATATAATCAAATACTATTGAATATTTTATGGGCAATGTTTAACCCTCAAGAATAAATTTAAAATTTAAAATTTTCTTTTTTATATTGTCATATGGGTTTAAGGATTTATTTGAAACAACTTTCTTACTGCTTTTTAAAGGAGCTTACTAGTACAAAAATTATTAGTTCAAAAAGAATTTGTACTAAAACACTGCTTTAGAAAGCAATAAGAAAGCTGTCCCAAATGAAGCTTAAAGCACTTTTTTTTAGTTCAAAAAGGACATTATTTTTATGAGAGATTTAGGGTTTGTTTGGACTACTGCAATAATTTATAAAGTTGTCTATGAAATTATTATGAGGCAAGTAACCTAATTATTAGGATTGTAAAAAGAAACTTTCTACTTTCTACTCCAAGAGTTTATAAAAAACAATAAGAAAATAACAAAAGAATATTAGCCAAACCAAATTATAGTTATTATTTGAAAAACAAAGCAAGGAGAAAAATTATTCCAAATAAAATCTTATATACATGCCGCATAATACTTTATGTAATCACATGCATAATATTTAATTTTGATATTTATTATTTACTCATATAATAATTAAAATTTTAAATCACATAAATATTATTAATATTATTTTTATAAAAGTAAAATATATATTTTTCCTACATATATTTTAATGTGATTAAAATGTATTATATAAATAAATATTAAATTTGATTGTTAGAGATTAAAATATATAAAAAAAAATTGTGGCATATATATAAATTTTCTTATTTTCATAGATCACCATTTAAATGCCATGTCTTTGGATATCTTAAGTGTAATCTTCTCACCTTGGCTCCTGGCCTCAAAGAGTAAGCGTAGCAGCTTGAACTGCAGGCCTTCAAATCAACGGTCAGATCAGAATCCGCATCGTCCGTCCGGGCGAGACGGAGAACAGCGGATTTAACATGATCTCCCGGCCACCTGTACTCCAAATGCGCGTCGTACTCCACGTCAGCAGACAGATCCCTCCACGGGTAGCAAACCTCGGCCCCACTGCTACAAATCAAAGCATCAAACTTCGTGATCTCCACGTGGCATAGTCTCATTGCCTCCACCGACTCCTCAATGGTGGACCCTGTTGCGAACACAAGCCCTGCAGACCCGTCGGCCCCACAGACTTTCATCAATTGTCGTGCAACCCTCTCCAAATCATCGATCAACAGCCGTCCGTTGAGATCATAGCAGTCTGCCGCCATGACATACAGTCGCCGCCTCCGGCCGGGCGCAAAATCGGGTGCTGCGGCGCCGACTTCTTTGTGAACTGTGCGATTGTGGTGATGACGGTGAAGCACATCGAGGACGGCTGCGGTGGCGGAGGTTTCGCTGACTGGCTTTGGATCTCCGTCGACGGAGAAATGGAGCGAAATGTCATTGAAATCGCGGAGGGAGTCGGTGGCAGGATCGTATGGAAGCGGAGGGGCGGCGAGGAGCGGGGTGGCAAAGGGGTGGTGGGTTGTGATAAGGCGGCGATGAATTTGGGAGAGGTAAGTGAGGCAGTGTTCTGGCCAGGAGAAACGGTGGATGTTCTTCAAGCCGTTTCGGCGGCATTCAAACCAGAGGGATTTGTCGGCGAGAAGGCGGAGAAGAGCGTCGGCAATTGCGACGGTGTCGTGGGGGTCGACTAGTACGCCGTTATTTAGGGCCTGCAAATACGCGGTTTAATTGTTCGATAAACAAAATAAGCCCACAAGAAAATGAAAATTAAAAGCGGAATATGCCTTTATATACCTCAATTTGAACAAATATTCCCAAGTTTTTTCTTACTCTATTTTGTATTCATAGATTGCTTATAATTAATCATAATGAAATTGATTTGAATTGTTTAGAGTTTGAATATTAATTCAAATTGATCTGATATTTTTTATAATAATGATTCAAATCTTTCCTTTGTTCTCAAATGTTGCCATTTCCATTAACCTTTCCCCTAACATGCATAGTTGACCCATTATTGTCTTTCCCTTTCTTACACCTTCATATCTCATTAATGTTTATTTGCACCATCATAAATTATTTTTCTCTTTTGTACATTGTCGGACCGCGATGTATTTCCTTCTCCAACATATCATTGAAGCACAATCATGCCTATCCCCATATATCACTAGACTTGAAAACCTCCCATGCTCCTTTCAGCTCTCACAATGAACACTTTTTCCTTCACATATTGCCCGTCGATATCACCACCCAAGTCGTCACAAACTTCTCTCCTTCACACAATGATGAATTCGAATCAAACTCGCACAAACCAGTGTTGAAGCCAGGTGCAAACCATGTTTGAATTCAATCAAGTTCGAATCAATTTCAAAGATGTGGTTATTTAAACTGCTGCTAATGCCCAAAATTAGCATTCGTTTAAAAACCACCGCTAAGTAATGATGTGGTCTTTGCCTTTTTTTAGTAGCAAATCTTAAATGAATAGTCTGTAAATAAAATATTTTATCCTTTGTTGGATATAACTTTCTAAAAAAAAATTTCTAAGTATATTTATCTAAGAAAATAGACTACGGGAGTATTTATACAATTGCATCACAATGAGTTATAAAGTCAATTTTCTAAAAAAAAAATTAAATTAAATTTTTTAAAATATTAATACAACAACAACAACATCAAGCCTTTATCCCACTACGTGGGGTCGGCTACATGAATTCTTTTTCTCCATTGTGTCCTATTAAAAGTCAAATTCTCGTTTAAATCTAATAAAGAAAGCTCATTCCTAATATTTTCTAACCAAGTCTTTTCAGGTCTACCTCTACCTTTCTTAACACAAGTCAAATCTAATACCTCAACTCTCCTAACCGGGTCATCGGAAGGCCGCCTTTTTATGTGACCAAATCATCTAAGGCGACTCTCTCTAATCTTATCTTCTATTGGAGCTACTCCAACCTTTTCACGTATATGCTCATTTCGTATCCTATCTCTAAGGGTAAAGCCACTCATCCACCTGGGCATCCTCATCTCTGCCACACTTAACTTAGTATTATGCTTCTCTTTTAATGGCGAACATTTGACACCATAAAGCATTGCAGGCCTCACTACCATCTTATAGAATTTTCCCTTAAGTTTGAGGGGTACATTTCTATCACATAACAAGCCCGATGCATTCCTCCACTTCAACCATCCAACTTGAATTTTGCTGATAATATCCCCATCTATTTCACCATCACTCTGATCAATAGATCCAAGATATCTAAAACGTGTACTCTTATTAATGACTTGATCGCACAAAGTTACAATCCCCTCACTAGGTCTATTACTACTAAAATTACACTCCATATATTCCTTTTTAGATCTACTCAAGTGAAAACCTTTAGACTCTAAGGTTGACCTCCATAATTCAAGTTTACCTTTAACTCCCTCTCTAGTCTTATCAACAAGAAGAATATATATCATCAACAAAAAGCATACACCAAGGTACATCCTCTTGCAAATGTCTAGTGAGAACATCCATGACTAAAGCAAAAAGATATGGGCTTAAGGCTGATCCTTGATATTAATAAATTTTTTAATATATTAATAATGACCATTATGTATTACTAATAAAAAATATATATATATATATATATGAACATATGTTGACAATACAAAATGAAATTTAATACCCACCTAACGAGTTATCAGGTCCTCACCTTGAGAATGTCTACCGGGCCTCCATTTTTGGTAGCCACAACAGGCAAGCCATAAGCAGCGGCCTTCAAGAAAATGAAATTAAGGAATCTCTATTCAGAAATTTCATGAAATATTTTCAATTTTACCACCAGAAAAAGATGCTTAAAGCGTTTAATTGAAAACTAAGCATACCTCTATGAGAGTAAGACCGAAGGGCTCCACGAGAGCAGGGTTGATGAACACTCCCTAGCAATGATGGGATATATATGTGAGCTGGTTGCAAAGACGTAGAACAATAAGCTATATGATAAATCAGAGAGAACTTCTTCACTTTCTAAGCCTTCAATCTTTTACTTTTACAAAGTTAAAAAAAAAAAAAAACTCTGTATACTCTTTATGAAATTGTAAAAGTGAACGAGGGCTTAAAATCTGCAGGAAAATTTCAAGCTTATTTGTATATATCTTAATCAAAGAACTTTGAGACATTGATTGAACAAATAAAAATCACTAAACTTTGTGTGCTTATTGTTGAAAGAGTAGTCTCGTCCTTTAGCGAGAGAGAAATAGGACGGAGACAGAGAAAGTGCCAGAACAATAACAAAGAAAGTAGAAAGATGTTTTTCTCATTACATTTTTGTTACAGAAGAGCTAAGTATATATAGGCAACATTGATAAAGAACTGTACGGCCTATTCTAACGTTAACCTTGTAACCCAAACATTGCTTGACACGTGGAATGTTTGTTAACAGCCCCCTTCAAACTAATGGCTACAAGGTAGCTGTGAGTTTGCTGGAGAGATACTTGAATCTTTGTGTAGGTAAGGCCTTTGTGGATAGGTCGGAAATTTGGTCGGTTGTACATATATGATGGACGGAGATGTTTGGTACGTGCGTGGAAGACCGGATTGTTGGCGAGGGCGATTGCCGATGTGTTGTCGTAGTAGACGATTGTAGGTAGATCTTGAGGTGTGTGGAGTTCTTCTAGAAGTCGTCTTAACCATAAAATCTCGGATGCTTCTGCTGCCAGTGCTCGGTATTCGGCCTCGGTGGAGGAACGAGCTATTGTGCTTTGTTTCTTGACTTGCCAAGAGATCGGAGATTGACCAAGAAAGTTGCAAAAGCCAGAAATAGAGGTCCGGTCTTGATGATTGCTTGCCCAGTCTGCATCAACATATCCTTGTAATAAAAGAGATTTGCGGTTTAAGGGAATACCGGTTAGCGTAGTACCTTGTATATAGCGGAGAAGGCGCTTGAGAGCATCATGATGAGTGTTTAGCGGTAGGTGCATGTGTTGACATAGCTATTGTACAGCGAATTGAATGTCCGGTCTGGTAAGCGTGAGGTACTGGAGAGAACCTATAATTTGTCTGTAGAGGTGCGGATTATCATATGGTTCGGTAGAGGCTGAGGACGTCGTCGTTTTGGTGGGGATTGGTGTTGAAACTGGTTTGGATTGCGCCATCCCGGCTTTATCGAGGATTTTCTTGGCATAAGCTTGCAGATGTAGAATGACGCCGGTGTTGGTTTGGTGGGTTTGAATATCGAGAAATTGGGACAATGGTCCGAGATTACGCATCTGAAAGTGATCATGTAGGTTAGAGAGAAGTTTGTGTATTTCGGTTGTTGAGTTAGCTGTAAGGAGTATATCGTCGACGTAGATAAGGATGTAGATGCGCGTATTGCCGTCTTTGAACGTGAGCAGCGAGTGATCGGATGAGCTGATCTGGAATCCATATGTAACCAGGTGGTTGGATAAGGTAGTGTACCACTCTCGAGGGGATTGTTTAAGCCCGTATAGAGCTTTCTTCAGACGGCAGACATAATTTGGATGGATGGAGTCTTGGAATCCGGGTGGTTGATGCATGTAGACGGTGTCGGATAGCATCCCGTGGAGAAAGGCGTTGGACACGTCTAGTTGATGGATTATCCAATTGTGATGAAGGGCTAAGAGAATGAGAATACGTACGGTAGGCATTTTGGCCACGGGGCTGAAAGTTTCGGTGTAGTCGATGCCGTGTTCTTGATTGTATCCTTTGGCGACGAGGTGGGCTTTGTAGCGAGCTATGGTTCCGTCGGAGTTGTATTTGGTACGGAATGTCCATTTTGATCCAAGGACGTTTTGAGATGTGTTGGGAGGTACTAGTTCCCACGTCCCTTGAGATTGTAGAGCTTGAAATTCTTGAGACATCGTGGTGTGCCAGTGTTTTGATTTGGCTGCCTGATTGTAAGTGGTTGGTTCTGTTGTTTGAAGTGCGTGGACAAGATCAAATATTTTCTTTGGCTGGTGATGTCCGGTTTTTAACCGGGTGAGCATATGGTGCCCTTGTGGCTTTGGCGGGTTCTGAGAGGTTGCAGATTGGCTGTTATCAGTATGTGTGGTTGGATGAGAAGTTGTTGAGCTCGCGTGGATTAGCAGTTGTTCTGAGACCGGAGTGTGGGAATTTGTTGTTCCGGAGTGGGTAGCCCTGTTGTGGTTGATGTTGGAGCCATATTCGGTTGGAGAAGGGACAGTGGATGTACTAAGGCTAGAAGTGGGAACAAGCAACAGGGGGGGCGTGAGTGGCTTGAGCCACGGGTAACAGAGGCAACCGAAGACTTTAAAGGAGTTATAGTTTGGTGGATTTCCGAAAAGGATTTCATATGGTGATTTTGATTGCGTATTGGGTGAAGGTAGGTAATTTATGAGCAGATTTGCGGTGAGCACGGTATCGACCCAGAATTGTTGAGGAAGAGAGGCTTGAGTTAATAGGGTGCGAGCGGTCTCGGTAATATGGCGATGCTTGCGTTCGGCGACTCCGTTTTGAGACGGAGAGTAGGGACAGGAGGATTGCTGTATAATATCGTTGTTCCGACAATAGTTTGAAAATTTATGGTTTATAAATTCACCGCCGTTGTCGGTTCGAAGAATTCGAATCTTGCTATTGAATTGACGTTCTATAAGTTTTTGAAGTTCGATGAATTTATTAAACACTTCTGATTTATTTATAAGCGGAAAAAGCCAAGTGAATTTTGAAAAATCGTCAATGAATAACACGTAATATCTAAAGCCGGTATTCGAAGTGATAGGAAACGGACCCCAGACGTCCGAGTGAATAAGGGAGAAAGCAGTTTTAGTTACAGTAGTAGAAAGATATGTAGGTAATCTGTGGCCCTTGGCCATTTTACGGAGTTTCACATGATAGGTGAAGATTTAATGTTGCTGTGGCGTTTGGATATAGCAGCCAAAGTGGATGCAGATGGATGGCCTAAACGCCTGTGCCAAATGTCTTGGATATGTTGCACGGATATGAGAGCAAGTCCGTTGGTGTGAGAAGCCACGCGTTTTGAGATTTGGAAGGGATAAAGACCGTTAATAGCTGGACCCGTGAGAAGACGGCGGTGGGTCTTCCGGTCCTGTATTTCGTAGCCGTTAGGAGAAAAAATAATAATGCAGTCGTTATCCTGAGTTAATTTTTGTACAGAAAGTAGATTGAATGAGAGATTGGGTACAAGATTGAGATTCTTTAATATCAAGCTACCTGTTGGCGTTGGTAGAATACCTTTACCCGTGTTGTGTATTGGTAGTTGATGACCATTACCCAAGATTACTTGACTTGAGCCGTTGTAGCTTTGAGCCTGTTGAAGACGATTGGGGTCGGAGGTTAGATGGGTTGAGGCGCCACTATCGAGGAACCAATCGGAGGATGTAGATGGAGTTGGCGTGGGATCGGAGGTGTAGGTGTCGTCGTGTCTGTACCAGCACTTGATTGTCGAGTGGCCGAATTTTCCACATATTTGGCATGTCACGGATGAACGGTTCTGTTTGCAGCCACAGTTCTGATTTGGTGCGGTAGTTTGGCGGGCGGAAGAACGTTCCTGATGCTGGGATGACCGACCGCGGCCTCTTCCGCGGCTTGTGGTCAGAGCCGTCTGATCGCCGGTAAGATTTAGAGATTGAAGATCTCGAAGGGTTTCGTGAGCCAGGTTTAGTTCTTCACTACACAAAAGAGTGTAAAGTTCGTCAAGGCTGACAGAGCGAAGGTTTGTGCGGATAGCCGTTTTGAACGCTTGATAGGTATTTAGAAGGCTATTGAGGGTGTAGTGAATAACATCTTCAACGTCGACAGGGGCTCCGGCGGCGGCGAGGGCGTCTACTTTGGCCTTGACGTCAAGAAGGTATTGCGTCATATTCTTATCTTTCATGGACAAGAAATGTAGTTCGTTTTTGAGGTGTGCGATTCTTGATCTTGTGCAGGATTGTAGGCGGACATCGAGAGTTTGCCAAATTTCGGAGCAGTGATTGACGGAGAGCACGTACGGTAAGATGGCCGGTGAAATGATTGAGTAAAGAGCAGCGGCGAGGTTTTGGTCTATGAGGACCAAAGTGGTGTGAGCGGGATTTGAGATTTGTTGATTTGTACCGGAGAGGATATGGGGAGGCGGAGCAGCAGTGGTTCCATCCAAGAATCCTTCGAATCCGTTTGCTCGAAATAACTTGAGCACTTGTGATCTCCAGATTGAGTGATTTTCGGCTGTGAGAGTTTGAGCCGTGACATTCTTGATGATGTTCATCAAGAACTTGAGGGAGGAAGGAATTTGAGGAAGGAAACTCACCATCCGAAGTGATGTTAGCTGCCGGAGCGGCGGACATCGTTGTATCGGTGGACATGAGAGCCGAAAGTGGTTTAGTCTTAGGGAAAACTTGAGACCTCTGATACCATGTTGAAAGAGTAGTCTCGTCCTTTAGCAAGAGAGAGATAGAACGGAGACAGAGAAAGTGCCAGAACAATAACAAAGAAAGTAGAAAGATGTTTTTCTCATTACATTTTTGTTACAGAAGAGCTAAGTATATATAGGCAACATTGATAAAGAACTGTACGTCCTATTCTAACGTTAACCTTGTAACCCAAACATTGCTTGACACGTGGAATGTTTGTTAACACTTATAATCAAATTGAACAGCTCAATTAGATGAATTCAACCCAAGATCGTGTAATTTTGATATCATTAATGCACTTAAATGTTAAATAAATGATCTATAATTAAGAGGATTAGTATGAACCAATTGTTAGAGTATTATGAATTTTGACCAAATTTATTAAAATGTCCTTCTCTAAAAAGCTATAAATAGGGCTCTATTATTTACATGGAAGGGGCTTGAAAGCTAAGAGATCTAAAGAACTCTATTACATTTATCAATGATCATTGCCGATAAGCACCATCATTAATTGTCGTTATTATTGCCTGATTTTTATCATATGACAATTGACACTTCACTACTAACAACCAACCCTGTTATTTGACTTCAAATATC
The DNA here is from genome assembly GCA_022539455.1 of Dendrobium nobile. Classification (NCBI taxonomy): domain Eukaryota; kingdom Viridiplantae; phylum Streptophyta; class Magnoliopsida; order Asparagales; family Orchidaceae; genus Dendrobium; species Dendrobium nobile. The sequence goes on from CM039727.1 coordinate 17,099,459, forward strand.
GACAAGCTGACACTCAGCTTTTGTAAACCCTACAATGCTAACTTAATGACTATTTTAATTGTGGAGAAAGTAGATTCTTGTACCTATAATTATGTAGTGGATTATTACCATTATGATAATTTTTTTTTAGATTCTATAAGTAAGAAGATCACTTACAATTTCTATTTGTGCATACAAGATCTTCGTATAAAGATAAGATACTAAACATTGAATCGCAACAAAATTTTTAGCACATAACAAGAACAGTGAGCATAAGCTTCAAAATGATATTGGCAAGCTTATTTAATCATTTGAGTGAGTCATTATTAAATTTGTAATGCATTTATTGATACCAGATCAATCAATCTAAAACTCATTAGTTAAAATTGAGTATAATAGTTCTATCAATGGAAATTCCATGTGTTCTGTATATCAATATGAAAATCTAGAATAATCACAGTTCATGATGCATTTTATATGAGGAGAGTGCATTTTGGGCTTATATAATGACATAGTAGCTCTTACACAAAAAAAACTAATAATAATAATCAAAACATTTATTGCTCATCTTGTGAAGTCTAACTACTTAAATTTAACATATTTGGAAGCATATGGTATCTAATACCATTAAGCATGAATGAGACACTCCGAGGTTGTTTGACTGCATGCATTTAGGGTGTAAAGTAATTCAAATATAGAGATAAAATGAGTCATTTTGAAGTAAAGTAAAATGTGAGTGCAAAATGAGTGCATTTCAAATGTGCCCCAGTTAGTGCATTTTGAGTGGATTTTAAATACTTCAGTCATAATATTCTTGCATTTTACATTGCATTTACTTTATTTGATATTAACGCTATAGGAAATTCACTGAATACAGGTGGACCGCCGGAATTCCCGGTGGTCTAAACGCCTCTATTTACCGGCGATTCGCCGGTACAAAAGACTAAACCGCCGATAGTTCCAGCGGTCAAGCCGTTGGTGATGGACAATTTTCCTGTAGTATAAACAAAAAAAAAGTAAAGTCATGCATTTATTTTACATTCATCTTAACAACTCCAACACTGCATTTCTTTTACACTACATTCTTTTACATTACATTCATTTATCAGGCTATCAAACAACCCCTCAATTTCAGATAAGAACAAATGATATCATGCAAATTAAACAAATGATCAAATCATTTTCAATAAAAAATATCAAACCTATAAATGATATCTAACAACTTCAATATTTCAATACAAATATACTTCTGAACATTCATGAGCCTTAACAATTAATATTATTACCTTGGTCTTGGCGGCCAGGCGATAAATCTCAGGAACATCTGATTGCTTATGGTGCTTGGGGTAGGCAACCTGGCCATAGAGATCATACCTATCAACTAGCTTGAGAACCGCTGTCAGGACAACGCCGCTGCCTCCAGACATGATCTCAATGTCATTCCTGTTTCCTAGTATCAGAGTCTGCATTCAAAAATGATGAGATTAGAGAAGCGGTGATTAAAAAAATTGTGCAAGCATATCCTTTATATCTGCTGGATATACGTTAAAATTAATGACTCTTTGATATATGTTGAGTCTTGGAAAATTTGCAGCAGTAGAGAGAGATGTAGATTTCGCTTGTTCGTCGATCACCGCCGAATTTGCTCCCATCTTGACCACTGTCGGACTTTCACCCGCCTGTCAACCATCATTGAACTTCCGTCTGATCATCGATCACCGCCGGAGTTTCTTTCCTGACCACTGACGAACTTTCATTCATTAATCATCGACAGAATTCTATCGAACTCTCCAACCTATTGTAATTCCACTATCTCCAACTAAAGAAGCGAATCAAATTTTGTTATTCATTCAAACTTAGTGGAATTTTCTCATCTGGGCAAGGCCCCGTGGTTTTTCCCTTCTTGGGTTTTCTACATAAAAAAATCTTTGATGTTCTTTTCCCTTTAAACTATATGTTCATGTATCAGATAAACGTACATTGTTAAGACACTTTATTTACTCTATTGCCGCATATTTCTCGCCCATAACAATATCATATGTAACATTAATATTAGTATAAATTTAAAGAAGATGAAGTTCATTCTTACACAATTTATGCAAGAATATTCTGATGTAATAGTTTTTTAATAGGAATTACTACCAAATTGGCGAGTTCTCTGAGCGGGCGGGACTCCCCGAAGGCCTTGAGGAGGGAGGTTACATTCTTTTTCGGGTCAGGCCGCGACAGTGCAAGGATCATTGGCTTGTGTGGGTTAGTGAAGAATCTCATTATCTGCAGCACAAGACATTTAATTACTAATAATCATATATGCCCGTAAATACTTAAGAACAAGTATCTTGAATGAAACTTGCAGGCTTCTAACCTCGGACCAAATCTGCGGAAAATCTCTTCTATTATGGCTCCCATCAGATCCCAACAGCGCCGAGAGATCGCCGTCGCCATCGTTCACCTCTGGCGCCTTTACGTTGCTGAAATCCATACCTGGAGGTATTACCTATAGGCCATAAAAGTTTCGAATTCGTCAGGCAGAACTAATCAAATTTTGAAAACAAGAGAAAAGCATAAATATATTTATGTATATGTACCGCCATGGATGGCATGTAGCGGCCGAGACATCCGACGCATCTCCGCCTCCTCGCCCTAAGCTTCCTCTCAATCCGGAGATTAAACCCATCGTACATACCCCACTGCTCCTCCACCTCCTGCCACGTGCTCGCCACCACCATCTCCGCCGCATCGAGCCCCCTCTCCTCCCCCTCTATCCGCCGAGAGATTCGGTAAGCTGCCTCCGCCTCAGATCGACCAGTACGCCCGGCCCGCAGCAGCTGCTCGAGCTTGTTCCGGCCTAGCGAGTGCCCAGTGACCACCGCGGGGACGCCCAGCGCCGCCGCGATACGGGTTGCGGCCTCCGCTCCGTCAGCGTAGTGTCCGTGCACAACGTACGGAAGCAGAGGGAGTTCGTCGCCGGCGGCGGCGAGGGAGCGGGCGACTTCGGCGATGTGGCCCAGGGCGCGGTCGGCGAATTCGGGGAGGTGGGGCCAGAGGGATTCTTTGGGAAGGTAGAGGTGGCGGGGTCCGCAGGGAAGGCGGATTATGTAGGCGCCGCAGGGATCTGAGTCGGAGTATAGAGGATCGAGGTCGGCGGGGCAGGAGAGCATCTCAACGGGCTCGGCGTAGGTGGAGTCCACCTCCGGCGAGCAAATCTGGCGGGTGAGTAGGTCCACACGGCTGACGCCAGTGGTGGAAGCCAGAGCTCGTGCCAGCTCCACCACATACTTCACCTGGTCATTTTATCAAGATAGATCTAATAAGCAATATCAATGCTAGATTCATTTACGCGAAATTTAGTTTTTTGACGAGAAAAAATTTCTTTTTAGAAAAATCGAATCTAAAAAATTTATAAAGAATGGAGTAATTCCATACCTCCAGCACAGGTAAATTTGGGACCATGCTTTAGTTTTTTTTTTCTATTAATTATGTTTTGATTCTGATTTTTAGTTTGTTTTCTTCTTAAGAGTTCAGAATTCGTAAAAAAAGCGTTCTTGTTATTAAGGGCTCAATCATAGATAGTTTTATCATATCAACAAGAGAAGACCGTTAAAATTTGAAATCTCACCTGGCCTCCTGTATCGGAGTCCCTTCCAAGTTCCATGTTCTCCCCGCGCACCAAACCGTGCAAACTAAGCAAATCAACAAAGACATAAGCTTTCATTATCACGTTTCAACCCCTGATCAATCGCCATAACATATATCAACCTTTCAACAAAGGAAGAAAGAAGCAGAGAGAAACCAGTCCAGAACCTAATGAGTACGATGTACAATCGATAGGGCTTGCCGCTTTCATCTCCTTCCTCTGGTGACCAAATCCTAGACTCGGAGTCCAGTTTTGACATCGTCGGAGACTCGACCGCCGAGCTCGAACCCTTCTCCTTCTCCCCTTCAGATAACTCGGAAGATAGATCCTCAGCTGCATCCCTGCTCCTCTTCACCAGCTCCAATCTCCTCCGCGCCTCGTCCCACTCCATCTATTTCCCCAAATCATCAGAAAACTTTAAAATACAGAGACGAAGAAATAATCGAACACCTGTTTCTTCTTCCGAGCAAGATGCCAAATTCTCCAGCACATGTTCTCCATCCTAGTGCTCCGTTCCTGGCTGTTGCGCTTCGCCACAACCTGAAAAACCAAAGGCAAAATTTTTAAGTGATTGATTACAGTTCAGAAAGGAATTAAAATTAGATTTTTGACGGGCTGATCTTTTAGGGATTGGGTAATGGAGTCAAAGCACCTTGATCCAGGTCTTATGAAGGTCGGCATCGTCGAAGCGGCTGACGACCTCCTCGACGAAGTAGCGGGCGGGGCTGAACCGGGGAGCCGGAGAGCCTTCGCCGGAGGCCAATTCCACTGCGTCGGGAGATGAGAGAGAAAAAGAGTTGAAGGAGGAGGAAGAGGACTGGTGGGGTTTTGGTTTAGAGGCGGCACCCGCGTCCAAGATGGCTTCCAAGTAGCCGTTGATCCACTCATTTCCCGCCATTTTTCTCCCTACTTCTTCCCCAGCGACTACTGCGTTTATATAGAGGGATTGGAACTCTTGAAAGTTCATATCGAACGGCTGTGATGCAGGGAATTTATGACGTGGCGGCACAAAAATGGGCATCAAATACGTTCTACCTGTGCTGGATGGCTTCCCGCTGAGGCAAGGACCGGATGCTCATTCAAAAAAAAACTTGTCCTTGACCAAAATCCGTAATTTTCTTTCGTTTATTCGATTTCTTGGCATATGCTGTGTTCTGATATAGAGAATATTCCTACCAAACTAAATATAAATGTTATTAAGAGGGTTCCATTTTTGAGATTCCATGACAACGTACCATTTGTAATTAGTAGACTAAGTTTCTCCAAACATAAATTGATCAAGTTGCATAGGATAATAATACATATATTACTTAATATTATGCTATGAATGCAAGAAAATGATGGGTTTTCCGTTTTCGTGTGCCAAAATACTTGCAACAAGAGAGAGAGGATAAATTATTACGTATAGGATCCAGATGTAATTTTTCATCTGGACTCCAATCACTTGAAGACACGTGTATTTTCTCTCTCTTATACACACCTTATGTTGACGAGAGTGAAAAAAAAGTCCACCCATCTTCACATGATTGGAGTTTGGACGGCATCCACACTCCACACGTAATAAATTTTCAAGAGATTGAGAGTTTAAGGTATTTGCTTTGCTCGAAGGTTTAGCACACATAGATAAAAAGATGAATTGTAAGATAAAAGATAATTTTTACGTTAAAAAATAATCAAAAAGAGAAAATCATGGGCCTTAACCCAATCGAAATGATTCAACTAATAGTTATTATCGGTTACAAATGTTGCATTTTCTTGTATTTGGCAAAGATATTGATACACTATAATAGACATAAGCTATATATAATGAGTTAAGTGGTGGAAGTTGAAAGAGCTATCTTCAAAGATAATTTGTTGTTTATTTGGCAATGTTCTCTTTTGAGAAAGGGAGATTAGAAACGAAAATGTCCATAATAATATTGATGCTGATGTTGGTAGTTACAGTTTATGTTAATGATATGCATCAACTTTATGGGTGATAGTCTGTAAAGTTGGCGACAATATGTAATGAAATCACTAAGCATCAGTGTAGCAAAGTGATAATGATCGGAGGGTTGTACTCGGGTGGCGGTGGTCAAAGGAATATAGTCTGATGATGATGGTTAGAAAATCAAGACAGGGTGATAGTGGTCAGAGGATCATAGTCAAACAATAGTAGTCCAAATATCGTAGTATGAAAATAGTGCTCAAAATGCTATATGTAACACCGGCTGAACCATACTATAGTTGCACCTGTTCTAATCGGATTTGAAAAAGTAGATCTACCAAATTTCTTCATTTGAAATCAAGTACATATGATTGAGAATATTTTGTATGCATGTGAAGGTCTGTATGTGCTTTGAAGCGGGTCCTGGGGGACCATGTGCTTATTTGTGAAATCTAAAATTTTCCCCTGAGATGTCGTGCGCCTGGGTAGGTGACATCAACTGTCATCAAGGCATCGAGCTCTCTGAAATTTTGACAAATTAATTCATTCTGCAGTGATGGGGGTGGTGCTGAGGTGCTCTGGGCTCTTAGGGTGGACCTCTACAGCGAGCGTGAATTGGCACTGTAGCGCTCGAATAAATTTAATATTAAAAATATCTTTTTTCTACTATTCAAATTCATTTCATCCGATCGCAACAACTAGCTAGAGAGAGAGAGAGAGAGAGAGGGATTTCTAGAGAGAGGAAGATTATTTTGAGCCACTTTGGGTCATTTTCTATTGTCGGTCCAATTTTTAAAGTTTTTCGGTTCGAGGTAGGTTGCATTTTTTCAATCTTAATTTTTAATAATTCGACGATTTTGAAAACTTTCTTATTTAAAATATAAATTTTTGGTGTTCAAACTGTGATAACTTTTAAACAAAGAACTTTCACTATGTAATTTTTGATATGTTGTAGAGAACATAATTATATACATGATATATCATCAAAAATTAACTTGATTGTGCATGAATCACGATGCAAATACGAGTCAGGACCTTCGCCAGGCTGACGACTTCCGCTGGACTTCAACTCGACCTTTGTCGGACCACCGCCCAGCCGCCGTTCGTTGGCAAAAGTAATTTTAAGAAGGGGCAAAAAAATGAATTTTTTTAGGCGGGGGCAATCCCCCTAACACTGAGGTTGTTCCGCCACTGTATGTAAGTTTGCAACAGGCAAATCATAGGATCTAAATTTTAGAAATTATTCAAAATTTTTATTCAATTTAAACTTTAAAACAACAATAAACATATAGCTGCTAACAACATTTAGTGTACTGTTAACTACAATACAGACAATAGACTAAACTACAGTACAAAATAATAAAAACTAGTCATTACTGTATAAACATCAAAAGAAAGAAATACATCTAGGTACAAACTCAGATCATATTCTTTTTTTTTTACGACATTAGGCCAATTAAGGCAAACTCGCGCACACCACACATACACAAAGACTCAAACCCAAGACCTCTTAGTTGAAGCATAAGCTCTCAACTAATAGGCCAAGGTGAGCTGTGTCTTAGATCATATTCTGATATCGCTACTCTACTTGTCCTTTCCCCCTCTCATATCCTGAAAACAGTAAATGAATTAGTGGTAAGCTAACATAGCTCAACAACCACATTTATCAATCTAAATTAAAAAAAAAATCCATTATTAAGCATTTAATTGAGTGATATATATATATATATATATATATATATATATATATATATATATATATATATAATAAATTGTTGTATTAAGAAGAATAATAATTGTAGTATTTGGAATTCAAATAACGGTGCTAGGAAAATAATTAAATTTGCACTTCATATCAAATAGAATTCAGATATATCTAACTTTTATGCCTCCCAATAGACAGAATTCTAACCCTTATGTCTCCCAACAAACAGAATTTAGATAATTCCGACCCTTACGCCTCCCAACGAATAGAATTCAAAGAATTCTTAGGACAAAATGCGCATATAGCACCAGAATATGTCATTGACATCATAATATGTATTTAGCACCAGAATATAACTTTCTCCATCCAGCCCATAATTCCTCAGAATCACACATTTCAACCAATTAACCACATAATTCATTATATTGCAATAATTGAAACATAAATAAAGTCATTTCATAATTTCACAAAATATTACAATGGTATGCACTTAATGTACTACTGAGCAGAAATATACAGTTTCAAAATGTAACAAATTATCAGATGTTATTTAGAATATTATCTTAAAGCTTTAATTGTATTACACCATTTTTTTTCAATGTGAGGGTTATTCTCTAATCAATTAAAATAGTGTAAATTTCAAATTCCTAGTGTAATTTTTTAGAAAAATACTTTAATATTCAGAATCATTATTTTTACAGCATACAGAAAGTTACAGAGTGAAAGTTTTGCAGGTAACAAATTATTCATGTTTTTCGTTAATGAAATTATAATTTTAATCATAAAAATTACAAAAAAATTATATTTTTTAAAACTGAGATGGGCAAAATATCACCTACCTTCATCCAATCAACTTCCAAAACTAGGCCAATGCTGAAAATGGACTAAAGTTTTTCGAAACAGACTTTTTCTCTCTAGAAATCTCTCCATATCTCTCTCTAGCAAGCTGCCTTGAGTGAGAAATGAGTTTAGATTAGTGAAAAATAATATTTAAATAAAGAATTTAGGCCAAGCACCACAGTGCCCAATCATGCCAGCGCCGCAGTACTCCCTTTGGGAGCCTATAAGCGCCACAACGCCAAACCCAGCACCGTTGTGCATGTTCAATTTTCCAAAATTCAAGAAAGCTCAGCATCGAACGCTTTCTTACTTAGCAGCATGACACCTCAGAGAAGAAATTTAAGATCTTAAGAACATATAAACATAGATCTAGGTCCCACTTTAGAACACATGCAGATGTGGGTCTCCGAAAGGATTCTGCTCATGTGATTCGAATGCAAAGGGTACGATCACACTATCCCGTAGGACAAAATGGTCGTAAACCTTTATACTTGACACAAGCAGGCCGATGGAAGAGCAGATGGAGTTATAAATACGATTAGCCATGGAGGATAACGGCTTTCACCTACCAACCTCGATGGATAATAATATCTATAACCCAAAAGTTCACGAGATTTCCCTCATTCGATACATCAGCTCGAATGTGGATTATTTGATTGTGGGGATCGATTTCCTACGGGCGCAAGCCCCCGTAGTTAATTACATCTTAGACCTCGGTCTAAGAAGACTCTCGATTAAGGACGTTAGATTATCTTCTTAAAATGGGTTTAGTACAAAGGGATAAATCTAGGCTTTCCTAATCAAAGGGGAAGAAGGTCCCAACTTGGTTCAATCAATCACATGTGGTTCAGTCAACATTCGGCCGGTCTGAATAAGAGAAAATTGGAGAAAAAGAGAGAAGACACTGCAATCAAACATGCATGAGAGAAGGAAGGAGGTGGCGTCATCTATGTGACATGGATGTGTATGATTTATAGCTTCTGAAAGAATGGAGAGCTTACCCATCAATAAGACGTATAGAGGTACACTCGTACCCCTCACCTTTAGATCCTAAATCTATAAAAGATGCAGTGTCGTTCACACAACACTAGCATCTACGACCTAACTAATGCAGTCCTGGACTTATTCCTTGCCTGAAAAAGGAAGCCAGCTAAAACCACCTAATCGTATAAAATCCATGCTATCCGGTCTGTATGAAAGATGGGTGGGTAGTTTAGACATTAAAATTTGGGATCGACAACTAGAGAAGTTTCTAAGTGACCCCCCACTTATGAATGGTATAATGCTTCTAAAAATAATGTAATTAAATATTAATTTTAGTTAGTTGCTAATGTAATTTATGCTAGTTAAAATCTCCAAATCAAAAATGTATGAAATTTTAAAAAGGCTTATAAAATAATTTTTAAGAATGACTAAACTTCCCCAGGTCCGGCACTTCATCCTCATAGGCCAGATTATCCGGACTCTACCCGCAGGCGGGAAAGTTGTCTAAAAGAAGAGAGAATGCATGTATGCCACCCCGGACGATTCTGACTATTCCCTAGATCGTTATGTTTTTATGTGAGTTAATCTAAAATTTTTATTATTAATTACAAGTAGAAGAATTTTTATCCCTAAAAGAGCCTAACGATCAGGCACAAGCACATGCAAGAAAGAAACCTATAAAAAGCATGCTGGTTCTACTGCGCAAACAAAGTAAACAAACAACAGCAAAAACAAAATCCCACGAAAAAGTGAGTCCATGGCAAGTGCCATACAATATTACATCTCAGAGTATAGAAAAGTAATGGTGGCCGGGCTCCACCGACAACAACCCGGGAATGATGCAAATCTTAAAATAAGGCATTTTATATCTTCAGTCTGCATCTTCCCTTTCTTGTTTCGTCTATTGATCGTCTTCATTCTCCCTTCTGGCTCCTCGTAGTGAATCCTCCAAAAGGATGCCCAAATGAAAAAGGAAATCCCGTGTAGGGGTTTTTTTTCCCTTTGGACTCCTATATCTCAAAAATGCCTTATTTTTAGATTTTTCACAATAATTACTATCAAATATATTACATCAGAAAGAAAAAAAAAGAAAAATCTAGACTCTCTTACAGGAGTTATCCTAAGCAATTATAATCAAAATCAAAGATCGTCCAAGCAGTTATATATGAATGAAAATGCTAAAAATAAATCACACTTGGTCGTGCTCTAATTATTGGGGGCTAAGCAACTGAAGCGAGTACCTAAAGTAGTTATATATATATTTTTATTAATTTTAGCCCCATTTAGTGCTGTGTAAGTACGGCCACCTGTAGGAAGACAGCATTAGTATGAAAAAGAGTGCCTATCCTATGGGTATTCTAACGCTCACAACAACAGTGTAGAAAGAAAGCTAGAAAACATCACAGAAAAGTATCACAGAAAAGCTACAACATGTAGCAAACACAATCAACATACAGGTCACATGCAAAGCGTCACAATACAGTACAGAAAAGAAAAGCAGAACAACAACCTAACCTAAAGCTAATAGTCGTGTCCTAGCAAACCAGTCTAAGTGTGTAGGCTGTGTGATTTTGGTAGGTTCTATATAGGATAGTTTAATTAAAGTTACTTGCATTTCTTTTATTTGTTAAAGAGGCAAAGGGGATTTTAATTAAAATTCAAATCTTAATATTTTAGGATTAATTTTAGATATTTTATTTTAGTGTTTGATTAATTATCACATTTGTTTCACACCGAAGTCATGAGGTTTATTTCACCCCCCTTGGGGCTAACTTAATAGTCTCGTAGGCCTGGGTTACCTAGTGATAACTAATTTTTATTGGATTATTTTAATTTTTTATTAAAAGGAAAGAAAAAAAAAGTGGATTAAATATTTTATTATCGATTAAGTTTTGATTTAAGCCAATTAAGAAATTAGTTTTAGGTTTTGACGCTCCATTAAATTCATTCGTGGCGTTGTGCCACCAGGCTCGATGAACCAGGCCTCCTTAGGACACTTAGCCCCGCAGCCCGGAGTAGTCCATCCAATAAACTTCATTTTTGGAGCGGTTGTTGTGTATTAAGAGATTTGTTGATTAATTTTAAAAGATTACTCCAAATTTGATCTTTAAGAGTCTTTTATCCTAATGAGTTTAATTTATAATTTAATCTCCTAAGGAAATCTACCTCTTTTAGATTTTAGATTGGTTAGGAGTTAATTATTAGATTAGTTAGGATTGGTTTAGGTTTATGTCTTAGACTTGAAATTTAATAATTATAAATGTTAATAATAACTTGATTAAGAATTAAGTGTTTTAATAGATTTTTTAGAATTAGATTAAGATTGGTTGGTTGATTATTAGTAGATTAAAGAAAACCAAAATCTAGGAAAATGTGTCACTAAGTTTTTGTTTTAAATGTCTCTATCATATAGGGAGCATGCATCCTAAGTCTATGTTTTCTACGACTCGGTCCTTAATTTTTTTCCTTAGATGTCACTAGTGTTGTAGGATTAAAAGCGATGTTGTTTTCTAATTCCTAAGACTTCTATATGGATGTTATAAGGTTTTAGGGATCTAACAAAAGTAAATCAATCCTAGTTATAATTGAAGTTTTTACAAGGCCCTAAGGGTGGGAGGCGTACAATCATCTAGGCCCCTAAGGGTTTTCTAAGTTTTTTAAGAAAGCTTACAGCACCGGGGGCTACGACCCGGTGGTTCCGCCTGTAGCGCCCCTACCGGAATGAACAGGGGCGACTGATGCTCGGATCTGATTGTCCTAGCTCCCTCTCCAAGTGCTCTAGTACTCCTTATCCATTATTTTTCAAAAGATACCTCGCAAAACATAGAAGAAAAGTGGGTTAGAGCAGTTCTATAAGCAAATAATAATATGAAAGAATGAAAATATATAAAAGAAAAGAAAAAAAAGAACGTACCTTTCTTGTACCGGTTGAGCCACTTGTGTTTTGGGTTCTTCTCGTTTTGTAATTGTCCAACATCACAGTATAAAAGAAACGACAAGAAACAAACTAAAAGTGAAGTGAAAGACAACTAAAAGCAACAAAAAGAAGAAGAATGAAAATCGTATATAAAAGGGATGTAGGCATTATTATTTTGGACACACTTCTTTAAAGTCAAGTGTATCCTAAAGCAACACTAACAATGCCCTTTGTTATTCCCACAATCCAAATAAGGCACTGGATATGTTTGGAACATCTACCTACAACACACTATAAACAAAGCCCAAAGCGACTTAAGGGAAACAAACTACTAAGGCTAAGCTTAAAGCCAAACTCTCTTTTGTTTTATGTTTTTCCGACATTATATATATTTTAAAAGTTAACCTTGAAGAAAGCTAACTTAAGTAAGGAAAGACTATTTTACTCTAAAAAGACACTAAAAGTCTCTAACCCAAAGCTACCTAAAGCTTTAAACCCCAAAATTCATCTTCTAGAAACTAAAGAAAACCAATAGAAAGACAATTCATACACTAATCACTAGCTTACTCTAAAAAGAAAACTACCAAGGGACTTTACTACACTAAGCAAGTCACAAAATTGGAAGCCTCAAAACATTCTATGAAAACTTCTAAACAAAATACTACACAAGACCCTACAAAAATCATGCACCAAAATTCTCTCTTTTGACACAAAATTCTACCCAAAACAACCAATAATCAAGTGCCTCCTTTTAATTTGGTGTGGGGTAGAAAATCATAAAGCTTTCCAATAAGAAAGTTGTATAAAACCTCTCGTTGTAAAGTCTTCACGAAATTTGTCGCATAAAATCCTTTAAAAACTAATCCAAAGCCACTAATAAATTATTCCGACCGAAGCAAAACAAGACCCCTTTCAATCAAAAGCAACTTCCCAAATTTGCAACACAAAACGACTCATGAGAAGACTTTAATAAAAGCAAAGAGAAACATTTCATAAAACTTTCTAAGTATAAAACAACTCATAAAACCCTTTAAAAAAACTCAAATGTCACAACTAGCGACGACGCATAAAACAACTACATTATTTCACACAAATATGGATAAAAACATGACTCAATTTTATAAGAAGCTATTCTAAACTTATTCCAATCATTTATATGAAATGTAAAGAGACAATATCATGCTCAAAAAGTTTCCAAATATTCATTGTTAATAATCACATCTATGGGGTTTAGCTAAGATTTTGCCAAAAACAATAAGAAAGAGTCTCATTACAACACAAATCTAAAAAGAGCTCATTAGGGAGTTTAACATAAGATAAAATATGTGATATTAAACTATTGCATTTCAAACTAATATGCCAAAGTGTAGTCAAAACATTCCAAACTTAAATTGTTTAACAAAATCTACTCATAATTCAACGTCAAATTTATGTCGTTGTCTAACAACTACAAAACTCAACAACTCATAAGCAACAATAATATAAGGGTATTCGTTATGCTTCAAGGAAACTCTTCAATTATCCAATTTGATGCTAAATCGATTATGTGTCGAGTCTATGTTTGCAACAAAAGGTATATGAGAATTTCCAAATACAATTGTTGATTGGCATTTTCATACAAAACTCACTCAAGTAGAGAAGGATGCATAGAGATGTTTCATCACAAATTAACTTTGATAGCTAAGCGTGTTGTTTTTTTTTATTATGATATGAGTCACACAAACATGAGATTCATGATGCTTTCCAACCAACTTCAAAGCTAAATAACAGTAAGATAAAGCATGTTTTGATAAAAAAATTAATTCTAAGAGATCATTAAGGTCTTCTAATATAAACTTCATGTTTTGCTCAAACAAAATCACCCAACATAAGGCATGCAACCCTTGCATCAAATTGACTCGCATACTCGAATGAATCATTAAGTACATGAAGGTTCACTAGACTTGGTGAGGCATAGCAAGTGTATACAAGACTATCTAGAACTTTTCATGTGAAATTTAGTAATGTAAGTTCAAGTGGATGAGCATATCATCAAAATAGTATTCCATTAAAAGCAAAATAATTAATGAACAATACAATTAAATGGAAATAATCAGTTTGAATGTATGATGCTTCAAAGCATTAGACTTGGAGGGATCTCACAAACTAGTGTCATTTGAAATAAGTATAGACATATTTCTTTCTCAAAAGAGTTCGGAGCACAAAAGCGATGAAAATCTACAAATAACTTGTTCCCAAAATAGCTTAGAACACTTGAAATATTAAAAATCTGCATATGGGTCACAAAAACAGTAAATTTCTGCACAAAGTTCACTCCCAAATCAACTTGGAACCCAAAAAAAAAAACAGTAAAATTCTGCACGTTGTTCATACAAAAGCAATGGGAAAAGCTCTATAGAATGATGAATCCTTAAACCATAAGTGTGATTCTAATATATGAAATATGTTACCACCATAACATTAAAATTTTCATTCAAGACTAGGCGTGATCTTTAGTTATGTCCATTAATTTTCAAGAAGATTTAGAAACTCTAGGTTTTCTTTAAACTATAATGACGGTGCCAAGAAAGCAAAGTTCCCATGACAACAACTAAATTAGAATCACTCACACCACATAAAGAGTTGATTCCAACTTAAGTACTTAATGTCTCCAAGCATATAATCTTTCATACCACCTCAAGTGGAAGATGTTTCAAATGTAGTGAAAGCAAGAGGTGGAAGGCAATAAGTACAAATAAAAGGGAACTCAAATGATATCCTAATTTCTTGAATGAGGTAAGCAATGTTTGCAAAACATTTCCTACAACTGTAAGGTAAGAATTATAAACAAAATAGAGCCTCTATTTGAACAAAAACAACACAACCTTCCTATAGTGACATTTAAACAAACAATTGATATGCAATATTCATGAGATTACATGGAACAATCTAGCATAGAAATCCAGTTTATACACTTAGTAGATCTTCATTCTCTAGGTAGCCCACACAAGAGCTTCATGACTTATAAGACAAATAATCTTAATAAGAATACATAGGAGCATAAACATGAGAAAGTGATGTAAAGGAGATATTGTTCTCAGATTTTTTTTATCGATAAATTTCTAGACAACGTATTGAGGAAACCTTGACATGAAGGAGATCATTGCATAGAGCTTTAATGTGAGCAAAACAACTATGACTTCTCTTGGGAGCATTCCATCAAACACTTGATGTGCAACTTTGTAAAATCATGTGAAACAAATTAACATAGAAAAAGTGGTTCACACCTAGATCTTCAACCAAAGTTCTCTAAACAACTCACCAAAAATATTCTAACAAAATCCATATGACAATTATTTCATCCACAAGGCATAGGCATAAGGACACAAAGAACAAATCAAAGAAATCTCATTCTCAGATTTTGTAGAAAATAAGAAGAAAGGAAGAGAGGGAGAGAAGAAGAAGGAAAAGATAAGAAGAGGAGGAAGGAGAAGAAAAAAAAAAAAAAAAAAAAAGAAGGAGAAGAAGAAGAAGAAGGAGAGGAAGATAGAACTCACCTATAGAGAGGGAGGAGGGAGTCGGTCCGGGCGGCATCGGCCTTCCCTGAGATTTGCGAACTGGAGCGGGAGCACGGAATGGGGGCTTCGGCCTCCTCTTAGACTCACGGACGGAAGAGGATCGGGCGTCTGGGGCTGCTTCCGAACGAGAGTGAGGAAGAGAGGGATCCGTCGCTTGAGAGAGAGGGAATCGGGCGTGAGATCGGGAGCCTGGCGTGAGAGCAGGAGTGGGAGTTCTTCGGGCTCCTCTGTGCTTATGCGAAAACAGAGAAAATCCCAGAGGGAGAGAGCTGGCCTGAGAGAAAAACCCATCCCGAAGTTGAAAGCTTTGTTCTAAGTAAATCAAGTCCGTCGCCGAAAGAGGAAGCCTGCCAGTTTTCGTCGTCGCGCTCCAGCCTTCGAAAATGCCATAAACAGCTCTCCTCGCTGCTCGACGTCTGCCCAGATCACA
Source organism: Dendrobium nobile (assembly GCA_022539455.1). Lineage (NCBI taxonomy): Eukaryota > Viridiplantae > Streptophyta > Magnoliopsida > Asparagales > Orchidaceae > Dendrobium > Dendrobium nobile. The sequence continues at coordinate 17,115,435 of CM039727.1, forward strand.
GAAAATCGCTGAGGCCCGAGATTTCAGCCGAAACAAAGATTTAATCCAATCGCGGGCGTCGACGCAATTTCCGAATTAAGGAAGTAAATTCAAATAACTTGAAAAGTCAAGTGGCTCTTAATGGGATCAAATTGGGCTGAATCAGATTAATTTGGGTTAAGATCGAGTTAGGCTCGAGTCCGAACTTGACTCGATTTGAATCAAATTGGGTTCGAGCTGGCTCAATAAAATTGATCAAATGAAATTAATAATCAATTTGAATTAAAATAGAGCGAGGCGCGATAAGAATGGGATGATCGAGTCTAATTGAACATAGTCGGGTATAATTCGGCTCGAGTCAAGTCAATCCAAGCTCAAATTAAACTCGGCGAGGCTCAATTAAATTGATCGAAGCTCCTCGAGGCTACTCGAACGAAAAATGAGGTCAACAGCAGACTCTTATATACACACAAAAAATTCCTTGACTCATGCAAACTCGCACATCAAAATTGATTACCATTTCATTCGGTAGCACATCCAATCACAAGAAATCATAGTCGGAAACATCAACTCACTAGATCAACCAACTGATAGCTTTTGTTAGGTCTTGTTTTGTTTAAGGCCTTTTGTTTTGAGCTGGCTCCTATTTTTATGGAGATTTGGCTATAGATTTTCCCTTTTATAGTTGTTTTTTTTAAAGAAAATTTGGTGCAAAGCCCATATTTTAATGAAGGAGATTACAAAATGTCAAACAAATTTACAAGTTAAACTTGTGACCAAAATAAACCTCCGTCAAAACAAAAAGACGGCTTACAATGACTCAGAATTTGGAACCAACAATAAGGTAAAAAAAACATAAACATGCAGCAGCCATTTCGTTCGCCTAGACAAATTAAGACGAAATTCCCTCAGTTGCCATCGGACCAAGCCACGATAATAGAAGTCATAAAGAGCCCAGTAGTATAAGAGAGGATCATATTGACCTGAAGAAGTAGAATATGGTGGTACGACGAGGTCGTCCAGAGGGAAGCTGTGTTGGTCCAATCATCATTGTCCTGAAGCCCATAACTGAGAGAGAGGCTCTCAGCTAACCATACTCGAACCAAAACAAGAGGGGAAATAGGAATGAAGTTTCTCATAATCCTTCCATCAGAGAACTTTTGCAGAAATAGCATTTTTAACCTTATGACAAAATTGGGAGGGGTAGAGCAAGAGTGTGAAAACCTCCTTTCTTTTCTTTCACACAAAAGAAAATAAACCGTGCAGTATATTACTAAGAAACAAAAATTCTTTTCAGAATTTCCGAACTCATGCAGCTCATCACAAAATTCAAAAAGTTGTAGGATTGTAGGCCTAAACAAAAATCCTCCTAGAAAAGGCAATAGTAGAGAGAGCACTTCAAATGAATAATCACACCGAAACAGTAAGTGTTTAATAGTTTCACTTTCCGTCTAGCAAAGAAGACAAGAGGAAGTAATAATAATGTTTCTCTTAGCCAAAACATTAGTAGTTTTGAGCCCATTGCAAACTGCAAGCCAAGTGAAAGAGGAGAAACAAATGGCATAACGTTTATGCCAAACAAATTTTTTTTCCAATTAACAGAATGTAATTCAGAAAAGAAACCAATTCTGAAAAATTTAAAAGAAGGCTTATGCATCCCAATCCATTCTAAAGTAGCAGTTTATGAATCTGAAATAGTAGTGGAGCAAATGTTATGTGCAACTAGAGGGGAAAATGCTCCGGAATATGCCAAATCCCAGTAGCTAAATAATCTCTCACACATACAGGATCAAGAGCATTAGGCAAAAAGAAATCAGCTACTTATTTGCCATGTCACCAAGGGTCCAAATACATAAAAAGAGAACAATTAACTGCATAAACATTCAACTTAATGCTATCTCTAATCTTAGTGGCAATATTACAAATGGACTTCCAAAAATTAGAGGATTTGGGACAGGAGGTTTCCAAGGAAAGACATATTTAAGCCTAATCTAGTCAGCCAACAAAGGTTTGATAGAGTACATCCTCCAGATGAAAGAACAACCAAAACCATGATACATTGAACAAATATTAGGAATACCCAGACCACCCTTAGAGATAGGGATGCAAGTGTTGCTCCAAGCAATTAGATGTAGTTTTTTGTTAGAAGCGGAACCATGATATTTAAAAATTTGGAACAAAGTTTATCTAATGTTTTACAACAAGCCTTATGTATTACAGCACCCCTTATCTAATAAGCAATAGTGCTTGCAATATTGAATTTTAAGTATTGTAACCTACCTACAAAAGACAAGAACTTTACTTTCCATCTAGCAAGTAGAGTAGAGATTCTACTACGTAGTGGATGGAAGTGAGAAATTAAAAATTTTCTGGTAGAGATTGGCAATCCAAGGTATTTCAAAGAAACATAGTTCCAGGTGAGGCCTATAAGCAAGGTGATATCCTCAGCAGCAGGAGTGTTATGGGAGAAGATAATCGAACACTTAGTGTTGTTGATAAAAAGCCCTGAAGAGTCAGAGAAGGAGGTCAACACATCCTTAAAAGTTTGGGCATTATGCAGAGAAGCTGAACCAAAGACTAGGATGTCATCTGCGTAGAGGAGATGGCTAAAAGGTGTATTCCCCATATTTACCCCAGTGAAGTTGCTAACCTCTAAACTATAAGAGAAAGCTTCCATAATAATTACAAAGAACAGAGGAGAGAGGGGACAACCCTGTCTCAATCCAGAAGCAGAGTTGAAGTATCCCTCAAGGATCCCATTAATACAAATGGAAAAGGGAACATCACTTATGCAAGTTTTGATCCAGGATATGAATTTGGGGGGGGGGGGGGGGGGGGGGGGGGGGGGGGGGTATAGATAGAAGAAATTCCCATGAGATCGAGTTGAAGGCCTTTATAATATCTAACTTAGAGGGAAAAAAAATTCCACCACTGTTATTAAATTCACTCAAAATTTAAGAACCGGAATGATATTATCCGAAGATACCCTTTTTTGAATAAAACTAGCTTAACTCAAATGGATAATGTGAGGCATTATATCCTTTATACGATTTGCCAAGATCTTAGCAATTATTTTGTAGAAGACGTTGCATAGTGAAATGGGCCGAAAGTCCTTAATATTACAAGCATGAGGACAATTCAGAATCAAGGCAATAGCAGTGGCCTTAATATATTTGGGGAGATGGTTTGAGCTAAAAAAGTTTTTAATAGCATTACAGACTTGAAGACCGATGGCGCGAACCTTTGAGGAGAAGTATAGATAGAAGAAATTCCCATGAGACCGAGTTGAAGGCCTTTATAATATCTAACTTAGAGGGAAAAAAAAATTCCACCATTGTTATTAAATTCACTCAAAATTTAAGAACCCGGAATGATATTATCCGAAGATACCATTTTTTGAATAAAACTAGCTTAACTCAAATGGATAATGTGAGGCATTATATCCTTTATACGATTTGCCAAGATCTTAGCAATTATTTTGTAGAAGACGTTGCATAGTGAAATGGGCCGAAAGTCCTTAATATTACAAGCATGAGGACATTTCAGAATCAAGTCAATTGCAGTGGCCTTAATATATTTGGGGAGATGGTTTGAGCTAAAAAAGTTTTTAATAGCATTACAGACTTGAAGACCGATGGCGCGAACCTTTGAGGAGAAGTATAGATAGAAGAAATTCCCATGAGACCGAGTTGAAGGCCTTTATAATATCTAACTTAGAGGGAAAAAAAATTCCACCACTGTTATTAAATTCACTCAAAATTTAAGAACCCGGAATGATATTATCCGAAGGTACCCTTTTTTGAATAAAACTAGCTTAACTCAAATGGATAATGTGAGGCATTATATCCTTTATACGATTTGCCAAGATCTTAGCAATTATTTTGTAGAAGACGTTGCATAGTGAAATGGGCCGAAAGTCCTTAATATTACAAGCATGAGGACATTTCAGAATCAAGGCAATAGCAGTGGCCTTAATATATTTGGGGAGATGGTTTGAGCTAAAAAAGTTTTTAATAGCATTACAGACTTGAAGACCGATAACTTCCCAAGTGGCTTTATAAAAATTCAAAGGTGTAACCGTCAGGACCTGGGGAGGAGGAAGATGAGCCAGCAAAAACCACATTTTTTTATCTCCAAGTTAGTGACTGGAAGAGTTAGAGCTTGAATGAGATGCTGCAGAATGGTGTTCCCAGGAGGAATATTATAATGGTTAGAGGGCAAGTGATGAGGGGTATTATAAAGAATTTGAAGAGTTGAGTAATAACATTGGCAACGTTAGAAGCTTTTGTAAAGTGGCCATTTTTTGTTGTAATCTCTTTGATACTAGAAGAATTATTTCTGATTTTAATTTTAGCGTAGAGGAAGCCCAAATCATCTTCCCTGTTAGAGAGCCATTTAGCATTGGCTCTTTGAATCAACCACGCGCTCCAAGCACCTTGAAGGTTTGAAAGCCTACAATTGATCTCTTTCAAATGGGAATTCAGATCCCTATCAGTAGGATTGAAATGAATCATGTCCAAATAGCAGTTTTGCAAAAGCAAAAGTTCATGACCCTATCCTTCAAAACGAAAGACTTGCTCCATTGGGATTTCTTGAGTAAAACTTCGAGGCTTCTTAATTTAGAATATAAAATAGCAATCTGGCTCCCCTCAAAGTTGGAGGAAAATGCTTCAATAAACACATCCCAAAACCCTTGAATTTTAATCCAATAGTTTTTAAACTGAAATATGACATTAAATTTAGTATAAATCCCAAGAAGAAGCAAAAGTTGGGAATGATCAGAGCAGTCTGGGTTGTCCACCTTATAATAGGAGGAGGGAAAAAGTTCCATCCAAGCTTGGTTAACAAACATACGGTCAAGCTTTATATGAATCGGGTCATCATGTCATTGGTTAAACCAAGCGAAGAAGTGTCCAGTGGAAGCAAGATCAACCAAACCAGAGTTGAAGATAACATTCTTAAGCTCACCTAACCGACTAGGATGAGTCGGTCTGCCACCAGATTTTTTCTTCTCACTACGGAAACAATTAAAATCTCTCATAACAATCCATATTGAGGAAATAGAATCAGCTATACTAAGCAATTTTTGCCAGAGAGTCACCCTTTTAGTATGAGAAATTGCAGCATAAACAAAAGAAACAGATATCTGAGGCAGTGCAGCTGAATGAAGAGAACCATGAATTAGTTGCGGCGAGGAGAAAGAAGGTTTGAAAGAGATGACCGATGGATTCCACTTCAGCCAGATCCTACACAGAGAAGAGGAGTCAAAATTATTACTGCTTTACTCATTTGAAAAAATGAGGTGATAATTCACAAACCGGGGGTCTGTAAGAGAAGCAGTTGGGATTTTAGATTTGAGAATACAAATCAAGTCAAGGCAATTAGAAGAAATCAAGTCTTGCAGGCTAAAACTTTTCTGGAACCATTGAATCCTCGAACATTCCAGCACCCAATGAGCGGAAGGATCATTTAGACTTTGAAGAGGAGTGCATGCGCTTTCTTAGCGCTTTTGGCTTTAGAGGCTTTAAAGGTTTATGATTTCTTGGTTGGTACGTGATCAAGGGGCTTCTCCTTAATCGCCTGGTCCAAATCAATTTCAAGCTCCTTTGAAATAACCAACTGATCAGGGGGATCTTCCGGGAGTAGCAAAGCAAATTTGTTTGGGGATGTGACTGAAGTCTTTGATGTGGTCAGGTAGGGGGGTAGGGTCATCCCGAGAAAGGTCTTGGGATGTGCTAAGATATGAGGAAGAGACTTCTTCAGTAGGAGAGTTGAGGTTAGGAATAGTAACAACTACAATCTGGGGGGTAAGTTTAGGGTGAAGAGCTAAAGTTTTGGGAGGTGGTGAGGACATTCAAAGAGCATTGGTGGCAATGCTAAGGGGAGGGATAACGGTAGGGTGTTGCGGGGGTCGTTTGATCAGCAAAGGAATCTTATTTACAGAAATATCTGGGGGTCTAGATGGAGGACGTGAAGATTGGAAATGGCTAGAGCTTCTGTCTCTAGGGTGGACAAGGGGTTGAGCTTTTTTTTTTTTTGGGGGGGGGGGGGGTTAATATGACAGAGATTTGAAGGATGGACGATAGAACCACAACCCAAACAAGGGATGGCTTCCAGACGTAGAGGACTTTAAGTACAACATCATCTCCATCCAGGAAAATCGGGATTTCATCTGGTAACGGAGAGGAGCTCGATACCATGATGCAAACTCTGGCAAAACTTAGACGAGTCTTTTGTACCGTGAGCTCATGCACAGCCAGAGGATGACCAACGAAACTGGCAATCTTAGAAATCCTGATGGGGTTCTAAACTGTAAGGGGAATATCCATAATTTTTATCCAAAGAGGAATGGAGCTAAATTCATCCCACTTAGGCTTAAATTTAGGCGTCCATTTCTGAAGGATAAAGGGTCTCTCGAAAAAAGAAACTAAGGGCCACCCTCCCATGCAACAACGTAATCCTCCAGAGAAGAGAATTTGAAAAGAAAAATTCCATTCTTAAGAAAGAGTAAATCAACTGCACCTTTGGGGGACCAAGCTTTCTTAATAACACTTTGTAAGCTTAAGTAAGTAGGTCATGATCCAATAGAATAATCAACCAGAGACATGCTCCAATCTGAAACTCCCATCACGAGATCCTCTATCAAGAAGGGAATCGTAGAGGTAGGGGGAACAAAAGATAGGGTGAACTCATTAGCCACCGGATCCTGAGAAGTGAGGTTAGAGATGAAGTTCATACCAACCGGAGTAACTAAAGAGAGATACGAGGAGTAAACCCAAGCAGAGCTCACCACACCTTTCTCACTAAACCCCAAGGTCCTTCCTTGGTTTAAATTTTTTTAGATTTGAAACCCTTTTATAGTTGTAACTCTTCATATTTTTAATATTCGGACTTTGCCCAATTTTCCCCAAAAAATTATCTTGACAAAGCCACCTTCCATTTCAATCACTTGGAAGCAAGCTGATCGTTCAAACCAATCTATCACCTTGAGGGGCGTGGTAATAACAGTAGTCACTATCCATGTAATGGAGCAGCAACACTTTATCTTTATCATACAACTGTTAGATTAGAACTAACAAACTTATTAGAACTACCAAACCAATCTACACCTTACACTTGTAAAGGTTTACCTGTTGCACTCAAAAAAATACCACTATTGTACCTTCTCATCTCCCTACATGTAATCAACCATCAGGCAAATAAATAGTAAGGTAAAAGCTTCTAGCTTCCCTTTACATAGTTTTTATGCTATTCTTTCTTCTGGTTTTCTTCTCAATGTCCACTACATAGCTGATAATAAGTTTCAGCAAAGCTGAGAACATCAACAACATCAATAAGAAAGCTAAGCTTACAAAACTAAGCAATTTGGGAGATTGATCTAGAATCTGATTCTTATTATTTGCAATTGGGAATTGGAACCTGTCCCATAATTCCATAGCATTTTCACCTACCAACTGGCATCCCTACCCACAATAGTGCTTTCTTGACACCCTTATAAAGTTGACTTCATGAGTCCTCATTGAAATAGGTTCGTTTGTATAGTTGGGAGACTAATTATAAAGTTTAAGGGCCTTTGCCTCATTGAAGTAAGAAGTTTTCTAAGGCATCATTTGGGATAGCTTTCTTACTATTTCTTAAAATAGGTTTTTAGTACAAAAGTTAAAAATTTTGTACTCGAAAACTACTTTAAGAAGCAGTAAAAAAAATGTCTCAAACGAAAGCTTAGCTACAAGGAAAGCTTCCTTCTATTCCTCTAATTGCACAGCCCAAAAAGCTGCCTCTGACTTTTACAATGTATCCTATAAAAGTTGACTTAATGAGCCCAACATATAAGCTAGATTTTGATGATCTCAAATTACACTAAAGAATTAGTACTGATGATACCAAATGAAGTGTATACAAAAAATAGGTACACCATTAAAATGTTGTGTTTATTATTTGTAAGAGTAACTCAAAACAAAAATATCGAAGACACACAACACATGCAAGCAAGTGAGGTCTAAACTATTCTCAACAACTAAATATGGATCTCACCTTAGTAATAATATTAAATATTTTTTAAAGTCATAATATTTTGAAAATATTATCTTAAACTCTAATTTCAATAAACTAAATAGAGTTTATGATAAATAAAGTCTTGACCCTAGTTAAGAAAATGATATATAAATTAATTAGGGTTTACAGGCTTATGCAAAAACATGAAGGTCTCCAAAAAGTGTTTGTTAACCTACATTAAACATTCTGTTTCTCCCTGAAGATATAGAATGTCAAGTTTGATGAAAAAAATAAATTAGGCAGGCCTTCAACAAGTTTTGTGAGTCTCTATAAACTATGCAATGGGTACACATAAAGATTTGTGGCCATTACAAATGTCAAAATCTAGAAAATTTTAATGAAGCTTTCTATCTATTTAATTTGGATCAAATCTAGGGTGAAAAACAGGCTAGTTTTGAACATTTTATTGCTATAAAAAAAGTTGAAAGAATATTATATTATTTTTTAATTAACTTTTTGAATCCATAGGTCTCTAATATAAGTAGCAACTTAAGCCCTAGGTCAAAAAATAATGCTTATATACATATCCTAGAGCTCTTATTAATTTTTTAACCAAAAAGTCTACTTTCTCTTGAAAATATTTCAAGGGAAAACTCATATCTAAGTGAAAGATAAAACATGCTTGCTTGCATTGGTGAAATCCTTCAACATTTTGGTATTTGATGTACTTTCCTTCTTTACGCTAATGGAATATCCATGTGTGAGAACCTTTTTTTCTTTGTGACTTTATTTCTTCTTTGATTGTTTTTATATTTTTCTAAGAGTAAAAAAAAAGAAATTCTTTCACTTTAGATCTTGGCGTATTACATGAATGATGAAAGAGAAATAAGGATTAACATCTTAATGAAGTATTATAAACTTCTCAAAATGAGTCAAGGCAAACAATTTTGGAAAATTTTAGACACTTAACAAAGATTTAAAATGGTCTCAACGTACTCAATAAGATACATAAAGGCCAAGAATAGGTAAAGAAAATCATGCATTCTTTATTAAAAGATTTAGACCCTAAAGTAATAGTTATTTCTGAAGTTCTAGATTTAAGTTCATAACTATTAACCACATGCATAACTCTTTTGTAGTACACGGACAAATGGTTAGATCAAGAGATGTTGAAGAAGAAAATTTAAAGAAAAATTCATAGAATGTAGCTCTTAAATGCCATGATTTGAACAATAGTTGGTCATCACCTTAGATAGTGTGATTTGGCACTAGAAATTTGACAACTAGGAAGGATGTGCAAAAAAAATTCTATAATGGTAAGGGTATGAAAACTTGTAAAGATTTAAAATAGATATATTTAAACTTAATCTTGTTGGTCAAAGGAAGGAGAATCCATTTTTCTTTGAATGCAATAAACTTGGCCACTTCAAATTTGAATGAGCTTTGAAAAAAAAAGTCAAATAAAAGATAAGCATACCATATAAAAGAGCAAGATGACATTGAAGATCGCTTCGGTAGATTCTGATAATAAAGAAAAAACATCTATATAATCATTTGACTTAGATGAGGAAAATCTATGTTTGACGGTCACTAATGAGCCCTCCATTGAGTTTAAATGTTTAATGAAAGAATAACTTATGATGATTTATATGATACTTGGCTTGAAATGAATGGTATTCTATTTAATCAAAAAAGAAATATTATGCCTTAAAAAAGATTATACTAATTTAGACTCACATTTCATTGAATTTCAATCTAAATTAAAATGTTCTAGAAAGAAAAAAAGAAGATTTATTAGCTAAGACTTCTTTATGTTATAAATTATTTTGAGAGAATTTTATTTGAAAATCCAAAGTTGAATTTTTTTTTTTTTAAATATTAGTGTGATGCATCTTATGATTTATCTAACATTAGAAAGTTTGTACACCATATATCATATGTGCACACAAAAATTAGGTGCACAACATATGATAGCTTCGTACACATCTCAAGAAACTCTAAGGGTAGAATTAAACATAAACTATCTTAATATATTTGAATTCCTTGGCTTACATATGCACATGTTGCTAGATCCCCTCCTACACTATTTGAGTGTTCTATTCAATCCACCTGTTGACCCTCCCAAGGTAACAAATTAATTTTTTATGTTGTTATACTTTCACTCTAAGACCACTCAAGGAAGATGTTACTTAGTGTTGTTGACCTCGATTTTTGTTCGAGTGTCATTGAGGGCCTTTGATTGATTTAATCAAGCCCATAAGGCTCAATTCGAGCACAAATCGGCTCGAGTTGAGTCGAATTAGGCTCGATCGGGATCAATTAGTCTTCCTTGGCCACATCGAGTTTGTTATGATTTGAGTCATCATTTTATTTAAATTTAATTGGGTTAATTTGACCAAATTAAATTAAATTTTGAATTGACTCGAATCTAATTTTGAGCTTAAATTTATTATTAAATCAAGCAATTAAATCGATGGCTAAATCACCTCAATTCCCTCTTAATTAGCCTTAGGATGAATCCTAGCCGTAGATCTAAGGGTTTGATCATTTAAATACTCTTTTAGAGCTTCATGAGAGGTGGGCTTCTATTCTCTCCCTAGCCACTCTCAACCCTCACTTTTTGGTGTGAGAGCTCTTCCAACTTCTCTCACCTTCTTTCACTCAAATCCACCTGTCAAACTCCGTCGGCGGCGATCCTCCAACAAGATCAAGGCTAGATTCATCCAAGGCCTCGATCCGGTTGATCCAAAGCTTGTTTGATCGTGATTTCAATTAAAGGAATATACGAGGACAATCTACAAGCTCAACCGTATAAAGAACTTGAAGATCCAACGGTGAGATTCCTCAAAACTTTAGATCTAGATCACTACACTTAGATCTATATAGTTTTTTTTTAAAGTGCTTTTTAGATCTTTCAAATATCATCCCATGCTTTTTCTTCATGATACTAATCTATATTTAAAATTTCATTAAGTTTAGATGTCTCAATCGAGAGAATGTTTTTTTTTTTTGTTTATCTTTTCTTTTCTTCATTTAAAAATTATATTTATTATGTTTAATATTATTATTATTTTAAGTAATTTTTAATTTTGGATTGTCATAATTTAGTTTGTCTTTGAATTCAAATTTTCCCAAATTTGAAATTCAAATTCTTTCATAAATTATAAAATCTATTTTTATGAAAGTTTTTTTTTTTTTTAAATTTTCCCTTCATTGGATTTTGAATTAATTAGAATGACTTAATTCATTCTAAATCAAACCTCCAAAATTAAGGAAGCATTAAAGCCTCCTTAATTCCCTCCATGAATTTTGAATTTGAAATCCTTAATTCCCTCCATGAATTTTGAATTTCAAAATTCAAACATCCCTTAATTACTTTCATAAAATATTATTTTATTCCATTTTAATAATTATTTTTAAATTCTTACTATTTTAAATTATTTTTAAATCCCTTTATTACTTTAAACTTCTAAAATGCATAACTTTCTCGTTTTTAATCCGCTGTCGATGCACAGCACCTTGTTTTGGGTATATTTGGAATTCTGCATAGTTTACGACTATTTTTAGATAAAAATTATGTTTATATTTTCTGTTATTCCAAAAACAGTAAAACAGCATTATTTTAAAATATTCTTTTATTGTAGTTAAACTTGTAAATTGCATATCTTCTTCGTTTTAAATCAGCTGTCAACGCACAGCAACTTGATTTGAGCGTATTTGAATTCTGCACACTCTAAAATTAGCTTTGCTCAAAAGGTTTTGATCTGTATGCAGTTATTTTGAAAACAGTCGATAGCACTATTTTAAAACTATTTAATTATTGTCTTTAAACTTTGAAATTGCGTAACTTTCTCGTTTTAGTCGGATTTTGATGCGCAGCATCTTGTTTTGGGTTTATTTTGAATTCTGCATATTTTAAGACTATTTTTAAATAAAAATTACATCTGTATTTTCTGTTATTCCAAAAACAGTGAAATGACACTATTTTAAAATATTATATTATTGTGTTTAAACTTCGAAAAATCATATTTTCGTCGTTTTAAATCGGATTTTGACGTATAACCCCTCGTTCTTTTTAGAAAGACGAGCTTTATGTTTTGAAACCATTTTCAGCCCTTGGTTTTGGCTGTTTTGACAGTTTTAGTTTTCGATCGCTATTCCGAGTCTTTTCCCTACTAATTAAATACTCATTATTATAATTATTTTAAAATATAAATTATTTTCAAACCCTTTTTTTTGAAACCTCGATTGGGCGGTCAGTGGGTCTCCCCTATATTTATGTAGATATGAACTAACCTATTTTTAAATTAAATTATTTTTTTAAAGATTATATATATTTACAATTATTTTGAGTATTTGCGAAATTACTTATGTTATTAAATTCTTAATTCCGGGAGATTCGCTATTGCATGAAATTTTAGGCATGGATTCTAAATGTGAAGAGCAATCATGGGGGAGTGGATTAGTGGATGGTTGAGTCCCAATCATTCGCTAATCCCTTCATTAGGTGTTTTTATTTTCTTGTTGTTCGTAGCTTGCATGTATAGGTTGCACCACGAGCACTTAGCTTAGGTTCTCCTATATTTAAGGACATGGTGTGTTTATTTCATTTTTGTACTCCCACGCATTTATTACCTTGAGGGTTAGACAAAACATCACTTTAAACTCCTACAACGTAGTGACACCCTAAGGACAATAATTAAGGACTCGTCTAGCGAACTTAGAAGTTTTCTATGAGCTAGGATAGATCCCGAATTGACATGAAAACTTCAATACTTAAACTTAGTGACATCATAAACCTATCAAAATTTTCTAGGAATTTTTAGGAGCTTTTAGAGCCCTTAATTAACCAACCCTAATTAATCTGTTAATTAAGGCCCCGAGACCTTCCGGAAAAATACAATAAATATATTTAGGTCAGAAAATTACCCGTAATACCTCAAACTGATCAAAACCTGATCCTTGACCTTAGATAAATAGGGCTCCTCAGTTTGACCCTAGGTTGACCCTTAATTTGACCTTAGGTAGAAATTACTTTTTTGCCCCTAATAAATTATTAAAAATTATTAAAAAATCCCAAATCTTCTCCAAACCCTAGGGGAACACTTTCTCAGGTCATCTCTGACTTTTGAGGTGATTCAACTCAGTTTGGGGCTGATTTGGGCCAAAACAGTAAAATAGGGCCTTCTTCTAATTAATTTAGAAATTTCCATAAATACCCCAGATTTAGAAAATTCATAACTAATTGTAGAAAATTCCAAATTAGGTAAACTCACTTGCATTAGACTCCAATTAGGGTCTAGTATTTACTAAAAATATTAGATGTCCAGAAACACACCTAAATTAGAAAGTCAACTTTTTGGTCAACCCTGGTCTATAGGATAGGGCCCGAAATTTAGAAAATTCATAACTTTAGCTAGAGACCTCCGATTTCAGTGTACTACATGGCTAACTACTTGTATTGAGGTCTAGTATTTTCCTAAGGTGTTAGGATCCCAAACTTAGCCTTTTCCCATAGTGACTTTTGGACCTTTAGCTTAGTTCCTAGGAGGACCTAGAACTTTCTAAAATTGGCTAATATCACTTAAACTTTAAATGTCAGTATCCTAAGCTCTTGAAACTGAACAACAAACTGAAATAATTAAAATGGACCTAATTCACTAATATTTGAATTTAACTAAAATATCCTTTTCAGACTCTCAACAAATATGAACTATAGATAATTTTAACTAACTACCCTGCTTAAGATCTATCCAAACCACACTAGCCTTACACACACATAGAATTGTTTGCTAGGGCACCACTGCTAGATTTAGGTTAGGCCGCTGTGTTTTATTTTTCTGCTGGGTGCCGGAGTTTTCCGTGGTTTTCATTGCATGCTGTCTGAAAATTGAATTGCTGTGTTTGCTTACTTTTTCTGTACTCTGTGATGTGATGAGCGCTAGATTTACCCCTAGGTTAGGAACGCCATATATATATATACTATTCTTCCGTGCAGGTGGCCATGCTCGATGCTAATAAAATGGGGGAGCATTATTATGATTTCTAATAATGTTTTATGCAGGTGCTTGCTCAGCTCCCCCTAAATAAAAATGAGGGCTAAAATTAATAATTATAACTGCACAGATGGAGCTGCTTAGCCCTCAAAATTAAGAGCATGGCTTGGCACAGGGTCAATGGTGTTAGCATTTTATTTCCATATAAACTGCTTGGGATGATTTTTACTAGGATAACCTTGCAGGGATTCTTAGATTTACTGTTTTCAATTAATGTAATTTATCTGTAATAATTGTTAAGAGTTGTGAAAGCAACTTTTGAGTTGGGATATTCTTATCCAGCTCGGATTCTAAAAGAAGAAGGCATCCCTAAGGGGAGAGTCTTCTTCCATTTGGAAGATCGAGCTGGATGGCTTTAGATATCCAAAGAGAAAAGGCAATACCCCCATACTGGGGAAATTGTCTCTTCGTTTGGATGTTCAAGCCACGACGGATCCAAGGAGTCCAAGGAGGAGAGATCCAAGGAGTCCAAGGAGGAGAGATCCAAGAAGTCCAAGGAGAAGATATCCAGAAGACTAAAGATTTGAAGACCCAATATCCCACTCAAAGTTGTTGGCGTCTGTCATAGGCTTAGAAATCCGGGTTGTTGGCAGTGGTGCCCGGCCACTTTATTTTCTGTATATCTGGGTGTAATAAGGGCAATTTGCCTATGGCCATTTAGTTGATTATTTGGATTTATATTGATGTGTTTACCTGATTGCGCAGTAGAAATTGCCTGCTTTTCCTAGGTTTCTTTCTTGCATGTCGTTTTTGTTTTCGCCTGGATTTCGTAGGCTCTTCTAAGGACTATAAAATTTTTATACTCGTAACTAATTTCTAAAATTTAAGTTATAAATAACATAGAAATCTAACGAACCTAGGGAACTGCCGGAATCGTCCGGGGTCGCATGCATATTACTGCATCTTCTCTCTCCTTCTTATAAGACATCTCCCTGCCTGCGGGTAGAGTCCGGATAATCTGGCCTATGAGGATGAAGTGCCGGACCTAGGGAGACTCAGTCTTTTCAAAAAAATTATTTTTTTTATAAGCCTGTTTTTAAAGTTCTATAGCATTCATGAGCTGACGATTCAACTAGCATGCATTGCATTAGTAACCAACTAATTAAAAATTTAATTGCATTAGCTAGGAGCATCTAACCCACATAAGTCCAGGACCACTTAGGAAATTCTCTAGATGTCGGTCCTATTTCCAGAAACTGTACCTCCCACCCATCTTTCATAATTGACTGGACAACATGGTTTTGAATCGATTAGGTGGTTAGCTGGCTCCCCCATCCAGGCTGGGTAAGTCCAGGTTTTGCATTGCATTAGCTAGGACACGGGCCTTAGTGTTACTCGTCGAACACTAAGCCTAACCTAGATCTAGGATTCGAGGCTACTACATTCGGTCTCGTAGTATGCCTAAATAGTGGGTAGGTTCCTTCCTTCCAGGGATCATAAATTCTACTTATCTGCGTCACAGGATGATGCCACCTCCATCCTTTCTCTCACGCATGTGATCGGATGCCTGACTTTGATTTTCTCCAGTTTCTATTTAGTACCCTAGAGCCTCCGAATGCTGGTATGAGCCATGTATGTTTGATTCACCCCTTCGGACCCTTCTTCCTCTTGATAGGATTTCCTAGTCTATACCCATGTGCCAATCCCACTTTAGGAGAGGATAATGTATGATCCTTAATCGAGAGTTTTCTCAGGCTCCGGTCTGGGATGTAATTAACCACGGGGGCTTGCGCCCGTGGGAAACTTGATCCCACATCTACTAAACCCCATTCGATCTCTCATATCGGATGGGGGAAACCCGTGATTTGGTTATGTATATTACTACCCATCGGGGTGTGTTGGCGACAGCCTCTATCCCCAATGGTCAGTCGTATGCACGATCCAATCTGCCCTTCCAATCGACCCGTTCGCGCGGTGTTCTTTCGGAGGTCCACAGGTTTCTGGCGACCACGGTGGGACCAGTTTCTCTCTCCATCTTTGGATCATATATTATCTTTTCTTGTGTGTACTCCGGGATTGGTGCTCCTTAGATTAGGTCCGTCCCACTCTTAGTTAGGGTCTTTCCTTAGTTAGGGTCCTTTCCCCTTAGCTAGGGTTTCCCCCCTACTCTTCTCCTTTCCAGCCTAGCAGGCTATTCTACCCTTTATCAATTCCTATCTATCTTCATCAAATCTCAATCAAATCCTTCACTTTTTGTGATTTCAATTTTAACTAATTCTTTTCACTTTCTTTTCTTGGCAGCAGTGCCATGGCTCTTTTGTTCCGTCTGTTACCTTTGCTTTCGGTTCGGACGCGCGGGTGACTCTCCCTGAGTCCCTGCTCGCTAGTCCGCCAGCTGGAGGAATCACTTTTGGTTCCTTCACTGACTCGGCTTTCGTCACCCTTGGCGGGCCGACTCCGGCGGAGGCTGCTGCATTCTCTCCTCCTCAGAGGAGAGGACGCACAGCCATGCGCCCTTTCGGACGACCAGCTGCTCGGCGGACAGCCCGGGCACCTGCTCGTCCTGTTCCTGTACTTGCGCAGCCAGTGCGCCCTATGGCTAGGCGACCAGTGCCTAGGCCACTTCCTGTTCCAGCAGTCAGGCGTCCAGTGCCCGTCGCTCCTGCTGCACAGGTTGCCCCAGCCCCTCAGCGCCGGCAGCCTGCTGTAGTTCCCCCCGTTCGACCAGCGATCCGGCGTCCAGTGCCTGCCGCTCCTGCAGCACGGGTTGCTCCGGCCCCTCAGCGCCAGCAGTCTGCTGCTACTGTTACTACCGTTGTTCCAGCGGAAGTACCTCGTGTTCGGGTTCCCCCTCCCACTTCCACCAGGAAGAGGGGTGCTCAGACCGAGGTGCCTTCGCCTTCCACTGGTCGGGTTTCTGTTTTCACCCGACTTTCTCACCCCGAGGTTGTTGGGCAGACCCCGACACTTCCCGTTGTTCCTGTTCCCGGTCCTAATGTTCCTTCCTCTTCCACCTCCGGCCTTGGGAGAAGGGCCAGGAGGAATAGGAACAGGAGACTTCGTTTAGCTGTGTCAGAGGCAGAAAGGCAGCAGATGGCTGATGCTATAGCTCACCAGGAGCTAGTTGAGAGGACAGTGGCTCCCAGGCAGCGGAGGCCACGACGAGTTGCAGTTGTGCCAGTTCCAAAGGTTGTAGTGGCTCCCGAGATAGAGGCAGTTCAGGGAGGACGCTTTTCCCCGTTGACACATAGTGGGGACGAGGAGGACGTTGCCCGCATTGCGGCGGCTCCTCCTGTTACCACTACCCTACCCCGTGCTAGGATCCCTAGGGACGCTGGTGTTCGAGCCCTCACCCAGAGGATTCGAAACATCGTCCGCCTAGCAGGAAGTAGGGGTCCTGTCGATCGGCAGAAGATACTCCGTCAGATTTCTCGGGCCACCTTTCAGTTGCGAGGACAGACTGCTAGGAGGCTTTACAGTTGGCAGAGGGGACAGACAGCTCAGCAGGCTGCAGATACAGTTCCAGTAGTCAGACCCCCGACGGTTACTCCTGCTGCAGAACGGCGCCCACGTCGCCGAGGACGGAGACAGCGGCGGAGGCCTGCCCGGCCTCAGGTCAGTTCAGAGGTGGCAGCCCCAGAGCAGCTAGTCGCTAGTGTAGCACCCCGTCGTGCCAGATGGGTTTGGAGACGTCGACAGGTGGACACCCCTGTCGACCTTGTTCAATTAGTTGAGTCAGCACCACTGGCAGAGACAGAGCAGCCAGATGAGGCAGTTGGTCAGATGGATTTGACAGTTCCTTCCGGGTCTGAGGCAGTCCCGATGGCAGTCGATGATGGTTCAGTTTCTACCCCAGACAGATCGCCAGTACGGATCGAGACAGAGTTAGCCCCTAGCACTCATAGGATCACTTCTCCTATGAGCCCGTACATAGAGGCAATGCGACGAGCCTTTTTAGATGATGATGATACCCTAGTGGATACCGATGAGGATATACCGGTAGACCGGGTTTGTGTGATTACCCGGCGAGGTCACTCGGATGAGAGAGAGCCCGAGGACCAGGACGAGCAGGGACACCCTGAGGTGGGTGGATCTCCCAGGTCAGTTGATACAGATGCTACCGTTTTACACCTCCAAGCACAGATGACAGAGATGGCCAGGGCCATGGCGGCCATGACAGCACAGTTGACAGCTTTGGGGGCGATGCCCCATGTGGCAGGTGCAGTCGTTGCCAGTACTTCTAGAGATCAGTCGGTTGTGCCTCCAGTTACACTAGACCCCCTGAGAGTAGACAGGGTCCAGAAAGCAGTGCCTGCAGCACCTTCAGTTATCCAGAGTCAGCCATCTTTACAGGAAAGACTTAATAAAGAATATCCCTTTAAAAGAGAAAGCATAAGGAAAATATTCGAATGCTTGGCTCAGAAAGATATTTTGACATTCCCATTTAATAAGAGAAAAAATGAAGAAGGACAAACAGAACATCCACTATATTGCCCATTTCACCGATGTATTGGACATACACTTGAAGATTGTTTTGTGTTTAAGGACAGAGTGGAGAGCCTTATAGGTAGTGGGAAGATCCAGCTCCAACACAGTAACTTAGTATAGCCTTTGGGCAGGGCTACTCAGATAGTGCAGAGGATTTCAGATTCCAGCCACAGTGACAGTCAGAGTTACAGTCAGGGCAGTAGTGGCAGATCGTTCCCCAGAGTTCTGAGGGAGAGTGTCAGCTAGCACTCTCCTAGAAGACCTAGCAGATGAGTAAGCTGTAGAAAGTTCAGGGGCAGTTGAGAGGAGGCCTCCCAAGGCCAAATTGACAGTTGTCACTCCAGCTTCTTTGTTAGCACTTGTTTTACTTTTCTTTCTTCTGTTGTAGTGCTAGATGAGCACATTTTCTTTTTGCTTTCACTTGTATTAGAAAAAAAAATGATTGTAACCTCAAAAGGGAAGACAGGCCCCCTTCCAGCACTTGGGCTGGAGGACCTCGTTCTCCCTTATTTTGATGATTAATCAATAAAAAAATGATGATTTGCAATTATGATGACTCTCTCACTTCTTTTAGTTCTACTAGCTTTGTAGTGATGACTCATGAAACAGTATGATCTCTCTATCTCACCTTAGGGGTGGAGAGATTTCTTCTTTTGAACTAAAATCTTTTTCAAATTGAAATTAGATTTAGAAGTGAAAATTTTCTCTATTATCTTGTGATTCTCTATCTCATAGATAACTATAGTATATTGATGAATGAAACTTCATAATTTTCTTAATCATGCTATTCATTCTTATCAGATGATATGATTTGTTTTGTAGATCATGCTTCCCTGTCCAAGAGAAGTAAGTCTTCTTCTCTTATACTTGGAAGATGATCTTACAACTGAGAAATAGTTTGCTTTTAGAGGTTTGGAAAAGGAAGCCAGTTACAAAAAGTGAAAAGATGCGCAAAGCGCCAAAAGTGAAAGATACACAAAGTGTATCAAGCAATTGAGAGTTGTGCAAAGCACATGAAAGTTGAGAAAGTGGCTCAAAGAGCCCAAAAGTTATAAGTAAATGGCTTCCCTTTCTAGTAAATCTCTAAATCTCAGAAAATCTATATCCTCTTGATATTTTTGATACTTGATTCTGAAAATTATGATTTTAAAATCATCATTATACATTGATATCCTATAAGATGTGGAAATGTATTCTCATACAAGAAATAAAGAAAATTAAATTTCTTTCTCTAATTTAAATTACTTTTTGGATTAGATTTAAATTCAAGAGAGAAAAATACTCATATAAGTGAAATGTCATGATTTAGCTAGTATGGAGCTTGATCTGAGTTAGTAAATTTAAATTGAGGTTCCTTTTAAAATTAGAGGGAGTTAAGTACTAAACTCCTTTGAAATATGTGCTCACTTATCACTTTTGACTGGGTCCACACCCTCCTATACTTGTTAGGATCGGTGATGTTGATCCTTTATTAGAAAGTGAATGGCTTCTTCCTATCAGTCCTGCTCTGATAGTTGAATCCCTCAGTCCATTCATTTGAGATGAATGTGATAGGGGATGTCTAAATCATTGATTTAGACCATTGAGAGATGTGATACTGGGTCCACACCCTCCTACTTTTGTTAGGATTGGTGATGTTGATCCTCTACTAGAATGAGATTCTCTTCTTCCTATCAGCCCGCTCTGATAGTTGAAGCCCCCAGTCTATTCACATGAGTTGAATTTGATCGGGAATGTCATAGTCTTTTTAGATTACACTCTTTTGAGAGAGGATATTGGGTCCATATCCACCTATGTTAGTTAGGTGGGGTGATATTGATCCTCTATCCCTATGAGATTCTCTTCTTCCTATCAGTCTTGATCTGATAGATGTAGCACCCGGTTCATTCATATGGGTTGAATGTGATCAGGGATGCATGAGTCATTAGTTTAGACTCTTTTGGAGGTACGATACTGGGTCCACACCATCCTATGCTAGTCAGGTGTGGTAGTGTTGATCCTCTATCTTGATGTTGATCTTTGTTATTTCGATATGATTGTGCTCGCCAGCTCATTCAGATGATTTGAATGTGACCTGGATAAAAAATAAATAAAAAAAAAAAAATCGTGTGATAAAAAGAGGGAAGCTCGTAGGAGAACAAAAATCCGGTTGCCCTTGTCACAGGAGGAACCCGGTAAAACTCCCTAAGAGCCCAAATTCCCCAAAATTTCTTTCTTCTCCCTTGAAAGCACTTTGGTGATCTCCTCAAGGTTGAGCTCTCAATTAGTTGGTTATAAGTCTATGTGATTAAAAATGTCTCTCTTTGATAGTAATGTACTACACTGTATTTTAGATGAAAACATCACTATCTTCCGGGCTTAGGTCTTTTTGAGAAAAGATCGCCCCCCTGCTGCCCTCTTTTGGCAGCCTACCTTCCCATTCATACACTGCTCTGAGCTGCCAGAGTGGTTCTATGAATGTAATAATGTTACTTTCACCTCGCACAGGGTCCTACCTGATTAGGGTAGGTGTTACCATTGTGACCTACTGATAATCATAGATCTCACTCATGATTATCATACTAGGTGTCAGGAGTGCTCCCTTGTCACCTCAGAGTTGTGTTGTGATGTAGTACATCCTGAATCAGATGTTAGCATCACATCCTCAGGAGTCTTGATTTTCTAGTCAAAAAATCGACTCCTTGGGATCTATACACACTTCAACATTCGTACCCTACTCTTAGCTGCTAGAGTAGCTCTATGAATGTTGTTTTGTTGTTTTTGCTTCTCACAGGGTCCTACCCAGTTGGGGTAGGTGTTACCCTTGTAATCCTTTTTGGTAATCATCGATTTCAATCATGGTTACCTTTCTCGGTAGTAAGGATGTCCTCCTACTGCCTAGGGTTGTTTCTCTTGTTGTGATGTAGTACATCCTGCCTCAGATGTTAGCATCACATCCTTAGGAGTCCTGATTTTCCAGTAGAGAATCGGCTCCTTAGTTTCTTTCTGTACCAACCTCACCATTCATACCATACTCTTAGCTGCTAGAGTAGTCCTATGAGTGTAGTAGTGTTGCTTTTTACTCCCCACAGGGTCCATCCAATCAGGGTAGGTGTTACCGCTGTGGCCCCTTTGATGTTGTATTAATTTTATTCAAGATTACTATTCCCGGGTAGTGAGTGTGTCCCCTTACTACCTGGAGTTACTTTCTTAGTTGCGATGTAGTACATCATTCCTCTGGTGTTAGCATTGCATCCTTAGGAGCTTTGATTTTGTAGTGGAAGATCAGCTCCTTAGTTTCTTTACTCACTTCAACATTCATGGCATACTCTTAGCTGCTAGGGTAGTTCTATGAATGTTGTTCTGTTGTTCTTTCTCCCCACAGGGTCCTACCCAATCAGGGTAGGTGTTACCACTGTGACCCTTCTGATATTTTATCAATCCTATTCATAATGATTGTCCTCAGGTAGTGAGTGTGTCCCCTTACTACCTAGAGCTGCTTTTCTTGTAGTGATGTAGTATACATTGCCTCGGATATTAATATCACTACTTTGAGAACTTTGATCCTCCAGCAGAAGGTCAGTTCTTTTACTATTTTCTTTGACCCATCCTACCATTCATATACTAGGCACAGTCGCCGGATTAGTCTTATGAATGAGTTGAGGTCACTTCCACTTCCCACAGGGTCCCACTAGTTTGTGTGGGTGTTACCACTGTGAGGTTTTGTTTACTCAGAGTTGTTTCCCTTAGTGGAGTGGGTGCTCCCTCGCTACTTGAGTTCTTTTTTTTTACTCCGTCGGAATGAGATTACTCCTTTGCACACTCTACTAAGGGTGTATCTCTTCCAGCTTTGGTTAGGAGACGTCGCACTGACGTCCCTCCTTTCCTTTTGTGTAGGGTTAGAGTTCCCTAGGAGATCCTGACGGCATCTGAATACTCATGGCCACGACGATTTGTCCTCTACCAAGTGGTTACCAGAGCGCTAGAAGGGGTTCCCTAGGTGGTTCTTCCCTCAAAATTATTTCATTTACTTACCTCCTTTTCCCTCACATCCCTACACAGATGCGTGTTAGGCTGATGTCGAGGTGACTTTTGACCTTCTATTCTGCTGTTTGAAATGAACATACAGATAGTTGAGTTTACCTGGTAGAGAGGACCTGACAGAGCACCTGGCAGGTACTCCTCGCCACGCTTTTGATTGCCCTGTTCCGATCAGACAGGCATCGGAGCTTGACTCTTTATTCAATCAGTTGAAATGACTGAGTGGGTATTGAGCCCTTCTTCATCTGCAAGACCGAGCTGGCCGAACAGATGTTGAAGTTTACCTGTTGAGTGAGCCCGACAGAGTCCCTGGGAGGCGCAATTCCTCAACATTTCTCTTTTTATTCGGATGTCCTGTAAAAGACTACGCAGGCTTCCACTTCGTGGTTCATGAGCTTCTCGCTGAGGTCAGGCAGAAGTAGTGGCCACCCCAATCCACTGTTCCGAAAGGAACAGGAGGGGCGGGATCCTTTTCACCCTCTACCCGCTGTCCAGATGCGGTCAGCCTGGTAGTTGGTTTTTACCTACCGTTGAGTGAGCCCGACAGAGTCCCTGGGAGGCGCAATTCCTCAACACCCCTTTACTCGGATGTCCTGTAAAAGACTACGTAGGCTTCCACTTCGTGGTTCATGAGCTTCTCGCTGAGGTCAGGCAGAAGTAGTGGCCACCCCAATCCACTGTTCCGAAAGGAACAGGAGGGGCGGGATCCTTTTCACCCTCTACCCGCTGTCCAGATGCGGTCAGCCTGGTAGTTGGTTTTTACCTACCGTTGAGTGAGCCCGACAGAGTCCCTGGGAGGCGCAATTCCTCAACACCCCTTTACTCGGATGTCCTGTAAAAGACTACGCAGGCTTCCACTTCGTGGTTCATGAGCTTCTCGCTGAGGTCAGGCAGAAGTAGTGGCCACCCCAATCCACTGTTCCGAAAGGAGCAGGAGGGGAGGGATCCTTTTCACCTTCTACCCCGCTGTCCATATGCGGTCAGACTGGTAGTTGGTTTTACCTACCGTTGAGTGAGCCCGACAGAGTCCCTGGGAGGCGCAATTCCTCAACACCCCTTTTACTCGGATGTCCTGTAAAAGACTACGCAGGCTTCCACTTCGTGTCTTCTTTACTTTTGCTGAGGTCAGGCAGAGGTATCGAGTCACCCCAATCCACTGTTCCGAAAGGATCAGGAGGGGCGGGATCCTTTTCACTTTCCACCCCGCTGTCCAGATGCGGTCAGGCGGGTAGCTGGTTTTACTTGGTAGAGAGGGCCTGACAGAGCACCTGGCAGGAACTCATCGCCTTTTTTTTTTTCTGAGTGTCCTATTCTGATCAAATAGGCACCAGATTGTGTGACTCTTTTGTTTAATGTCTTGAGTTGATCGGACAGATGCTGAGTCACCCCAATCCACTGTCCTGAAATAGGCAGGAGGAGATGGGATCTTTTCACCTTCTATCCCGCTGTTCGAAATGAACAAGCGGGAAGCTGGTTTGACTTACTTGGTAGAGAGGGCCTGACAGAGCACATGGCAGGAACTCCTCGCCACTCTTTTTTTTCCCTGAGTGTCTTGCTCCGATTAGGCAGACACCAGGCGTCGTGATTCCTTTGTTTGCTGACCCGATTTAGTCAGGCAGATACTGAGTCACCCCAATCCACTGTCCTGAAATAGGCAGGAGGATATGGGACCCTTTCACCTTCTATTCTGCTGATTCGATATAGTCAGACAGATAGTTGGTATGCTTTTGCTACCTTACTTTTGGTCCTTCTCTTGGCTCTACCCCTACTACAGGGTAAGGCTAGAGGAGAATCCCTTTACCTTTTTCACCCTAGTGGTGATCTTTACTTTTGGTTCTCTTTTCTGCTTTGCCCCCACTATAGGGCAAGGCTATAGGAGAATCCCCTTACCTCCTCTTCACCTTTTTAGGTGATCTTTACTGTTGGCTCGAGCCTAGGCTCTACCCTTGTCAAAGGGTAAGGCCAGGAGAAGACCACATTACCAGTTCACCATTTTGGTGATTCTGGACTTGTGCATTGCTGTTTTTACTCTCCCCTAGGCTCTACCCTCGCTGTAGGATAAGGCCAGTGGATGAGTATCATGCCTTTACCTCCACCTTTGTTGATACCCTTTCACTCTTTTACTTGTGCTCTTTACTCTACTTTTCAGTGGCATTGTCGGTCAACGCCAACACGAGCGGTTCACTAGTTGTTCGCCACTCCTGTTGGGGGTCCGTTTGTTGACCTCGATTTTTGTTCGAGTGTCATTGAGGGCCTTTGATTGATTTAATCAAGCCCATAAGGCTCAATTCGAGCACAAATCGGCTCGAGTTGAGTCGAATTAGGCTCGATCGGGATCAATTAGTCTTCCTTGGCCACATCGAGTTTGTTATGATTTGAGTCATCATTTTATTTAAATTTAATTGGGTTAATTTGACCAAATTAAATTAAATTTTGAATTGACTCGAATCTAATTTTGAGCTTAAATTTATTATTAAATCAAGCAATTAAATCGATGGCTAAATCACCTCAATTCCCTCTTAATTAGCCTTAGGATGAATCCTAGCCGTAGATCTAAGGGTTTGATCATTTAAATACTCTTTTAGAGCTTCATGAGAGGTGGGCTTCTATTCTCTCCCTAGCCACTCTCAACCCTCACTTTTTGGTGTGAGAGCTCTTCCAACTTCTCTCACCTTCTTTCACTCAAATCCACCTGTCAAACTCCGTCGGCGGCGATCCTCCAACAAGATCAAGGCTAGATTCATCCAAGGCCTCGATCCGGTTGATCCAAAGCTTGTTTGATCGTGATTTCAATTAAAGGAATATACGAGGACAATCTACAAGCTCAACCGTATAAAGAACTTGAAGATCCAACGGTGAGATTCCTCAAAACTTTAGATCTAGATCACTACACTTAGATCTATATAGTTTTTTTTTAAAGTGCTTTTTAGATCTTTCAAATATCATCCCATGCTTTTTCTTCATGATACTAATCTATATTTAAAATTTCATTAAGTTTAGATGTCTCAATCGAGAGAATGTTTTTTTTTTTTGTTTATCTTTTCTTTTCTTCATTTAAAAATTATATTTATTATGTTTAATATTATTATTATTTTAAGTAATTTTTAATTTTGGATTGTCATAATTTAGTTTGTCTTTGAATTCAAATTTTCCCAAATTTGAAATTCAAATTCTTTCATAAATTATAAAATCTATTTTTATGAAAGTTTTTTTTTTTTTAAATTTTCCCTTCATTGGATTTTGAATTAATTAGAATGACTTAATTCATTCTAAATCAAACCTCCAAAATTAAGGAAGCATTAAAGCCTCCTTAATTCCCTCCATGAATTTTGAATTTGAAATCCTTAATTCCCTCCATGAATTTGAATTTCAAAATTCAAACATCCCTTAATTACTTTCATAAAATATTATTTTATTCCATTTTAATAATTATTTTTAAATTCTTACTATTTTAAATTATTTTTAAATCCCTTTATTACTTTAAACTTCTAAAATGCATAACTTTCTCGTTTTTAATCCGCTGTCGATGCACAGCACCTTGTTTTGGGTATATTTGGAATTCTGCATAGTTTACGACTATTTTTAGATAAAAATTATGTTTATATTTTCTGTTATTCCAAAAACAGTAAAACAGCATTATTTTAAAATATTCTTTTATTGTAGTTAAACTTGTAAATTGCATATCTTCTTCGTTTTAAATCAGCTGTCAACGCACAGCAACTTGATTTGAGCGTATTTGAATTCTGCACACTCTAAAATTAGCTTTGCTCAAAAGTTTTGATCTGTATGCAGTTATTTTGAAAACAGTCGATAGCACTATTTTAAAACTATTTAATTATTGTCTTTAAACTTTGAAATTGCGTAACTTTCTCGTTTTTAGTCGGATTTTGATGCGCAGCATCTTGTTTTGGGTTTATTTTGAATTCTGCATATTTTAAGACTATTTTTAAATAAAAATTACATCTGTATTTTCTGTTATTCCAAAAACAGTGAAATGACACTATTTTAAAATATTATATTATTGTGTTTAAACTTCGAAAAATCATATTTTCGTCGTTTTAAATCGGATTTTGACGTATAACCCCTCGTTCTTTTTAGAAAGACGAGCTTTATGTTTTGAAACCATTTTCAGCCCTTGGTTTTGGCTGTTTTGACAGGTTTTAGTTTTCGATCGCTATTCCGAGTCTTTTCCCTACTAATTAAATACTCATTATTATAATTATTTTAAAATATAAATTATTTTCAAACCCTTTTTTTTGAAACCTCGATTGGGCGGTCAGTGGGTCTCCCCTATATTTATGTAGATATGAACTAACCTATTTTTAAATTAAATTATTTTTTTTAAAGATTATATATATTTACAATTATTTTGAGTATTTGCGAAATTACTTATGTTATTAAATTCTTAATTCCGGGAGATCCGCTATTGCATGAAATTTTAGGCATGGATTCTAAATGTGAAGAGCAATCATGGGGGAGTGGATTAGTGGATGGTTGAGTCCCAATCATTCGCTAATCCCTTCATTAGGTGTTTTTATTTTCTTGTTGTTCGTAGCTTGCATGTATAGGTTGCACCACGAGCACTTAGCTTAGGTTCTCCTATATTTAAGGACATGGTGTGTTTATTTCATTTTTGTACTCCCACGCATTTATTACCTTGAGGGTTAGACAAAACATCACTTTAAACTCCTACAACGTAGTGACACCCTAAGGACAATAATTAAGGACTCGTCTAGCGAACTTAGAAGTTTTCTATGAGCTAGGATAGATCCCGAATTGACATGAAAACTTCAATACTTAAACTTAGTGACATCATAAACCTATCAAAATTTTCTAGGAATTTTTAGGAGCTTTTAGAGCCCTTAATTAACCAACCCTAATTAATCTGTTAATTAAGGCCCCGAGACCTTCCGGAAAAATACAATAAATATATTTTAGGTCAGAAAATTACCCGTAATACCTCAAACTGATCAAAACCTGATCCTTGACCTTAGATAAATAGGGCTCCTCAGTTTGCCCCTAGGTTGACCCTTAATTTGACCTTAGGTAGAAATTACTTTTTTGCCCCTAATAAATTATTAAAAATTATTTAAAAAATCCCAAATCTTCTCCAAACCCTAGGGGAACAATTTCTCAGGTCATCTCTGACTTTTGAGGGTGATTCAACTCAGTTTGGGGCTGATTTGGGCCAAAACAGTAAAATAGGGCCTTCTTCTAATTAATTTAGAAATTTCCATAAATACCCCAGATTTAGAAAATTCATAACTAATTGTAGAAAATTCCAAATTAGGTAAACTCACTTGCATTAGACTCCAATTAGGGTCTAGTATTTACTAAAAATATTAGATGTCCAGAAACACACCTAAATTAGAAAGTCAACTTTTTGGTCAACCCTAGTCTATAGGATAGGGCCCGAAATTTAGAAAATTCATAACTTTAGCTAGAGACCTCCGATTTCAGTGTACTACATGGCTAACTACTTGTATTGAGGTCTAGTATTTTCCTAAGGTGTTAGGGATCCCAAACTTAGCCTTTTTCCCATAGTGACTTTTTGGACCTTTAGCTTAGTTCCTAGGAGGACCTAGAACTTTCTAAAATTGGCTAATATCACTTAAACTTTAAATGTCAGTATCCTAAGCTCTTGAAACTGAACAACAAACTGAAATAATTAAAATGGACCTAATTCACTAATATTTGAATTTTAACTAAAATATCCTTTTCAGACTCTCAACAAATATGAACTATAGATAATTTTAACTAACTACCCTGCTTAAGATCTATCCAAACCACACTAGCCTTACACACACATAGAATTGTTTGCTAGGGCACCACTGCTAGATTTAGGTTAGGCCGCTGTGTTTTATTTTTCTGCTGGGTGCCGGAGTTTTCCGTGGTTTTCATTGCATGCTGTCTGAAAATTGAATTGCTGTGTTTGCTTACTTTTTCTGTACTCTGTGATGTGATGAGCGCTAGATTTACCCCTAGGTTAGGAACGCCATATATATATACTATTCTTCCGTGCAGGTGGCCATGCTCGATGCTAATAAAATGGGGGAGCATTATTATGATTTCTAATAATGTTTTATGCAGGTGCTTGCTCAGCTCCCCCTAAATAAAAATGAGGGCTAAAATTAATAATTATAACTGCACAGATGGAGCTGCTTAGCCCTCAAAATTAAGAGCATGGCTTGGCACAGGGTCAATGGTGTTAGCATTTTATTTCCATATAAACTGCTTGGGATGATTTTTACTAGGATAACCTTGCAGGGATTCTTAGATTTACTGTTTTCAATTAATGTAATTTATCTGTAATAATTGTTAAGAGTTGTGAAAGCAACTTTTGAGTTGGGATATTCTTATCCAGCTCGGATTCTAAAAGAAGAAGGCATCCCTAAGGGGAGAGTCTTCTTCCATTTGGAAGATCGAGCTGGATGGCTTTAGATATCCAAAGAGAAAAGGCAATACCCCATACTGGGGAAATTGTCTCTTCGTTTGGATGTTCAAGCCACGACGGATCCAAGGAGTCCAAGGAGGAGAGATCCAAGGAGTCCAAGGAGGAGAGATCCAAGAAGTCCAAGGAGAAGATATCCAGAAGACTAAAGATTTGAAGACCCAATATCCCACTCAAGGTTGTTGGCGTCTGTCATAGGCTTAGAAATCCGGGTTGTTGGCAGTGGAGCCCGGCCACTTTATTTTCTGTATATCTGGGGTGTAATAAGGGCAATTTGCCTATGGCCATTTAGTTGATTATTTTGGATTTATATTGATGTGTTTACCTGATTGCGCAGTAGAAATTGCCTGCTTTTCCTAGGTTTCTTTCTTGCATGTCGTTTTTGTTTTCGCCTGGATTTCGTAGGCTCTTCTAAGGACTATAAAATTTTTATACTCGTAACTAATTTCTAAAATTTTAAGTTATAAATAACATAGAAATCTAACGAACCTAGGGAACTGCCGGAATCGTCCGGGGTCGCATGCATATTACTGCATCTTCTCTCTCCTTCTTATAAGACATCTCCCTGCCTGCGGGTAGAGTCCGGATAATCTGGCCTATGAGGATGAAGTGCCGGACCTAGGGAGACTCAGTCTTTTCAAAAAAATTATTTTTTTTATAAGCCTGTTTTTAAAGTTCTATAGCATTCATGAGCTGACGATTCAACTAGCATGCATTGCATTAGTAACCAACTAATTAAAAATTTAATTGCATTAGCTAGGAGCATCTAACCCACATAAGTCCAGGACCACTTAGGAAATTCTCTAGATGTCGGTCCTATTTCCAGAAACTGTACCTCCCACCCATCTTTCATAATTGACTGGACAACATGGTTTTGAATCGATTAGGTGGTTAGCTGGCTCCCCCATCCAGGCTGGGGTAAGTCCAGGTTTTGCATTGTATTAGCTAGGACACGGGCCTTAGTGTTACTCGTCGAACACTAAGCCTAACCTAGATCTAGGATTCGAGGCTACTACATTCGGTCTCGTAGTATGCCTTAAATAGTGGGTAGGTTCCTTCTTTTCAGGGACCCTAAATCCTACTTATCTGCGTCACAGGATGACGCCACCTCCATCTTTTCTCTCACGCATGTGATCGGATGCCTGACTTTGATTTTCTCCAGTTTCTATTTAGTACCCTAGAGCCTCCGAATGCTGGTATGAGCCATGTATGTTTGATTCACCCCTTCGGACCCTTCTTCCTCTTGGATAGGATTTCCTAGCCTATACCCATGTGCCAATCCCACTTTAGGAGAGGATGATGTATGATCCTTAATCGAGAGTTTTCTCAGGCTCCGGTCTGGGATGTAATTAACCACGGGGGCTTGCGCCCGTGGGAAACTTGATCCCACATCTACTAAACCCCATTCGATCTCTCATATCGGATGGGGGAAACCCGTGATTTGGTTATGTATATTACTACCCATCGGGGTGTGTTGGCGACAGCCTCTATCCCCAATGGTCAGTCGTATGCACGATCCAATCTGCCCTTCCAATCGACCCGTTCGCGCGGTGTTCTTTCGGAGGTCCACAAGTGTATGCTCAAGACCCATGAGAGGAGATTGTCAATGTTCATTTCATTGGAAGCAAGGGATGGCTATTATGCTTATTAGAGGTGGCATTATTGGCTATGTCTCCTAGCCCATTAAGAAGGCTTTGTTGGTTGATGGATTGAAGCATAATCTAATTCATATCAGCTAGTTATGTAAAAATGATTATGATGTTTAGTTTTCATTTACTAATTATTTAATCAATTTATAAGGTGAAGTTTTTTATTGATCATGGTTACAATAATATATATTTGTTTGAATTGAATTGTTTGATGTCTACAAGTTTGAAATATTTGAAAGCTTATTATGATCATCCATGATTTTGACATATGCATTTCTTTCATGCAAGCATGCATACTTTATCCAAACTATCTAAACAAGACTTTGTAGGATTACCTAAGCTGATTATTCTAAGGACCAATCATGTGATTATTAGCTAAGAAAACATATTCATAATCTTTTAACTCAAAATATTAAATTTTTACTTCTAGACCTTTGGAGCTATTACTTATGGATGTATTTGGCCTTGCTACACCTACTACTCTAAGAGGAAAGAAGTATGGATTTGTCATTGTTGATGATTGTAAATTTGTTAGATTCACTTGGGCAGTATTTTAGCTAGTAAGAGATGTAATTTTTGAGTTTTTTTTTTAATTTGTCAAGTGGATTCAAAGAGAAAAGGGTCTATTTCTTATATCTAAAAGAAATGACCACGTGAACATTTTGATATCATTTTTAATAAAGTTGGGATTTGACGTAGCTTATTTACACCTAGAACACTGCTATAGAATGATGCAGTTAAAAGAAAAGAATAGAGCTCTATTGGATATGTTAAGAACAATACTTAGTGAATAAAGGTACCTAAAAATTTTATGGTCTAAAGTAGAAAATACTATGTGATAAATAAGCTAAACCCTGACTAAAAAATGGATTGGACTAGCAAGTTCGAAAGGTTCGATCAACAAATTTTATCATTAATAATTTTTTGATATTTACAAATATATCACATTTAAATACTCATATCAATTTAAATGATTTTGAAATTACCTAAGATTTTAGGAGGAAATGTTTTACTGGGGATGTTTGGTTTAATGTATTATAAATGCAAGGGTATGAAGAATATTGGTGTTTGGTTTGAAGTAAATCAAACATTGTAAAGTTTTGGTGTATTTGATATTCCTTTGATTTGAAAATTTTCAAAATATACTACAACTTCATTACCTGCCACCATCCCACCACCATTGGCCGCCTGTTGACGTCACCACCACCACTGGTCACAACTGCCACCACTGCCAACTGCCTTCGCCAACCACCGCTGCTAGCCGCCACCCTTGCCTGTCAACGCCATTGACCATCCAAGTAAAACAAAAAAAATATATTTCTCCACATTTATTTTACACTCATCCAAATAATTTCAAAGTATTTGAAGTACACTACATTACATTTATTTTACATTACATTCTTTTTTTTAGTAAACCAAGCAGCCCCTAAACCAATTTCAAAAGGCTTTTTGCAAAGTGCATATTAAGAATATTTGACAAAGGAACCAAATCAGGCAAAGTTTTAGGTTATTAGTGCCTACATAAAGTGGATGATGTATGGTGAGACTTATAGCGAAGTCGTGGGGCTACGCGAACTGAGACCTAAATGGCCAAAGTCTAACATGCACGAGCATATATATTTTACTTGGAAGTTTATCTTTATATGAAAGCTTGTGTTCAAAGCATATGTGTGCATGCTTTTGACAAAAAATTATATTATCTTAAAACCATTTAACATGCCAATATTATCTTTTAATAGAAATAAATTATTAAATAATGCTACTAAATGTAAATAAATTATTGTACTACATAATTTAATTATATTATTTTTATGAATGTATAATAATTTAATTGTATTGTCTAATAATTTTATTTTATTTATTTATTAAATTTTATTATACTGAGGAGATATTAAAAAAAAACTTATGAAATTAAATTCATATTCAATAAAATATTTTCATCTCATTACATAACAATATTTCTTTTCATAATGATATAATTTTCTCTTCATTAAATACATAAAGAAATGAAGAGACATTCATCCACATTACAAGGAAATGGTAGAAGTTATTTTTTGCGGAGTTTGGACGGAAAGATTCGTTTGAACATGTGAGTGTACACATTGTGTATAAATTTATAACGTGTAATAAATTTTTGTATACAATATGTACACTCATATTGCAACAATTTATTCTGTCCAAACTCCTCACAGAATAATTTATTTGGATATTGAATCTTAAGAAATGTAGAAACATTCATCAACATTGAACTTGGTCGATTTCTTCATCTTGTATGAGTCAAAACAACCTGCTGTTCTGCTCCACTGATTTCTTTTGCAGCCGCAAGTAATGGCTCACACTTACTCCACACGAACTTCCCCATCTCCTCAACCAGCTTCCCGCTTTCAGCTATCCCCGGAAATATATAGAAGCTGTGAATAGCCTCCGGGAACTCCAAGACCGTCACCTCCTTCCCCCTCGCCCTCAGCCGCTCGCAGTACAGCCGCTGCCGATCCTTCAGCGGGTCGAAGCCGCCGACCACCACCATCGCCGGCGGAAACTTCTCCTCGATCTCTGCCCCATCCTTCGGCCCCAATACATTGACCGCCTCATGATCCCTATCCTCTCCCGCAGGCAAAAACGCTCTCCAGAGCCAATCCGTTCCCTTCGTCGATATTATAGGCGCTCCGGCGAGCTGGATCTCCGATTCCGTCTTTTCCTCACCTCCGTAAAAGGGCTGGATCTGGACAATGCCTAATAGCTTTAATTTCTTGAATCCGCCGACGCTAGCGGCTGCAGCCCACCGGCGGGCAACGTGGTGGACTATGTTGGCGCCGGCGCTGTCTCCGGCGAGGAAGCAGGATGAGGGATCGGAAAGATGGCCTGCAGCTGTATCGATGCCGCCAAAATCGATGAAATGGAGGACATCAGCACCATCTTCGTAGGGGGCGGGAAAGGAGTGCTCAGGAGAGAGGCGGTAGTTGACGGAGACGATGACGGCAGGGATCTTGCAGGCGAGGCGTCGGCAGAGGAGGTCGTAGCTGCGGTTGTCAGCGGAGAGGTATGCGAATCCGCCGCCGTGGAAGAAGATGACGAGTGGAAGGTGATGGTGGCGGCTGTCGGCCGTGGGGAGGAAGAGGCGAATCCAGAGGTTTCGGTTGGGGTCGACGGTGAGGTCGACGGTGTGGACGCCGCGTTGCGGGGTGGGGTTGGGGGCGGCTCGGAGATCGACGAAGGAGAGGAGACGGCGGTTGATGGTGCCGTCGGCGCGTCTGGAGGCCTCGGTGATGGCGGAGAAGAGGGCGATGGTAAGACGCAGCGTCCATGGAAGTCTGGGCTTTGCGGAGCTATCCGACATCCTTCCGAATTGTCCTTACTGAATCGCTCACAATCAAAGGATTATCCTATTTTTATAATGTTCATCGATATTGGGAGAGGGAGGGGACATGGAGAAATTTTGCTTTCCTAGCATTAGTTTACATATAAATTACATGCAAGTATCATATTTTTACTATTTATATAATTGGGTGTAAATATTAGACTCTAATACTTCACTTAAATATAATGGTGAAAGAACATGCTAATTGCTTGAGGGAGTTCTTCCAAATTAGCATCTTATTTTTATGTACTCAATCTTAGACATAAATGTGCATGCAAAGCTTTGGACCACTAGCACTTCTTTTATATGGTACTAGATATCCATACTTTATACCTGTCATATATATACAAAATACTTCTTTAAGGTCTAATGACACTCAAATGTTTTGGTATTTGTTAGCTGACAATCTTATAATGCTTTCATCCTTCGGACTTGTAGCACCCAATAGTTTATGATTGGTAGGCATATTTTGTCACTTTAAGTTCAAAAACTAGTAGAATATGCATAATCTATTTAGCCACATCGTTGAATGATTGCAGAACTTTTAAAGTTATGGATATTCATCAGCATATCCTTTTAGATCTTTCACATGCCACCATATAACATTCTATCATCAACACCATTAAACTTAGCCAAGATCCACACACAATTTATTCTTAAACATAAATAATTATGGCGTTACCTAAATGTTTTTTTTTAATTCTTTAAAAGTAATTATTCACTGCCATTTGATGAGCATATCATTTTATAACCCTATGTAACAATCAATCCAATCATGTCTTGCACCTAGTGGGATAAAATGTAGGAACTTATTAATGTAAAATATTTTGCTACTTCAAAAAGAAAGATGCTTATGATGTATGAGCTCAATATTCTTTTAAAAACATTTGCTTCCCTGATACTTATGTGTTTTTATAAGAGAGAAGCAAGCTTTGCCAAATTAAAAAATCTTATAGTTAAAACACATTCATACCATAAAGGGAACATATGCTACATAGTTGAACCTCTTAAATTGCTCATTATGATATTGTCTTCATATTTTTATATCCCAATCTTGACCTAACTCACCTATAAGAAGTTGTGTAACCCAATGACTTCTTATCACTCATTAAATACCAATACATATGTTGTTCATTTGTACCATAATGTGATTCTATTGTTCATATTAGTGGTGCTCTTTTTGAGACAGTTGGATTAGAAGAAAAAATATAATATATAATCGATCAGTATTCAGTAGAAACTTAATGTAATTCTCTAATATGGTTGATGGCCTTAATTATGATTCTTCATATTATATCATTATATAGAGTAGTACTTCAACATCACTAGTATTATGTTTTTAATTAAGCACATATTTTGGAGATTTCTTAAAACTTTATGTATGTAAGTATAAATTTTTGAATATCCAATGACTATCTAAAGCTTTGGTCAGCTTTAGCTCAAATTGCTTCTCACTCATATGATTGAGTTAGCAATTCTCAATACAAGACCAATATACTTAATTGAGTCCAATCTCGTATGGCTTGATCCCTAGGTTTAAATGATCATGTCATCTAATGAAGCTTCATACAAATGCATTAAATTCCATTTATTGGTATAATTAACTAGGCTAGGGTTATGAGTTATTCATAACCATTCTCCTATGATATATCAATTTCAACTTATCATCCATTCTTAAGTTGATAAGGATCAACCTTGGATTGACCATAGACCCATTTGATCATGTATATTATTATAGAGTGCCTGAAACTCTCAATTATTTATTCAATTCTACTAATTTGTCCAATTTTGAACAAGTTAACTCTTTGTTAAGCATAACCAAAATAAATACAACCTTCAAGCCTAATCCTTTGACCTTATATATCATTTTATCCCAATTAGATTAACTAAATATACAAACATTTTTTAATCAGTTCATATTGTAGGTCTTTGAAAGGGAACTGTAAGTGAGGGTTAAAATGCAAAGGTTACATTCGTACTATTTCGTAGGATAAAATGATTGCAATCCTTATAGACTGTGCAAGCATATCAATGAAATAGTAGATAGAATCATACATATGATTATTCATAAAGATTATGGCTTTCGCCTACATATCTTGATGGATAATGATATATATAATTAAATAATCATGAGATTTTACATATTCGATACATCAGCTTGA
Source organism: Dendrobium nobile (assembly GCA_022539455.1). Lineage (NCBI taxonomy): Eukaryota > Viridiplantae > Streptophyta > Magnoliopsida > Asparagales > Orchidaceae > Dendrobium > Dendrobium nobile. The sequence goes on from CM039727.1 coordinate 17,151,533, forward strand.
GTGAGATTTATTAGATGTGGATGTTGATTTTCCCACGAACATAAGCCCTAGTAATTAATTATATGCCTAAGAGTATTCTCGATTAGAGATGTTATTTTATTCACTTCTTGGGTTGGTGCGTAGTAGGATTCCTAGATTCTTCTAATCTAGGGGGATAAACTCTTTCCTTCATCTTTGGTGAGGGTTAGATTTTTTTTAAATGTATAAAGATTTGATTATGAATTTGAGTTTAACAGATAAAAATTGATTTACTATTTTAGGAGAAATTATATATTTAGAATTTATCAAGGATTAGATAAGACATACTGAGTGGTGTACAATATAGACTTATGCCTTCCTAGAGTAGACATCCACCTAACATCATAAAAATCAATCAACGTCTTATGCATGCAAGATATGATGGCTCTATTCTAAGGAGTCAAAGATTTTAATTTAAATATTTAAATCAAGGCTATACAAAATATATAAATAAATCTAGCTAATGCCATGCATGATGATGCATGAAACAAAAGCATAAATTTGCATTGCAAGAAACTCTCCATCTCGAATTTTAGACATAATAGTTATGACTAAGATAAGGTATAAATGAAAATAAGCCATATGCATCTCATTTAAATTAGCAAGAATCACTTAATCCAAATTTAAATTTTTGTTGTATTCTTATATATATATATATATATATATATATTATAATATATATAATATATATATATATATATATATATATATATATATATATATATTATTTTTATAATATTGAAATTAAAATAAAATTTCTAATTTCTAACCACTACATATGATTATTATAATGCAAAAACTTGAATATAAATCCATTTAAATGATATCACTATCTCACAAGAACATGTCTTTGTCAATTTACTTCTTCTTATTGAAAGCCTAACTGTATTTTAAGGCAATTAATGACAACCGACGACAGGATTTTACTTATGCTATTTTTTTAAACTCCTCATCCACTCTCAATAGTAAGGAAATTAAGTATCCGAAATCAGATTTGTCACTATTTCGAGAAAGTATTATTTTTCTTATTAGAAGCCGTTAATCAGAATTAGTGTGATCATTTAATAGATTCAACAAAATCTGAAATGAAGATGGTTAGCAATAGAATAGTAAAGATGAACTAAATGTTGTAATAAATGAATAATCATTGTGCTAATTAAACCAAAAGAGAGATGCGTGCAGTAATGGTGAGGAAGAATCGGAAGCTTTTCACGAAGTCCTTAGTAAAAACATCAATAGCGCAGACTCAAAGAGAAGCATAACAAGATCAAGATTATCATATTTGACGGTTTCAGCTCTTGATACTAACAAAAAATTGTCATGATTGGACACGAATTTTGATGCAAATATGAGTGTGAGGTTTCAAAAATTAAAATTCAGGATTATTCGAACTCCGATTTCGGCAAGCTTATAGCCAAATTGATAATATTGGGGAGAGAAACTCAATGATACCAAAATCAATCCACTCCGAGCCCAAATGAGCCCAAATCAAAGAATCAAGGCCAACTTGAATACTTTAGATCATTAATTGGATGACCAAATGATATGCAAATATGACATGATCATAGTTGAATCGAGCGGCTCGATGAGAAGAATCCAATGAGTCTAAGACCACTTAATTCTGACATCATTAAAGCACTCAAATGCTCAATAAATGTGCTATGATTAAGGAAACCAATATCATCTGTCTAATGGACAGCACAAGAGAACAAGATTTTTATCGCTGCTAATAATCTCCTAGGTACAATTCCAAATGGTGGCTTGGTCGACATAGGAGATTGTATTTTTTTCCCCTCACCTCTAAGGGGTTATTTATAAGTGCAAGGGGTGTAGGATGAAAGGTCTTTTTTTTTTAATTCAAAATTTTTGCTATATATTTTTTTAGAATTTTAACAAAATTATTATTTTATATATATATATATATATATATATATATATATATATAAAATATATAATATATATAATATATATATATATATATATATATATATATATATATATATATACACGGCCAAATTTTCAGAACAAGCATCTTTTATGCGACAATTAAAGGTACAAGCAGTTTTTTAAAAATTTTTAAGAAACAGCAAATGCGCTAGAATGCTACGCGCATTCATAAAATGGCCGTTGTGATTGGCGCATTCTTTGAATGCGCCATTTTGTGCGACGCATTCAATGAATGCGTCATTCTATTAAGCGATATGTTCAATTTCAGATGAAATGCGCGTAATCAGTATGCGTATTCTTCTATTTTCGTTCCGCCCGGTGCTTTTCCTCGTTTTCAGTCCGCATAATCAAGACATTTCGGCTTCGTTTGGGACAGCTTTCTTATTGCTTCTTAAAGCTGCTTTCTAGTACAAAAATTAATAGCTTTCTATTAAAAAATTGTTTTAAGAAGCAATAAAAAAACCGTCCCAAACGAAGCCTTCATTGTATGCGCTTTGATTTTTATCGTTTTCAGCTCCACATGTAAATCCGTTATACTGTACCGAAATTGGTGATAAATAAGACAAATTGAAGCTTTGATTTTTCTCTTTTTCAGGTCCTCGTATTAAACCGTTGAGACAATTTTTTTTTTTTTTTGGATTACCTAATTAGATTTAAACCGTTGAGGCTGTATGTTGAATAAATTTGGAGAATCAAAATTTATTTAGTTTCTTAAATATAATATTTAGAAGAAATGATATATTGAGATCTTAAAAAATAAGACATTTATAGAAAATTATTGGTATAAAGTTAATCTACATTATTTGAGAAACACAGAAGAGCGTAGATGGTATTTCTTCCACCGTGTAAATTAGTTTTGTTTCTGAGTTATGATAAATCAAAATAAAATTGTTGCTGAATATTAGAATCTCTCATTTATAATAACACCGTAGATGCCACTCGGTACTCTTCCAACTAATGAGGGGCACTCGAGCACGCCATGTCTCTCCCCTCCAAACATTGGCTAGGCAAAGCTGCTAGGATCTCATCCGTGTAAGGAGTCATGGTGACCTAGTATCAATGAAGTTAAAGATTATTAGTGATTCTTGATATTTCATAAATGTACGAGGGAAGAAGAGTAAAATTTTGTATTACCTGACTTAGCCCCATTTTCATAGGCAATCTACATAACTCTCAACGCCATCTCATTAAAGCCCTATCATTACCTCGCTGCACTGAATGCCACCCATCCAGCGCAAATTGGCCGCCGGCGATAACGCCAAAGCAGATAATGATCCACAACTGGCACACGTCGGCAACCAGGAAATGCGCCTAACTAAAAAGCGAATTCTTAAGAATGCGCTTAATGTTTAAGCGCATTCTTTGAATGCGCGTTTAATTTAAGCGCATTCTACAATACGCCGTACTTTATAGTGTAGTTGCTACTTTTTAAATTTATTTCCGATTAAGCTTTTTCCCCTAATAACGCCACGAACCGTGCTTCTTCCTAAAATTTTGCCTATATATACACACCTTTATGGCAACAAATCAATAAGGCACATTATGTTGAAGCCTACCTATAGATCCAATAGTCCAATCAATGGCATGACGATGAACCTATGGGAGTCAAAAAATGACATGACATGAAAACCCGATTCGAACTCGACCCAAATTTTTTCGGTTAGGGTCAACCCGATTCAAGAACGAGTCAAATTCATCTCCCGATTTTTGACCCGTTTTGAATTGTGGGTTGAGTTTGGGATAGCTTGAAAACCTGATTTGGAATTGCTTTGATATTAAGCCGTTCTAATTTCTACTTCCGCCCGCGAGCCCTAACCACGCCTTTTGACTTCTAGTTCACTTTCGCCCGTGAGCCCTAACCGTACTTCCACGAACGCTAACTACCCTAACCACGCTCACGAGCCCTTCGATGGCTTTCCTTTTTCCTCCTTTTGACATCGACGACATTCCTTCATGTCGAGTCAACGACGTTCCTTCCTCCTTCGACGATGTTCGACATTGTACCTTGCTGACAGGTCGACAACATTCCCTCCTCCTTCGACGACTTTCACCTCCTTCAACAATATTCTCCTTCCATTCACATGAAGGTAACCATGGTTTTGTGTCATGTCGGGTCAACCCAAAAACCTGATTGGTCGGGTCCAGATTAAAATTTTTGATCCTTCTGTAAAAAAGGATCAGGTTCAGGTCATGTCAAATAGTAAAAGGTCAATCTTGGGTTCAACCCGCAACCCAATTTTGACACTTCGAGATGAACCAAGCAATATCCATAGCATCACATACCAACCTATATATATATATATATATATATATATATATATATATATATATATATATATATAAAAATAAAAAAATAAAAAAAGTGTAGTAAATCCTGATAACTGTGAACTGCCTTCAATTTGTATGTGTTAATTCTAAAATCAAATCAATCCAATTATTAATAACATATATTTTATAAACAAATAAATATTATAGAAGTTAAAAAAAATCTAGAATCTCATGAAAGCCTGAATAGCTTTGTTTTTTAATTTTAATATACCATAATGGAACTTTATTTGATATACAAATAATTTATAAATTTAGACAAATTAATTATGATTACTATTTGTTATTTTTTTGAATTGCTTATGCTAGTCAACGTCCATGAAAATGTCAAGCTTCATAATTATAATTATCAGGCACAAATAGCTCACAAATGTATAAATATATATTTTCGGACTTTGTAAGTTTCGCCCTCTTTTTCGTCATCATTCTCCCTAGTCTCTCTCCAACAAACATTTTCTCTCTCTCTCTGAGTTGAATGTGCTAAACAACATGACGCATTCAGAATGGACTATTTCTTTTAGTGCATTCTGAATGTGCTATTTCAATTGACGATTTTGCTCATTTTAATTTTTTTTAATAAACACACATCTTTTGCTAATTCTGCCGATTAATCTCCTCCTCTATAAAATAAACCCTATGAGAGAGCTGGAGCAAGATAGTGACCAGGCATGAGGATTGCAGCTCCTTTAGAATGAGAAAGATCTTTTTTCCTTTGTTGTTTGTCAATAGGAGGCTTGCAACTGCTTCAATCCCAAGTGAGTGAACTTAGACCTGTCAATTTCGGGTCACGGGTTAGGTTCGGGTCGAACCCGGAATTGACCCAGCACTATTCGGGTTAGGGTCAACCCGACAAACGGGTCGATTTTCCGGACCCGGACCCGACCCGCTTCGGGTTCGGGTCAACCCGACCCGACCCGTTTCGGTTTGATTTTTAGAGTCCCCGCGCGGTGCAGAGGCAGGCCAGCAGCGGTGCGGCGGCGGCAGTGCCGGCGAGGGCCGCGAGGCAGCACGTGAGGCTCGATGCGGTCACGCCGCGCGAGCAAACGGATCGGAGCAGGCAGCGGTGCGTGAGGTTCGATGCCTCAATGCGGTCACGCCACGCGTGGGGCTCGATGCCTCATGCTGTCATGCAGCCTCGATGCGGGCAACCCGGGTACGCAGAAGCCAGGCAGAGAGGCCTGAGTGGGGCAGCCAGGTAGCCGGGGTGAGGGGTAGAGCGGGGCAGCCGAGTAAGAGCCGATTCCGGGTCATTTCGGGTTTCCGGGTCAACCCGAACTCGACCCGATTTTGCAAACGGGTCGACTTTCCGGACCCGAACCCGGCCTGCTTCGAGTTCGGGTCAACCCAAACCCGAATTTTCGGGTCAGGTTCGGGTCGGGTCCAATATTAACAGGTCTAAGTGAAATGTTGCGTCCCTCTTTAACCCCCTTAATTAATGAGAAATTAAATGGAATCCTCAATCAAATAGCTCAAATCAAGTTTGGCTTACTAAATCAGCCATTGAATTCAAATTAACATGATTTGGTAAGATATGAAAATATATGAGGTAAAGTAACATTGCATGTAAACTTAGTTAGAATTTATTTGAATTGAACTTTCTATTTTCATTTCTTTTATTTGTTATGTATATGTGTATGCATTTTTATTTTATATTTTATGTTTAAATGATATATTTTAATTATTAAAATTTTATATGATTTTAATTTATTTTAATTATTTAATTTATTTTTTTAAAAGGCACTCACCATTCTCTCTCCTAGACATGCATCAAATGATACTCGATTCGAGCACAACTGGAGCTCATCTAATCCATCTCAACTACCCGAATAAAACGATGCAATCCATTTTACAATAAGAGGTTCTGATCAAAAGATTTTATATACAAAATGAATTTGAGCAGGAAGGTTCAAATGTGTGAACTCACGTAAAATACTCATCAAATCGACATTTGCCCGATCACATATATTAAAATTTATATAATAAAGAATAATATATGATCAAAAGAAATAAAAACTAACACCAATGATGAATTAAGGTAAAACATGCAACTTGACTCTTCATCAAACACACATGCAGAGGATGAACTGACCCAAAAATGTGCAATAAAGCCATGCAAGCAATCAATGCCAAAAACAAGATCAACACCTACAATTTAATTATAGTCAACTCCATCCAAATTAATAATGTGAACTAGCCTAAATCCTAGTTAGTCTAATATGACATAATTTCACCCAATCGGATCTAAACATTCAAATTATATGGACCTTACCCACCTTCCATCAACAACAAACAACAACATTAAGCCTTTGTCCCACTATGTAGGGTTGGCTACATAAATCCTGTTCTTCATTGTGTCATGTTAAAAGTCAAATTCTCGTTTAAATTTAATAAAGAAATATCATTTATAAAATTTTCTAACCAAATCTTTTTAGATCTAACTTTACCTTTCTTAATATAAGTCATTCTAAAGTTTTAATTTTGAATACAAATCCAAACTTATTTAAGCAGTATAAACACTTATAATATTAATAATTTTAGCACCAACAATAATTTTTAAAGCTATAATTCTATCTCTATTTCTAAAAAAATTTATTACATTATCCTTTAATCTTTATTTATACTCACACATACATCATTTCTAGCAAGACTCCTACCCGAATATCATAATTTAAATCATAAACTTTTAATCTCATTAATCTTCTCTCCAACCCATTTAGTTTCTTGAATGCACAGAATATTTATCTTTTTATGAATCATAATATCTATTAATTTCATTAATTTTCTTCTAAGGGAACCTATATTATAAGTTTCTATCATAATTTTAATTTCATTAACTAGTTTCTTTGCCCATATTTATCCTTAATGTGGAAACTCTTATCTATTTAACACTGCACCTAGGCGCCGATGCAGCGGCCCTTGCACACTTGTTGCTGTATTCAAGCAATGCAGCACGTCGCTTCCAGGGAACGCCCTAACATTAACACAATGTATTAACATATTCATATCATGATTATTTAACAAGTTTGACACTGAATGTCGACTACCTAACGCAAACCTCCACTTTTCTCATCCAGGACTTAGGACCTAGCAACAACAGAGTTAAACTAAGTTAAATTAACTTATACATATATACCTTCCACGATGCTCCAATAAAATTATAATAGCCTAATTAAATTAACTCTTAGATTATCCTAACTAGCCTTTGACCCCAATCAAACTCACGTTTAACCCATACATACCCAAATGAACCTAAAGACTAATCAAAACCAAACTAATTTAACCCATATTATAGTTGCTTATGGACTAAGACTAACTCTAACTAACTAATTAACCTAACCCATGCCCCTAAACCTAGGACTAAGCCACTTTAACCTAAGCTAGAACCTAATTATTTGAAGTTATCTAAGATCAAGCTATGGAACCATCATCTTGGCCCTCTAGATGGTTAGCAAGTTCACCATCATCCACCTCCTCATCTCACATGACTAAATTAGTGGCCCTAGCAATTTAACCATTATTCCAAATTCTCAGTTTAAAGGTGATTAGTGCTCATATTAAATTATCTTATTAAGGTTCAAATACACCATTAAGAAGATTCAAACACTGAAGACAAAAACTTCTTATACTAAGATGAAATCATTAAACATATATAAAACAAGCAAGCTAGCAAAACTTTAATTAATCTATAAAACTATTATATATTTTTCAGTTACCATAAAAGTATTTCGTTAAAGGTATATATGATACAAACAAGCAAAAAATTATCACATAAGAATTTTTTTATTAAAAAACTGCTTTAAGAAGCAGAAAAAAAGCTAATCCAAACAAAATCATAGAAATCAAGATCTGTAAAGGCAGCTTATCAAAAAAACAATCATCCATCATCTTAAAATTTTTTTTTCTACACCATTTATACGCATGGATAAACATTCACACAAAATCCCCCAATCACAACACCATCCCCCAACCACAAATACAACAACAATAACCTTAAAAACTTACAACAAAAGATTAAGAAGAACACTCCACAGACCTTTGCCAACATCACCTGCTGCTATAGTTATTAGAAATAAAACAGACAGCCAAAAGTGATAGCTTACTGTTTCTCTCTGTTCTGTAAAGTATAGAGAGATTAATCAGGCAACCACAACTCCGGCGAGCCGAGGTCTCTTCTCCGATCCGCCGCTTTCTGCGAGCTCAAGCTGTTTCATTTTTCTCTTTGAACCTACTATGGATGATGATGATGCCTTTGGCTTAGCATAGTTTCTCAGCCTCTGCACATCCTTTATCTGAATAGGCTTTAGGATGAAGTCCTCAGCACCAATTGCTCTGCATCTGAGCTCAAATATGAATCAATCTATTAGCTTCTGCTGCTAGGAATAAGGAGTAGTTTATGTACAAGCAGTTTAGTACCTGCTAATCCTCTGAGGCTCATTCTCAGAGGACATTACCACTACAGGAATTGGCTTAGGAAAGCTTTGCCCCTGAAAATTTAATACAGAGGGAAACTAAAATAATTGCTTAAACAATAAAATAAACAACAAATAAACAAAAGGAATTTCGTTAAATATTTTATACTTTGACAGCCTTCAGGAGATCATAACCAGTCATTCCTGGCATGCAGTAGTCTGTAAGAACAATGTCTATGCTCTGATCCTGCACCATATATTATTTGTTCATAAGTTGATGGAGATTTAGGCTTCGATTGAGGTTTTTTTTAGTACAATTTTTTGTAACTTTTGCACTTGAATTTTGCTTTGTAAAGAATATCATAATACAAATTACCTACATGAAATTTTAGATCAAACAATATCAAGAAAATTTTGATCAAACAATATGATGAAAAATTTTTAGAAAGACAATATAATATTTTAATCAACTTTATTATTGTTTTCTAAAATAGCTTTCTAGTACAATAACTTTTAGTTCAAAAAAAATTTGTGCTAAAAAATTACTTTAGAAAGCAACAAGAAAGCTATCCCAAACGAAACATAAGAATCATGAATACTACATGAAAAAAGAGTTAAATCCAAAACTTAACCATCAAGAATGCTCCAAGAATACTTGTGGGCCAAGAAACCCAAATATACTTGCTAGCATATATGAATCTTTATACCAAAAAAGAAAGAAATTTGCTATGGTGATCAGGGAAATAGACTTGTCACAACTTGCAAGTGCATTTTACTATAAGCGGATTACATGAAGACCTAAAAATGGACAAATTTTAATAGGATAAAAAACCTATTACGATATCTTGACAAAAAAATTTTGTTATGATGGGAATCAAAAGTCTTTAGATATGCTTTAAAATGAGTGCAATGCCTGATAATTAATATTTCTCTAATCTCAAAACAAATCTAATGCTCTAAACAACATAAACTTCTGCGTGATAAGAAATTTCCTGTTAAATGGAAGGTTCTAGCTTCACTAAACTGTCTTTCTAAAATAAAAAAATGGCCATGGCTTTCTAAATTAGGAGAGATTATTATGTGCGGAGTCCGGCGCAGAGAACAGTTCGGTGTTATGCCTGTGAACAATAAAAATGTGAATATTAACAGCGCTTTTACTGTTCACAGTCACAAAATCAAACAGTTCTCTACGTCAAGACTCCGAACGTAATAATCTCTCCAAAATTAGACCCCCTAGCAAAATGGCACCGGCATTGTGAGATAAATAGCTGAACAGATTTCGTTTCATTTCATAGCTTGGCAGAGCTATGCAATTATAGAACACTGTTAAATGAACAAAGATGAAAATAAAGATAAAACAAAGCTTGGTGAATCTGCAATCAATCAGCAGAGCAAAATGGCACCGGCATTGTGAGATAAATAGCTGAACAGATTTCGTTTCATTTCATAGCTTGGCAGAGCTATGCAATTATAGAACACTGTTAAATGAACAAAGATGAAAATAAAGATAAAACAAAGCTTGGTGAATCTGCAATCAATCAGCAGAGAGCTAACATTAATTGCAGCTGGTTCAGTTTCCGCTTCATTTAAGCCCAAGATATCCATTGCCTTCTTTCCGTTGTCAACAGTAATCACTGAAACAAAGTAAAGTTAGTAAAATACCATAAGTGAGTGAGAACTTAAAATATGCTAATATAACAAAATTGTAGACGCCTAAATAAACAGTTCAGAAAATACATATCAACTAAGATTTTGTTTGGGATGGCTTTCTTACTACTTCTTAAAGCAGCTTTTTTTTAACTAGAAAGTTGCTGCAAGCAGTAAAAAAAGTCCAGAAACAAAACCTAAGGCTTTGTTTGGGACGACTTTCTTATTGCTTTTAAAAGCAATTTTCTACTATAAAATTTATTGCTTCTTAAAGTAGCTTTCTAGTATAAAAGTTTTTATTTTTATACTATAAAATTGCTTTAAGAAACAATAAGAAAGATGTCTCAAAGGAAACCTAAATCTTCCTCATTAAATTGAATCATGACTAATGACTCCATTTAACTAAGGCTTCATTTAAGATGACTTTCTTATTGCTTCTTAAAGTATCTTTTTAATAAAAAGTTTTTAATTTTTTACTAGAAAGCTACTTTAACATGCAGTTTAACATGCAGTAAGAAAGTCGTCCGAAAAGAAACCTAGATATTTAAAAACACTTGTATGCTTCTTCCCTAAATATTACTAAGCCAATGGTTCATCATCCTTAATTCCTAAAATTCTATTTCTCAAATGAAGGAAATGGATCTTAAACGTTATAGCAAAAAGTCTGCAACATTCAACAGGAAGGAACAGACATATCCACTTAAGAAACGTTGCAACGATTCACCATCCAAAAATTACATATTTCAATACACAGCAGAACAAATATGAAACAAACGAAGCAAACCCAAACCATTAAACAAATACATAGAAAAATAATCTTTTCATCCATTCAAATCAACGCAAATTCAACATAATTTTCTGAATTCTGTATCAACCGAAGTTGCAATGTCAGCTAACTTTCATACAGAAGCAGATACTACACAAAAGGATTTATCTCAAATATACTAAAAAGCCAACACAGCGAGCGCAATCAAATATCAAGCAAAATGATCTCATGATTCTTCTCCAAAACAGAGAGAAAAAATAAAATCCTTTACACAATTAACAACAACTGTGTACAACTATCCAACTATACAAAAAACAAATAATGAATATAAGTACATAATGGAAAGCAAAATCTCAAAATCAAAACTGTTATCTCTTCAAGCTTACCTTCAAAGCCTTCCTCACTCTTATTGAGCAGCCTCTCCACAACCTTCCTATCAAGAAGAGAATCATCCACCACCAAAATCCTGACTTTCAGCTTTCCATCTCCTTGATTATCACAATTGGACCTCTCCTCCTCTCCTACTTCTCCCTTCATCTTCTCCATTGCTGCCTCAGAAACCTTCAAAATATGTTCAATAATTTGTTGCTTCTTCAATGGAGAGAAGTAGAGAACTAAGGCCAGCAGAAAAAATAGTGGAGAAGCCATCATGGTGCTGAATCAAGCCTGAATTGTGGGGGCCGCTGAGTCGGGGAAGATTACGAGGAGTAGAATACTTTTTTAGTAGATTTGCTTGTCGGGCAGAATCTTATTCTATCCACGGGGATTCGAGTTTTCTCTTCATTTTCTTCTTATGAAAGCGATTTGTCCACCATTGCTCTTTTTTACTACTTTTATCCCTCCTCTTTATTTTTTTTTACAGGAGAATCTTAATTAATTAGGTGGGGTTAGATTTCTCTCAGAACTAGAGGAGATTATGATCAGAATTTGCATTCAATAAGTGCTACTTGCTAATGTCCACATTAATTAAAATAAAATAAAATGGATTTACAGACTGATTTTTAGGAGCACCTAACACCTTCTATGATTATGAAGGGAAAAAAGTATTAAAATCTTTAATATTTTTTATTAAATTAGATATAAATAGTATAAATATATGTAAATTTTGTAATAAATAACATATTATAGAAAATTAAAAAATTTCAAATAAAATGTATTCTAAAATTTTAAGTAAAATGTCATAATAGTACTTTCATAAATTTTTAATTTAAATGCTACAATTCAAATCACATCACATATGTGTACTAACGGCAGCTGGCCTAAAAATTAATGAATTTTGGAAGAATGCATAATTTTCAAATAAATTTTATGTATTTATCTAATATTTAAATTTTATTACTTATTTATATAACATTCAAATTTTAAAATTATATAGAATACATTATTAATGACAACTTTTTAAAATAAATTTTATTTATTTCCATATATATTTCGATGTGAATGTGAAACTAGACCTTTAATACATAAGAAATATGTGATATGCATTTAAATACCCTTTTTAATAACTAATATTTGCTTTGTGTGAGAAAATTTGCTACAATATAATTTTTGTTTAATAGATTAGGTTTAAACAAAGATTCAATACGCACAAATAAGTATTATAAAAAAACCATACTTTTTATATGAAAAATCGAATAAGAGAAAAACTATGTTGCTTAGCCTTGTTAAAATAATACAATAAATAGTAAAAGATACCCACGACACACCACAAAGAACATGAGAGCATCTCCCATATTTGCTTTCATTATGTACACATTTTCTATAAGTTGGAGCTTTGCCCTGACGAAGCTAAGCAGCAATTAAGCAAGGGACCCCCACATGGTATCTTTCACTCCTAGAGCCACCCTGACGAATTTTTATTAGGTCCGGACACCTGACATAGCTCTACATCCGGACGCCAATAAAATGTTGTCACGTGATCTTACTCTTTACCGCACAGCCCGACGACCCGACATCTGACCGAAATCTGGTATTGCTATGTATTAGCTTATTTGTGCAGATCAGGGTATTGCTAGGTATTGCTCGGTAACGAGAAATACCATTGTCTCAATACCAATACCAATACCTAGCAATACATCGGTTTTGCTAGGTATTGCTCGGTATTGGTCTTGACAGAACAATTTGTCAAGCAATACCTAGCAATACACGAACATAGCAATACCGGGTTCAGTTCGGGTCGGTCGTCAGGCTGCGCGGTAAAGAGTAAGAGCACGTGGCGACATGTTATTGGCGTCCGGATGTAGAGCTACGTTAGGTGTCCGGACCTAATAAAATTTCCACCCTGACAGCACCTAACTACACACTTTGGTGGAGAAGCAGAACCAGTCGGCCTCTGGCTCTTCCTAGCAGCCAGCTCCACTACCTCCCATTGGAACCAACTCATTCCACGTGGTAGAACCTCCACCTCCTCATGTTCAGCGCAACTCTAATACAGGTGAGTACGAGCCTTGGATTCTTATCACTACAAGGAGGAGGAAAAAATAGAGTGGTCAACGACCATATCCAATCAATTTCAATTATCTATTAGCTCAAGTTCAACCATTCAACTCCTAAATCCAATCCAAAATTTACATTCCAAACCAAACCTTAGGGTTAAGGACCCAGGTTCTGAAATCATTTCTAGGTGATTTTTATGTCACCTTGAAGCCCAGACAATTGGCATCTGATACAAGGTCTATCAATTGCATTTTGATAAGACATGTATCTAATGTCAACCCTCCAAATTTGAGCTCATCTGAAGGTCTCTAACCCCATAAACCAGATTGATTTCCATATGTTGTAAAACCTTCAATTATTTACAGCCTATGACACTGGATTGCCTATCTTATGAAAATTGATCTTGGAAACTCCCCCAAACTCTTTGATCATGTTCAAGGTCATTTCCCAACCTAAGCCCCACCTATCCAAATCAACACCTCCACTAAATGGCCTTAAGTCCAACACACTCACCCTAGCCATCCCCATTGGGTTGACTTAGGTCAACCTCTAAGCTAGCCCAAAGTGGTCAAAATAACTTTGACCCGAGCCATCTCCCATTATAGGCCACATCAGGTCCAATTGACGCTTGCATTAGGTGCCCCTTGACCCAATGCATCCTTCATATCAACCCCATGACTTGACTCATCCTAGGTAATCCCAAATTGGTCGTAACCAAGCAGGTTTGAGTTGACCTGAGTTTGTTCCAGCAGTTGGGCTCCCCCATGCCCAATTCGGCTCACTCTCGAGTCGAGTTCACCAAACCTCGAGACACCTTTCCACCTCAGCCCGACCCTGCCCTTGGCCGGCACCGGCTAGAGCAAATGGGAGAAGCTTCGGTTCCCCACCCCCCTAATCCTTGAGCTCTACCCAAAAGCTTTCAAAGCCTGGTTTCACTGGACTCAAGCTCACAAGACTTTGGGACGATGTCCCATTCCACCTGGAGGCCATCCAACGGCTGCCCCGATCAATCCCGACCATCCATGGTCGTCGCGGAAATGACTTGAATATGACTCCTTCACCCAAACATCCCCATTCCATTCAAATATTTCAAAAAGCCTCCTAGAGCTCCCTGAGCAATCCCCTACTATTCCCTAACTTCCTAAGCCCCTTCCAACCACGGTCCCAAGCGAACTTTAATGAAATCTCTCTGCCCTCCGCTCGAAGTCGTACCTTCGGTTATCCTCCGGTCCCGGTGTCTAAAGGAGATTCAACTATCAACCCCTCTTGAAGCTTCTAGTGAGAGAAGCTCATTCATTGAGGCCTTCTCTATGGTGAGAATCCTTTCATAAGCTCCTTGTTAGGAAAAATTATTACATTCGGTAAAAATACCGAGCATACTGAGTGTATCGAGCGCGGTACCGAGTGTTGTACCGAGCACTGTACCAAGCACTTTAGTGATGTGGCGTTTTGTTATTGGGTTCCAGATTGATTCGGTGGCCGGACAGAATAATTACTCCCTAGTTACAGTGTAGTGGTCAAGTGTGAAGCAAATCGCCAAACCACAAGATTTTGAGTGTTGGATTGACGGTTTGCACTGTTTATATCCTTCACATAAAGTTTGGTGCGAATTCATCGGCAGGATTGATCAAATCACACAAGAGAAGCTCAACGGCTTTGAAAAATAGTGGGAGGCTGAAGACATAATCGTGATAGTTGATCTGGATCAATGGTTTGTATTCGATCCTGAGGTTTTGAGGCCGTTTAATCACATTCGCCTGATCAATAAGCTGATGGCTGGGATTAACCCTGCGTTTACACAGTCAGCGCTAATGATTGGCTGACAAATCAGAGCTCGCCTGTGTGTAAAAGCAGCACTGACTGTATAATTCTGGGTTAATAAATTTCAAAAACTATTGAAAACTTTGAAAAATCATATCTCCCTCCACACTTGACCAAATTAAGTGTTCTTAAGCTCATTTAAAAGATCTCAGTGAGATCTTTAAAAGCCTTATAGTCCCAAGACTTAATTGTCTCTGTGTAATTTCCAATTCCAATTTTAATGTTTTATGTATTATTTCATTTATGTGTCTAATTGAGGTTATTATGGCTTGGGACTTTGGGAGAGTAAATTTGGGCATGTCTCTGACACATCCAAATTTTTTCTCCACTTTTTGAGATGTTTAAGTGCACAACTTAGTCAATTTGGTATCAAGGGCCATGGTTTGACCCTTGATTTTAAATTGCTCTTATGATCTTGCCAATGGGATTTAGGATTTCAATTTTGGTGTGTTGATTATGCTTAGTCTAAGAAGTGTAGAGTAATTAATTGCATCCCCATCCAAGCCTTGGGTAGTGATTTAGGAATTTTCTAAGGTGAAGAAGTGGTTACCTTGTGTGGCTTGGTTAGCAGCCTTAGATAGGTCCATTTGAGCCCAAATTTTAGGGAGATTGGACTTTGCAATCAGGTGATCTTATGATCCATAATTCATTAAATTTGGGGCTCATTTGGTCCACAAACTATGAATCCCAAAATCCCACTCTAGATTTAGCCTAGAACCTGAATTAATTCATTAAAAATTCATATAAAAACTTAAAAATTTACATAATATCTCTAATTGCTCCTAATCAAATCCTTAATTAATGAAAAATAAAATCCTTATTAGATAACCCCTAATTTCACTTTAACTTAATTTCCAAGGAAAATAAACAATTAATTAAAAATATTTAAAAATGTCAAAAAATTTCTCAAATTCTTGGGAACATCCCCTTAGATCATTTCTGACCATTGGGGGTGATCCCAAGAGGTTTAGGGTTGATTTGGATCAAAATAAAAAAAATCACCTTAATTAAGGCTATTTTAGAAATTCCAAAAATGCCAAACTTTGAAAAAATCATAAATAATTCCATAAATATCCAATTTAATCAAAATTAATATCAACAAACTCTAATTAAAATGTAGTGTTTTTCTAAAAATATGAAGACTCCAAAATTAAGTCAAGGTCAAATGGCCAACTTTTAAACCCTTAATTAATTAACACATAAAAATAATTTCAAAATTTTAATAATTTACTTAAATTTTAAAAAAACTCTAAATTGATAAATGGAACCATTTAACTAACATTATAATACACAACAAACACTCTAAAGATGAAGTTTTTATGTTTAACTATTCTAAGTTGTGAGGCTAGGTGTCCTGAGGAGGCCTTATTCCTCGAGCCTGGTGCACAATGCCACGAATGAATTCAATGGAGTGTAAAACTTCAAAATCAAATCACTCTTAATTATTTAATCAAACTAAAATCCATAATTCAACTATATCAGCTAGGATTTTAGGATAGACTACTCTGGGCTATGGGGCTAAGTGTCATAAGGAGATATGATTTCTCGAGCAAAATTTCCTTAATCTACCCTCATAAATTTGCTATCTCACAATAACTAATCTTTTTTTTTTTAACAAAACACAAATTTATTCAAAAAGTAAAGGGAGTACAATACGATCCGAACAACAGCCCCAGCGATAAAAGAATAAGTAACAAGACAAGAAAGTAGACTCAGAAAAAGAGACAAAAAACAGGATAAGAATCTGAAACAGACTCATGAATGGAAGCTAGCCCCCTGCACCACCTCACAGCCATGCACGAACCATCCATTGGTGACAGTAACTCAAACCAACATAGCCAAGATCCCACATGTGAGCCCACCAAGCAAAAGGCCTAACCACTAAGGTTGCCAACAAGCCCAGCCAACAAGGGGAAGCAGGGTGCCGCCACATCACTGTCCAAAAAGACAAAAAAAGTCCATTGTAGTAAAAATAATAGAGAATTACAAAACATATTTCTTCTTGGATTTACTCTTACGCATATTGCCATCACCATTAATAACATTTTAATCAACAACACATCCTACCAAATCATCCACATGATCATCAAAATTCACTTCCTCCCCCTCAGAAGGTAAAGATAAGGACTCATCCAAAACCAACCAATCAGTTTGAACCAAAATAGAGTTATTAACATACCGGGCCACATGAGCTTTTAGCTCTTCGTTAGACATAACTGAAATAGGAATATTAACAAAAGTGGCATTGCCCTCGAAGCCATTAGCGGTAGGAGTTATTTCAAATAGAACATTAAAAAGTAAATTCAAAACCAAATTAACAGACGACGAAATAACATATCGGGCCACATATTCAAAAGGAGAAGAGACATCACAAACAACCAAAGCATGGATAGGTGAAACATGTAGGGAAGCCTCACCATCCCCATAATTCACATCCACAGGCAATTCACTCGGAACATCCACAACATCTGCACAAGAAAAGCTAGCTTTAAGGTTAATACCACAATTGTTTTCGATCACTTCTCCTACCTCACCAGCACAAAGCCAAGGGATTGAGGAAACAGGTTATTCCTTAACCACAACAGAAACA
The DNA here is from genome assembly GCA_022539455.1 of Dendrobium nobile. Lineage (NCBI taxonomy): Eukaryota > Viridiplantae > Streptophyta > Magnoliopsida > Asparagales > Orchidaceae > Dendrobium > Dendrobium nobile. The sequence continues at coordinate 17,169,492 of CM039727.1, forward strand.
GCATGAGCAAAATTAGTATTAAGAAGAACAATATTATCCCCCAAAAATTCATCAACAATCCCAACCACAATATCCGTAGGCCCCAACTCCACAGTTTTATCAGCAACACCATTAGCATTCTCCCCTCCATCGAGAAAAGGCACAACAGGGGACAATGAGGATGAGGAGAATGATTCAAAACAGGTTTAGAAACATCAGGGATAATATTAGACTGATCAGCAGAGGGCTGAGGATGATAATTACCCACCACATGACCGATACATCTACAAGAAGCACAAAAGGGTGAGACTTCTTCCATAACCACTTGTTGCACATAGCCCATCTTTTCAGGGCCTAACCAAACCTTGTCCGACTAAGATTTAGTGATATCAAGCTCCACTAGCACACGATCCACGGAAGGCATAGAGCCAACAGAAGTGGCATAATTTATCTTCAAAGGTTTGCCAAAAATAAAACCCAAACCGTAAAGAATACTTGTGAAAAAGAAATCCAAATCGGGATCATCGGCGATTCAACCCCAACATCAAAAAGAGGAGACCACTTGGTAAGTTTCATATAACAATTATACACAAGATATGATCTATGACAAAAAACCCTACAATAATAAAGATCATTAGCTAGTTTGATCAAGATATGCGCGGATCGAACAGGGTGACTGACACTTCTCCATTGAGCTTAAGATTGAAGAAAAATATTCAAATAGAATAAAGAGCGGGTCGTTTCAAGGGAAAGAAACCAACCAACGAAAACTGAAACGGAACTGCCAAAACTAGGATTTCCAGCTTTGAAATCCATAGAAAAGGCAAGCCATGAAAGGAGGTTGTCTTAAGTTCCAGGAGGTTGTCTTAAGTTCCAGAATATTAACAACAGAGGAAGATCCATAAAGAGCTTCCAAAAATGAACGCGATTTAATTGAACCTTCTAAAAAACCAAGGTCGCACAGGCAATTCGGCGCCATTCCGGCACGCACTAGAGAAAAAGAACGAAAACAAAACCAAAAGCAAAAAACCAAAGAGAAACACCAAAAAAGAAAGAGAAAACTTCTCTGAAAAACACCAATCGCCGGCGCCACCAAGGGGGGAGCCCTAGCGAGGCGAGGGAAACCCTAGAAGAGCTCCAGGGAAAAGTTGAATGAAAAAAATACCTAAATACTTATTAAGAATTAGGTTTAGAGTTTTCTTATATAAGATTCAAAGTGGAAGAAGTTTTATCCTAAATCATTTAATTTTTCAAATTTCATGCAATTTTAAGAGCCTTTTATCTCGGGCAATATTCATCGCTCCGTGGAGCAATATTTCATAAATGACCTCACAATTACAGAAAATGGCAAAATACTTCTATTTATTATTATATAAAAAAATGCTGATAAACAACTTTACCAAACTCAGCCTTTAATTTCTTCAACATTTTTTTATTACAAATCGAATATTATATGAAACTTATCACTAAAATAACCATTATTACTAATTCGTCAATGCGAAGATAACTTTATATATTGGAATCATGAACTTAGAAAGCATATCGGACACCAAACCTTAGCATATTGCATCAGCACAACACGCAGAAATCATGATGTCGGCCTAAGATAGCAATAATTCACCAGCCATTATTCAATATGAAAAGCTTCTCTATTCTTTTTATGAATTTAGGATGCTCTTCGCAAAGATTTAAATCTTTGGATAAATTGTATGAACAATCTATTTTAAAAGATCAGTTTTAACGAAGAGAGATAATTAATTAGTTAGGGAGATTAAGGTCTCATTAAGTAAGTAAAGTCTTATATTAGCATATTATTATTTTTATTATAATGTCAATCTATTTTTCAAATTCATCTATGATTTCTTTGTCATCATTGTTCGACTATAGCCTCACATCCAACATTTGCCCAGCTATATCGTCATTTGACTTTAGCCTTCTGATCACCATGATCTGATTATAATCTCCCAAATGCAGACACTTGACTGTAGTCTCTCAAACAGTATTGAATGATCACGGTCTCCCAACCACCTTCTTCTGAATATGATCTCTTGATCATGCTATAACTCCAAATACAGTCTCTTGGACTACATAATCACTCATTGTTTGTTATTGCTAACAATATCGGTGTGCGATATCATATGTAAAGTAACATGCAAACCATCAGCTAATGCTTGTTGACCCACCTTCACTAGCAACGTCGACGCAAACCACCAACTATATAGTTGTTGCATGATGTCAGCATGAAAAGGTGGACACGTTCTGTTGTTACAAAAAATGAAGAAATTATTTTGTGCGGACACCGGACTGCTTGGATGCAAATTTAAACTCTCAATATCACATCTAAGATTTATACTCAACTTTTTGATGACTAATTTTTTCTCCTCGAAGATAATGATCAAACATATATAATAGCAGTCTCTTTTAAGAAATCCTTTATGTAATTTGTATTTGAGATTTCTGAAGCGTAAGGGAAATGAAAGTTAAGGAGAGATTATTAAGTGCTAAGTGCGGAGTACGGATGGGGAGAACCGTCCGCACAAGTATTGGGTACTTAGCGGTACCCTCACTCGATACTACTAAATACCGTTGCGTACCGCTAGTGTTTGTGCAGACTGTACGCATTCCGCACCTAATAATTTTTCAAAGTTAAGAGGCTTCACTTGTCCGCGCCGCGCGTGCCTTTGGGTGGATTCCTTGGCCCAAAAGCAGACAAGCAGTCAACACCAACAGCCAAAAGTGGCACTAAATTGGTTGATGGAACATAGGCGTCTCTCGTCCTTTCATCTGAAACGCTCATCATGTCACAAAACGACAACAAATAATGGCTTTTATTTTAAATAAAATGAGTAACATATGCCATAGTTTCCCAACTAATTCATGCAAAATCATTTAATTTTTTTAATTATTTAATTATTATTATTAAAAATATCAATAATTATTATGTTATTTCAATTATATATATACATAATTTTTTTATTCGTTCAATTAAATGAATTCATTTTTTAGATTTTCTAAAGCTCTTAATTGAATATGAAATTGATTATTTACCAGATAAAATTTAATCCTCTGAACAACATAAAAAATAGTATAATTATTATCATCTCTTTTAATTATTTATCACCGAATCCTATAGATTTCTCAGTGCCCTTCCCAATAAAATCTTATCGCTACATATTTGCCTCTTTTTTATCCTTCATATGTCTATTGTTCATTTTTCACTTGTCATCAGTCTCATTAATTTTCTTTAAAGTGAGATTTCAAGAGACTTTCTCATATATTTTTTGGGAACCGGGGTAAAAACGTCGTGCCCACATTTGCTTTTGCCCCTCTAAAGAGTTGATGTCGTAGTAGAGGGGATTCAAACCAAAGATTGGAGAATCTTAACCGTGCTTGCTCACCAACCACCCTAAGCATCAGTGGATTCTTCCTCGTATTTTTGATTATCTCAATATATAAATATAATGATCCCTCACTGTCCTCCAATAAGATCCTATTTCTACTTCTTCCCCTATTATTTATTCTTCGAATATATATTGATTCTATGAATGCCTTATCAAGACTACTTCTTACTATCTTCATCTTTCACTTGCCGCTTGTCACATCAATATCCTTCAAAGTAATATCTTTTCATAACTTTTTTAAGACATTTAAGACAATGATAAACACATACAAAATTATATAGTCAAGACTCGAACTAAAATCTCTTAATTGATAGTCAAAATTCTCAACTAACCCACTAAAATGATCAATGTAATCTTGTCATGACTTATCTTTTCATGGTCTCAATATATAAATGAATTAATTATGAGTGATATAAATATGTAAATTTTTTAGAGATAAAGATTGAAAGACAGCCCATGACATTTTCCAACGCCACGTATGGAGATCTAAAAAAGAAAAAAAGATAGCTTGGAGATCACACCAAATCTTGCTCTTTTAGTGGGAGTGAAGGAAGAGAAAGATCACACTGGAGTAGTTTGTACGATGAAAAGGAGCAGCCGACCAAAAGGATTTCATAGCAATTGTGGCCGAATCTTGGCGTTCATTGAAAGGTCATTCTCTCTTTTCCCGGGATTTCTGTGGATTGCTGCTTTTGATTTGATGTTTCAGATTTGGGATCCGTTAGTTGGAACTCCCATGGCCTGTAGATTTTCAGAATCTTCACCGCCGTGAATGAATGATCCCTTAGCTTGCAGGTTTCAGATTATTGTTTTTGTTGAAATATGCTGTTAAGAAATGAATCATTTTGCGTTTTTGGAAACTTTTTTACGAAAGTTGCATCCCAAATACGTTCAATAACGTCAAATCATTCTCCTATATATTAATCGAATTATATTAAATAAAATTTATTATAAGGAGATAAGTAAATGGTTAGTATCAAGAAAGCTTTTTAGTTGACCTGAAGAAAGTTAAGATTTATGTTTTGTTTGGAATGACTTTTTTACTTCTTCTTCAAGATGAATTTTATTATAAAAATTTTAATTTTTTAGTAAAAAATCGTTTTAAGAAGCAGTAAGAAAGCCGTCCCAAACAAAACCTAGCTTGAGATGATTTTTTTACTGCTTCCTAATATAATTTTTATTACAAAATTAAAAAAACGACTTTAAGAAAGCAACAAAAAAGCTATCTCAAATAAAATTTAATTATCAATTGATTGTAGAAAATACTTTTTCATCACAAATTTTTTTTTTTTTTGGGAAAAATTTAGGCATTGCCCGTATATTAAGCTCAAAAAGGTTACATGTAATCAAAATATAGAACACAAAAGGTCCCAAAACAAGGAGGGACTGCTCACCCGAGCACAAAAATAAGCTCGAATCAAATCAAGCAAATAATAAGAAAAATAAAAGCAGATACACAAAAAATAAAAGCATATCACAAAATTTTTTGAAAAATAATGAGAAAACAACAACAAAATGAAATTGTGATTATTTCTTGAAAAGCAAAACAGCTAAAAAGCTATCTCAAACATACCCATGTAAAAAGTTAGCACAAATTTTTTGATAAAATCATTAGTTGATATCACTCGAATAATAAAATAAAAAATATGAGAAGGACCAACACAATAGGGCAAGATAGGGAAATTTAGCAGAGCTTAAGCTCGAATTAATAAATAGTTAGTAAAAGTTGAAGAATAAATATGCCTAAGTTTAGCCAATCTTATCTCAACTAAGCTAATTTGATATAATAAAATTTAAGGGCTTAAATACAAACTTATTAAAATATTTAAACATTTTATTTCTTTTTATCTCAATTAATTTCTTATTATTTCTCCACTAATTTCTCTTTTTTTATTTATTATTATTTCATAATAATGAGGTGATTCAAATGAGTTAAATTGAGCACTAGCTCGAGCTCAAATTTTGCTCATTAGTCAAGTTCAAACTCAAATCAATGGAGGTCTGAATTTGCTCGACTCATTTATAGCGTAGTAAAAATTTAAAAATAAAATGAAATAAGAAAATGAGCTATTTCAATGGATGCAGATCAAAATCAGAATGGTTGACTCACTATGTGCCTTATATGACAAGTATTTGTAAACTTTAGAATTTATAAAGGTTAGAAATGCATGATAAAATTATTGAATTAGCTTTAAGATTAGTGTTGCATATGAAGAACTTATCTTACATTAATCTTAAAATAAATCGAAGAATTTTCAAATTCCTCCAACATTATTTATATCAAAGTATTTGGATATAATATGACATGTGTGACATGTTTATTATAGTTCATATAATTTTTTTTATTTCAATTAACCTGAATATAATTCATTCATGTAAAGAAGTGTTTCCGACAAGTCAAAAAGGAGACACAAATCCAAAAATTGAAGGAATTATTGTCGGATTAGTTTCAGGCTTTTAGGTCAAATCAAATCCGACCTGAATATTTTATCGGTCGACATTTTTTACTCGAATTTGACCCGTATAATACTGATGTCAACTCAAACTCAAAATTTTCGAGTCGATCTATGAAATTATTAATCCGGATCATTTATTAACACGTTTACACAAACACATAAAACCTAACAATTGACATGAAAAAAGATGCCTAAATTAAAAAGTGGTGATCTATTGAAGAATGATCCATACAAAGGAAAATGGGCTGTATGAATCCTCTTATTTATTCATCTTTTAACGTCCCTTTTAAGAAATAGATAAGGAAAGAAAAAGCCAATGTTCATAGCATATTCTACAAATCAACCGTATGGATTAAAGCTCAGAAGCGCATGGAATATTATAAAGTGATAATAATTATACTCAACAAGTCAAGGGAACATAGATGATGAAGACCAATCATGTAAAGCATTCCATATAATCTTCCTCTATACTTCAACCTTGGCCCAAGTAAACTCAAGGAACTATTGTTTTTTAAGACTAATTTGAGATTAAGGTTTCATTTGGGTCAGTTTTCTAAAGCGTTTTGTTTGTGCAAAAATTTTTTGAACTAAAAAGTTTTGTATTAGAAAGCTGCTTTAGAAAGCGGAAAGATAGCTATCCCAAATGAAGCTTAAGATGAGAGACATAAGCTTAGCTTAAGAAAGCTTTCTTGTTGCTTTCAAATGCAGCTTTCTAGTACAAATATTTGAATGCATCCACCCCCCTTCTGCCCTTCATTATAAATGCATAAATCATCGCAAGGCTCTCTTATAATCAATTCTCACTTCCTCTTTTTTTGTTTTACAAGAAATTTGTCATAACATCTTCATCAGTCATACTAAAACTTTATTTGAGACGACTTCCTTATTGCTTCTTAAAGTAGCTTTCTAGTACAATTTTTTTAGTACTAAAAAACTACTTCAAAGAGCATTAAGAAAGTCATCCCAAACGAAGCCAAAGACTTTATTTGGAACAGCTTTCTGAAGCAATTTTACTAAAAAAACTGATTTAAAAAAACGATAAGAAAAGTACTTTCCCAAATACAATTTAAATTTAACTATCAATGATGGCATTGTTATCGAAGAATTGATAACTGCGTTCAACATAATCTTGATCTTGATTTTGAAAATCTGCCTTCAAATCTTTATGATATATAATCTCTTATGCATGTTACTCATGACGCAAGTACTTTCTAATTTTAACCACGATTTTAGTTATAAAGTTATGTCCTTTTTCATATCTTCATACTGCATGTAATATAATAGATCAAAGATACTTGAGCCTATCAATTCAAATGCCATTTACACTTGCATAAATATTAATTATCAGTCATGCTTTTCTATTCACTAAAGTTATATAGCAAGTATAACATATTTATTACATAAATTCACACTCCTTATCTTTGAAAATGCGCTCATTTATTCTAGCTCTTCACTTCAGCTTTGTTTGGGACAGCTTTCTTACTGCTTTTTAAAACGACTTTTTAGTACAAAAATTTCTAATTCAATAAGGCTTTGTTTGGGACGGCTTTTTTACTGCTTCTTAAAGCAGCTTTCAAGTATAAACATTTTAACTTTTGTATTAAAAAGCTGTTTTAAGAAGCAGGATGAAAGCCGGCCGTCCCAAGCGAAGCCTAAATCTTTATACTAGAAAGCTACTTTAAAAAACAACAAAAAGACGGTCACAAATGAAGCCATTATTTAAAGCTCTCATGAGTTAAACTAGTATCATCTGTAAACAACAAGCAGTAAGATACCATTTTTTGAATAATTTTTAGTAAAATAGTTCGTAAAAGTTGAACATATGTGGTACTTCATCATATATTTTTATAAGATCAATGAACATCGTATGAAGATCCCTTTGTTGTTTATGTATCTTTCATTAATTACCCTTACATAAAAATCATCAAAATATTATATATCTTTTAGTATAAAATCAAATTAAATCTAAATAATCTATGCAATTTTTTTATTCATATGTACCACTACCTCTCCTCCACGGAGTTACATGACTAATATATTTGATTCTTGTGGCTTCGTTTGAGACGGCTTTTTTTATTATTTTTTAAAGTAATTTTTAATAAGAAATTAAAATATTTGCACACAAAAATACCTTTAAAAAGCAGTAAAAAGCCATCTCAATTAATTGTTTAGATTCATCATTAGTTTTGTCTAAATAGAATAATCAACAGTATGGTTTTTGATAAAAAGGAAATAAGGAATATATTGCCTCACTTCCGATAGAAAACAAGAGATTAGAACAAACATTATGTTGTCAAATAATGAGTGGTTGTTCATCTTGCACTTGGGGCACTCATCATGCACATAGACTCACCCATATAGGCTTACTTGAGTTGAGACTAGTATACCTTAGTACTTGGTCTAGTTACACATATTTACTAAGCTAAACCAAGTATAACCTAGCATAACTATAGAAAATTCACCCCGTATCGATAGATTTTTCAGTTGATCGTAATGGAATTTCAGTCAATTTTTTCTATATAGAAAATGTTATTTTATTTCCGATGGAAAAATTCATTGAAGATTCTGTCGAAAAGGACCTTATTTCAATTTAAGTCCGTCTCCCTTCCCCATTTCATGTTTTTTCCACTCCCCACTCATCTCTTGGCCTCTATGTCGCACGTCGTCATCCAATGTGATTTCTAAATCATTTTGCTCTGTTTCTTTGATGTTTGGAAGGTAAAACTTCATCTCTATAATTACTTTCAAAATTTTAAAGATTTTTTTCCATTAGATTTTTTTTAATAGCAAATATAGAATTTTATCCATTAGATTTTGTTAAAAATACATTTTAATTATATTTAGGGTTACATATAAATTGTCTTTTGTATCAATAACTTTGTTAGAGATAGTATTACAAGCAAAATGGTTCTTATTTATGGTACATTCATGCCTAAAAATTTAATATTATGAAGAGTGACATATATATTGTGAAATTATTATTTTAAATGGTAATTATTTAGGATTGTTCATAAATTAGATTATTACTTATAATTATATTATTTTAATATTTAATAGCAAAGTCACATTCATTAATTGTAATAGAAGAATTCTAAGTAGTGGAAATGGAATGTGGTGGAAAGCTTTCATTTATTTTCAACTATTCTTTTTTTTTTACATTTGTTAAATCAAGTTATATATGAATATCCGAAATTAGAGGTCTTGGATGGCTAGTTCTAATAAAGATTAAACCTCGAGGCACTATAAAGCAACATTATGTAATGCAAATTGCGCTTCAAAAGGACCAAATGTCAAATTTTAGAAAACTTGAAATTGATATACCTGATGATACAATTCATATGAAAGTTGGAAGAAGTTGAGAGTTCCAACAATGAATTAAGTGCAAACCAGACAAATGATCAAGAGATAATAGAAACTAGTGTAACCTCCTCTAGTGAAGAATAATTAATTGTAAGTCTAGAAATTTTTTTTTTTTCAGTATTGTAAGCTCACATAATAAAACTGTAATTTCATTTTTTTTTTATTTTGCATATTTAGCAACTTTATATTTGTTTTGCAACTTATTTATCCTTCATGCAATCAAAAATTTAATCTAATTTATTTTCATTTCAAATGGCTTCAAGTGATTAGCCTCATCGTAGGCCAATTACATCTATGTTTGGTTGCCAGAAGAAGTTGGCCACTGGCCCAATAAGGGCAAGGCAAACATAGCACGGCAAAGCAGTAACACCAGCCATAGGAACTTCAGGGTAGGGAAATCACTTTCCTTCTCCTATTGATAGCAATCTCTGATTCCCATCATGCGATCCCATGAGTCCATACCATTTTACCCATATTACCCACCATCACCTTCATTCATAGTTCCATCAACATATTTGTATTCTCATTACCATCAGCCTTATTATTATCCACCTCCAGCATAGCCACATCAAGTTGGATCATCCACCCCAATAGTGTAGAGGTGGGAGGAGGTACCACCATTAAGAACAGACAACTGTACATAGAGCCTAAAGGCGATACACAAGTTTTTTATGTTAATTATTTTTTGTTTGCATGGTTTTATGAATTATTATTAATATTTAAAATTTAATGTTTTATGTAGTTTTAATCACGCTAAGTAGCCCATGCATAAGATTAGGGATATCATTAGGAGTAGGCATGATTCTCTTTATCTATCATGGAAGAAAATCTCACAGCGTATTCGGGATATGAGGTTTAGGAAGTTTGAGATAAAACAGTAATCGTTATCATAAGTTAAATATTTTTATGCAATGGATACTAATATCTTTTATTTTGAAAATAGAAATACTTTAGGTGATTGTCTCAATATAATGCAAGAACAATAACTTCGAAAAAAGAAATTTAAATCACCTATAAGATATATTTAATGATATTAGAAAGTTAGGTGAGCACCTCTTGTGGTAGGTGAGCACCTCTTGTGGCTTTGAAAGGGTGTATGGGGTGAATTGCATAGAGCTTAGGTCAGCCTGTATCACACTAGGAAGAGGGAGCATAATAAGTAAAATAGAGCCTCTGATTATGGGGGTTTAGGGAGCTCCTTTCATACTGGCGATTCAATACCTCACATCGAGCATAGGCGACGACTGGTAAAATATTAACTCTTATTACACAAATATGTTAACCATCATCTATTCAAATTAATTTTTATTTACTATCTTAATATGATTTTTTACATAAAGAGGGATTAAGTAGTGAGTCTCACATTGGAGTTGCACACACGCACGTGCACACACACACACATCAAGGCCAAGAGGATCACCAATGGGATGATTAAAGATCATAGAAAGCTTATATGAGTTTTAAAATTTATAGTGTTCATATATACAAATTTTATCTACATGAGTTTATATGTATTCCATTTCTTCCAATATGATTATAAACAAATTCGAGAGAGTCAAACTTTCACTTGTGAGAGATCCTTTTCAGGATTTACAAATTCTGCATAAGGAGAGAGTACGAAATAGGCTCAAACGCGTACGCATATAAGACACAACTGTCCAACTCAACAACCTGCGGTGATAGCAACATTGAGAAGATAGTCAACAAAAGGGTGGTACTCTCACCCAGGAGATAGAGCGAATGCAACAAGTATAAGTTGATATACTAATGCAACAATCTGAGATGCAGATGGAGCTTAGGTCATATCAAAAACAACATCAAAAGAAGGTTTAGGAGCTTGAGCCTTAGCCTGAGGAGAGTGAAGGGACTGAAGACGATTAGGTGTACTACAAATATTGTAAAATGTGATAAACTTGATATAAAATTTGACAAAGAAATTTAGAAAATTTTGTAATGTAATGTTTGTTAATAATTTTTTCTTTAATGAATGATTTTTTTTTTATTGTTGTTAGCTTAAAATATTAGTTTTGAGTTATATTAGATTAATATAATGTATCGGAATGATCAAGGTGGAAGTTTTTTTAGTATTTGCTACAGACTTCCGATTAATTTTCTATCAGAAATCTTTGATATAGAGAAAGCGATAATCTTTTCTGAGGAAATTAAAACTTAGAATTTTGGTCGAAAATTTCACCGATCAAAAATTTTTTGTCGGAATTTTTTTCATTGGTTAAAGATTCAATTTTATGTATGAAATCCATCAAAAAAATTTCCGATGAATAACTTTTGCCAGTAAAAATATACCTAATCGTGTTTCACAGCAAAAAAAAATTTGCCGGAAATATGCCAAAGATCAACATTCTAACAGAAAATGGTCAATTTCCAGCAGAAAAGCCCGCCAGAAATCGATCATTTTCTTGTAGTGTACAATGTGTACTTCACTTGGTTTAGCCTAGCTTGAGTTAATTAGGTTAATGACCTAGTCAAACTCAATTCTACCATACCTCGAACCTAATACATGTGAGTAACTCACCTTTCCTATGCCACAAGTTATCGAACATTAACCTGATGTGTTTTATGAAGATCTATTAATCATCTAGTTCAATAATTCACCCATGGTTCACAAAGCATGTACTCTTAGTTAGACCAAACATATTTTGCCCACTGGCGCATATGCTTGAGTCCAACTGTACTAGTTGGTTTATCATATACATCAGGTCTACTTAGGTCATCACATCCATGGAACCATATCTCATCCTTGATAAAATGAGTCCAATCTATCCTAGGTCATCGAGTTTACTTGATTTAGCTTTTGCTCTTTGAGTCAATAGGGCTGATAACCTAGTCAAGATTGCTCAAAATTCGAGATCAGAGTACGGGACACTTAGAACCGTTCGGTTTTGTGACCATGAATAATAAAAGTGCAGTAAAAATATAACTGTGATTTTACTGTTCACAATCACAAAACCGAATAGCTTTTTTGCATCCGAGCTCTGCCTGTAATAATCTCTCCTTCCCTTAAGCTTATTCTAAGCCAATCAGCCAAATATTATTTAGTTAAAAAAGCTCAAAGCAATGAGGAATCTACAAAGACATCAGTAGCTACTCAAAAACATAAATACCAAACCAGCAAAATAGGAAGATCGAACTTAAAACTTCATTATTTGATAATCCATTCTCTTAGAATTCGTTTGAGACAAATTTCTTCATACTTTTTAGTATAAAAATTTCTTGAAAACAACTAAAAAATAATGGCGAAATTGTCCCAAAGGAAGGCTAAACCTGAACAAAACTGAATATACGCAAGACACAATATCTGTAAAAGAAAGAGATGCAGAGCTTACCAGCATCCATCCCTAAGAATTCTGAACCAATTGATCGAGAGAACTAAACCTATCTCTGCACTCGGGACAAAATTCAAAATTTGAGATAGAGAAAGATGCAGAGAAAGGCCCTACAAAGAATCTGAGCTCATCTCCGCTCCTTATCACTTCACTGATCCCAAACCACAAGAAGAAGATTTTCATATACACATCAAGGCCAAGAGGATCATCAATGGGATGATTAAAGATCATAGAAAGCTTATGTGAGTTTTAAAATTTATAGTGTTCATATATACAAATTTTATCTACATGAGTTTATATGTATTCCATTTCTTTCAATATGATTATAAACAAATTTGAGAGAGTCAAACTTTCACTTGTGAGAGATCCTCTTCAGGATTTACAATTTCTACAGAAGGAGAGAGTGCATGAAATAGGCTCATAGGCGTACGCAAATGAGACACAACTGTCCAACTCAACAACCTACGGTGATAGCAACATTGAGAAGGTAGTCAACAAAAAGGTGGTACTCTCGCCGAGGAGATAGAGCAAATGCGACAACTATAAGTTTATATGCTAATGCAACAACTTGAGATGTAGGTGGAGCTTCGGCCATATCGAAAACAACATCAAAAGAAGGTTTAGGAGCCTGAGGAGAGTGAAGAGACTGAAGACGATTAAGTGTACTATAGATATTGTAAAATGTGATAAACTTGATATAAAATTTGACAAAGAAATTTAGAAAATTTTGTAATCGAATGTTTGTTAATAAATTTTTCTTTAATGAATGGTTTTTTTAATTGTAGTTAGCTTAAAATATTAGTTTTGAGTTATATTAGTTTAATATAATTTGTTGGAATGATCAAGGCGAAAGTTTTTTTTAGTATTTGCTACAAAAACTTCCGATGAATTTTCTATCAGAAATCTTTGATATAGAGAAAACCATGATCTTTTCGAGGAAAAACTTAAAATTTTGGCCAAAAACTCCACACATCCAAAATACTCTGACGGAATTTTTTTTCATTGTTTAAAGATTCAATTTTATATATGAAATCCATCGAAAAATTTTCCCATGAATAATTTTTTCCAGTAAAAATGTTCCTACTCTAAAAATTTCTTCCGATAATCTAGCATAAAAGTTTCTTGAAAACAGCTAAAAAAAATAATGGCGGAACTGTCCCAAGGGAAGAATAAACCTGAACAAACAGAATACATGCAAGATACAATATCTGTAAAAGAAAGAGATACAGAGCTCACCAGCATCCATCCCTAAGAATTCTGAACCAATTGATCGAGAGAACTAAACCTATCTCTGCACTGGGGACAAAGTTCAAAATTTGAGATAGAGAAAGATGCAGAGAAAGGCCCTACAAAGAATCTGAGCTCATCTCCGCTCCTTATCACTTCACTGATCCCAAACCACAAGAAGAAGATTTTCACACTAACCCCATCCAGTTTCTTCAAACTCCTTGGCTCCAACTTGCCGGAGATCTTTCTCCTGTACCTCAACAGGTAACTCCCACTCGCCTTGAGCTCGCAGTAATCACCGAGAAAAACGTCAAAGCTCCCATCACTCCTCAACAAATAGCTCTGAACTCCCTCAGGCAGAATCCCTTTGGGAAAATCAAACTTTTCGAGCATTTCGTAAGCGGTGAGGGAGTTGTAGGATTGGTAGTTATCTGCAAAAGCGAAGAGAAGGGGGGAGATAAAGAGAAAACATAAGAGGGTTTGATCGGTTCTTGAGAAATCCATGGAAAAAATTGGATTTTGGAGGCTATGAGAAGAAGAAGGATGAAGGAGATATCAGAGGAGATGAATCCAATGATTTTCTGGTTGAGGTAAATTGAAGAAATGGACAAGGAAGGTGATGAGATGGACATTTACAATTGGATGCTACACCTTCATAATGGCTGGAAAAAGGTTTGTGGGTACAGAATAATTATTAGGTGCGGAGTGCAGACGGGAGTGCAGACGGGAAGAACCGTCTGCACATTAGTATAAAATTCAACTAGATACCGTTCGATACCGTTGGGTACCACTAGATACTGTTTGATATTCTGTGTCTGTGCAGACGGTGCTCTCCCGTCTGCACTCCGCACCTAATAATCTCTCGTGGGTACAAACTCGCGTCTTTTGTTATAATTGTAGCTAAGGGAAGCAATTGGATGCTTGGATCCACGTGCTGGAAAACAGCTGGTCGGAGCTTCCGAGAAAGTGGGGAAAAAATTTGAGCTGGACTACCAAAACTGAGGGATTTGCTAGCATATTAGTAAGAATAAATATTTTAAATTAAAAACTAAGGCAATTATATATTATTTATTTATTTATTTAAAATTTAAAATTAAAAAATATGTAAAATTATTATTATTATAAGATTATTTAAGCAAAATTAGAAATAAATTTAAACACCACTATTATGCTCCTAAAATGACATAATCATCTTTGCTTTAGAGTGAGTAAATGCAACCCTTAAAAAAATATGCTAATTTTTAAGAATTTTACTAATTCTCATAAAAAAATGTCCAATTTAACCTTCAATTTAAATGAATTTGCTAATTAATTAAAATAAAAACTAATAACTTTTCACATTCTAACAAACTTTTTTTATCATCTTACTCATCTTTATATTTTTTTCTCTATAAATACTAATCTTACAAATTATTATTATTATTATTATTTAATTACTTGAACTTTTCCTTATCCAATAAGAAAGGGTGATTGCACTTCTATTGCTCCACTCGAAACTAGATTTCAAAACATTTTTTTCCATACTATATCTATGATATTTTACTTGAAATTTTATCTATCTTGCATCAATTTTGATCTAATGTTTCAAAATTTTAAAACTAAAATATTTTGATAAAAACTTTTGATAATTGATTCTAAAATCATCAAAACTCCATTTTCAATAAATTTATTCCTGAGATAATGTATTTCAATAAGAGGAACCTAACAAAACGAATAATATATGGATCAAAGTGCAAATGGGCATAAAGCAAGACTCAAAAGCATAACAAGAAAATTTTAGAAGCAATTTGAGGGCTTAAAAGAGCCTTCAAATTTTATGTGCTTATAATGAAAATAGGTCTTTAATGACAAGGAACCTGCACAAATTAACGGACCTGAATCATTCGCCGGCGTGGAGCAGAACTCGCCGTCGTCCAACAGAATTTGCTGAGCCACTATCCACTTGTCTCCACTTGTTTCTACCACCTGACTGCTTTAAGTAACTGTCAAGGGCAGTTTAGTAATTAACCATTGCAAACATTTTACTTATATATACTCATGTAATATGCTTTAGTTAATCAATGAAATCAATGAGTTCACTGTTCATCGTCTTCCTCACTCGAGCAGCAATGCTTGCCTTCTGTGTCTATGGATTCAACATTTAAGACTCTCAAATGTGTAGGCACATCATATATTCAAAAATTTAAGCTCTTATAATTCCAACATCAAAACTCCTCAAAAATACATATTTCTAGCATGTAAGTGCAGATATGATTACCTTGCAATAAAATAAATATAAGTAACGCAAATTAAAGAAATTTACATAGTGCTTTATTAACATCCAACAATTTGAAACACTGAGCAAATTTTCAAGTTTTCAGATTTTACTAGATTGTCAAGGGTTGCTCAAAACACTGTCTAGAGGCTTTAATTAAATGGTCTACAGCGCAAGATAAAAATAATTTTTTTCTTTGCCAAAAATGACGAACTTTTTAATTTATAAAATGAAAATTTTCCCCAAAAAAATATCTAACTATTCAGAATGATCCTATCTACAACATCCAGAAAGTTCAAGATATATTAGTATTTCAAATGCTAAAATTTGCTCTAACTATAGCTCCCATTATTATGGCGCGTTCTCACTATTTACCGCGCGTCCCGACAACCCGACCTGAAACGGACCAAATAAAAGTTCCCATATTAGAGACCATCTTTTGAGCTAATGTGAAATGCCCGTGATTAATTAGACAATTGGAATTATGTTAGAACAGCAAGTCAATAAGGCTTTTCAAACCATACTTTATTCTAATAGAATTTTGATTGACACTCATGATCATTATGCAACTATAAAAACATAATTTTTAGTTGCATTCACTTCAGAAAAATCCCCTATTATCCGCAGATTTTTTGGCTGCTTTTTGGCTGATTAATTTCCGACGGAATACGATGAAATATTTTCAACTTGTTTTTAGGCAGATTTTTCGGAGGAATTTCTGATGAATTTGTTTTCGGCAGATTTTAATAATTTCTGAAAAAATTATATTTTTGTAAATTAATTAATTAATATATTTATAGCTTATTTTAATTAATTATTATTTAATAACTTAGTTTAATTAATTATTAATTTAATAACTTATCTAAATCATTAATTAAAATAAGATATTTTAATTAATTATTAACTTTACTATTTTATTTTAATTTATTCTTAAATAATTAAAACAAGTTATTAAATTACTAATTAATTAATTAATTAAATTATTCTAATTAATATTAATTTAATAGCTTATTAATTAAATTTCATATTTAATTTTAATTTTATTATTAGTAATATTATTTAATTATAAAAGAGATAACTTGGTAACATATTTTGCGGTAAACTTTTTGAAATTCCTTCACAAGATTGTGAATTTGAATCCAGGCATCATCACCATCGGGCATGCGAGTGGACTAGCAAGCAGCGCACTCGGGTAGGCAGGCAAGTGAGCAAGCAGCCAGCTTGGGCTTAATTTTAATTTTCTGGAGGTTTTTTTTTTGAAGGAAAATTTTTTGGACACTCATTTTAACGGCAAAAAAATTTCGGAAAATAAACTATTTTCCACCGATAATATGTGATTTTATGTAGTGATTGAAGAACAGCAAGAACCGGAGGAAAACAGAGAAAAGGAATAGTATACTTTATTAATTGATTTTCTATCTTACATAATACAAGTCCAGACTTATATATAGAATAGGATTACACATGTAAGAGAGTAATTGGTCTTAGTTATATTTACATATATGTCCTTAACATTCCCCCTCAAACTGACGAGCGGGAAATAATAGTCAGTTTGGTTCTCAATTCCTTGAACCTAGGCGTGGTGAGAGGCTTAGTCAGAATGTCAGCAATTTGATCGGTCGTGCTGATTGGAAGCAACCTTATGACATTGTTCTGAATGTGTTCCCGTACAAATCTTTGGTCTATTTCTATGTGCTTTGTACGCCCATGAAAGACTGGATTGTTGGCTAATGCAATGGTTGAAGTGTTATCGCAATATACATCGACGGGTTGCGAATGAGAAATGCGAAAGTCTGCTAACAACCGCTTGATCCATATGGTGTCTGCGGTGGCCGAAGCAAGAGCCCGATACTCGGACTCTGTCGAAGATCTGGAGACAGTTGGCTGTTTCTTAACTGTCCAGGAAATGAGGGTGTCGCCCAAAAATGTGCAAAATCCAGATGTGGATTTGCGAGTCAGAGGATCTGAAGCCCAATCTGCATCCGAGTACGTCCGCAGCTGTAAAGTAGATCGGCTGATTGGAAGACCGTAGTCAGTAGTTCCTTTGATGTACCGAAGTAGCTTCTTGAGGAGCAGGGTATGATGAATCGCGGGATCATGCATATGCTGGGACAATGCATTGACAGCAAATGCAATGTCGGGGCGAGTTAGCGTTAGATACTGTAACGAACCGATGATTTGACGATATTGAATAGAATCAAAACAAGGTGAATCACCATCGTTTGTGACTGGAATTTTCGAAGAAGACGGGTTAGCGACCAAATTGCAGTTATGCAATTCGGCCATATCAAGAATTGAAACTGCGTATTGAGATTGAGAGAGGAAAAACTTATCTTGAAAGTGATCTATCGTGATGCCCAAGAACTGGTTCGCGATGCCGAGATCCTTCATTGTAAACTTGGATTTCATTTGATCGATCAAGCTTTGTATTTTGAGGTCGTCATTCCCAGTAATGAGAATATCGTCAACGTAGACAAGCAAATAGATTTGAATATCATCTTTATGAAGCAGCAACAAAGAAGGATCCGCCTGGCTATGCGTGAAACCAATTTGTAGGAGAAATTTGGTGAATGTGGTGTACCATTGACGGGGAGCTTGACGCAAGCCGTAGATCGCCTTGCGAAGACGACACACATGGTTCGGATTGATGGAATCTTCGAAACCTCGGGGCTGTTTCATGTAAACAAGCTCATTGAGTTCGCCGTGCAAGAAAGCGTTTGCCACATCGAGCTGGCGGATTTTCCATTGATGGAAGAGTGCAATAGTAAACATGATTCTGATCGTAGGTAGCTTTGCTACTGGACTGAAAGTATCCCGAAAATCAATACCAAAGGCTTGTTGATTTCCCTGCGCAACTAAGCGAGCTTTGTGTCGTGCTATAGAGCCATCCGAACTGAACTTAGTTCGATATGTCCATTTGGAGCCAATTATGGAGACGTTGGGTGGAGGTGCTATAAGATCCCAAGTGCCTTGTTTTTGAAGGGCAAGAAATTCCTCTGCCATTGCCTTACGCCACTCAACGTGTTTGTTGGCTTCCAAAAACGTGGTAGGATCTTTTTGATGGTTTCCATCATGCAAAAGATTAAGACGTTGTACGGGTTTGAGAGATCCTGTTTTTGTCCTGGTAGTCATATGATGCCTAGGAAGTGAATCAGACCTTGTTTGAGTCTCCATTGACTGACGACTGGTAGTATCCAGGGTACTTTCATGACGCCGGATGCTTGTTCGTGTGCAGTCATTGGATAGAGGAATGGAATTGTCTAGCTGTATCTTGCCACCGGTATAGTTCAAAACAGACGACGGAATGAGAAGAGGATGAGGCACAGCAGTTGATGCTGGAAGTTCTTGAACCGACCTGTTATGGAAAGGAAATGCTTGTTCGTTAAACTTAACATGCCTAGATGTAATAATTTTATTGATTATCGGATTTAGACATCTATAGCCTTTCATAGTATCAGAATAACCAATAAAAATACAGGGAGAAGAAGACGGTGACAGTTTTGTTCGTTGAGTAGGTGGTAAGAGCGGGAAACATTCACATCCAAAAATTTTTAAGTGAGCATAGGACGGTTTAATATTAAACATTCGCTGCAATGGTGAAAGATAATTTGTTGTAGCGGACGGTGCCCGGTTAATCAGGTAGGTAGCTGTAGAGGCAGCCTCCAGCCAATACGACGTAGGTAGACCTGCGGTTTGTAAAAAAGTCCGTGTGGTCTCGATAATGTGCCGATGTTTTCTTTCGGCAAGGCCATTCTGTTCCGGCGTGTATGGACACGAAGTTTGATGAAGGATACCAGCAGCCTTAGTGATGGATTGGAAGTGGTGATTTACAAACTCACCACCACCATCGGTTCGAATTACTTTGAGTTTGCGGTTTGTTTGCCTTTCTATAAATTTAACAAAATTGTGGAAGATATGAGAAACATCAGATTTAAGCATAAGCGGAAATAACCAAACAAAGCGCGAGAAATCATCTACAAAAATTATATAGTAACGAAAACCTTGATGTGAGGGAACCGGAGAGGGTCCCCACACATCCGAGTGAACAAGTTCAAGAGGAGCGTTGGTAGTACTGTTAGAGCGATCGAAGGAAAGTTTGTGTCCTTTACAAGTCAAACAAGAATTACAAGAAAAACTAGTAGAAGAAATATGTAAAGCGGGATTGCTTTGAGAAATCCACTGAAGAACACGAGAATGAGGGTGGCCGAGCCGACAATGCCAATCTTTCTTTGAAGAACATGTAGCAGGCAATGACGTGGAAGCGTGAGTGATTGGATGTATACTGGCCGGAATCTTGTACAAGCCATTGTTACATGGTCCGGTGAGAATAACCTGATTGGTCGTCCGATCCTTAAAAACAAAACCCGTGTCATCAAATGTAATAGAAATCGGGTTGTCTTTAACAAGATTTGATATGGAAAGTAAATTATAAGACAAAGAAGGAATATGCAGCAAACGAGAAAGAACAAGCTTACTAGCCGGGGTTGGAAGAATCCCCGCACCCATATGAGCTATCGGGATGGATCTTCCGTCCCCTATGGTTACCGTATCATTGCCATTGTAGGTGTTGTATGGAGCTAGATTCTCCAAATTGTTGGTCATATGAGACGACGCGCCAGAGTCGATGTACCAATCAGCACCCGTATGACCTTCTGATTTTGCCACCAAAGCATTTGAATTCTTGGAAGATCCTTGAGAAGGAACATAGTTGGCATTGAGTCTATGCCAACACGCATCGGCCTCGTGACCTTTCTTTTTACAAATTTGACAAATTACCGCGGGTTGATTAGAAGATTTATGAGCGGTATTTGTGTCCTGACTTTGTCTGGTTCGACCTCGACGTCCTCGGCCGCGAAACGCATAGAGAGCCGACTGAGTGTCTGGGTCTTTAGAAAATTTGATTGCTGCAGATTTCAAATGAATCTCTTCGCTGATGAGGAGAGCATAGAGATTGTCCAGAGTCATCGTGCCCTGCATAGTACGAATCGTGGTCGTGAAAGATTGATAGGCCGGTGGAAGACCATTGAGTATATAAATCATGATATCTTCCGAATCAATTGAGGATCCCGCTGAGGCGATTTGATCCACTATTTTCTTGACTTCGATGAGGTAATCCGTCATAGACATGGATTGCATAGAAATATTGTGTAGCTCATTCTTGAGCTGTATGACTTTGGAGCGATTCGACGACTGGAACCTTGTGTGTAGCGTCGACCAGATCTCGTGAGTGGATTCGAGATGAATCACGTAGGGTAGAACGGCCGGAGAAATGGTGGAGCACATAGCCGTTGCAAGATTCTGATCGACAACAATCCACTGCTGCGGATCTTGATTTGGATCCCGATTTTCAGTGGCCGATCGAGCTTCAAGAAAGGCCGCAAATCCATTGGCTTTGAAAAGTTTAGCGATTTGCGAACTCCAGATAGGAAAGTTGTCCGCCGTGAGAGAGTGCGGTACAAGAAACTTAAGATTCGAAATGACAAACTTTAGAGATTGAGAGATAGCCGGAGCTGACGGCTGTACGCCGGTGGTTGCCGCCGTCGACGAGGAAGCGGAAGCTGATGTCGCCATGGCGAAAGCTCAGAATCTTGCGTCTCTTGATACCATGAAGAACAGCAAGAACCGGAGGAAAACAGAGAAAAGGAATAGTATACTTTATTAATTGATTTTCTATCTTACATAATACAAGTCCAGACTTATATATAGAATAGGATTACACATGTAAGAGAGTAATTGGTCTTAGTTATATTTACATATATGTCCTTAACACTGATTATTCCTATCTGATAAGTTTAGACCTTATTTGATTGACATTAAAGCTATAGTACATATTGATCACTCAACATTAAATACATAATGAAGAAGAAATATGGAAAATCATAATTAATAAGGTGGGTGTTAGTTTTCCAATATTGAATTTATTGTAGCAAGTTGCCCGTTTAACAAGCGACTTGCTATATCAGGCTGATAATTGACATAGCTAGCTGAGTTAGTTATAAGTAGGGGTGTCAATTTCGGGTCACAGGTCAGGTTCGGGTCAAACCCGAAACTGACCGGCACTATTCGGGTCAACCCGAACCCGACCCATTTTTGAAAACGGGTCAGTTTTTCTGACCTGAACCCTACCCGCTTCGGGTCCAGGTCAACCCGACATGACCCGAATGACCCATTTCCAATAAAAAATTGCTAGTTTTCGGGTCAAAAATGGGTTTATCTCCTCTTTTTCGGGTACAAAACAGGTTAATCTCGGGTTGCGAGGTCAAAATCGGGTCGATTTCGGGTCAAAGGGTTAACCCGAACCCGACCCAATTTTTTAAACGGGTCGAAATGTTGAACCCGAACCCGACCCGTTTCGGGTTCAGGTTGACCCTAACCCGAAATTTTTGGGTCGGGTTCGAGTTGGGTTTTCGGGTCGTCTCAAATATTGACACCCCTAGTTATAAGTCGTCCGTTTAACAAATCACTTTGCTTAGTTTTAAATCTATTTTACCAATGCTTAATTGACTAATAAGAATTTTAATGGTCATTAAAATTAAATTATATTATCATAAATTAAATCAAAATAGATTCGTTAATTAGTGTTGTAAATTAAACCAAGCTGATTTGAGCCAAACATTTTTTCGTTTATATTTTAGCTCATTTATTATCATTTCTTTGAGCTTATTTCAAAGTTGATTCGAGCTTTGATGTTTGTTTTCAAGTTTGCCTCTTTTAAAATTGTAGATGCACAATTTTGATTTTGTGTTTTTGTTATGTTAGATTTGTATCGTGTTTATTGAGCTTTAAACGAGCGGCTCTAAAATAACAAACAAGCCTTCTCGTTCTATTAAAAAGCTTTACTTCCAAGTTATTTATTTATTAGCTTAACAAATGAGTCTTATCCAACTTAGTAACAAATATATCTAGCAAGTTTTTTCGAGCTCATAAACAAGCCGGCCTGTCCAGCATTTTTTTTTTCAAAAAAGAGTAATTTGTCGAACTCGGAAAATTAAATTTTTTTTTTTTAATTTAGCTTCTTTTTGAACGCTCGGAACAAATAATCTGACAAACATGAATATATAAGCTGATTAATAGATGTTATAATACTTCATTGATTTTAAATTTAATTATTTAATTATTAAATTATAATAAATATAAAACATTCATATTGGGTTGTTCATAATATTCATAACTAAATGTAATCAATCTCCATATGGAAAATTAATCTAGTTTCTTAATAAGTTTGTTCACAAGCTCTATATCGAACATAAATTGAGCTTCTTATCGAACTTGTTCATGAACTTTAGATGAACTTATTGATATTATAATTATTTTATTTAATATTTGAGTGGATACCAATACTATTCAAGATTCATTCTAATTAAAATACAAACAAAAATCTTGACTATGCATAAATTTGGTATCTAAATAGGACACAATGGAGAAAAAAGATTCATGTAGCTGACCCCATATAGTGAGATAAAAGCTTAATGATGTTATTGTTGTAACTTTAGTGAGTAAAAACTATTTCAATTCAACTTATTAATCATTGTTCATATTGAAACTATTGTTAACTAGTATTTGATAGTATGATTTGACTCATTAAAACTATAAATTAAGGCTTCATTTGTGACGGCTTTTTTACTGCTTCTTAAAGCAGATTTTTAGTATAAAATTTTTAATTTTTGTACTAGAAAGTTGATTTAAGAAGCAATAAAAAAGCCGTCCCAAGCGAACTCTAAATTTGGAAAATGAAATTTTTTTGGATGAATAAGATTAATATGAACCAATAGCTCAACAGAAAAATTGTAGACTGGAAAGTAGCATGTCAATGGTAAAAATAAATTCACTGCAATGAATATGTTGCTAATGCATTCTCTAATCAATAGATTGAACTTTCAGAAAGTCAAGCACTAACAAAAACTTCTTATTTACTCATATTGCTAAGAAACATGCTGGTGAAACTAAAATAATGTAAAGATTTATTTGATTGGATTACTTTAGTTAGAGTGTAAAGTATTTCAAATGCAAAAGTTTTATAAATTTTGGTGTTTGGTTGAAATACAAAATGATACAAAGTAAAGTATAGTAAATGTAATATATAATTTTGAGTGAAAACTATTTACAGCCTTTTGCTCTCTGCCGCCGATTGTCTGCTGCCGGCATCTGTCGGCCACCACTGCCTTCTGCCACCGCTATTGCCTACTACCGCCTGCCGCTTGCCTGCCGACCGCCGTAGTGACCATCACAATTTTGGACTTTACATTCATTACTTCTAACAGAACAAAAAAAATCATTCACCTAAATTTAATTTACATTCATCCAAACAACTCTAAAATATTTCGTTTATACCGCATTCATTTTTCAGACAACCAAACACCCCTAAGTCTTTTCTTCTAAAATGTCAAGGATCTATCAATGCCCATTATCTTTTATATTCATGCCCAAAAAAGCTTGAAGCTCTATAATGTTATGCACAAATTTCTTTTAATGCCAATTTGGATAATAAATTTGATAAAAAATAATTTACATAATGCATAGAGAAGACTAAATTTGACATAAAATAAGCTTTCATCTCATCTATTAGACTATAACTAGAAAATCAAAAATAAGTTGAATGTTTCTATCTCATAATTGGAAAGTACTGATTTAAAAGTTATTAAAGAAATTAATGCACTGAACACACCTACCTCTCTCTGGGTTTCACTTAACGAGTGTCTATATTTGTAAAAATACACCAAATAACTTACTGAGAAATTGAAATTTACATTGATCAGTTTCAGTTTACATAATCTTGATTGTTGTTCTATTGGTTAAATAAGTAGATTGGATAACAATAACATCTGAAAGTATAACAGGTAATAATTAGAAACCTCTATTGTTTGTTGTCAAAATGGAGGAGAAACATTTCCCTTAAATATATCACAAAAAGGTCAAGACATATATGTGGATATCATGGCTAGTTCTAAAACGTTAGTGATCTCATAATTGTATCACACAAACAAACACTTGCAGAAAAAAGTTTGACATTGCAGCTAGCTTGCCATTAATGTTAACTGAATTTGGAGCCCTCCTTAATGAATAGAAAGGGGATGTCGAGATGGAGTCGCCACCACTGGAACTCTCTAGCATGGGCATTGTTCATTCAAGATGAGAGATTATTATGTGCGGAGTCTGGACCGGAGAACCGTCATGTTTTTGTAAGTGTGACAGTACTCAAAGCATAGTTACTGTTCACCGCTACGCTTTTATTGTGTTTTTACTGCTCACACTCGCAAAATCCGAACGCAACTTCGGTCCGGACTCCGCACGTAATAATCTCTCATTCAAGAGAGAAGAAAGATGATTGGCTTGATATGACTTATTCATCTTTTTTTGATCCATTTGGCCCGAATGTGCTCCAACTCAAGTCAATCAAGTATAAGCTCCATCAAACTTGATCTTCGTGTCAACAGGAACATATATAGTTGATTCGAGCATGATGGGTGGACTTTTGTGGATAAAACCCCCTATTTTTTCTCCTCCATTATAATCCTAGCTCCTCAAGATTTTCATGCTTGTCACAAAAAAATGCTAAATTACTCGAGCAAAATGCAACATAATTATATATACAAATTATGAGCTAATGACAACTTAATTAATGCTATTTTCTTTAACTAGCTAACGGTACAAAAACTTCGAAGATCTACAACCATTACAGTCACATCATCTCTATTGCCTCTACTGCATGAAATCTCCACAAGATCTTTGCAAGATTGCATTGAGTTCTTACGCTCTCTAACTACATCCACTGCCTCCTGATTGCTAACCTATCAAACAAAAAAATAATAAAATGAGATTAATTTACTTTATGCTAATCTTGATTAGTCAATTAAGCTCAAAATCTTAGCAAAGTTCTTAGCCAAACCTTATCCCACAAGCCATCAGAAGCCATTATCAGAAACTCACAATCTTTGTTCAGATGAATCATTCTAGTCTCAGGCTCAGAAATAATCCATTTCTTCATGTTGACATCTCCAATAGCTCTAGAAATTGCTAATGAGTCCTGGACTCTCCACACTCCATTATAGCAGCTCACATAGCCTCCCTGAAATCATCATGAAGATAAAATCATTCAATATTATTTGGATAACAATCTTTATTAGGGGATCATCAACAACTTTTATTCATATAATTTTAAGGAGATTTCGAAATGGTAAGAAAGCAATTACCGAGTTTTCGATTCGAATCCTTTCGTCTTCTCTTTCAGGACGGTGATCACTGGTTAGAGCATCAGCAACTCCGTTCTTACTCATGACTACTCTACAATCACCGGCATTTGATACATGCAATTTTCCATCCTTCATCAATATTGTAGCTACACATGTTCCACTGCTTACACCCTGTTAATTGGAAGTATAGTTAGTTTCTGATTATAGAACAAAAACAATCCAACCACTTACTGAATTGATATGACCAAGCATTTAGCCTAATTGTTCTGAACAATTCAACACTAACTAGTGACTAAAGTTTCGTTTATGATGACTTTCTTAAAGTTTCTTAAAGCAGATTTTTAGTATAAAAATTATCTAAAAAGTTACTTTAAGAAGCAGTAAAAAAAGCCGTCTTCAACACTAACTAGTGACTAAGGTTTCGTTTACGATGACTTTCTTAGTGTTTCTTAAAGCAACTTTTTTGTACAAAAATTTTAATTTTTACACTAAAAAGTTACTTTAAGAAACAGTAAAAAAACCGTCCCAAATGAAACTTGAATTAAACAATGTTCCGTACTAGTTCAATAGTAATGTGTAATGGGATGTCCATGGGACTAAAGAATCCTTTAGAGCCTATTAAAATGGGATCAAATGAAGGCAAGCTTCCTTCAAACAACTAAAGCTTCGGCTGCTAACTAGGTGAGTTAAAGTCATTCTTACACCTTATAACAAAGTTGTGATTTTGAACATATTTAATTCCATGCAGCAGGATGCAATTTTTTTATAAAAGTGATTATAAAACTGCTGTGAGGAAACTAATTTTTTTAAAAGTTGCTGTAAAAATCAAATTTTTAGTACGATCTTTTTTTTAATTTGTTAGAAAATAAGAACTAATAGAATTTACTGATAAATATTATGAATTTGTTTCATGCAATACAACAAAAAATCACAGTGACATAATTACAACATATGAAGTCAATATCATATTTAGATTTTGTTTGGAATAACTTTCTTACTACTTTACTTTTTAGACCGCAACTATATTTTATATTTGGTCACAATTTTTTTCTTTTTTTTTTAAGTTTTATAATAAGAAATTATTTCTTACAATAAAAGCAGTAAGAAAGTCTTCCCAAACAAAACCTTTAACATTCATCCAATGGTTAATTATCCGTATTCTCATGCTTCACAGTTCATACCTTGCTAAGGAATTCGCGGTCTGTAGTCAAATAGGCCGCTTTAATTGCTGATTCCAACTTATCTTCTTCATTATCCTCTTTGACCTCTTCTAGAGCTTTTATTATATTATTTCCTAGCTTCTGGGAGACAAAGTCCACGCATGCCCTTCCACCATGGCCATCCAATACTCCAAACAATGCCTGAAAATCAATAAAACAAAATATTTGTTGAACAAAGATATACAGATCAGGAAAAAAAGATCAAGCTCTAAAGAAATTATTCTGTGTGGAGATCGGAGGTAGATCGTTATCCGGAGATCAATCAAAATGAGTCATGTCAGCGGTACCGAGCTGCGGAACCGAGCAGTACCGAACCGCCTTACCGAGTAAAGGGATGATGTGACGCATTTTGATTGGTCTTCGGACGACGCTCACCATCCGCACAGAATTATTAATCCAAACTCTAAATGTCAAATTAACTACTCTTTTGATGAAGCAAAGAGAATATTAAAAAAAATTAAAAAAAAAACCTGTTTTGAATCTTCATGAATGTTAGTGATGGCCACATATCCATCCTCCATCCTATGCCTTGTCCCTCTCCTACTAACCATCCAATAACCATTGCCCTCAACCTCCATCCCCCTCCCCAAATCCTCATCCTCCTTCCCAAACACCTCACCGAGGTCCGAGCCGACCGCACCGCTCTGCGGAATTACTAACTTCATTGGCCTATTCCTTATCTTCCTCGCCGACAAGCATTCACCTTCCTTCAGCTCCTCTCCACCAAACCTCTCCACCTTCTCCACAACAACCTCCTTTGAAACCGAAGCCGGCGTCGAATTCCTATCCTTTTTCGTCGGTCCCATCGATACATCCCTTATCTTTTTCGACGCCGAGACCGGCATGTCGGCGCGCCTCTTCCATGATAGAGGTGGATGAGAGAAAGACGAGTTGGAGAAAACATTCATGAAGGCCTTCCTAAGAACATGAAAGAGGTGTACAAGGATGGAGAGGAGAGTCCATAAGCAATTCAAATCTTCCACCATCATCAAATCTTTTGCTTCTCCCCCCTTCTTCTTCTTTGTTCAGTTTCTAATTAGTGATAGTTAAGTGGCTTGCGTTTCCTATTTTGGGATTTAAAGGGAAAGGGGGGAGGGAGAGGTAAGAAAAGAAGAAAGAAGAATAAGTCTATTTCCTGACTATTCCAAATAAAATGTTTTTTGAATATCTGGAAGGATTCAATGAATGTAGGAGACGTAGTCAGTCGGCTTTGCTTGTCGGCAGCGGCCGAATTGGTCGCGGCAGTGAGAACAAACTTCAGCATTTAGTGGCCGATTTATTTCTTTCTATTTGAAGAAGCTTAGCGCTAAAGCATAAAGTATAAATTTAGGCACCAAACCATTAGGAAAATATCAACAAAATTTATATATTTATATGTTTAACATTTAAATCTTTTTATTTATTTATATATACTCAATTTTTTCAATCATATATAAATTTCAATATAATAACTATTTTTTAATATTTTTTATAATGAGAATTTGCTTATTAATTACGAATAAACATGTTAGAAAGAAAGCTGACATCCAATCTTTTAAAATAAATTTCTATGCTAAAAAATTTTCAATAATGTGGATTTTATGGTAGCAATTTTTCAATCATCTTTATAAAATATTTCAAGTACCTCAAATAACTCTTTAGATATTAAATTGATATATAAATAAATATAAAAAATTTTAGATGTTAGATATATGAATATATAAAATTTTTGTGATATTTATGCATATAAATTCTCACTAAATCTTTTTTTTTTTTATGACTTCATTTGGGACAACTTTCTTATAGCTTTGTCTTTCAGACCATAATCACAATTCATGTTTGATCATTGTTTTTTGTTGATTTATATAACAATTTAAAAAAAGTTAAATTCTCTACAAAAACTTTATAAAGCAATAAAAAAATTGTCCCAAATGAAGCATAAAGCTCTCAAGTAATGTATTTCAAAGTAATCTATTGAGTTAATAATAATAATAAGATTATTAGTTTAATTTGCACTTTCTAAGAAGAGGATCTAACCACCAAGTATCATATCACAAGGCAAATGACATAAGCTAGTCAAGATCACATTCAAAGTTGTTAGAAGTTAGTTGATGATATGGGGATAAATTTTAAAAAGAATGACAATTAATCTTAATTAAGCATGAGGAGCATAATACCAATCAAATTTAATTAGGAGCAAAAATATGAAATCATCTCCCATTTGTTTTTATGAAAGATGTGAGAAAAAAGTGAACATTAAATGTATACTTGCATATGCTTCCATAAATGTTTAGAAGGTATAAAAAAAAAAAGTTTAGAAGGTAGGTCGTGAGTAATCTATCCTTTTTTGAGAATTCTTCTTGGATAAGACATCATTGCTCATCTCGTATAACATCACGAGAAGTGTCTTTGAGGTTGAGTCAAGTTTAACAGAACAGGTGGAGTTCGATGAGTTTTATGAGGAGGATGGGTTGAGCTTGTAACATGATCAACTTCTGGATTACATTGTGGGGGAGGTGGAGCATCAACACAATGATGATAATATTTTTCACGAGCATCTTCAAATTGTTCACCCATATTATTTTGATGATATTGTGGGAGGGAACTCCATTATTTTGTAATGACACTCTTTGTTGATCGGCCTCTTCAAATAAGTGTGAAATTCGTGCTTGCTACTATTCCATCCTTAGAATTCAAGTTTTTAAGGTTAGAGATCGAGGCTCCCCCCATACATGACTAGGACATCCATGATAGCCAGATAGATTCCTAATTCGGTGAGTGTAAGAATGAGAGAATCAATTGTTGGTATTACTTTGATCAGTCATTGAAAAAGTATATATGTTGAGAATGAAGTTCTCATAGACGACACCAAACTATTATGTATTAAAAATTTTATTAGAAATTTTGAGTCGATGGAGAGTATATTTTATGTCTCAGTGTTGTATAAAACTTCAGCATGCATAGATTAAAGTAGCTATATCAGAAATTTTTGATGGAAAAACCTATAAGAGAAAAAATCACTAGGCCTAATCTAGTTGAAAAATTCACTATTTAGTAAGTGATACAAGAATCTTTTTTTTATTAATTGTTGAAGAAGAGAGGATTAAATAAATGCTTGATTTTTTCTTAGGGGTATTATAAAAATCAAATATCCAAAGAGGAACAATTAAAACCTAACAATATGACTTGATTTATTTAATATGGAGTATAAAAAAGCAAGTGTCCATAAGGGGACAACTATACTCAACAACAAGGTTAAATTTTGTCAGTATTCGGGTGATGGTGATGATTTCTGAGGCTGATTGTTGATGATGATGGTGGTTGCCTGCAAGTCTGCAACAATAGCTAGTGGTGGTAGTTGGCGTCGATGGCTGGAAAATGCAATAGAGCTTTCTCTAGTTCTTTTATTCTTTCTCCTCCCCTTATATGGGGAATGAGCTCTATTTATAAGCTTTTTTAGATAACCATTTTAGTAATTTGAACAAGAATTCAGAACACTCCATCTTCATTCCCTTGAGCATATTTTAAGTATTTAAGTATCTTAATAATTTTGGAATTGAGTGATCTTGGGCTGGTTGGATTCGTCTCTTCGAGCCGCTAGATTTAAGTATAATTATATCCAATTTGGATATCATTTGACCTTCCAATTAGTATTTGAAGTTTCTAATCATATTTCAAGTATTTGATTTGAGCTCATTTGTGCTCAGATTGAACCACCCTAGGTACCATTAGGTTCATATCATTGAGTGGTTTAGTTCAACTTTGAATTTATTGAAATTAATTTCCTATGATTTTAAATTTAATTCTAGAAGTTTTCAATTCCAATTTTATCTGGAGATTCATGTTTAATTGTACATATTTTTGTAGATATATCAATTATCATTCAATATAATTAAATAATTATATATTACAATTAAATTTAAAAAATAATTACAGCTGAATTTTTAACAACCCTTTATTAAATATTCATAATATATTTTCTTTTCACAATTATATTTATAAATGCCTAATAATTAATTTTTATTTTTTAATAGTTTATTAATATTGATAAATAGCATGTGATGCATAAAATTAATGATATGCATAATGTAAAATATATGAGAATATTCTAATAAATTATATATTTTTTTTGCAACTATAGCGTTTATAAAGGCCTGTATTATAATATAATAATTTATATATATAATATTAATTATGATATTGAAATTATTGAACAAAACAAACCTGCTCGTAGTCCAGTTCTAGTCTTCTAGAAGAAAAGAACCGGCGGGGGCTGAGTGTACGCGAAAGGCCGAAACAGTCGCTCGACAAATATTTCCGTGATAATTATCCGTTGAATAATAAAAAAAAAGACTTAATCAATAAATATTTTTTTAATTAAAAAATAGACAAAGATTTAATTGCCGAGGAAAACCTGGTCCACAGGAATAAGTAAGAGCTGACGAGCGGCCACGTCGTCTTCGCATGGACGGCCGGATCTTCGACATTGAGCAAAGAGAGATATTTCAATTTATATTAACATAAATTTGAAAGTTTTTGTTGCGGTAGAGAAATATAAGATTTAACGTCTTAGCGTTGTACGAAAATCCGGCATGCAATTAGATAAAGAGAGAGGGTCTGACATTTATGAGACACCAAGATTTTTACGTGGAAAACCCCTGAAAAGGGGGAAAAAAACCACGAGGCTTAGCCCAGTTTGAATGAATCCACTAGTATTGTAGTCGATTACAAATGAGGCCCTTCCTTTGAGGAATGCATGTGTTTGATGTACATTATATGAAGTACATTACATGTTGGGAATACAAAGAGTCATTGTTGACATATTCGCTTTGTTGGAAGGACTCTAGTCGGCGGGCGATGAAAGTCAAAAGGACGGCGTCAGGTAGATGTCCAAAAATGGAAAGAAATCCATCTTCATATATACGTCCAACGAAAGTCCGATAACCGGTGGAAGTCCGGCGTCGGGTAAAAACTTGGCGAAGAGTGAAGGTCCGACGTCGAGTAGAAGTCCGACGTCTGTTGGTAGCTGAGGAGAACTCCGGCATCATTTGAGCGGAGTTTCGGCGTCAGGAGGGAACTCTGTCGTTAATTTGGAAGAATTTTAGAAATCTGTGAAACTTGGGTAGAATTCTGGAGTCCCGTGGAAGTCGGGCAGAATTCCGACGTTCTCCCGAATATCCGGCAGAATCCCGGCGTGTTCGGGCGACGGAAAGAACTCCGGCGGTGGTCGAGGAGGAGTTGATTCTCCTTCCCCTTCTCTTCTTCTTGCTTCCCCCCCACCCCCCCCCCCCACACCTTGTGAAGAATGAGGACTATATTTATAGATTTTTTGGAGTGGCATAGCTCGTAAATAGACGTGAGATCAGGGTCAAATAGGGAGTGGTCGAATGGACGACTGATATTGAATCCCTTGATCATAGACCGTTCGTCAAATATTTCAAGATCTTAATGATGTCGGAATTTTGCGATCTTGGGCTTGTTGGATTCGTCTCGTCGAGCCGCTCGATTCGACTATAAGTTCGTCATGTTTGAAAATTGTTTGGTAACACAAATTGTGGTTCGAACCTTCCAACATCGCTTTGGGTCCTTGATTTGGGCTCATTTGGGCTCGGATTGAGTCAAATTTGGTGTCGTTGGAGTCGTATTTCCGAGGCGCTTAGATTGACTGTAAGTTTACTGAAATTGGAGTACATGTGCTCCCGGATTTAATTTTTGAAGTTTCCAACTTTATTTTTGCCTCAAGATTCGTGCCCGATCAAGATAATTTTTGCATGACGTATCAGTTTTAAAGATAGGAGCTTTTTGGTTGAAATAAAGTGCGTGTAAAATATTTTTTAATAAGTAGTTTTGAGAATATTAATGTTTGATTGAATGAAAAAAATGTAAAGTATAATAAATATAAGGCCAAATTTTCGAAATAAGCAACATTAATAATTAAACTATAAGATTAAGCATGATCGTAAAAAAATTTAATTATAGGCAAAGTCGGTCGTTTAAACGGCGACTTAGGTGCGACCAAACGACAGCGTGGCAGCTGATGTGGCCAAGGCAGACTTACTTATAAGTCGCCCGCGTAACGGGCGACTTATAAGTCGCCGTGTTAAACGGCGACTTAGGCTTATCTCATTTATTCGCCTTTCCCTTTCCCGATCCCGATCATTCACTCTGCTCTTCGCCATTTCCAGATCTTGCTGCTCCGCCTCCGCCCGTTCGTCGCCGGATCAGGTAATGTGAAGTTATTTTATGCATTTTATATGTTAAATTAGTTAGATTTATGTTGATTATTGTTTATTTTTCTTAGAGAAGTAAATATATGTGATTTACAAGGTGGTTTTGTAGGTTTTTTTGTGAAACTCTTTATTTGTGTAGTGTATTTGAAGATTTGTTTGTTCTAAGCATAGATTTATGCATTTAGGCTTCGAATGTTTAAAATATATTGTAGATCTGTGATTTAGGGTTAAATTTTTGCTTAGCTAAGCTTTCTTTAGGGTTTCAAATTTTATATAAAATGGGTAGAAGATATGTGCGCCTTATTCTTTTGAATCCTTTAATTTTTAGATTTAAATCGCACGTTGAAAATTTAAATCGCATGTTGAAAAGCTAAATCGCATTTTTGCTTAGCTAACCAGAAATAGCTGCAAATTCGATGATGAAAATTTAAATGAAGATCTCCGTATTTGAGAAATTAAAATATTTAAATTAAAGTTTAAATATATAAATGCTAAAAATTTAATCCCTACTATAATTTTATTTCAATTTACATAAATTTTATTTTTAATGTTATTTTAATAATGATTTTTTATCATTTAGTTAAAATTATTATGAATCTTATTATCTTATTTCATAATTTAAATCTTATTTTAACAGGATATGACTCACTAGTTATATTAAATAATATATTAAATAAAAATTGTAATATATTAATAATAATGATTATATACTATTATATTCTTTATATGGAGCCATAATATAAAATTAAATATATTATTAAATTTTTATGTATCATACTTGATGATAATTTCATATAGAATAATAATTAAATTTTTAACGTGGTGAAAGAGACACTCACCAAAAACCATTAGCTTAAATTTTTTATTTAATAATATAATAATCTTCTAACGTATATTGACTCACTCTGAAAATTGAATATACAAACAAAAGCCAATTTAATTATTTAATTAATTAATTAGCAGCTTCGATCTTCACGTCAAATTAAAATATCTTTGAGGCCCATTAGTTTGCCCATACTTCCTATTTTCGAAATGAAAGTTGAGAAGCTTACATCTAAGAATATTATTTGGTTGTTCAACCAAAAAAATGAAATCTTTTTCTTTATTCACTCATTAGATAATTATCTTGATCAAGCATGAATCTCTAGGCAAAATCTAATTGAAGTTTCAAAAATTAAAATCAAGAGTATTCGAACTCCGATTTCAGCCAGCTTAAAATGTCACCATCCCATTTATTTGACTTTCAAGTGCATAGGAATATTCCCCTTCTCATTGGACAAGGAGGAAGAAAGTATGTCTTCATTTGAGATCAATTTTTTTTTCTAATTAGTCTAAGTATGTCTTCATTTGAGAACAAAGTTTTAATAGTCTAATTATGTCTTCATTTGAGATTAAAATTTTTTCATATTAGCTACTTGGACGAAATTAAACATGCATAACTAACTAAAAGTGTTATGCAGCAATCATGAAAAAAGTTAGAATATTTAATGGTTTAACTTAGATAATGAGTGGATATAACTCTACATTGCTTAAAGATTGTATAGTTCATATAATTATTTTACTCTTATATACTTTTATACTATTATATTCAGAGATAATATTAATTAAGATAAATATATATTAAGAATTTGTGCTTTGTATTTTTTTTTTAGTGGAATGTACGAGCAGAATAATGAGTGGACGTGCTGCAACTTTCGTGCTCCTGTATGGAGGCGAGTTACATATTGATGAAAAATTTGCACCAAGTTATTCTGGGGGTAGGAATCGTCCGTTACATGTGCCAAGAAATATAAAGTTAGAACAGCTTAAGTTAAGGATACTTAGAGCACTGAAGTATGATCCTACGAAGTTTTCTGTGAACTTAATATGTCGAGTGCCTGTGGGAAACGAGTTTGTCGCTTCACATGTAGAAGATGACGATGTTTGTGAAGTTTTATTATGTCAAGCTGCAACAGAATTTCTCATCATGTATGTCGATGTCGAAGAAAAAATTGTAAGTGAAGATAATATTGAGCCTCCAAATTCAGAAAGATTTGGTACTTCAACTCAAGTTGAAAGGGTTCAGGTGGCTAATACTTCAAGGTTTGAAGCAATAGAAGAAGTCCATCATTAGTAAGTTTCCTATATCATGTTTAAGAAATAGATATATAAGAATTTATCTTTTTGATTAAGTAATGATTAATAAAAATTTTAATGTAGTGATATTGAAGACCAACAGACGCAGGATCCTCCTTTAGCGTCTGCACAAACAGTCCCTTCATATCATTATGATTATGAGACTATGAGTAGTGGATCTAGTGAGCAGTGCTCTGATGATGAAGGTGCTGATCTATTACCAGTGGTGAACGATGGTGATGCAGTTGATAATGAGGAGATTAGAAATATTGTCCAAGATTATTGTACTAGATCTGTCGGCAGTACAGATACAATGGTAGCAAATAACGACTACGCCGAGACTTGTAGGACAACAGAAGAATGGGATAAGGAAGTTGACATTGATGCTGATTACGATGCGGTGATAGTAGAGGATGAGTTCTCGATTCCGAATGACTTAATAGAAGGGATGTGCTTCACAAGGAAAACAGATCTGCAATTTGCTTTACAAGGTTGGGCAATAAAAAATAACGTGCAATATATTGTCATCGCATCGAATAGGACGAAATTTACAATTGTTTGTGCGAAGCATGATTGCCCGGTATATCCTTGCTTATGGCGACTTCACTCAGCTCAGAGTAAACGCTTAGGCGGTGTATGGAAAATCTCATCCATAAAGAACCAGCATAGATGTGTGTCTCCAATTCTTGATAGTGGCCACCGTCAATGCAACTCACAGTTTATAAGTTTCTATATTCTACCCACAATTAGGAAGAAGATGGACTTGAAGCCAAGGGAGATAATCGGTCGTATGGAATCGAAGTTCAATATTAAAGTGTCATACATGAAGGCTTGGGATGCCCGGAGGAAGGCAATAAAAGTAGTTTTTGGCAGTTGGGAGGAGTCGTATCGCACTCTTAATTTGTTCATGGATGCTGTTGCCTCTGTAATGCCTGGTACGGTATATCGAATTCAAAGTACGCAGACAAATAGGTTCCAAAGACTATTCTGGGCATTTGGTCCTTCTATTACTGGGTGGAAATATTGTCGCCCAGTTCTTTCTCTTGATGGCACATTCCTACTCGGTAAATATAGGGGGACATTATTAACTGCGATAGGTATGGATGCTAATAATGGTCTATATCCACTTGCATTTGCTGTAGTTGAATCAGAGTGTACCGAATCATGGATTTGGTTTTTAAGACAAGTCAATGAGCTACTCCCTGTAGTTACGAACAGGCCTAATCTTTGTATCATATCAGACAGGCATGCTGGTTTGGTTAGAGGTTGCAGGGAAATCTTTCCTAATGTTGCTCATCGACACTGCCTAAGACATCTACGTGAGAATTTCAAGAAAGCAATACGACAGATGGGAATAGGAGACGTTGATTTTTTGTGTCAAAAAATGTACGCAGCAGGAAATACAGATGATAGATCCTTTTTTAATAGATGTATGGAAGACATGAGGAGGATCAAAGTGGACATCCATCAATGGCTCGTAGACCGTGATGTAAGTCGTTGGTCTTTAATAAATGATGGTGGATTTAGATTTGGGGTAATGACAACTAATGCTGCAGAGTCTTTTAATGGAGTTTTAAAGCGAGCAAGAGGATTGCCGATACAAGCCTTGATTACGGCCATATACTATAACATTATTTCAATGTTTATGAGGAGGTTGGAATTCATTGCAACGGAGGAGCAACAAAACAATAACTTCTTCGCTCCACGTGTTCAGACATTACTAAAAAAAGTTGAGGAGGCTAGACGAATGCCTGAGCCAATCCGGCTTAACTTGAATGAATTTCAAGTTGTTGACATGTCCTCTAGATCATACCGTGTCGACATACTAGATGGGAGGAGGTGCAAGTGCAGTTGTGAAAAACCTATGCTGTATCACTCGCCATGTTCACATGTGGTCTGTTGTTTGGCATTGTTAAGACGATCACATTTCGAATATGTTTCTCCCTACTACACGACAACTAACTACAAATTAACTTATTCTGGAGAATTTCACCATATCCCTAATAAGGATGAACTAAATTTTCGTTTATGATGACTTTCTTAAAGTTTCTTAAAGCAGATTTTTAGTATAAAAATTATCTAAAAAGTTACTTTAAGAAGCAGTAAAAAAAGCCGTCTTCAACACTAACTAGTGACTAAGGTTTCGTTTACGATGACTTTCTTAGTGTTTCTTAAAGCAACTTTTTTGTACAAAAATTTAATTTTTACACTAAAAAGTTACTTTAAGAAACAGTAAAAAAACCGTCCCAAATGAAACTTGAATTAAACAATGTTCCGTACTAGTTCAATAGTAATGTGTAATGGGATGTCCATGGGACTAAAGAATCCTTTAGAGCCTATTAAAATGGGATCAAATGAAGGCAAGCTTCCTTCAAACAACTAAAGCTTCGGTGCTAACTAGGTGAGTTAAAGTCATTCTTACACCTTATAACAAAGTTGTGATTTGAACATATTTAATTCCATGCAGCAGGATGCAATTTTTTAATAAAAGTGATTATAAAACTGCTGTGAGGAA
This sequence comes from Dendrobium nobile, assembly GCA_022539455.1. Lineage (NCBI taxonomy): Eukaryota > Viridiplantae > Streptophyta > Magnoliopsida > Asparagales > Orchidaceae > Dendrobium > Dendrobium nobile. Next base: position 17,207,762 of record CM039727.1, read on the forward strand.
ACTAATTTTTTTAAAAGTTGCTGTAAAAATCAAATTTTTAGTACGATCTTTTTTTAATTTGTTAGAAAATAAGAACTAATAGAATTTACTGATAAATATTATGAATTTTTTTTCATGCAATACAACAAAAAATCACAGTGACATAATTACAACATATGAAGCAATATCATATTTAGTTTTGTTTGGAATAACTTTCTTACTACTTTACTTTTTAGACCGCAACTATATTTTATATTTGGTCACAATTTTTTTCTTTTTTTTTTAAGTTTTATAATAAGAAATTTTTTCTTACAATAAAGCAGTAAGAAAGTCTTCCCAAACAAAACCTTAACATTCATCCAATGGTTAATATCCGTATTCTCATGCTTCACAGTTCATACCTTGCTAAGGAATTCGCGGTCTGTAGTCAAATAGGCCGCTTTAATTGCTGATTCCAACTTATCTTCTCATTATCCTCTTTGACCTCTTCTAGGCTTTTATATATTATTTCCTAGCTTCTGGGAGACAAAGTCCCGCATGCCCTTCCACCATGGCCATCCATACTCCAAACAAGCCTGAAAATCAATAAAACAAAATATTTGTTGAACAAAGATATACAGATCAGGAAAAAAAGATCAAGCTCTAAAGAAATTATTCTGTGGTGGGATCGGAGGTAGATCGTTATCCGGAGATCAATCAAAATGAGTCATGTCAGCGGTACCGAGCTCGGAACCGAGCAGTACCGAACCGCCTTACCGAGTAAAGGGATGATGTGACGCATTTTGATTGGTCTTCGGACGACGCTCACCATCCGCACAGAATTATTAATCCAAATCTAAATGTCAAATTAACTACTCTTTTGATGAAGCAAAGAGAATATTAAAAAAAAAAAAAAAAAACCTGTTTTGAATCTTCTGAATTTAGTGATGGCCACATATCCATCCTCCATCCTATGCCTTGTCCCTCTCCTACTAACCATCCAATAACCATTGCCCTCAACCTCCATCCCCCTCCCCAAATCCTCATCCTCCTTCCCAAACACCTCACCGAGGTCCGAGCCGACCGCACCGCTCTGCGGAATTACTAACTTCATTGGCCTATTCCTATCTTCCTCGCCGACAAGCATTCACCTCCTTCAGCTCCTCTCCACCAAACCTCTCCACCTTCTCCACAACAACCTCCTTTGAAACCGAAGCCGGCGTCGAATTCCTATCCTTTTTCGTCGGTCCCATCGATACATCCCTTATCTTTTTCGACGCCGAGACCGGCAGTCGGCGCGCCTCTTCCATGATAGAGGTGGATGAGAGAAAGACGAGTTGGAGAAAACATTCATGAAGGCCTTCCTAAGAACTGAAAGAGGTGTACAAGGATGGAGGGAGAGTCCATAAGCAATTCAAATCTTCCACCACATCAATTCTTTTGCTTCTCCCCCCTTCTTCTTCTTTGTTCAGTTTCTAATTAGTGATAGTTAAGTGGCTTGCGTTTCCTATTTTGGGATTTAAAGGGAAAGGGGGGAGGGAGAGGTAAGAAAAGAAAAGAAGAATAAGTCTATTTCCTGACTATTCCAAATAAAATGTTTTTTGAATATCTGGAAGGATTCAATGAATGTAGGAGACGTAGTCAGTCGGCTTTGCTTGTCGGCAGCGGCCGAATTGGTCGCGGCAGTGAGAACAAACTTCAGCATTTAGTGGCCGATTTATTTCTTTCTATTTGAAGAAGCTTAGCGCTAAAGCATAAAGTAAAATTTAGGCACCAAACCATTAGGAAAATATCAACAAAATTTATATATTATTGTTTAACATTAAATCTTTTTATTTATTTATATATACTCAATTTTCAATCATATAAAATTTCAATATAATAACTATTTTTTAATATTTTTTATAATGAGAATTTGCTTATTAATTACGAATAAACATGTTAGAAAGAAAGCTGACATCCAATCTTTTAAAATAAATTTCTATGCTAAAAAATTTTCAATAATGTGGATTTTATGGTAGCAATTTTTCAATCATCTTTATAAAATATTTCAAGTACCTCAAATAACTCTTAGATATTAATTGATATATAAATAAATATAAAAAATTTTAGATGTTAGATATATGAATATATAAAATTTTTGTGATATTTATGCATATAAATCTCACTAAATCTTTTTTTTTTTTATGACTTCATTTGGGACAACTTTCTTATAGCTTTGTCTTTCAGACCATAATCACAATTCATGTTGATCATTGTTTTTTGTTGATTTATTAACAATTTAAAAAAAGTTAAATTCTCTACAAAAACTTTATAAAGCAATAAAAAAATTGTCCCAAATGAACATAAAGCTCTCAAGTAATGTATTTCAAAGTAATCTATTGAGTTTAATAATAATAAGATTATAGTTTAATTTGCACTTTCTAAGAAGAGGATCTAACCACCAAGTATCATATCACAAGCAAATGACATAAGCTAGTCAAGATCACATTCAAAGTTGTTAGAAGTTAGTTGATGATATGGGGATAAATTTTAAAAAGAATGACAATAATCTTAATTAAGCATGAGGACATAATACCATCAAATTTAATTAGGAGCAAAATATGAAATCATCTCCCATTTGTTTTTATGAAAGATGTGAGAAAAAAGTGAACATTAAATGTATACTTGCATATGCTTCCATATGTTTAGAAGGTATAAAAAAAAAAAGTTTAGAAGGTAGGTCGTGAGTAACTATCCTTTTTTGAGAATTCTTCTTGGATAAGACATCATTGCTCATCTCGTATAACATCACGAGAAGTGTCTTTGAGGTTGAGTCAAGTTTAACAGAACAGGTGGAGTTCGATGAGTTTTATGAGGAGGATGGGTTGAGCTTGTAACTGATCAACTTCTGGATTACATTGTGGGGGAGGTGGAGCATCAACACAATGAGATAATATTTTTCACGAGCATCTTCAAATTGTTCACCCATTTATTTTGATGATATTGTGGGAGGAACTCCATTATTTTGTAATGACACTCTTTGTTGATCGGCCTCTTCAAATAAGTGTGAAATTCGTCTTGCACTATTCCATCCTTAGAATTCAAGTTTTTAAGGTTAGAGATCGAGGCTCCCCCCATACATGACTAGGACATCCATGATAGCCAGATAGATTCCTAATCGGTGAGTGTAAGAATGAGAGAATCAATTGTTGGTATTACTTTGATCAGTCATTGAAAAAGTATATATGTTGAGAATGAAGTTCTCATAGACGACACCAAACTATTATGTATTAAAAATTTTATTAGAAATTTTGAGTCGATGGAGAGTATATTTTATGTCTCAGTGTTGTATAAAACTTCAGCATGCATAGATTAAAGTAGCTATATCAGAAATTTTTGATGGAAAAACCTATAAGAGAAAAAAACTAGGCCTAATCTAGTTGAAAAACACTATTTAGTAAGTGATACAAGAATCTTTTTTTATTAATTGTTGAAGAAGAGAGGATTAAATAAATGCTTGATTTTTTCTTAGGGGTATTATAAAAATCAAATATCCAAAGAGGAACAATTAAAACCTAACAATATGACTTGATTTATTTAATATGGAGTATAAAAAAGCAAGTGTCCATAAGGGGACAACTATACTCAACAACAAGGTTAAATTTTGTCAGTATTCGGGTGATGGTGATGATTTCTGAGGTGATTGTTGATGATGATGGTGGTTGCCTGCAAGTCTGCAACAATAGCTATGGTGGTAGTTGGCGTCGATGGCTGGAAAATGCAATAGAGCTTTCTCTAGTTCTTTTTTATCTTTCTCCTCCCCTTATATGGGGAATGAGCTCTATTATAAGCTTTTTAGATAACCATTTTAGTAATTTGAACAAGAATTCAGAACACCTCATCTTCATTCCCTTGAGCTATTTTTAAGTATTTAAGTATCTTAATAATTTTGGAATTGAGTGATCTTGGGCTGTTGGATTCGTCTCTTCGAGCCGCTAGATTTAAGTATAATTATATCCAATTGGATATCATTTGACCTTCCAATTAGTATTTGAAGTTTCTAATCATATTTCAAGTATTTGATTTGAGCTCATTTGTGCTCAGATTGAACCACCCTAGGTACCATTAGGTTCATATCATTGAGTGGTTTAGTTCAACTTTGAATTTATTGAAATAATTTCCTATGATTTTAAATTTAATTCTAGAAGTTTTCAATTCCAATTTTATCTGGAGATTCATGTTTAATTGTACATATTTTGTAGATATATCAATTATCATTCAATATAATTAAATAATTATATATTACAATTAAATTTAAAAAATAATTACAGCTAATTTTTAAACACCCTTTATTAAATATTCATAATAATTTTCTTTTCACAATTATATTTATAAATGCCTAATAATTAATTTTTATTTTTTAATAGTTTATTAATATTGATAAATAGCATGTGATCATAAAATTAATGATATGCATAATGTAAAATATATGAGAATATCTAATATTATATATTTTTTTGCAACTATAGCGTTTATAAAGGCCTGTATTAAATATAATAATTATAATAAATATATAATTAGATATTGAAATTATTGAACAAAACAAACCTGCTCGTAGTCCAGTTCTAGTCTTCTAGAAGAAAAGAACCGGCGGGGCTGAGTGTACGCGAAAGGCCGAAACAGTCGCTCGACAATATTTCCGTGATAATTATCCGTTGAATAATAAAAAAAAAGACTTAATCAATAAAATTTTTTTAATTAAAAAATAGACAAAGATTTAATTGCCGAGGAAAACCTGGTCACGGAATAAGTAAAGAGCTGACGAGCGGCCACGTCGTCTCGCATGGACGGCCGGATCTTCGACATTGACAAAGAGAGATATTTCAATTTATATTAACATAAATTTGAAAGTTTTTGTTGCGGTAGAGAAATATAAGATTTAACGTCTTAGCGTTGTACGAAAATCCGGCATGCATTAGATAAAGAGAGAGGGTCTGACATTTATGAGACACCAGATTTTTTACGTGGAAAACCCCTGAAAAGGGGGAAAAAAACCACGAGGCTTAGCCCAGTTTGAATGAATCCACTAGTATTGTAAGTCGATTACAAATGAGGCCCTTCCTTGAGGAATGCATGTGTTTGATGTACATATATGAAGTACATACATTGGGAATAAAAAGATCATTGTTGACATATTCGCTTTGTTGGAAGGACTCTAGTCGGCGGGCGATGAAAGTCAAAAGGACGGCGTCAGGTAGATGTCCAAAAATGGAAAGAAATCCATCTTCATATTACGTCCAACGAAAGTCCGATAACCGTGAAGCCGGCGTCGGGTAAAAACTTGGCGAAGAGTGAAGGTCCGACGTCGAGTAGAAGTCCGACGTCTGTTGGTAGCTGAGGAGAACTCCGGCATCATTTGAGCGGAGTTTCGGCGTCAGGAGGGAACTCTGTCGTTAATTTGGAAGAATTTTAGAAATCTGTGAAACTTGGGTAGAATCTTGGAGTCCCGTGAAGTCGGGCAGAATTCCGACGTTCTCCCGAATATCCGGCAGAATCCCGGCGTGTTCGGGCGACGGAAAGAACTCCGGCGGTGGTCGAGGGGAGTTGTTCTCCTTCCCCTTCTCTTCTTCTTGCTTCCCCCCCACACCCCCCCCCCCCCACACCTTGTGAGAATGAGGACTATATTTATAGATTTTTTGGAGTGGCATAGCTCGTAAATAGACGTGAGATCAGGGTCAAATAGGGAGTGGTCGAATGGACGACTGATTTGAATCCCTTGATCAATAGACCGTTCGTCAAATATTTCAAGATCTTAATGATGTCGGAATTTTGCGATCTTGGGCTTGTTGGATTCGTCTCGTCGAGCCGCTCGATTCGACTATAAGTTCGTCATGTTTGAAAATTGTTTGGTAAACACAATTGTGGTTCGAACCTTCCAACATCGCTTTGGGTCCTTGATTTGGGCTCATTTGGGCTCGGATTGAGTCAAATTTGGTGTCGTTGGAGTCGTATTTCCGAGGCGCTTAGATTGACTGTAAGTTTACTGAAATTGGAGTACATGTGCTCCCGGATTTAATTTTGAAGTTTCCAACTTATTTTTGCCTCAAGATTCGTGCCCGATCAATATATTTTTGCATGACGTATCAGTTTTAAAGATAGGAGCTTTTTGGTTGAAATAAAGTGCGTGTAAAATATTTTTTAATAAGTAGTTTTGAGAATATTAATGTTTGATTGAATGAAAAAAATGTAAAGTATAATAAATATAAGGCCAAATTTTCGAAATAAGCAACATTAATAATTAAACATAAGATTAAGCATGATCGTAAAAAAAATTTAATTATAGGCAAAGTCGGTCGTTTAAACGCGACTTAGGTGCGACCAAACGACAGCGTGGCAGCTGATGTGGCCAAGGCAGACTACTTATAAGTCGCCCGCGTAACGGGCGACTTATAAGTCGCCGTGTTAAACGGCGACTTAGGCTTATCTCATTTATTCGCCTTTCCCTTTCCCGATCCCGATCATTCCTCTGCTCTTCGCCATTCCAGATCTTGCTGCTCCGCCTCCGCCCGTTCGTCGCCGGATCAGGTAATGTGAAGTTATTTTATGCATTTTATATGTTAAATTAGTTAGATTTATGTTGATTATTGTTTATTTTTTTAGAGAAGTAAATATATGTGATTTACAAGGTGGTTTTGTAGGTTTTTTTGTGAAACTCTTTATTTGTGTAGTGTATTTGAAGATTGTTTGTTCTAAGCATAGATTTATGCATTTAGGCTTCGAATGTTTAAAATATATTGTAGATCTGTGATTTAGGGTTAAATTTTGCTTAGCTAAGCTTTCTTTAGGGTTTCAAATTTATATAAAATGGGTAGAAGATATGTGCGCCTTATTCTTTTGAATCCTTTAATTTTTAGATTTAAATCGCACGTTGAAATTTTAAATCGCATGTTGAAAAGCTAAATCGCATTTTGCTTAGCTAACCAGAAATAGCTGCAAATTCGATGATGAAATTTAAATGAAGATCTCCGTATTTGAGAAATTAAAATATTTAAATTAAAGTTTAAATATATATAATGAAAAAATTTAATCCCTACTATAATTTTATTCAATTTACATAAATTTTATTTTTAATGTTATTTTATAATGATTTTTTATCATTTAGTTAAAATTATTATGAATCTTATTATCTTATTTCATAATTTAAATCTATTTTAACAGGATATGACTCACTAGTTTATATTAAATAATATATTAATAAAAATTGTAATATATAATAATAATGATTATATACTATTATATTCTTTATATGGAGCCATAATATAAATTAAATATATTATTAAATTTTTATGTATCATACTTGATGATAATTTCATATAAATAATAATTAAATTTTTAACGTGGTGAAAGAGACACTCACCAAAAACCATTAGCTTAATTTTTTATTTAATAATATAATAATTTCTAACGTATATTGACTCACTCTGAAAATTGAATAACAAACAAAAGCCAATTTAATTATTTAATTATAATTAGCAGCTTCGATCTTCACGTCAAATTAAAATATCTTTGAGGCCCATTAGTTTGCCCATACTTCCTATTTTCGAAATGAAAGTTGAGAAGCTTACATCTAAGAATATTATTTTGGTTGTTCAACCAAAAAAAATGAAATCTTTTTCTTTATTCACTCATTAGATAATTATCTTGATCAAGCATGAATCTCTAGGCAAAATCTAATTGAAGTTTTCAAAAATTAAAATCAAGAGTATTCGAACTCCGATTCAGCCACTTAAATGTCACCCATCCATTATTTGACTTTCAAGTGCATAGGAATATCCCCTTCTCATTGGACAAGGAGGAAGAAAGTAGTCTTCATTTGAGATCAATTTTTTTTTCTAATTAGTCTAAGTATGTCTTCATTTGAGAACAAAGTTTTAATAGTCTAATTATGTCTTCATTTGAGATTAAAATTTTTTCATATTAGCTACTTGGACGAAATTAAACATGCATAACTAACTAAAAGTGTTATGCAGCAATCATGAAAAAAGTTAGAATATTTAATGGTTTAACTAGATAATGAGTGGATATAACTCTACATTGCTTAAAGATTGTATAGTTCATATAATTATTTTACTCTTATATACTTTTATACTATTATATTCAGAGATAATATTAATTAAGATAAATATATATTAAGAATCTTTATTTGATTGGATTATTTTAGTTAGGGTGTAAAGTATTTCAAATGCAAAAGTTTTAGAAATTTTGGTGTTTGGTTGGAATACAAAATGATACAAAGTAAAGTATAGTAAATGTAATATATAATTTTGAGTGAAAACTATTTGCAGCCTTTTGCTCTCTGCCGCCGATCGTCTGCTGCAGGTATCTGTCGGCCACCATTGCCTCCTGCCACCGCTACTGCCTACCACCGCCCGCCGCTTGCCTATCGACCGCCGTAGTGACCATCACAATTTTGGACTTTACATTCATTACTTCTAACAGAACAAAAAAAAAATCATTCACCTAAATTTAATTTACATTCATCCAAACAACTCTAAAATATTTCGTTTATACCGCATTCATTTTTCAGACAACCAAACACCCCTAAGTCTTTTCTTCTAAAATGTCAAGGATCTATCAATGCCCATTATCTTTTATATTCATGCCCAAAAAAGCTTGAAGCTCTATAATGTTATGCACAAATTTCTTTTAATGCCCATTTGGATAATAAATTTGATAAAAAATAATTTACATAATGCATAGAGAAGACTAAATTTGACATAAAATAAGCTTTCATCTCATCTATTAGACTATAACTAGAAAATCAAAAATAAGTTGAATGTTTCTATCTCATAATTGGAAAAGTACTGATTCAAAAGTTATAAAAGAAATTAATGCATTGGACATATACCTACCTCTCTCTGGGTTTCACTTAACGAGTGTCTATATTTGTAATACACCAAATAACTTACTGAGAAATTGAAATTTACATTGATCAGTTTCAGTTTACATAATCTTGATTGTTGTTGTATTGGTTAAATAAGTAGATTGGATAACAATAACATCTGAAAGTATAACAGGTAATAATTAGAAACCTCTATTGTTTTGTTGTCAAAATGGAGGAGAAACATTTCCCTTAATTATATCACAAAAAGGTCATGACATATATATGTGGATATCATGGCTAGTTCTAAAACGTTAGTGTTCTCATAATTGTATCACACAAACAAACACTTGCAGAAAAAAGTTTGACATTGCAGCTTGCCATTAATGTTAACTGAATTTGGAGCCCTCATGATAAATCCTTAATGAGTAGAAAGGAGATGTCGAGATGGAGTCGCCACCACTGGAACTCTCTAGCATGGGCATTGTGCGTTCAAGATGAGAGATTATGTTTTTGTGAGTGTGCGCAGTAAAAGCATAGTTACTGTTCACCGCTGCGCTTTTATTGCGTTTTTACTGCTCACACTCACAAAATCCGAACACAACTTCGGTCCGGACTCCGCACATAATAATCTCTCATTCAAGAGAGAAGAAAGATGATTGGCTTGATAGGACTTATTCATCTTTATTTGATCCATTTGGCCCAAATGTGCTCCAACTCAATTCAATCAAGTATAAGCTCCATCAAACTTGATCTTCGTGTCAACAGGAACATATATAGTTTATTCGAGCATGATGGGTGGAGTTATGTGGATAATACCCCCTATTTTCTCTCCTCCATTTTAAACCTCCTCAAGATTTTCATGCTTGTCACAAAAAAACGCTAAATAGCTTGAGCAAAGGGCAACATAATTATATATACAAAATATGAGCTAATGACAACCAAATTAAAGCTATTTTCTTTAACTAGCTAACGGTACAAAAACCTCCAAGATCTACAACCATTACAGTCACATCATCTCTATTGCCTCTACTGCATGAAATCTCCACAAGATCTTTGCAAGATTGAATTGAGTTCTTACGCTGTCTAACTACATCCACTGCCTCCTGATTGCTAACCTATCAAACAAAAAAATAATAAAATGAGATTAATTTACTTTCTGCTAATCTTGATTAGTCAATTAAGCTCAAAATCTTAGCAAAGTTCTTAGCCAAACCTTATCCCACAAGCCATCAGAAGCCATTATCAGAAACTCACAATCTTTGTTCAGATGAATCATTCTAGTCTCAGGCTCAGAAATAATCCATTTCTTCATGTTGACATCTCCAATAGCTCTAGAAATTGCTAATGAGTCCTGGACTCTCCACACTCCATTATAGCAGCTCACATAGCCTCCCTGAAATCATCATGAAGATAAAATCATTCAATATTATTTGGATAACAATCTTTATTAGGGGAACTTCAACAACTTTTATTTATATAAATTTAAGGAGATTTCGAAATGGTAAGAAAGCAATTACCGAGTTTTCGATTCGAATCCTTTCGTCTTCTCTTTCAGGACGGTGATCACTGGTTAGAGCATCAGCAACTCCGTTCTTACTCATGACTACTCTACAATCACCGGCATTTGATACATGCAATTTTCCATCCTTCATCAATATTGTAGCTACACATGTTCCACTGCTTACACCCTGTTAATTGGAAGTATAGTTAGTTTCTGATTATAGAACAAAAACAATCCAACCACTTACTGAATTGATATGACCAAGCATTTAGCCTAATTGTTCTGAACAATTCAACACTAACTAGTGACTAAAGTTTCGTTTATGATGACTTTCTTAAAGTTTTTTAAAGCAGATTTTTAGTATAAAAATTATCTAAAAAGTTACTTTAAGAAGCAGTAAAAAAAGCCGTCTTCAACACTAACTAGCGACTAAGGTTTCGTTTACGATGACTTTCTTAGTGTTTCTTAAAGCAACTTTTTTGTACAAAAATTTTAATTTTTACACTAAAAAGTTACTTTAAGAAGCAGTAAAAAAACCGTCCCAAATGAAACTTGAATTAAACAATGTTCCGTACTAGTTCAATAGTAATGTGTAATGGGATGTCCATGGGACTAAAGAATCCTTTAGAGCCTATTAAAATGGGATCAAATGAAGGCAAGCTTCCTTCAAACAACTAAAGCTTCGGCTGCTAACTAGGTGAGTTAAAGTCATTCTTACACCTTATAACAAAGTTGTGATTTTGAACATATTTAATTCCATGCAGCAGGATGCAATTTTTTTATAAAAGTGATTATAAAACTGCTGTGAGGAAACTAATTTTTTTAAAAGTTGCTGTAAAAATCAAATTTTTAGTACGATCTTTTTTTTAATTTGTTAGAAAATAAGAACTAATAGAATTTACTGATAAATATTATGAATTTGTTTCATGCAATACAACAAAAAATCACAGTGACATAATTACAACATATGAAGTCAATATCATATTTAGATTTTGTTTGGAATAATTTTCTTACTATTTTACTTTTTAGACCGCAACTATATTTTATATTTGGTCACAATTTTTTTCTTTTTTTTTTTAAGTTTTATAATAAGAAATTATTTCTTACAATAAAAGTAGTAAGAAAGTCTTCCCAAACAAAACCTTTAACATTCATCCAATGGTTAATTATCCGTATTCTCATGCTTCACAGTTCATACCTTGCTAAGGAATTCGCGGTCTGTAGTCAAATAGGCCGCTTTAATTGCTGATTCCAACTTATCTTCTTCATTATCCTCTTTGACCTCTTCTAGAGCTTTTATTATATTATTTCCTAGCTTCTGGGAGACAAAGTCCACGCATGCCCTTCCACCATGGCCATCCAATACTCCAAACACCGCCTGAAAATCAATAAAACAAAATATTTGTTGAACAAAGATATACAGATCAGGAAAAAAAGATCAAGCTCTAGAGAAATTATTCTGTGTGGAGATCGGAGGCAGATCGTTGTCCAGAGATCAACCAGAATGCGTCATGTCAGCGGTACCGAGCAGTACCGAACCGCCGTACCGAGTAAATGGGTGACATGACGCATTCTGATTGGCCTTCGGATGGCGTTCGGCATCCGCACAGAATTATTAATCTAATCTCTAAATGTCAAATTAACTACTCTTTTGATGAAGCAAAGAGAATATTAAAAAAAAAAAACCTGTTTTGAATCTTCATGAATATTAGTGATGGCCACATATCCATCCTCCATCCTATGCCTTGTCCCTCTCCTACTAACCATCCAATAACCATTGCCCTCAACCTCCATCCCCCTCCCCAAATCCTCATCCTCCTTCCCAAACACCTCACCGAGGTCCGAGCCGACCGCACCGCTCTGCGGAATTACTAACTTCATTGGCCTATTCCTTATCTTCCTCGCCGACAAGCATTCACCTTCCTTCAGCTCCTCTCCACCAAACCTCTCCACCTTCTCCACAACAACCTCCTTTGAAACCGAAGCCGGCGTCGAATTCCCATCCTTTTTCGTCGGTCCCATCGATACATCCCTTATCTTTTTCGACGCCGAGACCGGCATGTCGGCGCGCCTCTTCCATGATAGAGGTGGATGAGAGAAAGACGAGTTGGAGAAAACATTCATGAAGGCCTTCCTAAGAACATGAAAGAGGTGTACAAGGATGGAGAGGAGAGTCCATAAGCAATTCAAATCTTCCACCATCATCAAATCTTTTGCTTCTCCCCCCCCTTCTTCTTCTTTGTTCAGTTTCTAATTAGTGATAGTTAAGTGGCTTGCGTTTCCTATTTTGGGATTTAAAGGGAAAGGGGGGAGGGAGAGGTAAGAAAACAAGAAAGAAGAATAAGTCTATTTCCTGACTATTCCAAATAAAATGTTTTTTGAATATCTGGAAGGATTCAATGAATGTAGGAGACGTAGTCAGTCGGCTTTGCTTGTCGGCAGCGGCCGAATTGGTCGCGGCAGTGAGAACAAACTTCAGCATTTAGTGGCCGATTTATTTCTTTCTATTTGAAGAAGCTTAGCGCTAAAGCATGAAGTATAAATTTAGGCACCAAACCATTAGGAAAATATCAACAAAATTTATATATTTAACATTTAAATATTTTTATTTATTTATATATAAATTTCAATATAATAACTATTTTTTAATATTTTTTATAATGAGAATTTGCTTATTAATTCGAATAAACATGTTAGAATGGGAAGGGTGTAAGAAAGCTGACATCCAATCTTTTAAAATAAATTTTAATGCTAAAAAATTTTCAATAATGTGGATTTTATGGTAGCAATTTTTCAATCATCTTTATAAAATATTTCAAGTACCTCAAATAACTCTTTAGATATTAAATTGATATATAAATAAATATAAAAAATTTTAGATGTTAGATATATGAATATATAAAATTTTTGTGATATTTATGCATATAAATTCTCACTAAATCTTTTTTTTTTTTATGACTTCATTTGGGACAACTTTCTTATAGCTTTGTCTTTCAGACCATAATCACAATTCATGTTTGATCATTGTTTTTTGTTGATTTATATAACAATTTAAAAAAAGTTAAATTCTCTACAAAAACTTTATAAAGCAATAAAAAAATTGTCCCAAATGAAGCATAAAGCTCTCAAGTAATGTATTTCAAAGTAATCTATTGAGTTAATAATAATAATAAGATTATTAGTTTAATTTGCACTTTCTAAGAAGAGGATCTAACCACCAAGTATCATATCACAAGGCAAATGACATAAGCTAGTCAAGATGACATTCAAAGTTGTTAGAAGTTAGTTGATGATATGGGGATAAATTTTAAAAAGAATGACAATTAATCTTAATTAAGCATGAGGAGCATAATACCAATCAAATTTAATTAGGAGCAAAAATATGAAATCATCTCCCATTTGTTTTTATGAAAGATGTGAGAAAAAAGTGAACATTAAATGTATACTTGCATATGCTTCCATAGATGTTTAGAAGGTATAAAAAAAAAAAGTTTAGAAGGTAGGTCGTGAGTAATCTATCCTTTTTTGAGAATTCTTCTTGGATAAGACATCATTGCTCATCTCGTATAACATCACGAGAAGTGTCTTTGAGGTTGAGTCAAGTTTAACAGAACAGGTGGAGTTCGATGAGTTTTATGAGGAGGATGGGTTGAGCTTGTAACATGATCAACTTCTGGATTACATTGTGGGGGAGGTGGAGCATCAACACAATGATGATAATATTTTTCACGAGCATCTTCAAATTGTTCACCCATATTATTTTGATGATATTGTGGGAGGGAACTCCATTATTTTGTAATGACACTCTTTGTTGATCGGCCTCTTCAAATAAGTGTGAAATTCGTGCTTGCTACTATTCCATCCTTAGAATTCAAGTTTTTAAGGTTAGAGATCGAGGCTCCCCCCATACATGACTAGGACATCCATGATAGCCAGATAGATTCCTAATTCGGTGAGTGTAAGAATGAGAGAATCAATTGTTGGTATTACTTTGATCAGTCATTGAAAAAGTATATATGTTGAGAATGAAGTTCTCATAGACGACACCAAACTATTATGTATTAAAAATTTTATTAGAAATTTTGAGTCGATGGAGAGTATATTTTATGTCTCAGTGTTGTATAAAACTTCAGCATGCATAGATTAAAGTAGCTATATCAGAAATTTTTGATGGAAAAACCTATAAGAGAAAAAATCACTAGGCCTAATCTAGTTGAAAAATTCACTATTTAGTAAGTGATACAAGAATCTTTTTTTATTAATTGTTGAAGAAGAGAGGATTAAATAAATGCTTGATTTTTTCTTAGGGGTATTATAAAAATCAAATATCCAAAGAGGAACAATTAAAACCTAACAATATGACTTGATTTATTTAATATGGAGTATAAAAAAGCAAGTGTCCATAAGGGGACAACTATACTCAACAACAAGGTTAAATTTTGTCAGTATTCGGGTGATGGTGATGATTTCTGAGGCTGATTGTTGATGATGATGGTGGTTGCCTGCAAGTCTGCAACAATAGCTAGTGGTGGTAGTTGGCGTCGATGGCTGGAAAATGCAATAGAGCTTTCTCTAGTTCTTTTATTCTTTCTCCTCCCCTTATATGGGGAATGAGCTCTATTTATAAGCTTTTTTAGATAACCATTTTAGTAATTTGAACAAGAATTCAGAACACTCCATCTTCATTCCCTTGAGCATATTTTAAGTATTTAAGTATCTTAATAATTTTGGAATTGAGTGATCTTGGGCTGGTTGGATTCGTCTCTTCGAGCCGCTAGATTTAAGTATAATTATATCCAATTTGGATATCATTTGACCTTCCAATTAGTATTTGAAGTTTCTAATCATATTTCAAGTATTTGATTTGAGCTCATTTGTGCTCAGATTGAACCACCCTAGGTACCATTAGGTTCATATCATTGAGTGGTTTAGTTCAACTTTGAATTTATTGAAATTAATTTCCTATGATTTTAAATTTAATTCTAGAAGTTTTCAATTCCAATTTTATCTGGAGATTCATGTTTAATTGTACATATTTTTGTAGATATATCAATTATCATTCAATATAATTAAATAATTATATATTACAATTAAATTTAAAAAATAATTACAGCTGAATTTTTAACAACCCTTTATTAAATATTCATAATATATTTTCTTTTCACAATTATATTTATAAATGCCTAATAATTAATTTTTATTTTTTAATAGTTTATTAATATTGATAAATAGCTTGTGATGCATAAAATTAATGATATGCATACTGTAAAATATATGAGAATATTCTAATAAATTATTATTTTTGCAACTATAGCGTTCATAAAGGCCTGTATTATAATATAATAATTTATATATATAATATTAATTATAATATTGAAATTATTGAACAAAACAAACCTGCTCGTAGTCCAGTTCTAGTCTTCTAGAAGAAAGAACCGGCGGGGGCTGAGTGTACGCGAAAGGCCGAAACAGTCGCTCGACAAATATTTCCGTGATAATTATCCGTTGAATAATATAAAAAAAAGACTTAATCAATAAATATTTTTTTAATTAAAAAATAGACAAAGATTTAATTGCCGAGGAAAACCTGGTCCACAGGAATAAGTAAGAGCTGACGAGCGGCCACGTCGTCTTCGCATGGACGGCCGGATCTTCGACATTGAGCAAAGAGATATTTCAATTTATATTAGCATAAATTTGAAAGTTTTAAAGATTGGAGCTTTTTGGTTGAAATAAAGTGCGTGTAAAATATTTTTTTATAAGTAGTTTTGAGAATATTAATGTTTGATTGAATGAAAAAAAAAATGTAAAGTATAATAAATATAATGCAAAGCAAATTCGTCCAATTTTGAGTAAACAACATTTTCACTGCAACTAGCTAATCATAGTCATTGCCGCTAGCCACCGCTGACCACTGCCCACAACTGATACTCGTCACTGGCCATTGCCTAGCCTCTTCCCCAGCCGCAGGTCACCACCATCGCCATTGTTGTCGGCCACCATCGTGATTGCTGGCTAACCACCACCATTCTAGATTTTACAATGCATTCATTTTATTTCATTCTCAAAAATAATAATTTTATGTATTTTACATTCATCCAAATAACTTCAAATATTTCAAATATAGTGCATTCTTCTTATTATGCATTACTTTTTCAACAAACAAAATAACCCCTTAAATTGAAATTAATATTTTAGGACAAAATCAAGAATATTCAAATATGATGTAAATTATATAATATTTTTAGTTCTTTATAAGCAAACTGCCATGGCAGTTGGAGTTGCGTCAAGATAATTTTGTTTGGACTGTCAGATCATTGGATCGACATGAAGCCCAACCTTATTACTAGATTAAGACTTCGTTTGGGATAGTTTTTTACTATTTTTTAAAATATTTTTTTAGCATAAAAATTATTAATTAATTTTTTTTTACTAAAAACTATTTTAAAAGCTACAAAAAGCTGTCTCAAATAAAGCCCAAGTTAAATTTGGGCAAAGACTTTTTCTGATAACTTTGCATTATCATGATTTTATATAGTGTAGTTAATTTGACATAACCTTTTTTTTTTTTTTTGGAAATTAGACAAAGCCCGTATATTAATAACCCGCAAAAATTACGAAGTGAAAAGAAATAAAACTATGTCATAAGCTCCACAAAAAGGAGTAGGCACACATAACCAAAAAAAAATCTATAATGAAAAAGAAACAATCCTAACAAAACTTGTAAAGCTGATTACATAAGAGTGAAAGCCAAAAGACAACAGCATCAGATGCAACAACCAACAGCTTATTTAACAGCACCCAAAAATCCCGCAAGCTGAGGAAGCCAGGACTTAGTGACATTCAAGCCATACAAAATCATACTAAGAAGACGATCAAAACCCCTGGTTGCCATCCATGAGGCTGCCTGTGTAAGGGAACACATCATTGTCCTTGGCTAAAAACTTCCCAACATGCCAAAAAAAAAAAAAGAAGCACAAAGTAATCATAGTGAATAATTGGAGCCAGCCATAATCCAGATGGACTTAAAGAAGAGTCATAAGTCTTTCAAAATCTTTCCACTTGCATATTTTTGTGAAAGCAGCTTTCTTAATAGTTATAGAAATGATAGAATAACCGCTCAAAGTTTCCCCAAATCTTCTTTCATTTATTTCCTTCCAACTAAAATAGATAGTGCAACTAGAGATGAGATAGTAGAGGTTTTTAACACATGCTCTTGATCATTTATCTATTCAAGTAGATGCAATATCGTGGGTCTAAGGAGAAGAGCACAAGAACCTAGCATCAATTTAGACATAATAAAGGAGTAAGTGCATTCAAAGAAGATGTATGATATATTTTCATTTGTAGCGTGACACAAGAAGCAAGTGGGGTCAACATTTATATTCATATTGAGTAAGGCATTAACAATTTTAAGACCCCATACTATCGATAGCCAAGCAAAAACAGAGAATATCAAAACATAGTGTTTATGCCATATCAGATTAGACCAAGAGCATTAAGGAAGATCTTTGTAAAACTCCTTAACATATTGTCCAAATAAATCTTCAGCCGTATTTCCCCATGTTAAGCAAGCAACCAAGCAGTCATATATGGGATTAGCTTTGATAGCATTAACAGTAGACATAGGCAATGTGTTAGGCAAGTTCTAATTATTTCCAGTGATAAAATCCCTTACAAGAGCTTTTAGATCATGGTTTTGGATAAAAATATTATCATCTAGGATTTCAGCAAAGAAAAGCCATCACACCAAAGGTTCCATATCAGAGATATGGGGGAGGAAGGGATGATCATAAACTGAAAGGAGTTCCTTGCCAAAGTAGCAGATTTGCATATGGCTTTTCAGAAGTTGGAAGCATATGGTGGAGCAGGGCGCCAAGGAGAGGTGTATCTGTGAATCAGCCAAGATGATAATGGAGTATCATGATTATACATTCTACTGATCACAGAGCAATTAAAAGAGAATTGGAGCGCAACTAATGAAGGAAAACTCAAACCACCATAAGCTTTTAGTTTATAGACATTGTCACATGATACAATACGCATCCTTCTAAAAGCAAAGGTGTCTCCAAAAAAAAAGAAGCTGAATGAAGTATTCCTTTTGAATTTAATAACAATTTTAGGTAAAATCGATCACATAATCTAGTAAGCAATTGAATTCAAGATAATATATTTAAGGTATTGCAATCGACCTGCAAATGAAAGAAGATTTGTCTTCCAACCAGTCATTTTCTTGGAGATACTTTCTATCAGTGGCAGAAATCAACAACAGAGTTCCTTTTAAAAGAGAGAGGAATACAAAAATATGAGATATTGGTGCTGATATTTGGAATGGAGAGAGCCATACGAATAGCAGCCTGATTATGTAGGCATTTATGTATCAAAACAAAGCTTTTTTCAATATTAACATGTATATCAAATGCATTAACAAAAATATTGAGAATCTGAGTTAATTTGTTGTAATTATGAAACTGAGGTTTTCCAAATATCAGCAAGTCATCAACATATAAGAAGTGAGACAATTTGTAAACATCTATATTTATACCAACAAAATCTCCTTCATCTAGTAGTGCTGGAAAAAGTATCCATAATTGTGTAGAAGAGATAGGGATTGAGCGAACACCTTTGCCTAAGGCCAGCAGAAGAGGGAAAAAATCCCTCAAGAGCTCCATTTATCACAATAGAGAAATTAACATAAAAAATGCAAGCTTTAAACCATTGAATGAAAGTATTAGGAAAACCTTTTTACACCAATCTAGTAAGTAGAATGTCTCTAGAAAATGTATCAAAACCTTTGCAAATATCCAACTTTGCACAGAAATAGATATAATCTCCCATACGATGGACCAAAGAGAGAAACTCATTAGCAAGAATGATATTATCCGTTGAGACTCTAGCTTTTACAAATCAAACTTGATTTTCTTTGACTATCAAATACATAATGGGCTTGAGTCTGTTAGCTATGATCTTATAGAAGACATTGCATAGAGCTATAGGCCTGAAGTCAGAAAAAGAGCTAACATGTTTGGATTTAGGAATGAGGGTAAGAGTCGTGGACTTTACCCCTTTTGGAAGATAACCTTTTGTAAAGAATGATCTAACTGCCTTGCAAACACTCGGACTAATAATATGCCATCCCATTTTGTAAAAAAAGGAAGTTGAAACCATACGACCATGTGGTAGAAGAATAGGCCCCAGAGAAAACAACAAGTTTATTTTCTTCATCTGAGATATATTGTGTGAGGGATTATGACATAAAGGCGGTTAAGCAATTCCCAACTGGAAAAGTGGCCATATTATTTTAAGTGGGAGAAGTTGGGTTATAAAGGGATTAAAAGTGATTAATTATGGAGTTAATGACCTCAAATATCGAGGAATGAGGAATGGTGACCTCAGATCTCGAGGAATGAGGAATGGTGGATGTTAAATTCATAACCACTTTAAAATTGCATTTAATAGGTCAGCATTGATCTTATCAAAGCACTATGATTGTAACTTATGAAGGCCATCAACATGAAATTGAATAACGTTTGAGTTAGCCCAGACCCTCTTTTTAATTTCACCTTTCAATAGCCTAAGTTTCTTACAAAAATCTAAGATTGGATTTCTAGTAGAAGGGCTAGAGAACGCCTCAAGTACAATTTCTCAATACTTATCCAATTTGGTCCAAAAAATTTTAAAATGAAATTTGTGTTTAGATTCTTGCACGATGCTTGAGTGTAGTATAATTGGACTGTGGTCCGAACAAAAAGAACTTTGAACATAGCAGAACGAGCTAGGAAAAGCACTCACCCAATCATCATTCACAAGGGAACGATACATCTTAATACTGATAGGATTGTCTAGGCATTGATTAAACCAAGTGTAGTGGCTTCCAACCGTTTGCAAATCCTTCAGTCTAACATTAAAAGTCATGGAGTTTAAATCCCAAAGATTTTTATGAGATAGCATAGCTCCACTTGCCTTTTCATGTGCAAAGCAACAACAGTTGAAATCTCCCTTAAGAGTCCAAGGAATGTTATTGGTCGGCACTAGCTACCTAATATGGTCCCAAAGAGCTAAACTATCATAAGAGCTAAACTATCATATATATATATATATATATATATATATATATATATATATATATATATATATATATTAAATATATATATATATATATATATATATATATATATATATATATATATATATATATATGTTAGTTCAATGACATAGATTATAATA
The DNA here is from genome assembly GCA_022539455.1 of Dendrobium nobile. Classification (NCBI taxonomy): domain Eukaryota; kingdom Viridiplantae; phylum Streptophyta; class Magnoliopsida; order Asparagales; family Orchidaceae; genus Dendrobium; species Dendrobium nobile. The sequence continues at coordinate 17,228,314 of CM039727.1, forward strand.
TGCAATACTTGTGATCCAGTAATGATAAAATTAGGAAGTACTTGGAGGTGTTTGTTTGAAATAATTTTCTTACTATTTTATTTTTTAGAGCATAATTATAATTTTATTTCACAATTGTATTTTTGTCACTTTTCAAAAAATATATGTGCTAATAATTTATTTGTTATAACAACTTTCAAAAAATTTATTTTTCTCACAACAAATTTACAATCACTTTTATAAAAAATTGTGGTTGTTCAAATATACCCTTAGGCAAAGGCAAATAAGTTAATTTCATTTTTAGGGGAGTCGTACATCAAACTTTTTCTTCTAAAAAATATCAAATAATATATATATATATATAAGGGACCCTTTCGACTAGTTCGTCGCGGTTTCCTCGCTATCATGCTCCACACTCACTTTCGGTTCATTGGTCATTCACTGACTCGAGGTCACTAAATGGTATCAGAGTGATTCACCAATTGGAAGATGAGAATTAAGTATCATACAAACAAAGTACTGCATCATGGGATCCACTCTTGAATCCTATATGGGACAAAGTACTACATGGCGGGAGTCACCACTTGACTTGTAGAGGTGACCTCTAGAATCCTATTTTCCTAGTGGATGAATCTAGAATAAAGATATTGATGAGAACCTCAATTACGTAAGTGAGAGAGATTGTGAAACCCCTTAAGTAAAATAAGCTAAACTTTTAAAAATCGAGATGTCTTTTGATGTAATGGTCAGAATTTCGTTAAGAAACTCTACAATTAAGCATGATCAGCCCAAGGAAATCTTGGGCGGTGACCACCTGGAAAGTTACACCAATAGGACAAAATAATGAGGCTCTTAGAATAAAGCTGACAATATTTCGATAGTTAAGAGTTTGAGCTATTACACATATATAGTACAAAAATGATGAATAATAAGTAATACATAATTTAAGAAAAGACTTTGCAATAATGGATATTATGGTTGAGTTTGGGCAGCCTAGTCGTCGATGCCAAAGAGTGGAGGTAGCCGAAGGGAGACAAACGCAGCATGTGGGGAGGCCAGTAGCTGAGAAATTTTGGAGATTAGGTATAGACCATTAGCACAAGGACCTTGGAGAAGTTTTAGGTGCGTCGTCTGGTCCTTAATGACATAACCATGTAAATCAAAAGAAATTTAATAACTGTTATTTTCAACTAATTTGGAAATGGAAAGAAGTTGGTGTGATAAATGAGGAACATGTAATAAAGAAGATAGAGTAAGCATACAGGAGGGTGTAGATAACAAACATTTTCCTAAATGAACAATGGGTAAATAAATGTTGTTTCCAATGAGGACCTAATTTAAGCCTTGGTAGATAAATGGACTTTGTAAAGAGTTGAAATTAAGTGTTAAGTGGGCCGTAGCTCCATTATCAAGGTACCATAGAGTAGTAGCAGGTGATGATGTTTTAACAAGCACAGCTTGAGTTGTAGAGGGAATGTACTGATGATTTGCACGATGCCAACTTATAAAAGTTATGTAACCTCTTTTGCCACAAATTTGATAGGTAATAGAAACTGATTGTTTGCAGTCTCAACCACGAGAGAAGAAAGAAGTGTGTACACATCCTTGTCCCATTGTTGATGCGAGAGCAAATCGGTTGTTGGAAGAAATGGTAGACTCCAATAGAGTGAGTTCTTCTTGGAGAAAAGTGACAAGATTCACTTCATTGCTGTAGAGAAGTGAATATAAGTACAGTCTAGAGTGATCAGAGTGAGCATGGTTCTAATAGCATTTTTTAATGCTTGGAAGTTAGATGGAAGACCATTTAAAATGTGTAAGATGATGTCTTCAAATGTCAATAGACCATCCACCAGCTGCTCCGATGTTGTTAACTAAGCACTTGACTAGAGAGAGATAATCAATCATCGACTGATTGCACATAACGAGAGAGTGAACTTCATACTTTAGTTGAATGACTTTTGAAGGATTTATAGATAACAGACAATGCTTGAGAGTAGTATAAATTGAGTGATGTGAATCTAAATTTATAATGTATGGCAACAATGAGGGAAACATGATAGAGTAAAGAGCAACCACTAAGTTTTGACCAAGAAGAAGTCAGTGAGAGGATAGTTAATTCAATGTAATTTGCCCATTGTCGGAGATGTGTTGTCAAGATAGTCGACAAATATGTTGGCAGTAAATGGTTTGTGAATATGAGTGCACCATGTTGGGTAGTTATCATTAAGGAGCTGAATACGAACAATGTTCTTGATGTTTCAAACATGAAATTTTAGGGAGGTGGGTGTTGAAGTTTTAGCTGGAATGTGTTGAGGAGAAGCATGATTATTGCTAAATGAAGTCGGCTGCATATCCATTATGTAGTTATGCAAGTGGCTCTGATAGCATGTAGAAATACCTTAATCATTTCTCTTGTTACATCAAATACATACACACTTAAAGCATAGAGATGAAGAGATAAGTATTAAAAAGAAGCTTTTGTATTAAATAGTTTTCATAATTTCAAAGGTATACAATAGCAGCTTTTATACATAATAAAACTTGGATGGTAAATATAGAAAAGCTATTGAGGTACTTAAATAACAACGGTGGAGATTTGATCACAGTAAAGTGAAAATTGCAAAGTTGTAGTAGTTGTAGACTGAAATAGCAGAATTACAGAGCAGGAGAATAATAGAAGTATGTGGAGAATGTCTTCTGCAATGTTAGTGCTATTATGATGAAGTTAATTGGAGGGAATGTAGTACTGTGTCGATGGTCGGAGGAATTTTAGTTTGACGACAGGGCTCAAAGGATTGTAGCAGATGATAAGGGTGCAAACGAGTCAAGACAACTCGTGAGCCAGATCATGCTCAACTTGTTAAAGAGCTAGCAAGTCGATCTTATTGAGTTTCAAAACTACGTCAACTACGAAATTTTGAGTAGAATTTTGAACTCATTAGATGTTCGATCAATTTTGAGTATATTTTTAAGCTCATTGGATTATTGAGCTCGAGTTCGATCAGGATGTTCGACTTGATTACTTGTCTAGTGGCTCAAGTGGAGAATCGAAACTATGGAAGGCTGAATTATAGGGGTTGGCTCGGACGCATAAGGCTGAATTATGGGGGCAGGCTCAAATGCATGGCAGAAGCGGAAGGCAAAATCGTGGGGCGGGCTCAGATGCGTGCTTGAGCATGGAAAGTTAAATCAAAAGGCGGAAATCGAAATGGCGAAGGTGAACTTAGACATGGAAGGCGGAATCACGGAAGGTAGGGTGTGCCGCGGACACGAAATCATAGCTTAAACTGCTGAATCGAGCCACTTGACAATCTCATTTTCAGTGGCACGAGCTGAGCTCGAGCTCGAATCGAGTTTAAGCTTGGTATTTGGCTCGTGAGTCTAGCTTGAGTTAGGCCTTACTTGAGCTCATCTCAACTCATTTGCTCCCCTAGTTGACGAGCGACGAAGACCGATTAAGTACTTTAGTTGACAAGTGACATATGTCGGATGAATTGAGTGATGGTATACATTTCTCTGGACCAAGCAATAATAAAATCACGGAGTTGTAGGTGTGGCAAATGGTGGAGCCATTTTTTATTTTATTTTAATTTTTATGAGGCATAAATTAAAAAAAAAAGTCAAGTTTTTCTATTAAAGAATATTTTATTTCTTCCAAGAAGTCATATTTATTGTTACTCTTACTGAAAAAACACATAATATTTAGCTGGATCTTATTTTTATAACTAAATTAATAAAATTTAATTTTATTTCTACTTGTGAAAGATTTTTATTGATCAAGTGAAATGAATTTCTTAAACAATAGTTAAGCTATATAGCATTTATCGCAGAAGGAAATCGCTCCTTATCACAGCCGGAGTGAAGATCTGAAGGCTCGACGGAAGGAGACGTGGTGACGGCAATTAGAACGTTGACTTTCGCTTCACCTTGGGGCGAAAAAGTCAATCCCGCAGACGAACTCATCTTCTACGGCTTTCCTCGGGATTTATTCGGCTTTAACAGTTATCCATTCGTTTATATTTTCCTTTTTTTGTAATGATATAAAGCAATGCATAGTATTATTTTAATAAAACTTTTTATTATTTTGTTGGGTTGAATTGATATATTTGATTTGGAATGGCTCCCGTTTTTATATTGGCTACCTTCAATTAGGGATGTTAATTTCAGGTCACGGGTCGGGTTCGGTTCAAATCCGGAACTGACCCGGGTTCAATCGGGTCGACCCTAACCCGACCCGGGTAAGCAAACGAGTCGAAAACACGGGCTCGGACCCGACCCATTAGGTTGTCGGGTTGACCCGATCCGACACGGGAAGCGAGCTGGCGCAGGCGAGCGGAAGCGGGGCGCGCAGGGGGGCGGACGCGGGGCGCGAGGCGAACTCGCGCGCGCGGAGGGCAGGACGGGTGCGCAACTGACAAGGGTCCGCGGCGGGTGTGCGGCGAGCACGAAAGCAGGCGCGTGCGGGCAGGGCGTGCGCGTGCGCGCGGGGGGGGGCGCGGGGGGGGGGGGGGGGGGGTCGCGGGCAGCCACGGAACTCCTGGGTCGCGGGCAGCGCGCAGGCGTGCGGGGTCACGGGCAGCCGCAGGTAGCCGGGGCAGTCTCAGGCAGCTCATTCTAAGCGGGTTCACGGGTTGACCCGGCAACCAGCCGGGTCAACCCAAACCCGACCCGTTTTTCAAACGGGTCGAATTCGAGAACCCGAACCAGACCCATTTTGAAATCGGGTATGGTCCAACCCGGATTTTTCAGGTCTGGTTTTTTGTGTCGTGTCAAATATTGACACCCCTACCTTCAATGATGAGTTAACAGGTCCAGATTGCGAAATGGATCTTACCCGTATTCAATCCATTCAAATCCAACCTATTTAATAAATTCAACGTGCTGACAAATGACAATCCTAACGGTCAAACTTGACCTGATAACTCATTTGGATTGTTTTTAAAAAATTTAATATATCAATTATAGAGTTCACATACATTAATAAAAAAATAAGAAAATCATATCAATAAACAAAAAAATAAATAAATGAGTCACTTTTGGGTCAATTAAATTTTGCAAGTTAATCCGAACTCAACCCGTTTAATAAATAAATCAGAATTACAGACATGTGTCTAAGCCCGTCATTAAACAAGTTATTAGTAATCCGAACTCAACCCGTTTAATAAATAATTTTATGTGATTCCCAAACAAAGATTTATTTGCTATGCTTTTATGTGCAGGATTTAACAACGAACCATAACAGCATCACGCTGTCATTCCTTAAGCAACTGTGTCCAGTGAAAACTTTCAGTAATGGGAATCACATAAAATTATGTAGATATTAAGCTGATCTTTATCAGTTGCTATATACCTATGAAGTACGTTCTCTCATGTGTGAAGTCTTATACTCGTTCTAAGGCCATTTCCAACCGAATGACATTCTTAGATTTGCAGTAATCGTGATCGTCCAACTGAACGGCAAATCGAATGTTACTTTTGCGTTTTGAACAGTGCAACGCTAATATTGACATCGCAATGCTCATAAGGGAAAGAAAATACAAAATGTGTTTCTATTTGACATTTGGGTGGAGACTTGCGACAACTGCAAACATGCAATAGAAGAACGTCATTGATCAATTTGGTTGGAGATGCCCCAAGTAAAGTTTAGAAATATTATCAGTGAATGACAATAATTTTAATGAGTTTCAATATATGCATCTATTACCATATAACATGCAGAAATATATTAAAGGGGCTTCCAAAGAGCAAGATTTCTTCAACATTTCTCCATTATATCCAATGCTAATGCATCAACTAATACTATCAATTATATAACCTCTACTTAGCAGATCCCAGAACAAAATTTTTTACTAATAGTAACTCAAATATATTATCTCTTTTTAGCTGGCAAAAATTGAATGATTTCATTTTTTTTTATAATAGCAAAACAATCAAAATATTTTATCAGTAAATCTCTAAAATCATTTATCTTTTACATCAGAAATCCTCAAAAAAAAAAAAAAAAAAAAACATTAATGTAATGCTTTTCTACAGGAATAATTTGTTTGTACTATAAAGCTGCAGTGAGTAAATTCGTGAAAAGAACCTTTTACTTTAGCTAAAGCAATGGGTGCATCTTTTCCATTACATACGGTAATATATTTATAGAGTATTAGAGGAAATGGAAACATGATAGCAGAGAAGACGTTATCCTTTAATGGTCCTGATGCAGCGCGTGTGATGAGGGGTGATCAGGATTACTTTATTTACTGAATTGCAGCTGTGTGAAGGAGCAGCATTGAAATCAGCTAGAAGGCGTGGCAACCAAATAATTTTGGGGGCTGCAGTGGCCAATGCTCGATATACTCGATATTCTGCTTTGGTGGAGGATAGGATCACAGTGGGTTGCTTTTTAACGCTTCAAGATATCAATATTTTTCCCAAAAAATTACAATAGCCGGAAGTTGATTTTTGATCTTGAGGGTTACCAACCCAATCGGCGTCAGTGTAGCTGTAGCGCAGCTGAATTGTTGTATAATGATTATCCATATATAGAGCAACAAACATTTCAAGGAGCCAAAATGACAATTGAGAGGTTTATGCATATTTTGACAGATTTGCTGAACCACAAAGGTAATATTCATTTTTGTGAGTGTAAGATACTGCAAAGAGCCAACAAATTGTCTGTATAATGTGGGATTGGTAAATTCTACCATACCTTCCGGGTCGGTGATAGGTTTAATCGAGTTGGGTGTGAAAACCGGTTTAGCATTCTGCATGCCAGCACGTGTGAGAAGCATTTGTGCATACTGTTGTTTATTTAGGTGTAGGCCATAGGAGGTGGGAGTACCGTGGATATCAAGGAAATGTGCTTGATGATCATGGTCCGTTAACAGAATGTCATCACATAAATGAGAATATTCCTAACTACTATGTCGAAATTATAGATCAAGAATGAAGGATCAGTTGCACTAAATATAAAATCAAATGCTTGTAGATCACCCGAGAAAGTGGCATACCATTGTCACGAGGATTGATTAAGATCATAAATGACTTTCTTGAGCCGACAAACATCGTTGGGCTGGAGAGAGTCTTGAAACCCTTGAGGTTGCTGCATGTACATAGATTAATTCAAAGACTGATGGAGAAATGCATTAAACACATCGAGTTGTAGGATGGGCCATTTTTGATTGAGTGCTATGAGGATGAAGACCCTTACGGTGGGTATTTTGATAACTGGACTGAAAGTTTTGGTGTAGTCAAATCCATGTTCTTGTTGAACCCTTGAGCTACAAGTTCAGCTTTATATATTTCCACAGAACCATCTGAACTAAATTTAATTATGAACGTCCATTTACAATTTGAGCTCTGCATAATTATTCCTGCTATTTGTCTGATGCTATCCAACCTCCATCTTTTACTTCTCTACTAAAGTCTGCTTCGGCTTCAAACCAATGTCAGTTTTGTATAAACCTTATAGCTTTACTTTGTGTATATGTAAAAAAAAGTAATATACTTGATATATCATCGAAAAATTATTTTGATCGGGCACGAATCTCGAGGCAAAAATCAAGTTGGAGACTTCAAAAATTAAATTCGGGATCATCTGAACTCCGATTTCAGCAAGCTTATAGTCAAACTGATCGTCTTGGAAATACGAACCCAATGACTCCAAATTCGACTCAATCCGAGCCACAATGGGTCTGAATCAAAGGCCTGAAGTACATTCGAAAGGTTCGATCTATAGTTTGGATTACCAAATGGCTTCCAAATATGAAATGCTTATAGTCGAATCGAGCAGCTTGACAAGATGAATCCATCGAGCCCAAGATTTTCAAATTCCAATATCATTAAGACCTTTAAATGTCTGACAAATGATTCACAATCAAGGGATTCAATATTGGTCGTTTATCCAATCCACTCCACATTTGCCCTTGATCTCTCACCTATTTACAGGCCATGCCACTCCAAAAATTTATAAATAGACCCCTCATTTCTCTTGAGAGGGGGCCTGAGCCAAGACCCAAGCAAGAATAAGAAGAAGAGAATGATAGTAGAGAAGAAACTCCTTCTCGACCACCGCCGAGATTTTGTCCGATTTCCAAGCGACGCCGGAATTCCGCCCGACTTTCAAGTGACGCCGGAATTCCGGCCAGCCTCCAAGTGATGCCAGAATTCCACCCGACTTCTAAGTGACGCCAGAATTAAGCCCAACCTCCACCCGACTTCCAAGTGACGCCGAAATTCTGCCCAACCTTCAAGTGACATCGAAACTTCGTCAAACCTTCAAGTAACGCCGGAGTTTCACCTGAACTCCAATTAACACCAAAGTTGTGCCCGAATACCGTATAGCGTCGGAGTTCTCCTCAGCCACCAACTAACGTCAGAGTTCTACTCGATGCTGGACCTCCACTCATCGCTAAATTTCTACCAACACTAGACTTCTGCCTATTGTCGAACTTTCACATTACATCTATCTGATGTTGGATTTATGTTCATTGTTGGACTTCTATTTAACGCCTTCTTTCTAACTTTCTTCGTCAGAAAATAGTCCTTCTGACCTCCGTCGCCCAACGACTACGGTCCTTCTATCTTACGTCGCCCACCGATTACAGTTCTTACGACCTCCGTCGCCCGCCGACTGCTGTCCTTCCGACTTACGTCGCCCACCGACTACAGTCCTTCAGACCAAACAAACACATTAGTAGTGATGCTTTGTATTCTAACCATATAATATACTTTATAAGATGTACATCAAGCTAAGGCCTTCCCGTGAGGAAGGGCCTCATTTGTAATCAACTACAATACTAGTGGATTCATTTAAACTAGGATAGGTCTCATGATTTTCCCCCTTTTCAGGAGTTTTTCACGTGAAAATCTTGGTGTCTCTTACAAATTATACACCTTCTCTCTTATCTGTATGCATGCTAGATCTTTATACAAAGCTGAGACGTAAAACTTTATATTTCTCCTACTGTCGCATATACTCTATGACGCAACAATTTAACGCTGTCTGGGGGAACATCGTTCCTGACTGGGGGGGGGGGCAATTATTGCTCCATTCTTAAAAGATCGCTCTTATCAACTTCCTGACATCAGTCATTGCTACATCAGTTTCATAAGAATCAGATGCAGACTATGGGGCAACTTTGACTCCAACAATGGTAAAAAATATCATCCAATGCTTTTAACATCAATATGATATTTCAGAAAAATCTCAGCAAATGCTAGGATACTTCTAATCAATTACAAGCCTTATACAGTCCATATATGGACTTCTACTCCTTGGGCAAGGTCTTAATCTTTGCCTTAAAAATGCAGTAACGGTTTAAAGATAGACCATTTTTTACCTTTGATTTGGGATACACGTGGTGCTCGCCCCCTCCCAATCAAGGCACAATCGATCCCAGGGGGAGTTGATTTGACCTCTTCCAAACAGGTTAATATCATCGAACAAAGGCTCTGACATACAACCTCGGATATGTCTTACATCCTTGGTGGATTCTCTCGACCTCTTCTATACAGGTTAACATCATCTAGCAAATGCTCTAACATACAACCTCGGATAGGTCTTACATCCTTGGTGATTTCTCTCGACCTCTTCCATACAAGTTAACGTCATCGAGCAAAGGCTCTGACATACAACATCGGATAGGTCTCACATCCTTGGTGGATTCTCTTGACCTCTTCCACATGGTTAACGTCATCGAGCAAAGTGCTCTGTCATACAACCTTGGATAGGTCTCACATCCTCGGTGAATTCTCTCGACCTATTTCACTCAGGTTAACATCATCTAGCAAAGTGCTCTGACATACAACCTCAGATATGTCTTACATTCTTGGTGGATTCTCTCGACATCTTCCACATAGGTTAACGTCATCGAGCAAAGGCTCTGACATATAACCTCGGATAGGTCTTACATCCTTGATTGATTCTCTCGACATCTTTCACACATATTAAAGTCAACGAGCAAAGACTCTGACATACAACCTCTGATAGGTCTCACATCTTCGTTGGATTCTCTCAACCTCTTTCATATAGGTTAATATCATCGAGCAGGGCTCTGACATATAACCTTGGATATGTCTCACATCCTTGCTGGAATCTTTCAACCTCTTTCATATAAATTAAAGTCATCGAGCAGGGCTTTAACATACAACCTTGGATAGGTCTCACATCCTTGTTAGATTCTTTCGACCTCTTCCATATAGGTTAACTTCATCGAGCAGGGCTTTGTCGACATACAACCTTGGATATGTCTCACATCATTGTTGGATTATTTCGACCTCTTCCACTTAGATTAATATCATCGAGCAGTACTCTAACATACAACATCGGATAGGTTATACAACCTTAGTGGATTCTCGAAACCTCTTCTACAGAGGTCAGCATCATCAAGAAATGTTCTGAGTGAATAATATTCTCTTTATAAAGATTCCATAAAAGCATGTGAATGATAAAATCATCACGCATATAAATACCTTAGCAGTCTAAGAGTGCCTCCAAAAATATGGGGGCAATATATCAAAGCATATCTCAAAGATACAATCACAATTCAGCTTCATATATCCAAGGGACAATTTCTCATATTTATGATATCATATTTTATATTTTAATTGATGGATGTATTTTTAAAAGTATAAAAATGAATATAACTTTTATTCACTCGTATTCGGAGTTGAAGCAGTGTTGCCATTAGAGATTGAACTGCCGTCACTTCGAGTGGCAATTCAGCACGATCTAACCCAGGAACAAAATGCTCGTCTAAGAATGGAGGAACTTGATGCACTCGATGAGATTAGACTGCAAGCTCAACAGAACTTAGAGATCTATCAAGCAAGGATGGTGAAATCATTTGATCGGATGGTGCGCCATCGAGCATTTCAAGAAGGAGAATTGGTTCTGGTGCTGAGAAGACCAATCATCCCACATCGAAAAATCGGTGGCAAATTCGTATCCAATTGGGAAGGCCCCTTCGTCATCGAAAAGGTGTACCAAGGAGGAGCCTATCAACTTATCGATCTACACGGTCAGAGACCCATGCCGCCGATTAATGGTCGATACCTAAAGAAGTATTACGCGTAAAATTGCTCAAGAAAATATTTTGTTTAATGCACTGTATTTTATACATGCTTACTAGCGTATATGCTTTACATTTTGAAATTCTCTTGTGTCACAAGAATGCATTTCAAAGAACTCACAAAAATCCCTCATAAGACTGGGGGCATTTTAAATATTTATTCGGGTCGACATCGTGTCGCATGCCGAAATCCCCGAATAAATATTTAAAATCTCAAAATACAAGATTTATATGAAATCTCCCTGCGAGATAGGGGGCATTTTAAATATTTATTTGGGTTGACATCGTGCTATACGTCGAGATCCCCAAATAAATATTTAAAATTTTGAATTCCAATTTTATTCTATTCTAGAATGATCCTTTGAAGCAGGGGGCATTTTAAATATTTATTCGGGTCGACATCGCTCTGTATGCCGAGATCCCCGAATAAATATTTAAAATTATCAATGCAAATATTCTCTTAAGGAAGATACAATGAACTCTCTTCAAAGTATATACAGGTCATCTTCAAGAAGCTTAAGACTCAATCTTCTCCAATGTACCAAGATTCAAAAGTCAGGAAAGAGATTTTTGTAACTACGCACTCCAACAAATTGAGTCAGAAAAGCTTGAAGTCTTTCGACAGCCTAAAGCTTAAGGTTCGAATGGGTGTAAAAGGTCGGATCCAACACGCCCAAATATGGCCGGATCGCTGGCAGTTCTGTCTACTCAATACGCCATAAGAACGGCCGTAGTAGCGGAACCCCCACTTCGTCAACCCGTCAGTAAGGACTATAGGAAGAACGAAGGCCAATTTGATTCGACAAGTTCAAGTGGTTGTAGTCCACTAAATTCTCCTAATTGACCGGAGAATCAAAATTCCAATGGGAAGAAGGAAGTGTCGCGAGCAACTACTAAATGTGCGTAGGATCCAAAATCCTCAACCACAAAGGAGAACTCTAAATCTACCAATTCCAGTGAAATCAGCATTGGGAAGCATATTTCTCATGGCTCAAGTCTGAAGCCCGAATGGGTGTAAAAGGTCGGATCCAACACGCCCAAGTATGGCCGGATCGCTGGCAGCTCCATCTACTCAACACGCCATAAGAAAGGCCGCAGTAGAGGAACCCCCATTTCAGCAACCAGAGGACGAAGAGCTGTCAAATCCCAGCTATCCCGATCTGATGAACTCGAGTGATTCAGATTAAAGTCTTCTCAAATGGTTGATGATTAAGATACTACCTACATTTGATAGTATCGACCAAATCCAAAACTTACAAATCCTTCAATAAATCCGTAAAGTACAAAGCGAGGATCGAAGGAATTCTTCTTCAACAAGTCCGCCAAAGCACAAAGCAAAGGACCGAAGAAAATTATTCCAAAGTTCACACAAAGCCTAAGGATGAACTAAGAGGATTCTGTCATCAACAAGTCCGTTATGCATAAAGCTCTGGATCGATGACTTTTCGCCAACGACCTAATACAAATCTAAGGGTTTAGGTCATCGGCATCTACTCCTTCATCAAGCCCGCCAAAGCTAGAAGCATAGGGCCGAAGGTACAAAAACCATCTGATAAGTCAATAAAGACAAATCAGGTAATATTCCATCAATGTCCGCAGCACAAAGCACAAGGCAAAAGAAATCAGTATCTCAATCATCTATGGATACATCCAAAAGAGTAGTGGAGAAAGAAGATTAATGTGACATCCAAGCAAATTCTTGGAGATCCACTAAATGAAACCTCTAGTGTGACATATAGAATAAATATCTAGAGATCCACAGGGTCAATCAATTTACAACAAACATGGTCCGCTTTAGGCGCGCACCATATTTGTTGAGGGGCATTTGTTGACCCTAATACTAGTGTCGAATCGAGTCGACCGCGTAAGGAGGGTTTCAAAAGCGAAAGAGCTCGAAATCACGCAAAAAACTCACCCGACGCGTGTCGACCGAAAACCCAAAATCGCCAAGATGACCTCCGTTCGCGAAACGGACAGCGCCGATGCGTCCGGAGCAACGGAAACAGCTAAGATCGACACCCATATTGGTAAGGGTCGCCGGTCGGCGAAAAATTAAATTTTAGGCGCGCGAATCGAGACGACGACGTGTGCGAGCGGCGACGGGACGACTGGCTCGATGCAAGATTAAAAATTTATTTTTATTTTTTTTTGTGCAATATAATTAAAAAATTTGAAAAAAAGAGGGAGGGAGCTTTTTAAATTAAAAAATGAATTTTCTTTTAATAAAAAAACCCAAAAAAATACCTAAATACCTCACTTAAACCCCTCATCCCAACCCCACTCTCACTCTCACGCCAAACTCACGCTCCAAGCCGCCCCTCTTGCGATTCCAAGCTCTCCAACCGCCGGCCTCCTCCCTCCAAGCTTCTCCAAGGTAAATTTCTTCCTCCATTCTTCTTCTCCTTCTTCTTCCTCCATTATTCTTCTTCTCCATCTTCTTCTTCTTCCTACCTTCTTCTTCTTCTCTCACATTTTTCATCTTCCCTCATCTTCTCTCCAAGTTTCTCACCATTTTCTTCTATTTTCTTCCTCTACTCCCTTCTCCTTCCTCTCCTTCATCTTCTTCTTCCTCCTCCAACTCCCTTTCTAAATACCCAAATCCAAACCCATCTGCCTTCCAAAATTTACCCCGGAACTTATTCCGTTAAAACTCCCCTCGCCGAATAAAAAAAAAAAGCGCGGCGGGGAGGCCGGGGCCGAATTTTCAGAACTTATTATTTAGATATACTTAGATAAGTAAAAGTAAGTTTTTGCATAAATAATTAAATAAACAACCTTCGGGAAACAACGCGAATGCAGTCATAGATGTTTTTTGAACACGAATCTCGAAGTAGATCCTACGCTAATTAACCGCGTAGTACAATTCATTAGTTTTTTTTATCTCAGCATTCAGGGCCGTGAAAGGATTCCAGAAACCCTAATTTAAGGACAGAGTTCTTCGCCGTTTACCCTTATCTTATTCTTCCTCATCTTCGGTTCTCTAAAATCCCATCGATCGTTTAGTAGTTGATCTCTTCCCTTTTACCGAATCCTGACTGTTCTTTTCCATGGCGGAGGCGGAAGTTGCAGTGGGTGCCGAGTCAATTGTCTGCGAGACAAAAGAGGCATCTACGTTGGAGGAAACGGAGCCGAAAGCGCCTGAAAGGCTTGAAGAAGGGACGCAGGCTGTCTCTGTTGAAGCGTCGGCACCGGATTCATCGGATCAGAAGAGGAAACTAGCGGATCTGGAGCCTTTGGAGAACGATGAGGCCCCGGCCAAGAAGCAGCAGATCGACGTCTCGGATGCCATTTCAGAAAATCCTGTTGCTGCAGAAGACGAGGTCATGGTGACATCGGAAGTTTTCAAGCAGGATATTGAAGGCGAAGAAACTGCCGCCTCTGGTACGTGTGCCTTGGTGACTGCTTTTCCATTTTTACTCCTTACAGTTAAGGTTTTTCTTAGAGTTAATTAGAGTGAAAGATGTCTGCTTTTACGAGTAAGCCTTGAGATTTCATATTTTAGGGCATCCGGAAACAGAAAAACCTATTCCAGGTGAGGATGCCGCGGCATCAGATGGAACGCTAGTTAGTTCTGCTGTTGATGGGAATGTTGGTGAGGAGCAGCCAGGACACGTTAGAGAGCTTGATGACGCAGGTACAACTCGTGTATTATGGCTGTGCTAAACTGAATGCATTAAGATGGCTGTGTTAAACTAATTTTTTTTTGTTTCCAAGATCACATCTGGAATTGAAGCTGTGTCTACTACAATGAGAAATGTAGCTTTAACAATAAGTGCCCTTGACAATTTCTATATGGGCTGTTTGATTTACCAATCCAATTCATATACCCTTTAATTAAAGATTTAGAATTTTTTTTCCCTTCAATAAGCACTCACCTATGTTCATGATAAGGCCATCCGTTTTTCAAGAGTTTCATCTATCTTGCCAAATTGCATTGTTAATTTCTAATAACCAACCTGACAAATTTATGAATGGTGTTTCTGTGGGAATTCTATTAATTGAAATAGGTGATTGTAGTGGTTCTCATCAGGATATTATATTCTTCAGGAAGGCAGCCCATGCAAATGCATGAAAAAATTAAAGTTGTAGTATTACTCTATTCAATTAATTTTAAAGATTAATAATCTTATATATTATGTATGGCTACCTATTTGTTGCATAAATAATGATAAAATGATAATGCTAATCTACTTTAGAAGCATAAAATTGATAAACCAATTTTATAATATATATAAAATAATTTTTTTTAATGTAAATATTATATTTAATTTAAATTTAGTTTTTTAATTATAATATTTAATAAATAATTTAGAATTGTAACATTTGAAAATAAAGCAAACATTAAAGCTGTTATTTTATGTTACAATGTGTGTTTAAAATTAACTTTATGATCATTTTAAAATGTTTAGAAAATTAGGAGAAAAAGGTTTTTTTTTTTCAATTTGATTCTTCATATTAATGAAAGAATGAGTTAATGAAAGGTGCTATACATCTGAGTTTAAGATAGAAGACTGAAATTGACTTGAAGTGATTTTAAAGTAATATCTATTTTAATAGTTTCATGGACTATGGCTTCATTTCCCATTGTGAGAATATTTTCTATCTTTATGGTTAAAATCTTAAAAGAAAGTCACATGAAGGGCTATTAAAAATAAAACACATTCAAAATTCCTCAAAACTTACTCCAACTTGATTGAATATAGCTCGGCTCAACTTGAAATATTAAACATTTAAAAAATATAGAAAATAATATATGTATAATATATTATATAATTTGAATATTACATAGGTTGCGGCGTGATACTAATGTTTCTCAAAATCAATTTGGATTCATGCCAGATAGGCCTAGTATGGAAGCTATACATTTATTGAAAGGTTTGATTTAGAAGTATAGAAAGAATAAGGAAGATCTACATATGATATTAGATATTTATTGATTTTGAGAAAGCATATGATAAAGTTTCAAGAGAAGTGCTATAGGGAGTTCTAGAAAAGAAAGTGGTTAATAATGCTTATATTCAAGTCATTCAGGATATGTATGCAAGAGCTAATACTTGTGTTCAGACAAAAGGTGGTTTGACGAAATATTCTCCTATTTCAGTTGGATTACATCAAAAATCAGCCTTAAGCCCATATCTTTTTGCTTTAGTCATGAATGTTTTCACTAGACATTTGTTAGAGGTTGTACCTTGGTGTGTGCTTTTTGCTAATGATATTCTTCTTGTTGATAAGACTAGAGAGGGAGTTGAAGGTAAACTTGAATTATGAAGGTCAACCTTAGAGTCTAAAGACTTTCATTTGAGTAGATCTAAAACTAAATATATGGAGTGTAATTTTAGTAATAATAGTTCTTGTGGGTGATTGTGACGTTGGGTAATAAAGTCTTTCATATTACACGTTTTACATATCTTAGGTTCATTGTTCAGAGTGATGGTTAAATAAATGAGGATATTATTAACATAATTCAAGTTGGATGGTTGAAGTGGAGGAATGCATCAGGTTTGTTGTGTGATAGAAAAGTCCTCAAACTTAAGCGAAAATTCTATAAGATGGTAGTTAGACCTGTAATGCTTTATTATGCAGAATGTTGGCCATTAAAAGAGAAGCATAATATTAATTTAAGTGTTGCGGAGTGACTTTACTCTTAGAGACAAGATACAAAATGAGCATTTACGTGAAAAGGTTGAGTAGCTCCAGTGGAAGATAAGATTAGAGGGAGTCGCCTTAGATGATTTGGTCACATAAAACGGCGGTCTTCCAATGATCCAGTTAGAAAAAATAGATGCATTAGATTTGACTTATGTTAAGATAGGTAGAGGTAGACCTAAAAAGACTTGGTTAGAAAATATTAGAAATGACCTTTCTTTATTAGATTTAAATGAGAATTTAATTTTTAATAGGGCATAATGGAGAAAAAAGATTCATATAGCCAACCCCACGTAGCGGTATAAAGCCTTGATGTTGTTGTTGTCTAGTAATAAATGAAAGGTAAGTTTTTATAATTGAATTTCTAAGAAAAGAATTTAGTTATTAAAGTAATATTGAATATATAGATTTGATTAGAGTAGTTATTTAAGAAATTTGATTTGTCCTTTTTATTATGATTTGATAGATTTGATATGTGTGACTAATTTTTTTTTTAAATATGAATGTTTTTCTCTTTTATCAATGAAAAAAAAAACCTAATAGAGTTTTATTTCAAAGTGAAGCTTTTTGTTGCTTTGTAGTTTTGGAGGTAGTCTTTTTTGTAGTATTTAGTTACACGTATATACATAATTTACTCAGAGCTTAATTGAGAGAAATCAGCAAAATGGTTAAGTTCCAATTGAATTCCTAGGCTAATTACTGTGTAAAACAGATATGAGAACTTATAGTGATGGAATTTATCATGAGGTACTAAGCAAGTATCCTTTGGCTGTTTTAGTAAAATTCCAAGAGGCGAAGCTTCTTCATAATGTGTTTAATCACGTTTGTATGATCCTCCTTAGCATGTATTGTGTTCAAGATTTGCCAAGCATCTGGTTACTATTCATCTCTGCTCCTTTGTTTTCAACCGTCTTTGAATTGATGGAATATTGCTTAAGAACTGTCCTTAATCTATATTTGAACAAAATTTGAAAAGCCATCTCGTCATAATGGGAAATCCTCAAAATGCCTTGACATAGGAGCCACTGTAGGTGATTAGAATAGTTTGGAAGCCCAGAATATGATTTGTTTTTCATTGAAAACAAACAAAATTGAGCTGATAGCTTTTTTTTTTTACCATCTCCGTATAAGTGGGTACCTACTTGTCTTCGGTGCACATTTTGTCCTTCAAATTTCAGTTGAACTATATGAAATCTCTTTCACAGCCTTTTTTTTATTTGTTCCATTTCATGGGTGAAAGCTTTTGGAGGGTTGACTATATCTGCAGAAAAAAACTCCAAACATGGAATAGAACACAAAAAGAACACAGTAGATTATACTATGGATGCTGCGAAATATCCTTTTCCACATGAAATACCATTTTCCCTTATTTTCAAAGTAATAATGTCTCAAAAAGTATTCTAGTGAACATTTCCCTCTTTTATTTTCTTATTTTTGTTTTTTTAATGTTTTTCTACTTAGTTATTTGTTAACAAACTGGTGAACTGTAAGAAGCATTGCAAAATTTTCTGCTAGGCCTCGAGCAGGTAAAGTTGGAAGCTGAGCCAGTAGGCAATGGACAAATTTCATCAGCAGAAAACATCCAGCATGCTTTTGTGGATGATCTACAAAAACCTTCACCTTCAACTCCTCACCAAGGCAGTTTTCCACATTCTGGACACCAAACTTTATTTGATCTCTCAATTTCTCGAAAAATTGAAGTGCCTAACAATAAGGTAATTTAATCCACTCCCATTAATATCATTTTAAAGGAATTAACCCACTCTTCTCAGGAATATATGTTTCATCTTTTACTGACCGCTGGCATGAAATACCCCTCCCCTTATGGCATTGTTATTATTTTTTCTCCAGTTGAGCATGTTGCCTTGTTGTCAACAGCCGAGCTTACTTTTGTTATACCAAATGCATAATTGTATCACTTGTTTTCTCTCTTCAAGCTAGGTCTTATTTGCATCAGTGTTGGGAATATCCTTTTTATTGATATCCAAATGTGAAGTAAGGGCCCTTTCTGCCATGTAGAAAAGGTTTCTGTATTAGTGGGGTTATTTGGATCATTACAATCTCTAGTAGATTCAAAATTGATTAAATAAGAATCTATTTTATTAAATTGTGCTGAATTTGCCTCCTCAACCGCATATTTGAAAGCCAAGTGACCATTTTTTAATTAGGGTTGTTTTATTGGCTATAATAGTTGTTACATTTATGTTCATTTAGGGGCTATTTGATTGACAACATTTTGAGTGTAAAATAAATCTTGGGGTTTTGAAAATTTGGACGATTGGATAGTTGCGTTTCAATTCCAAAGTATTTTAGTATTGAATTGCAAAGTATCTTGGAGTGAATTAGGAATTCTTGCTCTAATTCATTTTGAGTGAATTTGGAATTCATCTCTTTTGAGCGAATTCCAAATACACTGCCTATGCTGCTGCCCGCTCCAACTCCTCGCTACTTCTGCTGTAGTCTTCCTTTGCGCATTTACTACTACCGTTGCAGGTAGTTGCTGCTAGCTGCTTGTTTCTGTCATCTTTGGCAGCAGTTGCTGGTCAACATCATTGAAGCCCGCTTCAAATCAATTATTGTTTCAAATGCATTGTTATTTTGGATTTTCTTAATGCCAAATAAAAAAAAAGAAAACTTTGCATTTGTAGTGTACTAAACCAAACAACTCAAAAATATTTTCAAATTTCAATACACTACTTTTGCTTTATATTACATTTTTTAAATTATGCATTTCTTTTTTCATTAAACCAAATTAGCTCCTTAATCAAATGTCGATTACCTTTGTTTTTTTTTTAATTTTGTCATCACCAATTCTTTGGGTTAGCATCTCAGTGGAGAAGCCATGGTGATTCATTTCTTGAATTAGCCACTGTTGCTGAATGCATACTTGCCCTATTGTTGTTTGTAGATGCCTTGTCCATGCAGTGTTAAACTCATCGTCGATTGGAAACTTACGAAATTCATTAGTAGTGGTTGCAAGCAGTTTTGATGTTTTAGCTTCATTCACTTTTTGATGCAATGCATATTAGTGTTAACAAATTCAACTATATATGATCCATTTGAGTTTTAAATCTTAGAGGCGGGAGGTAATACTTGTTTTAACTTCATTTTTCTAAACAAATTTTCTGGTTGAATCGAACTTAGTTTAAAATTATCCATTCAATTGACTATTCTTTATATTTAAGCTTCTTCCTTTTTCATTCATTCTTAGACTAGTGAACTTGATTGCAAACTTGTCTTTATGAGTCTTGCCATCATGTTAACAGCTCTTAATTCATTCTTATGAATAATTCATTTTTAATGACCATTTACTTCACTGAGCCACGGGGGCATGATATTTTAAGAAAGCAATGACCATTTTTCAGTGCTGTTAGTTTTTCAGTTCATATAAAATGGCTATGTAATTTGAGATTTTTTGTTGCCTTTTAGCCAAACTTGATTGTCAAATGTTTTGATATGTTATTTTTCTTTATTTAACTTTGTTATTGTGCTCAGGTTGGCGTCCTCATTGGCAAAGCTGGGGAAACTATTAGGCATCTGCAAATAAACTCAGGGGCAAAGATTCAAATCACAAGGGATGGTGATAATGATCCACATTCTTCTATGCGACATGTTGAACTGACTGGGACCATGGAAAACATCAATAAGGCAGAACAACTGATCAAGGATGTTATTGCCGAGGTCCATAATATGGTTGCCTTCGATAGTTTATAATTACACATCTGATATTGGTTGTTAATTTTGTGCTTATGAACTATATGCACCTCTTGTTAGGCCAATGCTGGAGGTTCCCCTTCACTTGTGGCTAGGGGGTTCAGTACTCCACAATCTGGTGGAGAACAGATAGAGATGCAAATTCCAAGTGACAAGGTGACAGCTATAGCAACCTCTTGTGTTTTCTTATGTTCGGTTTGGCCCTTTCTATGGGCTAATTTCTTTTGTTATGTTGCTCAGGTTGGTATGATTATTGGTAAAGGTGGTGAGACTATAAAGAACCTGCAAACAAAAACTGGTGCTCGGATTCAGGTATATATCAATATTACGTTGAAAATGATGAGTATATGCGTAATTGTTATATTGATTGATGATGATCACACCCTTAGGCGTTGAAGATGTACAAATAATTACTGCTGTTTTCATGCAGTTGTTACCACAAAATCTTCCTAATGGTGATACATCAAAGGAAAGAACGGTCCGAATAACTGGGTACATTAAGCAAGTTGAATCTGCAAGAGAATTGATCAAGGATGTTATGATCCAGGTCTGTATATCATGTTGATTTTGTTGTTTTTATGCTGATATCTCTGTTATAAGTAAGCATAGGATATTTTGTGGGAAAACATAAATTTTCTTGTGTTAATAATGGAGTTGTAGTAGAGTATTTGCCTTTTCTTCCCTCAACTTATTTTGAAAATCTATGTTTGCGCATATTCATCATAGAGATTTTTGCCTTTTGGACAGCTTTCTGTAGGATTGCAATCTTTAGATTAACGCTTTGCAATTTCTGTGGTGAATTGATCTTTTATCTCTCCTTTTATTGGTTAAAAAGTTATAGTTCCTTACTGCTAATATTTTTCTCATTTGAGGAAATACATTTATCTCATGTGCATTACTATTTACGCTGAGTACCAGTTTAATCCATTTTATGCTTCATATGAGGAACATAAATTCGAGGAGAATCCCTAAAAGATTATAGGTGTGATGTAAATGATGAGAGGGAGGCAGAAAAGACTTTTTTAAGAATGACATCTATAGTTTAATAAATTCACTTCGAAGCCCTGAATTTAGCCATACTTAAGGCACTAACACAATAGAACCTTAGCTGCTCAAGCAAGGCAAGGCATCTTTTTGAGCGCCTTATGCATTAGTGACTATAGAAGGTAAGTTCCTTGCCTTAGTAGTGAATTTTCTTAGGCAACAGGTGCTTCATATGTGCATACCTTTTTATGCAAGAAAATTTGCTAAATTTCATTTATCTTCATTTTCTTGATCTCCTTGTTTGACATATTGTTTGTGCTTCATTATAGCTTATATTACCTTGATGCCATCCTGTACCTTCAATCTATTTAATTTTTATGTTTCCTTTAAAGCTTAATGTTGCGGATCTGTTCTCAACAGAGGTAAACAAGTCATCATTGTACTTACCTATATTCTACTCATTCTTTTTCTATATTTCATGCTTTTTTTCCATCTGTTTGATTTGAGTAGTTTTTAGCATGATTTTTTGATTATGTATGTTACTAGCATATTGTTATTGAGTTATTTATGACGCGACTCTTGCTGTCCTTCCGACTTACGTCGCCCACCGACTACATCCTTCAGCCAAACAAACACATTAGTAGTGATGCTTTGTATTCTAACCATATAATACTTTATAAGATGTACATCAAGCTAAGGCCTTCCCGTGAGGAAGGGCCTCATTTGTAATCAACTACAATACTAGTGGATTCATTTAAACATAGATAGGTCTCATGATTTTCCCCCTTTTTCAGAGTTTTTCACGTGAAAATCTTGGTGTCTCTTACAAATTATACACCTTCTCTCTTATCTGTATGCATGCTAGATCTTTATACAAAGCTGAGACGTAAAACTTTATATTTCTCCTACTGTCGCATATACTCTATGACGCAACAATTTAACGCTGTCTGGGGAACATCGTTCCTGACTGGGGGGGGGGGCAATTATTGCTCCATTCTTAAAAATCGCTCTTATCAACTTCCTGACTCAGTCATTGCTACATCAGTTTCATAAGAATCAGATGCAGACTATGGGGCAACTTTGACTCCAACAATGGTAAAAAAATATCACCATGCTTTAACATCAATATGATATTTCAGAAAAATCTCAGCAAATGCTAGGATACTTCTAATCAATTACAAGCCTTATACAGTCCATATATGGACTTCTACTCCTTGGGCAAGGTCTTAATCTTTGCCTTAAAAATGCAGTAACGGTTTAAGATAGACCATTTTTTACCTTTGATTTGGGATACACGTGGTGCTCGCCCCCTCCCAATCAAGGCACAACGATCCCAGGGGGAGTTGATTTGACCTCTTCCAAACAGGTTAATATCATCGAACAAAGGCTCTGACATACAACCTCGGATATGTCTTACATCCTTGGTGGATTCTCTCGACCTCTTCTATACAGGTTAACATCACTAGCAAATGCTCTAACATACAACCTCGGATAGGTCTTACACCTTGGTGATTCTCTCGACCTCTTCCATACAAGTTAACGTCATCGAGCAAAGGCTCTGACATACAACATCGGATAGGTCTCACATCCTTGGTGGATTCTCTTGACCTCTTCCACATGGTTAACGTCATCGAGCAAAGTGCTCTGTCATACACCTTGGATAGGTCTCACATCCTCGGTGAATTCTCTCGACCTATTTCACTCAGGTTAACATCATCTAGCAAAGTGCTCTGACATACAACCTCAGATATGTCTTACATTCTTGGTGGATTCTCTCGACATCTTCCACATAGGTTAACGTCATCGAGCAAAGGCTCTGACATATAACCTCGGATAGGTCTTACATCCTTGATTGATTCTCTCGACATCTTTCACACATATAAAAGTCAACGAGCAAAGACTCTGACATACAACCTCTGATAGGTCTCACTCTTCGTTGGATTCTCCTCAACCTCTTTCATTATAGGTTAATATCATCGAGCAGGCTCTGACATATAACCTTGGATATGTCTCACTCCTTGCTGGAATCTTTCAACCTCTTTCATATAAATTAAAGTCATCAGCCAGGGCTTTAACATACAACCTTGGATAGGTCTCACATCCTTGTTAATTCTTTCGACCTCTTCATATAGGTTAACTTCATCGAGCAGGGCTTTGTCGACATACAACCTGGATATGTCTCACATCATTGTTGGATTATTTCGACCTCTTCCACTTAGATTAATATCATCGAGCAGTACTTAACATACAACATCGGAAGGTTATACAACCTTAGTGATTCTCGAAACCTCTCTACAGAGTCAGCATCATCAAGAAATGTTCTGAGTGAATAATATTCTCTTTATAAAGATTCCATAAAAGCATGTGAATGAATAAAATCATCACGCATATAATACCTTAGCAGTCTAAGAGTGCCTCCAAAATATGGGGGCAATATATCAAGCATATCTCAAGATACAATCACAATTCAGCTTCATATACCAAGGGACAATTTCTCATATTTATGATATCATATTTATATTTTAATTGATGGATGTATTTTTAAAAGTAAAAATGAATATAACTTTTATTCACTCGTATTCGGAGTTGAAGCAGTGTTGCCATTAGAGATTGAACTGCCGTCACTTCGGTGGCAATTCGCACGATCTAACCCAGGAACAAAATGCCGTCTAAGAATGGAGAACTTGATGCACTCGATGAGATTAGACGCAAGCTCAACAGAACTTAGAGATCTATCAAGCAAGGATGGTGAAATCATTTGATCGGATGGTGCGCCATCGAGCATTTCAAGAAGGAGAATTGGTTCTGTGCTGAGAAGACCAATCATCCCACATCGAAAATCGGTGGCAAATTCGTATCCAATTGGGAAGGCCCCTTCGTCATCGAAAAGGTGTACCAAGGAGGAGCCTATCAACTTATCGATCTACACGGTCAGAGACCCATGCCGCCGATTAATGGTCGATACCTAAAGAAGTATTACGCGTAAAATTGCTCAAGAAAATATTTTGTTTAATGCACTGTATTTTATACATGCTTACTAGCGTATATGCTTTACATTTTGAAATTCTCTTGTGTCACAAGAATGCATTTCAAAGAACACTCACAAAAATCCCTCATAAGATGGGGGCATTTTAAAATATTTATTCGGGCGACATCGTGTCGCATGCCGAAATCCCCGAATAATTATTTAAAATCTCAAAATACAAGATTATTATGAAATCTCCCTGCGAGATAGGGGCATTTTAAATATTTATTTGGGTTGACATCGTGCTATACGTCGAGATCCCCAAATAAATATTTAAAATTTTGAATTCCAATTTTATTCTATTCTAGAATGATCCTTTGAAGCAGGGGGCATTTAATATTTATTCGGGTCGACATCGCTCTGTATGCCGAGATCCCCGAATAATTATTTAAAATTATCAATGCAAATATTCTCTTAAGGAAGATACAATGAACTCTCTTCAAAGTATATACAGGTCATCTTCAAGAAGCTTAAGACTCAATCTTCTCCAATGTTACCAAGATTCAAAAGTCAGGAAAGAGATTTTTGTAACTACGCACTCCAACAAATTGAGTCAGAAAAGCTTGAAGTCTTTCGACAGCCTAAAGCTTAAGGTTCGAATGGGTGTAAAAGGTCGGATCCAACACGCCCAAATATGGCCGGTCGCTGGCAGTTCTGTCTACTCAATACGCCATAAGAACGGCCGTAGTAGCGGAACCCCCACTTCGTCAACCCGTCAGTAAGGACAATAGGAAGAACGAAGGCCAATTTGATTCGACAAGTTCAAGTGGTTGTAGTCCACTAAATTCTCCTAATTGACGGGAGAATCAAAATTCCAATGGGAAGAAGGAAGTGTCGCGAGCAACTACTAAATGTGCGTAGGATCCAAAATCCTCAACCACAAAGGAGAACTCAAATCTACCAATTCCAGTGAAATCAGCTTGGGAAGCATATTTCTCATGGCTCAAGTCTGAAGCCCGAATGGTGTATAAAGGTCGGATCCAACACGCCCAAGTATGGCCGGATCGCTGGCAGCTCCATCTACTCACACGCCATAAGAAAGGCCGCAGTAGAGGAACCCCCATTTCAGCAACCAGAGGACGAAGAGCTGTCAAATCCCAGCTATCCGATCTGATGAACTCGAGTGATTCAGATTAAAGTCTTCTCAAATGGTTGATGATTAAGATACTACCTACATTTGATAGTATCGACCAAATCCAAAACTTACAAATCCTTCAATAAATCCGTAAAGTACAAAGCGAGGATCGAAGGAATTCTCTTCAACAAGTCCGCCAAAGCACAAAGCAAAGGACCGAAAGAAATTATTCCAAAGTTCACACAAAGCCTAAGGATGAACTAGAGGATTCTGTCATCAACAAGTCCGTTTGCATAAAGCTCTGGATCGATGACTTTTCGCCAACGACCTAATACAAATCTAGGGTTTAGGTCATCGGCATCTACTCCTTCATCAAAGCCCCCAAAGCTAGAAGCATAGGGCCGAAGGTACAAAAACCATCTGATAAGTCAATAAAGACAAATCAGGTAATTCCATCAATGTCCGCAGCACAAGCACAAGGCAAAAGAAATCAGTATCTCAATCATCTATGGATACATCCAAAGAGTAGTGGAGAAAGAAGATTAAGTGACATCCGACAAATTCTTGGAGATCACTAAATGAAACCTCTAGTGTGACATATAGAATAAATCATCTAGAGATCCACAGGGTCAATCAATTTACAACAAACATGGTCCGTTTAGGCGCGCACCATATTTTGTTGAGGGCATTGTTGACCCTAATACTAGTGTCGAATCAGTCGACCGCGTAAGGAGGGTTTCAAAAGCGAAAGAGCTCGAAATCACGCAAAAAACTCACCCACGCGTGTCGACCGAAACCCAAAATCGCCAAGATGACCCCCGTTCGCGAAACACAGCGCCGATGCGTCCGGAGCAACGGAAACGCTAAGATCGACACCCATATTGGTAAGGGTCGCCGGTCGGCGAAAAATTAAATTTTAGGCGCGCGAATCGAGACGACGACGTGTGCGAGCGGCGACGGGACGACTGGCTCGATGCAAGATTAAAAATTTATTTTTTATTTTTTTTGTGCAATATAATTAAAAAATTTGAAAAAAAGAGGGAGGGAGCTTTTTAATTAAAAAATGAATTTTCTTTTAATAAAAAAACCCAAAAAAATACCTAAATACCTCACTTAAACCCCTCATCCCAACCCCACTCTCACTCTCACGCCAAACTCACGCTCCCAAGCGCCCCTCTTTCGATTCCAAGCTCTCCAACCGCCGGCCCTCTCCCTCCAAGCTTCTCCAAGGTAAATTCTTCCTCCATTCTCTTCTCCTTCTCTTCCTCCATTATCTTCTTCTCCATCTTCTTCTTCTTCCTACCTTCTTCTTCTTCTCTCACATTTTTCATCTTCCCTCATCTTCTCTCCAATTTCTCACCATTTCTTCTATTTTCTTCCTCTACTCACCTTCTCCCTCTCCTTCCTCTCTTCATCTTCTTCTTCCTCCTCCAACTCCCTTTCTAAATACCCAAATCCAACCCATCTGCCTTCCAAATTTACCCCGAACTTATTCCTTAAAACTACTCCCCCCGCCGAATAAAAAAAAAAAGCGCGGCGGGGAGGCCGGGCCGAATTTCAGAACTTATTATTTAGATATACTTAGATAAGTAAAAGTAAGTTTTTGCATAATAATTAAATAAACAACCTTCGGGAAACAACGCGAATGCAGTCATAGATGTTTTTGAACACGAATCTCGAAGTAGACCTACGCTAATTAACCGCGTAGTACAATTCATTAGTTTTTTTTATCTCAGCATTCAGCCGTGAAAGGATTCCAGAACCCTAATTTAAGGACAGAGTTCTCGCCGTCACCCTTATCTTATTCTTCCTCATCTTCGGTTCTCTAAAATCCCATCGATCGTTTAGTAGTTGATCTCTTCCCTTTTACGAATCCTGACTGTTCTTTTCCATGGCGGAGGCGGAAGTTGCAGTGGGTGCCGAGTCAATTGTCTGCGAGACAAAAGAGGCATCTACGTTGGAGGAAACGGAGCCGAAAGCGCCTGAAAGGCTTGAAGAAGGGACGCAGGCTGTCTCTGTTGAAGCGTCGGCACCGGATTCATCGGATCAGAAGAGGAAACTAGCGGATCTGGAGCCTTTGGAGAACGATGAGGCCCCGGCCAAGAAGCAGCAGATCGACGTCTCGGATGCATTTCAGAAAATCCTGTTGCTGCAGAAGACGAGGTCATGGTGACATCGGAAGTTTTCAAGCAGGATGAAGGCGAGAAACTGCCGCTCTGGTACGTGTGCCTTGGTGACTGCTTTTCCATTTTACTCCTTACAGTTAAGGTTTTTCTTAGAGTTAATTAGAGTAAAGATGTCTGCTTTTACGATAAGCCTTGAGATTTCAATTTTAGGGCATCCGGAAACAGAAAAACCTATTCCAGGTGAGGATGCCGCGCATCAGATTGGAACGCTAGTTAGTTCTGCTGTTGATGGGAATGTTGGTGAGGAGCAGCCAGGACACGTTAGAGAGCTTGATGACGCAGGTACAACTCGTGTATTATGGCTGTGCTATAACCTGAATGCATTAAGATGGCTGTGTTAAACTAATTTTTTTTTTGTTTCCAAGATCACATCTGGAATTGAAGCTGTGTCTACTACAATGAGAAATGTAGCTTTACCAATAGTGCCCTTGACAATTTCTATATGGGCTGTTTTGATTTACCAATCCAATTCATATACCCTTTAATTAAAGATTTAGATTTTTTTTCCCCTCAATAAGCACTCACCTATGTTCATGATAAGGCCATCCGTTTTTCAAGAGTTTCATCTATCTGCCAAATGCATTGTTAATTTAATAACCAACCTGACAAATTTATGAATGGTGTTTCTGTGGGAATTCTATAATTGAAATAGGTGATTGTAGTGGTTCTCATCAGGATATTAATTCTATCGGAAGGCAGCCCATGCAAATGCATGAAAAAATTAAGTTGTAGTATTACTCTATTCAATTAATTTTAAAGATTAATAATCTTATATATTTGTATGGCTACCTATTTGTTGCATAAATAATGATAAAATGATAATGCTAATCTACTTTAGAAGCATAAAATTGATAAACCAATTTTATAATATATATAAAATAATTTTTTTAATGTAAATATTATATTTAATTTAAATTTAGTTTTTTAATTATAATATTTAATAAATAATTTAGAATTGTAACATTTGAAAATAAAGCAAACATTAAAGCTGTTATTTATGTTACAATTGTGTGTTTAAAATTAACTTATGATCATTTTAAAATGTTTAGAAAATTAGGAGAAAAGGTTTTTTTTTTTCAATTTGATTCTTCATATAATGAAAGAATGAGTTAATGAAAAGGTGCTATCATCTGAGTTTAAGATGAAGACTGAAATTGACTTGAAGTGATTTTAAAGTAATATCTATTTTAATAGTTTCATGGACTAGGCTCATTTCCCATTGTGAGAATATTTCTATCTTTATGGTTAAATCTTAAAAAAATCACATGAAGGGCTATTAAAAAATAAAACACATTCAAAATTCCTCAAAACTTACTCCAACTTGATTGAATATAGCTCGGCTCAACTGAAATATTAAACATTTAAAAAATATAGAAAATAATATATGTATAATAATATAATAATTTGATATTACATAGGTTGCGGCGTGATACTAATGTTTCTCAAAACAATTTGGATTCATGCCAGATAGGCCTAGTATGGAAGCTATACATTTATTGAAAGGTTTGATTTAGAAGTATAGAAAAATAAGGAAGATCTACATGATATTAGATATTATTGATTTTGAGAAAGCATATGATAAGTTTCAAGAGAAGTGCTATAGGGAGTTCTAGAAAAGAATGGTTAATAATGCTTATATTCAAGTCATTCAGGATATGTATGCAAGAGCTAATACTGTGTTCAGACAAAAGGTGGTTTGACGAAATATTCTCCTATTTCAGTTGGATTACATCAAAAAATCAGCCTTAACCCCATATCTTTTTGCTTTAGTCATGAAGTTTTCACTAGACATTTGTTAAGAGGTTGTACCTTGGGTGTGCTTTTTTGCTAATATATTCTTCTGTTGATAAGACTAGAGAGGGAGTTGAAGGTAAACTTAGATTATGAAGGTCAACCTTAGAGTCTAAAGACTTTCATTTGAGTAGATCTAAACTAAATATTGGATGTAATTTTAGTAATATATTCTTTGTGAGGTGAGTGTGTATAAAGTCTTATATTACACGTTTTACATATCTTAGGTTCATTGTTCAGAGTGATGGTTAAATAAATGAGGATTATTAACATAATTCAAGTTGGATGGTTGAAGTGGAGATGCATCAGGTTGTTGTGTGATAGAAAAGTCCTCAAACTTAAGCGAAAATTCTATAGAATGGTAGTATACCCCTGTAATGCTTTATTATGCAGAATGTTGGCCATTAAAAGAGAAGCATAATATTAATTTAAGTGTTGCGGAGTGACTTTACTCTTAGAGACAAGATACAAAATGAGCATTTACGTGAAAAGGTTGAGTAGCTCCAGTGGAAGATAAGATTAGAGGGAGTCGCCTTAGATGATTTGGTCACATAAAACGGCGGTCTTCCAATGATCCAGTTAGAAAAAATAGATGCATTAGATTTGACTATGTTAAGATAGGTGAGAAGACCTAAAAGACTTGGTTAGAAAATATTAGAATGACCTTTCTTTATTAGATTTAAATGAGAATTTAATTTTTAATAGGCATAATGGAAAAAAGTTCATATAGCCAACCCCACGTAGCGGTATAAAGCCTTGATGTTGTTGTTGTCTAGTAATAAATAAGGTAAGTTTTTATAATTGAATTTCTAAGAAAAGAATTTAGTTATTAAAGTAATATTGAATATATAGATTTGATTAGAGTAGTTATTTAAGAAATTTGATTTGTCCTTTTTTATATGATTTGATAGATTTGATATGTGTGACTAATTTTTTTTAAATATGAATGTTTTTCTCTTTTATCAATGAAAAAAAAAACCTATAGAGTTTTATTTCAAAGTGAAGCTTTTTGTTGCTTTGTAGTTTTGGAGTAGTCTTTTTTGTAGATTTAGTTACACGTATATACATAATACTCAGAGCTTAATTGAGAGAAATCAGCAAAATGGTTAAGTTCCAATTGAATTCCTAGGCTAATTACTGTGTAAAACAGATATGAGAACTTATAGTGATGGAATTTATCATGAGGTACTAAGCAAGTATCCTTTGGCTGTTTTAGTAAAATTCCAAGAGGCGAAGCTTCTTCATAATGTGTTTAATCACGTTTGTATGATCCTCCTTAGCATGTATTGTTTCAAGATTTGCCAAGCATCTGGTTACTATTCATCTCTGCCCTTTGTTTTCAACGTCTTTGAATTGATGGAATATTGCTTAAGAACTGTCCTTAATCTATATTTGAACAAATTTGAAAAGCCATCTCGTCATAATGGGAAATCCTCAAAATGCCTTGACATAGGAGCCACGAAGGTGTTAGAATAGTTTGAGCCCAGAATTGATTTGTTTTTCATTGAAACAAACAAATTGAGCTGATAGCTTTTTTTTTTTACCATCTCCGTATAATGGGGTACCTACTTGTCTTCGGTGCACATTTTGCCTTCAATTTCAGTTGAAACTATATGAATCTCTTTCACAGCCTTTTTTTTATTTGTTCCATTCATGGGTGAAGCTTTGGAGGGTTGACTATATCTGCAGAAAAAAACTCCAAACATGGAATAGAACACAAAAGAACACAGTAATTATACTATGGATGCTGCGAAATATCCTTTTCCACAGAAATACCATTTTCCCTTATTTCCAAAGTATATGTCTCAAAAAGTATTCTAGTGAACATTTCCCTCTTTTATTTTCTTATTTTTTTTTTTTTAATGTTTTTCTACTTAGTTATTTGTTAACAAACTGGTGAACTGTAAGAAGCATTGCAAAATTTCTGCTAGGCCTCGAGCAGGTAAAGTTGGAAGCTGACCAGTAGGCAATGGACAAATTTCATCAGCAGAAAACATCCAGCATGCTTTTGTGGATGATCTACAAAAACCTACCACCTTCAACCCTCACCAAGGCA
Organism: Dendrobium nobile; assembly: GCA_022539455.1. Lineage (NCBI taxonomy): Eukaryota > Viridiplantae > Streptophyta > Magnoliopsida > Asparagales > Orchidaceae > Dendrobium > Dendrobium nobile. The sequence goes on from CM039727.1 coordinate 17,259,830, forward strand.
GTTTTCCACATTCTGGACACCAAACTTATTTGTCTCTCAATTTCTCGAAAAATTGAATGTGCCTAACAATAAGGTAATTTAATCCACCCCCATTAATATCATTTAAGGAATTAACCCACTCTTCTCAGGAATATATGTTCATCTTTTACTGACCGCGGCATGAAATACCCCTCCCCTTATGGCATTGTTTTATATTTTTTCTCCAGTTGAGCATGTTGCCTTGTTGTCAACAGCCGAGCTTACTTTTGTTATACCAAATGCATAATTGTATCACTTGTTTTCTCTCTTCAAGCTAGGTCTTATTTGCATCAGTGTTGGGAATATCCTTTTTATTGATATCCAAATGTGAAGTAAGCCCTTTCTGCCATGTAGAAAAGGTTTCTGTATTAGTGGGTTATTTGGATCATTACAATCTCTAGTAGATTCAAAATTGATTAAATAAGAATCTATTTTATTAAATTGTGCTGAATTTGCCTCCTCAACCGCATATTGAAAGCCAAGTGACCATTTTTTAATTAGGGTTGTTTTATTGGCTATAATAGTTGTTACATTTATGTTCATTTAGGGGCTATTTGATTGACAACATTTTGAGTGTAAAATAAATCTTGGGGTTTTGAAAATTTGGACGATTGGATAGTTGCGTTTCAATTCCAAAGTATTTTAGTATTGAATTGCAAAGTATCTTGGAGTGAATAGAATCTTGCTCTAATTCATTTTGAGTGAATTTGGAATTCATCTCTTTTGAGGCGAATTCCAAATACACTGCCTATGCTGCTGCCCGCTCCAACCCTCGCTACTTCTGCTGTAGTCTTCCTTGCGCATTTACTATAACCGTTGCAGGTAGTTGCTGCTAGCTGCTTGTTTCTGTCATCTTGCAGCGTTGCTGGTCAACATCATTGAAGCCCGCTTCAAATCAATTATTGTTTCAAATGCATTGTTATTTTGGATTTTCTTATGCCAAATAAAAAAAAAGAAAACTTTGCATTTGTAGTGTACTAAACCAAACAACTCAAAAATATTTTCAAATTTCAATACACTACTTTTGCTTTATATTACATTTTTTAAATTATGCATTTCTTTTTCATTAAACCAAATTAGCTCCTTAATCAAATGTCGATTACCTTTGTTTTCCATTACATACGGTAATATATTTATAGAATATTAGAGGAAATGGAAACATGATAGCAGAGAAGACGTTATCCTTTAATGGTCCTGATGCAGCGCGTGTGATGAGGGGTGATCAGGATTACTTTATTTACTGATTGCAGCTGTGTGAAGAGCAGCATTGAAATCAGCTAGAAAGGCGTGGCAACCAAATAATTTGGGGGCAGCAGTGGCCAATGCTCGATATACTCGATATTCTGCTTTGGTGGAGGATAGGATCACAGTGGGTTGCTTTTTAACGCTTCAAGATATCAATATTTTTTCCCAAAAAATTACAATAGCCGGAAGTTGATTTTTGATCTTGAGGTTACCAACCCAATCGGCGTCAGTGTAGCTGTAGCGCAGCTGAATTGTTGTATAATGATTATCCATATATAGAGCAACAAACATTTCAAGGAGCCAAAATGACAATTGAGAGTTTATGCATATTTTGACAGATTTGCTGAACCACAAAGGTAATATTCATTTTTGTGAGTGTAAGATACTGCAAAGAGCCAACAAATTGTCTGTATAATGTGGGATTGGTAAATTCTACCATACTTCCGGTGCGGTGATAGGTTTAATCGAGTTGGGTGTGAAAACCGGTTTAGCATTCTGCATGCCAGCACGTGTGAGAAGCATTTGTGCATACTGTGTTTATTTAGGTGTAGGCCATAGGAGGTGGGAGTACCGTGGATATCAAGGAATGTGCTTGATGATCATGGTCCGTTAACAGAATGTCATCACATAAATGAGAAAATTCCTAACTACTATGTCGAAATTATAGATCAAGAATGAAGGATCAGTTGCACTAAATATAAAATCAAATGCTTGTAGATCACACCCGAGAAAGTGGCATCCATTGTCACGAGGATTGATTAAGATCATAAATGACTTTCTTGAGAGCCGACAAACATCGTTGGGCTGGAGAGAGTCTTGAAACCCTTGAGGTTGCTGCATGTACATAGATTAATTCAAAGACTGATGGAGAAATGCAATAAACACATCGAGTTGTAGGATGGGCCATTTTTGATTGAGTGCTATGAGGATGAAGACCCTTACGGTGGGTATTTTGATAACTGGACTGAAAGTTTTGGTGTAGTCAAATCCTGTTCTTGTTGAACCCTTGAGCTACAAGTTCAGGCTTTATATATTTCCACAGAACCATCTGAACTAAATTTAATTATGAACGTCCATTTACAATTTGAGCTCTGCATAATTATTCCTGCTATTTGTCTGATGCTATCCAACCTCCATCTTTTACTTCTCTACTAAAGTCTGCTTCGGCTTCAAACCAATGTCAGTTTTGTATAAACCTTATAGCTTTACTTTGTGTATATGTAAAAAAAGTAATATACTTGATATATCATCGAAAAATTATTTTGATCGGGCACGAATCTCGAGGCAAAAATAAAGTTGGAGACTTCAAAAATTAAATTCGGGATCATCTGAACTCCGATTTCAGCAAGCTTATAGTCAAACTGATCGTCTTGGAAATACGAACCCAATGACTCTAAATTCGACTCAATCCGAGCCACAATGGGTCTGAATCAAAGGCCTGAAGTACATTCAGAAGGTTCGATCTATAGTTTGGATTACCAAATGGCTTCCAAATATGAAATGCTTATAGTCGAATCGAGCGGCTTGACAAGACGAATCCATCGAGCCCAAGATTTTCAAATTCCAATATCATTAAGACCTTTAAATGTCTGACAAATGATTAACAATCAAGGGATTCAATATTGGTCGTTTATCCAATCCACTCCACATTTTCCCTTGATCTCTCACCTATTTACAGGCCATGCCACTCCAAAAATTTATAAATAGACCCCTCATTTCTCTTGAGAGGGGGCCTGAGCCAAGACCCAAGCAAGAATAAGAAGAAGAGAATGATAGAAGAGAAGAAACTCCTTCTCGACCACCGTCGAGATTCTGTCCGAATTCCAAGCGACACCGGAATTCCGCCCGACTTTTAAGTGACGCTGGAATTCCGGCCAGCCTCCAAGTGATGCCGGAATTCCACCCGACTTCTAAGTGATGCCAGAATTAAGCCCAACCTCCACCCGACTTCCAAGTGACGCCGAAATTCTGCCCGACCTTCAAGTGACTTCGAAATTTCGTCAAACCTTCATGTAACGCCGGAGTTTCACCTGAACTCCAATTAACACCAAAGTTGTGCCCGAATACCGTATAGCGTCGGAGTTCTCCTCAGCCACCAACTAACGTCAGAGTTCTACCCGATGCTGGACCTCCACTCATCGCTAAATTTCTACCAACACTAGACTTCTGCCTATTGTCGAACTTTCACATTACATCTATCTGATGTTGGATTTATGTCCATTGTTGGACTTCTATTTAACGCCGTCTTTCTAACTTTCGTCGTCAGAAAATAGTCCTTTTGACCTCCGTCGCCCAACGACTACGGTCCTTCTATCTTACGTCGCCCACCGATTACAGTTCTTACGACCTCCGTCGCCCGCCGACTGCTGTCCTTCCGACTTACGTCGCCCACCGACTACAGTCCTTCAGACCAAACAAACACATTAGTAGTGATGCTTTGTATTCTAACCATATAATATACTTTATAAGATGTACATCAAGCTAAGGCCTTCCCGTGAGGAATGGCTGTGAGACCTCGTTCCCTTACTGTTCCTCTCTGATTTGGATTTTCCTCTCAGAATCGTCTGGGACGATAGTGGGATCGTCCAGGCCGATCTGCACTGTAGAAAATATCGGCCTGAGAATAGTCCTGGGAACCGTCCAGGATGATATTTTTGGTCTGATCGTCCCGGGACGATTTGGCGATCGGCCGGGCCGATCTGCTTAATGATATGAGAAAATCAGCTCGTTTTGATGAGAGAGAAAATCATTTAAAATCAAAATATCTGATTTGAGGAGAGAGAAAGAGAAAAGGAAAAAGAGGAAACTTGGTTTTGGAGGCCGCGGAGCGCTTTTCGTCCGACGTCGCTGTTGGGAAAAGTGTAGATCTCGTGGTAAGGACTCCGAACCCTATCTCTGTTTTCAAAGATATTGAGTTTTGACCGAGTTGTGATCCGTTTTGTGTTTTCGTAGTCGACTTTTCGACGTGATTTTGATTTGACACAACTTTCACCGCACAACTTTTGGTATGTTATAGATATGATTATGACACACGATTTGGGTATTTTCTACGACGATTTTATCGGTCGGAATTGATTCTACGCGATTTTTATCGAATAGAAAAATATCAGGACTTGATTTGACTCGGATTCTATAGGACAATAGTCTTGTATTGATGTTATAGATATTCTACTGTAATTTGGAAGAATTTGGAAATCGTGTCTTTTTGCAGGATTTTTGTGTAAATTTGACCGACTGCCGTTACGCTGCCCGATTTTCGTATGATTTCCGAATTTTCTAGAACTGATAGATTGAATTGAAATGTGTATGACTATTGATATGATTGTACTGGATTGATTTAATATTGATTATTGCATCGATTATGGATTGATTATTGAACTAATTATTGATTGACTATTGATACTGGAATCCAAGTGGAACCTGGTTGAACGTTGGTTGGAGATTGATATTGACATGTACAAGATGGTGGGCCGACGGGCTTTCCTTTAAATCATTGATCATTGATATAACGATTGGGAGTCATAAGGAGTTTTATAGATATGCCGACGGGCGGCCGACGAGCAAAAAGAGTGACGACTTTTATTGATTGAAACCAACGTACGGATCTACAACAGCAACGGATTCTACAACAGTAACATAGCCAGTTGATTTTACTTGTCCAGTATATAGTATTGAATTGCATGTTTACTGTATTGATTTATAGATTTATTGTTTTATAGATTCCTGCTTTATCGACTTTGATTGGATTTACTAGACCGTACGATTTTATTGATTTCACGGATTGATTGCTGTGCATCGACATTGAGCATTGATATAGAAATGGATGGATATAGATATTGCATTGATAGCATGGACATGATTAGTATAGAATCATTGACACTGTTGCCTATAGATTCATTGATTTCTGCTTATAGATTCATTGTTACTACTACCTATGGATTTATCGATCTCGCATATAAATTTTTATCGCTTTTCCGATTGATTTTATCGACGTAATAGTAGCTTTTGCTCTGGTTTGATTTGATCGATTGATTCGACACGAATGATTTAACGGATTGATTGATTCGACGACTTGATTGATTTGACGGATTGACTGATTTTCTTCTGTGTACGGATTTCTTCGAGATTGACGTGAATGGATCGAGCTAGATTTATTGATTTGCCTGCTGCTGCATTGATTGGTTTTATTGACTATGGATTTCCGTATTGCACAGATTCATTGACCATTGACTGATATAGATTTGATTGACTGTGATTGACTGACATGCATATTGATAGCATTGCCGTGCTTTGATCTCAGTTATAGGTATTAGGTGACCTGCTGGGCTTTGTAAAGTTCATTATATGTGGTTGATATTTTCAGGTCAGGGCAAGGGAGCAGAAGATAGGAATTGATCCGGATCTTCAGGTTTTTGCCTTTTGATTGATAGTGATTCTTTTGTACTCAGGATAGATTTCAGAACTGGTGATTGTAGTGTAGTTCCTGAGTATTGTACATGAACTTTTGAGTTTGAATCGACTTGTATATTGATGTTTTAAATTTCATAGATATTTGATAGACTGTTTAATTGAAGGTTTTTAGATAACTCTGGTAAATTGTTTGAGAAATAGATTGACATTCTTTCCAAGTTAGATCTTGGGGCATCACAAGTTGGTATCAGAGCAGTGTTATTGGAAGAATGGATTGTTACCAGAGTTGTAGGATTGAATTGATAATTGGGTAGATTGGGTAGTTGTAGTGCTTCATTGGCATACATCATTGCATGTTCGTATTATCTATTCTGAATTGTGCAGGTGAAAAGCTATGGATCATCCGGCAGAATCCAGTGTACCGAATAAGCAACACTGCGCAGCCCCAGTACCTTCAGAGAGTATGATGTAGTTGGCTACTGCGATTGCACATGTTATGGGTGATGCGCAGAGCAAGATGAGTGGGAGCAAAGAGGAAGAGGTAGACAGACACTTGCAGATGTTTCATAAGCTGAAGCCTCCGTTGTTTAAAGGAGCTGTGGGACCCCAGGCTGCTGAGGATTGGATCCTGAGGGTGGAAAAGATTTTTGATAGTATGCAGTGTCCGGGAAATCGAAAAGTACCCTTAGCTGTGTTCCTGTTTGAGGGTGAAGCGGAGAGATGGTGGATTGGACAACAAAGAGAGAAATTCCAGGGGAAGACCAATGCTGAGATCACCTGGGATGAGTTCACTGCAGTATTCAGAATGTGGTTTGTACCGCCGTCAGCTCAGCGACAGATGCAGGAAGCTTTCATGAGATTGGAGCAAGGCCGCAAGTCAGTGATGCAGTACGAGGCTGAGTTTACTGCACTTGCGAGGTACGCTGCTCATCTGATTCCTACTCCCGAGGAAAAGTGCTATAGATTCCTACATGGATTGAATAGAGAGCTGAGGCATCCACTAGTACCCTTCCGGATACATGAGTTTTCTGAGCTGGTGGAGCGGGCCCGATTGATAGAAATTGATTTGGCGACACCGGTATCGAGGTACGAGGATACCAGGAGGAGGAGAGATGAGGTACGAAGGGATGATTCTGATAGAGATAGAGAGAAGAAAAGTAGATATGATAGTTCGAGAGGATCTGCATCGGGATCTGTACCGCGATATGCATCGGTAGTATCGTCTGGTAGTTCTGGAGCATGTATTCACTGTGGTAGACGACATGCAGGTCGATGCTACCTGTTGACGGGGCAGTGCTTTCACTGTGGACAGCAAGGGCACAGAGCAGCAGATTGTCCTCAAAAAGGACTGGGTGGACGGACTGATTCTGGCACGGGTACAGAACCACAGAGGACTGTTGGCTCGAGGGCTTACAGTGAGAGATCAGGGAACCGGATGGATGATAGATCTGTCAAAGATCAGAGAGAGACAGTTGCGCCACGACCTCCTGCACTTCCTCCAGTGGTGCCACGTGTTTACAGTCTACAGCATCATGCAGATCAACAACGCACAGAAAGCTCTACTGGTAAGATTGATTTTGACTAACCGATTGATGTTGACATTTGATCATGCATATTGACATGTGATTTATTGCATTGTGTGTTTGTATGGATTTCGACGAGTTTTGATTTGGATTTGGATCGATTTATTTTGCGTTGTTTTTGTCTCGTACCTGTAGGGAAATGTCGGGACGACATTTTTCTAAGGTGGGGAGATTGTGAGACCTCGTTCCCTTACTGTTCCTCTCTGATTTGGATTTTCCTCTCAGAATCGTCCGGGACGATAGTGGGATCGTCCAGGCCGATCTGCACTGTAGAAAATATCGGCCTGAGAATAGTCCTGGGAACCGTCCAGGACGATATTTTTGGTCTGATCGTCCCGGGACGATTTGGCGATCGGCCGGGCCGATCTGCTTAATGATATGAGAAAATCAGCTCGTTTTGATGAGAGAGAAAATCATTTAAAATCAAAATATCTGATTTGAGGAGAGAGAAAGAGAAAAGGAAAAAGAGGAAACTTGGTTTTGGAGGCCGCGGAGCGCTTTTCGTCCGACGTCGCTGTTGGGAAAAGTGTAGATCTCGTGGTAAGGACTCCGAACCCTATCTCTGTTTTCAAAGATATTGAGTTTTGACCGAGTTGTGATCCGTTTTGTGTTTTCGTAGTCGACTTTTCGACGTGATTTTGATTTGACACAACTTTCACCGCACAACTTTTGGTATGTTATAGATATGATTATGACACACGATTTGAGTATTTTCTACGACGATTTTACCGGTCGGAATTGATTCTACGCGATTTTTATCGAATAGAAAAATATCAGGACTTGATTTGACTCGGATTCTATAGGACAATAGTCTTGTATTGATGTTATAGATATTCTACTGTAATTTGGAAGAATTTGGAAATCGTGTCTTTTTGCAGGATTTTTGTGTAAATTTGACCGACTGCCGTTACGCTGCCCGATTTTCGTATGATTTCCGAATTTTCTAGAACTGATAGATTGAATTGAAATGTGTATGACTATTGATATGATTGTACTGGATTGATTTAATATTGATTATTGCATCGATTATGGATTGATTATTGAACTAATTATTGATTGACTATTGATACTGGAATCCAAGTGGAACCTGGTTGAACGTTGGTTGGAGATTGATATTGACATGTACAAGATGGTGGGCCGACGGGCTTTCCTTTAAATCATTGATCATTGATATAACGATTGGGAGTCATAAGGAGTTTTATAGATATGCCGACGGGCGGCCGACGAGCAAAAAGAGTGACGACTTTTATTGATTGAAACCAACGTACGGATCTACAACAGCAACGGATTCTACAACAGTAACATAGCCAGTTGATTTTACTTGTCCAGTATATAGTATTGAATTGCATGTTTACTGTATTGATTTATAGATTTATTGTTTTATAGATTCCTGCTTTATCGACTTTGATTGGATTTACTAGATCGTACGATTTTATTGATTTCACGGATTGATTGCTGTGCATCGACATTGAGCATTGTTATAGAAATGGATGGATATAGATATTGCATTGATAGCATGGACATGATTAGTATAGAATCATTGACACTGTTGCCTATAGATTCATTGATTTCTGCTTATAGATTCATTGTTACTACTACCTATGGATTTATCGATCTCGCATATAGATTTTTATCGCTTTTCCGATTGATTTTATCGACGTAATAGTAGCTTTTGCTCTGGTTTGATTTGATCGATTGATTCGACACGAATGATTTAACGAATTGATTGATTCGACGACTTGATTGATTTGACGGATTGACTGATTTTCTTCTGTGTACGAATTTCTTCGAGATTGACGTGAATGGATCGAGCTAGATTTATTGATTTGCCTGCTGCTGCATTGATTGGTTTTATTGACTATAGATTTCCGTATTGCACAGATTCATTGACCATTGACTGATATAGATTTGATTGACTGTGATTGACTGACATGCATATTGATAGCATTGTCGTACTTTGATCTCAGTTATAGGTATTAGGTGACCTGCTGGGCTTTATAAAGCTCATTATATGTGGTTGATATTTTCAGGTCAGGGCAAGGGAGCAGAAGATAGGAATTGATCCGGATCTTCAGGTTTTTTCCTTTTGATTGATAGTGATTCTTTTGTACTCAGGATAGATTTCAGAACTGGTGATTGTAGTGTAGTTCCTGAGTATTGTACATGAACTTTTGAGTTTGAATCGACTTGTATATTGATGTTTTAAATTTCATAGATATTTGATAGACTGTTTAATTGAAGGTTTTTAGATAACTCTGGTAAATTATTTGAGAAATAGATTGACATTCTTTCCAAGTTAGATCTTGGGGCATCACAAGGGCCTCATTTGTAATCAACTACAATACTAGTGGATTCATTTAAACTAGGCTAGGCCTCATGATTTTCCCCCTTTTCGAGAGTTTTTCACGTGAAAATCTTGGTGTCTCTTACAAATTATACACCTTCTCTCTTATCTGTATGCATGCTAGATCTTTGTACAAAGCTGAGACGTAAAACTTTATATTTCTCCTACTGTCGCATATACTCTATGACGCAACAATTTAACGCTGTCTGTGGGAACCTCGTTCCTGACTAGGGGAGGGGGCAATTATTGCTCCATTCTTAAAAGATCGCTCTTATCAACTTCCTGACATCAGTCATTGCTACATCAGTTTCATAAGAATCAGATGCAGACTATGGGGCAACTTTGACTCCAACAATGGTAAAAAATATCATCCAATGCTTTCAACATCAATATGATATTTCAGAAAAATCTCAGCAAATGCTAGGATACTTCTAATCAATTGCAAGCCTTATACAGTCCATATATGGACTTCTACTCCTTGGGCAAGGTCTTAATCTTGGCCTTAAAAATGCAGTAACGGTTTAAAGATAGACCATTTTTTACCTTTGATTTGGGATACACGTGGTGCTCGCCCCCTCCCAATCAAGGCACAATTGATCCCAGGGGGAGTTGATTTGACCTCTTCCAAACAGATTAATATCATCGAACAAAGGCTCTGACATACAACCTCGGATATGTCTTACATCCTTGGTGGATTCTCTCGACCTCTTCTATACAGGTTAACATCATCTAGCAAATGCTCTAACATACAACCTCGGATAGGTCTTACATCCTTGGTGATTTCTCTCGACCTCTTCCATACAAGTTAACGTCATCGAGCAAAGGCTCTGACATACAACCTCGGATAGGTCTCACATCCTTGGTGGATTCTCTTGACCTCTTCCACTTGGTTAACGTCATCGAGCAAAGTGCTCTGTCATACAACCTTGGATAGGTCTCACATCCTCGGTGAATTCTCTCAACCTATTTCACACAGGTTAACATCATCTAGCAAAGTGCTCTGACATACAACCTCAGATATGTCTTACATTCTTGGTGGATTCTCTCGACCTCTTCCATATAGGTTAACGTCATCGAGCAAAGGCTCTGACATATAACATCAGATAAGTCTTACATCCTTAATTGATTCTCTCGACATCTTTCACACATATTAAAGTCAACGAGCAAAGACTCTGACATACAACCTCTGATAGGTCTCACATCTTCGTTGGATTCTCTCAACCTCTTTCATATAGGTTAATATCATCGAGCAGGGCTCTGACATATAACCTTGGATATGTCTCACATCCTTGCTGGAATCTTTCAACCTCTTCCATATAAATTAAAGTCATCGAGCAGGGCTCTAATATACAACCTTGGATAGGTCTCACATCCTTGTTAGATTCTTTCGACCTCTTCCATATAGGTTAACTTCATCGAAGAGGGCTTTGTCGACATACAACCTTGGATATGTCTCACATCATTGCTGGATTATTTCGACCTCTTCCATTTAGATTAATATCATCGAGCAGTACTCTAACATACAACATCGGATAGGTTATACAACCTTAGTGGATTCTCGAAACCTCTTCTACAGAGGTCAGCATCATCAAGAAATGTTCTGAGTGAATAATATTCTCTTTATAAAGATTCCATAAAAGCATGTGAATGATAAAATCATCACGCATATAAATACCTTAGCAGTCTAAGAGTGCCTCCAAAAATATGGGGGCAAGATATCAAAGCATATCTCAAAGATACAATCACAATTCAGCTTCATCCAAGGGACAATTTCTCATATTTATGATATCATATTTTATATTTTAATTGATGGATGTATTTTTAAAAGTATAAAAATGAATATAACTTTTATTTTCTCCTAACAAATCCTTAATAATTGTATTGATGAATGAACATTTTTTTGGATTCTATAATTTTTTATTACCTAAATGTAATAAAATTAATGTTATTGACTTATTTCTCAATTATGAAATTTATCTAGCTAATTAATGAAAAATAATTAGATGATAATATCAAGGAGTGGTCGATTGATCTTAATTATTGTAGACAAGACATAATAATTGGATTGCCAGCAAATTTTATTAAATATCAATAAAATAGATATCTATAAATATCAACGTTTTAATAAAGGGGCGTGTGATTTTTGGTTGATTATTTTACGACCAATTTTTAATTTGGTCATTATAGAAAAAAAAAGTAGTTAATATAATAAGCAACTAAACTCACTAAATATCATTCAAATAAATACTTTCACATAAAAAGATGACCATTATTATGTACAATTTTAGGTATCAATACTATTTAGTGGTTACAAATTTAACGACAACAAAAAATTGGCCTCTAAAAGCCTCAATGACGAGTTTACTATGATAGACCAGTTGTAACAGCCCAAATTCATAACTATCTCGATATTGTTCGCTTTGATCTAAGGGCCTCTCAATTTTATGTGTTGGTGTAACTTCCCAGGAGATCACCCTTTTCAATATTTTTCTAGGATGAACACACTTAACTACATAGTTTCTTAATAAAATTCCAACAATTACACCAATAGACATCGATATTTAAGAGTTTGGCTTCTTTTACTAATTAAGGGGTTTCATAATATACCCCACTTAAATAATTGATGTCCTCGTCAATATCCCTATCCCAAAATCATCCACAAGACAGATAGGATTCTAGAGATGACCATTACAAGTTCAACTGATAACTTCTCACCACGTAGTACTTTGTCCCACACATGATTCAAGAGGTTATTCTCATGGTGTAACACTTTGTCTTGTATGACACTTTATTCTCATTTTCTGACTTGTGTATTACTCTGAAATCATTTGTAATAATCCAAATTCTTAACTATCGATATACATTACAAATGAATACAAATAAATTTCTTTTAAATTTAAAATTATCTTACTATAATGATTGTAAATAGAATAAAGTTCCTTACGATAATTACCACGAAACATTGTTCATTCATGAACCAAATGTTTTTATAATAGTAACATAAATATATAGCTTAAAGCTAAATTTCTCATAAAATATTATATAATATAAATAACTATATTTAAAATAAATATATTTTTTAGATAAATTTAATTTTTTTATTGTTTAATTTTTCCATGTCATTTTATTTGTTTATCAAAGATATTAAAGGCAAACAAAATTAACAAGTTTTCTTTTAAATTAATATTTTTTTATTAATTTTAAATTTTAGGAGAAATTTTCTGTCCAATAATTGTCATTATTTAGATATACTTAGATAAGTAAAAGTAAGTTTTTGCATAAATAATTAAATAAACAACCTTCGGGAAACAACGCGAATGCAGTCATAGATGTTTTTTGAACACGAATCTCGAAGTAGATCCTACGCTAATTAACCGCGTAGTACAATTCATTAGTTTTTTTTATCTCAGCATTCAGGGCCGTGAAAGGATTCCAGAAACCCTAATTTAAGGACAGAGTTCTTCGCCGTTTACACTTATCTTATTCTTCCTCATCTTCGGTTCTCTAAAATCCCATCGATCGTTTAGTAGTTGATCTCTTCCCTTTTACCGAATCCTGACTGTTCTTTTCCATGGCGGAGGCGGAAGTTGCAGTGGGTGCCGAGTCAATTGTCTGCGAGACAAAAGAGGCATCTACGTTGGAGGAAACGGAGCCGAAAGCGCCTGAAAGGCTTGAAGAAGGGACGCAGGCTGTCTCTGTTGAAGCGTCGGCACCGGATTCATCGGATCAGAAGAGGAAACTAGCGGATCTGGAGCCTTTGGAGAACGATGAGGCCCCGGCCAAGAAGCAGCAGATCGACGTCTCGGATGCCATTTCAGAAAATCCTGTTGCTGCAGAAGACGAGTTCATGGTGACATCGGAAGTTTTCAAGCAGGGTATTGAAGGTGAAGAAACGGTCGCTTCTGGTACGTGTGCCGTGGTGACTACTTTTCCATTTTTACTCCTTACAGTTATCGTTTTTCTTAGAGTTAATTAGGGTGGAAGATGTCTGCTTTTATGATTAAGCCTTGATATTTCATATTTTAGGGCATCCGGAAACAGAAAAGCCTATTCCTGGTGAGGATGCCGCAGCATCAGATGGAACGCTAGTTAGTTCTGCTGTTGATGGGAATGTTGGTGAGGAGCAGCCAGGACACGTTAGAGAGCTTGATGACGCAGGTACAACTCGTGTATTATGGCTGTGCTAAACTTAATGCATTAAGATGGCTGTGTTAAACTAAATTTTCTTGTTTCCAAGATCACATCAGGAATTGAAGCTCTGGCTACTACAATGGGAAATATAGCTTTAACAATAAGTGCCCTTGACAATTTCTATATGGGTTGTTTGATTTACCGATCCAATTCATCTTCCCTTTAATTAATCCTTTAGCATTTTTTCCCCTTCAATAAGGCACTCACCTATGTTCATGATAAGGCCATCCATTTTTCGAGAGTTTCATCTATCTTGCCAAATTGCATTGTTCATTTTTAATAACCAACCTGACAAATTTATGAACGGTGTTTCTGTGGGAATTCTATTAATCTAAATAGGTGATTGTAGTGGTTCTCATCAGGATATTATATTCTACCGGAAGGCAACCCATGCAAATGCATAAAAAAATTAAAGTAGTATTACTCTATTCAATTAATTTTAAAGATTAATAATCTTATATAAGATGTATGGCTACCTAAAAAAAAATATGGCTACCTATTTGTTGCATAAATAATGATAAAATGATAATGCTAATCTACTTTAGAAGCATAAAATTGATAAAACAATTTTATAACTTATACTAAATAAAAACTTTTTGAATGTAAATATTATATTTAATTTAAATTTAGTTTTTTTTAAAATTATAATATTTAATAAAAAATTTAGAATTGTAACATTTGAAAAGAAAGCAAACATTAAAGTTGTTATTTTATGTTACAATATGAGTGTTTAAAATTAACTTTATGATCAATTTAAAACGATTAGATAATTAGGAGAAACACATGTTTTTTGTTTTCAATTTGATCCTTCATATTAATGAATGAATGAGTTAATCAAAGGAGCTATACATCTGAGTTTAAGATAGAAGCTTGAAATAGACTTGAAGTAATTTTGAAGCTATATCTGTTTTAATAGTTTCATGGACTATGACTCTATTTAACATTGTGAGAATATTTTCTGTCTTTAAGGTTAAAATTTTCAAAAAAAGTCACATGAAGGGTTATTAAAAATAAAACACAATTCAAAATTCCTCAGAACTTTCTCCAACTTCATTGAATATAGATTGACTCAACTTGAAATATTAAACATTTAAAAAATATATAAAATAAGGTATTTATAATATATTATATAATGTGAATATTACATAGGTTGCAGCGTGATACTAATGTTTCTCAAAATCAATTTAGATTCATGCCCGGTAGGTCTAATATGGAAGCTATACATTTATTGATTTAGAGAAAGCATATGATATTTATTGATTTTGAGGATTTCCAAGAGAAGTGCTATAGAGAGTTCTAGAAAAGAAAGATGTTAATAATGTTTATATTCAAGTCATTTAGGATATGTATGCAAGAGCTAATACTTGTGTTCAAACACAAGGTGGTTTGACCAAATATTTTCCTATTTCAATTGGATTACATCAAGGATCAGCCTTAAGCACATATCTTTTTGCTTTAGTCATGGATGTTCTCATTAGACATTTGCAAGAGGTTGTACCCTGGTGTGTGCTTTTTGCTGATGATATTCTTCTTGTTGATAAGACTAGAGAGGGAGTTGAAGGTAAACTTGAATTATGAAGGCCAACCTTAGAGTCTAAGGCTTTCGTTTGAGTAGATCTACAACTAAATATATGGAGTGTAATTTTAGTAATAATAGTTCTTGTGGGAGATTGTGACTTTGGGTAATCAAGTCATTAATAGGAGTACACGGTTTAGATATCTTAGGTTTATTGTTCAGAGTGATGGTGAAATAAATGTGGATATTATTAGCATAATCCAAGTAGGATGGTTGAAGTGGAGGAATGCATCGGGTTTGTTGTGTGATAGAAAGTCCTCAAGGGAAAATTCTATAGGATGGTAGTTAGACCTCCATTGCTTTATTGTGCATAATGTTGGCCATTAAAAGAGAAGCATGATATTAAGTTAAGTGTTGTGGAGATGAGGATGCTCAGGTGGATGAGTGGCTTTACTCTTAGAGGCAAGATACGAAATGAGCATATACGTGAAAAGGTTGAGTAGCTCCAGTGGAAGCTAAGATTAGAGGGAGTCGCCTTAGATGATTTTGTCACATAAAACGGCGGTCTTCCGA
The DNA here is from genome assembly GCA_022539455.1 of Dendrobium nobile. NCBI lineage: Eukaryota > Viridiplantae > Streptophyta > Magnoliopsida > Asparagales > Orchidaceae > Dendrobium > Dendrobium nobile. The sequence goes on from CM039727.1 coordinate 17,275,710, forward strand.
TGATCCGGTTAGAAAAATATATGTATTAGATTTGACTTATGTTAAGACAGATAGAGGTAGACCTAAAAAGAATTTGTTAGAAAATATTAGATGACCTTTCTTTATTAGATTTAAATGAGAATTTAACTTCTAACATAGCATAATGGAGAAAAAGAATTCATGTAGCCGATCCCACGTAGTGGTATAAAGGCTTGATGTTGTTGTTGTCAAGTAATAAATGAAAAGGAAGTTTTTATAATTGAATTTCTAAGAAAAGAATTTAATTATTAAAGTAATAAATATATAGATTAGAGTAGAGTAGTTATTTAAGAAATTTGATTTGTCCTTTTTTATTACGATTTGAGAGATTTGATATATGCGACTAATATTTTTTTAAATATGAATGTTTTTCTCTTTTATCAATGAAAAAAAAAAACTAATAGAGAGTTCCATTTCAAAATGAAGCTTTTTGTTGCTTTGAAGTTTTGGAGGGAATCTTTTTGATAGTATTTAGTTACAATTTACTCAGAGCTTGATTGAGAGAAATCAGCGAAATTGTTACGTTCCAATTAAATTCCTAGATTTATTACTTTGTAAAACAGATATGAGAACTTATAGTGATGGAATTTATCATGAGGTATCTAAGCAAGTATCCTTTGCCTATTTTAGTAATATTCCAAGAGGCGAAGCTTCTTCATAATGTGTTTAATCACGTTTGTATGAGCTTCCTTAGCATGTATCGTGTTCAAGATTTGCCAAGCATCTGGTTACTATTCATCCCTGCTCCTTTGTTTTCAACGTCTTTGAATTGATGGAATATTGCTTAAGAAGTCTATCCTTAATCTATATTTCAACAAAATTTGAAAAGCCATCTCGTCATAATGGGAAATCCTCAAAATGCCTGGAATAGGAGCCACAGTAGGTAATGAGAATAGTTTGGAAGCCCAGAATATGATTTGTTTTTCATTGAAAACTAACAAATTTGAGCTGATAGCTTTTTTTTGCCTTCTCCGTATAAGTGGGTGCCTACTTGTCTTCTGTAGTTCTGTGCACATTTTGTCCTTCAAGTTTCAGTTGAACTATATGAAATCTCTTTTACAGACCTTTTTTCTTTGTTCCATTTCATGGGTGAAAGCTTTTGAAGGGCTTGACTATACCTGCAGAAAAAAAAACTCCAAAAATGAATGGAACACAAAATGAACACAAAATGAACACAAAGTGGATTATACTATGGATGCTGCGGAATATCTTTTTCCACATGAAATACCATTTTTCCTTATTTTCAAAGTAATAATGTCTCAAAAAGTATTTCAGTGAAACATTTCCCTCTTTTATTTTCTTATTTTTTTTAATGTTTTTCTACTTAGTTATCTGTTAACAAACTGGTGAACTGTAAGAAGCATTGCAAAATTATTTTCTATGCTAACCTGCTTCATTTTCTGATAGGCCTCGAACAGGTGAAGTTGGAATCTGAGCCGGTAGGCAATGGGCAAATTTTATCAACAGAAAACATCCAGCATGCTTTTGTGGATGATCTACAAAAACCTTCACCTTCAACTCCTCACCAAGGCAGTTTTCCACATTCTGGACACCAAACTTCCTTTGATCTCTCAATTTCTCGAAAAATTGAAGTGCCTAACAATAAGGTAATTTAATCCATTCCCAGTAATATCATTATAAAGGAAATAACCTACTCTTCTCAGGAATATATGTTTCATCTTTTACTGACCGATGGCATGAAATACCCCTCCCCTTATGGCGTTGTTATTATTTTTTCTCCAGTTGAGCATGTTGCCTTGTTGTTAACAGCTGAGCTTACTTTTGTTACACCAAATGCACAATTGTATCACTTGTTTTCTCTCTTCAAGCTAGGAAGTCTTATTTGCATCAGTGTTGGGAATATCCTTTTTATTGATATCCAAATGTAAAGTAAGGGCTCTTTCTGCCATGTAGAAAAGGTTTCTGTATTAGTGGGGTTATTTGGATCATTACAACCTCTAGTAGATTCAAAATTGATTAAATAAGAATATATTTTGTTAAACAGTGGTGAATTTGCCTCATCAACCACATATTTGAAAGCCAAGTGACCATTTTTTAATTAGGGTTGTTTTATTGGCTATAATAGTTGAATTGTTACATTTATGTTCATTTAGGGGCTATTTGGTTGACAACACTTTGAGTGTAAAAATAAATCTTGGGGTTTTAAAAATTCGGGCGATTGGATAGTTGCATTTCAATGTCCAAAGTATTTTGGTATTGAATTGCAAAGTATCTTGGAGTGAATTAGGAATTCTTGCTCTAATTCATTTTGAGTGTATTTGGAATTCATCTCTTTTGAGCGAATTCCAAATGCACTGCCTATGCTGGCTGCCTGCTGCAGCTCCTCGCTACTACTGCTGCAGTCTTCATTCCCCCATCTACTACCACTGTTGCAGGTAGTTGCTGCTAGCTGCTTGTTGCTGTCATCTTTGGCAGCAGTCGCTGGTAAACATCATTGTGGCCCGCTTCAAATCAGTTATTGTTTTCTTAATGCCAAAAAAAAAAAAAACTTTGCATTTGTAGTGTACTAAACCAAACAATTCAAAAATATTTTCTAATTTCAATACACTACTTTTGCTTTATATTGCATTTTTTTATTCTGCATTTCTTTTTTCATTAAACCAAATTAGCTCCTTAATCAAATATCGATTACCTTTGTTTTTTTATTTTGTCATCACTAATTCTTTGGGCTAGCATCTCAGTGGAGAAGCCATGGTGATTCATTTCTTGAATTAGCCACTGTTGCTGAATGCATCCTCGCCCTATTGTTGTTTGTAGATGCCTTGTCCATGCAGTGTTAAACTCATCATCGAACGGAAACTTTCAAAATTCATTAGTACTGGTTGCAAGCAGTTTTAGCTTCATTTACTTCTTGATGCCATGCATATTAGTGTTAACAAATTCAACTATATGATCCATTTGAGTTTCAAATCTTAGAGGCGGGAGGTAATACTTGTTTTAACTTCATTTTTCTAAACAAATTTTCTGGTTGAATAGAATTTAGTTTAAAAATATCCATTCAATTGACTATTCTTTATATTTAAGCTTCTTGCTTTTTCATTAATTCTTAGACTAGTGAACTTGATTGCAAACTTGTCTTTATGAGTCTTGCCATCATGTTAACAGCTCTTAATTCATTCTTATGAATAATTTATTTTTAATGACCATTTACTTCACTGAGCCACGGGGGCATGAGATTTTAAGAAAGCAACGACCATTTTTCAGTGCTGTTAGTTTTTCGGTTCATATAAAATGGCTATGTAATTTGAGATTTTTTGTTGCCGTTCAGCCAAACTTGATTGTCAAATGTTTTGATATGTTATTTTTCTTTATTTAACTTTGTTATTGTGCTAAGGTTGGCGTCCTCATTGGCAAAGCTGGGGAAACTATTAGGCATCTGCAAATAAACTCAGGGGCAAAGATTCAAATCACAAGGGATGGTGATAATGATCCACATTCTTCTATGCGACATGTTGAACTGACTGGGACCATGGAAAACATCAATAAGGCTGAACAACTGATCAAGGATGTTATTGCCGAGGTCCATAATATGGTTGCCTTCGATAGTTTATAATTACACCTCTGATATTGGTTGTTAATTTTGTGCTTATGAACTATATGCACCTCTTGTTAGGCCAATGCTGGAGGTTCCCCTTCACTTGTGGCTAGGGGGTTCAGTACTCCACAATCTGGTGGAGAACAGATAGAGATGCAAATTCCAAGTGACAAGGTGACAGCTATAGCAACCTCGTGTTTTCTTATGTTCGGTTTGGCCCTTTCTATGGGCTAATTTCTTTTGTTATGTTGGTCAGGTTGGTATGATTATTGGTAAAGGTGGTGAGACTATAAAGAACCTGCAAACAAAAACTGGTGCTCGGATTCAGGTATATATCATATGCTTAATTGTTATATTGATTGATGCTGATCACACCCTTAGGCGTTGAAGATGTACAAATAATTACTGCTGTTTTCATGCAGTTGTTACCACAAAATCTTCCTAATGGTGATACATCAAAGGAAAGAACAGTCCGAATAACTGGGTACATTAAGCAAGTTGAATCTGCAAGAGAATTGATCAAGGATGTTATGATCCAGGTCTGTATATCATGTTGATTTTGTTGTTTTTATGCTGATATCTCTCTTATATGTAAGCATAGGATATTTTGTGGGAAAACATAAAATTTTTGTGCTAATAATGGAGTTGTAGTAGAGTATTTGCCTTTTCTTCCCTCAACTTATTTTGAAAATATATGTTTGTGCATATTCATCATAGAGATTTTTGCCTTTTGGACAGCTTTCTGTAGGATTGCAATCTTTAAATTAACGCTTGGCGATTTATGTGGTGAATTGATCTTTTATCTCTCCTTTTATTGGTTAAAAATTTATAATTCCTTTCTGCTAATATTTTTCTCATTTGAGGAAATAAATTTATCTCATGTGCATTACTATTTACGCATAGTACCGGTTTAATCCTTTTTATGCTTCATATGAGGAACATAAATTCAAGGAGAATCCTTAAAAGATTATAGGTGTGATGTAGATGATGAGAGGGACGCAGGAAAGACTTTTTTAAGAATGACATCTATAGTTTAATAAATTCACTTCGAAGCCCTGAATTTAGCCATACTTAAGGCACTAACACAATAGCACCTTAGCTGCTCAAGCAAGGCAAGGCATCTTTTTGAGCGCCTTATGCATTAGTGACTATAGAAGGTAAGTTCCTTGCCTTAGTAGTGAATTTTCTTAGGCAACAGGTGCTTCATATGTGCATACCTTTTTATGCAAGAAAATTTGCTAAATTTCATTTATCTTCTTTTTCTTCGTCTCCTTGTTTGACATATTGTTTGTGCTTCATTATAGCTAATATTACCATGATGCCACCCTGTACCTTCAATCTATTTTATTTTTATGTTTCCTTTAAAGCTTAATGTTGTGGATCTGTTCTCAACAGAGGTAAACAAGTCATCATTGTACTTACCTATATTTTACTCATTCTTTTTCTATATTTCATGCTTTTTTTTCCATCTGTTTGATTTGAGTAGTTTTTAGCATGATTTTTTGATTATGTATGTTACTAGCATATTGTTATTGAGTTATTTATGACCTATATCAAATTTTTTTCTATTTTTAGTAAACATCATCAAAGTTTTGTTATCTGTTTAAAATGTTACCAAATGTCATCAAAGTTTTGTTATCTGTTTACCTAAATAACTCAACGAAATACCTTGTCTATATATAATATTTTTTGAATAAATCTTTTTTTTTATTTTACTTTTAATGTTACCAAAATGCCTTTTGCTTTGAATGTTTTAAATGATGACATTTTTTTTTATGAAAACTTGTCATTACTGGATTTTTATTGTCATATTTTCTTTTTAAAATTGGCATTTTATTTCATAAAATTGCCTCTCTGCAGGCTTTTATTTTGGATGATATTGTCCCCTTAATGTTGAACCCCAATAAGTTTAATGATAGATGTAAGAAAATTTGGTAGATTTCCTAGAAGCTTTTTCGTGGTAAGTTTCAAGTTTTAATTATGTTGATAGGTGTTTATTTGTTTAGATTGAACTAGCATTTACTAATATGCTTCACAAGCATCCTCATTTAGTATGTATTTTATTGTAACTTGAATTTTTGTGGATATATGAAATCTAGCAGTAACATGTTGTCACCAACGTACACAGGGATGGTGTTCCGTAACTTTTCATTTTGGTTAGGTCAGTTGGGTGCTGTTTGGTTTAATGTAAGTCAGACTTCATTTTTGTCATAGATGTTGTTGAACAAAATGCACCTGAAAATATTTCTTGTAACCTTATCATTTGTATGCATAGGTATCTTAGTTTGATCTAAGTTCTTTATCTCAAGGCATTTTGCATTTGAATATTAATTTATGGCTTCACTGTAGTTCTCCATAAAATGTACGTTTGGTTACTGCAGGTTGATAGTTCTTCCATGCAATATAAGTAAAGACAGCCAAATGTCATTTAAACGCTGATGGATGATTAGTGCAAATTTAAACTTTTTTTTTTTCACTTTTACTTTTTTCACTGATAGCATTTTTTTTTTCTGCGTTTATTGTATAATTGAATTGTTTGGATTTTTTTTTTTAAATTTGAAAATCACCCTTATATTTGTTAAGGACCGAATTATTTCTAAGAGGGCATGGGTTCATTCATTTTATATGTTGTATATTGATATGCTCTTTAATCAAACTATGGACATGGGTTTATATGCTTGTTTTTCTTAATTAGGTTACAAGTTCTATGCTTTGCATATTTAGGATTATTTCTTTTTCTATTTGGAGGTCACCCTTATTATTGTTATAGGGCTCAATTGCTTTTATGAGGGCATGAATTCATTTATTTAATATCTCTTATTTTGAAATGATCTTGAATAAAAAAAATGGATACATATCTGAATTCTTATGCTTCTTAATGAGGTAACATTTTTATATGTTTTTGTTTGTGGGTCTTAGAAGTATAAAATTACCATTGCTGAGATCAGTATGCTTTTCTGTTTTATATTTTGTGAAATGTCACATTAATCGCTGATCATGAGATATGTTAGGAAGATAAGTTATTTTTAAGTGTTATGAGGAATGTATTACTAAGGGATGTTTAAAAGCATGTCAAGATGATGAAGTATTTCTAACGGCTTCCATGTTCTCTCTTTTTTGCTATTGAATATGAGAAAACATCGATTATGAACTTTCAAAAAAAAAAAAAAAGGTGCTAATATTAGGAGTTGGATGATAGCTCTGCTTGAATTATACCGGGGCTAATATTCATAAGGATTTGTGCAGTTTCATGTTTTCAGGGGCATGCCGAGGAAGCATATTAGCACAGGTTACCTATTATATTTTGGTTTTGAAGCTTGTAGTTCCTAGCTTAGGGTAAATAACATGGATGAAATAGATTTTCTGAAAGCTGCTGCAATTTTCTTCATTTAGGTTCTTTGAATAATTGAACATCACTATATCGATGACATGCTATGGCTAAAAACCTGATTTTGATGTTTAATATATACAAAGCCTGATATTTAGTGTTGTTTGCTATGATGCACAGACATGGCCAAGAGACATGACTTTTTTTTAATATAGGATACGGGTCCGACGCGGACACGGCATTATATTTTTTTATATAGTGTATAGATATTAATGTAACATCATATTAAAAATGAATGGCGTGATAACTTGTCTAGCTTATAATATAAAATATTTAGTTCAAAATGTCTAGTACAATCACAAAATTATAAGCAAATAACCACTTACTATAATATCAAGCATTCAAGCTTCAACTACTAGGATTAGCTTCAAAGGTTTGTTTTTAGCCTTCAATATCATCATCATTGAATATCATTGCTTCCAATTTTGGTTTATCAAGAGAAAGATTTGTAATAGTTCATTGGTTATCATGTAATGAAAGTTGGTTCTTTGTATCTATTTACTTCTCTAGTTTGTTAGATCTCTCCTTTATCTTCTAATCTAAATTACAAAGAATGTATCTATTTACTTATATACTTCTCTAGTTCTTCACTTCTTCAATTCTCTCTCATAATAGTTCATTGGATATTATATATTTATAATTAAAATAATTTTATCATAAAAAATTATGACACGCTTGTCCCAGTCTTGTCCGAAACGTGTCCTAGCCATGTTGGATTAAATTTAAACATTATTTTAATTGGACATGTGTTTGTCATGTCCGACACGTGTCCGTGTTCGACACTGCATTATCTCTTCAAGAGGTGTGTCAGTGCATCATAGGTTGTTAGAAATATACTCTCTATGATTTGGCAACAATATCTGTTGAGCATAAGCCTTCCATTTCAAATTTTTGTTAGAACAATGCACTTCTTATATTTTGGTTTTGAAACTAGTAGTACCTAGCATAAGGTAAATGACATTGACGAAATAGAATGTTTTTGTAGGTCTCCTTATTTTAGTTCCTGTTTGATTAGCATAGTTGCATATCACTATGGTGACATACTACTGTACAAAACATGATATTGATGTCATTATGCAAAGCATGATGTTACATGTTGTTAGAAATATACCTTATTTATTATCATATGGAAGCAATAGCTGTTGAGTATAAGCCTTCCATTTTAAATTGCTGTTAGTTCAGTGCATCTATTATATTTTGTTTTGGAACTTGAAGTTTCCAGCATTGTAAGTGACATGGATGAAATATCTGCTCTCAGTAAGGTGCTGCAGGTTACTTCATTTAAGATATCATTTGAAAAAAAAAAAAAAAGATATCATTTGAATAACATAATTGCATGTCTCTAGGCTGATTAGTGATTACATGCTTCGGTACAAATTCTGATTTTGATTAATTTATACAGCTTAAGATGATATATTGGGGTTTTTTTTTCAGAGGTAGGCCTTTAGCTTATCATTACTTCAGAATCAAAGTCATCCTTTCACTCCATGTTTGTAGACGTGAGATATTTCAATTGAAATTGGATCAGGATAATCATGACATGTTTCCTTTTTTTCTTTTGATTTTGACTTAGAGTTTCTTCAAGGCATTTGTATGAAATCCCATTTATATTCATGGTTATTATTGGCAAAGATTCAAGCATTGGTGTCAATATGCTATTACCAATATCATTCTTTTAGCTATTTGTTATCGGGTGACCGGTATACTGTCTATGAAATCGTGCTTAACCTCTTTTTTATTAGTTGGCCAGCTTGCTAGGAGTGAATTTTGGCTATAAAAATCTTTTACTATTAATTCATAGCATTGCTTCCTTGCAATAAATCATGAGTTGTATTCACCTTCAATATAAACCTATATGCTTCAAGAATCTAGGGTTATGCTTACCTTGACTAAATCTAAAGGCATTTGCCCCATCCTTGTATGATCCAAATGAAGCTTGTTGGTGGTTACATTGCTTTGATTATGCTGAAGATTCCAACTTGGGGTTGGTTGGCTTTCACAATGCAGATTTGGCTATACCTTTCTCATGAGATCAACGTTGGTATCTTGGTGTAGCAAAAAACTTCATTCTTCACCTGGTCCACTGAAGAAGGGTATCAACTTTTAACCCCCGTCATTGCAGATCTCTTATATAGTAGGTAAGCTTTTAGACTTTGCATGATCGTGCAAGAGAATTTTACTGGCCTTAATATTATTTAGTACAAGGCACTTGCATGCTTGTGTCATGTGGCTCATGATGACATTTCTTGTTGTCTATAATATTCTCTATGTGGTATTGTACTATTAGATATGGTAAAGTTTTGTATGGCGTATGGCCTATGCGCTGGTAGTATTTAAGCCCCATTTTGGTCAAGTTAAAGCAGCAACGTTTTGTTCTTTGTTACCCTTGAGCTGTTTGGCAGCATTATCTTATGTTTTCTTTAAACTGTAGAATCATTATTTTGCTTAGGCTTTCTGCTTTTTTTTTTTGGTTTCTCAATGCCGCCTCCCCACTTAACAGGAAAAGAGGAAAATAAAGAGTGAATGAGAAGAGGTTGTTATATATACTGCCATTCTGATTATGCTTCATTGTTTTCTTTTGGCTTATGTATTCAGAATGCAAAGTTGTCCTAAATTGATCCTGTTGCATGGTACATCCTACAACTTGTGAGAACCTACCCTCAGAGCAGTGTAAGATTCACCTATGTAAGATTCACCTATGTAAGAAGAGGTTGTTATATGTACCTCTAGAGTCATTCTCATGATGAAAGATTCAATTTTAAACTCTGTGCCAGTTGATGGATGCTAGGTATACTTTTTGTTTGTCTAGATATAGCACGAGCTGACAATTCATCTTCTGCCAAATTTAATGTCCACAAGTCGCCATGTTCATGCTTAAGACAATTTCATCATCTTCTTTGAACTTTTTTTCTTCATTTCCAGTATGTTTTTGTCTAGTTAGTTGCTTTTACAGCTAAAGTTTCTTTTTGGCCCTTTTGAGTCTAATATAATCAGTTTCTTGTACATATGGCTTATTTAATTAATTGTTTTTGTTCTGTTACGCAGGTTGTAATTGTTGGGTTTATACTGATTATTGCATTCAGTAGTTTATGCTCCATTGTTTTACCCTACTAATATCCTGTTCAATAAATTGTTTTTGTCCCATTATGCAGATTGCAATTGTTAGACTCGTCCTGATTATCATATGACTTGCTATCTAATACCATTGCATGCGTCAGCCTACTTCAAACCCTAAACCCTAAAGCTATCAATATTTGATGATTATAATCTTTGTTGCTATATTTTATCTCCTTACATCTATAAGAATTTGTTGTTTTCCACAGTTAAACTGTATTTTATATTTGTTTTGGGTCAATATCTTCTTTGAAACCCTTATGAACACTTGATTTATTGGATTATCCGTTCACTTTTTTTTTTTGTTATGTTCTGCCAGAAGGGGCCTGCGAGGTCATCACCGCGCTCCAATACATACAATAACCAGCATTCATTTCGGCCTCCCCGAGGGCCCGCTCCAGCAGCTCAATGGGGTCCTCGTGGGGCAAATCCAACTCATCAGACATCTGGTTATAATCATCAGCAGAGAGGTATGTATCCACCTCAAACAACACAATACCCTCAATCACATGGTAGTAGTTATTCGCAACAGCAACCCCCTCCAAGAGGTGGCTGGGAACAGCAGAGACCTGCAGCTCCTGCTCTGCAGACTACTAATCCACCTTCTGGAGGCTATGGTTACTATAACCACCAAGGTGGTGGTCCTGTCCCTAACACTCAACCCTCAAACCCCTTGCCTGGACCCATACCTTCTTCGACACCAGCTCCGATCAACTATAACTACGGTCAGTCGCAAGCTCCAGATGGCTATGGACCTCAAGCACCATATTCACATCCTCCACCTTCTCAGCAGAACTATGGACATGGCTACACTGAACCTAACATGTACGCTCAACAGCAGCCCATGGCCTCACAGCCTGCAATGTATGGACAACCATCGGCTACACCATCATCATATGGTCCCCCTCGAGGGCCTCAGCCCGGCGACTCCATGTATCAAGGTCCTCCACCAAGCCAATATCCATCAAATCCATCAATGCAACAGCCATATCCATATACTTCCAGTGCTCCTCCTTATGGCCATGCAGATGGGGGGTACTCTCAGCAACCTTCTGCTAGTTATCCTCAACACGGCGGTCAAAGCGCCGCCGCCGCAGGATATGGCCAAGTTGGACAAGCAGCGCCTGTATCATATACTCAGCCTGTTCCTCAGGCCGGCGGTTACAGTCAGTACCCATCATCTCAGCCAGGCTATGGTGATCAGTCAGCACAGGCTAATGTGAACTATGGATACCAGGGAGGGGCTCCAGATGCAGGATACGCAGGAAATGTACCGAGCTCCGGCTATGCTGTTCCACAAGCTGCTGGCAACCAGACAGTTTATTCGCAGCCGCAAGCGAATCCATCGGGCTATTATGATCAGTCGATGATTCCGCAATCTGGCCATGGTGCTGTTCCTACTGCTCCAGCTGGGTATGGAAATACTGTCTCTGCGCAGGCTGGATATGGTGGTCAGTATGATGCAACTACGATGTATGGTAGTCACCAATAGTGATTTACTTAACATTTTAGGCTTCAGAGCTGAATCCTCTGATATGTGTTATGTAATAGATTGAAGCACTTAATTGGAGAGTAGTAGTGTCATGTTGTTTTAAATGTGTAGCGGCTGGAGCTGAAGTTGTTTTGAATTTGAACAAGTTGTCTCAGGTAGTGATTATTGCTAGTAAATCACTTTAATTTTATATCTGGATAGTCAGAGAGCCCACGTACTTAGGCTTTCACATTGGAAAGTTGAACTAGGCTATTCACTATTGTTGTGTTTACATCGGGCCTGCTGGTTCAATATCGTAAGGCAGTCCAGCTTGTTTGGAAATTATTGGGTCAGGTTATTGGACACAACTTACGTTCAGTATTCACAGTACTGAGCAGTACTGAACTCGGTACTGTGAAGTACTGAGTACCGAGCAGTACTGAGCTCGGTACTGAGCAGTACTGAGCTTGATACTAATTGATACTGCTCAGTACCGAGTAGGAGGTGATGTGACGCATTTTCATTGGGCTCCGAACACGTCAGGTGACCTGACCCAATAATTTTCCGTTTGGTAGGGTCAGAAAAATATTGGGATGTATAATTGAATGATTAAAAAGAGTGAAGGGAGAGATTAAAGCTTTGTTTGGGATTTTTTTTTTTTTAGTATTTTTTCCTATAAAAGCATTTGGTGCAAAATTATTTATTGGATTGATTTCCTTGAATAACCCAATAAATTTGTTAAAACAATTTTTAGATATTATAGTTTTTTTAATACTTAGCATTTTAATTCTATTATAATATAATTGTGAGTTTTTTTTTTGTGTTTTATTTCACATTATATAATTGTGAGTTAATGATATTAAATGATATATTTTTGTATCTTATAATATATTAATTTATTGTGCATAATTGGTAGTATAATAGAATATTCAAAATTAATAGACAATTAGTCATGTTGAAAATTTTTATGATATGAATTTGCTATTTTTTAATTGTGTTAAAAAGGATTAATTTTTGTGTTTAGAGTAATAACATTTTGAATTTTCCTTAAAAATGGTAACATCATTTGGACATGCCACAAAAATGGAGAATACAACTATATAAAAAAAAATTCATCCATCAATCATTTATGTTCGTAAAGAAGTGTATTATTTATTCAAGATAATCGAGTGTTTGTATATATATATATATATATATATATATATATATATATATTATATATATATATATATATATATATATATATATATATATTCAAAATTTTAATAATATAATGCAATTGATTTATTAAATTTATGAATTAATTCAATTTATTAATTATATATATATTTTTATAATATTAAGGTGACAAAGAAGAGACTTATGAATATATAATTGATGCTCCACTATTAATTTAACTCTTAAATTAATAAATCAAATTATTAATTTTAATGTTATTCAATAGTGTTAAAAAATAATATTTAATTTTAATTGTTTTTCATGGACTTCATCTCTAGCAAGGTGTTTTTATATGAATTCGTGAGTGCATATATTGTTGAGGGATCATCTTCAGAATGGATGTTGATGCAACAATCAGAGATACAAGCAGAGCTATGATTATACATGAAGCAAAATTGAACAAAAAGGATGGAATTCTGCTAGAAATTTCAGCGGAATTTCTGGCCCCACCTTCACATTCCGCATGCCTGTTGATGTGATATCGAAGATTGCCGACGAAAAATATGGAAGAAACCTATAGCATCCTAAAAAAATTATGGTCATTCATCATTTTAATGAAACATTTTACATTGTACAACCTACAATAGTTTATGCATATATATCAAATATAATAGAACAATGCTAATAAAAATATAGAAGAAACCGTTCAAACATAAATCTGACATACATATTCAAATATGATCATTATAAAAAAAACTGATCAATTCATAAATATAAATCTCACAACAATGCCTTCCCTACCCACATGCAATATAGGTTCTCCAAACATGTTTAACAACTTAAACAAAAAAGCTAATAATATTTTCTAATATATATATAAAAATCTAATCTAATCATTTTCAATCTCTTCGCTCCCCTCAGACTAAGAAGGATCAAGTTGCTTATCCTTCTTCTTCGATTTTGCTTCATGTGTGATCGCAACTTTGCTTGTATCTCTGATTGTTGTGTCAACATCTCAGACTGTTGCGTTAGTATGTTTGCCTGTATTTGTCTCATCTCATATATCTTCTTTGACGTTAGAGCAGCTACCCTTTTACTAACACTTTCCTCAATTCCACTATCACCAAATAATGTTGAGCTGGATAAGTTTGTCTCATATACATAAGCGTGGGAACCTAATCCATACACCCTACTCTTCTGTCTCACTCTAATAGCCTATGAGCACATGTGGTACTCAGAGTACTGCATCGTTCCTAAAGATGATCCCTCAACAGAAGAAGATTGTCTCTCCTGAATTCGTATAAAACCATCCTGTGAGAGATGAAGTCCATGAAAATCCATTTAAATTTACATATTATTTATGAACATTATTGAATACTTGATACTCATAGAAGCTTTCTTTGCTTTTTGATCAATATGCTATTGATCAACTTGGCATTGATGTGTTCCTGTATGGAGCTCTAACGGTGTATGCTCTCAACTAAGTACCTCTTTATTAAAAAAAAAAGTTAAAATAATAAACATATATGTGTAATAAGAGAAATCATTTATGAGTCATTGTTTATGCTCCGTGTGAGGCACGAAACCACTAATGTGGAGAGAGCTTCCTAATCTCCTACAGTTGGATGTTTTATTTTATTTATTTTGCTCTCCCTTCTTTCTGAACTCAGGGGTAACCTAAGCTCTTGTCAGGTCACCCTATACACCCTCTCCAAGCCAAAAGGAGTGCTCACCAGACTTTCTAATGTCAGTGAATCTATCCCTTAGTCGAGTAGAACCTTTCTTTTCAAAATTATTTATGACCCTCGCATTATGTTCATGTAACCACTTAAAGTCTCTATTTAACATTATCATCATCAAAATATTAGTATGAAATTATTTAAAATTGTTAAAAAAATATCATAACTGTTTACCTGAAACTCCCTGAATCACAAATCTCTAACCTCTTGAGAATTTTTCTTTCAAGATAAGTATGGAGCATCATATCTACTCCTTATAATGTCTTGAGTGGGTTGCCTTGCATGATTAAACATGTACATAATAATATTTTCAAGACCATCTTTCTTATTTACCTTACATATCAAATTACAAAATTAAGTAGCAATATGAACTTATGTATTGCATTTAGGCTCTAAGTATAGACACCCATTCTCTATACCAGTTGACATGTAGTAATTCATAGAATTTTTTAGTTTCTATGTTATGTGAATATTCTATGTGTCGTCTAAAATTTGGACATGCTACATCGAAAATATATTTTTTATATGTTTTATTAATTTGATCTTCATCTATTATTCCTGAAGATGTAGAGGGACCACAATGAGTATTTGTATGTGGCTCATACTCTACATGTGAGGTCTAAGACCCATATCCTAGGACAAAAACCCTATGATATAATTTAAGCTTTATCTTTATAGTTTAAATAATCATGATTTTTATGTTTCAAGCACTGACATCTAAATATTTCTTTTGACTTAAACAAAGATAGTTAACATGTCATGTGAATAAAATATTCAAGTTGTTCAATAAATTCATCTATAAGTGTTTTTCAACATAGTAATATTCTATTAGACATCCAACACCTCTCCTCTCGGATAATCATATGGACATTGATTTAATAACACAAAAATCCAACAATTATAGAAAAATCATTGTTAGTTATGAAAAGTCTGCCTTAGGAACATCTTTCAATCAAATTTAACATAGACTATTTTCTAATAATGTCAATCTGAAAGTGTACAATTACAAAAGCTTTCACCACTGAATGACGATCATAGTTTAGACAAGATACCAAATAAAAAAAATCATATGAAGTACTTTTCTAGACATATGATGGGGTATTGAAGACTCGAGAATACGAGACCAATTTATGGCATTTCATTATTTTTTATTTCAAATTCATTTTTTTGTCTATTCATCATGGTATAACTATAATATATTATGCCTATACAAATTTATACAAGTATAATGTTTAAGGTGTTAACTTTCTATTAAATCACAAGCAAATGTGGTCCAAATATTTAGTTTATACTCAGTAATGCTTAAGAATTTATTTGGGGATTAATCACATCATTATGAGGGCATTGACTTTGTAAGATTAAATCAAAATAAACTTCACTCAATTATAATTATTTTAGATTACCTCTACAATCTAAATTCTCACTTAAGGTTGTGCTTTCACATGTGATACTTTATGATTGCAATCAAATAAAAAAAAAAGAAGAAAGAAAAAAAAAAAAGAAAATAATAACACCTTAATTAAAAGTAATTGAACTTAAGTTCCATTCACATTTAATTTCTTAAAATGATAGCCATTTTATCACACTCACTAATTCCAAATGCAACCATAAAAAGAGGAAAGTATCAATAGTTTCATGTATTCCACAACAAAAAGAAATGAATATATGTGAGTGCATAATAAACCTGTGATGCTTTTTGTGCTAAAAATGAAACGATCAAACTTCAAAGTGGTAAAAATATTTTTAACACAAATATGAACATTGCATGTGTTCTAACTGTTCAAATTTCTTAAAAAGAAAAATGAGCCAAGATAATGAGTTTTACCTCTTAAATATCAAAGAAATAGAGAGAAATGAGCTGGTGATAGCTTTGATTTTGGGAGGAAGAATGTGAAAATGATGGAAAAAGATAGATTGGAGTGAAATAGGCCTCTTACCAGCAGATTTTATGGCGAAAAATTCGTCAAAAATTAAGTAAATTTTCCAAGAATGATATTAGACGGAAAAAATGCTGAGTGCACTACTCATCGGCGAAAATTCAACCGAAATTTTTCTGCCGAATCAGCCCACCAGAAATTCTAGCGAAATTTTTTTGTTGTTAAATCACTTATTTCTTGTAGTAATTTATAATATTGACTCATTTATTGATTTATCATTACATACAAAATAATCCTCTATAAAAGTTCATAAGCTTATCGATCACCTCTCTAATTACATCTTCATCTATATAATTCTCTAATGAACAATAAATTTTATAATTTACTCAAAAAAATTGAGTGTTCTATTGTTCCAAGTCATGAATTAAAAGAACTATTTTTTTAACTTTTAAAGTGAAACCTACTGGATTTCATATATATATATTCTCAATCATTTGTTTCATTAATTTTCCATTATATGAGGATTGAGTTTATATTTCAAATTATTTTTGAGTGAGTCAAGAAATTATATATTATAAATTACACTACAGGAAAACGCCAAAAATCGGCGGTTTTCTCCAGCGGTTCGTATGGCTACACCGGCGATTTTTTTTATTACCGGCAGCTTTGCGGCGGCATTCAAACCGCCGGTAAAAATCGCGTAGGAAACACTTACCGGCGGCCTTTTACCGGCGGTTTATTTAGGCGGCAGTTTTCCGGCGGCCTATAACCCTGGTGACGACCGGATTTGCAACCGGCGGTGTTCCGGCCGTTAAGCCGCCGGTTAGTTTACCGACGGCTAACCGGCGGTCACATCATCGACGGTATGCCGGCGGTTAAAGCGGGCGTCGTGTGTTCGCTAAACCTCCGGCAAGTGCCGGTAGACCGCCGGTTCCATTACAGGCGGTAACCCGGCGGTTACAACCGAAGGTATTACCGACGGTGCATACCGCCGGACGTCCACCGTAACACCGTCGGTGGCCGTCGGTAACCGCCTGTATAATACCGGTGGTGTAATGACATTACCAGCGGCCTAGCTTTGGCCGTCCGGTATCGTCGTTTCCGGCGGCCAAACGCTGGTTGGCTGCCGGAAACCTGTAGCACCTGCAAAAAAAAATTGACAGCATTCCCTCTATTTGAGGGAGGTTCACCCTAAAGTCTAAACCTGCAGAAAGAGCAATACATAATAAGATATTTTGGGCAACACGCCGCTATATTCATCAGAACTATCTCTCTTGTTCTCTCTCTCTCCCTCTCCCTCATCTCAATGCTAGCTCTTGTTCTCTCTACCTCCCTCCCTCTCTTTTCTCTCTCTCTCTCTCTCTCTCTCTCTTGCTCTCTCATATATCTCTCTATCTATCTATCTCTCTTGTTCTCTCTCTCTCTTTTATCTCTCCCTCTCCCTCTCTTTTCTCTCCCTCAATCTCTCTCTTCCTATCTTGCTCTAACCCAAAGTCACAATCAACAAATTAGACCTACCCTAAACTAAAATAACACTTAATAAAAAAAAAAAATTAGATCTACTCAAATGATTACAATATTACCTCTTGCATTACTACCTAAATCATCAAAAATATCTCTAACACTTGCAAATGTCTAGTAAGAACAAATAATCAAATAAAAACGATAAAAAATTACCTTAAAACACGAAATCTAGGGTTGTCGGTGGCGTGAGATCCGGAGTGAGATCAACGGCGGTCAGAGATACGGCGTCGGCGGTCGGATTGGGGTCGGCGGTCGAAGATGCTTCGTCGGCGGCGATAAACGGAAGTCGATCGCGAGCGGAGGCGACGGTAGAGCGACCGAAATGAGAGAGAGAAGGAAAAAATAGAAATGAAATGCGTGGTGTGGGTCTGTTCGTATTAGGGCATTTACTGGCGGTTTTCCAGCGGTCCGGACCACCGGTAAAAAATAACTTATCAACGACGGTCAAGGCCGCCGTTAAACCGCCTGTTTATATTGATGTCCGGCGGTTTATGGACCGTCGCTAGTACCGGCGGCTTAACGTACCAAACCCATCGGTTAGGCCGCCATTAAAAGCCGGCGGTCAAACCGCCGGCGAAACCGCCGGTGTTACCGGCGGTCAATAAACCGCCGGTAATAGGCATTTTTCCTGTAGTGTTAATAACATATATGAGCCCCGTTTTGATGAATTTTAAACTCTATAAATTTATAATAAATTTATTAGAAAATTTATGATTCATCATGTCCAATAATATAAATCATATTATCTAAAATATCTCCAGGCTTGATATCTTCAAATCGAATAATAAGGATAAGAATATTCTATTCATGTTGATGGACTATTCTAATAATATTTAATTATATATATATATATATATATATATATATATATATCTAATTGAGTAATATGAGTTAGTTACATTATTATTCATAATTTAATCATTTTATTTCTTATTGATTAATATACTTAATTATGGTTATATGAATAATACTGGAATTAGTATAATAATGATGTATTATGTCCAATAGTAATACTCACATATGTTAAATGTTATCTTTAAATATTTAATAAAAAAAATTATAATAATTTTACTTAAGGGCACACTCCCTAATAAACTTCCATTTGTCCTAAATCAAACGAGGCATTTTTCTTAATCCAATTCCTTCTATATGTTTATATGAATAAGATATTTTAGGAAATATCTTGGTAAATGGATAAGTAATATTATCTTAAGATGATATATTTTGTACCAATACCTTACCCTTTTTCATGATTTCTCTTATCAAATGATACCTTTTATCTATACGATTTTGTGTTTGATATAGCTGCACTAATAAAAGAAGTACTATAGGGTTTTATGGAAATTACGAAGTTAAACTGTACCTTCTTTAGTTACTTGTGCAACAACTACATATTCAACTTTCATAATTGAGTTAGAAATACATTATCGTTTTGTACTTCGTAATAATTATGGAATCTCCTCCCAAAATAAATTATAAGCTAGACGTGATTTTACTTTCATCTCTCTCTGATTAGAAATCAACATTTATTTTTAAAATACTTATAAACATAAGGTTAATTTTTATTTTGGTCATATCCATTAGATTTAATTACTTCATTAAATATTATGTTCGAAGTCCTTAAAGCTAGCTTGAATCCATATATAGATCTTTGAAGTTTGCAAAGTTTTTTTATTTTAATGTTTTATAATAAAACCCCCAAGTGATGTATGCAAATTCTTTCTTCAAAATTGTCATAAAAAAGCTATTTTAATATACATTTGGCAAATCTCATAGTTATAATATATAATAATGATTAGAATGATGCTTATGGAAATAAGCATGGCTTATTTCTTTAATAAATATTAACCCTCTTAATCTGATTAAAGAATCTTTAATGACTTCTGCTTATTACTTTTAAGCTTGATCACAAAATTCTTTTATATTTCTAGAAGTATTAGATTTTCTTATTTTTTAAATAAATATTATCATATCTTTAATAATCATTCGTGAAAGTAATCAAATATTCAAAGTCACCTTTTATTTGTATATTTGATGGATCAGAAACATTTGAATATATATGTTTGAGAATTTTTATGCCCTTTCACTCTTTTCAGAAAAAAAAAAGTATCTTAATCATCTTTTCTTGTAATTAAAATTCATAGATTGGTAGAGATCTCAATGTTGACTTTCTTAGAGGAAAATCCTTTACAAGTATTTTTATTCTATTTTAAAGTTTATATGAGCAAGTCTTAGATGTCATAGATATATGTTAATTTTATAAAAAAAATCATCTTCCATTTTTAATTTAGATTTTTTCTACCTTAAGTATTTTAGTGTTTAATAATTTATTTTTTCAGGCAACTTTATCTTGATAAATAAATTTTCTATAATTGTAGAATAAATATTCAAATTATTCTTAGAAATGATAATCTCATTATTTTAAAAAGAAATCCAAAAATATTATTCAAACAATTTTGAGATAGATATTGGTTGCAACCTGGAATATTCATGACGGTAGAGAAGTATATAGTTTAACCTCTTAGTGTTGTATGAAGATCCAACACACAAGTAGATGAAAGAGAGATGATGCATCATTTATAAAAGACACCAGAGTTTTTACGTGGAAACCATAGAAAAAGGGGAAAAACCATGGGGCCTGGCTCAGTTTGAAAGAATCCATTTGTATTTCTAGTTGATCACAAATAAGGCTCTTCCTTGGGCGAAGGCCTTGGCTTGATGTCACAAATGTACATCATATAGAGTGCATTACATGGTGGGAGTTACATAGGCATATTTATTTGGTTGGCAGGACTATAGTCGATAAAATAGAGGTCAGAAAGACCGTAGTAGGCGACAGAGATCGGAATGACCATATTCGGCATGAGACTATGGTCAAAAAGATTGTTGTCTAGCGAGGGAGGTCGGAAGGACTGTAATCGACAAGAGACTAGGGTCAGAAAGACCGTTGTCTGGCGAGGGAGGTCAGAAGGACAGTAGTTGGCGACAAAGGTCAGAAAAACTATAGTCGGCAGGAGACTGGGGTCAGAAAAACCGTTGTCTAGCAAGGGAGGTTGGAAGGATCATAATAGGCGACGGAGGTCAGAAGGACCATAGTCTGCAGGAGACTGGGGTCAGAAAGATCATTGTCTTGTGAGGGAGATTGGAAGGACCGTATTAGTAGGATGGTACTCCGACAGAACTCCAGGCATCAGGTGGTTGTCTGACAGAAGTCCGAGCCTCAAGTGGTGGTTCGGCAACACTCCGGTGTCATCAGGTGGTGGTCCTGCAACACTTCGGTGTCTAACGGAGGTTCGATAGTGGCACTTCAGCATCAGGGGACACTTCATTTTCGGGTGGCACTTCGATGACCTTGGATAGTCTGGTGGTGGTTCGATAAACATCGGTGGTGGTGCGGCAGAACTCCGGCGGTAGTCGAGGAGGAGCTAGGCGGTTGGAGCTTTCTTTCTTCTCTTTCTTCTTCTCTCTTAGCTCTTGCACGTTTTTCAAGAGAAAATATGGTTATATTTATAATATTCTTGAGTGACATGACTTGTAAATAACTGGAAGATCAACGATAAATTGGGAATGGTTCGGATGGATGACCGATATTAATTTCTGCGATCATGCACCGTTCAATAGACCTTTGACTGTCTTAATGATATCAGAATTTGATGATCTTGGGCTCGTTGGATTTGTCTCGTCAAGCCGCTCGATTCGATTATAAGAATTTTATAATTGAATACCACTTGGTAACCCAAATTATGGTTTGATCCTTCCAAAAGTGCTTTGAGTCTTTGATTTGGACTCATTTGGGCTCGGATTGGGTTTATTTTGTTGTCGTTGGGTTTGTGTTTCCAAGACGCTTAGTTCGACTGTAAGTTTGCAGAAATCAAAGTTCGGATGATCTCAATTTTAACTCTAGAAGCTTCCAACTTGATTTTGCTTCACGATTCGTGCCTGATCAAGATAATTTTTTTTTGATGATGTATCAATATTATATTTCTAAAAAATGGAATATTATAAATATTGTTCAATACCAAAAATTTATTATGAAATTCTAGCCTAATAGCTCCCATTGTTTATCTCGTCCCCATCGTCATAGCATGCTCTTTGTCATCAAGTCTTCACTAAGAACTAAGCATCAACAATGAAGAATAAATACATTCAATTACACCAAAATCAACTATCCATCCATAATAACATATAATTTTCAGTCAAACATATTTCAAGAACTAGTAAATTAAATTTACCTTTTTATCCTTCCTCTTTTCTTTTAGCTTCGAAACATGTTTGGTGCTGTTGCATTTTCAATGCCCTTCAATCTCTTGATCTTTGAACATAATTTAATTTATGCTCAAACTATACTTAAAGAGATGATCGTACTTAATTAAGAACATATTATTAAAATATATGTGTGAACATTATTTATATCTTATTTGAACCATGATTGAATATAATTTAAATAATGATGATGGATGGAATAACATGACTCGAATTCGGTACATAAATATCTTCAAATATATTCAATTAGAACATATATTTTAACAATGTTCAAAACAGACTCTTTGATATACTATCTACCAAGCTGTTAGAGCTAAGATTTCGTTTGTAATGACTTTTTTACTGCTTCTTAAAAATAATAATCGCATACCAAAATTTTAATTTTTGTAATAAAAAATTACTTTAAAAAATAATAAAAAGTTATCCCAAATAAAAGATTTTATTCGACATAATTTTTTTACTATTTTTAAAATAATTTTTTAATATAAAAATTTAAATTTTAAAAATTAGTAAGAAAGTCGCCCAAAAAAAACCTAAGTTTACCTAATCTAATCTATAATGCACAACTGATGCGTTTACCTAATTTGACATTATGAACCAATAGGTCAAATTTGAAATTTCATAATGTTTTTGGCTTCTCCTCGCGTGCACGTGCAACGAGAAGCGAGCGCCCCAAACATAAAACAGCGTCCACGTGGCTTTGTCGAGCACTCCGATCGTCGCCACCTTGTCGCACACCTATACTTGCCACTGGATCACCGTCAAAACCACGGAGATGGCTGTTCCCGGCCACGGAAAACTGGAAAGCGACCCGTGGGGGGCAAGTGGCTACAGCGATTGCCACACAATCTGCAGGCGGGTGACGGAATGAATTCGAAGAGCGCTCGCAATCTCGCGATTCCAGTGTTGACCTTTTTGGCTCTCAGTTGGGCGACGACATTGAATTCCCCGATCAGTTCCCAACTGAAAAATTTGCTTCCATGAACTGATTTAGGTTTGTGTCCATTGGCTCTGTCGAGAAGATTACTTTTTTTTTTATTCCGCTGAATGAATTTGAGCTCTAGGTATGATGTTTTTATATTGATTAAATGTGGTTGAGATTGGGAGCTTCGTATTTGAGGACCTGGTTTGCGTTTAGCGTGGCATTTTTATTTCTTTACAAGTAAATTAGAAATCTTTTTGGTCATTTTATTTTGGGTCTGGATCCGTCTGCTCAATCGCTGGGTAACTTGGAGCACTTCTTGAGGATATTTGAGTGTCAACATTTCTGAATTTTTCAATGGGAATCGCTTTGGCTATGTGATGCCTATGAGTGAAGTTTATTTGTTCTTTATTGCGTGGCTCTTGCAATTCCAAAGAACATTAGCATCCACGAATGAGGTACTAGCTTTGTTAGATGGGTAACAGTCGAAACCTGATAGAGGGAGCTATAGGTAGCTTAAATTGGTTTATACTTGTGAAGCTGATAGGAAGAGTTGGAGTGTGGGATACAGACAGAGCGAAAGATGAAGGGAGTAGATGTGTACTGTTGTACGCAGTTTTTTTCATTAGTCATTAATGGTGGCCTTAGGATGAAGGAGAACAGAGAAAGGACAGACGAAGACAATTATGAATTTCACCTCTGAACATAGAACGAACCATGTAAATTTCTACTTGGCAAAAAGCATTAAACATTGTCTGCAGCTATGTTTGCATATATTGTGATTTTAAAGAAATATGCTTATTTTTGCTATTCATTTGGATAACTTGAGTGTTGAAACGTGAGGTATGTTGGATCAGTTTTTTGAGGCAATCATTATATCACAGTTGGCCTCTATTCTTTGTTACGGTTTGCTCTGAAAACATTATAAGTTAGAATTATTATGCACATTAAAGATCTTAAAAATTTGAATTGATTGTTAAATGAAATTTTTAATGACATTAAAGGCAACTTATAACATGGTTATAATAGTTCATTAATTAATAACCCAAGTGCCATAAAATAGAACATAAGCGTTGACTATTTGTGGCACTTACTATTGCTCACATTTTTTGTTATGCTAAACAACATGGCGGTACCTCATCTTATAAATTAGAGAAAAAAAGTATTTATTAATAACCTAAGTGCCATAAAATAGAACATAAACTTTGCCAATTTGTGTCACTAAATATTGCTCACATTGTTTGGTTATGCTAATCAACATGGTACCTCATCTAGGCATAAATTGGAAGATTGGTGGCTAGATGTTTAAAGACAATGATTTTTTTTCTTGAATTTTAAATGTCTTTGTGTGTTACTAGTTGCATTTTGTGTGTGTTAGGCATGCAGGTTCTCCTGCTTTGGATCTTGTTTTAACCTTTTTAGATTAGAAGTCAATTACTTATTTAATCAAAACTAATTTTAGAAGAAATGAAACTATAAGACGAGTTTTCTATGTTTTAAAAGGAGGCAAATAAGCTTTCATGTTTTCGAGTTTCTTCATTCCCTCCTATTCTAATTGTTACCAAACATGCCATGGTATTTTCTTCTCAGATCATCTTCTTAGTGGTTTCAGCTACATAGATAAAGATGTCACATGATGGATTTGATGGAGAGCTGGGCCATCTTCCTTATGGTTCTATCTTTGAGGCAGAAAAACCTTTGGTAAGTATTGCTGGTTCTTTATGGTTAGCAAGTGATGACCTTTGGTCAAGAGGTCAGCTTACCATACAAAATGTCATGTTTTGTAAATCAAGACGTTTTGTAAATCTTTTCCGTCAAAAGAAATCTGTTGTGATCTCCATTCTTCTTATAAAAATGGGGAAAAAAGAATACTGGTAATTTAAACTTGAAATAAACATATATTCATCTATAAATATGACAGTAAAATTGAGAAGCGACAAGATTATGCTGCTATTAAATAATGTTAAATATTTAGCTAGATAGTTAAGAGTCCACGAAGTCACTTCTGAAGTTGTTTATTAAAAAACGTTATATAATGCAATCAAAACCTAAAGATGACATAAAATGGTTATGCTGCTGCTTTATGTACAACCGCTGGTATTATTTTGCCGCATAACTCTTTCTGGCCCAATTTTAGATTATATTTTACTTGTACAGCTAGTTTTTTTATCACTTAACCTTATTCAGCTTCAGTTTTCTCTCTGCAAATCCAATCATGTCATTTTCTTTGTGTGTTCTTATCACCTCTGCCTTTACATGAATATAAATCACTACCATGGCAAATATTGGTGTTATAGTATTTGCAAGCTGGACTTGAGTTGCTACTTATTGCTTGGATCTCTGTTAATTATTTTGACCAGCCCCTTTGAGGGTATAAGTAATTTCAAGCTATGATTATCAGCTTTGCTCTAATAAACATGTTTGTGGATAAGCTTCATATAGGCAACTTTATTTACATATTGTTACAGGTTACGGCGGACCCTGCACAACCAGCTTTGCTAACATGGCAACGAAGTTTAAGAGACAATGAACGAGAGCCATCGGAGTTCCAGCTAACTGTTCGAGAGATACTACAATTGGTACCATTTAAACAATATTTTTTCCAGATAATCAAGATTTTCTTTTTTCCTATTTAGGAAAATATTGGTCATTTCCTTGGTATGCATCAGGATAATGATTAAAGTTCATTTAAAGTGGTTGCTGGCTTCCATATTTTTATAATAAAATGTACATGATAGATCTTGGCTAATTTATAACTACCTTTAAGTGCTCATAACTCTGTTTATATTGAACTTTTTTTTTTTCATTACTCTGTCATTTGACTCAATACAGGCTCATTTAGGAATTCGGCTTGGGCGGCATATTATAGAAGAAACTGCAAAAGGACGGGTGCAGTATTTGTCACTTCTTCATACTTAATTATTTAATAATCAATTATATGTTGGATAGTTTAGACAAGATTTAGGCAGTTTAATTAGTTATATTCAATTTCATCATTCCATTGTCTATTAATTTTATATAGGCCTCAATTATTGATCCTTTAAGAAGACGCATCGCTACATCATGTCATGGTGTTCCTTTAGGAGGAATTGGGTAGGCTAACATTCTTCTTTTTACATTTCTTTTCATCTTGTTAGCTTGGATGCATTGATTTCAATAGTTGGAACTCTTAACTATATCATTTTTTTGAGATATCATTGGGATAATTATTTTTGTGATGATAAAACTAAGATATCTGGACATTTTTACTGTTATGAATCCTTTTCTGGCTCCACTTGTTCAACCTTCTTATATTTGCTTGTAATTTTTCACGTCATGCTATTCTTGACTTGGAGGGAGGAGAGCATGGATTATGTATGCTATTAAAGACTGTTTCTTCTGAATAGATCAACAATAGGGTATATGTCATTAGTGAGGCCATGAAGTAACAGTTACACTATATTGTCATTCACCATACAATGTTTTTTTTTTCTAAATGCCATTATTTTCTCATGGCTGGTTTTGGAGTATAGCAGTGCGAATATTAATTTTGAAATCTGCCATTTTTTTGAAAAACTACCAAATATATTTTCCATACATAGATGGTTTGAACAATGAAAGGTAGAAAATGAGCCAATTAGATTAATAGATCAATAAGTTCTTGAAGGATTAGGATGTAAAAGTAACAAATCTAAGATAATATGTATAAAAGTTGTTAAAAAGGTGAAGGTATAAAATGAGACAATTAGATTAATAGATCAATAAGGTCTTGAAGGATTAGGATGAAAAAGTATCAGATCTAACATAATATGGATAAAAGTTGTTAAAAGATTGTCACGTCCCGGCCCGAAGGCTCGAATTAACGAGGTGGGAACAGACGATCGAACGGTAATTTAAATTTTCAATCAATTTAAATTTATCTCAAATAAACTGAAAGAGCCACTAAAACCTAAAAATTTGAAACAAAGTTAAATATTATAAATACCTTTCTTCTGGTGCGCTGCGTCTACGATATACTTTATCTTTCCTTTGACTCATTTTAAGCTTTGAATAATACATATTCATTTATAAATTTAGAAGTGAGTCATAAAGAAGTCAATGAGTAATTCATGCTTCTAAATTACAATAACCCAAGGTATTAGAAATAATATGCATGATCATTTCAAAACATAGAGTAATTCTATTTAATCATTTTATTTCAAGACTTTCAATATTATGTATATTTCATATCTTTATCCTTTCTCATAAATAATACAACTGTCATAGAAACCACCATCTAAAATAGTATTAATGAAGATATTCTTTTTTCATTTCTTTTTTATTTTTCATAACATTTTTTATTTACGTCATTGATATATTGCGTTCTAGCCAGTACCATAAGGTGGTGTACTCCACCGGTCAACATGCACATGTAAGCATATCTATCTAGCTATTTCATTCATATAGCATCATTAACTTTATATGAAAATGGGAAACTCAACATCTAATTATCATATATTCCAAGATGACAATTCATTAAATATGAGAGATAATCATGCTTTAACTTACAATTAAATAGGTATGCATCATTATCAATCTATGCATTCAAAAGAAATCCATAATATATAACTTGTTCTAACTTATATAAGTTGTATCAAGCTCAATATGATTAATTATTTTTAAAATAGATAACATGAAAGTAATTTGCAACGTTGATAATAAATTAAATGCTATTGGAAGAAACAATAATGTTGCTATACTTTAAGAACATGAGTACTCACCATGAGTTTAAATAACTTTTGCTCTTATTGTCCTTGCTTTGACTTCAATAATATGACACCTATAATAATACATAATTTTATAAGGTTATTACAACTTATATATATGATTATATTTCTCTCTAACTAATTATTTAGTATATTTAAATAGTTCTTATAATAGAATTTATTATCCTCGTATTATTATTTATATATGGATCATGATTTAATCATCATTAATTTATAATCTTTCCATATTTAATAATTTCTCATTTTAACTTAATTAAATATATTCTCTTTTAAAATTAATAATTTAATTAAATGAAATATCTCATATGCTTTCTCTCTAATTACTTATATTTCACTAATTAGAATTAAATTTAAGATATTCATTCTCTCTTTCTATCTATATATTTAAACAATATTTTCTTTATTATTAATATATCAATTTATTGCTAATCATTCAATTCATTATTTGTATGATTAATTCTTTTAATTAACATTTTCAATTAAAATCCATATTTTATTTAAATATCATAATCTCTCAAATATTCTCTCATTTTTGTATAGATAGTTAAATTAATAACAACTTAATTTATGGATTAAAATCTCAAATAAATTTATGCTCATTCTCCTATTTATCATAATATTAAAATATTAATATAATCATTTTCAAAATATAAAATTTTAGATCAAATTTACTTAATAACATTTACTAGTTTATTCTAAAAAAAAATCAATAATTTCAATTTAATAATTGAGTATTAGATAAAATCTTAGGTTATTATTATTATTATTATTATTATTCTTTCTGAATCAATTCTTTTAGTTTATAATTTAATTTTATAATTACTTAAATAAAATTTATTACCTTTTTCCTCCACATGGCTCACGCTTGCCCCAACCATTGTCTCACCCTGTATCCCTCTCTTGTTTTTTATAGAGATAAGCTCTATGAATCCAAACGACGAAAGCTACTCTCCTACCTCACGGAAATGAAACAAAAAGCCTACCCTTTCATCTCCCAACCGACAGAACAATTTGACCTGCTTGTTAGGCTTCCATGATTCCCAGCGATGAACGACCCCCTTTTTTCTTGTACGACACCAAACGAAGGAATGAGATTTGTTTGGCCCCTTGCGTGTGTCTCTTACGACCTCAAGCGTCGGCTCTTAACACAGCTCCAAGTGACGAAAGCATGTTTCTTTTGCTTTATCTTCTTCGTCTTCTTCACATTGCCAAACCCTATGTTCAGGATATTACAAAAAGATTTAGGGGCTATTTGGTTGGAGGAAAATGCAAAGCATAGTAAATTATTTGCTTTTTCACTTTTTAGTATTTGGTTGGTTACTGATTTAAGCAAAGTAAGTTCCTAGTGTATTCCTAACTCCCTGTGTTAGTGCATTTTCCGCGTAAATCAACCCGCTTAAAATCAAGTGAAAAAGGAATTTTGCGGATGCATGGGTAGGAAATGTGTGCAGGAATTGTAGAAGAGCAGCGAACGGGAGGACGGATGGTGTAAGTTCACGAGTGGGAAGAGTTGCGGGAGGTGCAACGTCGGGTCACATTCGCATGAGTCAGGCAGAGGCGGGATGGGAGCCGTTTGTGCTTGGAGCAAGAGGAGGTGTTTGTTTGCTCCCATGTGCGGGGGTTGTTCGTTTGCTCGTGTGAGATGGGAGTCGTTCGTTCGTTCACATGTGCGAGAGCCTGACATAATAGCCTCCCGGCGCAAGATCTCCTCTGTGAAGAGAGCACAAGAGCTTCAGCGCCGTCGGGTCGGACACGAGGTTAGCGCTAAGGAGTCCTCCACTTATGTCTCCATCGAGTTCCTCCACTACTAAAGGCGTGTGTTGGGTCAGACAACGACGCAGGAGAGCATATGTAGTATGTGCGGATCGTTTGCATGTGGTCGTGCCCATTGCTCCGAGGTATGCCTTTCCACTTCTGGTTCATTTGGCCACTCCGTACCGGAAGCTGGAGCCGCGGGATGGCCGTTCCATCTCATGCGAGAATCTGAAGCTGCAAGGTGTGTCATCTATTTAGGGCAATAGGCTGATTTTACTTTACTCGGCATAAACCAAACCCAATAGAAAAAATAGTTCCCTTGCATTCGCTTTATATACAACAAAACAACCTTAAAGTATTTACTTTCCACTGCATTCACTTTACAGCCAACCAAACAGCCACTTATGTAAAATAGGTAGCAGAATAAATGAAAAATGATGATTAATAAAATCCAAATGCCTGGACTAAGGCTAATGATGATGATGTTGTTTATAGCCTCTTTTTAAAAAAAAAACACCGATGGCATGCACTTTTTCCTCAACTCCTTTTTGGGAAAGCAGTAATGATATCACTGATATTGACTTCAATGCTTATCTGTTCTTTTAATTGCAAGCTTCAACTCTCAGTGCAGGCAGTATAGGAAGAAGCTACAAAGGTGATTTTCAACGTTGGCAATTGTTCCCTGGAGTCTGTGAAGCTAAGCCCGTCTTAGCAAATCAATTTTCTGTGAGTTCAGCTCATAGAAAGAAAAATGTCTGCTGATGAAGCTCTTTTAAATTATCATTTTTTTTCAGTTGTTTTGGCATGTTTCGAACAATATTATTCTAGAAGGGATAAAATTAATATGAATTTATTATTTGAGTTATATATTTCTCTGTAAGACATGACCATGTATCTTATCAAAAAGCCTGTTGTTACGTAGAAATCAAAATGACTTTTTCATCTTTTCTTTGGAGTCTTTTGAGTGTTTTTTGTGGTTATTTAAATTAGCGAAACAATCCCTTTCCTCACCTGTGTAATGCATCAATATATTGGTGCCAATTTCAGGTTAGCTTGTTATGCCCATGTTTTATCAGTGTTAACTTGCCAAATTTTATTCACATCTAGCAAAAACGGAAATCAGCTATTAAATTCTTAAATTGACAATTTCATGTCACTTTCGGGTTAGACCTCTTGTGTTTTGACTTGTTTTCTCTCCAACAAATTTGTTTTGTCTGAATTATTTTCCTTATGTACAACCAAAATAAACTGATACATCTTAATCCTCATGATTCTTCTAAATAAATTTTCTTTACAAACTGATATTATATATTGCTGATAAATTCTATAGGTTTTCATTTCGCGCCAAGATGGAAATAGGTACTCCACTGTTTTGTCCCCAGGCAGCCCGGACATACTCAAGTAAGTGAAACAACCAGTTAAGGTCCAATTACTTGACTTGTAGTTGTAATCTTTTGTATTTAGCTGGACTTTTTTTTTTGGTTCTGCAATGTTTTGTTTGCTAACATTATATAATCGATTATCATAGTATTTATTATCTTAAGCCGTTATTATACAGATCAAGTTCACTGTCAGGAATTGGATCTTGGGATTGGAATCTCAATGGGCAGAAATCTACCTATCATGCTCTGTACCCGAGGTCATGGACAATATATGATGGTAATGCCAATACATAGTGAGATTTTTCCCGCATACTCTACAGTGCCATGGACTCAATGATGAATTGTGGGTGATGGTCCTGTCCATGCAGGTGAACCTGATCCAGATCTAAAAATAACTTGCCGTCAGATTTCACCCTTCATTCCCCACAATTATCAACAAAGTAGCCTACCCGTGGCAGTATTTACGTTCACGGTAGTTACTTAAGTTGCCTTTATAGTATACTAAAATAAGATGGACTTCCCTTAAGTGGCAATTTCTGAAATTTTCAGCTCAACAATATGGGAAAATCTGCTGCTAAAGTTACTTTGCTTTTTACTTGGGCTGTAAGTTCACATGCTAAAATTGTTTCTCCGTAGAAGTATTCAGTTTGTTCCTTTGGTGTTTAATCCTTCGTATGTGCTGATTATTATTATCATTTTGCTATCTCAATCATTTTGGTTGCATAATTTTTATGGAAAGGTGGAAACTTCATATATCTTGATTTAACCAGAATTCTGTAGGTGGGAACTCCGAGTTCTCTGGGTATCACTCTAATTCGAAAATGATGTAAGAACCTGATATAATAGAATTTTTAAGCTAAACCATTATCAAAACTAACTTGATCTGGGAAATTTCTGCAATTCATAATTGTTATATTGTAATTTTAACTTTATAATCATTTTAAAATTGAGTTTATACTGACTTGCATTTTTTATACATTTCAGTGAGAAAGATGGGGTACAAGGGGTCCTCCTACATCACAAGTAAGTTAAAAAACTGTGTTCAACAATATTAATATGATTATTTTTATCGTTATCTCATAAAGAAATTGGTCCACCATTTGTCCATTTTATTCGTTGTTGGAATGCTGGTGAAGGAGGAATACTATACATAAAATTTACGTAGTTGCAATAAAATATCACGTTCATGTCTCTAGTTTACCATTGTTTTATTTTGCTACTTGAAAAAATCTTATATATGAATGCAGAACAATAAACGGGCAATCTCCAGTGACATTTGCAATAGCAGCACAAGAAACAGCAGATGTTCATGTCTCCGACTGTCCGCACTTTGTGATATCGGGGAAATCTGATTCTTTCACTGCAAGAGAAATGTGGCATGCAATCAGAGAGGTCTGTTTATCAAATAATTTTTTTCATTCTCCTCTTTGGGATAAATACTTAATTAGATCATGAGTGAACGAAATGTGATACACAAGCCTTTGCTTCAGTAGCAATTTTCATAATTTGGGTGATTTCAGTTTTTCCTTGTTAAGACAATCATTCTGCTCACAATCATTACATTTCTTTTTCCTTTGTTTTCAATTTTTAATATTTATCCAAGCTTTTAAAAATCGGGTCTCACATCAAATCGAAAAATTGAGAGGTTCAAGATTCAATTGTTTGATTGAGGTTGAACCGGATGATGTAATAAATATTATAATTATTTAAGTAAAAAATAAATGATATAATAATCATACAATTATATAAATTTGCGACTAAAGATAAATTTAGTTCACATAAACTTATAAATTTAATATAAATTATTACTAATTTATGTTAATTTTAATATAAATAATCATAAATTATTGTAAATATATGTTATGTATTTAAATAAATTTAAAGTCATAAATCATACACATTATAATATTGCATATATAAATCATTCGTGTTAATTTATTTATAATTAATAAATATATAAAATTAATTTTTAATAATGTATATTTAAAAAATAAAGAATAAAATAGGTAAATAATTAAATATAATTAACCAACAAAATAATTACGGTAAAATCTATGAAAAATAACTAAAAATATTCCTATTTTAAGATTTGATCTTCATATGCAAATCCGATGACTCAATGGTAGAACTATTTATTTGCACAACTCAAATGAAACTATTAGTTTGAATTCCTTATCTTATTTATGACCATTAAAATCTAACTTGAAGCAGGGCTTATGGGGTCAACACCCCCCATTAGAGATATTTGCTTCCCAGTGTAAGTGGGCTGCTCCAAAGAGATAACAAAAGAATCTATGTTGACCCTACACTATTTTAGGACACACTTAGCCCATTGACTTCTTATTGTCAGATGTTGGAAACAAATTCTGTTGGTAGATTGATTGTTTCCATGGAATCCAAGTGGGTTTCCTCAACAAAGAACCACTTGGCATAGAGGAGAAGCCTGGTCGGAATGAATTGCCAAGGGGGTGACTTCCCAGGAAGAAGGAAATCAGCTAGTAGCTAACCTGAAGAATTTGTTGAGAAGGGAGACCTCATGGGATAGGTTTGGACTGGGCATTGAAAGAGGAGATGTCATAGGGGAATTTACCAAAGGAGAGAATTCTCAAGAAAAGTCAATGACTATTGGTGACCTCTTGAGACAAGGGGATGTCAACCAATGGTTGCCCTGACAAAGGTCATCTAGAAAAAAGAGTTTTTGGGTCAACTCACCGAGGAGTCTTTTTGGGACAATTTACTGACTAGACTTGGAGAAGAGAGACATCTTTGCAAGTCGTTGAGAAGGGTGACTTCTTTAGATGGCAAGATGTCGGCTAAGGCTGGCTAGAATGACTGAGGTCAGCTTAGGAGAGTCGCCGAGTGCCAAGAAGGATAGATTTATGAGAGTTAAATCATTGATAGATATGATTTCTTGGAGAGGGATGTTGACCAATTGTCTGTCATAATATATCGCCAACAAGAGGTGACTTCCTGGGATGAGATGTCTAGGAGAGAGTTTTACGGGATAAGCTATCGACAGGTGTTGAGAAGGGTAGGGTTCTTGGGAGATTGACAAAATTGTGCTGAGAGGCCAAGAGTTCGTTTTGGTGTCTAGGTGAAGTTGGGAGGTCTGACTTGGTAGAATTTCAGGTGGGTGTCTTTAGTTGATCCCAAGAAGATCTTGGCTCTAGAGAGAACCATCTAGGATGGATCCCCTGTGATATTTAATGAGAGTCAGGATTTTGATTAAGGACTTCAAAAGTTCAATGTGAGGTCAATAGAAGCATGCATTTCAGTTCTCTTTTGTGTGTAAGATTCAGTTATAAATTTCATATAATTTTTTTGGGCTTGTTGCTCATCCTATTATATTTTGATGTTTATTTGATTTTAGGGAAGCATAAGGAACTGTGATGTGAAACGTGATGCATGGAAACAAGAACTGCTTTGGGATTTTAATATAAGATTTTAAAGCTTTGCTAGTTATAGAATTAATGTTTACCCAAGTTAGGTTTTCAGAATTATCAAGTTGAAATTAAGTAAGGCATGCGGTTATAACTAGAGTAACGGGACAATATCAAATTGACAACATAGAATTAGAGAGTAATGCTATGGGGAGAAACAATAATCCACAATTAACAAATAGAACTTTTCACCTTGGGTCTCTCACTCACTCTCTTGTTGGTGGCACTTTTAATGGAGGAAGATTGAGAGTAACCGAGCGATGTCACTAGGAGACAAATGGCGCACAAAAGCGTAGTCCGTTGGAGCGGTAACCGGTGGCGGGTAGTCCAAGGGATGACTAGTGAGCATCCAACGTCTTATCGAAACTTCCTTGACGGCTATGGTGGGGGCTAAGAGGCAAATGTAGGAAATCTGAAATAAAATTCAGATTTTAGTGGTTTAGGAGAGGGATTTAATTTGAATTTCAAATTAATCCAAGGAGGGAGAGAGGGGCGGCAATGGGGAGAAGATTTGGGCTGAATTTGTGGAGCTATTAAGGTGATTAGGAGAGAGAGGGGGGGCATTAAGGGGGAGGAATTGATTTCAAATTCCAGATTTTGACATTCGAAATTAAAATCATGGAAAACTGAAATTAAACTTGAGAAGGATGGGTATTAAAGAGGTGTTTAAGTGGTGATGAGGTGGCAAGTAGAGAGAGAAACAATAGGAGAAGGTGGCCGGCCATATGGGAGAGAGAGAGGCTTGGAATTAAATAGGTGGGGATCACAATTAATTAATCAAAATCTAAAATTTAGATTTCAGATTTTAATTAAGTCATGTAACTCCTTTCTTGAAAGAAAATTGTGAGGGAATTTGAATTTAAAAAATTTGTAACTCCCTTAATTAATTCCCCAATTTAAGTGAATTAATTAGGAAAGTCATTAAAGGATGAAATTCAAACTAGCAAAGGAAACCAAATGGGGGCCGGCGGTATGGATCCAGGGTGGCCGGCGGAAGAAGGGCTGGTGGTGGCCGGCGGGTGGCCGACTGGAGGATTGGCCGGCGGGAGGGCTTCTGCAGGTCGGCGGGATGGGCTGCTGGGTTGGTCGACGAGATGGGCTGCTGGGTTGGTCGGCGGGAGGCTGGCCGGCGGTTTGGCTAGGGGAAAGGGGCGGCGACAAGGATCCAAGGAGAGGAAGAAGTATGGAAAATATAAGGATCCAAGGAGTGAATTCCAATTTTCCACAAGTGCTTCAATCCGAATCTCCACGATGATGATTTGACCAAGAGAAATAAAAGAAAATAGTAGAACGAGAAAAACCTAGAACTCACAAAGAGATCTAGCTTCTCCTACGAACTCACTAAGAGATCGTGGAGGTTTGCACTCACAAAGAGAACACAAAGCAAATATTTTTCATTCATCAAAACTAACTATTACATAAGAAAAGGGCCATATATAGGCCTCCAAATGACAAAGAAAACAAAAGACTAAAATGCCCCTTGGGCTACAATAGCAACCAAATACCCATAAGGGAAAAAGCGGAAAAAAAACTGAAAATAAAATAAACTACTACATAAAATGACTCAAAATAAAACTCATGATCGTGATCGTCGATCTCCGGCGTCTCTGATGGTACTCGTGTCGAAAATGCTGATGATGTCCTCATCAAACTGAAGGAGTAGGACTAATCTTTTATTGTTTACCAATTGGATGTCCGTATTTTAAATATATAATGACATCTTTTGTAGATCTTTTTGATGGTTTACAAATGATTCTTTTGATTGAATAATACAATCAAGATATTAGAAGTATAAGCTTCCTTTCATATCCTATAATGGCTATTAGTGACTCTCTCGAAAATCTAAGAAGGGTTGTCAAATCTTTCAAAAAGATTTTGGTTATTTGAGGTGCGCTCTTATACGGTATACTAGGAGTTCTATAGTATCAACCAAAGTGAATTGAGGTAATCCTCATCTACGGAAATTTAGCTCACCCGTGTATTGAACTTATTTGGTTGGAGTGTGACATCACACCTTATAAATATACCCCTAATCCTTTTCTAGTTACTCATCTCTATGGGGCACTTTTCCTCCTCTCCATAATAACTCTTAAGGATGTGTTATCTCTCGTCATCTGCCTGGTAGCTAAGTGCTTTCTATCTATACTTGTATCATCTCAACTTTTCTTGTTTTTTTTTCTTTGCTGATTGCTAGTACTAATGTAAATTAAAATGTTTCTTTGATGGTGGTACATCACTTAACTGTTTGCAGTTTTTTCTTCTTAATTCATTCCACGGTAAACTATTTTTAGAATGCCCGTAATATCAATTGATATTAAAACTTCTCACATTTTGTCAACCTTGGCTTCAGTGCAATACTATTAATTCATCAGCTGAAATTCATGAATGTTGTACCATAATGCTTGTCCCTTTGGATATGTACCTTTAATAGCACGGTTTTATGTTTTAGTGGTTTCGATTTGGTTTTGTTGGTTTTGGAATGGCTTCGGTTGAAAATGATTCGATGCTTGTTAATATTTTTTTTATTTTGACTTGTTATGGAATTTTCGATTAAGTTTTGAATGAAACTCAAGGGTTTCACCAATTAAATTTCATTTGTTGCAATTTGAATCCCATTTAGATAAATTCTTTTAGTTTTACACCTTTAATATAACTTTTATGATATTTCATAATTACAAAGCAACA
The DNA here is from genome assembly GCA_022539455.1 of Dendrobium nobile. Taxonomy (NCBI): domain Eukaryota; kingdom Viridiplantae; phylum Streptophyta; class Magnoliopsida; order Asparagales; family Orchidaceae; genus Dendrobium; species Dendrobium nobile. The sequence continues at coordinate 17,312,747 of CM039727.1, forward strand.
AAACTGTAGCTAATATTAATTCCCAAAACTGATGGAACATTTGAAACTTCAGAAACAAAGTATTTCATGATGGGGCTGAATTTAAAACTAAAATCAAGTTAAAAAGTTGCATTATGTTAATCTTTTTTAAACATCTTTATTCTTATTTCAAATTAGTAATTCGATAGTTCATAATTTTGCATTGCATATGCTCTGGAAAGTGCGAGTAAAATATAATTAATAGAAAATTATCATATTTTATTATCCAAATTTCTAGTTTTTTAAGACTTCATAAATAACTTTTTATATCTTTCTCTTACCAGCATGGGACCTTTGACCACATTGGTTCCACAGAAAATCCAATTTATTCAGAACCAGGTTCATCTATTGGAGCAGCTGTAGCAGCGTCATCGACGGTTCCTCCTCGAGCTATCCGCACTGTCACATTTGCTTTGGCATGGGCATGCCCAGAAATAAATTTTCCCAGTGGAAAATCTTATCATCGGTGAGTGGATTTGCCTCAACGCCAAATTTCAGTAGAAACTAAACGTTTTCCTATCATAACATTTTGTTTGTATTACAGACGTTATACCAAATTTTATGGCACTGATGGAGGTGCAGCTGCACGTCTAGTTCATGATGCTATCATGGGTAACTACAGATCTATAACGCAAGCTTCATATGTTCATTTAGTTAAGATAAATTTTTTCTGACAATTCTGTTAGTGTTCTAAATTTGATTATTGATATTTGTTGTTCTTTATTTTTAACAACACATCAAACTTTTATCCCACTATGTGGGGTCAGCTACATAAATCCTTTTTTCTCCATTTTGTCCTATTAAAAGTCAAATTCTTGTTTAAATCTAATAGAGAAAGATCATTTCTAATATTTTCTAACCAAATCTTTTTAGGTTCGCCTCTACCTTTCTTAACATAAGTCAAATCTAATACCTCTACTTTCCTAATTGGGTCATTGGAAGGCCGCAAAATGGACCAAACCATCTAAGGCAACTCTCTCTAATTTTATTTCTACTGGAGCTACTCCAACCTTTTCATAGCATAAAATGGTTGAGGATATAGAACATATGGACTTGTAGATGGCATCCACCTATGTACAAATATGAGTTGTTCTTACATTCTGCATGGTTGTCGCAATGAAATGGTTCTGCGAATTCTGCATGGTTGTAGCAATGAAATGCTTAGGCGCACATCTAGTGTGGCTTGCTATAGGTTTTTTCCTGTTCCCAGATTAAATGTTCTCCATAAATGGATGCCATATTTCCAGTAGGAATGTTGTGTACTTCCAAAAGTAAAAGAAGTAAATGCGTAGAAAAAGCGGGGAGAAATATGTAGTGTATGCTTCAAAGCCTTAGGTGAAGGATCTGGAGCTAGAAAGCAATCTCACTCATGGAGGCGATTACCATATTCGAGAACTAGAAAGCTCTCTATTGCTACAAACAAGCGTCGCCGAAAACTCCTAGTTTATACCAATTAGCGGACAAGCGAGGTGCCAAGGTGAGCCTGCTGGAGCATCATCAGAAGAATCAAAAATTTCTATGTAGGTTCATGAAGTCAGTTGAGGTCACTAAAGAAATTTCAAATATAAGAACAATTTGAAACTAAAGAGGGAAGCCTTGATCTAGAAGGATTTGGACATTCATCATCTTCAAAGATGATGTTTATTACATTTGTATACCAATATAAAAGGCACGAGAGAAATAATCAGCCACCTTTTCTCTCTGCTAATATTCTATATGAAGAATGTTCCCAAGCATTAAAATCCATTTATTTGGATTATTCAAAAGGAGAAGTGGATAAGAATGAGTTCAGATTTCAAGAAAAAAATAGTGAATTGGTTTAAAATTAAATAACTTTAACTATGAGAATTGGATAAGAATGAGTTCAGCTTTAAGTTGGTTAACTATCACTTTCAGGCATACCAATGATTTCTTCCTAATTGCAAGGATGATATCTTTCTAATGTCATGACCCAGCCTGATAAGCTCGAGTAAACGAGGAGAGAACGGATGTCGGATGAAAATTAAAATCTAATTCCGATATCATCACGTAAATATTAACATATCTAACATCCAAACAATTATAAAGAGCCACTAAAACTTCCACAACACAAAAGATTTTATTTCATCATATATAATTACACAAGTGGATCATAAACTAAACATTTGAGATCCACTTCAAAATGTGACATAAAAATAAATACAACAAAAGAACCTGTCTCCCGTGGTAACCCTATGCTGGTAGGTATACTGCTGCATATCTGCCATCCTTAAACAGTGGTTCTTCTGAAAACATCCCAAAACCAGGGAGTGAACTAACACTCAGCAGGTAACAAGTAATTCTACCAAACTCAATTACAATGTAACGATGTTGACTAAAAAAAATGGGGAAAACAAAATGGAAAAAAAAAAAAACTCAAAGCAACGCATCTCTTCACGTTCTCGAGCCGGCCCCACCGCGAGCAGTTGGTCACCAAACGATGCGATTCTTCACTCTTGTAACTTCCATTCAACGATTCACTCATTAAAAAGGAAACGAAAATAAGGGGACTTACGCTCTTTTGACTCCGTCGTTGTTGTTCGGTTTCGTGGCTTCGCAAGAGGCGAAGAGATTGCACGCGTCGCTTCTTCCCCCCCCCCCCCCCCCACCCGTCGTTGTTGTTTGGCTTCGTTACTTCGCAGGAGGCGGAGATTGCACGTGTTGCTTCTGCAGCTCCTCCTTGGTTGTCCTACTTTGCTCTTTAGACGACTTTCCCTTCCTGTCAGATCGGAAGAGACGACATTTTGATCGGAAGCAATAGCAAGAGTTTGTTGATTATGAAGGTAACTTTCTACCCTTCACACACTTCTTCAGCCAAATCCCATAAATCCGCTGAACCGAGGGATTTACCCATTACTGGGATTTAACGTGTGCACAAAATTCATTTGACCGAATTGAGCGAGGTGTAGAGAGATGGCACAGTGGCCTCTTTAGTTCTTGTTATTGTTCGACTCTGCTCCTCTGGCCGGATCCAAATGCCCGAACAGACCCGATATAGTATATAATAGTATAATGTTATATATTATATATATATATATATATATATATAATAATAATAATAATAATAATAATAATAATAATAATAATAATAATCAAGAAAAAATATATATAAAGATTTTCAAGCAAGTGTCGAAGACCCCGAGCCCTAAGTATAAGTTTGACACTAAAACATGCTCCTAAAACTAAGGCTAAAAAAACTCTCCAAAATATTAACAAACTCCAAAACTCCTGTCCGAGCTCTCCAATGCTCCAAGCAAGCTGCTACAGGTACAAAGCTCCAAATACCTGCAAGTAAGAAATAAAATTGATTAGTACTTAATTTAAATGATTGAAACAAAGAAAAAGCAGAGTACTGAAACAACTGTGTTGACTTGTAGCCAGCAAAACAAAAAAAAAAAGAAATCAAATCCTACCTACTCTGCCGAAGCACGCCGCTCCCCACGTCGCAGCCAGTTCGCACGTCGCTAGCACGACCCCGACGTCGCTTCTTCGCACGATCTCCCTCGACGTTAAAAAGAGACCGAAGCCCCTGCTCTTTGGTTCGACGACCACGAGCTCCCCAACCTCTCACACGCTCTTGCTCTTTCTCCTCCAAGGCCGATCGAAAGTTACGACATTAGGATCGGAAGCAACGACCGGAGTCGCCCTTGGTGAAGATAACTTCCTTCCTTTCACGGGCTCCTTCGGCCGGATCCCTCGCCCGACCTCCCGATCCTCTTCCGTCCAGAGAGAGAGAGAGAGAGAGAGAGAGAGAGAGTGAGTGAGATATCCCTTACCTCTTCTCCAAGCCGCAGGATCCCGCCGCTCCTTTGGCTCCGTCGTGCCCGGTCGACTTCGCTCCCTCCTCCGACCTTCCTTCCTGTTGGAACGGAAGTTACAACATTTTGATCTAAAGCAACAACGGGAGTTCACTGGCTGAGAAGGTAACTTTCTGCCCTTTCACGCGCTCTTCCACGGCCAAATCCCGTAAATCTCCTGAAACAGAGAGTGAGGGAGAGATATTTTAATTATATTAATTAATTTTAATTATAATTAATTTAATGATTATTTTTAATTATAATTAATTATTAATTATATAGATTATAATTAATTATAATTAAATGTTGTTAATTATTATTAATAATATTTAACTGTTAATTATTATTAATTATAATTAATTATAATTAGTTATAACTAATTATAATCAATTATAATTAATAGATTAATTATAATTAAATAGTTAATTATTATTAATTCTAATTAATTGTTTAATTATTTTTAAGTATAATTTATTATAATTAAATAATATTAACTATAATTAAATATAATTAAATATAATTTTTGCTTTAGTTATAATTAAACAATTAATTGCAAATGACATGTGCCTCGCTCCCTCGATCCTCGATCCACGAGCCTTCACCGCCAATCTCCGGGTCCCCAAAGGTATAATCCCTAAACTCAGACTTCTGTCATCGGCGTGTATGACGGGCCGGTAGACCACCTAAGCACGCCTTTGGTGAGCGTGGTAGGAGGAAATCCGGTCCGACGCCTACGACGAGGCGGACAGTCGCCTCCCTTCTCGCTCTCTTACCTCGACATGCGTGTCGAGTCAGTGGTCCACCTATGCACGGCTTTATTGAGCGTGGTGGGAAGGGCAACTGGCGCGAAACCTACAACAAGGTGAGCGAGCGACCCTCTCTCTCTTGTCTCGACATGCGTGTCGAACTGGCAAACCACTTAAGCACGCCTTTAGTGAGCGTGGTAGGAGGGAAACCGGTTCGACGCACACGGCGAGGCCAGGCGAGCCTGGTGTATCCTTTTCTGTGCGCGGCCGGAATAATTCATAAGTATCCCCGGGCGGGGGGAAAGCAACTGCTCTTCTTCTTGTAACAGGTACCGTCAAAGACCCCATGCACGCCTTTGTTGGCGTGGTGGGTAGAAAAGTTACGGCCGCGGTGTCCTCGAAAGAGGGCACCTACCATACAGGCCTTTATTGCGCGTGGTGGGAAGGCCCAGTTTTCTCGTTGTTTTCCCCTAAACGGGGGAGACGCCGGGAGGTTGCCGAAATTTCGGGTGAAATGTTACTACACTTGGACCTGTTTTGAACTCAAAAGAACAAAAAAATTTGGACCAAATGAGAAAGAGCAGTGAACTTTTGGAACATGAACATAACAGTAGACTTGTGGACCGTCGAACTCGATTGAACACAAGCAGAGGACCTGAACAGAATTTAAATGATTCATAAAGTTCAAATCCAAATAAAATCAAATCAAATTGGAATTGAACTCAAATCAAACTTGAACTTGTACTCTGAACTCAAAATTGGAATGAGATGTGGAGAGCAAGGAACACAAACTGGACTCAAGCTGGATCCGAAATAGGGACTTGAGTTTGAATGGGATGCCGAGAGTTGAACCTATAACGACATACAAGACTCAAGCACGGGCTGGACCTTGAACTCAGGTCTGATGAAATACATAGGACCAGTGCTTTGGATGAATGAACAAATCAGAGTCTAAATGCACAGTTCTCTGAGTTAGCAACAAGCTACAAGTGGGAGATGAAATCCCAATGCACATGAAAGATGTACGAACTCCTACGACAATCCCTGCAATGCCTGTTAATTGAGAAGGCAATATGAGAGACCAATAATGGAAGGACCATCACATACAAGCAAGTGCAATCATCAAACCACCTGAGATTGGTGAAAGGTGGACAAACGAGGGTCTCCTACGAGCATTCCTAGGAGCTCGTAGCAAACACAACGGATCCTTACAAACAAATACGAGCCACTTGTGGATAACAACAGTGGGCATATCGTAAGCACCATCGAACTACTGTGGGCACAAGTACAAGTATCCCCCTACGACGATCCCTACGAGGTCAAACAAGTACAACAACCACCCGAGATTGGTGAAAGGGTGGATATGATGCAGAAGCAATGGGTATTCTACAAACATTTTTAGGAGGTCATAGTGGATACAACCGGTCCCCTGCAAATGACTACAAACCACTTGTGGATAACAAGTGAGAACCTCGTAAGCATAGCGAACCACTGTGGACACAAGTATTGATATCACCTACGATAGTGATGGTCAAAATCTACAAGTACACCGGGTACAAAGGCAGCCCGATGTACGAAAAGTACACTCCCTTGCAGAATCAGAAAGGAAGTTTGAACAAATTAGAATCAAACTTTCTGGTGTTCCAAAGTCTCTTCTTAGTTCTATACTCGAGAAGAAAACAATCCCGACGTCCACAAACACCGGGAATAACAAACCCATTATACTGATCATCTTAAAAAAAAAAGAATTCTCTACAAAGCAATAAATTTCAAAATCCAGAAAGTCCTTCCCCGGTGATTGAGAATGAGGAGTCAATGTCAAGATGAGGAAATACCTCATAGCATCCAAATAACCACGCCACCGGATCTGCAACACATATACAAGCAGACATAAGGCGTCTACGATCTACAACTCACCGCCACTGGATCCGCAACACTCGTACTAGTGGACAGAAGGCGTTTATAAATACTTTCAAAATACCCCTGCACATGCACTATAAACTGTATACACATAGGTACACTAAAGGGGTATATAAAAATCACCCGCATGGGCTTCGGCGAGCGTGTTATTGGTACATACGTGACGTCTAGGGATGCTGCGCGGGTCGATAAGTGAATTATAGTTCGAACCTGATCCTTTTATACATATCAATAGAAGTCGACAGGGTTCGAACCTTCAAACAAACACATGATTATGAAAACCGATGTATTTGTTTCAATACATTCATATTAGGCCTTCAAAGCCTACAATCAAAAGAATTCACTCAACCAAAGGCATAAAGCCTATGAAACCCGATCCTCCTAAGTAGATAAATAGGAGTAGACAAGGTTCGAGATATCTGATAAATATACGGTTACGGAGTTGACTGGAATATTTATTTTGTGCATTCATATTCGGCCTTCAAGGCTTTCAACAAAGAAAATTCACTAAACAAAGGCATAAAACCTACGAGAAAACTCGATCCTCGAGCAACAACTTGCTCGAGTTGACAGGGTTCAATCAACAAAAAGGAAATAACCCCAAAACACCCCGATGATGGCCATGTTGATTGCTTATCTCAACCGGAGGGGTTCACACATATTTTCAAATGCCACCCAAATACTCTAAAAATCCAAAATCAATCCCAAAATCCAAAAAATATTTAAATATGAAATAAATCCATCAATCACTTAAAGCAAAATTCATCCACCCTCCGCAACAGTTTGCCGGGGTGGACAAAGTCAAATTTACTTTAGCTCACAAAAGAGCCAAATGCCTAGTCAAAAATATCACTAGGATCCATTCTCAAATAATCTCTTGCCAGTAAGGACGTAGTACGTGTCCTCTAACCGTCGGTCTGCCGCTAAATGGCACCGCAGGATAAACGGTTACAATCCGGGGCCCTCTGAACCGAGTGGTTTTGCCGCCAAATGGCACCACGAAATACCGGTTATGGCCAGAGCCAATACGCTCCTTATTGGCATCAAATCCTTGAGACATGAATCAATAGGATATGATCGATAGGGCACAAAGCCCTCTGTTAGCTAAGGTGGATTCAAATTTGTCCCCTTAGACAAACATCCAACCCAGGTCTACAAGGTCCCCTTGGACGAAGCAACCCATGGCTGCTGACAGGGATCCTTCTGTCAGGTTGGGTCGACTACCTTCTCTGACTAAGTAGACCAGGGACCACGATGGCCCGGGACGACGGAACCATGGGATCTTGATCGGGTCCATCATCCATTCCCCCACCATCCGCTTTAAGTGCTAGATGGTGAAATTTCTATTTTTAAATTTAAAATCTTTCCACATTCCCAAATCCAAATCCAGTTCTCCATTTTCAAATATATTGCTGCTACTATATGCCAGATACACGTATTATATACGTATCTGATCGACGACTAGCCTTAATCGAAAGTTCTCTCTCATGATCGGGAGGGGTAATTAACTATAGGGGCTTGCGCCTATAGGAAACCAGAACTCAGATCATAAAGTCCTCACAAAATGAGGGCGAAATCTCTGGGTAGTGTCTTATCTACAAACCCATCTGCCTTCCAAAATTTACATCGGAGCTTATCAGTTAAAACTCCCTCGCCGAAAAAAAAAAAAAAACGCGGCGGGTAGGCCGGGGCCGAATTTTCGGAGCCCACAAACTGCTAAAACAAGAAAAGTCTAAGTGTTAAGCTAAACTAAAATACTGAAAGAAAAGCAGGGTATTGAAAGAAAAGTAGGGTACTGGAAGAAAAGCAGGTATTGAAAAAAATATGATAGGAAACACTTGAAGATTTGAAGTAAATCCTATCAATTTCAGAAAATCAGGGAGAAACTCTTCCAAACTCCAAAAGAAATCTAGAAAAACAGTAATTTTATTGCATGAATTAAATAGATCGGAAGAAAACAGCAAGATAAAAGTGATTCTCTATTTGAGAGGAGGATCGATCTCTCCAAATCTCTAGACGAATCTAGAGCCCAAAACCTAAACCTAAGAGATCCCAAAATCAGCCAAATTTTGCCCTAACCCTCGGAAAACAAAATATTTAATGCATACAAATCAAAATGAAATACTTATGGGAAGTTCCTCTAGCTATCTATATTCTCTAAGAATTTTTCCATAATTTTTGGAGGTTTTCTTAATAATAAGCTACGTTTTCATCATTAAATAATTAAAAAATAACATAAATTATAGATTAATTCAAAATAATTATAAATTTTTATCCGATGTTCTTGAAGTTATCCCTAACTTTAGAGAATCATTCTATAATTTTTTAACATCATTTAAATCTAAAAAAAATAACAAATCTTGATTTAATGATAAGATAAAATAATCTAAAAATTAGAAAATTCAATAATAATTCAAGAAAAATCAAAGTAATACCAAATAAATTTTTTATGAACTCACAAAATTATAGGAAGTAATAAACTAAATAATTTTTAAGCTTGTCAACTTTAAATTGAAATTTGCTCTCATAAACCCCTAAATAAAATCCTTAATAATAAAATATCATAAACATATTTAATTGCCTCTGAGACACTCTAAAGTTTCATCTCATCGCTTGGGTGAGTTTTATACCTTGTTATATTTAGGATACTTTAAATAAGAAGGTCCACCTTAGGGTAAATGATATGCATTTGATGTACTTTTTAAAATCTTAAAATAAAAATGAAACCTAAACCCTTAAAAGTTAAATAAAAAGATTTTAAACCATTAAGAACTCAAATTTAAATCACCTCAGGATCATTTGATAAATTTAAAATTAAAAAATGAAATGTCAAACAAATAATAAAATGGTACTCTCACAGATTAGCATACACTAGGTGATGGATAGGATACCAGTTTTAGATTTTTAGGGTAGGTTGTTTTTTTGTTTCATTTTTTTCTGATGTTTTGTTACATACTATTTTATATTTTATTGCATCAGAATGTTCTAATTCAATAATTCAAAATTTGAATAAAAAAAATACAACTTACTTGATTGCAAAATTTGATCCGAAACTGAAATTTGAACTTAATTGTAAAACCTGACCAAAAATCAAAATTGGATCATCATTTAAAACTTGATTAACAACCAAAATCAAACCAAAGTCAGAACTAGTATGCCACACAGAACATGCATGCTTGATTTTAGGAAAGCCTGTGTTTTTTTTTTTTGTTATGATAGATTTTTTCTGAACAAACTTTTCCATAAAATAAAGAATAAAATCAAATCAAATAGAAACTACATCAAAGAATTCAAAAAGTTAAAAAAAAAAAGGAGAGAAAAAGCTCCTAAGGACTTGCATCTATTTTTATGGTCGTGCTGTTTGACTTGTTAAGTTGTAAGTCTCATTTTTAAAATAAAAACAACCTAGCTTATCTTTATTGCATCAAGATTTTGATATCAAGGTTCTGAAGTGACTAGGTAGGTTTAGCTGATAGTCATCCCATGCAGGATTGTAAGTCCGATAAAATTGAGCTTGCTTAAACCCTTGATATAGTTGAAAGTTGGAAGTTCCTTGCATTTCATTTGACTTAGGTTTGAGCTACTACTTGTATAGTAGTTTTTATCTTAGTTTTAGGATCCAAAGTTGATAGTTTCTCATTTGCTTCATAATAAGTTGATGTGAAACATAAATGCCATATACTTGCCTATGTGGCATGATTAATTAAAGCCCAAATCAATTTGGGGAGAGAGAATGGAAATATGAAATTAAGGAGTAATTAAAGCTAATTCAAATTCAAATTTTGAATTTGAATTGTCATTAATTGGGAGGATTAAATGATTAATTGATTTAAATCTGAAATTAAATTTCAGATTTAAATTAATGATTATTGGCTTAATTGGAGGGACGAATTTAAGGAGTAATTTATGCTAATTCAAATTCAAATTTTGAATTTGAATTGTCATTAATTGTGAGGATTAAATGATTAATTGATTTAAATCTGAAATTAAATTTCAGATTTAAATTAATGGTTATTGGCTTAATTGGAGGGACGAATTTAAGGAGTAATTAATGTTAATTCAAATTCAAATTTTGAATTTGAATTGTCATTAATTGTGAGCCTCTCCTAATTAAGAAATTTCTTTATTCCAAGGAGGAAGAGAGGGGGAGGTGGGGGTTGGTGGGCGTCGGCCTAAGGGATGGCCGGCGGGTGAATTTCTGAACGGACCAACTGGGTCGGCGGCAAGGAGAACTTGGGGAGGAAAAGCCCGAGCTTGGTAGAGGATGAGAAGTTTGGGGAAATCTAGGAATTTTTAACCTCACGCTCTTAAACTTCAAGATCTCAAAGGAGATTGTAGGGATGTCGGAACTCACACAGAGATCCACGAAACTCTCCTCAAGAACTCACAAAGAGATCTTGAGAATCTCGGAACTCACAAAGAGATCCGCGAAACTCTCCTCAAGAACTCACAAAGAGATCTTGGGAAAGTCGGAACTCACAAAGAGATCCTTCTGAACTCACTAAGAGATCAACACGAAAATAAAATTTTTCATTATCAATAATCCATCCTCCAAATACAAGAGAGGGGCCTCTATATATAGGCCTCAAGAGAAATTAAAAGACACATTCGCCCATTGGGCTTACATAAAACAAGAAGGTAAAATGGGAAATTGCAAAACTAAATTAAAATACACTTAATAAACGAAAATAAAGCAAAGTGATCTCGGTCGTCGATCTTCAGCTCCTCCTCGGATTGGCATGAACGGTTGGATGTCCGCATCATAAGTTCTCACACCTGGATCTTTTCTCATTCATATTGATGAAATGCAAACCCCAAAATTTTAATAAAAAGAACTACTCAAATAATAAATTTAAACTTTAAAATTTTAAAGTCTAATATAGGATAATTTGGAGTATTTATGGGCTTCTCATAATCCAATGTCTATTTCAATTTTGAACTAATACCATTTAAAATTTAAAAAGAATATCCTTCTTTAAACTTTGAAATCATAGAAATATTTTCACTAGTATTCTTAGAAGATCATTTCTCTTGGATATAGTTAACCATAAGAGCTTGCTTTTATTGGAAGCAAATACCACCATAATAAAATAAATACTATCCTACTTAAATTAGGTAGGAGAAAGTTTATAGAAGCATAAATATTTTTAAAAGAAAATTTTATTTTTGTTTTCAAATCCATTGTAGAAATAGTTCTTGCCCTTCTGATAACTAATGATAGCCTTTGTTAGCACTCTGATTATTAATGCCAGTATAATTGTCTTCTTTAACTTGGGGAAAATTATCAAATGTAATTGTCTAACCCCCAGAATTTCATGTTTGTCTTACTTTGTTTCATAAGCATTCTTTAATAACCTGTTAAGTCCTTGTCTTCATTTCACTAGACCACAGGTTTTGGGAATCCCAAATCGATGAATGGCAAAGACCTATTCTGCAAAATAATGAACTTCCAGAATGGTATAAATTGTAATTTTGTTGTTGGAATTGGCCACAGTTTCTTTTACCAGAATGCTTCAAAGTTTCTCAAATTTCTTTTTTCAGGTATCCTATCACACTCTTCAATGAGCTATACTATCTTAATGCTGGAGGAACCATTTGGACAGGTATTAAGAATATTTTGTGCAAGATCAAAGATTATGGTTTTCCTAAGATGCAAACTGAACACGTCCTGTTACAGATGGGTTGCCACCTGTGCAGAGCTTAGCAACAATTGAGGAAAGAAAGTTCTCTCTTGATATATCAAATCCAGTTGTTGAAACTTTAAGAAAGCCTATCCCTCAAAATAACACTTCACTTGATATCCTTGATAGGATGGCATCTACACTTGAAAAAATTAATACCCCTATTGCCTCAAATTCTGCTTTTGGTACATCATTGCTCCAAGGAGAAGAGAATATTGGCCAGTTACTCTACCTTGAAGGCATTGAATATTATATGTGGAACACATATGACGTGCATTTCTACTCTTCTTTTGCGCTTATCATGCTTTTTCCGAAGCTTGAGCTCAGCATTCAAAGAGACTTTGCTGCTGCTGTGACAATGCATGACCCTGAGAAAATAAAGATGATGTATGATGGCAAGTGGGTTTCAAGGAAGGTTCTTGGTGCAGTTCCTCATGATCTTGGATTGTGTGACCCTTGGTTCAAAGTTAATGCTTATATTCTTCATGATACAAATAGGTGGAAGGACTTGAATCCTAAATTTGTTCTACAAGTTTATAGAGATACAATTGTCACAGGTGACAAGTCCTTTGCACGAGCGGTTTGGCCTTCAGTATATATTGCAATGGCTTATATGGATCAATTTGATAAGGATGGAGATGAAATGATTGAGAATGAGGGCTTCCCTGATCAGACCTATGATGTTTGGTCAGTTAATGGTGTTAGTGCATATAGTGGGGGTTTATGGGTGGCTGCCCTGCAGGCTGCTTCTGCCATGGCACATGAAATTGGTGATAAAGCTGCAGAGCAATTATTCTGGAATAAGTTTCAGAAGGCCAAGACTGTCTACGAGAAGCTTTGGAATGGTTCCTACTTCAATTATGATAGTAGTGGTGGCAAGATAAGCTCATCAATTCAGGCAGATCAACTGGCTGGACAATGGTATTTTAGAAAACTTTGTTTTTTTCTACTTTTTTTCTGAGATACTTAAAAGATAAATTTCAGATCTATCTTTCCGGATGAATAAGTTTAGGAGTTAAATCGCACTGTCTTCAATCTTGGAATTTAACTTGCAGTATTATTGACGTAAAACCAGGAATTGAATTTAGAAACTTAACAAAATATTGTTCAAGTGATGAAATTGCAAATTCAATTTTGTTCTCAATTGAAACTTTTCGGAGATCTTAGAATTTAACTATGGTTAGGCAAGAACTTACACCTAAATTAGCAAGACCAAGAAAATAACAACTGTAATAAAAGTAAAGCAAACGAAAAGCCAACTAGAATCCCGCGGTTAACAAAGCGATTGTCTCACCTTGAGGCCGCTCTCATTTACCTACTTCCAAGCTTGTTGGGAGAAGAAGAACCACACGATTGATGAGACCACTCCTAGGGCGAGGGTGCCGTAGATCCGTAGGGAAGAAGAGGTCGGCGCGGGTCGTGGAGGTGGTGCAAAACGACGCCCTTCGACGATCCAAGTGTAGACAGAAAAATGATCGTCGATGGACTCCACTAGAGCGGGTAGGATCCGGTCCAAATACTCCTCGACGGTGTCGTCGAAGTCGAATCCGACGTCAAAGAAGGGAGATCGGAGGATGTTCACTCGTCCGCGGTTGTTGTATTCAAACCCGAAATTCCACTCGGGAACCTCCATACATCCTTGGAGGGGTAGAAGGGTGGTCGCCGCAAATAAGTCTCCAAGGAGGAGAGGTGGGGGGGGGGGGGCGGCGGGTAGGAGCAAGGGTGAGGAGGCCGGTGGTGGATGTGGGGTGAGGAGGGATGGGTGCAGGAAACAAGGCAAAAACTGAGAGAAATTTCAGGTTTTGGGGAGTTTTGGAGGGGAAATTTGAATTCCCAAGAGAGAGCAATTAATTCCTTAATGGGGAATTAATGGGGAAGAGAGAGGGGAGGCTTGAGGAATAGGGAGAGGGAGAGAATACACTGAAATTATTTCAGTTTTCGTTGTAATAGGAGGGAAAATTAATGACTCCTAATTTGAATTTCAAATTAGAATTATGAGCTTTAATGAAATAATTAAGGGGGAAGCACCATGGGGGGCCGGCGGCATGCTTGAGGAGGGAGAGAGAATTATGGAGAGGGAGAGGAGATTTCCAAATTGAGAATTAGATTTGAAAAATTCTGAAATAAAATCTAGATTTCAAATTTGAATTTATTCCAAAACTTTCCTAAAATAGATTTCCCAAATTTGGAAAGAAATTGAAACTTGAAAATCAAATTTCAATGAGGGGGAAGGAGGTGGTGGAGGGGCGGTGGTGGAGGGGGAGGGAGTCGTCGGCACGGTGGTGGGCGGCGGTGGAAGTTTGGCCGGCGGTGGGGAAAGGCCTAGGGGCCGACGGCAAGAGCAAAGCGTGGGGAAATTTTAGAAGAACATTATAGTGGGAAGAAGATTATGCTAAGCAATAAAAAAGAAAAGATAACTTGAGAACTCACTAAGAGATCTCAATGGAAGCACTCACCAAGAGAACTCCATGCACTCACAAAGAGAACAGAGTGTGGAAAAATTTTCATTCATTCAATAATCCAAATACAATGACAAAAGCCCTATATATAGGCTGACAAAATAAAAAGCATAAAGACGAAAACGCCCTTGGGCTACAATAAGTACTACTTCCCTCATAGGGGTACAAACGGAAAACATGAAATAAACTCATGAAAAGAAAAACTAAAGCATCACAAATAAAGGCTCTGAATCAAGGCCGTCGGTTGTCGTCCCCGGCGATGGTACACATGTCGAAATCTGATGCCCTCATCAATTATCTCTACTATTTCCTACTTTTTTTTAATCTTGTGTTTGTTACTGAAGCTTGAGTCTTTTAATCCTAGCTAGATGGTAAGATCCCGTAAATAAAGCAATCTAACAATAAATCATGCTATCTCCATTAAAAATAGTTCTTTTATATGGCTTCCATGCATAAACTCAAGTAATTGCTCATTTTCAGGTACTCCAGAGCATGTGGTTTATCTCCAATAGTTGATGAGAAGAAAGCCAGCACTGCACTTGAGAAAGTTTATAATTTCAATGTTCTGAAATACAAAAATGGCAAGAGGGGTGCTGTTAATGGGATGAGACCTGATGGCAGTTTTGATATGTCTGCAATGCAGTCAAGAGAGATATGGTCCGGTGTTACATATGCTGTTGCTGCAACTATGATTCAGGAAGGCATGACAGAAGCTGGATTTAAACAGCACAAGGAGTATATGAAGCTGCATGGTCCAAGGAAGGACTTGGGTAAGTTCTACTAATCTTGAGACTACTTATGTCGTTCTTTATTTTAATATGAGGATTTATGTCTCGTAAAAGCTTTTTACCATGCAGAACAATCTATATATGGCTTGGGGTTCTAGTCTTATAGAGGTCATGGGTGTGCTTGGGCCAAGAGAATCTTCCATGGACATTTTCTTGAAATTATAGAGACCTCGGTTTGGCCATTCCTACCACCTTCAGTTTTTGGAGAGTTGGTTAAAAGCCTAAGATCCTACACTTTGTACTGGAGTAGGTTATAGATCGAGTCCTTGTAGTATGTGTGTGTGGGAGGGGCACTGTTTAGCTTGAAGACTGAGGCTTCGTTTGGGACGGCTTTCTTATTGCTTCTTAAAGCAGCTTTTTAGTAGATAAATTTTATTTTTTTACTAAAATGTTGCAATAAGAAGCAGTAAAAAAACCATTCCAAACGAAGCTTGAGTTGCCCTTCCTTCGTCGTTGGGAGTGGGGGATATTTCCATGCAGATGGACTTGAGTTAGTCACTTTTGTATTTCAAGATGCTAGTTTGTGTATTCAACTAGGAAAAGTATGGGTTAAGCCATTCATACTGCTTCTTTAATGCATAAAAAAAAATTTCAGCAAACCAACATGAAAGAGTCATCCATTACAACTCATATATTAGAGAATGTTGTTGTCCTGAGCTAGGTTGGTTTTATCTCTTATCATTAGACATGTAAGATTCAGCTTAATGGAACTTACCTGAAGAAAAGAAGCTTCCAGACACAGGAAGTTACAGCAAGCATTGGTAGAAAAAGTATTATCTTCTACCTTACAGTAATCAGCTCTAGGAAACAGTAAATATACAAGAAGGTTAAGTTAGTTTGTTACACATCAATGATGTAGATTACCCGAGCAGACATCTAACGGATGGAAGGAAATCAGACTGAAGAACAGAGGTGCTCCACTAGTGGATCACTGAGCCGGAAATTGATATAAGACAATGAATTTATCTTACACTCTTATTACTTATCATTCTGAACCCTTTTGGATGCTTACAAACTTTCTCTCCTCACTTGCTATGGCAGAAGATTACTTTCTATTATCACTAAGAATAATACCAACTAGGTGTTATTGATACATGAGATGGCAAATCAGTGCATTTTTAAGGTGATCAATTTAACTTTTGGTAAAATTTAGGCTTCATTTGGGACGGCTTTTTTACTGCTTCTTAAAGCAGCTTTCTAATATAAAAATTTTAATTTTTATACTAAAAAATTATTTTAAGAAGCAGTAAGAAAGCTATTCCAAATGAAGTCTTAATGTGTGGTACACTTGACGAAGCATAGGAAGGGCATGGAGTCATGGAAATGGATATGATTGTGTCCCTAAAATTGTCATATGATATGGTCAGGAAGAATCAATAAGAACGAACTTCATATAATTTGACGAAGTATTTATATAGAAAAAGGAAAGAGGTGAATGAAGTCCTGACACTTAAGAAAAGCAAGTAGGATAGGAACAGCAGAGTAGGGGTGCTGTGGACAAAGTTGTAATAATATAGAAGGGGTGTTGTGGAACAATTATTAGGTCAGGTGACTTGACGTAGCTCTATGTTCGGACGCCAATAACATGTCGCCACGTGCTCTTACTCTTTACCGCGCCCGACGATGAGATTTGACCCGGACCGGAACCCGGGATTGCTATGTTCGCATATTGCTAGGTATTGTTAGGTATTGCGCTGGTATTGCTCAGTATTGCTAGGTATTGCCTGACAATAACGAGAAATACCGCTCTGTGAAGATCAATACCGAGCAATACCTAGGAAAACTCGGTATTGCTCGTATTGGTCTTCACATAATGGTATTTCTCATTATTGCCTAGCAAAATTGACCAATACCTAGCAATACCGAGCAATACCGGTCGTCATGGATTTAAAATACGCATGTGCGGCATACCCACTATTCATCTGGTCGGGTCTGCAGTATTATGCTGCTACGTGGCGCTATGTCAGTGGTGACCGAACGTAGAGCTACGTCAGGTCACTGGACCAAATAAAAAGTTCGTTGTGGACAGGGAGAGGAAGCTAAGATAGGGAAATACTTTGCTAGTGATTAGACTAAGGCTTCATTTGGGACGCTTTCTTAATACTTCTTAAAGCGGTTTTTAGTTCAAAAATTAAAATTTGAATACTAGAAAGCTTTTTAAGAAGCAGTAAGAAAGCCGTCTCATACGAAGCTTAAAGCTTTGTTTGGGACAGCTTTCTTACTGCTTCTTAAAGCAGTTTTCAAGTACAAAATTTTTAATTTTTGTAGTAGAAAGCTATTGTAGGAAGCAGAAAGAAAGCCATCCACTATTTCATTTAGCTATCTCAATCATTTTGGTTGCAATAATTTTTAGGGAAAGGTGGAAACCTTCATATATCTATGATTTAACCAGAATTCTGTAGTGGGAACTCCGAGTTCTCTAGGGTATCACTCTTCTAATTCGAAAATGATGTAAGAACCTGTATACTAATAGAATTTTAGCTAAAACCATTTCAAAACTAACTTGAAATCTGGGAAATTTCTGGCAATTCATAATGTTAGTATTGTATTTTTAACTTATATAATCATTTTAAAATTGAGTTATACTGACTTCATTTTTATACATTTCAGTAGAAATGATGGGGTTACAAGGGGTCCTCCTACTTCACAAGTAAGTTAAAAAACTGTGGTTCAACAATATTAATATGATTATTTAGACGTTATCTCATAAAGAAATTGGTCAACCATTTGTCCATTTTATTCGTTGTTGGAATGCTGTAAGGAGGAATAACTATACTAAAATTTACGTAGTTGCAATGAAAATAACACGTGCATGTCTCTAGTTTACCATTGTGTTTTTTATTGCTACTTGAAAAAATCTATATATGAATGCAGAACAATAAAGGGCAATCTCCCTGACATTTGCAATAGCAGCACAAGAAACAGCAGATGTCATGTCTCCGACGTCCGCACTTTGTGATATCGGGGAAATCTGATTCTTTCACTGCAAGAGAAATGTGGCATGCAATCAGAGAGGTCTTGTTATCAATAATTTTTTTCATTCTCCTCTGGGATAAATACTTAATTAGATCATGATGAACGAAATGTGATAACACAAGCTTTGCTTCAGTAGCAAATTTTCATAATTTTGGTGATTCAGTTTTTTCCTTGTTAAGACAATCATCTGCCACAATCATTACATTTCTTTTCCGTTTTTCAATTTTTAATATTATTCCAAAGCTTTTAAAAATCGGGTCTCACATCAAATCGAAAAATTGAGAGGTTCAAGATCAATTGTTTGATTGTGAGTTGAACCGGATGATGTAAATAATATTATAATTATTTAAGTAAAAATAAATGATATAAAAATCATACAATTATATAAATTGCGACTAAAGATAAATTTAGTTCACATAACTTATAAATTTAATATAAATTATTACTAATTTATGTTAAATTTAATTATAAATAATAATAAAGTTATTGTAAATATATGTTATGTATTAAATAACTTTAAAGCATAAATCATACACATTATAATATTGCTATAAAATCATTCGTGTTAATTATTTATAATTAATAAATATATAAAATAATTTTTAATAATGTATATTAAAAAAATAAAGAAATAAATAGGTAAATAATTAATATATTAACCAACAAAATAATTTACGGTAAAATATGAAAAAATAAAAAATATCCTATTAAGATTTGTATCTTCATATGCAATTCCGATGACCAATGGTAGAACTATTTATTTTGCACAACTCAAATGAAACTATTATTTGAATTCTTCTTATTATAGACCATTAAAATCTAACTTGTAGCAGGGCTTATGGGGATACACCCCCCCATTAGAGATATGTTTGCTTCCAGTGTAAGTGGGCTGCTCCAAAGAGATAACAAAGAGACTATGTTGACCCTACACTATTTTTAGGACACACTTAGCCCATGACTTCTAATTGTCAGATGTTGGAAACAAATCTGTTGGTAGATTTGATTTTTTCCAATGGAATCCAAGTGGTTTCCCCTCAACAAAAACCACTTGGCATAGAGGAGAACCTGTCGGAATGAATTGCCAAGGGGGTGACTTCCCAGGAAGAAGAAAACAGCTAGTAGCTAACCTGAAGAATTTGTTGAGAAGGGAGACCTCATGGATAGGTTTGGACTGGGGCATGAAAGAGGGATGTCATAGGGGAATTTACCAAAGGAGAGAATTCTCAAGAAAAGTCAATGACTATTGGTGTACCCTTGAGACAAGGATGTCAACAAGGTTGCCCTGACAAAGGTTCATCTAGAAAAAAGAGTTTTGGGTCAACACCGAGGAGTCTTTTTGGGACAATTACTGACGACTGGAGAAGAGAGACATCTTAGAAGTCGTTGAGAAGGGTGACTTCTTTAGATGGCAAGATGTCGGCTAAGGCTGGCTAGAATGACTGGGACAGGTCAGCTTAGGGAGAGTCGGCCGAGTGCCAAGACGGAAGATTTATAGAGAGTTAAATCATTGAAGAATATGATTTCTTTGAGAGGATGTTGACCAATTGTCTGTCATAATAATCGCCACAAGAAGGAGACTTCCTGGGATGAGATGTTAGGAGAGAGTTTTACGGATAAGCTATCGACAGTGGGAGAAGGGTAGGGTTCTGGGAGATTGACAAAATGCGAGAGGGCAAGAGTTCGTTTTGGTGTACTAGGTGAGTGGGAGGTCTGACTTGGTAGAATTCAGGTGGTGTCATTTAGTTGATCCCAAGAAATCTTGGCTCTAGAGAGAACCACTAGGATGGATCCCCTGTGATATTTAATGAGAGTCGATTTTGATTAAGGACTTCAAAAGTTCAATGTGAGGTCAATAGAAGCATGCATTTCAGTTCTCTTTGTGTGTAATATTCAGTTAATAATTTCATATAATTTTTTTGGGCTTGTTGCTCATCCTATTATATTTTGGATGTTTATTTTGATTTTGGGAAGCAATAGGAACTGTGATGTGAAACGTGATGCATGGAAACAAGAACGCTTGGGATTTTAATAATAAGATTTTAAAGCTTTGCTAGTATAGAAATAATGTTTACCCAAGTTAGGTTTTCAGAATTATCAAGGTTGAAATTAAGTAAGCATGCGGTATAACTAAGTAACGGGACATAATCAAATTGACACATAGAATTAGAGAGTAATGCTATGGGAGAAACAATAATCCACAATTAACATAGAACTTCACCTTGGGTCTCTCACTCACTCTCTTGTTGTGGCACTTTTAATGGAGGAAGATTGAGAGAACCGAGCGATGTCACAAGGAGACAAATGCGCACAAAAGCGTAGTCCTTGGAGCGGTAACCGGTGGCGGGTAGTCCAAGGAAGATAGGTGGCATTCCAACAGTCTTATCGAAACTCCTTGACGGCTATGTGGGGGCTAAGGCAAATGTAGGAAATCTGAAATAAAATTCAGATTTTAGTGGTTTAGGAGAGGATTTTAATTTGAATTTCAAATTAATCCAAGGAGGGGAGAGAGGGGCGGCAAGGGGAGAAGATTTGGGCTAATTTGTGGAGCATTAAGGTGATTAGGAGAGAGAGGGGGGGCATTAAAGGGAGGAATGAGATTTCAAATTCCAGATTTGACATTCGAATTAAAATCATGGAAAACAGAATTAAACTTGAGAAGGATGGGTTAAAGAGGTGTTTAAGTGGTGATGAGTGTCATGTAGAGAGAGAAACAATAGGGAAAGGAGGTGGCCGCCCATATGGGAGAGAGAGGAGGCTTGGAATTAATTAGTGGGATCACAATAAATTAATCAAAATCTAAAATTAGATTTCAGATTTTAATTAAGTCATGTAACTCCTTCTTGAAAGAAATTGTGAGGGAATTTGAATTTAAAAAATTTGTAACTCCCTTAATAATTCCCACAATTTAAGTGAATTTAATTAGGAAAGTCATTAAAGGATGAAATTCAAACTATGCAAAGGAAACCAATGGGGGCCCGGTATGGATCCAGGGAGGCCGGCGGAAGAAGGGCTGGTGGTGGCCGGCGGTGGCCGACGGTAGGATTGCGCCGGCGGAGGGCTTCTGCAGGTCGGCGGGATGGGCTGCATGGTTGGTCGACGAGATGGGTGCGGTGTGGTTGGTCGGCGGGCGGAGGGGGGGGGGCTGGGGGGGGAAAGGCGGGACGGGGATATAAGAATGAAGACACACATAAAAGGTGATAAGTGGATAATGACTCAGTAGGATAGTGGAAAATGTATAATATTATAGCGAAGTGGCTTAATTGTTAATATAGGTATTGATGAAATATGGTTGGAACCAAGAAAATAAAAGAAAAATATAGAACGAAAAACCTAACTCACAAAGAGATCTAGCTTCTCCTAACGAACTCACTAAGAGATCGTGGAGGTTTGCACCACAGAGAACAAAGCAAATATTTTTTCATTCTACAAAACTAACTATTACATAGAAAAAGCCATATATAGGCCTCCAAATGACAAAGAAAACAAAGACTAAAATGCCCCTTGGGCTACAATAGCAACCAAATACCATAAGGGAAAAAGCGGAAAAAAACTGAAAATAAAATAAACACTACATAAAAATGACTCAAAATAAAACTCATGATCGTGATCGTCGATCTCCCCGGCGTCTCTGATGGTACCGTGTCGAAAATTGCTGATGATGTCCTCATCAAACTGAAGGAGTAGGACTAATCTTTTATTGTTTACCAATTGGATGTCCGTATTTAAATATATAATGACATCTTTTGTTGTAGATCTTTTTGATGGTTAACAAGATTCTTTTGATTGAATTAATACAATCAAGATATTAGAAGTATAAGTGTTCTTCATATCCTATAATGGCTATTACTGACTCTCTCGAAATCTAAGAAGGGTTGGCAAATCTTTCAAAAAGATTTTTGGTTATTTGAGGTGCGCTCTTATAACGGTATACTATAGTTCTATAGTATCAACAAAGTGAATTGAGGTAATCCTCATCTACGAAATTTAGCTCACCCGTGTATGAACTTATTTGGTTGGATGTGTGACATCACACCTTATAAATATACCCCTAATCCTTTTCTAGTTACTCATCTCTATGGGGCACTTTTCCTCCTCTCAAAATAACTCTTAAGGATGTGTTATCTCTCGTCATCTGCCTGTAGCTAAGTGCTTTCTATCTATCCTTGTATCATCTCAACTTTTCTTGTTTTTTTTTTCTTTGCTGATTGCTATACTAATGTAAATTAAAATGTTTCTTTGATGGTGGTACATCACTTAACTTGTTGCAGTTTTTTCTTCTTATTTCTTCCACGGTAAACATTTTTAGAATGCCCTAATATCAATTGATATAAAAACTTCTCACATTTTGTCAACCTGGCTTCAGTGCAATACTATTAATTCATCACTGAAATTCATGAATGTTGTACCATAATGCTTGTCCCTTTGGATATGTACCTTATAGCACGTGTTTTTGTTTTAGTGGTTTCGATTTGGTTTTGGTTGGTTTTGGAATGGCTTCGGTTTGAAAATGATTCGATGCTGTTAATATTTTTTTTATTTTGACTTGTTATGGAATTTTCGATTAAGTTTTGATATGAAACTCAAGGTTTCACAATTAAATTTCATTTGTTGCTTTGAATCCCATTTAGATAAATCTTTATTTTTATCACCTTTAAATAAACTTTTATATATTTCATAATTACAAAGCAAACAAAACTGTAGCTAATATAATTCCCAAAACTGATGGAACATTTGAACTTCAGAAACAAAGTATTTCATGATGGGCTGAATTTAAAACTAAAATCAAGTTAAAAAGTTGCATTATGTTAATCTTTTTTAAACATCTTTATTCTTATTTCAAATTAGTAATTCGATAGTTCATAATTTTGCATTGCTATGCTCTGGAAAGTGCGAGTAAAATATAATTAATAGAAAATTCAGCTATTTATTATCCAAATTTCTAGTTTTTAAGACTTCATAAATAACTTTTTATATCTTCTCTTACCAGCATGGGACCTTTGACCACATTGGTTCCACAGAAAATCCAATTATTCAGAACCAGGTTCATCTATTGGAGGCACTGTAGCAGCGTCATCGACGGTTCCTCCTCGAGCTATCCGCACTGCACATTTGCTTGGCTGGGCATGCCCAGAAATAAATTTTCCCAGTGGAAAATCTTATCATCGGTGAGTGGATTTGCCTCAACGCCAATTTCAGTAGAAACTAAACGTTTTCCTATCATAACATTTTGTTTGTATTACAAGACTTATACAAATTTATGGCACTGATGGAGGTGCAGCTGCACGTCATAGTTCATGATGCTATCATGGGTAACTACAGATCTATAACGCAAGCTTCTATGTTCATTAGTTTTTAAGATAAATTTTTTCTGACAATTCTGTTAGTGTTCTAAATTTGATTATTGATATTTGTTGTTCTTTATTTTTAACAACACATCAAACTTTTATCCCACTATGTGGGTCAGCTACATAAATCCTTTTTTTCTCATTTGTCCTATTAAAGTCAAATTCTTGTTTAAATCTAATAGAGAAAGATCATTTCTAATATTTTTCTAACCAAATCTTTTTAGGTCCGCCTCTACCTTTCTTAACATAAGTCAAATCTAATACCTCTTACTTTCCTAATTGGTCATTGAGAAGGCCGCCATGACCAAACCATCTAAGGCACTCTCTCTTAATGTTATTTCTACTGGAGCTACTCCAACTTTTTCATAGCATAAAATGGTTGAGGATATAGAACATATGGACTTGTAGATGGCATCCACCTATTACAAATATGAGTTGTTCTTAACATCTCTGCATGGTGTCGCAATGAAATGGTTTCTGCGAAAATCTGCATGGTTGTAGCAATGAAATGCTTGAGCGCACATCTAGTGTGGCTCTGCTAATAGGTTTTTTCCTGTTCCAGATTAAATGATTCCCTAAATGGATGCCATATTTCCAGTAGGAATGTTGTGTACTTCCAAAAGTAAAAAGAAGTAAATGCGTAGAAAAAGCGGGGAGAAATATTATGTATGCTTCAAAGCCTTAGTGAAGGTCTGGAGCTAGAAAGCAATCTCACTCATGGAGGCGATACCATATTCGAGAACTAAAAGCTCTCTATTGCACAAACAAGCGTCGCCGAAAACTCCTAGTTTATACCATTGACGGACAAACGAGGTGCCAAGGTGAGCCTGCTGGACATCATCAGAAGAATCAAAAATTTCTATGTAGGATTCATGAAGTCAGTTGAGGTCACTAAAGAAATTTCAAATTATAAAACAATTGAAACTAAAGAGGGAAGCCTTGATCTAGAAGGATTTGGACATTCCCATCTTCAAAGATGATGTTTATTACATTTGTATACCAATATAAAAGGCACGAGAGAATAATCAGCCACCTTTTCTCTCTGCTAATATTCTATATAAGATGTTCCCAAGCATTAAAATCCATTTATTGGATTATTCAAAAGGAGAAGTGGATAAGAATGAGTTCAGATTTCAAGAAAAAAAAGTGAATTGTTTAAAATTAAATAACTTTAACTATGGAGAATTGGATAAGAATGAGTTCAGCTTGAAGTTGGTTAACTATCACTTGTCAGGCATACACATGATTTCTTCCTAATTTAGCAAGGATGATATTTCTAATGTCATGACCCCCGCCTATAAGCTCGAGTAAACGAGGGAGAACGGATGTCGGAAAAATTAAAATCTAATTCCGATAATCATCACGAAATATTAACATACTAACATCCAAACAATTATAAAGAGCCACTAAAACTTCCACAACACAAAAGATTTTATTTCATCATATATAATTACACAAGTGGATCATAAACTAAAACATTTGAGATCCACTTCAAAGTGACATAAAAATAATACAACAAAAAACCTTGTCCCGAGGGTAACCCCCTATGCTGGTAGGATACGCTGCTATCTTCCACCCTTAAACAGTGGTTCTTCTGAAAACATTCCCAAAACCAGGGAGTGAACTACACTCAGCAGGTAACAAGTAATTCTAACCAACCAATTACACTGTAACGATGTTGACTAAAAAAAAATGGGGAAAACAAAATGGAAAAAAAAAAAACTCAAAGCTAACGCATCTCTTCAGTCTCGAGCCGGCCCCACCGCGAGCAGTTGGTCCACCAAACGATGCGATTCTTCACCTCTTGTAACTTCCATTCAACGATTCACTCATTAAAAAGGAAACGAAAATAAGGGACTTACGCTCTTTGACTCTCCGTCGTTGTTGTTCGGTTTCGTGGCTTCGCAAGAGGCGAAGAGATGCACGCGTCGCTTTCTTCCCCCCCCCCCCCCACCCGCGTTTGTTTGGCTTCGTTACTTCGCAGGAGGCGGAGATTGCACGTGTTGCTCTGCAGCTCTCCTTGTTGTCACTTTGCTCTTTAGAAGACGACTTTCCTTCCTGTCAAGATCGGAAGAGACGACATTTTTGATCGGAAGCAATAGCAAGAGTTTTTTATTATGAAGGTAACTTTCTACCCTTCACACACATTTCTAGCCAAATCATAAATCCGCTGAACCGAGGGATTTACCATTACTGGATTTAACGTGTGCACAAATCTATTTGACCGAATTGAGCGAGGTGTAGAGAGATGGCACAGTGGCCTCTTAGTTCTTGTTATTGTTCGACTCTGCTCCTCTGGCCGGATCCAAATGCCCGAACAGACCCGATATGTATAAAATAGTATAATGTTTAGATATTTTATAATATATATATATATATATATTATAATATATATATAATAATAATAATAATAATAATTCAAGAAAAATTATATATAAAGATTTTTCAAGCAATTGTCGAAGACCCCGAGCCTAAGTATAAGTTTGACACTAAAACATGCTCCTAAAACTAAGGCTAAAAAAACTCTCCAAATATATAACAAACTCCAAAACTCCTGTCCGAGCTCTCCAATGCTCCAAGCAAGCTGCTACAGGTACAAAAGCTCCAAATACCTGCAAGTAAGAAATAAAATTGATTATACTTAATTAAAAGATTGAAACAAAGAAAAAAGCAGAGTACTGAAACAACTGTGTTGACTTGTAGCCAGCAAAACAAAAAAAAAGAAATCAAATCTCTACCTACTCGCCGAAGCACGCCGCTCCCCACGTCGCAGCCATTCGCACGTCGCTAAGCACGACCCCGACGTCGCTTCTCTTCGCACGATCTCCCCGACGTAAAAAGAGACCGAGCCCTGCAGCTTTGGTTCGAACGACCACGAGCTCCCCCAACCTCTCACACGCTCTTGCTCTTTCTCCTCCAAGGCCGATCGAAAGTTACGACATTAGGATCGGAAGCAACGACCGGAGTCCGCCCTTGGTGAACGATAACTTCCTTCCTTTCAACGGGCTCCTTCGGCCGGGATCCCTCGCCCGACCTCTCCCGACCTCTTCGCTCCGTCAAGAGAGAGAGAGAGAGAGAGAGAGAGAGAGAGAGAGAGAGAGAGAGAGTGAGTGAGATATCCCTTACCTCCTTCTCAAGCCGCAGGATCCCCGCCGCTCCTTTGGCTCCGTCGGCCCGTTCGACTTTTCGCTCCCTCCGACTTCCTTCCTGTTGGAAAGAAGTTACAACATGTTTGATCTAAAGCAACAACGGAGTTCACTGGTGAGAAGGTAACTTTCTGCCCTTTCACGCGCTCTTCCACGGCCGAATCCCGTAAAATCTCCTGAAACAGAGAGTGAGGGAGAGATATTTAATTATATTAATTAAATTTTAATTAATAATAAATTTAATGATTATTTTAATATAATTAATTATTAATTAATAATTATAATATAATTATAATTAAATGTGTTAATTATTATTAATAATATTAACGTTAATATTATTATTAATAATTATTATAATTAGTTATTAACTAATTATAATCAATTATAATTAATAGATTAATTTAATTAAATAGTAATTATTATTAATTCTAAATTATTGTTTAATTATTTTTAAGTATAATTAAATATAATTAAATAATAATAAATTAAATTAAATTATTTTTTGCTTAAGTTAAAATTAAACAATTAATTGCAAATGACATGTGCCTCGCTCCCTCGATCCTCGATCCCGACCTTCACCGCCAGTCTCTCCGGTCCCCAAGTTATAATCCCTAAAACTCAGACTTCGTCAGCGGCGTGTATGACGGGCCGTAGACACCCTATAGCACCGCCTTTGTGAGCGTGGTAGGAGGAAATCCGTCCGACGCCTACGACGAGGCGCAGTCGCCTCCCTTCTCGCTCTCTTACCTCGACATGCGTGTCGAGTCAGTGTCCACCTATGCACGCTTTATTGAGCGTGGTGGGAAGGGCAACTGGCGCGAAACCTACAACAAGGTGAGCGAGCGACCCTCTCTCTCTTGTCTCGACATGCGTGTCGACCTGGCAACACCACTAAGACGCCTTTAGTGAGCGTGGTAGGAGGGAAACCGGTTCGACGCACACCGGCGAGGCAAGCGACCTGTGTATCCTTTTCTTCTGTGGCGGCCGGAATAATCATAAGTATCGCCCGGGCGGGGAAAGCAACACTGCTCTTCTTCTTGTAACAGGTACCGTCAAAGACCCCATGCACGCCTTTGTTGCCGTGGTGGTGGTAGAAAAGTTACGGCCGCGGTGTCACGAAAGAGGGCACCTACACATACAACCTTTATTGCGCGTGGTGGGAAGGCCCAGTTTCTCGTTGTTTCCCCCTAAACGGGGAGACACCGGGAGGGCCGAAATTTCGGGTGAAATGTTACTACACTGGACCTGTTTTGAACTCAAAAGAAACAAAAAATTGGACCAAAAGAGAAAGAGCAGTGAACTTTTGGAACATGAACATAACATTAGACTGGGACCGTCGAACTCGATTGAACACAAGCAGAGGACCTGAACAGAATTTAAAAGATTCATAAAGTTCAAATCCCAAATAAAATCAAATCAATTGGAATTGAACTCAAATCAAACTTGAACTGGTACTCTGAACTCAAATTGGAATGAGATGGTGGAAGCAAGGAACACAAACTGACTCAAGCTGGATCCAAATAGGGACTTGAGTTTGAATGGGATGCCGAGAGTTGAACCTATAACGACATACAAGACTCAAGCACGGGCTGGACCTTGAACTCAGGTCGATGAAATACATAGGACCAGTGCTTGGATGAATGACCAAATCAGAGTCTAAATGCACAGTTCTCTGAGTTAGCAACAAGCTACAAGTGGGAGATAAAATCCCAATGCACATGAAAGATGCACGAACTCCTACGACAATCCTGCAATGCTCTGTTAATTGAGAAGGCAATATGAAGGACCAATAATGGAAGGACCATCACCTACAACAAGTGCAATCAACAAACCACCTGAGATTGTGAAAGTGGACAACGAGGGTCTCCTACCGACATTCCTAGGAGCCGTAGCAAACACAACGGATCCTTACAAACAAATAGAGCCACTTGTGGATAACAACAGTGGGCATATCGTAAGCACCATCATACATACTGTGGCACAAGTACGTATCCCCCTACGACGATCCCTACGAGGTCAAACAAGTACAACAACCACCCGAGATTGGTGAATAGTGTGGAATATGATGCAGAAGCAAGGGTATTCTACAAACATTTTTAGGAGTCATAGTGGATACAACCGTCCCCAGTCAAATGACTACAAACCACTTGTGATAACAAGTGAGAACCTCGTAAGCATAGCGAACCACGTGTGACACAAGTATTGAATATCACCTACAGATAGTGATGGTCAAAATCTACAAGTACAACCGGGTACAAAGGCAAGCCCATGTACGAAAAGTACACACCCCTTGCAGATTCAGAAAGGAAGTTGAACAAATTAGATCAAACTTGGTGTTCCAAAGTCTCTTCTTAGTTCTACTTCGAGAAGAAAACAATCCCACTCCACAAACACCGGAATAACAAACCCTTATACTGATCATCTAAAAAAAAAAGAATTCTCTCAAACAATAAATTTAAAAATCCAGAAGTCCTTCCCCGGTGATGGATAGGAGTCAATGTCAAGATGGAAATACCTCATAGCATCCAAGATAACCACGCCACCCGGATCTGCAACACATATACAACAAGCAAAAAGGCGTCTACGATCTACAACTCACTCCACCAGATCCGCAACACTCGTACTAGTGGACAGAAGGCGTTTATAAATACTTTCAAAATACCCCTGCACATGCCACATAAACTGTATAACATAGTGCACAAAGGGGTATATAAAATCACCCGCATGGGCTCCGGCGAGCGTGTTATTGGTACATACGTGACGTCCTAGGATGCTGCGCGGTCGATAAGTGAATTATAGTCGAACCTGATCTTTTATACATATCAATAGAAGCGACAGGGTGTTGAACCTTCAAACAAACACAGATTATAGAAAACCGATGTATTTGTTCAATACATTCATATGGCCTTCAAAAACCTACAATCAAAAGATTCACTCAACCAAAGGCATAAAGCCTATGAAACCCGATCTCCCTAAGTAGATAAAAAGGAGTAGACAAGGTTCGAGATATCGAAAAATATACGGTTTACGGAGTTGCTGTAATATTTATTTGTGTATCATATTCGGCCTCAAGGCTTCAAACAAAGAAAATCACTAAACAAAGGCATTAAAACCTACGAGAAAACTCGATCCTCGAGCAACAACTTGCTCGAGTTGACAGGTTCAAACCACAAAAAGGAAATAACACCCAAAACAACCCCGATGATGGCCATGTTATTGCTTATCTCAACCGAGGGTTCACACAATATTTTCAATGCCACCAAATACTCTAAAAATCCAAAATCAATCCAAATAACTAAAAATATTTAAATATGAAATAAATCCATCAATCACTTTAAGCAAAATTCATCCACCCTCCGCAACGAGTGTGCCGGGGTGGACAATAGTCACAATTTACTTGTAGCTCACAAAAGAGCCAAAGCCTCATCAAAAATATCACTAGGACCACTCAACAATCTCTTGCCAGTAAGGACGTAGAACGTGTCCTCTAACCGTCGTCCTGCCGCTAAAAGGCACCGCAGGATAAAACGTTACAACGGGCCCTCTGAAACCGAGTGGTTTTGCCGCCAATGGCACCACGAAATACCGGTTATGGCCAGAGCCAATACGCTCCTTATTGGCATCAAATCCTTGAGACAGAATCAATAGGAATGATCGATAGGGCACAAAGCCCACTGTTAGCTAAGTGGATTCAATTTGTCCCCTTAGACAAACATCCAACCCAGGTCTAAACAAGGTCCCCTTGGACAGCAACCCATGGCGCTGACAGGATCCTTCTGTCAGGTTGGGTCGACTACCTTCTCTGACTAAGTAGACCAGGGACCACGAATGGCCCGGGACGACGGAACCATGGATCTTGATCGGGTCCATCATCCATCTCCCCCCACCATCCGCTTTTAAGATGCTAGATGGTGAAATTTCTATTTTTAATTTAAAAATCTTCACATTCCAAATCCAAATCCAGTTCTCCATTTTCAAATATATTGCTGCTACTTAATGCCAGATACACGTATTATAGTATCTATCGACGACTAGCCTAATCGAAAGTTCTTCTCATGATCGGGAGGGTAATTAACTATAGGGGCTTGCGCCTATAGGAAACCAGAAACTCAATCATAAAGTCCTCACAAAATGAGGGCGAAATCTCTGGTAGTGTCTTATCTACAAACCCATCTGCCTTCCAAAATTTACATCGGAGCTTATATTTAAAACTCCTCGCCGAAAAAAAAAAAAAAAAACGCGGCGGTAGGCCGGGGCCGAATTTGTGGAGCCCACAAACTGCTAAACAAGAAAAGTCTAACTGTTAAGCTAAACTAAATACTGAAAGAAAAGCAGGTATTGAGAAGAAAGTAGGGTACGAGAAGAAAAGCAGGTATTGAAAAAAATATGATATAAACACTTGAAGATTTGAAGTAAATCCTATCAATTTCAGAAAAACAGGGAGAAACTCTTCCAAATCCAAAAGAAATCTAGAAAAACAGTAATTTATTGCATGAATAAATAGATCGGAAGAAAACAGCAAGATAAAAAGTGATTCTCTATTTTGAGAGGAGGATCGATCTCTCCAAATCCTAGACGAATCTAGAGCCCAAAAACCTAAACCTAAGAGATCCAAAAATCAGCCAAATTTGCCTAACCCTCGGAAAACAAAATATTTAATGCATAACAAATCAAATGAAATACTTATGAAGTTCCCTAGCTATCTATATTCTCTAAGAAGTTTTCCATAATTTTGGAGGTTTTCTTAATAATAAGCTACGTTCATCATTAAATAATTAAAAAATAACATAAATTATAGATTAATCAATAATTATAATTTTTTTATCCGAGTTTGAAGTTTATCCCTAACTTTAGAGAATTATTTTATAATTTTTAACATCATTTAAATCTAAAAAAAATAACAAATCTTGATTTAATGATAAGATAAAATAATCTAAAAATTAGAAAATTCAATAATAATTCAAGAAAAATCAAAGTAATACCAAATAAATTTTTTTATGAACTCACAAAATTATAGGAAGTAATAAACTAAATAATTTTTTAAGCTTGTCACACTTTAAATTGAAATTTGCTCTCATAAACCCCTAAATAAAATCCTTAATAATAAAAATCATAAACATATTTAATTGCCTCTGAGACACTCTAAAGTTTCATCTCATCGCTTGGGTGAGTTTTATACCTTGTTATATTTAGGATACTTTTAAATAAGAAGGTCCACCTTAGGGTAAATGATAATGCATTGATGTACTTTTAAAATCTTAAAATAAAAAGAAACCTAAACCCTTAAAGTTAAATAAAAAGATTTTAACCATTAAGAACTCAAATTTAAATCACCTCAGAATCATTGATAAATTAAAATTAAAAAATGAAATGTCAAACAAATAATAATAAAATGGTACTCTCACAGATTAGCATACACTAGGTGATGGATAGGAATTACCATTTTAGATTTTTAGGGTAGGTTGTTTTTTTGTTTCATTTTTTTCTGATGTTTTGTATCATACTATTTTAATTTTATTGCATCAGAATGTTCTAATTCAATAATTCAAATTTGAATAAAAAAAATACAACTTACTTGATTGCAAAATTGATCCGAAAACTGAAATTTGAACTAATTGTAAAACCTGACCAAAAATCAAATTGGTCATCATTTAAAACTTGATTAACAACCAAAATCAAACCAAAGTCAGAACTATATGCCACACAGAACATGCATGCTTGATTTTAGGAAAGCCTGTGTTTTTTTTTTTTGTTATGATAGATTTATTTCTGAACAAACTTTCTATAAAATAAAGAATAAAAATCAAATCAAATAGAAACTACATCAAAGAATTCAAAAAGATTAAAAAAAAAAAGGAGAGAAAAAGCTCCTAGGACTTGCATCTATTTTTATGGTCGTGCTGTTTGACTTGTATAGTTGTAAGTCTCATTTTTAAAATAAAAACAAACCTAGCTTATCTTTATGCATCAAGATTTTGATATCAAGGTTCTGAAGTGACTAGGTAGTTTTTAGCTGATAGTCATCCCTTGCAGGATTGTAAGTCCGATAAAATTTGAGCTTGCTTTAAACCCTTGATATAGTTGAAAGTTGGAAGTTCCTTGCATATCATTTGACTTAGGTTTGAGCTACTACTTGTATAGTAGTTTTTATCTTAGTTTTAGGATCCAAAGTTGATAGTTTTCTCATTTGCTCATAATAAGTTGATGTGAAACATAAATGCCATATACTTGCCTATGTGGCATGATTATATTAAAGCCCAAATCAATTGGGGAGAGAGAATGGAAATAATGAAATTAAGGAGTAATTAAAGCTAATTCAAATTCAAATTTTGAATTTGAATTGTCATTAATTGGGAAGGATAAATGATTAATTGATTTAAATCTGAAATTAAATTTCAGATTTAAATTAATGATTATTGCTTAATTGGAGGGACGAATTTAAGGAGTAATTTATGCTAATTCAAATTCAAATTTTGAATTTGAATTGTCTTAATTGTGAGATTAATGATTAATTGTTTTAAATCTGAAATTAAATTTCAGATTTAAATTAATGGTTATTGGCTTAATTGGAGGGAGAATTTAAGGAGTAATTAATGTTAATTCAAATTCAAATTTTGAATTTGAATTGTCATTAATTGTGAGCCTCTCCTAATTAAGAAATTTCTTTATTCCAAGGAGGAAGAGAGGGGGAGTGGGGGTTGGTGGGCGTCGGCCTAAGGATGCCGGCGGGTGAATTTCTGAACGGACCAACTGGCCGGCGGCAAGGAGAACTTGGGGAGGAAAAAGCCCGAGCTTGGTAGAGGATGAGAAGTTTGGGGAAATCTAGGAATTTTTAACTTCACTCTCTTAAACTCAGATCTCAAAGAGATTGTAGGGATGTCGGAACTCACACAGAGATCCACGAAACTCTCCTCCAAGAACTCACAAAGAGATCTTGAGAACTCGAACTCACCAAAGAGATCCGCGAAACTCTCCTCAAGAACCACACAAAGAGATCTTGGGAAAGCGAACTCACAAAAGAAGATCCTTCTGAACTCACTAAGAGATCAACACACGAAAATAAAATTTTTCATTATCAATAATCCATCCTCCAAATACAAGAGAGGGCCTCTATATATAGGCCTCAAGAGAAATTAAAAGACACATACGCCCATTGGGCTTACATAAAACAAGAAGGTAAAATGGGAAATTGCAAAACTAAATTAAAAACACTTAATAAACGAAATAAGCAAAGTGTCTCGGTCGTCGATCTTCTCAGCTCCTCCTCGGATTGGCAATGAACGTTGGAGTCCGCATCATAATTCTCACACCTGGATCTTTTTCTCATTCATATTGATGAAATGCAAACCCCAAAATTTTAATAAAAAGAACTACTCAAATAATAAATTTAAACTTTAAAATTTTAAAGTCTAATATAGGATAATTTGGAGTATTTATGGCTCTCATAATCCAATGCTATTTCAATTTGAACTAATACCATTTAAATTTAAAAAGAATATCCTTCTTTAAACTTTGAAATCATAGAAATATTCACTAGTATTCTTAGAAGATCATTTCTCTTGGATATAGTAAACCATAAGAGCATTGCATTTATTGGAAGCAAATACCACCATAATAAAATAAATACTATCCTACTTAAATAAGGTAGGAGAAAGTTTAAGAACATAAATATTTTAAAAGAAAATTTATTTTTGTTTTCAAATCCATGTAGAAATATTCTTGCCCTTCTGATAACTAATGATAGCCTTTGTTAGCACTCTGATTATTAATGCAGTATATTGTCTTCTTTAACTTGGGAAAATTATCAAATGTAATTGTCTAACCCCCAGAATTTCATGTTGTCTTACTTTGTTTCATAAGCATTCTTTAATAACCTGTTAAGTCCTTGTCTTCATTTCACTAACCACAGTTTTGAATCCAAATCGATGAATGGCAAAGACCTATTCTGCAAAATAATGAACTTCCAGAATGGTATAAATTGTATTTTGTTTGTTGGAATTGGCCACAGTTTCTTTTAACCAGAATGCTTCAAAGTTTCCAAATTTCTTTTTCAGTGTATCCTACACACTCTTCAATGAGCTATACTATCTTAATCTGGAGGAACCATTGGACAGGTATTAAGAATATTTTGTGCAAGATCAAAGATATGGTTTTCCTAAGATGCAAACTGAACACGTCCTGTTACAGATGGGTTGCCACCTGTGCAGAGCTTAGCAACAAAGAGAAAGAAAGTTCTCTCTTGATATATCAAATCCAGTTGTTGAAACTTTAGAGAAAGCCTATCCCTCAAAATAACACTTCACTTGATATCCTTGTATAGGATGGCATCTACCACTTGAAAAAAATTAATACCCCTATTGCCCAAATTCTGCTTTGGGTACATCATTGCTCCAAGGAGAAGAGAATATTGGCCAGTTACTCTACCTTGAAGGCATTGAAATTATATGTGAAACACATATGACGTGCATTCTACTCTTCTTTTGCGCTTATCATGCTTTTTCCGAAGCTTGAGCTCAGCATTCAAAGAGACTTTGTTGCTTGCTGTGACAATGCATGACCCTGAGAAATAATAAATGATGTATGATGGCAAGTGGGTTTCAAGGAAGGTTCTGGTGCAGTTCCTCATGATCTTGGATTGTGTACCCTTGGTTCAAAGTTAATGCTTATATTCTTCATGATACAAAAAGGGGAAGGACTTGAATCCTAAATTTGTTCTAACAAGTTATAGAGATACAATTGCACAGGTGACAAGTCCTTTGCACGAGCGGTTTGGCCTTCAGTATATTGCAATGGCTTATATGGATCAATTTTGATAAGGATGGAGATGAATGATTGAGAATTGAGGGCTTCCCTGATCAGACCTATGAGTTTGGTCATTAAGGTGTTAAGTGCATATAGTGGGGGTTTATGGGTGCTGCCCTGCAGGCTGCTTCTGCCATGGCACATGAAATTGGTGATAAAGCTGCAGAGCATTATTCTGAATAAGTTTCTAGAAGGCCAAGACTGTCTACGAGAAGCTTTGGAATGGTTCCTACTTCAATTAATGATATAGTGGTGGCAAGATAAGCATCATCAATTCAGGCAGATCAACTGGCTGGACAATGGTATTTTAGAAAACTTTGTTTTTTTCTACTTTTTTTCTGAGTACTTAAAAGATAAATTTCAGATCTATCTTTCGGATGAATAAGTTTAGGAGTTAACTCGCACTGTCTTCAATCTTGGAATTTAACTTGCAGTATTATTGACGTAAAAACCAGGAATTGAATTAGAACTTAACAAAATATGTTTCAAGTGATAAATTGCAAATTCAATTTTGTTCTCAATTGAAACTTTTCGGAGATCTTAGAATTTAACTAAGGTTAGGCAAGAACTTACACCTAAATTAGCAAGACCAAGAAATAACAACTGAAATAAAATAAAGCAAACGAAAAGCCAACTAGAATCCCGCGGTTACAAAGCGATTGTCTCACCTGAGGCCGCTCTCATTTACCTACTCCAAGCTTGTTGGGAGAAGAGAACCACACGATTGATGAGACCACTCCTAGGGCGAGGTGCCGTAAAGATCCGTAGGGAAGAAGAGGTCGGCGCGGTCGTGGAGGTGGTGCAAAACGAGCCCTTTCGACGCTCCAATGTAGACAAAAAATGATCGTCGATGGACCCCACTAGAGCGGTGTAGGATCCGGTCCAAATACTCCTCGACGGTGTCGTCGAAGTCGAATCCGACGTCAAAGAAGGGAGATCGGAGGAGTTCACTCGTCCGCGTTGTTGTATTCACCCCCGAATTCCACCGGGAACCTCCATACATCCTGGAGGGTAGAAGGTGGTCGCCGCAAATAAGTCTCCAAGGAGGAGAGGTGGGGGGGGGGGGGGGGGGGGGGGGGGGGGGCGGCGGTAGGAGCAAGGGTGAGGAGGCCGTGGGGATGTGGGGTGAGGAGGATGGTGCAGGAAACAAGGCAAAAACTGAGAGAAATTCAGGTTTTGGGGAGTTTTGGAGGAAATTTGAATTCCCAAGAGAAGCAATTAATACCTTTAATGGGGAATAAAGGGGAAGAGAGAGGGAGGCTTGAGAATGGGATAGGGAGAGAATACACTGAAATTATTTCAGTTTTCGTTGTAATAGGAGGAAAATTATGACTCCTAATTGAATTCAAATTAGAATTATAGAGCTTATTGAAATAATAAGGGAAGCAACCATGGGGGGGCCGCGCATGCATGAGGAGGGGAGAGAGAATTATGAGAGGAGAGGAGATTTCCAAATTGAGAATTAGATTTGAAAAATTCTGAAATAAAATCTAGATTTCAAATTTGATTTATTCCAAAACTTTCCTAAAATAGATTTCCCAAATTGGAAGAAATTGAAACTTGAAAATCAAATTTCAATGAGGGGGAAGGAGGTGGTGGAGGGGCGGTGGTGGAGGGGAGGGAGTCCGTCGGCACGGTGGGGGCGGCGGTGGAAGTTTGGCCGGCGGGGGGAAAGGCCTAGGGGCCGACGGCAAGAGCAAAGCGGGGGAAATTTTAGAAGAACATTATAGTGGGAAGAAGATTATGCTAAGCAAAAAAAAAGAAAAGATAACTTGAGAACTCACTAAAAGATGCTCAATGGAAGCACTCACCAAGAGAACTCCAGCACCACAAAGAGAACAAAGTGGGAAAATTTTCAATCATTCAATAATCCAAATACAATGACAAAAGCCCTATATATAGGCTGACAAAATAAAAAGCATAAAGACGAAAACGCCCTTGGCTCAATAAGTACTACTTCCTATATAGGGGTACAAACGAAACATGAAATAAACTCATGAAAAGAAAAACTAAAGCATCACAAATAAAGGCTTCGAATCAAGGCCGTCGGTTGTCGTCCCCGGCGATGGACACATGTCGAAATCGATGCCCTCATCAATTATCTCTACTATTTCCTACTTTTTTTTAATCTTGTGTTTGTAACTGAAGCTTGAGTCTTTTAATCCTACAAATGGTAAGATCCCGTAAATAAAGCAATCTAACAATAAATCATGCTATCTCCATTAAAAATAGTTTCTTTATATGGCTTCCATGCATAAACACAAGTAAGCCATTTTCAGGTACTGCCAGAGCATGGGTTTATCTCCAATAGTTGATGAGAAGAAAGCCAGCACTGCACTTGAGAAAGTTTATAATTTCAATGTTCTGAAATACAAAAAGGCAAGGGGTGCGTTAATGGGAAGAGAACCAGAAAAGCAAAGTAAGTTCCTAGTGTATTCCTAACTCCCTGTGTTAGTGCATTTTCCGCGTAAATCAACCCGCTTAAAATCAAGTGAAAAAGGAATTTTGCGGATGCATGGGTAGGAAATGTGTGCAGGAATTGTAGAAGAGCAGCGAACGGGAGGACGGATGGTGTAAGTTCACGAGTGGGAAGAGTTGCGGAGAGTGCAACGTCGGGTCACATTCGCATGAGTCAGGCAGAGGCGGGATGGGAGCCGTTTGTGCTTGGAGCAAGAGGAGGTGTTTGTTTGCTCCCATGTGCGGGGGTTGTTCGTTTGCTCGTGTGAGATGGGAGTCGTTCGTTCGTTCACATGTGCGAGAGCCTGACATAATAGCCTCCCGGCGCAAGATCTCCTCTGTGAAGAGAGCACAAGAGCTTCAGCGCCGTCGGGTCGGACACGAGGTTAGCGCTAAGGAGTCCTCCACTTATGTCTCCATCGAGTTCCTCCACTACTAAAGGCGTGTGTTGGGTCAGACAACGACGCAGGAGAGCATATGT
Source organism: Dendrobium nobile (assembly GCA_022539455.1). Classification (NCBI taxonomy): domain Eukaryota; kingdom Viridiplantae; phylum Streptophyta; class Magnoliopsida; order Asparagales; family Orchidaceae; genus Dendrobium; species Dendrobium nobile. The sequence goes on from CM039727.1 coordinate 17,351,381, forward strand.
AGTATGTGCGGATCGTTTGCATGTGGTCGTGCCCATTGCTCCGAGGTATGCCTTTCCACTTCTGGTTCATTTGGCCACTCCGTACCGGAAGCTGGAGCCGCGGGATGGCCGTTCCATCTCATGCGAGAATCTGAAGCTGCAAGGTGTGTCATCTATTTAGGGCAATAGGCTGATTTTACTTTACTCGGCATAAACCAAACCCAATAGAAAAAATAGTTCCCTTGCATTCGCTTTATATATACAACAAAACAACCTTAAAGTATTTACTTTCCACTGCATTCACTTTACAGCCAACCAAACAGCCACTTATGTAAAATAGGTAGCAGAATAAATGAAAAATGATGATTAATAAAATCCAAATGCCTGGACTAAGGCTAATGATGATGATGTTGTTTATAGCCTCTTTTTAAAAAAAAAACACCGATGGCCATGCACTTTTTCCTCAACTCCTTTTTGGGAAAGCAGTAATGATATCACTGATATTGACTTCAATGCTTATCTGTTCTTTTAATTGCAAGCTTCAACTCTCAGTGCAGGCAGTATAGGAAGAAGCTACAAAGGTGATTTTCAACGTTGGCAATTGTTCCCTGGAGTCTGTGAAGCTAAGCCCGTCTTAGCAAATCAATTTTCTGTGAGTTCAGCTCATAGAAAGAAAAATGTCTGCTGATGAAGCTCTTTTAAATTATCATTTTTTTTCAGTTGTTTTGGCATGTTTCGAACAATATTATTCTAGAAGGGATAAAATTAATATGAATTTATTATTTGAGTTATATATATTTCTCTGTAAGACATGACCATGTATCTTATCAAAAAGCCTGTTGTTACGTAGAAATCAAAATGACTTTTTCATCTTTTCTTTGGAGTCTTTTGAGTGTTTTTTGTGGTTATTTAAATTAGCGAAACAATCCCTTTCCTCACCTGTGTAATGCATCAATATATTGGTGCCAATTTCAGGTTAGCTTGTTATGCCCATGTTTTATCAGTGTTAACTTGCCAAATTTTATTCACATCTAGCAAAAACGGAAATCAGCTATTAAATTCTTAAATTGACAATTTCATGTCACTTTCGGGTTAGACCTCTTGTGTTTTGACTTGTTTTCTCTCCAACAAATTTGTTTTGTCTGAATTATTTTCCTTATGTACAACCAAAATAAACTGATACATCTTAATCCTCATGATTCTTCTAAATAAATTTTCTTTACAAACTGATATTATATATTGCTGATAAATTCTATAGGTTTTCATTTCGCGCCAAGATGGAAATAGGTACTCCACTGTTTTGTCCCCAGGCAGCCCGGACATACTCAAGTAAGTGAAACAACCAGTTAAGGTCCAATTACTTGACTTGTAGTTGTAATCTTTTGTATTTAGCTGGACTTTTTTTTTTGGTTCTGCAATGTTTTGTTTGCTAACATTATATAATCGATTATCATAGTATTTATTATCTTAAGCCGTTATTATACAGATCAAGTTCACTGTCAGGAATTGGATCTTGGGATTGGAATCTCAATGGGCAGAAATCTACCTATCATGCTCTGTACCCGAGGTCATGGACAATATATGATGGTAATGCCAATACATAGTGAGATTTTTCCCGCATACTCTACAGTGCCATGGACTCAATGATGAATTGTGGGTGATGGTCCTGTCCATGCAGGTGAACCTGATCCAGATCTAAAAATAACTTGCCGTCAGATTTCACCCTTCATTCCCCACAATTATCAACAAAGTAGCCTACCCGTGGCAGTATTTACGTTCACGGTAGTTACTTAAGTTGCCTTTATAGTATACTAAAATAAGATGGACTTCCCTTAAGTGGCAATTTCTGAAATTTTCAGCTCAACAATATGGGAAAATCTGCTGCTAAAGTTACTTTGCTTTTTACTTGGGCTGTAAGTTCACATGCTAAAATTGTTTCTCCGTAGAAGTATTCAGTTTGTTCCTTTGGTGTTTAATCCTTCGTATGTGCTGATTATTATTATCATTTTGCTATCTCAATCATTTTGGTTGCATAATTTTTATGGAAAGGTGGAAACTTCATATATCTTGATTTAACCAGAATTCTGTAGGTGGGAACTCCGAGTTCTCTGGGTATCACTCTAATTCGAAAATGATGTAAGAACCTGATATAATAGAATTTTTAAGCTAAACCATTATCAAAACTAACTTGATCTGGGAAATTTCTGCAATTCATAATTGTTATATTGTAATTTTAACTTTATAATCATTTTAAAATTGAGTTTATACTGACTTGCATTTTTTATACATTTCAGTGAAAGATGGGGTACAAGGGGTCCTCCTACATCACAAGTAAGTTAAAAAACTGTGTTCAACAATATTAATATGATTATTTTTATCGTTATCTCATAAAGAAATTGGTCCACCATTTGTCCATTTTATTCGTTGTTGGAATGCTGGTGAAGGAGGAATACTATACATAAAATTTACGTAGTTGCAATAAAATATCACGTTCATGTCTCTAGTTTACCATTGTTTTATTTTGCTACTTGAAAAAATCTTATATATGAATGCAGAACAATAAACGGGCAATCTCCAGTGACATTTGCAATAGCAGCACAAGAAACAGCAGATGTTCATGTCTCCGACTGTCCGCACTTTGTGATATCGGGGAAATCTGATTCTTTCACTGCAAGAGAAATGTGGCATGCAATCAGAGAGGTCTGTTTATCAAATAATTTTTTTCATTCTCCTCTTTGGGATAAATACTTAATTAGATCATGAGTGAACGAAATGTGATACACAAGCCTTTGCTTCAGTAGCAATTTTCATAATTTGGGTGATTTCAGTTTTTCCTTGTTAAGACAATCATTCTGCTCACAATCATTACATTTCTTTTTCCTTTGTTTTCAATTTTTAATATTTATCCAAGCTTTTAAAAATCGGGTCTCACATCAAATCGAAAAATTGAGAGGTTCAAGATTCAATTGTTTGATTGAGGTTGAACCGGATGATGTAATAAATATTATAATTATTTAAGTAAAAAATAAATGATATAATAATCATACAATTATATAAATTTGCGACTAAAGATAAATTTAGTTCACATAAACTTATAAATTTAATATAAATTATTACTAATTTATGTTAATTTTAATATAAATAATCATAAATTATTGTAAATATATGTTATGTATTTAAATAAATTTAAAGTCATAAATCATACACATTATAATATTGCATATATAAATCATTCGTGTTAATTTATTTATAATTAATAAATATATAAAATTAATTTTTAATAATGTATATTTAAAAAATAAAGAATAAAATAGGTAAATAATTAAATATAATTAACCAACAAAATAATTACGGTAAAATCTATGAAAAATAACTAAAAATATTCCTATTTTAAGATTTGATCTTCATATGCAAATCCGATGACTCAATGGTAGAACTATTTATTTGCACAACTCAAATGAAACTATTAGTTTGAATTCCTTATCTTATTTATGACCATTAAAATCTAACTTGAAGCAGGGCTTATGGGGTCAACACCCCCCATTAGAGATATTTGCTTCCCAGTGTAAGTGGGCTGCTCCAAAGAGATAACAAAAGAATCTATGTTGACCCTACACTATTTTAGGACACACTTAGCCCATTGACTTCTTATTGTCAGATGTTGGAAACAAATTCTGTTGGTAGATTGATTGTTTCCATGGAATCCAAGTGGGTTTCCTCAACAAAGAACCACTTGGCATAGAGGAGAAGCCTGGTCGGAATGAATTGCCAAGGGGGTGACTTCCCAGGAAGAAGGAAATCAGCTAGTAGCTAACCTGAAGAATTTGTTGAGAAGGGAGACCTCATGGGATAGGTTTGGACTGGGCATTGAAAGAGGAGATGTCATAGGGGAATTTACCAAAGGAGAGAATTCTCAAGAAAAGTCAATGACTATTGGTGACCTCTTGAGACAAGGGGATGTCAACCAATGGTTGCCCTGACAAAGGTCATCTAGAAAAAAGAGTTTTTGGGTCAACTCACCGAGGAGTCTTTTTGGGACAATTTACTGACTAGACTTGGAGAAGAGAGACATCTTTGCAAGTCGTTGAGAAGGGTGACTTCTTTAGATGGCAAGATGTCGGCTAAGGCTGGCTAGAATGACTGAGGTCAGCTTAGGAGAGTCGCCGAGTGCCAAGAAGGATAGATTTATGAGAGTTAAATCATTGATAGATATGATTTCTTGGAGAGGGATGTTGACCAATTGTCTGTCATAATATATCGCCAACAAGAGGTGACTTCCTGGGATGAGATGTCTAGGAGAGAGTTTTACGGGATAAGCTATCGACAGGTGTTGAGAAGGGTAGGGTTCTTGGGAGATTGACAAAATTGTGCTGAGAGGCCAAGAGTTCGTTTTGGTGTCTAGGTGAAGTTGGGAGGTCTGACTTGGTAGAATTTCAGGTGGGTGTCTTTAGTTGATCCCAAGAAGATCTTGGCTCTAGAGAGAACCATCTAGGATGGATCCCCTGTGATATTTAATGAGAGTCAGGATTTTGATTAAGGACTTCAAAAGTTCAATGTGAGGTCAATAGAAGCATGCATTTCAGTTCTCTTTTGTGTGTAAGATTCAGTTATAAATTTCATATAATTTTTTTGGGCTTGTTGCTCATCCTATTATATTTTGATGTTTATTTGATTTTAGGGAAGCATAAGGAACTGTGATGTGAAACGTGATGCATGGAAACAAGAACTGCTTTGGGATTTTAATATAAGATTTTAAAGCTTTGCTAGTTATAGAATTAATGTTTACCCAAGTTAGGTTTTCAGAATTATCAAGTTGAAATTAAGTAAGGCATGCGGTTATAACTAGAGTAACGGGACAATATCAAATTGACAACATAGAATTAGAGAGTAATGCTATGGGGAGAAACAATAATCCACAATTAACAAATAGAACTTTTCACCTTGGGTCTCTCACTCACTCTCTTGTTGGTGGCACTTTTAATGGAGGAAGATTGAGAGTAACCGAGCGATGTCACTAGGAGACAAATGGCGCACAAAAGCGTAGTCCGTTGGAGCGGTAACCGGTGGCGGGTAGTCCAAGGGATGACTAGTGAGCATCCAACGTCTTATCGAAACTTCCTTGACGGCTATGGTGGGGGCTAAGAGGCAAATGTAGGAAATCTGAAATAAAATTCAGATTTTAGTGGTTTAGGAGAGGGATTTAATTTGAATTTCAAATTAATCCAAGGAGGGAGAGAGGGGCGGCAATGGGGAGAAGATTTGGGCTGAATTTGTGGAGCTATTAAGGTGATTAGGAGAGAGAGGGGGGGGGGGCATTAAGGGGAGGAATTGATTTCAAATTCCAGATTTTGACATTCGAAATTAAAATCATGGAAAACTGAAATTAAACTTGAGAAGGATGGGTATTAAAGAGTTGTTTAAGTGGTGATGAGGTGGCAAGTAGAGAGAGAAACAATAGGAAGGTGGCCGGCCATATGGGAGAGAGAGAGGCTTGGAATTAAATAGGTGGGGATCACAATTAATTAATCAAAATCTAAAATTTAGATTTCAGATTTTAATTAAGTCATGTAACTCCTTTCTTGAAAGAAAATTGTGAGGGAATTTGAATTTCAAAAATTTGTAACTCCCTTAATTAATTCCCCAATTTAAGTGAATTAATTAGGAAAGTCATTAAAGGATGAAATTCAAACTAGCAAAGGAAACCAAATGGGGGCCGGCGGTATGGATCCAGGGTGGCCGGCGGAAGAAGGGCTGGTGGTGGCCGGCGGGTGGCCGGCTGGAGGATTGGCCGGCGGGAGGGCTCCTGCAGGTCGGCGGGATGGGCTGCTGGGTTGGTCGACGAGATGGGCTGCTGGGTTGGTTGGGGGGGGTGCCGGCGGTGGCGGCTAGGGGAAAGGGGGGGGGGGAAAGGGGGAGGGGAAAGAAGATGAAAATATAGGAAAGTATGGAAATAAATCATAGGATCCGTGAATTCCAATTTTCCACAAGTTTCAATCCGAATCTCCACGATGATGATTTGACCAAGAAAATAAAAGAAAATAGTAGAACGAGAAAACCTAGAACTCACAAAGAGATCTAGCTTCTCCTACGAACTCACTAAGAGATCGTGGAGGTTTGCACTCACAAAGAGAACACAAAGCAAATATTTTTTCATTCATCAAAACTAACTATTACATAAGAAAAGGGCCATATATAGGCCTCCAAATGACAAAGAAAACAAAAGACTAAAATGCCCCTTGGGCTACAATAGCAACCAAATACCCATAAGGGAAAAAGCGGAAAAAAAACTGAAAATAAAATAAACTACTACATAAAATGACTCAAAATAAAACTCATGATCGTGATCGTCGATCTCCGGCGTCTCTGATGGTACTCGTGTCGAAAATGCTGATGATGTCCTCATCAAACTGAAGGAGTAGGACTAATCTTTTATTGTTTACCAATTGGATGTCCGTATTTTAAATATATAATGACATCTTTTGTAGATCTTTTTGATGGTTTACAAATGATTCTTTTGATTGAATAATACAATCAAGATATTAGAAGTATAAGCTTCTTTCATATCCTATAATGGCTATTAGTGACTCTCTCGAAAATCTAAGAAGGGTTGTCAAATCTTTCAAAAAGATTTTGGTTATTTGAGGTGCGCTCTTATACGGTATACTAGGAGTTCTATAGTATCAACCAAAGTGAATTGAGGTAATCCTCATCTACGGAAATTTAGCTCACCCGTGTATTGAACTTATTTGGTTGGAGTGTGACATCACACCTTATAAATATACCCCTAATCCTTTTCTAGTTACTCATCTCTATGGGGCACTTTTCCTCCTCTCCATAATAACTCTTAAGGATGTGTTATCTCTCGTCATCTGCCTGGTAGCTAAGTGCTTTCTATCTATACTTGTATCATCTCAACTTTTCTTGTTTTTTTTTTCTTTGCTGATTGCTAGTACTAATGTAAATTAAAATGTTTCTTTGATGGTGGTACATCACTTAACTGTTTGCAGTTTTTTCTTCTTAATTCATTCCACGGTAAACTATTTTTAGAATGCCCGTAATATCAATTGATATTAAAACTTCTCACATTTTGTCAACCTTGGCTTCAGTGCAATACTATTAATTCATCAGCTGAAATTCATGAATGTTGTACCATAATGCTTGTCCCTTTGGATATGTACCTTTAATAGCACGGTTTTATGTTTTAGTGGTTTCGATTTGGTTTTGTTGGTTTTGGAATGGCTTCGGTTGAAAATGATTCGATGCTTGTTAATATTTTTTTTATTTTGACTTGTTATGGAATTTTCGATTAAGTTTTGAATGAAACTCAAGGGTTTCACCAATTAAATTTCATTTGTTGCAATTTGAATCCCATTTAGATAAATTCTTTTAGTTTTACACCTTTAATATAACTTTTATGATATTTCATAATTACAAAGCAACAAAACTGTAGCTAATATTAATTCCCAAAACTGATGGAACATTTGAAACTTCAGAAACAAAGTATTTCATGATGGGGCTGAATTTAAAACTAAAATCAAGTTAAAAAGTTGCATTATGTTAATCTTTTTTAAACATCTTTATTCTTATTTCAAATTAGTAATTCGATAGTTCATAATTTTGCATTGCATATGCTCTGGAAAGTGCGAGTAAAATATAATTAATAGAAAATTATCATATTTTATTATCCAAATTTCTAGTTTTTTAAGACTTCATAAATAACTTTTTATATCTTTCTCTTACCAGCATGGGACCTTTGACCACATTGGTTCCACAGAAAATCCAATTTATTCAGAACCAGGTTCATCTATTGGAGCAGCTGTAGCAGCGTCATCGACGGTTCCTCCTCGAGCTATCCGCACTGTCACATTTGCTTTGGCATGGGCATGCCCAGAAATAAATTTTCCCAGTGGAAAATCTTATCATCGGTGAGTGGATTTGCCTCAACGCCAAATTTCAGTAGAAACTAAACGTTTTCCTATCATAACATTTTGTTTGTATTACAGACGTTATACCAAATTTTATGGCACTGATGGAGGTGCAGCTGCACGTCTAGTTCATGATGCTATCATGGGTAACTACAGATCTATAACGCAAGCTTCATATGTTCATTTAGTTAAGATAAATTTTTTCTGACAATTCTGTTAGTGTTCTAAATTTGATTATTGATATTTGTTGTTCTTTATTTTTAACAACACATCAAACTTTTATCCCACTATGTGGGGTCAGCTACATAAATCCTTTTTTCTCCATTTTGTCCTATTAAAAGTCAAATTCTTGTTTAAATCTAATAGAGAAAGATCATTTCTAATATTTTCTAACCAAATCTTTTTAGGTCCGCCTCTACCTTTCTTAACATAAGTCAAATCTAATACCTCTACTTTCCTAATTGGGTCATTGGAAGGCCGCCAGTGACCAAACCATCTAAGGCGACTCTCTCTAATTTTATTTCTACTGGAGCTACTCCAACCTTTTCATAGCATAAAATGGTTGAGGATATAGAACATATGGACTTGTAGATGGCATCCACCTATTTACAAATATGAGTTGTTCTTACATTCTGCATGGTTGTCGCAATGAAATGGTTCTGCGAATTCTGCATGGTTGTAGCAATGAAATGCTTAGGCGCACATCTAGTGTGGCTTGCTATAGGTTTTTTCCTGTTCCCAGATTAAATGTTCTCCATAAATGGATGCCATATTTCCAGTAGGAATGTTGTGTACTTCCAAAAGTAAAAGAAGTAAATGCGTAGAAAAAGCGGGGAGAAATATGTAGTGTATGCTTCAAAGCCTTAGGTGAAGGCTCTGGAGCTAGAAAGCAATCTCACTCATGGAAGCGATTACCATATTCGAGAACTAGAAAGCTCTCTATTGCTACAAACAAGCGTCGCCGAAAACTCCTAGTTTATACCAATTAGCGGACAAGCGAGGTGCCAAGGTGAGCCTGCTGGAGCATCATCAGAAGAATCAAAAATTTCTATGTAGGTTCATGAAGTCAGTTGAGGTCACTAAAGAAATTTCAAATATAAGAACAATTTGAAACTAAAGAGGGAAGCCTTGATCTAGAAGGATTTGGACATTCATCATCTTCAAAGATGATGTTTATTACATTTGTATACCAATATAAAAGGCACGAGAGAAATAATCAGCCACCTTTTCTCTCTGCTAATATTCTATATGAAGAATGTTCCCAAGCATTAAAATCCATTTATTTGGATTATTCAAAAGGAGAAGTGGATAAGAATGAGTTCAGATTTCAAGAAAAAAATAGTGAATTGGTTTAAAATTAAATAACTTTAACTATGAGAATTGGATAAGAATGAGTTCAGCTTTAAGTTGGTTAACTATCACTTTCAGGCATACCAATGATTTCTTCCTAATTGCAAGGATGATATCTTTCTAATGTCATGACCCAGCCTGATAAGCTCGAGTAAACGAGGAGAGAACGGATGTCGGACGAAAATTAAAATCTAATTCCGATATCATCACGTAAATATTAACATATCTAACATCCAAACAATTATAAAGAGCCACTAAAACTTCCACAACACAAAAGATTTTATTTCATCATATATAATTACACAAGTGGATCATAAACTAAACATTTGAGATCCACTTCAAAATGTGACATAAAAATAAATACAACAAAAGAACCTGTCTCCCGTGGTAACCCTATGCTGGTAGGTATACTGCTGCATATCTGCCATCCTTAAACAGTGGTTCTTCTGAAAACATCCCAAAACCAGGGAGTGAACTAACACTCAGCAGGTAACAAGTAATTCTACCAAACTCAATTACAATGTAACGATGTTGACTAAAAAAAATGGGGAAAACAAAATGGAAAAAAAAAACTCAAAGCAACGCATCTCTTCACGTTCTCGAGCCGGCCCCACCGCGAGCAGTTGGTCACCAAACGATGCGATTCTTCACTCTTGTAACTTCCATTCAACGATTCACTCATTAAAAAGGAAACGAAAATAAGGGGACTTACGCTCTTTTGACTCCGTCGTTGTTGTTCGGTTTCGTGGCTTCGCAAGAGGCGAAGAGATTGCACGCGTCGCTTCTTCCCCCCCCCCCCCCCCACCCGTCGTTGTTGTTTGGCTTCGTTACTTCGCAGGAGGCGGAGATTGCACGTGTTGCTTCTGCAGCTCCTCCTTGGTTGTCCTACTTTGCTCTTTAGACGACTTTCCCTTCCTGTCAGATCGGAAGAGACGACATTTTGATCGGAAGCAATAGCAAGAGTTTGTTGATTATGAAGGTAACTTTCTACCCTTCACACACTTCTTCAGCCAAATCCCATAAATCCGCTGAACCGAGGGATTTACCCATTACTGGGATTTAACGTGTGCACAAAATTCATTTGACCGAATTGAGCGAGGTGTAGAGAGATGGCACAGTGGCCTCTTTAGTTCTTGTTATTGTTCGACTCTGCTCCTCTGGCCGGATCCAAATGCCCGAACAGACCCGATATAGTATATAATAGTATAATGTTATATATTTTATATATATATATATATATATATATATATATATATATATAATAATAATAATAATAATAATCAAGAAAAAATATATATAAAGATTTTCAAGCAAGTGTCGAAGACCCCGAGCCCTAAGTATAAGTTTGACACTAAAACATGCTCCTAAAACTAAGGCTAAAAAAACTCTCCAAAATATTAACAAACTCCAAAACTCCTGTCCGAGCTCTCCAATGCTCCAAGCAAGCTGCTACAGGTACAAAGCTCCAAATACCTGCAAGTAAGAAATAAAATTGATTAGTACTTAATTTAAATGATTGAAACAAAGAAAAAGCAGAGTACTGAAACAACTGTGTTGACTTGTAGCCAGCAAAACAAAAAAAAAGAAATCAAATCCTACCTACTCTGCCGAAGCACGCCGCTCCCCACGTCGCAGCCAGTTCGCACGTCGCTAGCACGACCCCGACGTCGCTTCTTCGCACGATCTCCCTCGACGTTAAAAAGAGACCGAAGCCCCTGCTCTTTGGTTCGACGACCACGAGCTCCCCAACCTCTCACACGCTCTTGCTCTTTCTCCTCCAAGGCCGATCGAAAGTTACGACATTAGGATCGGAAGCAACGACCGGAGTCGCCCTTGGTGAAGATAACTTCCTTCCTTTCACGGGCTCCTTCGGCCGGATCCCTCGCCCGACCTCCCGATCCTCTTCCGTCCAGAGAGAGAGAGAGAGAGAGAGAGAGAGAGAGAGAGAGAGAGAGAGAGAGAGAGTGAGTGAGATATCCCTTACCTCTTCTCCAAGCCGCAGGATCCCGCCGCTCCTTTGGCTCCGTCGTGCCCGGTCGACTTCGCTCCCTCCGACCTTCCTTCCTGTTGGAACGGAAGTTACAACATTTTGATCTAAAGCAACAACGGGAGTTCACTGGCTGAGAAGGTAACTTTCTGCCCTTTCACGCGCTCTTCCACGGCCAAATCCCGTAAATCTCCTGAAACAGAGAGTGAGGGAGAGATATTTTAATTATATTAATTAATTTTAATTATAATTAATTTAATGATTATTTTTAATTATAATTAATTATTAATTATATAGATTATAATTAATTATAATTAAATGTTGTTAATTATTATTAATAATATTTAACTGTTAATTATTATTAATTATAATTAATTATAATTAGTTATAACTAATTATAATCAATTATAATTAATAGATTAATTATAATTAAATAGTTAATTATTATTAATTCTAATTAATTGTTTAATTATTTTTAAGTATAATTTATTATAATTAAATAATATTAACTATAATTAAATATAATTTTTGCTTTAGTTATAATTAAACAATTAATTGCAAATGACATGTGCCTCGCTCCCTCGATCCTCGATCCACGAGCCTTCACCGCCAGTCTCCGGGTCCCCGAAGGTATAATCCCTAAACTCAGACTTCTGTCATCGGCGTGTATGACGGGCCGGTAGACCACCTAAGCACGCCTTTGGTGAGCGTGGTAGGAGGAAATCCGGTCCGACGCCTACGACGAGGCGGACAGTCGCCTCCCTTCTCGCTCTCTTACCTCGACATGCGTGTCGAGTCAGTGGTCCACCTATGCACGGCTTTATTGAGCGTGGTGGGAAGGGCAACTGGCGCGAAACCTACAACAAGGTGAGCGAGCGACCCTCTCTCTCTTGTCTCGACATGCGTGTCGGACTGGCAAACCACTTAAGCACGCCTTTAGTGAGCGTGGTAGGAGGGAAACCGGTTCGACGCACACGGCGAGGCCAAGCGAGCCTGGTGTATCCTTTTCTGTGCGCGGCCGGAATAATTCATAAGTATCCCCGGGCGGGGGGAAAGCAACTGCTCTTCTTCTTGTAACAGGTACCGTCAAAGACCCCATGCACGCCTTTGTTGGCGTGGTGGGTAGAAAAGTTACGGCCGCGGTGTCCTCGAAAGAGGGCACCTACCATACAAGCCTTTATTGCGCGTGGTGGGAAGGCCCAGTTTTCTCGTTGTTTTCCCCTAAACGGGGGAGACACCGGGAGGTTGCCGAAATTTCGGGTGAAATGTTACTACACTTGGACCTGTTTTGAACTCAAAAGAACAAAAAAATTTGGACCAAATGAGAAAGAGCAGTGAACTTTTGGAACATGAACATAACAGTAGACTTGTGGACCGTCGAACTCGATTGAACACAAGCAGAGGACCTGAACAGAATTTAAATGATTCATAAAGTTCAAATCCAAATAAAATCAAATCAAATTGGAATTGAACTCAAATCAAACTTGAACTTGTACTCTGAACTCAAAATTGGAATGAGATGTGGAGAGCAAGGAACACAAACTGGACTCAAGCTGGATCCGAAATAGGGACTTGAGTTTGAATGGGATGCCGAGAGTTGAACCTATAACGACATACAAGACTCAAGCACGGGCTGGACCTTGAACTCAGGTCTGATGAAATACATAGGACCAGTGCTTTGGATGAATGAACAAATCAGAGTCTAAATGCACAGTTCTCTGAGTTAGCAACAAGCTACAAGTGGGAGATGAAATCCCAATGCACATGAAAGATGTACGAACTCCTACGACAATCCCTGCAATGCTTGTTAATTGAGAAGGCAATATGAGAGACCAATAATGGAAGGACCATCACCTACAAGCAAGTGCAATCATCAAACCACCTGAGATTGGTGAAAGGTGGACAAACGAGGGTCTCCTACGAACATTCCTAGGAGCTCGTAGCAAACACAACGGATCCTTACAAACAAATACGAGCCACTTGTGGATAACAACAGTGGGCATATCGTAAGCACCATCGAACTACTGTGGGCACAAGTACAAGTATCCCCCTACGACGATCCCTACGAGGTCAAACAAGTACAACAACCACCCGAGATTGGTGAAAGGGTGGATATGATGCAGAAGCAATGGGTATTCTACAAACATTTTTAGGAGGTCATAGTGGATACAACCGGTCCCCTGCAAATGACTACAAACCACTTGTGGATAACAAGTGAGAACCTCGTAAGCATAGCGAACCACTGTGGACACAAGTATTGATATCACCTACGATAGTGATGGTCAAAATCTACAAGTACACCGGGTACAAAGGCAGCCCGATGTACGAAAAGTACACTCCCTTGCAGAATCAGAAAGGAAGTTTGAACAAATTAGAATCAAACTTTCTGGTGTTCCAAAGTCTCTTCTTAGTTCTATACTCGAGAAGAAAACAATCCCGACGTCCACAAACACCGGGAATAACAAACCCATTATACTGATCATCTTAAAAAAAAAAGAATTCTCTACAAAGCAATAAATTTCAAAATCCAGAAAGTCCTTCCCCGGTGATTGAGAATAAGGAGTCAATGTCAAGATGAGGAAATACCTCATAGCATCCAAATAACCACGCCACCGGATCTGCAACACATATACAAGCAGACAGAAGGCGTCTACGATCTACAACTCACCGCCACTGGATCCGCAACACTCGTACTAGTGGACAGAAGGCGTTTATAAATACTTTCAAAATACCCCTGCACATGCACTATAAACTGTATACACATAGGTACACTAAAGGGGTATATAAAAATCACCCGCATGGGCTCCGGCGAGCGTGTTATTGGTACATACGTGACGTCTAGGGATGCTGCGCGGGTCGATAAGTGAATTATAGTTCGAACCTGATTCTTTTATACATATCAATAGAAGTCGACAGGGTTTGAACCTTCAAACAAACACATGATTATGAAAACCGATGTATTTGTTTCAATACATTCATATTAGGCCTTCAAAGCCTACAATCAAAAGAATTCACTCAACCAAAGGCATAAAGCCTATGAAACCCGATCCTCCTAAGTAGATAAATAGGAGTAGACAAGGTTCGAGATATCTGATAAATATACGGTTACGGAGTTGACTGGAATATTTATTTTGTGTATTCATATTCGGCCTTCAAGGCTTTCAACAAAGAAAATTCACTAAACAAAGGCATAAAACCTACGAGAAAACTCGATCCTCGAGCAACAACTTGCTCGAGTTGACAGGGTTCAATCAACAAAAAGGAAATAACCCCAAAACACCCCGATGATGGCCATGTTGATTGCTTATCTCAACCGGAGGGATTCACACATATTTTCAAATGCCACCCAAATACTCTAAAAATCCAAAATCAATCCCAAAATCTAAAAAATATTTAAATATGAAATAAATCCATCAATCACTTAAAGCAAAATTCATCCACCCTCCGCAACAGTTTGCCGGGGTGGACAAAGTCAAATTTACTTTAGCTCACAAAAGAGCCAAATGCCTAGTCAAAAATATCACTAGGATCCATTCTCAAACAATCTCTTGCCAGTAAGGACGTAGTACGTGTCCTCTAACCGTCGGTCTGCCGCTAAATGGCACCGCAGGATAAACGGTTACAATCCGGGGCCCTCTGAACCGAGTGGTTTTGCCGCCAAATGGCACCACGAAATACCGGTTATGGCCAGAGCCAATACGCTCCTTATTGGCATCAAATCCTTGAGACATGAATCAATAGGATATGATCGATAGGGCACAAAGCCCTCTGTTAGCTAAGGTGGATTCAAATTTGTCCCCTTAGACAAACATCCAACCCAGGTCTACAAGGTCCCCTTGGACGAAGCAACCCATGGCTGCTGACAAGGATCCTTCTGTCAGGTTGGGTCGACTACCTTCTCTGACTAAGTAGACCAGGGACCACGATGGCCCGGGACGACGGAACCATGGGATCTTGATCGGGTCCATCATCCATTCCCCCACCATCCGCTTTAAGTGCTAGATGGTGAAATTTCTATTTTTAAATTTAAAATCTTTCCACATTCCCAAATCCAAATCCAGTTCTCCATTTTCAAATATATTGCTGCTACTATATGCCAGATACACGTATTATATACGTATCTGATCGACGACTAGCCTTAATCGAAAGTTCTCTCTCATGATCGGGAGGGGTAATTAACTATAGGGGCTTGCGCCTATAGGAAACCAGAACTCAGATCATAAAGTCCTCACAAAATGAGGGCGAAATCTCTGGGTAGTGTCTTATCTACAAACCCATCTGCCTTCCAAAATTTACATCGGAGCTTATCAGTTAAAACTCCCTCGCCGAAAAAAAAAAAAAAAAAACGCGGCGGGTAGGCCGGGGCCGAATTTTCGGAGCCCACAAACTGCTAAAACAAGAAAAGTCTAAGTGTTAAGCTAAACTAAAATACTGAAAGAAAAGCAGGGTATTGAAAGAAAAGTAGGGTACTGGAAGAAAAGCAGGTATTGAAAAAAATATGATAGGAAACACTTGAAGATTTGAAGTAAATCCTATCAATTTCAGAAAATCAGGGAGAAACTCTTCCAAACTCCAAAAGAAATCTAGAAAAACAGTAATTTTATTGCATGAATTAAATAGATCGGAAGAAAACAGCAAGATAAAAGTGATTCTCTATTTGAGAGGAGGATCGATCTCTCCAAATCTCTAGACGAATCTAGAGCCCAAAACCTAAACCTAAGAGATCCCAAAATCAGCCAAATTTTGCCCTAACCCTCGGAAAACAAAATATTTAATGCATACAAATCAAAATGAAATACTTATGGGAAGTTCCTCTAGCTATCTATATTCTCTAAGAATTTTTCCATAATTTTTGGAGGTTTTCTTAATAATAAGCTACGTTTTCATCATTAAATAATTAAAAAATAACATAAATTATAGATTAATTCAAAATAATTATAAATTTTTATCCGATGTTCTTGAAGTTATCCCTAACTTTAGAGAATCATTCTATAATTTTTTAACATCATTTAAATCTAAAAAAAATAACAAATCTTGATTTAATGATAAGATAAAATAATCTAAAAATTAGAAAATTCAATAATAATTCAAGAAAAATCAAAGTAATACCAAATAAATTTTTTATGAACTCACAAAATTATAGGAAGTAATAAACTAAATAATTTTTAAGCTTGTCAACTTTAAATTGAAATTTGCTCTCATAAACCCCTAAATAAAATCCTTAATAATAAAATATCATAAACATATTTAATTGCCTCTGAGACACTCTAAAGTTTCATCTCATCGCTTGGGTGAGTTTTATACCTTGTTATATTTAGGATACTTTAAATAAGAAGGTCCACCTTAGGGTAAATGATATGCATTTGATGTACTTTTTAAAATCTTAAAATAAAAATGAAACCTAAACCCTTAAAAGTTAAATAAAAAGATTTTAAACCATTAAGAACTCAAATTTAAATCACCTCAGGATCATTTGATAAATTTAAAATTAAAAAATGAAATGTCAAACAAATAATAAAATGGTACTCTCACAGATTAGCATACACTAGGTGATGGATAGGATACCAGTTTTAGATTTTTAGGGTAGGTTGTTTTTTTGTTTCATTTTTTTCTGATGTTTTGTTACATACTATTTTATATTTTATTGCATCAGAATGTTCTAATTCAATAATTCAAAATTTGAATAAAAAAAATACAACTTACTTGATTGCAAAATTTGATCCGAAACTGAAATTTGAACTTAATTGTAAAACCTGACCAAAAATCAAATTGGATCATCATTTAAAACTTGATTAACAACCAAAATCAAACCAAAGTCAGAACTAGTATGCCACACAGAACATGCATGCTTGATTTTAGGAAAGCCTGTGTTTTTTTTTTTTTGTTATGATAGATTTTTTCTGAACAAACTTTTCTATAAAATAAAGAATAAAATCAAATCAAATAGAAACTACATCAAAGAATTCAAAAAGTTAAAAAAAAAAAGGAGAGAAAAAGCTCCTAAGGACTTGCATCTATTTTTATGGTCGTGCTGTTTGACTTGTTAAGTTGTAAGTCTCATTTTTAAAATAAAAACAACCTAGCTTATCTTTATTGCATCAAGATTTTGATATCAAGGTTCTGAAGTGACTAGGTAGGTTTAGCTGATAGTCATCCCATGCAGGATTGTAAGTCCGATAAAATTGAGCTTGCTTAAACCCTTGATATAGTTGAAAGTTGGAAGTTCCTTGCATTTCATTTGACTTAGGTTTGAGCTACTACTTGTATAGTAGTTTTTATCTTAGTTTTAGGATCCAAAGTTGATAGTTTCTCATTTGCTTCATAATAAGTTGATGTGAAACATAAATGCCATATACTTGCCTATGTGGCATGATTAATTAAAGCCCAAATCAATTTGGGGAGAGAGAATGGAAATATGAAATTAAGGAGTAATTAAAGCTAATTCAAATTCAAATTTTGAATTTGAATTGTCATTAATTGGGAGGATTAAATGATTAATTGATTTAAATCTGAAATTAAATTTCAGATTTAAATTAATGATTATTGGCTTAATTGGAGGGACGAATTTAAGGAGTAATTTATGCTAATTCAAATTCAAATTTTGAATTTGAATTGTCATTAATTGTGAGGATTAAATGATTAATTGATTTAAATCTGAAATTAAATTTCAGATTTAAATTAATGGTTATTGGCTTAATTGGAGGGACGAATTTAAGGAGTAATTAATGTTAATTCAAATTCAAATTTTGAATTTGAATTGTCATTAATTGTGAGCCTCTCCTAATTAAGAAATTTCTTTATTCCAAGGAGGAAGAGAGGGGGAGGTGGGGGTTGGTGGGCGTCGGCCTAAGGGATGGCCGGCGGGTGAATTTCTGAACGGACCAACTGGGCCGGCGGCAAGGAGAACTTGGGGAGGAAAAGCCCGAGCTTGGTAGAGGATGAGAAGTTTGGGGAAATCTAGGAATTTTTAACTTCACGCTCTTAAACTTCAAGATCTCAAAGGAGATTGTAGGGATGTCGGAACTCACACAGAGATCCACGAAACTCTCCTCAAGAACTCACAAAGAGATCTTGAGAATCTCGGAACTCACAAAGAGATCCGCGAAACTCTCCTCAAGAACTCACAAAGAGATCTTGGGAAAGTCGGAACTCACAAAGAGATCCTTCTGAACTCACTAAGAGATCAACACGAAAATAAAATTTTTCATTATCAATAATCCATCCTCCAAATACAAGAGAGGGGGCCTCTATATATAGGCCTCAAGAGAAATTAAAAGACACATTCGCCCATTGGGCTTACATAAAACAAGAAGGTAAAATGGGAAATTGCAAAACTAAATTAAAATACACTTAATAAACGAAAATAAAGCAAAGTGATCTCGGTCGTCGATCTTCAGCTCCTCCTCGGATTGGCATGAACGGTTGGATGTCCGCATCATAAGTTCTCACACCTGGATCTTTTCTCATTCATATTGATGAAATGCAAACCCCAAAATTTTAATAAAAAGAACTACTCAAATAATAAATTTAAACTTTAAAATTTTAAAGTCTAATATAGGATAATTTGGAGTATTTATGGGCTTCTCATAATCCAATGTCTATTTCAATTTTGAACTAATACCATTTAAAATTTAAAAAGAATATCCTTCTTTAAACTTTGAAATCATAGAAATATTTTCACTAGTATTCTTAGAAGATCATTTCTCTTGGATATAGTTAACCATAAGAGCTTGCTTTTATTGGAAGCAAATACCACCATAATAAAATAAATACTATCCTACTTAAATTAGGTAGGAGAAAGTTTATAGAAGCATAAATATTTTTAAAAGAAAATTTTATTTTTGTTTTCAAATCCATTGTAGAAATAGTTCTTGCCCTTCTGATAACTAATGATAGCCTTTGTTAGCACTCTGATTATTAATGCCAGTATAATTGTCTTCTTTAACTTGGGGAAAATTATCAAATGTAATTGTCTAACCCCCAGAATTTCATGTTTGTCTTACTTTGTTTCATAAGCATTCTTTAATAACCTGTTAAGTCCTTGTCTTCATTTCACTAGACCACAGGTTTTGGGAATCCCAAATCGATGAATGGCAAAGACCTATTCTGCAAAATAATGAACTTCCAGAATGGTATAAATTGTAATTTTGTTGTTGGAATTGGCCACAGTTTCTTTTACCAGAATGCTTCAAAGTTTCTCAAATTTCTTTTTTCAGGTATCCTATCACACTCTTCAATGAGCTATACTATCTTAATGCTGGAGGAACCATTTGGACAGGTATTAAGAATATTTTGTGCAAGATCAAAGATTATGGTTTTCCTAAGATGCAAACTGAACACGTCCTGTTACAGATGGGTTGCCACCTGTGCAGAGCTTAGCAACAATTGAGGAAAGAAAGTTCTCTCTTGATATATCAAATCCAGTTGTTGAAACTTTAAGAAAGCCTATCCCTCAAAATAACACTTCACTTGATATCCTTGATAGGATGGCATCTACACTTGAAAAAATTAATACCCCTATTGCCTCAAATTCTGCTTTTGGTACATCATTGCTCCAAGGAGAAGAGAATATTGGCCAGTTACTCTACCTTGAAGGCATTGAATATTATATGTGGAACACATATGACGTGCATTTCTACTCTTCTTTTGCGCTTATCATGCTTTTTCCGAAGCTTGAGCTCAGCATTCAAAGAGACTTTGCTGCTGCTGTGACAATGCATGACCCTGAGAAAATAAAGATGATGTATGATGGCAAGTGGGTTTCAAGGAAGGTTCTTGGTGCAGTTCCTCATGATCTTGGATTGTGTGACCCTTGGTTCAAAGTTAATGCTTATATTCTTCATGATACAAATAGGTGGAAGGACTTGAATCCTAAATTTGTTCTACAAGTTTATAGAGATACAATTGTCACAGGTGACAAGTCCTTTGCACGAGCGGTTTGGCCTTCAGTATATATTGCAATGGCTTATATGGATCAATTTGATAAGGATGGAGATGAAATGATTGAGAATGAGGGCTTCCCTGATCAGACCTATGATGTTTGGTCAGTTAATGGTGTTAGTGCATATAGTGGGGGTTTATGGGTGGCTGCCCTGCAGGCTGCTTCTGCCATGGCACATGAAATTGGTGATAAAGCTGCAGAGCAATTATTCTGGAATAAGTTTCAGAAGGCCAAGACTGTCTACGAGAAGCTTTGGAATGGTTCCTACTTCAATTATGATAGTAGTGGTGGCAAGATAAGCTCATCAATTCAGGCAGATCAACTGGCTGGACAATGGTATTTTAGAAAACTTTGTTTTTTTCTACTTTTTTCTGAGATACTTAAAAGATAAATTTCAGATCTATCTTTCCGGATGAATAAGTTTAGGAGTTAACTCGCACTGTCTTCAATCTTGGAATTTAACTTGCAGTATTATTGACGTAAAACCAGGAATTGAATTTAGAAACTTAACAAAATATTGTTCAAGTGATGAAATTGCAAATTCAATTTTGTTCTCAATTGAAACTTTTCGGAGATCTTAGAATTTAACTATGGTTAGGCAAGAACTTACACCTAAATTAGCAAGACCAAGAAAATAACAACTGTAATAAAAGTAAAGCAAACGAAAAGCCAACTAGAATCCCGCGGTTAACAAAGCGATTGTCTCACCTTGAGGCCGCTCTCATTTACCTACTTCCAAGCTTGTTGGGAGAAGAAGAACCACACGATTGATGAGACCACTCCTAGGGCGAGGGTGCCGTAGATCCGTAGGGAAGAAGAGGTCGGCGCGGGTCGTGGAGGTGGTGCAAAACGACGCCCTTCGACGATCCAAGTGTAGACAGAAAAATGATCGTCGATGGACTCCACTAGAGCGGGTAGGATCCGGTCCAAATACTCCTCGACGGTGTCGTCGAAGTCGAATCCGACGTCAAAGAAGGGAGATCGGAGGATGTTCACTCGTCCGCGGTTGTTGTATTCAAACCCGAAATTCCACTCGGGAACCTCCATACATCCTTGGAGGGGTAGAAGGGTGGTCGCCGCAAATAAGTCTCCAAGGAGGAGAGGTGGGGGGGGGGGGGGGGGGCGGGTAGGAGCAAGGGTGAGGAGGCCGGTGGTGGATGTGGGGTGAGGAGGGATGGGTGCAGGAAACAAGGCAAAAACTGAGAGAAATTTCAGGTTTTGGGGAGTTTTGGAGGGGAAATTTGAATTCCCAAGAGAGAGCAATTAATTCCTTAATGGGGAATTAATGGGGAAGAGAGAGGGGAGGCTTGAGGAATAGGGAGAGGGAGAGAATACACTGAAATTATTTCAGTTTTCGTTGTAATAGGAGGGAAAATTAATGACTCCTAATTTGAATTTCAAATTAGAATTATGAGCTTTAATGAAATAATTAAGGGGGAAGCACCATGGGGGGCCGGCGGCATGCTTGAGGAGGGAGAGAGAATTATGGAGAGGGAGAGGAGATTTCCAAATTGAGAATTAGATTTGAAAAATTCTGAAATAAAATCTAGATTTCAAATTTGAATTTATTCCAAAACTTTCCTAAAATAGATTTCCCAAATTTGGAAAGAAATTGAAACTTGAAAATCAAATTTCAATGAGGGGGAAGGAGGTGGTGGAGGGGCGGTGGTGGAGGGGGAGGGAGTCGTCGGCACGGTGGTGGGCGGCGGTGGAAGTTTGGCCGGCGGTGGGGAAAGGCCTAGGGGCCGACGGCAAGAGCAAAGCGTGGGGAAATTTTAGAAGAACATTATAGTGGGAAGAAGATTATGCTAAGCAATAAAAAAGAAAAGATAACTTGAGAACTCACTAAGAGATCTCAATGGAAGCACTCACCAAGAGAACTCCATGCACTCACAAAGAGAACAGAGTGTGGAAAAATTTTCATTCATTCAATAATCCAAATACAATGACAAAAGCCCTATATATAGGCTGACAAAATAAAAAGCATAAAGACGAAAACGCCCTTGGGCTACAATAAGTACTACTTCCCTCATAGGGGTACAAACGGAAAACATGAAATAAACTCATGAAAAGAAAAACTAAAGCATCACAAATAAAGGCTCTGAATCAAGGCCGTCGGTTGTCGTCCCCGGCGATGGTACACATGTCGAAATCTGATGCCCTCATCAATTATCTCTACTATTTCCTACTTTTTTTTTAATCTTGTGTTTGTTACTGAAGCTTGAGTCTTTTAATCCTAGCTAGATGGTAAGATCCCGTAAATAAAGCAATCTAACAATAAATCATGCTATCTCCATTAAAAATAGTTCTTTTATATGGCTTCCATGCATAAACTCAAGTAATTGCTCATTTTCAGGTACTCCAGAGCATGTGGTTTATCTCCAATAGTTGATGAGAAGAAAGCCAGCACTGCACTTGAGAAAGTTTATAATTTCAATGTTCTGAAATACAAAAATGGCAAGAGGGGTGCTGTTAATGGGATGAGACCTGATGGCAGTTTTGATATGTCTGCAATGCAGTCAAGAGAGATATGGTCCGGTGTTACATATGCTGTTGCTGCAACTATGATTCAGGAAGGCATGACAGAAGCTGGATTTAAAACAGCACAAGGAGTATATGAAGCTGCATGGTCCAAGGAAGGACTTGGGTAAGTTCTACTAATCTTGAGACTACTTATGTCGTTCTTTATTTTAATATGAGGATTTATGTCTCGTAAAAGCTTTTTACCATGCAGAACAATCTATATATGGCTTGGGGTTCTAGTCTTATAGAGGTCATGGGTGTGCTTGGGCCAAGAGAATCTTCCATGGACATTTTCTTGAAATTATAGAGACCTCGGTTTGGCCATTCCTACCACCTTCAGTTTTTGGAGAGTTGGTTAAAAGCCTAAGATCCTACACTTTGTACTGGAGTAGGTTATAGATCGAGTCCTTGTAGTATGTGTGTGTGGGAGGGGGCACTGTTTAGCTTGAAGACTGAGGCTTCGTTTGGGACGGCTTTCTTATTGCTTCTTAAAGCAGCTTTTTAGTAGATAAATTTTATTTTTTTACTAAAATGTTGCAATAAGAAGCAGTAAAAAAAACCATTCCAAACGAAGCTTGAGTTGCCCTTCCTTCGTCGTTGGGAGTGGGGGATATTTCCATGCAGATGGACTTGAGTTAGTCACTTTTGTATTTCAAGATGCTAGTTTGTGTATTCAACTAGGAAAAGTATGGGTTAAGCCATTCATACTGCTTCTTTAATGCATAAAAAAAAATTTCAGCAAACCAACATGAAAGAGTCATCCATTACAACTCATATATTAGAGAATGTTGTTGTCCTGAGCTAGGTTGGTTTTATCTCTTATCATTAGACATGTAAGATTCAGCTTAATGGAACTTACCTGAAGAAAAGAAGCTTCCAGACACAGGAAGTTACAGCAAGCATTGGTAGAAAAAGTATTATCTTCTACCTTACAGTAATCAGCTCTAGGAAACAGTAAATATACAAGAAGGTTAAGTTAGTTTGTTACACATCAATGATGTAGATTACCCGAGCAGACATCTAACGGATGGAAGGAAATCAGACTGAAGAACAGAGGTGCTCCACTAGTGGATCACTGAGCCGGAAATTGATATAAGACAATGAATTTATCTTACACTCTTATTACTTATCATTCTGAACCCTTTTGGATGCTTACAAACTTTCTCTCCTCACTTGCTATGGCAGAAGATTACTTTCTATTATCACTAAGAATAATACCAACTAGGTGTTATTGATACATGAGATGGCAAATCAGTGCATTTTTAAGGTGATCAATTTAACTTTTGGTAAAATTTAGGCTTCATTTGGGACGGCTTTTTTACTGCTTCTTAAAGCAGCTTTCTAATATAAAAATTTTAATTTTTATACTAAAAAATTATTTTAAGAAGCAGTAAGAAAGCTATTCCAAATGAAGTCTTAATGTGTGGTACACTTGACGAAGCATAGGAAGGGCATGGAGTCATGGAAATGGATATGATTGTGTCCCTAAAATTGTCATATGATATGGTCAGGAAGAATCAATAAGAACGAACTTCATATAATTTGACGAAGTATTTATATAGAAAAAGGAAAGAGGTGAATGAAGTCCTGACACTTAAGAAAAGCAAGTAGGATAGGAACAGCAGAGTAGGGGTGCTGTGGACAAAGTTGTAATAATATAGAAGGGGTGTTGTGGAACAATTATTAGGTCAGGTGACCTGACGTAGCTCTATGTTCGGACGCCAATAACATGTCGCCACGTGCTCTTACTCTTTACCGCGCGGCCCGACGATTTGACCCGGACCGGAACCCGGGATTGCTATGTTCGCATATTGCTAGGTATTGTTAGGTATTGCGCTGGTATTGCTCAGTATTGCTAGGTATTGCCTGACAATAACGAGAAATACCGCTCTGTGAAGATCAATACCGAGCAATACCTAGGAAAACTCGGTATTGCTCGGTATTGGTCTTCACATAATGGTATTTCTCATTATTGCCTAGCAAAATTGACCAATACCTAGCAATACCGAGCAATACCGGTCGTCATGGATTTAAAATACGCATGTGCGGCATACCCACTATTCATCTGGTCGGGTCTGCAGTATTATGCCTGCTACGTGGCGCTATGTCAGTGGTGACCGAACGTAGAGCTACGTCAGGTCACTGGACCAAATAAAAGTTCGTTGTGGACAGAGGAGGGAAGCTAAGATAGGGAAATACTTTGCTAGTGATTAGACTAAGGCTTCATTTGGGACGGCTTTCTTAATACTTCTTAAAGCGGTTTTTTAGTTCAAAAATTAAAATTTGAATACTAGAAAGCTGTTTTAAGAAGCAGTAAGAAAGCCGTCTCATACGAAGCTTAAAGCTTTGTTTGGGACAGCTTTCTTACTGCTTCTTAAAGCAGTTTTCTAGTACAAAAATTTTAATTTTTGTAGTAGAAAGCTATTTTAGGAAGCAGAAAGAAAGCCATCCCAACGAAGCCTAAATGCTACACCACTTTTTCTTCCATCTGCTGCGCTTTATTGCAGGTGGAGCTGCTATAAATGCCAACTTTGCAAACCATACCCCATGATACATGGTATACATGCAATGAGGATATTAGATTATTCTTCTCAAATTACAGCCTTTTGAAGATAAACTCTTTCACACTTAAGCTTTAGATGATTCCACTGCCGATAGAATTTGAAGATATTATTCAAAGTATCACTCAGTCTAAAGATAATATTGGTTCTGCTGTTGCGGTGCTTACTGGTTGCCAATTCCATGATTACAGGTACTCGTTCCAGACTCCGGAAGCCTGGAACAATAAGGAAGAATACAGATCTCTTTGCTACATGCGTCCTCTTGCCATCTGGGCGATGCAATGGGCCTTGTGTAAGACCTCGTTCCTTTACTTTAGCCGCTGGAAAAATGATTTTCCTCCCAGAATCGGCCAGGACGATGTTGAGATCGTCCAGGCCGATCAGTGCATTGAACAGCTGATTTCTGGTGTGTTTTCTGGAAGGATTTCTGCACAGATCGTCCAGGCCGATCGTGAGATCGTCCAGGACGATAGTACTGTAGAAATGATCGGCCAGACAATAGCCCTGGGTGAGATCCAGGACGATCCAGGACGATCAGGATTTGGTCTGATCGTCCCGGGACGATGTGAATATCGGCCTGGCCGATCAGTGTATAGATATAAGAAAATCAGCTCGTTTTGAAGAGAGAGAAAAACATTTTATAAAATCAAAATATCTGAGGAGAGAGAAGGAGCGGAAAAGCAAAGGGAAAAGTTCGATTTCGAGGCCCGCGGAGCGATTTTCGTCGTTCGTTGCTGTTGGATAGTTTGTTTATCTCGCTGTAAGGACTCCGAACCTTACTTCTGTTTTCGAAGATATTGTGTTTTGACCGAGTTGTGATCTGTTTTGTGTTTTCGTAGTCGACTTTTCGACATGATTTTGATTTGACACAACTTTCACCGCACAACTTTTAGTATGTTATAGATATGATTATTGTACACGATTCGACTGTATTCTACGAAGATTTTACCGGTCGGAATTGATTCTACGCGCTTTTAATTGAATATAATAATATCAAGACCTGAATTGATTTGGATTCTATAGATTGATAGTCTTGCATTGATGCCGTGGTTATTCTGTTGTAATTTGGTGAAATTCAGAATTTGTCTTTTTGCAGGCTTTTTGTGTAATTTCGATAGACTACCGTTACTCTGCCCGATTTTCGTATGATTTCTGATTTTCCCGGAATTGATAGATTGAATTGATCTGCCTATGACTATTGATATGATCGTTCTTGATTTCTTTAATATTGCTTATTGCATCGATTATTGTATTGATATTGATTGATTGCTGAAAGACAAGTGGAAACCTAGTTGAACGTTGGTTATAGAAACCAACGTGTATTGAACGAACTACAACAGCACTATTGATATTGAACGAACTACAACAGCACTATTGATATAGATTGACCACTACAACAGCACTATTGATATTGAACGATTGATAACTACAACAGCATCATGACTAGTGTTTGGGCTTGTCGAGTAAGACCAGTGTATGAAATTGCATGTATATGATATAGCATCGTATAGATTTCCTGTTTTGTATTGATTTATTGATTTTGGATCGGTTTATTGATATTGATTGGATTTATCGAATTGATTTATCGATTGACTACTGGGCATTGATTATACTGAACGTTGATAGAACATTGATAGATATAGATACTGCATTGATAGCATGAACATGGATATCGTACTACTGCTTATTTGCTTATAGATTCTATTGCCTATAGATTTTATAGATTCACTGTTGCTACTGTTCTACACCGTATGGATTGTTTTATAGATCGCTCTTCTCGATTGACTTCATTGATTAGATCGTACTGATTTGACCGTATCGTTTTGATTGACGAATATTGATTGATTGAATTGATTTATCGATTTGCCTGCCGCTGCATTGATTGGTTTTATTGACTATTGATTTCTGTATTGCATTGACTCATTGATCATGTTCGATTGATTGATTTGACTTGATTTGATTAACCTGCATATTGTTTTCAGTGTCGTGCTTTGATTTCAGTTGTAGGCTTTGGTGACCTGCTGGGCTTTGTAAGCTCATTATATGTGGTCAATGATTTCAGGTGCAGGGCCTCCAGCTTGACGATCTTTCTGCCGAGTTCCGTAGCTTTTCTTTTGTAGCCTTGGTAGGCTTTCTTTTGTAGCCTGTATGGCTAGTGTAATATTTTCTTTTGACCGTACTTTGACTGTTGTATATTTTGTGAATTATAGTATCCGCTGCAGTTTCTTTTCTGTAATGTATTTATCTCTGGCTCTGGATATATGTATGTATGGATTGATATGAACAGCAAATGAGGAAAATTGATAGAAAGAAAAGAAAAGAAGAGGGAAATAGAAAAAAATCAGATGAATCCTTTCGCTACACGGATCTTGGGTTATTACAATTGGTATCAGAGCAAGTGTAGTGAAAAGGATTTGATTATATCCAGAGTTGAAGATTGCATTATTTGATTTGTTTTGTTTTACGTATTTGATTTCCGCGATTTTGATTCGAACGATTTGTATTGATCAGGCCGATGGATCCGAAAGGAAAGAAAGTTGAGTCTACTACTGATCTCCCACTCACATCTGCAAATATGAATAAGTTTGCTAATATGGTCGCTCAGATGGTGAGTGACAAATTAGCAAAACGCTCTGGCCGTAGCAAGAAGAGTGGGGAAAGTAGCAGAGCAAGATTTAATGTTTGTAAATGTTGTGGGAAAAGACATCCGGGACAATGTTATCTGAGGACTGGGCAATGTTTCCGATGTGGTGGATATGGACATAGAGTGACGGAATGCCCAAGTTCTGAAAGACAAGGACCTGTTCCGATGGTTCTGACTGCTCCGACTGTCCCGACTGATCTGATTGGAGATAAGCAAGAGATGGAGGAGGATGCACCAGGGATGCCTGTAAATGTGATTGGTACGAATTTTGTTTATCGTCTGTTTTGTTGTGATTTGCGCGATTTATTGCATGATTGGGTTTGTTTCGTTTTGCTTTTGTTTTGCTCTGTACCCTTAGGGAAATGTCGGGACGACATTTTTCTAAGGTGGGGAGATTGTAAGACCTCGTTCCTTTACTTTAGCCGCTGGAAAAATGATTTTCCTCCCAGAATCGGCCAGGACGATGTTGAGATCGTCCAGGCCGATCAGTGCATTGAACAGCTGATTTCTGGTGTGTTTTCTGGAAGGATTTCTGCACAGATCGTCCAGGCCGATCGTGAGATCGTCCAGGACGATAGTACTGTAGAAATGATCGGCCAGACAATAGCCCTGGGTGAGATCCAGGACGATCCAGGACGATCAGGATTTGGTCTGATCGTCCCGGGACGATGTGAATATCGGCCTGGCCGATCAGTGTATAGATATAAGAAAATCAGCTCGTTTTGAAGAGAGAGAAAAACATTTTATAAAATCAAAATATCTGAGGAGAGAGAAGGAGCGGAAAAGCAAAGGGAAAAGTTCGATTTCGAGGCCCGCGGAGCGATTTTCGTCGTTCGTTGCTGTTGGATAGTTTGTTTATCTCGCTGTAAGGACTCCGAACCTTACTTCTGTTTTCGAAGATATTGTGTTTTGACCGAGTTGTGATCTGTTTTGTGTTTTCGTAGTCGACTTTTCGACATGATTTTGATTTGACACAACTTTCACCGCACAACTTTTAGTATGTTATAGATATGATTATTGTACACGATTCGACTGTATTCTACGAAGATTTTACCGGTCGGAATTGATTCTACGCGCTTTTAATTGAATATAATAATATCAAGACCTGAATTGATTTGGATTCTATAGATTGATAGTCTTGCATTGATGCCGTGGTTATTCTGTTGTAATTTGGTGAAATTCAGAATTTGTCTTTTTGCAGGCTTTTTGTGTAATTTCGATAGACTACCGTTACTCTGCCCGATTTTCGTATGATTTCTGATTTTCCCGGAATTGATAGATTGAATTGATCTGCCTATGACTATTGATATGATCGTTCTTGATTTCTTTAATATTGCTTATTGCATCGATTATTGTATTGATATTGATTGATTGCTGAAAGACAAGTGGAAACCTAGTTGAACGTTGGTTATAGAAACCAACGTGTATTGAACGAACTACAACAGCACTATTGATATTGAACGAACTACAACAGCACTATTGATATAGATTGACCACTACAACAGCACTATTGATATTGAACGATTGATAACTACAACAGCATCATGACTAGTGTTTGGGCTTGTCGAGTAAGACCAGTGTATGAAATTGCATGTATATGATATAGCATCGTATAGATTTCCTGATTTGTATTGATTTATTGATTTTGGATCGGTTTATTGATATTGATTGGATTTATCGAATTGATTTATCGATTGACTACTGGGCATTGATTCTACTGAACGTTGATAGAACATTGATAGATATAGATACTGCATTGATAGCATGAACATGGATATCGTACTACTGCTTATTTGCTTATAGATTCTATTGCCTATAGATTTTATAGATTCACTGTTGCTACTGTTCTACACCGTATGGATTGTTTTATAGATCGCTCTTCTCGAT
This sequence comes from Dendrobium nobile, assembly GCA_022539455.1. Taxonomy (NCBI): domain Eukaryota; kingdom Viridiplantae; phylum Streptophyta; class Magnoliopsida; order Asparagales; family Orchidaceae; genus Dendrobium; species Dendrobium nobile. Next base: position 17,381,178 of record CM039727.1, read on the forward strand.
TGACTTCATTGATTAGATCGTACTGATTTGACCGTATCGTTTTGATTGACGAATATTGATTGATTGAATTGATTTATCGATTTGCCTGCCGCTGCATTGATTGGTTTTATTGACTATTGATTTCTGTATTGCATTGACTCATTGATCATGTTCGATTGATTGATTTGACTTGATTTGATTAACCTGCATATTGTTTTCAGTGTCGTGCTTTGATTTCAGTTGTAGGCTTTGGTGACCTGCTGGGCTTTGTAAGCTCATTATATGTGGTCAATGATTTCAGGTGCAGGGCCTCCAGCTTGACGATCTTTCTGCCGAGTTCCGTAGCTTTTCTTTTGTAGCCTTGGTAGGCTTTCTTTTGTAGCCTGTATGGCTAGTGTAATATTTTCTTTTGACCGTACTTTGACTGTTGTATATTTTGTGAATTATAGTATCCGCTGCAGTTTCTTTTCTGTAATGTATTTATCTCTGGCTCTGGATATATGTATGTATGGATTGATATGAACAGCAAATGAGGAAAATTGATAGAAAGAAAAGAAAAGAAGAGGGAAATAGAAAAAAATCAGATGAATCCTTTCGCTACACGGATCTTGGGTTATTACACCTTGTCTCCACCAAAGCTACACAAGGAGCTTGCAGTAGATACAGTGGGAGGAGATGCTCTTATGAATCACCAGATGGCGTTCGGTAAAGTCGCAAAGCTCTTAAGACTGCCTACTGAGGAGGCTTCTAAGAGCTTTCTACGCGTCATCTATGAGATCACCTGCAGCAGACTGAGGCCCTCATGATTTTGGAGCTTAACCACTTATAAGGCTTCATTTGGGACGACTTTCTTACTGCTTCTTAAAGCAGCTTTTTAGTACAAAATTTTTAATTTTTGTATTAAGAAGCTGTTTTAAGAAGCAATAAGAAACCCGTCACAAACGAAACTTAGATCTGTGGAAGGATCTGCACCGTAGTGGGCGGAGAAGTTTATTACTTCACATATCAAATTCGTGCCGCACATTTTTTTATTTATCAACCAAAAAAAAAACATATAGAACTGTTGAAACTTCTGTTTTTTGATTATTTATGATCCATTAATTATTTCGAAGTTGAACAGTTTATGCTGCGTTCCCTTCGCGTTGATTCATGCCTGGCCCTGTTTTATGGCTCCTAAGAAAATCCATTTATATGATATTTTTTTGCTACTTAGGCTTCGTTTGGGATGGTTTTTTTATTGCTTTCTAAAACGGAGTTTTAGCACAAAAATAAAAAAAATTGTGCTAAAACTCCATTTTAGAAAGCAATAAAAAAACCGTCCCAAACAAACCTTAATAATAAGGAAAATGTTTATGTTTTGGATGCTGTAGCTATTCTCTTATGTTCTCATCCGTAGTTTGGCGATGGCTTTGATGTTCTTTTGTAGGCAATCGTTAATTTAAACTGTAATTCTTTAGTGTGGTGATTTATGTTATAAATTTTAATCCTTTATAGAATTTATGTTCAATATACAACATACATTAAAAATAATTATTACCAATGTTTGAAATTATTTTTCTTTTATTCTGTATATAGGGTGAACTTCAAAGTAATTATCCTGCTACTACTTGTATATAATTAATTTAGTCTTTGTTTGGGATAGCTTTCTTATTGTTTTTAAAACAACTTTTTAGTATAAAAAATTTTGGTTAAATAAATTTTTATACTAAAAAATCACTTAAAAAAATAATAAAAAAAGCTGTCTCAAATGATGCTTTTTAAAACTACTTTTAGTACAAAATTTCTAGTTCAAAAAATTAAGAATTTTTGTACTAAAATGCAGTTTTAAAAAGTTGTCCCAAATGAAGCCTAAGTCTCAAAGCATCATGTGGCTTTTTAGTTGAGTACTATACAAAATTGATTCAAAATGACTTTTTTTTATTAAAAATATAATCAATTTTGTATAAATCAAAGATTAATTTAATATCATAATTATAATTTGAGAGATTATTTTTATGAATTTTGTATTGTCGAGGGATTAAATTGGAATAATGTGATATTTTGAAATTAAATTGGTCTCATGAATAGTTTGGAGATTATATTGAGATTGTTTAGAGAATTTATAAATTAATTGTGGTAAGTTTTAAGATATAATAATTGCTTTAAGCTGATTGTTAAATTCAAATTAATCAAAATTGGTAATTACACAAACTAATAATTATGGTCATTTTATTTATGATTATATCTTAAATTCAATTTAATTATTATTTTTTTCAATCATTGGTTAATTGTTTTTAATGAGGCATAATTGAGTACTTAGTAATATGCAAAAAGCTAGGCTTAGTAATTAATTAACACACTAGTGCTTGTTTAATGATAAGTATTCATGTCCTTCAATAAATTGATTTAATCCATTGTTTGGGGACTAAATTGGACCAAGGTTGATTAAGCTAGATTTAAAAGTTAATAATAATATTGGAAGGTCCTATTGATTTTAGGGGAAATTATTAGATGAAATAACTATCCAAATGTTATTTGCAAATGTATTTTTATCTATTGATCAATTAATTTGTATTTTTTTATTTTAGATGGATTACATTGAGGATTAACCTTAAGATTATATATTTTTTGCTTTAGTCATGTATGTTCTTATGAGATATTAGTAAGAGGATATACTTTGATGTATGCATTTGCTGATGATATTCTTCTTGTTGCTGAGACTAGAGACTGTTGATGAAAAACTTGAATAATGAATGTCATTTTTATTGTCTAAAAGATTTTGTTTGAGTAGATCTAAAACTGAATATATGGAATGTAATTATGATAGTAATAGAAATTCAAGTCTTATAGTTTAACATGATCAATTCTTTGATAAAGAAAAATCATATAATAGAAATAGTACGAATTTAAATAATAATAGTATTTGATGCATCATGTGTAGAAGAAATAATTATAATTACAAAAAATTAAAATATGAATACTCACCTTAAATCTTATATGAATTTATGCTCCCTCTCTTTATATCTTCTATTTATAATATTAAAATTTTAATATAATAAATTTCAAAATAATTTATTCTAAAATATGCTTAATAACATTTACTACTTTTTTTAAAAGAAATCAATAATTTTAATTGAATAATTAAGTATTAGATATGACCTTTAGGATTATTATTATTATTATCATTTATTATTATTATTAAATTAAAATGTTATAAAATAAAATTTAATAATTATCTTAAATACTCACATTTAACATCTTTCATTCCACCCTACGCACATAAGCATCGTGCTCTTCTCCCTTGCTGCTCGGCTACGATTCCCTTAACCACCTCCATCTTCTTGTTCGGCTTGCTGTCTTTCATTCCACCCTATGCACATAAGCATCGTGCTCTTCTCCCTTGCTGCTTGGCTATGATCCCTTGACCACCTACATCTTCTCCTTAGGCTTGGTCGAATCTCCCTCCTAATCTCTCTTTCTTTCTCTTAGTCAGTCTCCTGTCATTCAGAGCTTCTCACATTCGTTTTACTTCCACTAGAGTGAGCAAAATAAAGATATCCCCTACAAGGAGTTGCTTCCTTTCACTCCTGCATGCATTTCCTCGCTTGAAAAAGTGATCCGAACTCGCCAGCCCTGCTCGGGCCCATGTTTGATCCGTCTACTTCGCTCGCTCGATTCGCCTTCTTCACATGCCTGCTTGCATGATATAATAAGGCCGATTCAGTTGAACCGACAACTTGATTCTTACATACATAATGGAGAAAAATAAATTAATGTAGCCAACCCCACATAATAGGATACGTCCTTGTTGTTGTTGTTGTTGTATTGATTAGGTAATTTGTTAGCTTGTTGAGAAAAAAAATATGAAAGATAAGCTAAGAATAGAAATGTTGTTGAGAGAAATTTGTTAAAGTATAAGAAATTAGTAAGACTATACAGCTCATCTTGATATGTTGGTTGGGAGCCATACTATCAACTAAGAGGTATTGTGTTCTAGTCTTGCATACGTATATGATGTGTGCGCAAGTTTGTCTTAATTGGCCTAAAAGTAAAAAAAAAAGAAAAAAAAAAGAAGATTAGTGAGACCACAAGAACTCAAAAAATTTCTCAACAAGACCTCTATTGAAAGGCAAGTGATTTGATTGTTGAGAATGTTACCAAACAGTTTTAATGACAACTTAAGACTATTTGTCTAAAATTTGACATCTTGTAGTTTGTTTGCTTATTCATGATTTAATATAGCAAAATTATTTAGGGTTTTTTGAAAAAAAATATATAAATAAAAATTTATATAGGCTGCCTTAATCTAATAGGATGAATTTTTATCTATTGATTTTTTTAAATTAATATAATATATCATTAATTGATTATTTTTTATATTATATCCAAATTCATTAAATTCAAGTAATAATTTTCTTATCTAAATTTCTCAAAAAAATAATTATTTTAGAATGTTATGATTAAAAATTTCAATTATGATAAGCTTCAAAATTATAATTTTTTTTAAAAAAAGTAATATAATATAAATTTTTTATATATTAAATTCAGAAACTCTTAGAATTTATCGTGATCAAATTTTTTATCACGATCATAATTTTTTCCATTTCTCCACGAATATTGCGGCTCATACCCGATATAAATACGAGCAATTATTAGGTCCTTTCACTGGATGTAGAGGAAGGTTCGGTTTTAGGCAAAAATAGGTCAAAAGTGCAAATACCGAGTTTTTTGAAAAACTCGATATTTTTTCAAAAAACTCGGTATTTTCACTTTTTTAGGCAAAACCGAACCTTCCTCTAAGTCCTTGCACCGGACCAAATAAAAGTTCTATAAATACAAGGGAAAAGGAGTTAGAGAACCGTCTCTTTCCAAGTGGTAATCTGGCCGCGAAATTCAAGAACCAGCTCTCAGTCTACGAGTGATTGAAGCGAGAAGACATGGAGCCCTCGACCCTCCACCCGCTCCGTGAGGAGGTACCTGAAGAATCTGAGGATTCCTCATCGGCGTTCTCTCCTTCCTCGGTCCCTCCCCGCCCTGCATCTCAGTAAGAAATATCTTTGTTTCTACTCCCAATGGCCCTATTATTTTCGTACAAGTTATTATTATCATTATTTTATTTTCTATTTCCGCATCTACTTCCGAATCGGGGCGAGGTCCCTATTTTCATATAAATGGATTACGTGCTTGAATTTGGTTCCGAAAATGATCGGGTCCTCTTAAGGAAATCGACGTAATTTTTGAAAGCTGTAGAGCTGAGGCCTACAGAGAGGGCCGGCGTTGAATTCATTTTCCTGAGAATAATAGATTTGATCACAATTAAAAGTACGTGACTGTGTAATGTGTAAGTAACTGGAACATTGTTCGAGGATAGGTAAGCAGAGAAATGAGGAGAAATTTTAAGGAGCAGGAAAACTTCATGAATCAGCATAAGGAGCATGTAATAATAGAAATTTAAGGAGTGAAAATACCAAACTATTTGGTGAATTCAATAGAATGCGCCAAATGGTTTGACATATTCTACTGAATGTGCCGAATAGTTCAGTGTAGTCCAGTTGCTCGACCTTCCGTTTGCTTGACCTGTCATGCACATTGAACTAACCATATCAAGATGTATATAATAAGTAATTATTAGTTATAGAAATCAAATTGTGTCTGGTATCAAAAAACAGGATGTGCGCACGAACTTGCTGCAAGAACATGGCTGGTGGCAAATCATCGTATGAGTCTCTATAATAAGTTCATCGGAGCCACCGAAGAGGAAGCATCGAATCCACTTGAGCGGTCCCCATCATAAAGCTGGCTTGCTCATCATCATCTTCAAGAGCATGATAAACAATCTCTCATGCTGGATGACCACGAAAAAGCTCATCACAGCAATTCGACCAATTCTCGTAGCTAAGCTTTGTCTAACAATTGAACTAACAATTGCAGGGCCATCAACTCTAATACCAAACAACACTTGTACATCCTAAAGTGTAATGGTCATCTCCCTAATGGTCAAATGGAAAGTGTTTGTCAAATAACACCATCTCTCTATCAGTGCTGTGATGAGATTATGGTCTAAATGGATGAATTGTTGGTGATGGAAGGTATTTAGGCCAATGGTATGAAGAACATATATCATGCGGGGCACTAAACATGCCATTCACGTGCCATACACAGATGTGTAGCTGCAATCGAAGGAGATGCCTGAAAAAGGTAAAAGTAAGAAAAGTATACCAGGACCTAAAAAAATATGACAAATAAAAAATTAAGTTTAACCAACTTTTCGTGCCTGATTTGGGCACCTGCCTTATGTGAAGCGCCTAATGAGGAGATACTCAATTGAACATTTGCAATGCCCTCCTCGCCAATCTCTTGGGCAATACGCCTCTACGAACGACGATGCGCCGATCTACTTGTGTTGTATGCCATACCTGTTTCATAGTTGAGCAATTAGTAATTAGAGAAGGCTTGATTAAACTACCATTATGTATGCATGCAAAGGAGAACATAAAGGATATGCTCAAACATGGATGAGCTAGGATTATTTGGATATGTTGCCCTGTTGTGGCCCAATTTTTTACGAAAGCTATAAGCCCAAAGTGATGATGTAGAAGGCTCATTCATCGTTATTTGGATTCTATTTGAGCGGGGTTGACCAAAACGATGCCTGAACACAAGGGAAAGTAAAGAGATAATTCCATATTTGTCATTAAAGGGAGGCCATAAGTCTTTCTTTGGATTAATATTGAATAATTAGAATAGGTCTCTTTGTAAAAGTTCAACATATAGTAGGGTGATACGAAAGAACCATAATGTCTTCACCTTGCCCCGACTGTAGCAATAATGTGGACACATGGAATGTGATAGAGCTACCGTTTATTGCATGTGTACGTGCATATATATGTGCTTTTGATCTCGACATTGTGGGCCCGAGAGGAAATGTTGAAAATTTGGAATTCCTGGTTGTTTATCATAACAGGCTTGGGGCAGTGGCGGGGCTCACGTTTAGAGCACTGAAGTCCTCATAACTACCGAAGATGGCTTGAATCACCTTTCTGAGTGCATCCCATGCCTTAATGTATGACACCTTGATGTCGAACTTTGATTCCATTCATGTGGTTATCTCCCTTGGCTTTATGTTGAGTTGGTGGCGAAAGATGGGAGTAATGTATGTATAAATAAATTTTGAACTGCAATTGTGAACTTGTGATGACCAGCTACCATTATGAGATGGGTACAGGTGTGATGAGGACCACACATAAATATTTTTTAAAGTCCACCTAATCGGTTACTTCATGCGGCATGTAGTTGTTATAGGCATGGATGTTGTGGATTGTCGTGCTGGGCACATATGATGGTTAACCTGCTCTTGTTAGAGGTGGATTTAATGTACTCAACATTATGTATGATAAATTTGAACTGCAATTGCGATGACCAGCTGCCATTATGAGATAGTTACAGGTGTGATAAGGACCACACAAATATTTTCTAAAGTTCACCTAATCACTTTCTTCGTGTGGCGTGTAGGTGTCATAGGCATGGACATTGTGGGTGCTGGGCACATATGATGGTTAACCTGTTCTTGTTAGAGGTGGATTTAATGTACTCAACATTATGTATGATTGATCACCCATTAATCACACTTGTAGGGCTTCCTTTGTATGAAAAATTAATCCTTTATAAAATTCAGTGGGAATTATAGCTTCTGTTGTACTAATTGCAGTCATTACAGGGGCATCATAGTTGTTGGTGGCATCCTATTACTCAGTTATACGGATAGTTCAAGAAAGTCATTTCGACGAACATTTCCAAGCCATCATAATTCTGCCTTGCATGTTCTTGAATGAACTCATGGCCCAATATCTCTGTGTTGTGATATTTAAATGAAGGTTTTGGCATGTCTCGTTCCGGGCTACTGTTAGGGTAGGGGTGTCAAAATGGGTTTTCGGGTTGGGTTCGGGTAAACCCGAAACAGATCCACTTTCAACTGATCCGACCCGAACCCTAATCGATTAAACAAAAGGGTCAGAAATTCAGGCTCGGACTTGAATTGCCTCTGACCCGGGTTGACACGTCCCGACCTACTAACTTGTGGCGCAGGGCATCAAGCGAACGTCGAGCACGTGCCGCAGGGGCTAGTACAGGTGCTAGCTAGGCCGAGACCGCAAGCGGGTGAGGGCGAGACCTTGAGCGGGTGCGGGTAAGGCCGTAAGCGGATGAGGGTGAGGTCATGAGCGGGTTAGCGAGCAAGGGGGCGAGAGAGACTGCACGAGAGAGGATGAGGGTGCGACGTGAACACCGGTGCGAGGCTACTATCTTGAGCACTAGCTACGAGGCGATTATGGGGGTGAGGCAGGCGAGCATGACGTGGTGCAGGACTGTAGGTTATGGGACACAGATCAAATTTGGGTCATTTCCGGGTTAGCAAATTGACCCGAGCATGACCCATTTTTTAAACGGGTCAGGAATTAGGACCCGAACCTAGCTCGTTTGTTAAACGGATCAACTTGAAATTAGATTTTTCTAGTCGGGTTCGGGTCTAGTTTTCAGGTCATGTCAATAATTGACACCCCTACGTTAGAGGCATTACTAGTGCTACTATCTATTGTTTGGTATGCATTGACATTATCTTCATTTGCTTTAACACATTCTTGTTGTTTAGGCTGATGGCACGAACCATCTTGAATATACGGCCTAAAAGAATGGAGATCTTGGATACTTAGGCAAGGGTATGTCTCTACTTTGTCGGTCACTAACTCTTGCATGGGACCCTGTTGCATTAAATTCGTGTGCTCGCATAAGCTTAGGTGCTTGCGAAAGTCAGCTTCCATAACCATTGAAAAGTCACTTGTGCTAACACGCTGTGCAACAGACATGCGAGTGGGCCTATGAAATAACAATACTCTTTAGCAACATAATTATTTTTTTCAACCAACGCTGGAAAGTAAATGCATCTTCAACTTTAGGTTTTTACTAACCGATAAACTTAAGTGGATGAGCCAGTGTCGTCAAATGTGAAGTTCTTTGTGCTCGTCGTGGTGGACTCTCTTGGTGGAAGTTCTTTAGCTTTGATGTACACGATCACAGTACGCCTTTTAGCCTTCGTTAACTTATACTCACAAGCCTCATCATCGATGATATGGGTGACAATATATCCACGTTATTATGAACACTACATACAAGGTTAACTATATGGGTCGATGAATTATACCGTAACGCACAAATAATTCGTAGTTTTAATTTTGCTAGCAGTTTAATGTCATTTATGATGATTGGCCAATTTATACCGCCAACCTAGGTCGGTGTGAATTCGGAGGTAACTTGCAACATGCTGCCAAAGTATAAAAGCAATCGTGACATTCCACAAAATTTGTAGGTTTTAATATATAATTATGTAAAATTTGAAATTAAAAAAAAATGTAATAACTATAAAATTAAATATTATTAACTAATGTATGATAAAAAACTATAAGTACAAGTTATGATAAATGATGTAGGACTATATAAAGTATGCAATGATGTTGTTTAGAATTCGCACAACTTTGATTAGAACAACAGTGAAGAAACCATTAGCATTTAAAACAATGGGTTAAAACAAGAAAGGGGTCACACACGCTTAAGCTAAATCACATAACCAATGTTTTGAAAATTTCAAAATAACTCAGTAAACAACATTATGCCAGAATAGTAATTTCAATAAGAATCCCTAATCTAACAACGAGAATTAGTAAACACGGAAGTACACTAAAAACCCTACGTTTACTAAGCTTTAGCAGAAGTCGATGGAGGCGACCTTCGTGACTGCAATCTCTTACAAGAGAGATTAGGCTTAAGAAAGACACGAAGAAGAGGAGTAGGAAAGACCTTTGTCAAGGATCGGCGGCGATCGTCCACTTGATGCCTTCAAGTTGTTCTTCAATTGCTTCCGCCAAAGTGTCCAGAATGCGCTCTATGTAATTTTCAACAATGTGGTCGATCCGCGGATTAACGTCAAAGAAAGTTGACTGGAGAATATTTATGAAGCCGTCCTCGTCGTAGGTTAGGCCGCATTCAGTCCCCGGATCCGCCTTTGATAGATGTTAGGTGACAAATATCCTCACGGCTTGATGGCGCACTTGAATATTTTGAAGAGAAAGAAGTTCCTCTTGCAACGTGAAGGAGGGAAGAGCTAAGGGGGGAAATTTGAAATAAGTTTCAGATTTTTGTAAGGAGAGGAGATGGACTTAGGAGAGAAACTATCAAATCCTAAATTCTGGTGGAGAGTTAATGAAAGAGGAAGGAGATTGGAGGGAGAGAGGGACGGGTAGGGAGATAGGGGCCGACGGCTATGAGGAGGATGGGGAGGGATTTGTGGGAAGTAAATGGAGTTGCCAAGTTTAGGTTTGGGAATTAGGAAAGGTTTGATTAGATCCAATTTCATTTGAAAATCAAATTGAATTATATTAGGAAACTTTCCTAAAATAGATTAATACAAATAGGGAAGGATTTGAATCTTGAATTCAATTAATTTGGATTCCAAATTGATTCCAAATTAATTTGAACTAAATTAGGAGATCCAAAGGGAGGCAAGTGGAGTGGGGCCGGCGGTTTAGCCAAGTATGGCTGGCGGGCGGCGGCTAGGGGAGAGAGAGGGAGGGAATTAAGGAGGCTTTAATGCTTCCTTAATTTGGGCGATTGGATTTATAATAGATTAAGTCATCCTAATTAATTCAAAATCCAATAGAGGGAAAAATTGAAAATTTTCCTAAAATAGATTTTATAATTTAGGAAAGAATTTGAATTTCAAATTTGGGGAAATTTGAACTCAAAGTCCAACTAAATTATGGTAATTCAAAATTAGGAATTTTTCAAAGTAGGCAATGGGGGATGAGAGAGGGCTATGCCTGCGGTTTGAATGGAGGCGGGTAAGAGGCTAGTGGCAAGGTGGAGATGTAGGCGGTGTTTTGGTGGGTGGAAGGAAACGACTAGGGAGAAGTAAGATCGTGAAGAAAAAGGTGGGAGATAAAGTTAAGGAAAATCAAAGATATGAACCACGAACCCGACCGTCTCCAATGTTGGTGGGTGATGCACCAATCTCCCTCTCCAAGGGATCTCTCTCCGATCTCTCAAGCTCTCTCAAGAACTCCAAACAACAGCAACAACATCAAGCATTTATCCCACTACATGGGGTCGGCTACATGAATCCTTTTTCTCCATTGTGTCCTATTAAAGGTCAAATTCTCATTTAAATCTAATAAAGAAAGGTCATTCCTAATATTTTCTAACCAAGTCTTTTTAGGTCTGCCTCTACCTTTCTTATCATAAGTCAAATCTAATACCTCAAGTCTCTTAACCGGGTCATTGGAAGGCCGCCATTTTATGTGACCAAACCATCTAAGGCGACTCTCTCTAATCTTATCTTCTACTGGAGCTACTCCAACCTTTTCACTTATATGCTCATTTTGTATCCTATCTCTAAGGGTAAAGCCTCTCATCCACCTGAGCATCCTCATCTCTGCCACACTTAACTTAGTATTATGCTTCTCTTTTAATGGCCAACATTCAACACCATAAAGCACTGCAGGCATCACTATCATCTTATAGAATTTTCCCTTAAGTTTGAGGAGTACTTTTCTATCACATAACAAGCCCGATGCATTCCTCTACTTCAACCATCCAACTTGAATTCTGCTGATAATATCCACATCTATTTCACCATCACTCTGAACAATAGATCCAAGATATCTAAAATGTGTACTCTTATTAATGACTTGATTGCCCAAAGTCACAATCAAGGTTTAAAATTGCGTAAATAAGCCTTGAGGCGGTTTTCGTCCGTGAGGCGAGGTGTAAGCCTCGAGGCGGTCTGAGGCGTAAGCCTCACGGACTCAGAATTACATAAATGAGAATTCAAGGCTTTAAGCAGGTAAATAATAGCAAGATTCTATCATACAATAAAAACATCTAAATGACAAGTGGAACTAGTGAAAATTAAGAAAAGAGATGCAATAAAAGTATGTTCCAAAGTACAAAACCACAAAATTATAGTCTATCAAAACTCTCAAAATACAATTAAGAAGAAACATATAAAATCCAATTATATCCCATCACTAAATGGGTCTTCAAGGGAATTTTCTTCTCCAATTGTATCTATGAATGTCATATCTTCATCATCTTCAGTATGACTCACTTTTCTCTTCCCTGTTCAATAAGAATGATCATTAATTCATTATCATGTTAATTGCTCATGTTGTAAATGTTTGGCCGTAGTACTCTTTTTCATATAAGCTGTAATTTCCTCCTCCACCTTATCCGGAACATTCGCACAAGGTGCTACATTCTTATGTGAGCCGGATAAGTGTTCCTTCATGCGAGTTACTCCTCCCTTCACCACCTTATCACAAAAATTACATTTTAAATACACATGTCTTATCGCTGCCTCCTACATCAACTTGCACACTGTATTTCCAAGAAGGGTCACGCCGCAATGATGTATTTATCTTATCCTTGCCCCTAACCATATTTCCTAAAGCACAAATGCAAAATAAAACACAAAAACATAAAATAATAAGCATGAATATGAAGAAGTATACTAACACTAATAACTATTACTAAAGATGATGAATAGAACAATATGCTGGACTGCCAAGGGTCCAAGGGGGCGCTGCCCCCTGGCGGAACAAAATTTTATTGTAAGAGTAATTTTGAAGTTCTGTTTGTTTTTAAAGTTCATAAATTGTTTGTATGGAAAGATACTGAGTGATACCGAGCATGTACCTAGCAGTACCGAGCATGTACCTAGCAGTACTGAGCATGTACCTAGCGGTACTGAGCGGTACCGAGCATGCATGTACCTAGCAGTACCGAGCAAATACCTAGCTTTACCGAGCATATACTTAGCTGTACCGAGCATATACTGAGCGGTACCGAGCATGTACTGAGCGGTATCGAGCATGTACATAGCGGTACCGAGCATGTACATAGCGGTACTGAGCATGTACCTAGCGGTACCGAGAACTATGACCCTAGCTTTCCTATAAGTTGAAAAATCAAACCCTAAACTTAAAAAGAACCTTAAGAACACTTGAAGAAGTGATGTAGAGGGGAGGCCGGAAACAAATGACTCACTGGCGAGAGGCGGCGCCGGCGAGAGAGGTGGCGGAAACGTGCGGGAGAGCCGAATCGGGTGTCTGCGTGCTTTCTGTGCGGCTTCGGTTGACGTCTTTGGTCGGGTAAGTGGGTCTTTGGAAGGGTAAGTGGGTATAAGGAAGAATTTAAGAGGTTTTTAAAGTAAGTGGGCCCCCATATTTGAGGCGTACGTCTCAAAAGAAATTGCGCAATAATGCTAGTGAGGCGCGCCTCACTCCACCTAAGGCGTACGCCTCATGATGCCTGAGAATTGCGTAGGCTTTGAGGCTATTTTGAAGCAAATTGCGCAAAGGCGCGCCTTAGATTGCGCAATTTTAAACTATGGTCACAATCCCCTCACTAGGTCTATTACTACTAAAATTACACTCCATATATTCCATTTTAGATCTACTCAAGCGAAAACCTTTAGTCTCTAATGTTGACCTCCATAATTCAAGTTTACTTTCAACTCCCTCTCTAGTCTTATCAACAAGAAGAATATCATTAGCAAAAAGCATACACCAAGGTACATCCTCTTGCAAATGTCTAGTGAGAACATCCATGACTAAAGCAAAAAGATATGGGCTTAAGGCTGATCCTTGATGTAACCCAGCCGAAATAGGGAAATACTTGGTCAAACGACCTTGTGTTTGAACACAAGTAATAGCTCCTGCATACATATCTTTAATGATTTGAATATAAGCATTATTAACTCCTTTGTTTTCAAGAACTCTCAATAGCACTTCTCTTGGAACTTTATCATATGCTTTTTCTAAATCAATAAATATCATATGTTGATCCTCCTTATTTTCTCTATATTTCTCCATCAAACCTCTTAATAAATGTATGGCTTCCATAGTCGACCTGCCCGGCATGAATCCAAATTGATTTTTAGAAACATTAGTATCACGCCGCAACCTATGCTCCATAACTCGCTCCCATAGTTTTAAAGTATGACACATTAACTTAATTCCTCTATAATTCGCACAATCTTGTGCATCACCTTTATTCTTTAAAATATGAATTAATACACTTATTCTCCACTCATCTGCATCTTTTTAGTCTTCAAAATAGTATTAAAAAGTTTAGTAAGCCAAGAAATTCCTTCATCTCCTAAGCATTTCCACACTTCTATTGGAATATCATCAGGTCCAACAGCTTTACCACCCTTCATTTTCCTTAAAGCCTCTCTAACTTCGGTTTTATTAATACGCCGATAAAAATAAAAATCTTTATTTTCATTTAGGGTGCTAAGGTCACTATGGAAGCCATACATTTATTAAGAGGTTTGATGGAGAAATAATCATTCATTCATTACAAAATTTTCCAATAATTTTGTCATTCATTTATTAAGGGTGCTAAGGTCACTATGGAAGCCAAACAAGAAGCAAAATTTTCCAATAATCATTCATTACTTGAGAAATAAAACAACGGGTTATATATAGCCTAGCACATGGGACTCAAGGAAAAATGCACTCGGGGTTTACATATGACATCCCTTTACTTTGAAGGGTACTACGGGAAATAAAATAACATAAAATAAAACAAAATACAATGACACAAATAAAACAATACATGACATAAATCAAAAGTACAATGACTCGATCGCGGTGGTAGATCAGCGGCCACGCCTCTGTTAAACCTTCCACGATCTGATGTCCCCATCAATAAATCTCTTATAAACAAATTAATTTAGTCTTACAGTTGAATTTTATTTTAATTAAATTTGATAAATTTTTAACTTTTAAGATATTTATTTCAAGTGCTTACTATTGTTAATTAAAAAAAAATTGTAGGATTAAATTTAATTTTAAAGAAAAAAATATTTCTTTTATTTGAAGTTAATAGGAGTACATAACAATAATGAAAAAAAAAAAAAAAATCTTGTTCTTCCAACTTGATTTAACTTCTATTTGGTTAATGTATCTTTTCATACAGTTTTATATCATGATGATTTCCTCTTTAGTTATAATATTAACTAATAAATTGAAATAAACAGTTACCTCCTTAAATTTAGCTTGGTTATCAATTACGATTTATGTAACTTAATTAACAAAACATTTTTTAGCATAAATCACTCAAATTTAATTATAATCATAAATAAAAAAGGTGAACATAATTTTTTTTTCAGCTTTTAATAAAACAAATTTAGCGACGAGCAATTCATTCACTAAACTTTAATTAATAATGCAACCTATCTGAATTTTCGTTAGATAAAACCAGATCCCTAAGACTAGATTTTTTTGAATTTTTTTAAAATACTATTTAGTTCTAAATTTTAGTAAAGTATGATTTCTAAAATTAAGTTTTTAATTGGGCTTTAACATTGAACTCTTTCAGTTTATGAACAAATGGAAAAATACTTACATCATAAAATTTAAATAATAAAATTTTCATACATATGGAGAAATGACTAATTTATATTTAGGAACAAAATAAACATTCAATTGTTAAACAAAATACTTTTACATATTGTTAAAATGAATTCTTCAACTAATAATACAAACCCAAATGAGTACTCTCTAAACTAGCATTATAACATGGCTTAAATTAAATGACAAAAGAAATTGCTCTTATGCAAATCACTAAACTAAATAATATACTGATTTTCGATCGATAAGAGTCCAGTTGAAGCAGTTTCTTATATAGCTAATGAAATGAACCATAGCTGCCCTCGCCATAGAGCATTTTTCACGTCTCCAGCGCACCTCGCATGCTTTTTGTGCAATAAATAGATTTGGTGCCAAGGGGGTGGGAATGATGTAGGCTGCTACAAACCTGATTGCGCCAAATAGTTTGGCACATTCTGCTGAATGCGCCCAACAGTTCAGTTAGTTTGCTCCGTTTTAAATTTTTTTGCTTTCTTGCTCCTACTGCTAATTCAAATAATCACTCCGCTCCTTTTTAAAAACATAGCCAAGAAATGAAGCAGTGCTAGCTTCCATGTGTTCATTTCATTCAAACCTTCATTTCATTAGAACCCTATTGATTCTATTCAGATCGAGACTACAGGCTTTGTAAATAGATCAGATTTTTTATTTTTATTTTTAGATTAACCAATTTTTATTAAAGATTGAGAATTTTTTCGTGACTGATGTGAGCAGAAACTTTGTTCATCTGAACTTTGTGCCCTCTTACAACTGTTTTTGATGGGTCCCCTTCTCTCAACTGGGAAAACTTGACTTAGTTGGACAGCTTGCATCTTTCTAAAAATACAATCGCAAACACCATTGCTTCTCGACTTTGTGCTTATGTGTTTGGAATACTTTGGCCTGAGTCAAAACCAACCCCCTAGGCCCTTGCATATGTTACTCCAAATTATTGCATTTCAATTACCAAACACTGTATCTTTAAAAATGAACATTTGGTTGGTTTTTTGAGGGACAATGGTGAAAGGATGTTTGTTTTTGCGTTCTTTACCCTTTTCAACTGCAAAAGAAATATAGAGTTGTCCTCAACTCCTCATACGTATTACGCTGACATTTCACTTGTGAAAATGAGTAATGAAAATGAAAAAAATGGTAGATATCACAGCAAACAGAGAATTTACATGGTTGGAAGATAAAATATCTTACATTCATGACCATCTAGATTTCACTATATGGTTCAGGTTATAATTGCAGGATTTAATGACCTTTGATTTTTTTTTTAATGCTTTGGCTTCGCAAAAAGCTTTTAAGTTTGCTCCATTTCGTTGAGGATTACCAAGAATATGCTTATAAATTTGTTTGTTGGTAATTTGGATCAAGCGGATCAAGCATGATCACTGATGATTGGTTATTCTGTATTTTAATTAAAAAAAAAAATTGTGTTAGCGCTTGACCATACATGCTAAAGAGTAAATCACATATCCTTTTCATTTAGCATTGCCAAGAAAAAGCATTTAAATTTGTTTGTTGGTGTTTTGGATCAAGCTTGATCGCTGATAATTGGTCTGGATTCCTTCCAAAGGGAATTTACTTTTCACAATGTCTTCTCCTTTCCTTTATTCTCTTTCACAATGCAGGAATTCCCTCCAAAAATATTCACCTTTGGATTGGTTTGGTTATTTTGATAAAGAAGATGACATTGTCATTGAAGGATCAACTAATGTGTGTATTCCTATTATATATTTTGTTCTCTTTCCCTCCATAGGAGGCATAAATTGAACTTTCTCTTTGCATTATTTAGGTATTTCACATTTTTGAAGCTGGATCAGAAGGCCCAGTTGTTTTCTGCTTGCATGGAGGTGGTTACTCAGGGTGCGTTTGGATTTCCTTTGAAACTGAGAAAACTACATGCAATTTTTGTAGCATTAATCTTTTTGGATTTGTTATAGTTTATACTTCAACTGTAAGCCCACTTCTTACTCTTATCGGAAAATTTTGACTACATTTGTCATTAAGCTCTTAATTTAGCACTCTAATACGAACTTTGGATAACAATCTACATTCTTTAGGTTAAAAGTTTGGTTAAAATGTCTTTCTACCATGATTTTCCAATTGAAAACATATAGAATTTAAATTAATGAGGAAACTGCTTAATGAAAAATGATTGTCGTAGAGATAAAAAAATCTAACATAGCTAGCCTAATTTTCAGCTTAATTTACCTGAAAATTAGGCTTTACGTTTGATTTGATTTTCTGTAGGGTCTTAGCTTTCTTTTTATTAATGTTGCTAGGCTCTCCTTTGCATTATCAGCAAGTAAAATTAAGGAGAAGGCTCGGGTGGTGGCCATGGACTTGAGAGGACATGGAAAATCATCTACCGAGAATGATTTAGACTTGTCTATTGAAGTAAGTACCTACGACCGGAATGAATTTGGCAAGGGTTATGCGTTGTTTTTTTGATTAACTTTCAATTTTGTTGCTGCTTCATTTTTCTCTCTTTGAGACACATCCCGTTTTAGTTATTTTTTGCAAGCAATATTCTTCATTATCAGTTCGATAGAATTGAACAACTCTTTGTATATGCAGACTCTGTGCAACGATGTTGTGACAGTATTGAAAACCATCTATGGAGATTCTCCACCTGCCATTATACTTGTTGGCCACAGGTTTCTCTTTAGGAGTCAGTACTACTTAAATTATACTAATTTGATTAATTCTTATTGCTTCTTAATTTATCTTGTGAAATTGCAATCTACCTTGATTATGTCGTGGCTTGTGTCCAATTAATGTGTATTAGTGGTTTGCATGATATATTAACAATTTTCCCGCGTTGCAGGTAGAAAATTTAACAAATTTATGCATTCAAGTTCTTTTCTCTTTGCTTTCTTTGCTCAAATTAAGACGAATAAATCAAGAATCCGTGGAGAAAGCTTCCTCTGTTTTCTTATCCTTTTGGCTTATGTTATATTTCCCATTAAGTGAAAGTAAATTCTTATTTTAAACTAGGCATCAATGTGTTAAGGAGAAGTATTAGTTTGATACATGTATTTAGTAAAATATAAAGAAGATGAGTGTTGATACCATACCCCTGCAAGTATTCATACTTCGTCAGGACATCTGAATTGTCCTTGTTTTTAATTAGCTTATTCTTAATTTATTTTTGTCCATCTAAAGTTTGCGGTGACAACTGTTTTACTTAATTAGAAAGTCCATTAGGGGGTATCAGAAACTTCCTATCTTGATGTTTAATTACCATGAAGTGCTATGTGCTTCACTAAGGGGTTGGTTTGGTTGTAAGTAAAGTGAGTGTAAAGTAAAGTAAATGCAGAGGTTTTGAGAAGTTTGATGTTTGGTTGGATGAAAAGTAAATCTAAGGTAAAGTAAAGTGAATGCAATGTATTCCATTCTAGTTCATCTTTGAGGTAAACCGTTCTCGCCCAATTTTGAGCGATAATCATTTACATAGCTCCAAAGCTTGCTTGAGTACTGCTGACGACCACCATATCCACTGCCACCCCGCTACCGACTATCACCCGCCACCATCCAACGTCACCGTCACCTCCACCGCTGCCGCTACCGACCACAGTAGCCGCCGCCGCCGCCGATATTGTTGCCAACCACATTTGCCCCCCCTGGCCGACCATCGTCGCTGCCGACCATCGTCCGCCACCTCCACATCCCACCACCGGTCTCTGGCCACCACCCATTGTTGGCTGCCCACCACTGCTGCCGGCGTCGGTCAACCACCGCCGCCGCCCACCACCTACAGTCGCCCACAACCGGTCACATTGCCTCCTCCGCCGGTTGCTAGTTGCCCCCACTGCCAGCCACCGGCCGGCGACCACCCTATGCACAACCTTTTTACCCTTTACAATGCATCCACTTTACTTAAAAAAAGAAGAAGTAAAGTTATGTATTCCTTTTGCACTCATCTAAACAACTCCAAAGTATTCCCTTTACGCTGCATTCTTTTTGCACTGCATTCCTTTTTCAGGAAACCAAACAACCCTAAGTAAAATATCATTTCCTAGGATCATTCTTTTTGAAGCTGTTTAGAAGTTAGTATCACACTTGATACAATAGTTATGATGCATCTTTGAAGTTTCTTCTTCTGATGAGTGCTTCTTTCTTTTTGGTGGCTTGTTTGCAGCATGGGCGGTTCTGTAGCAGTGCATGTCGCCGCAAGGAAAGTGATACCCAACGTGCATGGCCTGGTGGTTGTTGATGTAGTTGAGGTTGATATCATATTTATATTTCTTTGTCTCTTTGCAGTAATTTTTATTGTTTTCAATATATAAATTACTGCCTTCAATATGTAACTCTTAATGAGCTTTATTTCATGCAGGGGACTGCCATGTCGTCATTGATTCATATGCAGAAAATTCTATCAAATAGAATGCAGTTCTTTTCATCAATGGAGAAAGCAGTATGTCTATCCACACCTCAAGTATCTTGGATGTTTTCTTGAATCTTTTATTTTTTTTTTCTTTGTTGTGGGGGGGGGGGGGGGGGGGTTGAATAAATGAGTTACTTTAAAAACATTTTCATATCATTGGTCAACCAATGATTACCATTAGGTAGACCTAAGTTAGAAGGCATGCAAGGTAGTTGATGATGCATGCAGTTGAGAAAGCTAAGCGCTATTTCTTGTCTTGCTATTGTCATAATGGTTTCTAATTTTATGCCTTGCTAATGCTATAATCGTTTCTGTAGATCATAACATCTTTTACCCCTTTGATAGTTGCTAGCAGAATTTTAAAAGATATTTTTTTAAATTTTTCAATGTACTTTTTACAGCTAAGTAATTATGCTTTGATCATTATAAAAGTCTTTTAAGGGTAAAGTGCTTACTGACTGTATAACATTGAGATTGGGCTAAAATAGAAATTTAAGGATTAATGTCAACATCTTGTCTTTGACATTTATTTTTGTATTTTAGTTTATGTTATGGAGTGTCATTGTATTGATTTTGTCATTTTTATTTTAAAGCATTTTTTGACTTGTCAACAAAAACTGGTATTAACTCTTTGGTAAACAAATCTATTGTACTAAATCTAAACTAAATCTACACCATTCTCGTTAGCCTTATCCCAACTTATGACACTAATTTTCGAACAACACGTAGCCACATTTATTTCACGTATTTGGTGAGAACTAAGCTTTGCAATTCATGTGAATCTAAATCTCTATAACCTCTGTCAATCATTACAATTACTGAAAAGTTATTATCTGGGACATATTAAGGTCTAGAGCTCCAAATGCAACTACGATGATTAAATCCTAAAATAATTTGTCTCAAATTTTTTTCTAATTTATATTCTTATATTCGTGGTAGTGGCTATCTCTTATTGTTCAAATAAAATCTGGCTCGCCCAGGACCCAACCGAAAGTAGCTGCCACCCAAATCCACATAATCCACTTCCCACGTGCAACCGTTAAATAGCAACTGAGGAAACTACATACAAGCCTTGCCCGCTCTAAAACACTACAGAGCCACGTGCATTCAAGCATTAAATTTTCAAAACAGCAATTACTGAAATCTCGCTCCAGCCACAAAATAAAAAATTTAGCTCCTACACATAGCAAATCATGCAAATGAACTTAACAACAGAGCTACCGAAAGCAGATTTAAACTGAAAGAGATGAGAGATTATCTAGACAAGGAATAATATAAATACATCTGTTATAATAGACACATAATAACTTACATGTCCTAAATTAATTGAGGGGCTATTTTTGTTTGAAGTAAAATGGGCGTAGAGTATTCTAAATGCAATGTAAAATTTAAAGAATTTGGAATTCACCATCTATATCAATTTTGGCGGATTTTGAAATCGTTAGATTTAGTCAATTTCAAATACACTATAAATTCTCTGTCATTACTGCCTCCGCAACTCGCTATTCGCCACTTGTCGCCATTGCCAATTGATCTGCCATTGATCTGCCATTTGTCGCCACAGCCCGTATTTCCCCACTGCCAATAACTTCCACCTTTCGCTGCCCGTTGACTTCATCACCTGTTGCTCGCTATTGACCATTAGCCACCGCTGTCGGTCCCAAACCATTGCTTCTTGCCGCTCTACACTACCCCGCTGTTGTTATCACCACATCCCAATGCTGCTACTACTTACTGAACACCGACCAACACCATTGTTGGGCTTTACACTGCATTCATTTCTCTTCAAGCAAAAAAAAAAAGCTGCATATATTTTACACTCATCCAAACAACTCTAAATATTTCAAATACATTACATTCCTTTTGTATTGTATTCTTTTTTTAATTTTGCATTCCTTTTTCATCAATATCAAATATCCCTTGAAAGTAAATTTCATAATAAAATAAAGTTTTAAATAAATAAAATAAATAAACTTCCTCAAATTCCCATCAAATTGGCTCATTTTTTAAGGGAAAGGTTTACTCCATTTAAAAGCAGGCTTGGGAAATCTAAGCTATATGGAACCCACTTAAAATACATTAGAATCTATTTCATAAATCCATCGTTCACTACATTTCAACTGCTTGATCTTTGACTTAATATCAAATGTTATACGGAAATATCTCTATGAGCTCTGACATGTGGAAAATTTTTACAGATAGAATGGAGTGTCAGAGGTGGTTCGTTAAGAAATGTGGAATCTGCTCGTATATCAGTTCCATCAACATTGAAGTTTGATGAATCAAAAAAATGGTAATGAATGAAATTGTAAATTACGTCATTTCATTGTTAAATAATCTCTTTAGTTATTTATTTATGGGTTTATTTATGAGGTTTTCTTACTTAGAAAATCTTCAAATCGACACTTTATAAATGGTTTGTCTCTGATTTTGGTGACATGTGGCAGTTATACTTATAGAACTCCTCTCGAAGAAACTGAAAGCTACTGGAAAGGATGGTAAGTCCAAAGTTCTCTTCGAAATATTCTTATATCTTTTAGACTATTTGATGTGAAACATAAAAGAAATTTAATAAAAATTTGGTTAAGCTTGCTAATTTTAAAATTAATATTTCACAAGGTTAGATTCTAGAATTTCTTAGTTGTTGTTGTGCTTTGGCATGAGGTTTCAAACTAGATTAGAAGGACAATTTAAAATAATAACAAAATTATAGTAAAGTTAGATGCGTAAATAATAGAAATTCACCGGTTAACAAATAGAAAGTTTACCTTGAGTTCTCCTCACTCTCACAGTCTCACTCATGAGGGTTGTTTTAATGGAAGAATAATTTCAGCAAACTTAAAGACGCTACTAAAAGACACTAGACGCCTATAGTATTGCCCAATAAAAACCTTGTCGGAGGGGAAGGAGTCAGTGGATGTTGAATAACTCGCCACTGTCCGGAGATTTGGTGCTCGTCGATGACGGTTGTCAAAGTGAAGAGGATCCGATCGATGTAGTCGTCGACGGTGTGGTCGATCTCTAAGTTGAGGTCGAAGAAGGGTGATCTCAACACATCTACTCGTCCTTGATGATCATATATGAATTCTTGGTCTCTTTCAGGATTGGCCATTCATGGGGAGTAGGCCTGGGTTGTGTATCTTCTTCCTTGGATGGTGTATGAAGTAAGGGAGAAGAGAAGACGAGGAGGGAGAGGTTGGGGTGGTCGGCCAAGGCTAGGGTTAGAGGCCACTATACTTTCAGATCTTACGTTTATGTGGGTGGAGGGGAAATAAATTAAAATCTGAAATTTAATTTTAGATTTTATAATTGGAAAGGAGGGAATAATTTTGAAATTCGAATCTCCTCTAATTGGGAATAAGTGGGGCGGCACACCTTGAAGGGAGGGCGCTGATTGAGCATTAATGGGGAGAATTAATTAATAGAGAGGGAAGAAAGGGGTGGGCGGGGGGCAAAGGAGGGAGATTAAGGGTGTCCACATTCAACGAATGTGTCTGCATGAAATGAATGTGTGATTTGGAATTAAATCCAAATAAATTTCCGATTGGGAGCGATTTGGGGAGCTTCCTAAAATAGATTTATTAATTAGGAAAGAGTTTGAATTTCAAATCTATTTGAATTCAAATTAGGAGACTTTCCAAATTAATAAAGGTATAAATTAGGAGACCGGCGGTTTGGGCTTGGGGAAGGCTTGTGTGAGGGTGGAGGGGAGAAGCTAGGCCGAAAGTGGGGAAGGGTGTGGGTGGCCGGCGGTATGAGGTTGTAGGAAATGGAGAGGGGAATAAGAACGGATATAAACCGCGAGCCCGAAATCTATCGGCAGCTAACGGGAATTGCTTGGCCCTCTTTTAGGGTTTTCTCCACTCTCAAGAACTCACAACAATGAGAAATAACAAGTGCTAAAAATTTCATTAAAACAATCATCATCCCTAATACAAAAGTTAGGGCATTCATATATAAGCCTCAAGGAACAAAAGACACAAAGACGAAATTATCCTCTGGGCTACAACATGAACTAATCCCTCTCGGAGGTATAATGGTAAAAACCAGAAAATAAAAAAAATAAAATACATAAATGCATTACAAATAAAGACTCCTAATCGTAGTTGTCGATCTACGATGTCTCCTCTGATAGGCGTGCTAGAATCTCTTGCTAATGTCCTCATCACTATTTACTCTGATATGATGCTTCTTCCTTTTGGCAATTTTTTTATTGATTTTTTTATCTTTCTTTTGTAGAAATTCCTTTTACAATAATATCTTATCACTTGTTGCAGGGTCTATGTTGTTCTCCCTTCCTAGTGGTTTCATGCCTCTAATTCCCTTTTCTTAATGCTTTAGTACCATTTACATCCTATTCTAGAAGATTAGAGTCCATTATCTATGACTTTTCATCATTCTTAAAAGTTGAAGTGTGGTGGTACGATTTGACGATGGACTGAGCTAGTTGGAAAATTTTATATAAATTTACTGTTACACCTTATTAGGAGCTATTTGGCTAGTTCAACCTAGCATTTGAGTATTTTCTTTATGAGGAATGAAAGTATATAAATTCAACAAACTAAATCACTTGCTCCTTCAGTCGTCAAAGATAGAAGAAACTCCAAAAATTTCAAATTCCTTCCTCTTCCTCTTCCAAACTTTCTTCCTCTGCGCCCAATTTAGATAGCAACCTTTCCTTAGGTTTCAATCTGTTTACCAATGTATAATACCCAAAGGAAAAGAAAATGAAATCATACCTCTGCTCTGTTAAATCCCGCAAATCCTGCTCGAAATCCCGCCGAGGTACTGTAGCACGGCGCCGTTCGCGTCTGTTCCCGCAAATCCCGCGATGTTGCTTCGATCGAACGACCATAGGCGTCGTTAAATAGAAGCCCAACTTCTCATTCGCTCCACACACACGATCGGGCTCCAGTCGCTGCTCTCACGACTTCCTCTTCTTCCAATCTCCTTCCCCGACCGAAGCTCTGCCCTAGTCGCACCTCAGGCGACAATCACACAACAAACCTCTTTCACTCTCATGAAGCTTCTTCCCTGTTTCACGATCCCAGGCCGACGGCAACACCCCACGATTTCCTCCAAGCCGAGAGAGAGAGAGAGAGAGAGAGAGAGAGAGAGAGAGAGAGAGAGAGAGAGAGAGGAAGAAAGACTTGCCTAGCTGAGCCATCCACCTCCTTCCATTGCCTCCTCCGACGGCTCTTCTTCCTGAAGGATCGGAAGTTACGCATTTTTGATCGGAAGCAAGAAGCGGAGCTCGCTTCTCCGGCTCCGTTGGTGGCTGGACGGCTCCGTTGGTGGCTGGACGGCAAAGCGGGGTCACTTATAAGTACCCCCGAGCCGGGGGAAAGCAAAACTGTCGCTTTTCAATAAAAATGCTTTTTTAAAACCCCAAGCACGCCTTTAGTGCGCGTGGTGGGAGAAAAATAAAAATACAACCGCCGCAGTGTCTCACCAACACCAACCGTGCACGTCTTTAGTGACGTGGCGGGTAGGCTGCCTCTTGGTTTTTTCCCCTTAACGGGGGAGACGCCGGGAGGCTGCCGAAATTTTGTCTGAAATATAGACAAGGACTTGGAACAATTTGGAACATGGACTTGATTGAACTCAGAAGGACTTGTACATGGACCTTTGAACAAGATCTAAATGACTTGATAAAGCAATTGAACCCAAATAAAAAAATGTGCAAAAGGCTTAATTTGAACTGAAATCAAACTTGGATCAAGCTCGGACCACAGTGGACAATGAACTTGAACTTGCAAGGTGAACTTTGACATTGAACTCAAAACTTGTGGACAATAAAGGGCTTGCAAACTCTACTTGCTTACAAGTAGTGGTGAATTATAGACACTTAATCAAATTCCATGTCATAATATGTTGTTCTAAAAAGAAAATACATCATTTACATGCAAGCAATGAAGCATATTAAATATATAACATGTCTATAGAAAAATAAGGTGGTTGTAAAGAAGATAATCCACCTTTGCTCTCGATGCAACTTAACTGTATGTGAAAATATATGCTTCCCTAAAAGCATATACAAGAGTTATGCAACGAGTGATACAACATTTATGAGCAATAAGAGATGAAGGATATTTAGCAGATGAAGCAGTTGCTCTACAACACTCATGTAATCAACAACAGAACACAAGCAACCATGTTCAACCTTGCAAGCGATGAAGTAGGGGAGGGTGTATGATTTAACTGCAAACAGATTAACACCTACGAATACTAGAAGATATGCAAGTTAATGTGGCAGATCAACAATCAACATACACAAAGAAATTGAGAACAAGTAAAAGAACCCATGGGTTGTGTAGTAGTACATCATCCTTGTAGTCAACCCCTATACAATGTCAATCAAACACATTCAAACTCCTACAAATCATCGTAAGAGATCCATCATCTTCACTAAATGTTACCTACAAAAAAAATGTAGAGGAACAATAGCAAATGCAAAAAGCTTACAGGCGGCCCTAGAAGATTTATATGTAAAAAGAGCTGACCACGAGCAAAGGGATCATATTTACAAACAAATGCAAATGATGAACGATGAAATTCATATAGCTCAAAGTGTTCAAGAGAAGGTGATATATATCTATCATGCAATCAAATACTACTAGAAGGATTTTGTCGGTGATGAACACAATAGTACCTTTACAATCAACATCTATATGCAAGCAAACAAATGAAAATTGGAAGGGTATATATAGTTGATTGCAAGCAAAGATCAACGATGCAAGTCCACCATACCGACCACAAGCAAATATGGAAGAGTTCTCACTCATATAGCAGTCCACTTATGAGTGATGACGATTAATGTGTAGTGGGGGTCGAATCATCCATACAATTGATAACCACTCAGCATTAGTCAAATATATCAACCTTCTACAAGCAAGAATAAAAGATCTGCAATACATACAATCTCTCGACAAATACAGATGTATGTATAACATGCCACCCCTGAGTAGATGCATAAAGACTACAGTAAATGCAGTATCATGTAGTCAACTTCAGTCTAAGGATGAATACATCTACCTCCAACAGTAGTGGCTGTGTTGTAAAGACCAAAATCACAGTAAAATGCATAAAGACTACAAGTTCCTACGAGCTTCTACAACATAAGGCAGGAGATTCGTTAGTGTACTACAATCTACCTGCTTAAATCATGCAAGTAATGCACGACAGTTTACCTGTACGAAGCAGCGAACAACTTAAGTCAGAAGCTGCTATGACACGCCACCGGATCCGTAACATTCGTATTAGCGGACAGAAGACGTCTATAAATATTTCAAAAATACCCCCACACATACACTGTAGCTTGTATACACATAGGTGCACTAAAAGGGGTAAAAACAATCATAAAATCCGCATGGGCCTCGGCGAGCGTGTTATTGGTACACACGTGACGTCTAGGGATGCTGCGCGGGTCACTAAATTTGAACTCGATCCTTCTAAATTGATAAAAGGAGTCGACAGGGTTCAATTACAAAATGCCCCCCAAACACCCGCATGGGCCCCAGCGAGCATGTTATTGGTACACATGTGACGTCTAGGGATGCTGCGCGGGTCAATAAGTGAATTCTTGTTCGAATCCGATCCTCCTATACGGATCAATAGGAGTCAATAAGGTTCGAACTCTCAAACAAGTACACGGTTGTGACGACCGGTGTATTTATTTTAATACATTCATATTAGGCCTTCAAGGCCGATAATCATGAGAATTCACTATCAAGGGCATAAAGCCTACGAAACCCGATCCTCTGTCGACAGCCCGACAGAGTTGATAAAGTTCAATCCATAAAGAGAAATGACCCCGAACACCCCGATGATGGCCGTATTGATTGGTTATCTCAACCGGAGGGGTTTACAAATACTTTCAAATTCCATCCAAATGCCCGAAAATCTAAACTCCACAAAGTCCAAATTCAAAAACCCAAAAATTCCAAAGATCATCCAGAATCCAGAAAATTCAAAAAATATTTAAAGATGGAAATCTAACCATTAAACACTTAAAGCAAAATCCATCCGCCCTCTGCAACAGTTTGTCGAGGCGAGCAAATTAAAAACTTCTTCAGCTCACAAAAGAGCCAAATGCCTGGCGAGAATATCACTAGGATCCATTCTCAAAACAGTCTCCTGCCATTAAGGACGTGGTACGTGTCCTCTAACCGGTGGTTTGCCGCCAAATGACACCGCAGGATAAACGGTTACGACCCGGGGCCCTCTGAACCGAGTGGTTTTGCCGCCAAATGGCACCACAAATACCGGTTATGGCCAGCGCCGATACGTTCCTTATGGCATCAAATCCTTGAGATATGAATCAATAGGATATGATCGATAGGGCACAAAGCTCTCTGTAAGCTAAGGTGGATTCAAATTTGTCCCCTTAGGCAAATACTCACCCCAGGTCTACAAGGTACCCTTGGACGAAGCAACCCATGGCTGCCGACAAGGATCCTTTTGTCAGGTTGGGTCGACTACCTCCTCTGACTAAGTAGACCAGGGACCACGATGGCCCGGGACGACGGAACCATTATCAATTCCAAACATCCGCTGTAAGTGCACGATGGTGAAATTTCTATTTTTAAATATCAAATTTCCAAACATCCAAACTTTCGAAATTCCTAAATTCTCCAACTATTTCCAAACCCATTGCTGCTACTATATGCCAGATACCACGTATTATATACATATCTGATTGACGACTAGCCTTAATCGAAAGTTCTCTCTCGTGATCGGGAGGGGTAATTAACTATAGGGGCTTGCGCCTATAGAAAACCAGAACTCAGATCATAAAGTCCTCGCAAAATGAGGGCGAAATCTCTAGGTAGTGTCTTATCTACAAACCTATCTACCTTCCAAAATTTACCTCGGAACTTATTCAGTTAAAACTCTCTCGTCAAATAAAAATAAAGCGGTGGGGAGGCCGGGGCCGAATTTTCGGAGCCCACAGATTTCTGGCGACTCCGCTAGGGAATAGTTTCTCTTTCCATCTTTGGCTAGTCATATCAGTGCTATATTAGCAGCAAAAATAATGATAACACTAAGTTCTGTACGGTGAACATCAGGATGTGACTTTTGTTTCTTATACTAAAGATCCATCACTGAAAGGTCCCGATAGAGCTAAAAGCTACCATCTTTTATGATGGTAATGCAAAGAAAGAATAAAGATGTTACGGTGAACATCAGGATGTGACATTTGATTCTTATATCTAAAGATCCATCACTGAAAGGTCCCGATAGAGCTAAAGCCGACCATCTTTTATGATGGTAGAGCAAAGAAAGAATAAAAATGTTTACGGTGAATATTAGGATGTGACATTTGGTCCATATGTCCAAAAATCCATCACTGAAAGGTCCTGATAGAGGTAAAAGCAACCATCTATTCTGATGGTTAAACAAAGAAAGAATCAAGATATGTAAGGTGAGCATTGAAGTGCGACACTTGGAAGCATATCCAAGAATCCACTGCCGAAAGGTCCCGACATAAAGGAAAATAAATATAGAGACTCACATCTCTAGAAAAAAAAAATATGTTCAAATAATGGTGCGACATCTAGTGTGTACCCCTAGAGATCCACCTTTAATGAAATTTATCAAAAGTGGGTCCTAAAGATGGCCCCTACATACAATGTTCTCGATGGTCAACATCTTGAAGGATCTTTCAAGAAATCTCATCGCTTTTCAACTATATCTTCTCGAACTGAGGACAATATTTGCATGGGCAGAATGCATTGTTGTCAGCACATTCATTTTATATTTGGAGTTGAAGCAGTGTTGCCATTAGAAGTTGAACTCCCATCCATTCGAGTCGCTATCCAGAACGAGCTGACGCAAGAAAAAAATGTTCGGTTAAGGATGGAGGAGCTCGATGCACTCGATGAAATCAGATTGCAAGCTCAAAAAAAAAACTTGGAAATCTACCGAAGAAGAATGACAAAATCCTTTGATCGGATGGTGCACCCTCGGATATTTCAAGAAGGGGAATTGGTCCTGATGCTGAGAAGACCAATCATTTCACATCAAAAAATTGGTGGCAAATTCATATCCAATTGGGAAGGCCCCTTCATCATCGGGAAAGTGTACCAAGGGGGAGCATATCAACTTATCGACCTATAGGATTAGAGACCTATGCCACCAATCAATGGTCGATATCTAAAGAAATACTACGCATAAAATTGCCCAAGAAAATGCTATGTATTTCATACACATTTATGAGCGATACATTTGTATTCTGAAATTCTCTTGTGTAGCAAGAATGCATTTCAAAATCCCCCATCGGATTTGGGGCATTTTAAATATTTATTCGGATCGACATCGCGCTGCGTGCCGAGATCCCCAAATAAATATTTAAAATCTCAAAGATACAAAGCCTATTCAAAATGTCCCTATGAGACAGGGGGCATTTTAAATATTCATTTGGATCGACATCGTGCTATACGCCGAGATCCCCAAATGAATATTTAAATTTCAAAAAATTCTATATTTATTCTATTCTAAAATGTCCTTGCGAGACAGGGGGCATTTTAAATATTTATTCGGGTCGACATCGTGCTGCACGCCGAGATCCCCGAATAAATATTTAAAATTATCAATTCAAATGTTATTTTGTGCTAAAGAGTACAAATACTTATTTTCTAAAGTACATGCAGGTGATCTTTCAAAAGCTAGAGATATCACCTTCTCCAATGAACAAAGACTCAAAAGTCAAGAAAGAGACTTTTGTGGCTACACACTCTTACAAAATTAAGCCAAAGAAGCTTGAAGTCTTTTGACAGCCTGAAGCTTAAGGTTCGAATGGGTGTAAAAGGTCGGATCTAACAAGCCCAAATATGGCCGGATCGCTGGCAGCTCCATCTACTCAACAAGCCATAAGAAAGGCCGTAGTCCCGTCAGTAGGGACTGTAGGAAGAACGAAGGCAAATTTGGCTTGACAAGTTCAAGTGATCGTAATCTACAAAATTCTCCTAAATGACTGGAGAATCAAAAGTTCCAGTGGAAAGATGAGTCTCGAGCAACTACCAAATATGCGTAGGCTCCAAAATCTACAACCCCAAAAGAGAACTCCAAATCTTCCAACTTTAGCGAAATCAGCATTGAGCGCAATTCCCATAGCTCAAGTCTGAAGCCTGAATGGATGTAAGAGGTCGGATCCAACAAGCCCAAATATGACCGGATCGCTGGGAACTCCATCTACTCAACAAGCTATAAGAAAGTCCGCAGTGGAGGAACCCCCATCTCAGCAACTAGAGGACAAAGAGCTATCAAATTCTAGCTCTCTCGATCTGATAAACTCAAGTGATTCAGATTAAAGTCTTCTCAAGTGGTTAAGGATCAAGATACTACCTACGTTCGGTACTATCAACTGAATCCAAAACCTACAAATCCTTTAACAAATCCGTAAAGCATAAAGAGAGGATCAAAAGAATTTTTCTTCAACAAGTCCGTCAAAGCACAAAGCAAAGGATGAAGAAAATTATCTTAAAGTTTACACAAAGCCTAAGACTGAACTAAGAGGATTCTATCATCAACAAGCCCGTTATGCATAAAGCTCTGGACCGATGACTTTTCGCCACCGACCTGGTACAAACCTAAGAGTTTAGGTCATCGGCATCTACTCCTTCATTAAGCTCGCAAAAGCTAGAAGCATAGGGCCGAAGGTACAAAAAACCACCTGACAAGTCAATAATGACCAATCAAGTAATTCTCCACCAATGTCTGCAGCACAAAGCACAGGACAGAAGAACCTAAATCTCATGACTCCGTCTAAAACTACGAAAAGAAGCATCCCGAATAATATCTACTAGTGTCCCTAAAGACTGGGGGCATTTTAAATATTTATTTGGGTCGACATCGCGCTGCATGCCAAGATCTCCAAATAAATATTTAAAATACCAAGAGCACAGGTCAGAGTACAACCACAGAAGTCTCAAGGGCAGTAAAAAGAGAGCTCGTCAACAACTGAATTTATAAAATAACTTTATTTTATTAAGTTCAAAAATTCATATACAAATCTGTGGACTACATCTTTTTACAAGATTACATCAGATAAAAAAAAAGAAAAGTACAATGTCCTTCGCAGAGGACTAAAATTTGTCTCCTAAACTACGCTTGAAGAGGAAGTCCACGTCTTTATTCTGCTCCTTCCAAAAAACTAGGTATTCTACACTTCTAGGACCTGCACAAAGCAAAAGAGAAGTCAGCAGAAAGAAGAAGAATTATAAAGAATATATATGTAAGAGACTATAAAAAGAGTTGTACCTGGAACAGAAATCTCCTGAGGTGGCTCACGAACAAGTATCACGCTCCTCGTGGAACCTGCAAAAAGCAACAGAAAATGTCAGAAAGCAGCTAAAGAAAGAAAGGAAACAGTACAAACAAAGTTGAAACGTACCAAAACTGAAGTCTCCTGAGGCAGTAAAATGGCTGAAGCTTGGATCCTCTTCTCATAGTAGCCTGCACAAAATAAAAAGCAGTGTCAGTATGAGCATGAAATCAAAACTAAGAAAAAAGGGGGAAAGTGTACCTGAACCCAAAAGCAACTGTGGAGAGCCTAAGGCAGCAAAGTCCCACCGACTAATGAATCTGCAAAGATCAGATAGATTCCAAATGATATAAAATTGCTAGAAGCAAAAGTGACAGTGATGCAAAAGAAGAGCAAAAGATCTCTATTTGACCAAGACCAAATATATCAACTACACTAAAGATTACAAGTGTATCTAAAAGATCTACGAAGACACCGAGATGGGCTCTTTAGGATCTGAAAATGAAAATCGTAGTGTGACATCCAAATAAACTTTTGGAGATCCACTAAAAGAAAATCCCAGTGTGACATCCAAGCAAAATTTTAGAGGTCCGCTAAAGAAAAATCGTAGTGTGACATCCAAATAAATTATTGGAGATCCACTAAATGAAAACCCTAGTGTGGCTTCTAGAACAAATATCTAGAGATCCACAGGGCCAAACGGCTTACAACAAACGTGATCCGCTCCAGATGCATACCACATTTATTGGGGGGCATTTGTTAACCAATGTATAATACCCAAAGGAAAAGAAAATGAAATCATACCTCTGCTCTGTTAAATCCCGCAAATCCTGCTCGAAATCCCGCCGAGGTACTATAGCATGGCGCCGTTCGCGTATGTTCCCGCAAATCCCGCGATGTTGCCTCGATCGAACGACCACAGGCGTCGTTAAATAGAAGCCCAGCTTCTCATTCGCTCCACTCACACGATCGGGCTCCAGTCGCTGCTCTCACGACTTCCTCTTCTTCTAATCTCCTTCCCCGACCGAAGCTCTGCCCTAGTCGCACTTCAGGCGACAATCACACAACAAACCTCTTCCACTCTCATGAAGCTTCTTCCCTGTTTCACGATCCCAGGCCGACGGCAACACCCCACGATTTCCTCCAAGCCGAGAGAGAGAGAGAGAGAGAGAGAGAGAGAGAGAGAGAGAGAGAGAGAGAGAGAGAGACTTGCCTAGCCGAGCCATCCACCTCCTTCCATTGCCTCCTCCGACGGCTCTTCTTCCTGAAGGATCGGAAGTTACGCATTTTTGATCGGAAGCAAGAAGCGGAGCTCGCTTCTCTAGCTCCGTTGGTGGTTGGACGGCTTCGCTCCTCCGACGCTTTCCCTCCCTGTTACGATCGGAAGTTCCGACATTTTGATCAGAAAGTAGCAACGGGAGCAAGCTGGCTGTGAATGTAACTTTCTCCCTTTAGCTCACTTCTTCGGCCGAATCCCCTGTTGCCGAACAGCCCATTTTGGGCATTTTTTTTACTTTATTTTTATTATAATTGTTTAATTTTAATTATAATTAATTAGTTTAAATTTTGAATTAGTTAATTAATTTTAATCATAATTAATTATATTAATTATAATTAATATTCAATTAATCATAATTAATTAAAGTTAATTATGTTTAATTGGTTTTAATTATAATTATTAATTAATTGTGGATTAATCTTAATTAATTAAATAATTAAAATTAATTATTTTAAATGATAATTAATCATTATTAGTCATTAATTAATCATAATTAATTAAATTTAATTATGATTAATTATCTTAAT
Source organism: Dendrobium nobile (assembly GCA_022539455.1). Lineage (NCBI taxonomy): Eukaryota > Viridiplantae > Streptophyta > Magnoliopsida > Asparagales > Orchidaceae > Dendrobium > Dendrobium nobile. Next base: position 17,415,064 of record CM039727.1, read on the forward strand.
AATTAATTATTAGTTAATTATATTAATTATAATTAATTAAATTCATTCAAATTAATTATTATTATTAAATAATTATAATTAATTTAAATTAAAAAAAAAAGAGAAGAAAGAATAATCCCCTCCACTCTCTTTCCTCGGCGTTCGCGTCGGACCGGCAAACCACCTAAGCACGCCTTTAGTGAGCGTGGTAGGAGGGAACCCGATGCGACACCTATGACGAGGTAGGCGAGTGACCACTCGATCCACGTGTCAACCACGACAACCCCGCGGAGGTATGAATCTTTCTAAACTTAAAAGCCTACTTCAATGTTCGTGGCAAACCGGAGAACCGCCCCAAGCACGCCTTTAGTGCGCATGGTGGGGTGGGACCCCGGTGCGGCACGTACGGCGAAGCGGGGTCACTTATAAGTACTCCAGAGCAGGGGAAAGCAAAAATGTCGCTTTTCAATAAAAATGTTTTTTTAAAACCCCAAGCACGCCTTTAGTGCGTGTGGTGGGAGAAAAACAAAAATACAACCGCCGCGGTGTCTCACCAACACCAATCGTGCAGGTCTTTAGTGACGTGGCGGGTAGGCGGCCTCTTGGTTTTTTCCCCTTAACGGGGGAGACGCCGGGAGGTTGCCGAAATTTTGTCTGAAATATAGACAAGGACTTGGAATAATTTGGAACATGGACTTAATTGAACTCAGAAGGACTTGTACATGGACCTTTGAACAAGATCTAAATGACTTGATAAAGCAATTGAACCCAAATAAAAAAATGTGCAAAAGGCTTAATTTGAACTGAAATCAAACTTGGATCAAGCTCGGACCACAGTGGACAATGAACTTGAACTTGCAAGGTGAATTTTGACATTGAACTCAAAACTTGTGGACAATAAAGGGCTTGCAAACTCTACTTGCTTACAAGTAGTGGTGAATTATAGACACTTAATCAAATTCCATGTCATAATATGTTGTTCTAAAAAGAAAATACATCATTTACATGCAAGCAATGAAGCATATTGAATATATAACATGTCTATAGAAAAATAAGGTGGTTGTAAAGAAGATAATCCACCTTTGCTCTCGATGCCACTTAACTGTATGTGAAATATATGCTTCCCTAAAAGCATATACAAGAGTTATGCAACGAGTGATACAACATTTATGAGCAATAAGAGATGAAGGATATTTAGCAGATGAAGTAGCTGCTCTACAACACTCATGTAATCAACAACAGAACACAAGCAACCATGTTCAACCTTGCAAGCGATGAAGCAGGGGAGGGTGTATGATTTAACTGCAAACAAATTAACACCTACGAATACTAGAAGATATGCAAGTTAATGTGGCAGATCAACAATCAACATACACAAAGAAATTGAGAACAAGTAAAAGAACCCATGGGTTGTGTAGTAGAAAGTGACGGATATTACATCATCCTTGTAGTCAACCCCTATACAATGTCAATCAAACACATTCAAACTCCTACAAATCATCGTAAGAGATCCATCATCTTCACTAAATGCTACCTACAAAAAAAATGTAGAGGAACAATAACAAATGCAAAAAGCTTACAGGTGGCCCTAGAAGATTTATATGTAAAAAGAGCTGACCACGAGCAAAGGGATCATATTTACAAACAAATGCAAATGATGAGCGATGAAATTCATATTGCTCAAAGTGTTCAAGAGAATGTGATATATATCTATCATGCAATCAAATACTACTAGAAGGATTTTGTCGGTGATGAACACAATAGTACCTTTACAATCAACATCTATATGCAAGCAAACAAATGAAAATTGGAAGGGTATATATAGTTGATTACAAGTAAAGATCAATGATGCAAGTCCACCATACCGACCACAAGCAAATATGGAAGAGTTCTCACTCTTATAGCAGTCCACTTATGAGTGATGACGATTAATGTGTAGTGGGGGTCGAATCATCCATACAATTGATAACCACTCAGCATTAGTCAAATATATCAACCTTCTACAAGCAAGAATAAAAGATCTGCAATACATACAATCTCTCGACAAATACAGATGTATGTATAACATGCCACCCCTGAGTAGATGCATAAAGACTACAGTAAATGCAGTATCATGTAGTCAACTTCAGTCTAAGGATGAATACATCTAACTCCAACAGTAGTGGCTGTGTTGTAAAGACCAAAATCACAGCAAAATGCATAAAGACTACAAGTTCCTACGAGCTTCTACAACATAAGGCAGGAGATTCGTTAGTGCACTACAATCTACCTGCATAAATCATGCAAGTAGTGCACGACAGTCTACCTGTACGAAGCAGCGAACAACTTAAGTAAGAAACTGCTATGACACGCCACCGGATCCGCAACATTCGTATTAGCGGACAGAAGACGTCTATAAATATTTCAAAAATACCCCCACACATACCCCTCTAGCTTGTATACACATAGGTACACTAAAAGGGGTAAAAACAATCATAAAACCCGTATGGGCCTCGGCTAGCGTGTTATTGGTACACACGTGACGTCTAGGGATGCTGCGCGGGTCACTAAATTTGAACCCCATCCTTCTAAATAGATAAAAGGAGTCGACAGGGTTCAATTACAAAATGCCCCCCAAACACCCGCATGGGCCCCAACGAGCATATTATTGGTACACATGTGACGTCTAGGGATGCTGCGCGGGTCAATAAGTAAATTCTAGTTCGAATCCGATCCTCCAATACGGATCAATAGGAGTCAACAAGGTTCGAACTCTCAAACAAGTACACGGTTGTGGCGACCGGTGTATTTATTTTAATACATTCATATTAGGCCTTGAAGGCCCATAATCATGAGAATTCACTATCAAGGGCATAAAGCCTACGAAACCCGATCCTCTGTCGACAGCCCGACAGAGTTGACAAGGTTCAATCCATAAAGAGAAATGACCCCGAACACCCCGATGATGGCCGTATTGATTGGTTATCTCAACCGGAGGGGTTCACAAATACTTTCAAATTCCATCCAAATGCCCGAAAATCTAAACTCCACAAAGTCCAAATCCAAAAACCAAAAAATTCCAAAGATCATCCAGAATCCAGAAAATTCCAAAAATATTTAAAGATGGAAATCTAACCATTAAACACTTAAAGCAAAATCCATCCGTCCTCCGCAATAGTTTGCCGAGGCGGGCAAATTAAAAATTACTTCAGCTCACAAAAGAGCCAAATGCCTGGTCGAGAATATCACTAGGATCCATTCTCAAAACAGTCTCCTGCCATTAAGGACGTGGTACGTGCCCTCTAACCGGCGGTTTGCCGCCAAATGGCACCGCAGGATAAACGGTTATGACCCGGGGCCCTCTGAACCGAGTGGTTTTGCCGCCAAATGGCACCACAAATACCGGTTATGGCCAGCGCCGATACGTTCCTTATGGCATCAAATCCTTGAGATATGAATCAATAGGATATGATTGATAAGGCACAAAGCTCTCTGTAAGCTAAGGTGGATTCAAATTTGTCCCTTTAGGCAAATACTCACCCCAGGTCTACAAGGTACCCTTGGACGAAGCAACCCATGGCTGCCGACAAGGATCCTTTTGTCAGGTTGGGTCGACTACCTCCTCTGACTAAGTAGACCAGGGACCACGATGGCCCGGGACGACGGAACCATGGGATCTTGATCGGGTCTATCATCCATCCCCCCCCCATCCGCTTTAAGTGCACGATGGTGAAATTTCTATTTTTAAATATCAAATTTCCAAACATCCAAACTTTCGAAATTCCTAAATTCTCCAACTATTTCTAAACCCATTGCTGCTACTATATGCCAGATACCACGTATTATATACGTATCTGATTGACGACTAGCCTTAATCGAAAGTTCTCTCTCGTGATCGGGAGGGGTAATTAACTATAGGGGCTTGCGCCTATAGGAAATCAGAACTCAGATCATAAAGTCCTCGCAAAATGAGGGCGAAATCTCTGGGTAGTGTCTTATCTACAAACCCATCTGCCTTCCAAAATTTTCCTCGGAACTTATTCAGTTAAAACTCTCTCGCCGAATAAAAAGAAAAGCGGCGGGGAGGCCGGGACTGAATTTTTGGAGCCCACACAATCCTGAAAGAAATTGTCAAATAAAAATGAATAAAAATAAATAAACTTTCTTACTTTCTCCTTCTTCTTCCTCTCCGCTCAATTCTTTCGATTGAAGCTTCTCACACATTTTGCTCCTATAGGAGTGAGTGAAATGGAGATAGTACACACGAGGAGTCGTTAGTTTTCACTCTCGTACAGGTTCGTTCACTCGATCATGTGATCCGCCCCTGTCTGGATGTTCACGTACGCAGGCAGTTTCGCTCGGTCTATCTGGATTTGTTGTTCGCGTAACTGCCCGCCCGCTGAACTAATAGACCAATTCTCACAGCTTCTGTTGTTTTCATCGTCTCGTACAAGTCGACTTATGAAACAATTATAGAGGTCCGCAACTATTTAAATCTTTCTATTTTTCTCCCATTCATTTTAAAGTGCTTAAAAATGGGATAGGTTTTCAGGATTTCGGGAAAGCTGAGGTGTATACTTTCCATCATGAAGCTAACGATTCTTTCATCCAGCCTTTACTGGTCATGGTTTAGTGTTTCATGAACCGTGCTTTGAAACACGCTGTTTTTGCTGTTTAAAGTGCATTTTATAGACAATGATGTAATTATATTATGATAGAGAATTCTTTTGATCACTCAACGATTGTATTCAATGTTACTTAATGCACTATCATTTGTATCTTTGATAACTTAATCCATTTTTGGATGCACCTGTGTTGACCCTAATACTAGTGTCGAGTCGAGTCGACCGCGCAAGGAGGGTTTCAAAAGCGAAAGAGCTCGAAATCGCGCAAAAACTCACCCGACGCGTGTCGACCGAAAACCCAAAATCGTCGAAACGACCTCCGTTCGCGAAACGGACAGCGCCGATGCGTCTGGAGCAACGGAAACAGTTAAGATCGACACCCATATGGGTGGGGGTCGACGGTCGACGAAAATTTAAATTTTGGGCGCGCGAATCGAGACGACGACTTGTGCGAGTGGCGACGCGGCGACTCACTCGATGCAAGATTAAAATTTTTATTTTATTTTGTGCAATATAATTAAATTTTTGTTTAAAAGAGAGGGAGAGAGCTTTTTAAATTAAAAAAATGAATTTTCTTTAAACAAAAAAACCCAAAAATCCCTAAAATACCCCCCACTTAACCCTCACACTCTCATATTCCCTCAACCGACCCCCCCTCCTCATTCTCACGCCAAATCCACGCCTCCAAGCCGCGAGCTCCCTCTCCCTCACGCGATTCCAAGGCCGGCCTCCTCCCTCCTCCAAGCTCAAGGTTTGATCTCTCCTCCATTTTCTTCTTCCCATCTTCTTCTTCTTCCTTCCTTCTTCTTCTTCTCTCCCATTTTTCTTTTTCTTTCTTCATCCCTCCACATTTCCTTCCATTTTATTCTATTTTCTTCCTCTACTCCCTTCTCCTTCCTCTCCTTCTTCTTCTTCCTCCTCCAACCTCTCTTTCTCAAGACATACACCAAACCCTAACCCTAATTTTTCATATCTCCACATCCACTCATTAAACCACCCACTACCCTTCACAAAAAACACTTCCCTACACCTCCTACACCATTCCAACAAAATTTTTTTTTCATCCATCACTTTCTCTCTCTAACCTAGAGAGAAAATTTTCTCTCTCTAGAATGAGAGTGAAATTTCGTCGTGAATAGCTCCATCCCCACCCCAAGCATCTTCCCTCTCAACCATACCTCCAAATTCCTTCCCTAGAGAGAGAAAAAAATTACACACTCTCTCTTTCTCTCTCCAAAATTGAGAAGAGAGGGATTTTCTCTCTCTAAATCTCTCCTCTCACTTCCTTGCACCTCCTAAACCCACTCTACACAAATTCCCTTCAAATTCCATCTTTCCCCTCTCTTTCTCTCTCTAGAAAGAGAGTTTCCTTCTCTCTTTCTCTCTCTAAAAATTAGATAAAGAGAGATTTTCTCTCTCTAACTCCACTCCCCTAATTTCCTACACACCCTAAACCCCTTCCACCAAAAATTCCTTCTTTCCCTCTCTCTCCCTCTCTTTCTCTCTCTAGAAAGAGAGCTCTCTTCCTTTTCTTTCTCTCTCTAGCTTCTTTTTTTTAAATAAAAATATGATTAATTAAATTGCACAAGTAAATTTTCTTTTAATTATGCATCGCAGGTTCCTACGTCGCCGTCATCCGCCGTCGCCGCCTCGATTGCTGCACACCCAAGGTAAAAATTAGTATTTATTTTTTTGTGCATGAAATAAGTACTCGTGACCGCTTTTCTTAGCGGGCGAGGAAAAACTTAAGTACCCGTGACGCACTGAGCGAGCGGGGAAATTCGTATGCATGAAAATATAAGTACCCGTGACTGCTTTTCTTAGCAGGCGGGGAAATTTGTTATTTATAGCAAAATTATTTAATTAAGTACCCGTCATTGCTTTTAGGCGGGAAAAATGTCATATTTTAAACCTGTGCTCAAAGACCCCATGACCGCTTTTTTTAGCGAGCGGGGATTGGAACTGCGGCCGCGGTGTCACCCGACACCTACCGTGACTGCCTTTCTTGGCAGGCGGGAAGGCCTTACACACTCTGAGGCAGCCCCCTACGCGGGGACGACGCCGGAGTGCTGCCAAAAATTTCAACTGAATCTATGACTTAGAAAATTTTAAAGAAATTAAAATCCTCCTACAAGCGTATACAAGCTGGTTCGTGAAGACGCATTCAAATGAATAACTAAAATTTGAACCTAAATGTGAACTTAACTTAAGCTCAATATGGACATTAATTGAACCTGCAAACATTTGACTCAAACTTGAATGAACATAAATTCTAAAGAACTTGAACATGATCTTGTACATTTGAACTCAAACAAATTGGATCATATGGAGGGCTTCATTTGAACTCGAACTCGATCAGAACATGACATGAACTTGAGCCTAATCGAATTTGTAACAATTTAAATCAAATTTGAATATTGAAGCAAAGCTCCAACATTTTGAGCTAGAACAAATGCAAAAGAGCAATGATTCAAGATTGTGACTTGGGACAATTATACAGAGCTTGACTTGAAAATGATATCAAAATCTTAATGGAATGTTAAGGAATTGTCATCTCAAGTTGAATGCAAAATGCTAGCCAAAGAAATCTAAATCACTCATAAACATAAGTTGAAGGACTCAAATAAACATCAAAGGAGGAGCTTTGAAGAATGTGATTTGGAGGATAATCAATGTTCCTATGGAATTATCATTCTAATGAGAATGCGAACGTTAATTAAGGAGGGCAATCCATCCATATCTCATCCAAGCAAGAAATGACTCATACACAAAATTCATTTCAAGATTTGAAATGGAATTTATTGGAGCAACAACGAGCAACTTGTAGTGATCATCTTGATTGAAAAGTTGGAGGAATTTGATATCAATATCATTATACAAATTGCAAATTATCTTTGAAAATAAAGAACTTCCAAGTATGACCCGTTTACAAGAAACCGGAAGATTATGAAAGGTAAGGCTTGATCTTAAAGCCATGATATGAGGACTTTTAGACCCTTAAGTTGATGATTGCACAACAAGGTCAAAAGTGTAAGATTCTAAAGAACAAGGTTCTAGATCTTTAAACCAACAACTCCGACAAGAAAGTAGAAAATTCATAACATGCAAAAGTTCATCACATATACAACAGTTGACCTACAAGTTAGAGAGGTGATGACAAGAGCCTTGCAATGCATACAGTGGTCCCATTTACAAGCAAGTGGAGGTAGATGCATTGTAAATATAACAAATATTCTACAAATACAAAAGACTCATTATACATACAAGATGTTCTCTACAAATAGGGTGCCAAATGACGACAACAAAAGCAAATTCCTATGGGCCCTTGTAGAAGACCCCTCATATACACTTGACGTCATCTACGAGTAGAATGTCAAAAGATTGTAGCAAAAGCAAACTTCTACGAGTTGTTATAGGAAGCTTGTTGTGCATACAACATGCTATCTTGAGTGAATACCAAAGAAGCACAGTAGATGTCAGCATCTACATGTAAAAGCAGGAGATTCGTTAGTGCACTACGATCCACATACAGAAAGCAACATGTAGTGCACGACAGTCTACCTATACAAAGCATCAAACAATTCAATCCACAAGCTGCTACAACCCGTCACCGGATCCGCAACACTCGTACTAGCGGACAGAAGGCGTACATGATCTCTCAAATGAAATATTGTGTGCATTCAAATTACAATTACTTGCACAACTAACATATTTCAAAATCCCCCTGCACTTACACCGTAGTTTGTATACACATAGGTGCACTAAACGGGAAAATACAATCTCGACCCGCATGGGCCCCGGCGAGCGTGCTATTGGTATACACGTGACGCCTAGGGATACTGCGCGGGTCAACAAGTGAATTCAAGTCCGAACCCGATCCTTCTATACGGATCAATAGAAGTCGACAGGGTTCGAACATTTAAACGAATATACGGCTGTGGCGACCAGTATATTTGTTTTAATACATTCGTATTAGGCATTCCAGGCCTACAATCAAAAGAATTCACTAAACAAAAGGCATGAAGCCTACGAAACCCGATCCTCCTAAATAAAAAAATATGAGTAGACAGGGTTCGAGATATTGAATAAATATACGGTCACGAATATGATCGGAATATTTATTTTAATGTATTCATATTCAGACTTCAAGGCTTTCAACGAAGAAAATTCATGAACAAAAGGCACAAAGCCTACGAGAAACCCGATCCTCTGTCGACATCCAGACAGAGTTGACAAGGTTCAAACTACAAATGAAAATGACCCCACCCCGATGATGGCCGCGTTGAACAAAAATCTCAACCGGAGGGGTCCATTCCAAATAATTTCCAATGTCGTTCCAAATATCCAAAAATCTAAAAAAATCTCAAAATTCCAAAAATCCAAAAATATTTAAAATTTGAAATCTAATTATCAATCACTTAAAGCAAACTTCATCCACCCTCCGCAACAGTTTGTCGGGGTGGACAAATTTAAATATAACTTCAGCTCACAAAGAGCCGAATGCCTAATCGAAAATATCACTAGAATTCATCCTCAAACAATCTCCTGCCAATAAGGACGTGGTACGTGTCCTCTGACCGGCGGTTTGCCGCCAAATGGCACCGCAGGATAAACGGTTATGATCCGGGGCCCTCTGAACCGAGTGGTTTTGCCGTCAAATGGCACCACGAAATACCGGTTATGGCCATAGTCAATACGCTCCTTATTGGCATCAAATCCTTGAGATATGAATCAATAGGATATGATCGATAGGGCACAAAGCCCTCTGTAAGCTAAAGTGGATTCAAATTTGTCCCCTTAGACAAACACTCACCCCAGGTCTACAAGGTCCCCTTGGACGAAGCAACCCATGGCTGCCGACAAGGATCCTTCTGTCAGGTTGGGTCGACTACCTCCTCTGACTAAGTAGACCAGGGACCACGATGGCCCGGGACGACGGAACCATGGGATCTTGATCGGGTCCATCATCCATTCCCCCACCATCCGCTTTAAGTGCAAGATGGTGAAATTTCTATTTTAAATATCAAACCATTTCAACTCAAACATCCAAATATTTCAAAATCCATATACATTGCTGCTACTATATGCCAGATACCACGTATCTTTACGTATCTGATCAACGACTAGCCTTAATCGAAAGTTCTCTCTCGTGATTGGGAGGGGTAATTAACTATAGGGGCTTGCGCCTATAGGAAACCAGAACTCAGATCATAAAGTCCTCACAAAATGAGGGCGAAATCTCTGGGTAGTGTCTTATCTACAAATCCATCTGCCTTCCAAAATTTACCCCGGAACTTAATTCCGTTAAAACTCCCTCGCCGAATAAGAAAAGCGAGTGGAGGCCGGGGCCGAATTTTCGGAGCCCACAACCTGTTCCCCTTAAAGCACTCAAAATCAATTCTTGTGTTAGTGAATCATACGTTTTCTCAAACTAAATCTTTCTACTTGTTAAAGAGATGTAAAAACTTTAGGTATACTATGATTGAATAAAATTTACTCATTTAAAGTAAAAAAATCAATTTTTGTGTTACTTTATCATATGTTTTCTCAAACTAATGCTTACTACTAACTAAAGGGATGTAAAAGCTTTGGGCATGCATGTATTGAATACAATCTATTGGTGATCAATGAAAGAAGATAAAATAGAGAAAATGTTGGAGGAAGCATCATTGATGTGGATTGTATAGCAAAGAGAAAATCCAAATGAAAGATGAAAATTAGTTTATAGTGATTAAATTAATCGCCTTTCCTTTGATTACTTTTATCTATGTTTTACTCCCACCCCTCCGCTATTGATCATTCAAATCCTTTGGTCTTTTGGGTTACTGTGTTGCAAGTAGGGTAGGGGGTTGATGTTGAGATGGACTTTGGTTGTGACAGTTGAATCACAATCATCCAATTACACATATTTCTGCAAGATCACCCACTGCTTTTTTTAGGAAGAAGATACTATTAATGCACAAAAGTTGAATTTTACCTAATATAATGACTGATTTTGATTGCATGTGGGATTCTGAAAGATCTTTTGACCATTTACTACCTGTATCTGTTTGTATTTCTTTCTTCCATGATTATCATTCAATACATACAGCTTTATCTAAACATTATGCATAAACTTACGGATATTTTCTGTCAGGTATGAAGGCCTTTCTGATAAGTTTTTATCATGCCCAATGCCAAAGCTGCTACTATTAGCAGGGACAGACAGATTAGACAGGTTATCTATAGAAACTCAAGTGTCATTTTTTCCCCCTAAATTGTTAGGAATTTAAATTAAATAATTTATTGCCAAGTTTTCCATTCAATTGTCCCAAATCTGATGGTGCTTCAAATCTCTCCACCAAAGTAGGTTTGCTCACTTTGGTCAGTGTTTATAATCCATGGATTGCAACATACTAAAGCAACTTTGAAATTATTGAAAATTAGATAAACTCATCTGCTGTCCTGTGGATGAAAATTGGATAATTCCATTATTTTGGTGTTGGATGTCGTAGGCTCTACAATTTCTAATATAGATCTAATATGCAATATAGAAAATAATACGACAAATATCCAAAATTTGTATAACACTAGCTATTATTCCGAAATAACTATAAGATGGGTTTGTAGATAAGACACTATCCAGAAATTTCGCCCTCATTTTGCGAAGACTTAATGATCTGAGTTTTGGTTTCCAATAGGCGCAAGCCCCTATAGTAAATTATCCCTCCTGATAACGAGAGAGAACTTTCGATTAAGGGTAGCCATCAATCAGATACATAGAGACGTGTTATCTGGCATTTAATAGCAGCATGGACATATGTATTGAGATTTGAAGATTTGATATTTAAAATTAGAAATTTTACCATCTTGCACTTAAAGCGGATGGTGGGAGGAATGATGATGAGCCCAATCAAGATCCTATGGATCCGTCGTCCCAGGCCATCGTGGTCCCTGGTCTACTTAGTCAGAGGTGGCAGTCGACCTAACCTGATAGAAGGATCCTTGTCAGCAGCCATGGGTTGCTTTGTCCAAGGGGACCTTGTAGATCTAGGGTGAGTGTTTATCTAAGGGGACAACTTTAATCCTCCTTAGCTAAGAGAGGGCTTTGTGCCCTATCAGTTATATTATATTGATTCATATCTCAAGGATTTGATACTACTTAGGAACGTATTGGCTCTAGCCATAACCGTTATCTCGTGGTACCATTTGATGGCAAAACCACTCAGTTCAAAAGGCCCCGGGTCATAACCGTTTATCCTGCGGTGCCATTTGGCGGCAAAATCGCTGGTTAGAGGACGCGTACCACGTCCTTACTGGCAGGAGATTATTTGAGAATGAATCCTAGTGATATTTTCTACTAAGCATCAGCTTTATGTGAGCTGAAGTATATTTTCAGATTTGTTCACCTCGGCAAACTATTGCGGAGCGTGGATGAATTTTGCTTTAAATGTTTGATGATTTCATTTCAATTTTAAACATTTTAGACTTCGGAATTTTTGGATATTTGGATTTTGGGGACATTTGGGTGGTATTTTGAAATTTGGGAATTAACCCCTTTGGTTGAAATCTTCGTTCAACACGGCCATCATCGGGGTGTTAATGGACATTTGAAAATTTGGGAGGTATTTGAAAGTGTTTGTGAACCCCTTCTGTTGAGATAAACATTCAACACGGTCATTATTGGGGTATTTAAATTTTGTGCAAGTTTGATGACATTTAAAATGACTGGAGTTAACCCCTTCGGTTGAGATATACGTTCAACACGGCCATCATCGAGATGTGGGGTCATTTTCATTGACTAAACCTTGTCAATCGATAGGGGATCGAATTTGTCGGGTGTATGATTTTATTTAATGAATTTTTTTTGTCATCGGCCTTGAAGGCCTTATATGAACGTATAAAATAGATATTCTGGTTGACGCCTTGACTGTATATCTGTTTGATAATTCGAGCCGTGTCGACTCTTATCTATCCATATAAAAGGATCAGGCTCGAATTGTGGTTCATTTATTGACCCGCGCAACATCCCTAGACGTCACGTATGTACTTGTAAAATGCTCGTCGGGGCCTATACAGGTGTGTTATACATCCCCTTATGTGTACTTATGTGCATACATATTACAGTGCATACGCAAAGGCATTCTTGGAATATTTGTTAATGCCTTCTGTCCATTTGCATGGATGTTGCGGATTCGATGACGTCGTATTATGGTCATTTGCCCGTTTCATATAGGTCGACTGCCGTGCACAACTTGTTGCTTTCTATAGGTGGATTGATGTGCACTAACAAATCTCCTGCTTTCACTAGTAAATATTGCTATCTACTGTAGTTCCCTTGCACCCTTCTTGTAGATGGCATGTTAAGTGTATAACGAGTTTCCTACATAAGCTCGTAGGCATTTACATCTGATATTAGTCCCTTTGTATTTTGCTTATGGACGTGCATAGGGTGTACGAAGGATCTTCTATAGCAACTTGTGGAAGCTTGTGTCTGCTGCGTATTGTCTTCATCCATTTGCAATGAATTGACATATTTACTTGCTCTTGAATAGTGGTTGATTGTAGGTGCGTCCTAATATTTATTGTATATTGCACAGAACATGGCGGCAAGAGGCGCCATTGTTCGTAAGGATTATCATACCTTCTCGCTTGGCACAAAGTGTTAGTTATTGTACCTCGGTCTTATATTCTTAAGGGACTGTTTTAGTCACTTGTATGTTGATCATTATTGGTTCCAGAATACCATGTGTCCACTGCCTCTCAACGATCATCATTTGCAAATATGTTACGATGATTGTGACGAATTTCTTGTGTAGACTTCAGGCTTCATTGTATACCTTGAGTTATCTTGTATATCGTATGTTTAACCCTTCTGCTTGTAAGGGTTTGGCATGGTGACTTGCGAGTTGTGATACCCTCAAAATGTTTAAATTTAAGGTAAGCATCAATTTCCTTTAAATGTTAAGTTATTTTTGTTAAATTGTACTCTTAATTTTAATTACTTTGACATACTGAAAGCATTTAAAAAAAATGACTAATATTAAATAAAGTAACTTAATTGTAGTACTTGAATGATTTACTGATAACTATTAAGTCATTTGTTTAATTATTTTATTCATTTTACTGTAGCCATCCACTTATATAGGCATGCATTGGTTTGACAGTAGAATCTGTAATCAACGGCTGAGATCATCTTAGGCACTTAACTAGTCATGCAAGGGATTGATTAAGTAGGTGCGGCTGTATTGAGGAAAAGACTTAGTGGACATTTAAAATATATTAAAGTACACTAAGTGAAAATGCCTTAAGTTAATTTCAGTCCATTTCCATTCTATCCTCCCGTCATTTCCTTCTGGAGCTGAAGCATTCCGTGAAGAAGGGAGCAACCAGGGAGAAAGCTGGGCGGTTGGTGGCTTAAATCAGGTAAGAAAATAAATTCATGTAAGGGAAGGAAAGATTATCTACTACTGTGTTGAGAAAAAAATTGCTGAATTGCTATTGTTGGCTGACCACAACAGCTCGAATCAGTAGTAAGAAGAGAGGAAATGTTAGAGAGAAATTTCTACATCGTAATTACTGAAATTTCTTAAGGTTTCTGCTGTAGGGTTGCTAAAATTGGATTTATTTTGCAGAAATCAGTGAAATCAAGAAGGAAAAATAAAAGAAAAGCTGAAATTTAGTCATGATTGTTGTTATTATATGGCTTCTATATTGCCGGCTAAATATTTGTTGATAAATGTTAGGGAAAGATTTTGGTGAATGAAGAAACATACATTTGAGGCTGTTTACAAAAGGAAAGAAAGACAAAATATTATAAGAGAACCAATTGACAACGAGGTGAGGTACCCACCAATACATAGAAATAATAAAAAGTTTATATAGTTGCAAATGGATATTTATCTTGTTTATAATAACATTTCTTTTCCCCATGATAGCATGTATTTCAATAGTTCAATTGCTTCATATGTGAATTACATGTAGTTGATTCCAATTTATATAATTGTTGGAAATGTTTATGAAAATGTACCTGAAAGGAAGGAGAGTATAAATGCTATTAAGTCATATGTTGGGGGATAAGCCCGCACCAGTAAGGGCGAATGACCTGACAAGGTAAGCCTATACTCTCTCATTCTAAAAGTTGGGAATTTAGACCCAACCTTGAATGAGAGAGCGATTTCAATTCTAAAAATTTGGAATCTAGACCCAACCTTGAATTGAAAGACTAAAAAGGGTGCACAAGCTTATAGACATCATATGACTGGGTTGAAGCTGTTAATTAGATAGCAAAAAGGGAAAGCATTGCTATGCATTTCTTACTATCAGTATGAAATTTCAATATGTTTTACCTATGTTATGAAATTCTTAATTGTTAAATAATGTTATTATTATTTCTTTTACATTGCTGGTGTATTTCATTGAGCCCTAGTTCATTAGCAGTGGTTATACTGCAGGTAAGGGAAAGGAGCCCATAGGGCACTAGGCGAGAAAGAGGTGATTGTTCGTTTTTGGTGTATAAAGAGATCTTAGAGGAGATCTTAAGGATAGCTATATAAACCTTTTTGTATGTAAGTAAATTTCGAAAGTTTTAGTAGAGCTCTGTATTTGTTTTAATTATGTTTGATGTTCAGTAAGGTATATTACAGGCTTCTTATATGTTGAAGTCCTTCTCTGTTATACTCTAGTTGGTATGCTAGAGGGTGAGTCAAACTGGGGTGTGACACGAGTTCATATTTGAAGACTTGTTCATTACAAGTTCTTTGTCACCTTTGAGAGCGGCATTTGTTAGGAGCTTCTTTTGTTGGTGATATTTAGCTTCTTTGTATGAACTTATGGAGCCATTGATATGGACACTACATGCCTTATATTGCTCATATATAGGTTGAAAGTCCTTTGCTGTAGCATTGGATAGATCGTTGACCACAAATCCTTTGTTCATGCCCATAGGGCAATTGTATTCATGACTTATGTATGCTTGTAGGCAAATCATGTTGATAATTAAAAGTCTTCCTCACCTTTGAGAATGGTTCATGATCTATATGATAATTTTGTTTATTGATGCTTGCTTGTAACCGTTCAAATGCTACATGTTGATTGGATTTCATTTGTTTGCAATGAAGACTTACCATCCATGAGTCCTTTTGCTTGATAGTTGATATTTATTTCATTAATCAAAGCTGTCATTTGAATTTAGCATTTCTATTTCGATTGCACATTTATCAATTTTAAAGTTCAATTCCTTGTGATATTTTCAAGTCTAAATCTTTTGTATTTCATTTAAGTTCAAGTCATTTAAGTCCCCTGTGTCCTTCAAGTTCAAATTTGGTCCTCTGCATTGTTCGTTGGAGTTCATTTTCAATTTGTTGTCGGTCCAAATTCGAGTCCAAGTGCTTTCTCATGTTCACCAGAAATTTTGCAGCCTCCCGGCATCTCCCCCGTTTAGGGAAAAACTATAGGAGTATGAGTCTTCCCACCACACTAATAAAAGCGTGTATGGTAGGTGTCCTTAGACATAGTGGTCGTGTCTTCATTCCCACCACGCTAATAAAAGTGTGTATGGGGTCGGCAATGGTATATGCTTGAAAACACAGTTATTTTCCCGCTACGGGTACTTTTAAGTAACCCCGCCTCGCCGAAGACACCTTATCGGGTTCCCATCCCACCACGCTAATAAAAGCGTGTATAGCCGATTTTCCGGTATGTCGCAAACGCCAAAATGGGGCTTTTGGGTCACCCGTTTCGTTGCTAGCACCGCGACGCACTTTTTCCCACCACGCTAACAAAAGCGTGTATAAGTGGTTGTTTTGTCGCGCTGCAAGCTTCGAGGTGGGCTCTCGGAATTTTAAGGTTTATAGGGGTTATACATTGTGACTGGCAAGGTAGAGTTGGCACGCAAATTTAGACATTTTTTTTACTCCTTTTTTTTTGAAAATTTCCTCTTTTTTGTGAACTTTCTTTTCCCTTTTTTTTTGTCCATAACTTTTAATCATATAACACTTTTTTTATATTTCACCTCATTTACATAAATAAATGCAAATTTCTTTGAAACTTCAAGATTATTCTACGCAAACTAGTCACTCCTAACTGAACTAAGCATATATCGGTGTGTGCTCCAAAAATTCGGCCCCGGCCTTTGCCCGCTTGCTGCTTTTCTTTGTGGGAGTTTTAACGAAATTAAGTTCCGGGGTAAATTTTGGAAGACAGATGGGTTTGTAGATAAGACACTACCCAGAGATTTCGCCCTCATTTTGTGAGGGCTTTATGATATGAGTTTTGGTTTCCTGTAGGCGCAAGCCCCTATAGTTAATTACCCCTCTCAATTACGAGAGAACTTTCGATTAAGGCTAGTCGTCAATCAGATATGTGTTATCTAGCATATATTAGCAGCATGGGCATTTTGAATTTGGGGATTTGGAAAAGTTTGATATTTAAAATAAAAATTTCACAATCTTGCACTTAAAGTGGATGATGGGGGAATAAATGATGAACCCAATCAAGATCCCGTGGTTCCGTCGTTCCGGGCCATCATGGACCCTGGTCTACATAGTTAGAGGAGGTAGTCAACCCAACTTGACAGAAGGATCCTTGTCGGCAGCCATGGGTTACTTTGTCTAAGGGGAACTTGTAGACCTGGGGTGAATATTTGTCTAAGGGGACAAATTTGAATTCACCTTAGCTAACAGAAGGCTTTGTACCATATCGATCATATTTTATTGATTCATATCTCAAGGATTTGATGCCACTAAGGAACGTATTGGCTCTGGCCATAATCGGTATTTCGTGGTGCCATTTGTCGGCAAAATCACTTAGTTCAGAGGATCCCGGGTCATAACCGTTTATCCTACGGTGCCATCTGGCAGCAAAATCGTCGGTTAGAAGACACGTATCACGTCCTTATTGGCAGAAGATTGTTTGAGAATGGATCCTAGTGATATTTTCGACTAGGCATTTAGCTCAATATGGGCTGAAGTATTTTCAATTTGTCCACCCTGGCAAACTGTTGCAGAGGGTGGATGGATTTTGCTTTAAATGATTTGATGGATTGAATTTCGATTTTAAACATTTGGGATTTACATGATCTTTGGAAAATTTAGATTTTAGGTACTTGGAGTAGCATTTTGAATTATTTAGAATGGACCCCTTCGGTTGAGATTAACATTCAACACGGCCATCATCGGGATGACTTTAAAGTCATTTTCATTTGAAAATATTTCTATTTTGTGGATGAACCTTGTCAACTCTGTTAAGCTGTCAACAGAGGATTGGGTTTTTCGGGCTTCATGCCTTTGTTTATGAATGTTCTTTATTAAAGATCTTGAAGCCTAATATGAATGTATAAAATAAATATTCCGGTCAACTTCATGACCGTATATTTATCCGATGGTTTGAACCCTGTCTACTGCTATTTACATGCTTAGGAGGACTGCATTTTGTAGGCTTTATGCCTTTATCAGTGAATTATGTTGATTATAGGTCTTGAAGGTCTAATATGAATGTATTAAAACAAATACACCGGTCAACACAATCATGTATTTGTTTGAAGGTTCGAACCCTGTCTACTCCTATTGATCCGCATAGAAAGATCGAGTTCGAACTTGAATTCACTTATTGACCCGCTCAGCATCCCTAGATGTCATGTGTATACTTATAACACGCTCGCCGAGACTCATGCGGGTGTTTGGGGACATTTTGAATATTTGTTGAACCTTGTCGACTCCTACTTAGTGTCTTAGGAGGATCGGCTTCAAATTTACTGACCCGCGCAACATCCCTAGACGTCACGTGTATACCCATTACACGCTCGTCGGGGCCTATACAGATTTTATGATTGCTCTTGCCCTTTTTGTGTACCTATGTGTATACAAACTACGGTGCATGTACGAGCTAAAATTTTGGACATTTGATGAGTCTTCTACAATGGCTCGTAGGAACTCGTATTTGTTGTAGCCCATTTCGTACAGGTAGACTGTCGTGCACTACTCGCTTCCTGTAAGTGAATCATAGTGCACTAATGAATCTCCTGCTTTTGGCTCGTAGGAGCTTGCGCTTGTTGAAGGTCTTCTTTATTTGTTCGGAGGTAGCACTCTGAGGACATGACGGGTCCCTTACGACAGTTCATAGTATTTACATTCGTCGTAGTTATTTGACATTTTTCTTGTGGCAATATATTTGGTGTATGACGGGTCTTCCTCAACAGATCATAAGTGCTCACATTCATTGTACTCATATAAAGTTTTGTGAGTATATGACATTTTGCATACATTACGGGTCTCCTAAAACTCCGCAAACATTTGCACTTATTGATTGTTATATCTTGTATGTTTGAGTTCGTCACATGTCACTTATTAAATTTTTCTGCTCGTAGGCGACACACTTTTTCAACGATTTGGCGTGATGTGCATACTTTAATTAGGGGTCATACAACCCGTGACATATAGAAGTGCTCTATTTTGTTTCTTTTTGAAGTTATATGTATGCGGGATGTACGAGCTGTCTAACTTTAATAGCTAGCGTGCACGCTATTTAGAGCACACGTGACTTGCAATGTGACGGACGATTCCCACTTTATTATGAAGCATTTGATCAGAATTATTACCGGGGTTGTGCGGGAATTCCTACGTGTTTACAATTAACATAAACACATTTTGTAGCAAAGGTAAATTTTTTTTTTACTTTTACTTTTACCCCCCCTTTAAGATAATCACCAACCGTATTCATGTGTATTTACGCTCGTATTTCACCTGCTGGTGAATAATCTAATAGGAATCCTAAGCTAAAACCTCAAAATTGCATCTTAGGATTCTAAGCTGATGGGGCCCGTAGGCGCATCTTCTATGTCTTTAGCAAGGGGATCCTAGGCTGACGGGGCCCACATGTGTACCTTCTTTGTCCTGTAGCAGGGGATCCTAGGCTGGTGAGGCCCACGAATAATTCAAATTCAATGTTATAAATAAGAGGGGTTTCAATTCATTTCTTCCCATCACATTTCTGTAAGGAGATTTTGTTGGGAACTTAGGTATGCAAGTCAAGAATTATGAGGAAGAGATTTGGTTTCTATTGGCTGGTGAATGGCTAGTTTCCCTACAAGTTCAGTGTAAGTCATGTTATGTATGATATGAATTCCTTTCATCTTTTGATTTTTCAGTATCGGGATTCTAGGGTGTCGTGTGTTTTATTTTTTGTTGACTTAGAATTTTAGGTGGATTTAATTTTTTTTAAAATCTTCAAAGTCATTGGTTATGTTGAAAATTTCAGCAGCACTCTGACGTTGTCCCTGCATAGGGGGTTACATCGGAAGTGTAAAGCCTTCCCGCCTGCCAAGAAAGGTAGTCACGGTAGGTGTCAGGTGACACCGCGGCCACAGTCTCTTTCCACGCTCGCTAACAAAAGCGGTCACGAGGTCTTCAAGTACCTGTTTAAAGTATATCCTTTTCCCCGCTTAAAAGTAGTGACGTGTACTTAATTAATTACTTATTTTACAAATAACTAATTTCCTCACTCGCTAATAAAAGCGGCCACGGATACTTATATTTCATGCATACGAATTTCCCCGCTCGCTAATAAGAGTGGTTACGGATACTTATGTTTTCTCACTCGTTAACAAAAATGATCACCAGTACTTATTTAATGCATATAAATTTAAAATTTTAGTGTCGGGCTTTTACCTTAGGTGTGCAGTGATCGATGCGACGACGACGAATGGCGGCGATGGTGGGAAACCTGCGATGCACAATTTAATTTTTTTTTAACTTATTTGTGCAATAAAATTAATTACACGCATGCTCTTTTTTTAAGTTAGAGAGAGAAAGGGAGAGATGAGCTCTCTTTCTAAAAGAGAGAAAGAGAGGGAAAAAATATTTTTGGTAGAAGAAAAGAGAGGGAAAGAAGGGGTTTATGATGTGTAGGAGGATAGTGGTGGGGTTTAGAGAGAGAAAATTCCTCTCTCTCTCCTATTTTAGAGAGAGAAAGAGAGGGAGGAATTTTTTTCTCACTAGGAAGAGAGATGAGATGAAATGGTGGTGAGGAGAGATGTTTAGAGTGGAGAGGAGGACATTTATAAAGAAATTTCTTTCTTTCTAGAGAAAAAATTTTCTCTCTAGGCTAGAGAGAGAAAGTTGAGGATGATGAGCTTTTTGATTGGGAGAGTGTAGGTGTGTAGGAGTATTTTTTGTGAAGAGAGGTTGGTGGTTTGGTGAGTGGATGTGGAGAAATAAAAAAAATTAGGGTTAGGATTTTTGTAGGTTTGGAGAGAAAAATGATGTAGGAAGAAAATGAAGATGAAGGAGAAAGAGAAGAAGAAGGAGAGGAAGGAAAAATGGAGGGAAATGAAAGGAAATAATGGGAGAGAAAGAGAGAAGTAAGAAAATGAAGAACAAGATGAGGGAAGGCAGAAGAAGAAGAAGAAGAAGAAGAAGAAGAGAAGAAGAAGAAATTTGGAGTTTACCTTGGACCTTGGAGGGAGGAGGGTGGCCGACCGGTTGGAATGACAAGAGAGGCGCGAGGGGGGCGGCTCCTAGACGTGAGAATGGCGTGAGTGGGAGTGAGGGATCGGTTGGGATGAGTGTTATGAGGGATATTAGGGGTAGTTTAGGTATTTTCTGAGTTTTTATTTAAAGAAAATTCCTTTTTTTAAAAAAAGCTCTCTTTCTCTCCCTCTCTTTCTATATTTTTTTTAATTACATTGCACAGAATAAAAATAAAAATTTTAATCTTGCATTGAGTTTGTCGCTGCGTCGCCGCTCGCACAAGTTATCGCCTTGATTTGTGCGCCTAAAATTTAATTTTTCGCCGACCGGCGACCCTCATCAATATGGGTGTCGATCTTAGCTGTTTCCTTTGCTCCGGACGCATTGACACTGTCCGTTTCGCGAAAAGAGGTCATCTTGGCGATTTTAGAGTTTTTTTTGTCGCAATTTCGAACTTTTTCGCTTTCGAAATCCACCTTGTGCGGTCGACTCGATCCTGACACTAGTATTTGGGTCAACAATCGGGATCACTTTCTACTCAACCGTTATATGTTTATTGAGGAAAAAGTGCATCTCTATCTACGCAACTCCAAATGTTCAATCCATTTAATTAGTTACTCTCATAGAATTCGTAGGGAGACCCACTGGACGTACAAAGTTGCAAGAAATTTAGCTAAGTATCCCTTATTTTTATCATATAAAATTTGTGGGGTGAAATTTTACATTTGACTCTGCTAAGAGAGTTTGGGTTCCAAGTTAATTTTAAAAGGCATATTAGATTGCAGATAAGACACCAACTTGATATTTTACCTCGTTTTGCAAGGACTTCATGATTTAGTTCCAAGTATTGACTATTTGTAACATGAATTTATTCTCAAAATTGTCACCCTTGACAAATAGTTGTAGAGAATGGATGAATTTTGCTTTATGTTATTGAGGTAGATTTCAATTGTGAATTTTAATATTTAATTTTTTTGAGAATTTTAAATTATTAGTCTAGATGTGGCCCTTTAATGCCCAACATTGGGATCTGGGGACATGTTGAAAGATATAGTACACTCTGATTGATATTTTCAATCAACACGACTATCATTGGGGTTTAGGTCTTATTGGCTTCATTCTTTGGGACATAGAGGATCGGTCTTTAAATGTGGGACTTACAATCTTGCTCTATAGGCAAGGTGGCCTACTTGAAGTGCATATAATATGTTCTTGATTTTTGAGAAGAGGGCTTACAATGTTTCAAAATAATTTGCAGGGTTTTAGAGTAGTTACGCACTTATTGAGGTCAAATTTGTGTTTATTTGTGATCTACACAACATTATTAGGTAACATGTTTGAACGTCTAGCGCACTTGTCTAAGCACATACATATATTTTGATTTTGGTGTTACACGTTCTTTGATGTAGATGCTTGACGCATTTGCGTGATGCACTAACACACTTGCATGATTTTTTATGCACTTCATAAAGATAGTGAGAGGGAAGATAGTAGTTTGGGCAGGTGGTACTTTCGAGATGTTGGCTTGGGTTTCGAGTTGGAGGAGCGGGTGGTTTAACTTGTGAAGGAGGTTAGGCTGACACATGAGGAAGATCACAAAAAGAGGAG
This sequence comes from Dendrobium nobile, assembly GCA_022539455.1. NCBI lineage: Eukaryota > Viridiplantae > Streptophyta > Magnoliopsida > Asparagales > Orchidaceae > Dendrobium > Dendrobium nobile. Next base: position 17,437,700 of record CM039727.1, read on the forward strand.
CTCGGGACTAAGAATTTGTGACTAGTGAGGGAGATACAAAGGGGTTTAATATTTAGACTTATTTTTTGCTTTACAACGGCGACATGACAGAGTGGACATCACGCAATAAAAGGACAGGCGTCGGTAGGACTCATAGGTATATGCTGTGAGTTTTTTTAATAACAATAATAAAAAAAAAAATATCTTGAAATTTAATATTCTCTTTCTATTCTAAGAAATTAAAATAATAATAATAATATTAATAATAATAATAAAATTGATTTTAAATTAAATCATATATATATTTGTCATAGAGCTTTTAAAATGAAAATCAATACCATTGTTTATGATTTATCATACAAGAAATAGCTTTAGGAACAAAAATAGTAATTTTATGTTTATTTTATTAGATGATAGGTATCAGATAATGACGAAGGGTACCCTTACTGATGCAAAGAAAAAAAAAGAAAAAACTAATATTTGGCATGCAATATGAGAATTACAGTCGGTTACCTTATTCCAAACAAAAAATTAGGAGCTCACGTATCTTATTCATTTCAAAACGTCTTATGAAACATGATAAGATAACATATAGATCTTTCATAGTGAAGTCTTGTTAATATTTGATGAAAAATCAAATCAATTGTAGAATGAAAATAAAATGATTATCTGTTCTTTTGTTAAGGAAGTTGAACCTCAGAAGTCTTGATTTTGATTTTGAGAGATTACTAATAAAATGTTTGTAAAAAAAAGAAAAAGAAAAATTGTCTCTTCTGGTCGGCACATCATAATGTATCCATATCCTAGTTTTGCTAGATATTCTTTGTTGTTATGTTGTATCATATTATGCCCCTATGTTCTGCATCTTGTATATGCATCATCGACGTGAGCCCTGATGGTGTCTAACAAATCCAGTCTAGCTCAAGACTAGCCAGCTATAGGTTAATTGTTTTCATATTTGTGACCATGGCCGTGTTCTGATCTTTTTTTAAGAAACAAGATTGTGTATATCTGAACTTCAATGACGTAGCATTACCATATAAAGAAGATAATAAAAATTGGTAACAAATTTCTCTTCGTTCTTTACCCTCATCTCTCTCTTCTTTTTTTTTACCGAGAACATATTGCGTTGTTTTCTAGCTAGTAGCCATAATATGAATTATGGGTTTAGAACCTAGACATTGGATGACTTGTGATTTGTGATGAGAGGGTGGGTGAAATTCCATGCTTATTACCATTTCTTTCAGCTGTTCAACAAAAGAAAAATCAAAGAGGAGGTTTTTTTTCTTCCAATTTTCTTGTTTCTTTGGAGCTGGTTGCAGTTGTTTGTGCTTCCTCATGGCAAAGTTGTGGAAGTTTTGCATATAAATGCATCATAAACACATCATTTTCTTGCGATTCCTTTTTTTTCATTCTGCTGAAAAACTTTTGCTGTGCAGGGCTCTAACCATCGGCCAAATGCAAGGGAAGTTCCAAATGCTGGTTGTTCGTCACACTGGACATGCAATACAGGTTCTATGCCTTCAATTCCTATTGTCCTGTATCTTTTATCAGGTTTGTGCAGATAATTATCTAGCACATGTACATGAAATTGACCATAAGCCTCACCAGTATGTCATACTTGCAATCAACTGTTCAATCAATTCGGTCCAGACTGTTTCACAAGATGATTGACTCCGGAAACTTAAAGTTTGGCTGATGCCAATCCGTTTTGGGAGTTTGAGTGATTTCGACCTGTTCTGGTCAATAAACTAATTATTGCTCAGATTTTTGTGGCAAGTAGGTGGCTGTGATGATAAGCTGGTGAGCCTTTTTTTGGGTTAGAGTGTTGACCTCCATAGAAGTTTCACTACTAATGCAAATAAAGGCAATTATGACCGATGACCGCTATCAAAATCAGTTTTTTGAATTACAAAATGGATCTCATCAATACATTCAGGACACCGAATTTATCAAAGAAGAGCCATTCATGTGCGTCTCAGTCCAAAATCAATGATGAAAGTAACATTTTCACTAAATTACTCGAATGTCTTTTTATCGCCAAACAGACTGCATCGATGTGATTAGAGCATCAAATTTATCTAAGGGGGACTCCTCGCAATTGAATTGCGCAAAGTCTATCAAAATAGATGGACTATGAACGAAACATTGCACGATGTTTCCTGAACATTGCTTGTTCGTAAAATGGACTTTGTCATTGTGTTTAAAACATCAAAATCATATAGAAAAGGTTGTAATATTGTTCAGGTCATCATACAATGCAAGAAGGCAGAATTGGTACGAATTTCGAGGTTAGATTGCACGAAATGCCCAAACGTCATCTCGATCACGATGCATACTTCACCGTTGTTCTCAAAATATCAAAATTACCAAAGAATAATCACTCGTGATCGATTTGAGTGCAGACGATCGGAATCGATGGGCTGCGAACAAAAAGTTGCTCAATGTTGCCTGAACGTTGTTCGTTCGCGAAACGGACTTCGACGTTGTGTCCGGAACATCAAAATAGCTAGAAATGACATTAGTATTGCATGGGTCTTTGCACGAGAAAAATACAATGTTGGCACGAGCTTTGAGGCGATGCACATAAACTGATATGCATAAGAATCGAGGAAATTGCAGGAGGATCGATTCACACTCTTGTTTATTTTCAACAATATTATATATATATAAAGGTCAAGAAAAATCTATCTAAATGGCTTTTTCTTGCTCAAATCCCTGTAGTTCGGCTCTTTTTTGATCCGGTCATTATCCCTGCACGCGTTCTCTTATTTTCTGCTTGCACAACTCCTATCTCTCGATTACACGCAAGCCCCTGCTCATTTCTTTCTACTCACTCCTGTGTACTCCCTTATGTGAAGACCCCCATGTTTGGCTCCCTTACTCATTTTCCCATCTCCTTCACCCCAGCTGCTCACCTCGCCCGCTCTCTTATTCCAGAGACAAGACCCGAGCTCTCTCTCTCGCACAAAGTTCCCTCCAACCACACTTCTCCACAGTCGCACCTTCCCAGTCTTCCACCCAATTCAACTGTCGCTCCTCACACAAAACCTCACCTTCTTTGAAAAATTTTTCCTTGAAATGGAAAAACCTCACCTTCAGCCAAACCTCCCTGCATGTAAAGACTCCCAGCTGCAGCTGCACTGCTTGACACCTCCAGCTGATCTCCCGTTACCTCTCTGATTCGCACTCCACAACCCATCTGCTAACTCTTTTTCCCTACTGCCATGAAGCGTCATCCCACTACAAACAGCAACCACTTCGCCTCCCCCTCTCAGACAGTTGTTCATCTCCATTCCCGCAAACTCCACTCACACCCACTCTAGCAGCCCTCACGCCTGCCCTACCTCACAGCCTAGCCCACTTACTTTCCTCCTTACATAGCCACAAACCATAAGCCCATCTACCTGCTTCTACACTCCAAGTCAAACAGTAGCAAACAAAAAAATTCCAGCAACTCCGCAACAACCCAACATCCAAAGCAACAGCCCAAGCCTACTCTACAGCAACCCACTGCACACTTCCTCCCTCAACCCACTTAGCCAAACACTTCCCCAATTCCTCTACCTGTTCAGCCCAAACAACCCACCTATAACTCCCCCACAACACCTTATATTTCCCTGTCATCCATTTGTAGCCCTCCTCCGCACCCAACCCAACCAAAACCACTACAGTAGCACTACAACAGCCCATTCTCAATTCCCTCTACTAAATCTATAACAAAACCTCACTCAATTCACTACCCCTTTTTCCCATTACAGCCAAACCAAATCAACCCACCTGTACACACCACTTCATCCTACATTACGACCTTCACACCCAAATCCAACCCAAACAAGACCCCATCTCCTTTAACACCTTGACAACACTTGAATCTAACTCCAATAACCACCCAACTCTCCATTTTTTTTATCTCCAACTGAGAGTTTACACTCTTACTCCTCTATAATTACTATTAGTAAAAAAAAGGGAGAAAAAACCCAAAAAAAAAAAAAAAAGAAAAGAAAAGGGAGATTAAAAAAAAATTAGGGAAGAGATTTTGAGTGTGATTTAATCCCTTGTGCTCTACACCTCGTTCGTCAAGGTATAACGCTCGCTAAATTTTAAACCTTAAATTCTGTTATCAACATTTGTGACGCAACAAGTAGACCTCCTATGCTCGCTTTTCTTAGCATAGTGGGAGGAAGCTTGGTGCAATGCCTACGACAGATCAGGTAAGCCCTGTGCTTGCCTTTCTTAGCATGGAGGGATAAAAAGTAACTACTCATGCGTGCTTTCATGCTGGCGAAAAATTTTGCCTAAATCTTAAAATTCATCATAAAGAAAGTCTGATTTTAATAAGAGTTTAAAAATTTAAAAATCACAAAAATCTAAGATATTCAAAATTAAATAAATCACCTAAACACTTAAAGCAAAAATTCATCCATCATATGCAATAGTTTGTCAAGGTAGATAATTGTGAAAATCACTTCAACTCACAAATAGCTAATGTTCAGTCAAGAATAAATTAGGATTCATTCTCATATTCATTCTCAAATCATCCCTTACTAGTAAGGACATGACACGTGTCCTCTAACTAGTTGTTTTGTCGCCAAATGGCACCATAGGTAAACGGTTATGATCGGAGCCCTCTAACCGGATGGTTTTGCCGTCAAATGGTACCACTAAATTACGATCATGGCTAGAGCCCTTATTTTCCCCAATGGCTTTAAATCCTTGAGTAATGAATCAATAGGGTATAATCGATAAGGCACATAACCCTTTGTTAGCTAAGGTGGACTCAAATTTGTCCCATTAGGCAAATATTCACCTCAAAGTGATTAACTATAGGGGCTTACGCTTATAGGAAACTAGAACTCAGATCATAAAGTCCTCGTAAAATGAAGCTGAAATCTCTGAGTAGTGTCTTATCTAAAAATTCAATCTGTCTTCTGAAAATTTATCCCGGAACCTAAACTCTTCTTGCCGATAAAAATAAAAAAATTAAAAAAAGGGTTGGGAGAGGTCGGGGCGCAAATTTTCAGAGCCCGCATGGAGGTGATTGTTGCAGCCAGAATTACCATGTAAGAAGGGGTAATGTTGGGCCGCTGTAGAAAGTGATAAGGTCATCTGATTTCTTATCAGTGCATCCACCCCATAGCATTATAACCAATGTGTCACTTATTTTTGTCGGCATATTTTTTGGGAAGAGAAAGAAATATTGGCATTAAGGCTAATTCCTCAGTGAATATCTACCATACTTGCGAGAGAAGAAAGAGATGTTATGTGGGATGGGGTAGGGAGTGTTTGGATGTAAGTTTGATGAGTCTACCGTCACATGGAGAGGGGATTTGACCATAAAGCAATAAGATCATATGATCAAAGTTATTTTATCCATCTAAAGTAAGGGCTTACTTCTGTCTTTCCTTTTTATCTATTTTTGAAGATATTATCTTTTCATTTCCGCCCTTCGCCAAGTTAAATTCAATTGCAACACTAGGGTTTAGTATTTCGTGAATTTTTTTTCTTTTCCCTGGCTAACCATAGTTTATTTATGATATCGTTAAAAATTAAAAAAAGCTTATGTTGACCTATGCAGTAGATAAAAAATTCTTAAATTTACACGCATACCTGCTCAAATCCTACGCCCATACCCTGATTCCTGCCGAAAATCCCGTTGCTACAGTACCCCATGCTCTGTCATTCGGCAGTTCAGCGCCGAAGTGATCAAATCCTGTAAATCCTTCACAGAGCCTCGAAATCCCGCCTCTGCCTTCGCTAATAAAACGCAAGCCAAATCCCACCTCTGCCTTCGAAAATATCACTAGGATCCATTCTCAAACAATCTCCTGCAAATAAGGTCGTGATACATGTATTCTGACCGACAATTTTGCCGCCAAATGACACCGCAGGATAAACGGTTATGACCCGGGACCCTCTGAACGGAGTGGTTTTGCCACCAAATGGCACCACGAAATATCGGTTATGGTCAGAGTCAATATGCTTCTTAGTTGCATCAAATCCTTGAGATATGAATCAATAGGGCACAAAGCCCTCTGTTCTCTAAGGTAGATTCAAATTTGTTTCCTTAGACAAATACTTACCCCAGGTCTATAAGGTATCCTTGGACGAAGCAATCCATGGCTGCCTACAAAGATCTTTCTGTCAGGTTGGGTCGACTCCTCTGACTAAGTAGACCAGGGATCACGATGACCCGAGACGACAGAATCATGGGATCTTGATCGGGTCTATCATACATTCCCCCACCATCCGCTTTAAGTATAAGATGGTGAAATTTTCAATTTTAAATATCAACCCCTTTTCAATCTCTAAGCTCATGCTGCTACTATATGTCAGATGCACGTATTCTTTACGTATCTGATTGACGACTAGCCTTAATCAAAAGTTCTCTCTCGTTATTGGGAGGGGTAATTAACTATAGGGGTTTGTGTCTATAGGAAACCAAAACTCAGATCATAAACTCCTCGCAAAATGAGGGCGAAATCTCTGGGTAGTGTCTTATCTACAAACTCATCTGCCTTCTAAAAATTTACCCCGGAACTTAAGTTCGTGAAAACTCCCCCGAATAAAAAAAAAAACAACAACGGGCGGAGGCTGAGGCCGAATTTTCGGAGCCCACAGCTTAAAATTATTAAATCTAAAGATGTATTCCACTTAGGAATTGTTTGAAACCAGGTTTGTAAGTCTGTAACCAGTTTTCAAAGCCTTGTTCGGAATTGACCATCAAGAAATTAAGTAACATTTATGTGAATAATTAGGAAATCGATGCATTTATTGAGGTTTCTTAATCAAGTAGGCCAATTCTCAGAAGCAAACCGAAATGACGGTTAAAGGCTGATGAAGAGGAGGGCTTATTCTGCTTTGGAGAAAAAATTGTTAAGAGTTGATCTTCAGGCTTTTCTACCCACTGATAGCATGTTTAGAAAACTAGAAAACAATAATTCATTAAATACCACGGTTAGGAAGCTGCGATCAAACACATCTTTTTATTACTTTAGTTGACAGCTGCATTGCATAGTTGGGATAATTCTGTTGATGATGAGTTGCAGGGTGCTTTACTTTTCATTAATCCTCTCTTGTCAGTGCCCTTTAATCATTGCAAAGGGAAACTTGTAAATCAAGTTTTATGTTGATTGCATGTGCTAAAGCATATTCTTAAACTAAATCCTTTTCTCATGAATGGAGAAGAATGTACACTAAAATTTTCTATATTAGATACTAGAATTTGTGCTCCATAATGAAATGTTTCGTCCTTCTGATCATTACTTGCTTATCCTTGTCTTTGCCGATGTTATTCTTCTGTACATGTACGGTTAGATTGTTTTCCTTGACAGATTATTTGGAATCAGAATCAGGTCAAGGTTCTTTTGATGTAGAAACCCTAGAAATATAGCAAGCATCTATGTGGTTTATTTATTGCTTCCCACAATTACTTGTTTATTGCAGGAGGATGTACCTGAAGAATTTGCTTCAATCATTCTCAATTTTATATCTCGCAATCGAATTGGTCCTCATGGTGTGATGGTCAGTGATTTGAAACATTTGATTTCTGCTGCGATGTTTGACTTTTTCTTGGCCAAATATTCCTAGAATTATTTTTGTTCAAACCTTTATTATTAGCACTAGAACTAGATGTATATAATGTTTTGTTTCACTGTTCTGAAATAATGGCACCTTTGACTTGGACCTTTCTGCTTCGTTGGCTCTTTACAACTACTAGTTTATGTAGGGACTGAAGTTGTTACCATCTAGACAGATGAAAGATCTTTATGTTTTTATTAAGGTTCTGTTTGGTTTCTGGTATTATGATGCAAGCAAAAATTTGGGAAAGCCCCAAATTTTTGTAAGCAAATGAAACTCTTCCTAAGAACTAGAAATTACATAAAATTTCAAAAAACTAAACAAAATACGACAAAGTAGATAAATTACAACTTTTATAAAATAAAAACGACTCTTACAACTCGTACACAAACACACACACCTAAAGTTGTATTTTATCCGTTGAGAAGAAGCTATGTTGCACGGATACTCCTATTTACGAGGCGTGCTGTATCGGATACGTGTCGGATACGGATACGCCTCCGATACGGCACGGATACGTGTCGGATACGGCCTTGCCGTGTCCGATTAAAATATTATTTAAATTTGACTGGACACGCGTATCGGATACGCGTGTCCTATTAAAAAAAACACGGAGCCACGATTTACCCTTTTCTTTTCGACTTTCCACCGTTTCCGCTCAAAACACGGAGCAACATTTCAAAGAGCTAGGTTTTTCGTTTCCACCCAGTCACCCACGTGTTCATCTTCTTCGTTATAGTTGAAGGAGCGGCTCAATAACGCGAGCATAGAAGCAAAGAAGATCATCCTTTGTCGACAAAGAGGCTTAACGACGCGAGCATTAAAGTCGATAGGATCATCCTTCGTCGATGAAGCGGCTCGACAACGCGAACAGTGAAGGCGACGTGAGCAGTGTAGGTTCGTTTTCTTCATCGTTCTTCGTTTTCTTAATCATAGGCTCGGTATCGAAACTTGGTACCGAACTTTATTGGAACTCGGTGTTGCTCGGTACTCGGTACCGAGCAGTATTGGAACTCGGTACTGCTCGGTATTGGAACTCGGTACCGCTCGGTATTGGAACTCGGTATTGATCGGTACTACTCGGTACTGCTCGGTATTGGAACTTGGTACTGCTCGGTATTGGAACTCGGTACTGCTCGGTATTGGAACTCGGTACTGCTCGGTATTGGAACTCGGTACTGCTCGGTACTACTCGGTACCGAGCGGTATTGGAACTCAGTACCAAGCGGCACCGAGAAGCTAAAATATGCTCAGTATCGCTCGGTATCTTTCCATAAAAACAACTTTAAAAATAAACAGCACTTCAAAATTACTCTTACAAAAAAATTTTGTTTCGGGGGCGCTGCCCCCTAAAAAAATTTTTGTAATGCATCATACAAAGGATCATATTATAGAGTGAAAGCTCATTTGTTAAAGATTAGTGGTCATGGAATCAAAGTTTGCCCGAAGATAAGCTCATCACAAATGGCTGAATTACAAAGAAAAATCAGTGAAGCTGAGCAAAGGAGTAAAAAAGAGCTTCCAAAACATATTCCACTTCCAAGCACTCATGCTTCCTATCCTTCATCATCTTCTTCAATTAGATGTGATGACAGTACTGTAAACAAAGGACCTTTTCGAATGGAGGGATTTGAACCAAAAAAAAGAAAACATGTTGTAGATAGTGCTTTGGAGAAAGCATTTAATTTACAAATGAGAGAACAACTAGACGGGGAAATAGCTAGAATGTTTTACTCAGCTGGACTTCCTTTTAACCTAGCAAGGAATCCACATTACAAAAATGCCTTTACATATGCATGCAATAACAATCTTGCAGGATACGTGCCACCAGGATATAATGTCATTAGAACGAAGTTGTTGCAAAGAGAGAGGGACAATATTGAGAAGTTGCTTGAGCCTACTAGAGGAGTTTGGAAGGAAAAAGGAGTTACTTTGGTTTGTGATGGGTGGACAGATCCACAAAGAAGACCACTTATCAACTTCATGGCTGTAACAGAGAGCTATCCTATGTTTATCAAAGCTGTAAACTGTGAAGGACAGTACAAGGATAAGTTCTTCATTTCTAATTTAATCAAAGAAGTTATCATGATGGTGGGGCCTTCAAACATCATTCAGGTCATTACTGATAATGCACCTGTTTGTAGAGCTGCAGGTCTACTTGTAGAGCAAGCATATCCTCATATTTTCTGGACACCATGTGTTGTGCATACGCTTAATCTTGCTTTGAAGAATATTTGTGCAGCTAAGAATACCGAGGCAAATGAAATCACCTATAATGAATGTCATTGGATCACAGTGATTGCTGGAGATGCAATTGTAATTAGAAATTTTATTATGAATCACTCCATGAGACTCTCTATGTTCAATGATTTCTCTAATTTAAAGATGCTTGCAGTTGCTGAAACTCGGTTTGCCTCAGTAATAGTGATGTTGAGAAGATTCAAAAAAATAAAAAATGCTCTTCAAGCTATGGTGATCAGTGACAAATGGACATGTTATAGGGAAGATGATGTTGGAAAGGCTAGGTATGTAAAAGAGAAGCTTTTAGATGATTTATGGTGGGATGAGATTGAATACATCATAAATTTCACAGACCCAATTTATGAGATGTTGAGAGTAGCTGATACGGATAAGTCTTGTTTACATCTCATTTATGAGATGTGGGATTCAATGCTAGCCAAAGTAAAAGAAATTATATATAGACATGAGAGGAAGACACTTCATGAAAACTCAAGCTTTTGGGATGTAATCTATGTTATTCTAGAAGATAGGTGGAGCAAAAGTAATACACCTTTACATTGCTTGGCTCACTCACTAAATCCAAGGTAAATTTCAACATTTTTTTATTATGAATTCACAATTTGTTGTTTTGTAATTTCAACATTTTTTCATTATTTCATTTTAATGTTATTTGAAGATATTCAACTAAAGAATGGCTTCAAGAGGATCCTCAAAGAGTTTCTCCACAGAAAGATTTAGAAATTTCAAATATGAGGAAGACATGTTTGAAGCGTTATTTTCCAAATGAGGAGGAGAGAAGAAGTGTCAATATTGAGCTTGCTAAATTTTTTGGTTATTTGGAGGACTTTGGTGACCAAGAGTCATTGTGTGATAGGTGGAGAATTGATCCGAAAATGTGGTGGATTATACATGGAGCTTCAGCACCTCTACTTCAAACAATCGCCATAAAATTGCTTGGCCAAGTTTCATCCTCATCCTGTTGTGAAAGAAATTGGAGCACATACTCATTCATCCAATCAATGAAGAGAAATAAAATTACTCCACAACGGGCTGAAGATTTAGTTTACGTGCATACAAACCTTCGACTTCTCTCAAGGAAAACTCCAACTTATATGGAAGGAGAAAACAGGATGTGGGATGTTGCTGGAGATGGATTTGAATCTCTTGAGGATATGGGAATATTAGAAATTGCTAATCTTTCACTTGATGAGCCTGAATTAGAAGCTATGATATTTATTGAAGATGATATAGAAACTCAAAGACAAACCACTGAAGAAGCTAATCCTATCATTCCTTCTATTGAATAGTTGAAATTTCATGTGCTGGGCAAATGGGCAATTTATCTTCTTGTTTTTGTTGTTGTACTAGACATTTCAATACTTAATACTTACTTTTATTTCAATTTTTTTGTCATTTCAAATATTACACTTTGATTACTTTATTAATTTTTATGTATTATTTATATATTATAATGCCGTATCCGCGCCGTATCCGTATCCTGTATTTTTAAGAATTGGCGTGTCCCGTATCCGTATCGTGTCGTATCCGTATCGCCGTATCCGTATCGGTGCAACATAGAGAAGAAGGATACAGGTGGGGTGGATACATGCGGGAAGAAGAACGAGGTAAGAAATCCAAGACGAAGATAGGAGAAGCTCGCAAGCCTTCCCAAGAAGTAGAAGAAGAAGAAGTGGAACAAGCTCTCAAGCTTTTCCAAAAACCCTTAGGTTTTCATGTCCAAAAATCACATTATAACAACCTTTTCTTAATACAAAACACCTACTATTTATAGAAGAGAAAGGGGAGCCAAACAGTCAACATCAACCTCCAACCAAACCAATCAGATAAAGGGAAGAAGAAGGGTCAAAAGACACCACAAAACTGCTCCCAAAAAACAGCATAGAAAACAGGTTGGAGAAGCCACGGGACACAGGTAGGGAACCACGGTAACACAGCTAGAGAGGGACCCGAAGAGCCAACACATGAAAGCAGCCAAGGAGAAAACCCAAAAGGCATCCAGCCCACAACCATTATTCACAAGGAAGAAACCAAGGAGACACAAGAATGGGAAGAAACAAGCTTTAACTCTACATAATGAGCTTTTAAGTACAATAATTTCTTCAATTAATGAGCTAAAACATCAGCTCAAACATTTATGAGCTAAAACCAAGAAGATCCCAATTTTTTAGCTCAAAACCAGAACAGCCAAAGCCCAAACCGAGAGCAGCCAAGGACCAAACCAAGAGATGACAAGCAGCCCAAAGAACAAAAGGACCCCCCTTGATTTGAACCCCCTCCCCCCCTTGCCTACATCATATTAGGAGTATGAAGTAAAAGATTTGCATTTATTATTATTTTTTGATGTTAGTAGATACAAAATAAAATTCTTGTGATTTTAATATACCTCATAAGGTGCTTTTTGCATCCGAACAAAACTTGTCAATAATGAGTAAATTTCATTGCCATTGCATTTGCTCTTGTCGTGAGCCCTAGCCGCCACAAGTCCACCATTCGTTTTTGTTCATCACACGAAACTTCTTACGTGTCTTATCACTCCAACATTAGAGATCGTATGATTTTCCATAAGCTCCAACATTTATGATACTAATTCTTGCTAGTAGAAGGCTAAACTATTATTCTTCATTTTACAAGAAAATTATCATCCGGTAGTTGCTAAGTTATAGATATCATATTGTTGTAAAGGCAATGAAGAGGTAATTTTGCCAGTACATTTAGTGGTTTGTTGGATTCTGAACTTCACACCCAGCCAATCAGGAAAAATTCTTTCATTGTATTTATTTTACAGACAAGGAGCATTTGAGTTTAAAATATACAACATTTAGTTTACTCCACATTTTCAATGCTTGAATTCTAAATACATCCAATCAAGCAACTACTAAAACCTAGCCAATACCTAAATTTGCTTCTTGTTTTCCCAGATTTATTCTATCAGATCCCAATATCAATAGAGATTTTTCATACTGCATCTTTTAATAAAGGACAGTTATTTAATCAATTGCTTAGTATATTAACATCACTAATTATCAACAATGTTGGTACGACCATTAGCATACCCTACATCCAGACTACTATTGGCTGCCCACACCAGTTAGGGTTAATGCAGGTGGTCGGGATAGCCTAAGGAATCTCATTAATTGTCCAAAGGAAGGTGCAATCTCTAGTTTCATTTTGGACAATTACAAAGTATATTTCAATAAGGGCAAAACTATGAACTCTATAAATTAGGCCCTGACAAGTTTTCCTCTTTGATTGAAAAAGCTTTAGGAAATATCTCATCCATCATCCATGGACCATATACTCTTTTTTTTTTCCGCATCTGAAGAGTATTACTCGTGATTTTTGCCCAAGCATCTGTGAATCAAACATTACTCTCTAGCCTTGGATTTTGGTCTAATCGTAAATCATATATGATTGCTACTTAATCATTTATGAATCAATCATTGCTTTTTAGCATGTGTATTTTGCTAGTCCTTGGATTTTGGTGCAAACATATATGAAGATCAAGTGTTGCTTGTCACTATACCATACACAATTATCCTAAAAGCATGATGGGATTTTCTGATGCATTGCGTACGACAATAACAATTGTGTTGTTCGTCTATGTCTTAGGATTGGACGATGCTCATCATGCTCCCCCAATGACCATCCTATCATTATAATTACCATATCAAATGCAACATATATGACAACAAAGATAGTGTATTCCATTGTCATTTGAAAATTAGATGTTGCTTTTCTTGCTCCAACTTGGTCGTTCTACTACCGCAATAGCCATATTTTCTGCTCACTTACGATGCCAATTAGCATGACTATGATGCCACCTTTCAACCTCTCATCAACCCAAGAAAAATATATGTTATGAGTGACAGCTAATGAGTCTTCCACGGCTCCCACTTTTTCAATCTTTGGCTTTGTATAGTATTCATATTCAGCAAATCTTTAATTAGTAAAAACCCTAATACTATATAAATAGAACAAAAAAGTTTACTAGTTGATCCCAAAAAAAAAAAAAGTTTACTAGTTGATCAGTATGATCAGTTCAATTCAGATCGTACTTGGTCGTTTGAATTAACATGTGATAAATGAAATTTTATTTTAGGAAACAAATCATACCATAGCTGCATAAAAAATCATTCGTGGTAAGAGAAATGAAGGTGATGATTGCATTCATCAAAATTTGTTACCAAATGCTAATATAAGATCCAAATGACTTGGCATAAATGACATCGCCAAGGAGCTCTAGGCCATCTATCATGGAGTAAAATGCTACTAGTGAGATGATTCTTACAGAGTAATGTCATCTGCATAATATCAACACTGTGGTGTTGATTAGTATCATCACCTCATGAAAATAATGTAATTCCAACCAATAACCTGTCATATGCTTCTTGGCACTTGAGTGAGGTGTAAAATATTGGAGAGACTCTTAGTTGTTTGTGTTTTGTTTTATTTTTTATACGTGAAAAGGTTGGAGTAACTCCAATGGAAGATAAAATTAGAGAGAGTCGCCTTAGATGGTTTGGTCACATTTAACGGAGGTCTTCCGATGACCCAGTTAGGAAAGTTCAAGTATTAGATTTGACTTATGTTAAAAAAAGCAGACGTAGACCTAAAAAGACTTGGTTAGAAAATATTAAAAATGATCTTTCTTTATTAGATTTAAATGAGAATTTGACTTTTAACCAGCACAATGGCGAAAAAGGATTAAGTAGCCGACCCCCACATAGTGGGACAAAAGCTTGATGTTGTTGTTGTTTTTGTTTTTGTTGTAGTTGGTAGTGTTGATTACACCTATACATGCATCCTCGACATCTGCTTCTACATAGACCACATCACCAAGACTATTACATTCTCCTTCGACAATCGCACTTCAATTTCATGTTTCTCTTGTATCACATTGATCACCAAGACTAATACATTCTTCTTCGACAATCGTACTTCAATTCATGTTTCTCTTGTATCACATGATCTATTTTGTTGACTGCTCCTTTAACAATGTTAGTGTACACCACCTTCATAATTCATCTACCAATTTATCAGAAGCTTCTCTGTTAGGGACATCACTTACAAACATCCATGGTTTAAGAGGTCCCTAGAGGATTACGCTGATTTAGGTTTCAAAGAAGCTCTTAAACCCCTATCAAACATTGGGGAGCAATTGAGATGAGATCTCATCGCTCAAGGGAGTCTGAAATTAAACATTTCAATAGTTCTTACGTTGTACCAACTTTAGCTTGCAGCTTTTCAGCCATAGAGGAGTCGGAGCAGTTTAAGGTAAACCTGAATATCACCACCCTATGTCAGGTGACTTTTAGCCATAGGGAATTTAGGGAATAACTTTTCATGGGTGGCTGATTAGAATAAATATTTGGTTAGTGTTTGTTGACCCATACACTAAAAACACGAAAAAAGAGCGAAATTGGCTACTCGAGTGACAATTGGAAGGCGACGCATCACTTAAATGGTCAAACGACTTCCGGTCGTTACACGGACTGTGTCATTGCGATCAGAGCATTGAATTCACTTTATAGGGAGCCCCTCGCAGTCAAAACGAGTGAGATTGGTCAAAATCGGCGATATACATCTGAAAGTGACATGGGACGCCGCTCAGACGACGTCCAATCGCAAAGCGGATTTCGTCGTGTGTTCGGAATGTCTGAGTCACCCAAAAATGATTGTTATTTTTCCCAATAGA
Organism: Dendrobium nobile; assembly: GCA_022539455.1. Taxonomy (NCBI): domain Eukaryota; kingdom Viridiplantae; phylum Streptophyta; class Magnoliopsida; order Asparagales; family Orchidaceae; genus Dendrobium; species Dendrobium nobile. The sequence continues at coordinate 17,453,217 of CM039727.1, forward strand.
TTTCACACGAAAAGTCGACAAGGATCCCGAGGCGGCGACAATATAAAAATCGAGGCAAAAATTCCCCCTATTTTATTTGTCACTTGTTCTATCATTCTATAATTAATTTGGGTGTATGGAATGAAATATTAAAGTTTATTGGATAGTATGAATGGTATAAATGAATTATAGAAGTGGTAGATATATAAATAGTATGAAATAAAATGATATGTATTTAAATCGCCCTTATTATTATTATTTATATAATTAAAATAAAAAAAATTAAAATATGCGCATTTCGTACATGTTCGACGACGTGTTCGATGCCGACGCCGTCGCATTATCTCTGCTCGGATGCGCGATTAAGCTCCTGGTCTCGTCTTCCGATCGTTAAAAGAGAACGAAACCTCAGGTGTTCAACTCTTCTTCCTCTTCATGCTCAAAATCTCGAATCCAGCTCTTCCTGTCCGACTTCCGATGCCGCAAGCAAGTCGAATCCCGCACCTGTGCCAATCTTTCTCCCGCACGCAGCCCCTACCTTCCCATTACCTCCCCACAGCCGAACCAGAGCTCGCTAAATCCCAATTCCTCCGTTGAAGCCACCGAAACTCCAGCTAAACCCGAACTCCATTATCCAGCCGACCTGCTCGCTCCGACCTCTCACAGGCCGATCTAGCGGCCTCCTTCGATCCCGATCTCATTCGAAGACCCTGTCGATTCCGATCTCTGCTGCTACTGACCCTCACAGCCCGAGTCCCGTCCGAGCCCCTATTTGCACAGCTGCCGATCCCTCTATCCGGCTGAATTATACACCCAATCTCCACCTCCTAGCCAATCCCATCGAAGCCCACACCCGATCTAGCCACCGAACTACTCCAAACGAACTCCCTGCTCTCCCCCAAGACTCCGGCCCTGTTCGCAAACTCCATCCTGCACCTCTCGATTTCACACGTCCTGTCAGCCTTCAATCCAATGCAGCAAACCTGCCTCCTCCACCGTCCCCTTTAACTAACTGCACCGAACTCCATTGTTCCTTCCTCCTCATTCTCACACACACAACAGCCACTCCAAATCCTCAGCCGACCTCACGCTTCCTCCCCCGCCTCTTCACAACAGCTCATCGCTCCAACTCCCATTCACTTCCATTCTTCCTAAACTACATACATCGAGATTCCACCACTCCATATCTTGTCACTCTGAAATCACTCCACACAGATTTCTTTTCTTGCTACAGCCTTAGCCTTCTTCACATTTCTCTTACCAAGCCCAACTTAATCCACCTCTTAAGGCCCACAACACTTTTTCTTTCCACTTCCAGCCAAAAAAAAAAAGTCCAAAACTACACTACCTTAATTACCCATATTATCCACTACCAAATCTAATAGTAGCATCACGTTTCCTCCTCCCACAGCAACCCACAACCTCAAATTACTATTTTCAGCCACTCTCTCTCTTAGGGGTGTCAATTTCGGGTCACGAGTCGAACCCGAAACTGACCCAGCACTATTCGGGTCAACCCGAACCCGACCCGTTTTTGAAAACGGGTCAGTTTTCCTGACCCGAACCCGACCCGCTTCGGGTCCGAGTCAACCCGACACGACCCAAATGACCCGTTTCCAACAAAAAAATTGTTAGTTTTCGGGTCAAAACGGATCTATCTCCTCTTTTTCGGGTCAAAAATGGGTCAAAATCGGGTCAAAGGGTTAACCCGAACCCGACCCGATTCTCTCTCTCTCTCTCTCTCTCTCTCTCTATATATATATATATAATAAAAATGAAAAAAGAAAGACAATAAGACAAAAAAGAGAAGGAAAAGTAAAAAAAGAAAGAGAACAAATCGTGCCTCGATCCTCGTGCCCTCAATGTTGATATCATTGCCGCTTTGCTTACAAAGGTATAAATGTCTCAAATTCAAAAAATAAAAAATAAACTCTCAACACCTTGCTTTTGGCATTTACGGCGTCGCGAGTAATTACCTATGCGTGCTTTTCTTAGCACAGTTAGATCGTGGGAGGAAACTCGTTGCGGTGTTTGCGGTGAATCAAGATAGCCTTATGCATGCTTTTCTTAGTGTGACAGGGTGAAATATAAGTACCCGTCTATGATGCACAAACACGGACACAACGACACATATACGACACGACACGGACACGTCAATTATTTAAAATATAGGACACTGGTTGGACATGTTATTATAGTTTTTATATTTTAAAAATAGTGTATAAAATTAAATAAGTATAATTTTAAAAATAATTTAGAAATAGTAAGTCATTTAATTAGAATTTGTGCTTAAAATGATTAGTATTAGGGTGTCGTTTATCAGCCACCGAGAGAGGACATGAAAAAAACATTCATTGCCATAGAGAAATGAAAATGAGAACATTCGATGAATGGGTATTAAGTGCGGACGTTGATTTGGTGTTGTGGATAGGAAATACGAAATTTAGTTTAAATCTCATCAAATACAAGAAACTATATTTAAAAAAATTCATAAAATATTTAAGATACACATGTCGGACACAACATGCCCAATTTGTATTTATTATTTTTTTAATCAGACACGTTTTCGACGTGTCTGATACGAGTCGAAGTCGTGTCGGATGAGTGTCGTGTCGGATACGTGTCGGACACTGCACGCCTCTTTGAGGAGAAGTGTCGGTGCATCATAGGTACCCGTGTACGAGCTTCAATGCCTGTGTGGAAGAATTGTAAGTCTTCGCATATGTACCCCCCTAAAGACCCATACATGCCTTTCTTGGCGTGGTGAGATTGAAGACTACGGCTGCAGTGTCATTCGACATCGACCACACACGTCTTTCTTGATGTGGTGGGCAGCCTAAGACTCCAAAAAATTCTTCTAAATGGGGGAGATGCTGGGAGGTTGCCGAAATTCAAACTCACAGGGGACAAAACTTGAACAAAACGTAGAGAACATAACTTAAACTGAACTACGTACAAGGAACCGAACCTAATATTTAAAATTTAAAATAAAAAAACCTGTACTTCATTAAATAACAAAAAGTGAATATGAATACGCAAGCAGGGACAAGCGGTGAACAATGAAACTCAGCTGATGCTCTTGTTAATCAACCTATAAAAAGGATTCGTCAGGATAAGCTAATTTTCAAAATGAATGCATTAATACCCTACAAACAACGACGGTTGACATACAAAGAAGGTGGTAATCCGCCAACATAATATGTTTGAGAAAGTTGTAGTGAACATGGCTTGCTGGTAGCTAACACCAATTAGTTTGTAAATGAAATCATTAATCCGCTTGCAAGTGATAACAGGAAATGGTGGAGGATCCGTTATATGCATGACGGTTTTACCTACAAACTCATGACCAGTATGATTTGCTTGCAAGTGGAGGACATAAACTTATGAAGTGCACAACACTCCATCTACGAGCAACATCAGAAGAGCTGGAATGAATACAAACACCTACGATACTAAAAGACTCGTGATGTACACAACGTTGCATCCACAAACAACAATAGATGAATCATCATTTACACCACAGCCTGCTTACATGTTTCATATGATGACAACAATCGTGCCATCTGCCACTATTTGAAAACCAGATGATACTCATCGTGCAGCTCATGCTTTCATGCAGTTGCTGCATACGTTAACAATGATAGAGCTGCTCATCGCCATATGCAGAGTAGATGAAATTCAAAACTGCAACTAGCAATGTATCGCATACACTGTCACTACTATTTAAACTTTTGTTATTCACTCCATGCACCAATACTGTCGACCCTTCTTTCTATGCTCCTGCTACATTTACTGCCAGCACATGCACGGGCCAACACAGGTGCCTCTAGTCATGTACCCTAAAGCATTTTGTACTAATAAAAGCTATCTAGCTATCCAATGGTTTTAGGCTTCGTTTGGGATGGCTTTCTTACTGCTTTTTAAAGCAGCTTTTTATTTTTACTAAAAAGTCGCTTTAAGAAGCAGTAATAAAGCCGTCCCAAAAGTGATTTTGGAGAACAGCGAAATGTTGGAATTGATCACTGACATTACTGCTTTGTGGTTGGTGTTTTGCAGATTCCAGCCCTTCTTCGACCGTCTCAAACGTAGAAGAACTACTAGCGCATGTAGAGACATCCAGAGAACGGACGGGTTTCAGGAGTCGCCGTGCCTGGTAATTGATGATAGTCTATAAAACGAAATGCCCTTTGCATGCTTTTATTTCTTTGCCGAAAAACTGCACTTATTCTTGCAGTACTACAAGCTTGACGTCCTCCGGCTGTTACTGTTTAATAATATTGCGAGCTTGTGTTCATTGGTTCTGTAGTGGCTTCACATTAGTAAAATAAGGGATGAGTGAGGACATTATTTTTTTGTTTTTTTCTTTTTAGATTTTTGGAGTAAAAAAAAAAAGAGTTATCTAATTGAAATTTAAAACGCAAAATTTATTTTAATTGAATTTTATTTTTGATATTACAAAATGAGATATGTAAAGAATATTTCTCATAAATGGGAGTATTCTACTTTTCACAAGTTAGAATGTGCATCTTCATCTTCTTTTCAAAAAATATATATAGATAGATAATGTAATATTTTTTAAATAATTCATGTGTGTTAAGAGAAGAAGTAAAATTGTTTTATGTTAATAATTGAGAGTAGTGGCTGTGTAGAAAAATATAATGAATAGAAAAGATGGGAAATAAAGAGGTAAGTATCCTTAATTATGATAATCATATCTCCTGCAATAATCATTTGTTAAGTACTTTCATAAAGTGCTATTATCTAAGGAGGAGAAAGTTCCTTCCACAAAAAAAAAAAAAAAAAAAGTGCTATTATCTATTATTTGCATAAAATAAAATAAGCAAAGTATAATGATAAATAAATAAAATAAAATAAAATAAGCAAAGTTTATAAATAATAAAATAAACATACAAATAAAAAATTTTATAAACAAATAATAAATAATTAAATAAATAAAGTATAAAAAAGATAAATAATAAATCAAATAAATAAAACTATTAAAATAAATAAAAAAATTAATACAATTAAATAATAACTAAGTAAAATTCCTATATCCATATCCCTAACCACAAATCGATAAATGCTAATTGCTACGCGAATCACTAATCATTAATTTGTTAATTGCTTATCCTTAATCCCTATTCCATAATCACTAATCATTAATCCATAATCCTTAATACCTAATTGCTAGCCGATAATCGCTAATCTCTAAACGCTAGTCCCTAATCGCTATTTGCTAATTGTTATTCACTAATCCCTACTCTCTTATTGCTAATCAACAATCTATAATCGCTAATCTCTTATACATAATCTCTAATCATTAATAGCTAATTACTAATCACTAATACCTAATTGTAATCGTTAATCGCTAATCACTAACCACTAATCTCTAATCCCTAATTGCTAATCGATAATCGCTAATTGATATTTGTTAAACCCTAATCGGCAATCATTATTCTTGCTAATCCCTAATCCCTAATCTCTTGTCACAAATCAATAATCGATAATTGATAATTGCTAATCCCTAATCCATAATAGCTAATCGCTAAGACATAATCCCTAATCCCTTATCACTAATTAATAATCGATAATCTCTAATCCTAAATCACTAATCACTAATCGCTAATTATTAATCACTAGTTAAATGAATAGTAATAAGGACCCTCAACTAACAAGGCCCTAATTAGTTTGCAGGTCCTTCAGAACAATATGTTGGGAGGATACCTCAGCAGTCAAGAGTGATCAAGACTAGTACCATTTAGCAGGGATACCAACAAATCTCTTAGGAGACTTTTTCATTTCTTATTACCTAATCCACATCATATTTTATACGGCAAAGGAATAAAACTTCGGTATCTTTGATTTTTCTGCTTCTGCTTCTATTTTTTTGAGATTTATTAGGTCAGGTAACCTGATGTAGAGATACATCAGATACTCAATAAAAAAAATGTAACATGCACTTTAAACAAAAATCACTCAGCTTTAAACAAAAAGTAAGTGCATGTGACATTTTTTTATTGGTTACCTGATGTATCTCTATATCAAATTACCTGACCCAATAAAAATTCTTTTTTGAGAGATCTTCTAGGACCCTAAAATATCAAGATCAAATGCTCTTTTCTTATGTGATGTATCAATAGTATTTTTAGAATTAGTAAAGGAACAATAAAACAAAATACTTCCTCTTTTTTATTACTAACATTTGAAGATATATATATATATATATATATATATATATATATATATATATATATATATATATATGTTTGGATATTTTTATAAACAATTAGTCTATAGGAAAACACTTCTTTCACTGATGAAGGGGACTTCCTAACAATGTATGTATGTTTCTCCTCCACAAAATGTGCAAAAGAAGTTTCTAGAAATTGGAATAGGAATTACATGAGATGCTTGTTATTGTTGCTATTGCTATATGCTCACAACAACATACTCCTTGTTCATCTAGGCCTCCTGCCAAAAATATAGGAATGAAAGTCACCAGCAAAACCTGGTCTGAAGATTGAAGGGACAACTATAAAAATAGCTGGATGATCAAATGAAGGATTGTTTACATGAACAACTAAAGAACCAACTGAAAGATAGAAATGACCAATTGAATGATGATCAATATGACTAGATACTTTAGAAAACATAGAAGCCATTAAATAGTCTAGAAATATTGAGTAACTAAGCCTAAGGAGCTTTACTGCTACATTTTTCAATGTAAAAGGTCAAGACTAATATGCTCGACTTTAATTGGAGTATTATTATATGTATAACTCCCCCTTTCTTTGATGCAATTATTATGTTTGATAATGTTCCATTATCCGGAGGCGAATCAGGACATATCCCATCAGGCCGAGCTAATATTAACATAACAATGCGCCGACAACCCAAGCCCAATCCAGCCTGACCCACTCAAACAAAGCCTGATCTAGAACTCACACAGGTGTTCTTCAATCTTCATCTTCACCACCATAAAACACATACACAGGTGAATAGAGAATTTATAACATGATATAAAGCTGGTAAAAATCATTAAATAGTCAAAAAAACATAGCATGTAACAAATAGCCACAGGAACTGAAACGCAAGAAAGTTAGCTCCACTGCTCATAGGAGCATTTAGAGGGTTTTTTATTAGCTCTGTAGAAAAAAAATCATGTGGAGGGATTACGTCCTGTTCTTTCTAAAGTTCAGGAGTTTGTAGCATCCTTGAGATAAGCAATAAGATCTGTACGTTCCTGCGGCTTCTTTAGACCAGGGAACACCATCTTTGTGCCAGGGATGTACTGCAAGTAGTTAAAATGTATTTTGTAGTTATTCTCTTAAAATTAACAACAAATGCCTGAATTGAATAGATTTAGGCTTCATGTGAGATGGCTTTCTTATTTCTTACAGTAGCTTAAGAAAACCATCTCAAATGAAGCCTTAAGAAAGATAAACAAGTAATTTAATCAAATGCAACATGAGTCTTATTAAGCCATGCAGCTTCTAAGATGCTTAATATGGAAGTAATAGTAATCCATGGAACTAGGGGTTTAAATGAGTCAAGCCGACTCGTGAGCCAGCTAGGGCTCAGCTAGATAAATGGCTCGTGAGCTGAGCTCGATGAGCTAACGAATCGAGCTTGAGCTAGCCCCGACCAAACTTGTAAGCTCGCGAGCTAGATCATTTAAAAAATATGAATATAAAATGTACTTAAAATATATTAGAATTCCGGATTTTAAATAAAAAGTTGTTAAAAATATTTAAAATTTATGATCACAATTTCTTATATTAAGTAATTCTTTATTATTTATCTTATAATTTCTCACTTTTTATCATTTTATTATAATAATTGCTTAAATCATAATCATTTTCTCTATTTCATAATAAACGAGCCGCTCGAACTAGTAGAATAAAGCTCAAGCTCGAACCAAAGGTCACTCGAGCTCGACTCGACTTGTTTACACCCCTAAATGGAGCTATTCATGTGATTTACGCATCTAACAACATATTACATAAAGAAAAACGCTACATTACCTCACTTCAAAAAATAATTTTAAATATATATTTCTTTCTTTATAAAGATGTAATAAAAAGTCATGAGTTTTAAAGTTTTCTATTTTTTTCTCTCTTAGTGCTAATATATAATTTTTTCAAAACTACATAGTGGACAACATAATACAACAACATCAAACCTTTATCCTACTATTTGGGGTCAACTACATGAATCTTTTTTTCTCCATTGTGTCCTAGTAAGAGTCAAATTTTCATTTAAATCTAATAAAAAAATGTCATTTCTAATATTCTCTATAATATTTTCTAACCAAGTCTTTTTAAGTCTACCCCTACCTTAATATAGGTATAATCTAATACATCAACTCTCCTAACCGAGTTATCAGAAGACTGATATCTTATGTGACCAAACCATCTAAGGTTACTCTCTCTAATCTTATATGCCACTAGAGCTACTCCAACCTTTTCACATATATACTTATTTTGCATTCTGTCTATAAGAGTGAAGCCATCCACCCGAGCATCCTCATCTCTACAACACTTAGCTTAATTTTATGCTTCTCTTTTAATGGCAAACATTCTACACCATAAAGCATTGGGGGTCTCACCACACTTAAGTGGGCAACAAAATATTAATCTTAAATAAAGAAACTATAAGAAAAATTAAAATTATTGCATAATGACCACAAAAATTTTGACAACCCCTTTAACCTTCAAAACATAAAATTATGCTTGTATACTGAAGTCCTGAAACCTAAAACTCAAAATAACGAGGAACACAAAATATCATAAGGAAAGATATGCTATAAATTGATTAAAACAGATTAAAAAAAATGTGATTAAGTAAACAGAGCTATTGAATGCCAAGAGGAGCATAATAACCACTAACATTCCTCCTTCAAGAAAATCAAATGCTAATGATAGTACCTTCTTAGGATTAAGCAAATACTCATATAAAGTAGATTCCTCCCAAATCACAGCCTTATTCTTGTTTGCTGTCGAGTAAGAATATCCAGAGGTAGTACCAGATTGCCGTCCAAACAGGCCATTCAAATTTGGACCTAAAGATACAAATCTAGAAATTTAGACTGTCCTCTACCGCAGAATGTTACATATCAAATGTTAATATCAACAAGAATAAGAAACATAAGTAACATATACAGTACACAACCAATGAGAACTGGATCTAAAACTAGAGAAAGTTCAATAAACTTAAAAACAACATTTGCCAAACTGATCAGCTACCTGTTTTATTTGATCTTTTAATAACTTTTAAAAGCAAGGTTGTGAAAACGAACAATAAAAAGGAGAGGTTCATGATTTGATGGTTTAACTAGAGTCGAACTAGGGTTGAACTAGATGATGTAATAAATATTAAAATTTTAACAAAAAATATTATATATATATATATATATATATATATATATATATATATATATATATATATATATATATATATATATATATATATTACAAATATAATTATATGTATAATAAATACGTCTTAAACTTAAAAAATTTAGGAGCATACATACCACTTTATATCATGCTATTTATATATCTAACACTTAAAACTTTAATATTTTATGCTTACCACTCATAGATCAAATATGGGTGCAAGCAATGAAATATTAAAGTTTATAGGATAATATAAGTGATAGGAATAAAATATAACAGTGACATATTTGATATTAAAGTTATTTATGGGTGACAGGCATAAAATATTAAAATATTGGATGTTAGAATTGTGAATAGCATGATATAAAAGGGTATGTATGTAAATCTCCCAAAAAATTTAATAAAATAATTGCATATATATATAAATGTAAATTTTAATAAAAGTAGTAATACAATATATAAATTTTATAATATAAAAAAATTATGTTTCTAACTTTAATAAATTATATGCATTTTTAACCCAAATTTGCATTTCAAGCAATTTGAATATTTGCTCATGTAAAATTCTCATTAAGTTTTAGTCACACATCATAAGAGGAATTTTAAGTTGTTCTCTTTATATAATGTAAAGCACAAATCACAAACAAAAAATCAAGTTGCACGATGTGGCAAGCTAGCAGTTTTATATTCTAATTAAATTTTTTTACATAAGCATATGATTTTAAAAATATATTTAAATTAATTACATAAAATTTAATATTTAAATTTTTATTTAAATTAAAAAAATTATTTATCGTACTGGCTGGTTCAACCAAACCGGTTTGACCAATTACTAGTCGAACCGGCGGTTCAAATCAGTTCAATACAAATCTGATTTTTCAACTTCTCCGAACCAGCAACTGAACTAGTTCATGGTCGAACCGGCCGGCCAGATCCGATTTTAAATACACTGTTTAAGAGTAACATAACAGAATAGAAACATACAAGGATTAAAGATTCTACTCAGCTACAATACTATTATGAAAATTTAAGCAATTTAGTTCAGCAGTGTATGGTTTAATGGTCTAGCTTTATCTACGAAGCCACAGCCATGCCTTGCTATCCAGAATCATCAAAAAAAGTGCAGCCGGTAAAGCAGCCAATCTTGGACATGTGGGCTGAACAGCTGCAAACCTGTGATCGTCCCAAAATGAGCAGTGCATTGTGAGGCCAAACAACAGGCACATTCAGACGATGTGTGGAGTGCCTAACTAAATGTATACTTCGCATTCAGCTTCAGTTATTGAATTTAAATTGACGTTTTTAAATGGTTTAAATTTCAACCTTAAATGGAGGATTCAGCAATCGTAAACACAGTTTCAGTAAAAACAATATGAAACTTTCATGTTACGAACAAATCTAAGGAAAAATGGAAAGTGAACACAAAAAACAATCTAAAATCAGGGGAGTTGACTAGATCAGGCAGACCTTCAGGGCAAATTGGCATCACTTTTTTTATTTATTAATTTATAATCCCTTGATTTCAGATGGCCAAAACATTAAGGTTCCAAATAATCCAACTTATGGACATCGATTTCCCCATATGATGTTTGATTAACAATCTGATCATGCCTAATCATGCCTATAGACTCTTAGCAGCATCCTCTTTGAACTTAATGGTGTGATATAAGAACACCACCATCAATAGTTTCCATCAAGAAATCAAATAATTAAAGTTCAACAAGCGTGATCCATTTGATATTTCAATGATCTAATATTCAAATCATGATCATACGATTTGATTAATCACCTATTTGATTCAATCACCAGTACTACATTTAAGAGGATTTCACCCTTCTGAAATCATAACTTCATATGGCAGAAGGCTCCATTTTATTGTGTTTGTCAATAGGCCATTCAAAAAGATTCTAAGAAATCTCATAATTTTTTTTCAAGAACTTATTGATTCATGCAGCTTCAGTAGCATTTCTTTGTTAATAAACCTCCTGCAATTATCCAAAGTCCAACTTGTGTTATTTAGTTTGACTTGATTTTATAATAATGCCGCCTCTTTTCAACCTACAAAAATTGATGAGGCACTGAATTCCAATCAATTTTTTTGCTTGAATTGGCAAGAGGGTGGTTCTTAATCTTCCTTCTTCAGCAATGAAGGCTTCACCATTGAAAACTCTAGTCTGATTGTCTTTTGGAGGATATGATTTTCTTTCTTCACGAAGGCTTTGGTTGGCTAGAGATACCATGTCTTTTACTCAATCTTGACCAAACTTTAATCACCTTCATTTTGGTCAAGTCAAACATGGCAGTTGGGTTTTGGTACATCAACAGATTCAGCAATGATGCCGGAGATGTGTTTTACTTATTACTCAATTAAATTATACAGTGCATATGACCTCCTTTGCCTAAAATAAAGAAAGCATGACTTCTTTCTTATTCAACAAGGAAAAACCAACACCAACAGAAAATTTTGACCTAAATTAATAAATATACCTACTAGCCTTGTTGCTATTTTGCCTGCCATATATGACCTACTCTTTTTAAGTATAAAGATTTTTCCTTTCTTGGTGAAATGACACTAATAAGATTATAGATGTAGCATTCGCATTCATATCATGAAGGTAAGAGTTGTCAAAGATGACTTACAAATGTCAAGTGAAACCTCCTCAAATACCATCTCATCAATGTAATTCTTGCTATTGCAAACTTCGAATGATACTAGCAATCAATTTTCTTCTTAGGTCCCTTCTAAATCCAATCCCAAAGGTAAGAGCTCTAATTTTCACATCAATGTAGCAGAAATGAAATTTTTCTAGTTGTCGGTGTTGATGCTTGCACTGATAACCTCTTGCTTGACCTATATCCTTAGTGAAAAATAACTCCTCTCATGTGTCCACATTGAAAGATGACTACACAATTATATCCTTAAGCGTTGTCGCTAGAGAAAACATAGATCTTCCTTGTCCAATGAACTAAGCACAATGTTGTCCCACCATAATAGCAGCTATTTTTCTTTACCATCTTTCTTCTACTCTTTCAATATAGAGTTTAGAGTGTAACTTCCAATATTTTTCTTTGGTATGATCCCGTATCTAGCAATGATCATAGACCTAGCAAGGGCATTAATCTTGTACAAGAAAAGGACCATTGTCGTTCATCTTTTCCCTCTTTTGAAGAAAGATATATATTTTCGAATTGTTCTTGGGTATTAATTTATTTTTGCTTTATGGTCACTATCATCATATTCATTGGTTAAGATAAGCAATCAGGAAAAGTCAGAGTTTATTTGCAATTTGAAAATGAAACTCTAAAGTATGGTTCATCAGTGTTTGTACCTCACTAAAATTTATTCCCAATAAGACTGTGTGATGGAACTCTATGGTATACTCCTTCACAAACTACCTTTGGCATTACTTCAAACAGTGTCAATTCTTCTACCAATCTTCTATATACCACAACTAGGTAGAATTTCCGACATATTAGTTTCTTAGAGACCTCCCAAGTCACCCTTTGATGGTCATTCATCTTCAAAATGGGTACACCACTATATCATGACATAATGGCTTAACTTCAATTGTGCGAAGGCAACCATGTCATGGGCCATAAAGTGAAGATTTCAACTGGTTGGTCTTTGCATCTAGCTTCTTGGCATCATCCATCCCATCATATGCAGCAATCTCCACCTTTGCTTCTATTTTGAATGATTACATCAATTATGAGTGGTAGTCATATCCTCATCTTCATTCTCTTCAAATATGTTTACATCTAACATAGGAGGAGGAGGAACAAGACTTAGCCCAGTAATCATAGCGGTGATTGTTTGCATCCTTATCCACTACATCATGGTTGCCATATGTTTCAATACCCTAATCACTTGATAAGCTAGATTTGCTATAGGATCATTGTTGACCGTTAATTGGCTTTATTGTTGTTGTTGATGTTCTTGCTTCCATCTGTTTATTGGCTTGATACAACTCTAAGACAACAAGTGTTTCTCCACCTCTTTATATCACTTCTATGTTTGTACCATGAATCAAACAAATATCAGCACTCTAATATCAACTTGAACCGTAGAATAATCTCTTAATTGAGTTTTCATATTGTAGAGAGATTTCTCTCTCTGATTTAAAGTTTTCCTCAACTGGACATAAAAAAATGTTGTTTTAGAACTAGATGACTTCAAAACAACACTATAGTCTATAATTTTCCATTATTCCTGTACTTGAATTAACTCTAATACTTGGTTCAGCTGGACACCTTTTAGATTGCAATGTCATCAACTTTGGACCATACAACCTCAAGAAAAACAGAGGCGACATCAACATACAGCAAATAAATAGCAGAAGCAGCGAACAGCAAGTAAACAGCGAGTGAATAGCAGTAGACAGCAGCCAACAGAAGAAGAAATAGTAATGGACAGCAGGTAACAGCAGAGGAAATGGACAGCAGGCATTGAAAGCCTTTGGCTACGGTAACAGAAAACGAGGGATGGAGTGAAGGGCTTCAGCAGGAGAAGAATAAGAAGGAAAATATGAGCTTTGAGAGAAATTTCTGCTTGCTTCATTGTGGCCAATTGGCATTTCAATAGGTAATTACGGCAAAGGATAAAATTTAATCTACTCCTAAACAAATTCTACAAAAACAAAAAGCCCTATCTACAGTAATAAATTATATAAGGCCCAATCCACCAGAAATTATTCTACTGCTGAAGAAATTCAAAACAAGCTCATACAAACATGACTTTTAATTCTCCCTTACCCTGTCATTATCTAAGTTTGCTAAAATTGCCCAACGTCTAGGCCTTCCATCTCCTTATAATGACCCATTGGAAAGAAGATCTCATCTAAGGAATCTTAGCAAAGTCCTCTTTGATAACAGTGTGATCTAAAAATATGAATAGAATCCATCAAGAAATTGGATTATTAAAATTTCAAAAAATACAAACATTCACTGATTTCATGATTTGATACCTAAAACATGATCTTAGACAATTTAATTATCACTAATTAGATCTTATCTCCAAATCAGTATGTCAAAAAATCTCCATCAAGATTGCATATTTTCAAAAAATGCTGAGTTAGAGAAAATTCAAAGTTTCTTTCCCTGATGTATCAACGAAATGAAATTCTACTTATATAGGATGCTACTATCAAATTTGACAAAGCTTTTAATAGACTTGAGCAAAGGGATCCTCACTATTTCAATGAATTTCAGCCAGGGAAAGGAGTGCCAACAGATCCTAATTGGCTTGATGTTATGAGGCTGGTGGCCTTTTTAAGGGATTGTTCAGTTTCAAGTATTATGGGTGTATTATAAAATAAATGCATGGGTCTTGAGATTTTTGGTGCTTGGTTAAAAGTAAAACAAATGCAAAATAATATTCAAAGGAATTTGAATTCCCCAGTTAATTCATTTTTAATATATTTAAAATTCGCCAATTTGGGACTGCATAAGTGAGGCTTTGCTAGTCGATTGCAGCCTCCACCGAATGCCACCTACCACTGCTAGATTTTACACTGAGTTCCATTTTTAAACCAAATATAAAAAAAAAAACTATTGCATTTATTTTATCCTCAACCAAACAACTCTACGTAGATCAAATACACAATTAGTTCACACTATTTAAAATGGTCTGAATTTTAAAAACTTGGAACCAAATAGCCCCTAAAACATTTCTTTTATCTAAGCTAATTTCAAGTTTAGTTTGTTTTAATACTTTCTTTTCATGAAATTAGTGAAGTCCATCATCTTCTCAGGGAATGGCAATCTAATAGAGACACTGAATTCAATGGATGGCAATAAGCATGAAGAAAAAAAAATATGATAAATATTAGGGAGAAGACATGGTTAATTTTTCTTCCTGTTGACATAACCAATGGTACAATTTGAACTATGTGGAGTTCACAACTGCAAGACTCGTGAGGAAAAAAAATCAGATTTTCTAACCAGTGGACATTGGACAAAGTTCCACTGAAGGGAGTGGATAATTGTTGCAAAATCAGATTCCCGTTTTTTTGAATATATAAGAAGCACAAAAAGGAAGTGGGTTTGTGTTTGTCAACAAATCCAAGTTAGAAGCACAAAAGTGAAGTGGGTTGGTCAAAAAATCCAATTTGGAAGCACACAAGTGGCGTGGATTGGTCAACAAATCCATTTTGGATTGCACTAAGGAAGAATATGGAAGAAGATGGTAAAAGTTCTGACATTTTGCTATGGTAAAAAGTGGATAGCACTAGACTCCCCATACTTATGGCTCGTGGTTTGTTGGCCATACCAAACTTTTTATTTGTTGGCCATGTCAATCTCTAGAATGGATTCAAAATCTGCATTTAGTACTACCCTAAATGTGTTTAGGAGTTATCATACTCTTAGAATTATGCAAAAGATTATATGCTCCTGAGGTAGGTTTCGAGACCGTGGAGTACATTGTCAATGAATGTGAAGTTGAGCTAGTTTTGTAGGATGGTTTAGAGTTAAGGTTTTCTAATACAACTATGATCATGCAATAAATGTGGATCTCACAAATCAGAGGCCATTAATCATTATATGCAAAACAAAATATACATGAATTTGAACCAAAACTATAAGGCAACAATCAATTTACTCGAAAAAAAAAAAAATACTCCAAAAATCAGCAATACATTTGAACAACAAAAAAACATCAAGCAATTGATTTTTTACATTGCCATCTAATAATCACCAATTCAACCAAAATTAGGACCCATACATTACCAAAAC
Organism: Dendrobium nobile; assembly: GCA_022539455.1. NCBI lineage: Eukaryota > Viridiplantae > Streptophyta > Magnoliopsida > Asparagales > Orchidaceae > Dendrobium > Dendrobium nobile. Next base: position 17,469,326 of record CM039727.1, read on the forward strand.
CAAAATAATAAAAAGACGATGAGTAACAAAAAGATATCAGCTTAGTGTATAAGATTCATGCCTCACAAAAATATGAGTAGATAACATTCCAAGAAATTAGGTAGTCTCACATGTAACACATTTAAAAGAATCCTACATCCAACATGCACAAAAGATTAAAATTAATCAAAAAATATCCACTACACCCTTCAAGATCATTAATTTATAATTCCCACTCTCCAAAAGATGATCACATTTGAAGGTGGATCCGCTCAAGTGAGTTATTAAGTCATGGAATAAAAATCATAATTCTTGGTCAAACCACAAAATAACCCACAGAAAGTTATGCTCAGTACAAGAAACAATAGATTTGTAGCATGTTACGGAAATCACGGAAGTATCTTGCCATAGAAATCACAAAGGATGATGCAACAAATGTAGATCAGACCAATAAATTAGGATTAGTTAACCAAAGGTCATTAAAAACCCAAAACTTCATCACATGACGTTTGAAGATGTACTAAGAAAAACAAATGGACCAATGGTCCATCAAATAGAATGATGCTAACACCAATAAGGAGATGGGTTAAATCACAGATAATGACCACTAGCAATGGACTCCTACCTTTGTGATCCTTTGACCAATAGGTTTAAAGGATAGAAACAAAATTGGCTGATGTCGTAAATGATGAGTGCAAATTATTGCAAGTTTGGCTCCAATCCATCCATATTGCGCTACACTCTATTTAGCATGCTAGTCAGGTTAAGCTCAACATTTAATAAGCTCATTGTGGAACTTTGGAAGGGTTTGCATTATCATTGAGACCCTTCAATATTCACCTACATGAGATTAGTGGTGAGACAGCATTTATGGTATTTGGGTTAAGTGCTTAATAGCTCTAATGATAATAAGGTCAATGAACGGTCATTAAAAGATACACTACACATTTTAAATACAATACACTCCTATTGTGTGATGATTACAAAGCATCAATTAGAAGTCCTTTGTTAAGGGCATTTAAATCCATCAAGTATCTTTGATCTAATAAAATCTTTACTAAGTAAATGTGGAAAGTACATCTATCTATCTAGCATAATACAAAATACTGAACCCATATTGATACAAAATTTTAACATTAGGTAGGAGATTGATGGTTTTATTTTTTATTCAGCACGATTAAAACAAAATTAAACCCCTATGGTGGAAATGATCCAAGCTATACTTATTGCATGGAACATAAGCAAGTGGCACGTTTCTTAAAATTTCTCAAGGGATAGCATTCTTTCTTCACTCAAGAAGGGGAATTACTTATCATGCATGCACTTTGAATATTATCCTGCGAATGATAGTAAGAATAGATCAATATTTTTTGCCAATTTCTCCTCAAATAAGAAACTTTATGTTCAGCTTAGCATACACAATAAGTTTTTTAATATATCAAAACATTAAATTTTCTTCTCTTTTGTTATCTTCATATACTTCCATATTATTTTTTGGCTCTACAAGAGTAGTTTTTACAAAATACTCTACAAGTTTGTGGTATGATAGAATCGATGAATGAGCCTCAATTGAACCTTGGTAGGAGGAGCAATCACAAATCACGCACGAATGGACACCTTCTGAAGATTGTACACCTTCATATATTTATTCTTTATTATTAATGATTCATATTTAAAAATTTTATTTGTTCATTTTCATGCAATTGTATCCCCGAATATTTCCAACAGTGTGAAGTAATCAATTGAACAAAACCAAGACCTAATACTCTAACACCAACTGGTGGAAATCCTATATCAACAGAACCCAATCGGTTAAGCCTATCCACAATATCAATCAGTTAAGCTGGCAACATAAAGTTGATCCAGACGATAAATGACCAAATGCAACAAGGGATCACTGTATTTAACAAAAACTCCCCCATAAATATTCTGACGAAGGAGATATAAAAACGAAGAACAAATGGGCCCTAAATACGTCCTTCGACCGAAAAGGGAGCGCTATGAGAGGAAAAACAGCAAGAGAAAAAAATCACGAATTGACAAATGACAAATGGAGATCTCGAACTGTAGAGCAATATCGTGAGAAAGCACACCAAATCAATAAAAAGGCATTCCGAAGCAGCAAATCAAGGACAAGCTTTAGAGAAAGAGTTTCATGAAGAAGAATCAAATAAAAATACAAGAGCCCGCAGATCGGAAAAGAATCACACCTTGCTTGTGTCCTGCTCCTTTCTCCACCGTGTGGCACTGCGCGCACTTGGTCTTGAAGATCTTCTCTCCGGCCTTCGGATCGCCTGGCGGGGCTTCCGAGAATGACGCCATTAGTATTTCTCAACGTGTCAAAAGACGTGTTTCTTCCACGCGACCTCTCTCTCTCTCTCTCTTATGGCTAGCTAGGGCTAAACTTCCGCACAACCTCTCTCCTTATGTCGAGGATTAAATATTGGTCGGACGAACCTTCTGGAGTCGAATTACTGCAATGCCCTCACCCAAGAAATTATGGGCATCTTTTTAGGTCTAATTGAAGAGAGATTATTACATCATCCAAATTTTATTAGGGTATATAATAAATATATAATTTTATTTTTTTTTATGTATTCGTTATGTTTCTTTATAAAATTCTTTCGATTCTTCCATTCGAATTCCGCATATAATAATTTCTCATAATTGAGGCATGACGATCTAATAAATTAAATGCCCTCACCCAAGAAATTATGAGCATCGATTTATACTTTTTGAGGTGTAAATATTGGCGGCACGGAAGAATCATTAGAATTTTGTGATGATACATAATAAATATATAATTTTATTTTTTATTGCGTATTTATCGTGTACCACATAGATCTAGACGATTCTCCCATCAAAACTCCGCACGTAATAATATCTCATAATAGAATTGAGGCACACAGCTTATGCGCTGAATCTGACGAGCTAATAAATTCAATTTGAGTAAGTCTCAATTTAATTTATTTATTTTGGAGCTTTTTATTTAAAAAGTGATAATATAAAATATATTTTAAAATATATTTATATTTAAAATTTAAAATATAAAATATTTAAAATTTTATATTGCACTTTTTTAATCAAATAATTACTTGTTATTATTTCTGAAAATTCGCGAGCCTCCATTACATAGATAACATATTATTATAATAAAAATGAAATATAAAAAGAAATTTTAAAAAAGACAAAAAGAAAAAAAAAAGAAATGTGAATCAAACTTATAGTGATTTGAAACCTACATCCACTCTCCAAATTCTGTACTCAAGCATTCCAATATTATTTCATATTTCTGCTCCTAATAAGATAGAGAAGTCTCTCTTCTTCGAACTTTTATTTGGTCTGGTGATCGGACATAGAGCTACGTTCAGCGAGCGCTGAGAACGCGCCACGTAGTAAGCACAAAACCGCGGACCCGATCCGACGAATAGTGGGTATATCGCACGTGTTTTTTTTAAATCCATGACAACCCGGTATTGCTCGGTATTGCTAGGTATTTGTCGATTTTGCTCGGCAATAACGAGAAATAAAATTATGTGAAGACAAATACCGAGCAATACCGAGTTTTTCTAGAAAAACTCGGTATTACTCGGTATTGCTCGGTATTTGTCTTCACATAGCAGAATTTCTTATCATTTCCAAGCAATACCTAGCAATACCGAGCAATATCGAGTAATACCGAGCAATACGCGAACATAGCATTCCCGGGTTCCGTTCCGGGTCAAGTCGTCGGGCCGCGCGGTAAAGAGTAAAAGCACGTGGCGCGATCTCAGTGGTAACCGAAAGTAGAGCTACGTCCGGTCACCGGACCTAATAATTGTTCTCTTCTTCACACACCATAACTAAACCCAACACTACTTTTCTCTTTAATTAATCTTTGCATGGAATAACTCTAATCTCCAATAATATTTAAAAATCTTAATATGAAATAATGAATCTCTTATATGAAAATAGAACAAGCAAAATTTTTAAATAGATACAGTTCAAAAATAAATAAATTAATTGAATATAAAAAAAACTAAAAATATGTGTTACTGTAGCAAATCAATTAAACGAATTGGCCCAACTGAGTTAGCAATGATTCACCCATTAAACAAATGACTTTGATTATATTTAATTTTTATTTTCAATAATTAATTAATTTCTTTATTTTTTAACCTTATAGATTTTAAAACATGGCCATCTTAAATAAGAGGATCATAAGAACATAATTTGAGAACAACCACAAAGTGAAACCTCACACAAAGAATCATTCAAAAACATTTTAATGCATCGAGGAAGAGAGATGTTAAAAAAAATTTTCTCAAATTTTGTGACTACGGGTGTAAATTTTTAACACGACCTAAACCCAACCCGGAAAAATTCAGGTTAGGGTAAACCCAGACCCAAAACGGATCGTGTTTGGGTTCAACAAATCAAACCATTTTAAAAATCGGGTCGTGTTCGAGTTGACCCAGCAACCCGAAAATGACACGAAAACTCATATTCGACTCGAAAACCCGAGATTGACCCATTTTTTACCCGATTTTGACCCGAAAACTAGCAATTTTAGGTCAACTTCGAGTCATTCGTGTCGGGTCGAGTTGACACGAACACGAATCGGGTCAGGTTCGATTCCGAAAAGCTGACCCATTTTTAAAAATAGTTCAAGTTGACCCGAACAATGCCGTGTCAATTCCAAATTTGACCCGAACGCGACCCATTGACCCAAATTGACACTCCTAATCATAACGTTTCAAAGATTCTATAAATATCTCTTCAATTTTTTCTTTATCCTATTTATATTATTAGTTTATAAAAAAACTATAAAAAGTTAATATTTGTTAAGTATTACGGTCAAATTATACAATATTATTAGTACAATTCTTCTCAAAACCCTAAAAAACATCTGCGTTTATTCGAACTATAGGATTGCTATCACAACTAGTTCATTTGCTATGTCTATAGGATAATCATTTGGTCAGTACATTTGGAGATCATTCTATCGAAGTTGTTCAGACTATACGATATTGCTCACCCAAACGAAAAATAAAAAAATTTTGTACTAAAAAACTGTTTTAAAAAGTAATAAGAATAATTATTCCAAATGAAATCTTGATTATCTAATCAATGAAACCCAACCGATCAAATTAACAAAAAATTAGAGCATTAAGTGATCAAAAACCCTAATAAGAGTGGAAAATTTTTTGCTGCTCTTTCTTCATAATTTCATATCGATCATGCTACCAAAACTACATTTTCTTGATTATATGATAATGGGAACTAAGAAAACATAACTATACTGTAAATGATAGATTGTTATTTACATGCAAAATCGACCGTTGTGATTAGTCATCACCTCCAGCAGTGCAATGGCTGAAGCTCGTACCAGTTTAACGCCAGCGGGGCTTCTCCGGCCTGTACCCAAATTAACTTGAGGCTCTTTCTATGGAAGCGAAGGAGCAAATGCAAATGTTGAGAAAGCCTTCACTTACCTGGGCTTCCTCCCGACTAGTGAATTATCACCGAGCTGTGAATTCTTCGTATTGACTGACAACAGATCCTTGATCCTTGATCGAGCCATCTGTAGGAATTTAACATAGAAGATAACAATTCTTTCATTTTTCAAATCAAAGTTCAGTGGGTTATGATCAATGGGTTCTTGCAATGATTAGTTGCCTATTTTATAAAATAGAAGTTACAGGGTTCAACTATGAAAATAAGCTCTCTACAATACGAGAAATTATTAGGTGCGGAGTCCAGATGTAGAGATACGTCCGGACTACAATAAAATGTTGACACGTGGATATTCAATTGGATTTATTTTTTACTTTGTATATTTAATGTGTCCGCGAAAATTTAAGCTAAGCGCACCAAAAACGCAGTCAAAGCATAGGTAAAGCGTAGTAAAAAAGCGCAACAAAAGAGCAATCAAAGTGTAACTAAAGTACAACTAAAGCGCATATGAAGTACAAGTAAAGCGCACAAAGAAAATGCAACCAAAGTGTACTCCACGTGTCAAATTTTAAATGGATGTCTGCACGTATCTCTACATTCGAACTCCGCACCTAATAATTTCTCCTACAAAATAGGAATAAGCTGCATAAATCAACAGCTCATAGTCTGCATTGATGCTGAAGCCTCATGCACTAATCACAACCTCTTCTCTTTTTTTTTTTTTTAAATTTCTTCGTGAACAACAGGGCTCTCAAGCAAATGGATAAAGAAAGAAGATATTGTTAACATTATTCTAACCTTTATATTATCAGGGTTCTGGTTTCTGGAGATCACAGAGAAAATAGTGGATTTTCCCTGTGCTCGAACTTCCTTCAAACATGTTTCATCATTAGCCTGAAAAGTTTAATTCAGAAATCAGCAGAAGGTTCCCCAGAGAAAAAACAATGATGAAAGACAGGTTAATGTTTAACGAAAGTTTTCAAAGAAATTCTCTAAGTCCACCGAGAAAAGACATTGTAAAGATTAAAACCATTATTATGTTTCCCTCAAAGTGCATTAGAGATTTAGAAAATCTGTAGATATTCTCAAACAAACTCGTTAGGGACGCAACAAAACTATCCTATGCAGGTTGCATAATCCTAATAACATTAGTTAATGGCAAAAAGAGGTACAAACTATGTCTATTACCTTCTGTTTTCCATCTTCATTGTTCCTTCTGTACCTATTAGAGTTGGTTCCAACATTTTTACCAACTTTACAGCTCGTGGGAAGGTTTACAGATCTGAAAAGCCACAGAGAGAAGGCTTTTAATAGTATAGAAAATGTAATGCCATGCACAAAATTTGCAGCAAAATGATTTTGGACTCCTCTAAATAGAAAGGACATGACATAATTATATTTACCGTTAACATGTAGTTCTAGCATAGAGATTCGCTTGTTGGAGAGAAAATTCAAAAAATGAAGCAGATAAGTTTAAAAGGTTACCCACCTCGCTTTTGGTGGTCTAATCACATTGTTTGCACTTGCTCCCTTGAGGTGGGTTGCTTGTTCACCGGTGACTAGAGGTTGTCTTCTAGGTTCATGCCCGCTACAATATCAAACCAAAATATGGATAAGAAAGAAAGCAACATTTTAAGGCCTATAGTTTTAATATGCTCCTTAAACTAACAGAAAAAAATCACCTGCTTTCCAGTTTCCCCCTCTTCTGGCTGTATGGTATGCCTGGTCTACTTGAAACAGCCTGTTTTTATCAAATTAGACAAAGTGGATTATCAATATTATCCTTTAACAAAAGCATTAAGATATGCCTCCTAAAAAGTAACAAATGAACTCTACAAACGAATTATAGCAGCATGGAAATCAAACAAGGAAAAAAACACCCTACAATAGCACATCTAAAGCTTGTTCTGAAGTTCCTTTTCAAAGTTCATACAATTAACTGCATATAAAATAATAAATGTAAGGAAAAACCTCTCCTAAATGCAAAATCAGGAGTTCCGACATCATCTTGAAAATGAAGGACAAATAAAATGGGAAACTTTTAAGAACTAAAGGAGTTTGGACCGAATTAACATAATTATACATGCCTTCGTAAAACTTGCAGATACAACATGAGCAGGAAATGGCCTAGATGAGATCAATAAATACTACTGCTGCAAGAAACCAAACCTTTGAATTGGTATTCTTATGAGGAAGTGGTGATGAAGACATTATGTTTTTAGCATCATATCTTGCTGAAGCACTGATAGAAACAACAGCTTGCTTTCCAGTTGCGAAAGAAAATGGGCGAGGAGTTGTAATCTTTGAATGCATTTTCTTGTTTGATTCATGTGAAGCAGCTGTAGCATGTTTGCTGCTTGAAATTCTATCAACAGTTTGTTTATGTGAAACAATACAGACATTCTTCTTTCCATTTCTCTTTTGAGAAGAATCTCTCAAAACTTGTGTCAACGTAACCATTACTGATTTGGATTTGAGTTCTGAATTAACAAAATCTCCAGCGACATTGGAATGTTCCTGATAGCAAAATAAGATATCCAGTATTAGAAGTAGAAGCAGTCATATGCCTCAGCAGCCAAATTGGTGATCATTTGGTCATCAATAACTATTTTTCAAAGCTGAGCAAGATTCTGCAATTTGAAAGAAAAATTTATCCTCAGCATTGTTCCCTCGGATTAAAACAGTAACACTTAGGAATAATGATTAAGCAAACTAGAAACCTTCTGATTATGTAACCTCGGAGCATATTCATCCAGAGGAGAAATTGCTCATAAAACATGAAAAGAATGGCAATACCAGTTAAATAAGCTATTCTAAGTTCTGGAGTGCAATAAGCACTGGATTTACTTCTGGAGAAATTGCTCGTTAAATCAGATATTCTAAGTCCCTGGAGTTCCATACCCACTGGGTTTACTTCATTAAATGTCAGAACTTAAAGTTTCATATGATAGTCTGTTCTTGCCTCATAAGTTAATGTGCTAAATGGCTTCATAAAGACACCCCAACTTATGCTAAAGACTTTTTGCATTCGAATTTCAAAAGACCCAGGGGAAAATCGCATCATGATTCTTATTTTTTTCACCTAGTTGCACATGGGTCAGCATCTACAACGGAAAATTATGAATATGATTTCACGAAAAATAAGCTACAAAACTTCAACCTCCTTTGCTCAAGAGTCAATCAGGGCTCAACTAATCCATTTATTAAGTCATGATATTTACATTTTAAAATGACACTTATCATAATTGCATTTTAACAATTAATATCTTGCATTCAGATTACTTCTAAGTAAAATTTCAGAAGTCCATTAAAATTAGTAACATCTTCCCAGATTTTATATTTCCATTGTATAACAAAAAATTGAAATTTGGTAGGTTCCATCAACCAAAATGGACTAAAGTAGGAAAGAACAATTAAGAACGATTCATTAACTGCCAAAAAATGTTATAAACATTCCAAGTTATTCAATTTTCACAATTGGCTTCTAAACAGAACAAGTTATAATTGGGAGAACCTGAAGTTAGGTCGTTACCAATGTGCAAAAATAATTTAATGGACAAGAAAGCAAAATTAAGTTCAGATAATTTAACTAGAAAATTCAGGCATGGCAAGCTTACAAGTCACTGTGCAGATGTGATCATTTAAAAACAAAACTCTACATTAAAAGAATCAAGAATGACCCAAGCAAGGTAAATACAAGTACAAATATCAAAAGCAACGCATCTATTGACGAGCTATTTAAAAATTTGTTGGCACAAAACAATTCTCAATAATATGCCACACCAAAATTCATGCCAGCATGCAACATTATCTTTAACCAATCTAAGCTAGTCACCTGTAAGCCAAGATTGTTTAAAATTAACTTGCAGCTAGCTAGGTGATCCACACACTTAGTGGTGTGACAATTCCACATCAATAAATATCTAATCAAATCAAAGAGAATGTTCTCATAAGGACACTTTCTAAAAAAGTTGTTTAGGAAAAAAAAATGAGCTAATTCTAAAACAGCTCTCTGTTGGCAAACATCAATTGGAAAAAAAAAGAAAACAAATTGAGCATATCATAATTTCAGAAGAAAATGCATTGCTCTTAAACCCCTTAACAGGTTGGTTAACCTTTTTTTCTTCTGCGTTCAGCTTATCCTTCAAAACTTTATGTGAACTTAAAGAATAAAAAGAATCATTTGGAACAAAATTTTCCGTTTCCTTTGAAATCACTTCATTAGCTTGACTTATGAAGTCTTGCTGCTTGCAATCTTCAATGCTTGCTGTGATAGGTTCATGATTACATGAATTTTGATCCAATAATTGAAACTGCTTAGAATTTTGAGAGGTTTCACCCATTTTATCATCTTCAGAAGAATTAACGGGTGGATCAGCTTCAAGTAGCCCAGTTTCAACATCTATGCTCAAGGGTACTTCACTTGAAGCATTTTCTCTATCAGAACCAATAACATAATCTAATTCATCCCCATTATTCTTCTTTCCTATAACTCTCTGATTTTCTACTCCAATCTGTTGTGAGATGCTTCCAGATATAATAATTCCCCGTGGCTCTAGTTTGTTCTCGTCTCTTATAAATTCATTCAGCTCACTATCCGCAATACTTGTTGTGATAGTTTCATTTTTATTTTCTTTTGAGAGATTTGCAGGTGAATCAAGTTTCACTAATGCAGTTTCACCTTCAACATCCAAGGATACTTCAGTTGTAGCTTTCTCTACACCAGGAGCAACAGTCTTTATCATTTCCTCCACATCACTCTTGCTTGGTACAACTCTCTCATCTTCTCTGATCTTTTCAGAAACACCATTATTGTGGCCACAATTTGATTCAGGCTCAGTGTGTTGGTTTTCCTGCAAAGTTTTCATAGTTCGAATTCTCTTGTAGTATTCTTCAAAGTACGCCTTCTTTTGTGCAACCAAACCTGGGGCCTTACATTTCTCGAGCTCCTCTTGATACCTATTATGAGTAAACACTGATCTCTTTTCCCATGATAATGGCTCGAGAGCAAATCTTCCAAAGGATATGGAACCATGATCAAGCATTTGGGAAATTGAAATTTCCTGAAAGAAGAACAAGGCAATTACCATATCCTAGTCAAGCTCAGAACACAAGAAATTTGCCTTAAATAAACTGTCAAAAGCGGATGGGAGATTGCAAAATCAAGTAACACAAAAATTGCTCTGCCACAATAACAATAAGCCAAAGAATACAATACAAAGTAACTAAAAAAGACAAGGTCCTGTCCAAGTGAAGCCCAACATATGAATATTTAAATCCATCACAAAAAAAAATCGTTGCTGATATTTAAACAATGGAGCAAAGGTACATGCAAAGGGACACCAAATCATGTGGAGCAACGATATAGCACATTTAAAACTCAGAAAATCTACGAATTTGTGTTGTACATGCTAATTGGATGTATAATAAGTTATTTTCTAGCAAAAAAGTTTTGATTTTATTGAACACCGCTTGGCACCACTTGGGCACAATGTCAATGAATTTTATATAAAATTAGATACAACCTCTACTACTCCAACCAAGTAATTTTACAAACAAAACTTATATAGATTTCCTCACTTTGATTATCCATTACTAAACAATTTCTCTTAACAACATCACTTTGGTGAATAATTCCTAGGTTTTATGCTTGGAAATACAATCATATATATTAAATTTTATTCATACTGCTGCATTTAACTTTAGGAGCATACATACAAACTGATAGAACACAATCACCTCCAAGCAGTTAACTGCTGTTTTCAGAAGCAATAACAAGCAGTAAAATTGAGAAAAACTGTAGAGAAATTGAGAGAAAAACAGTGGATTTCACTAACGAAATAGACAAATCAACACACGATACAAGTTTCTTCAATTCGAGAGGAAGAAACAACTCTCCAAATCTCTAGCCAAAAGACTAGAGCCCAAACACACCAATGAGATCCCAAATTCAGATTCAAATTCAAGATGAAAAATTAACCCTCCCAAGAGAAACTAATTAAAGCCAAAAGGAAAATTACAAATTTCCTAAACAGCCCCTAATTCAAATATTTCCCTCCAAAGCAATATTTAATTAGGATGTGGGCCCCATAGGACCAGCCGGCCCTCTCTCTCCCTTCCCTGGTTCCGCCCAGCTCCTTGGCCAATGCCTGTAGACATAAATCGGTCCACTAGGGACCGGTTCAATGGGTTCAACCAGCCCAAGAGGGGCTGCCTAACACAAACATATAGATAATCATGTTTCTAAATTTTTGGTCTGCATTATGATTTGTCATTCCACATTCCTAGTGTCTTATACTCTTATCTTGTCTGTATCTTGTGTATCCATTATTCAAATTTATTCTTAGAAACTACTTGGCATAATAACAAAATATCAACAGTATTTCTAAAAAAAAGCAACTTCAAAGAACCATTAGATTTGAGTTTGGCTATAAAAACTTTTGAAAATTATTACATTCTGCATAATTAAATCTCCTACAGATAATAAATGGGACTGCTAGTCTATCTACAGAGAATGGGAGTAAAAGGCTATTAAGCTTCTTTTCTTATTGATACGTTAAAAAAAAAATCATTCTGATCATGCACGAATCTTGAGGCAAAATCAAGTTGGAAACTTTCGAAATTAAAATTGGGATCATTCGAACTCCAATTTCAACAAACTTATAGTTGAATTGATCGTCTCAAAATACAAACCCAACGACACCAAATTTGACTCAATCCAAGCTCAAATGGGTCCAAAATCAAAGACTTGAAGCACTTTTGGAAGGTTCAAACTACAATTTGGATTACCAAACGGTTTCCAAACGTGACATGCTTATAGTCGAATCGAGCGGCTCGACGAGACGAATCCAACGAGCCCAAGATCGTCAAGCTTCATTGATCATAATATTCTTGTGAATGACAAATGCTTTGTTCACAAGAGAGTGGAAGTAAGGGTTGAAATCGAAGATCATTGAGTTGAACCAACCCTTGAATCTTGAGATTGATCATGGGGTGTAAAGAACCTACCATATTCCAGCCTGGGGCCTTTAATTGGTCATTTCTTTCCCCTCTATCAAAAGTGAGTGATGAGTTTTCAAGTGTGTACATCTTGGATTTAGAGTTCATATAAAAAAACTCCCATAGATGAGATCCTATCTCTGGGAAAGAAAAGAGGGCATTCCTTCCAAGTGTGATAAAGGTCAAATTTAAGGTGGCCGATCAAGTTTTTCTTGCACTATACTTGAAAAAGATAGAACTTCTTTTGCTTGACCAAAGCCAAGGAGTTTCAGAACTCAAGAGAATGGGCTTTCACTCTAGGGACCACCTCATCTATGTGCTCAAGCCCTCAATTACCTAGAGATCTTGAAAGAAAATGACCCAAAACTTAGCTATGTTATAACATACCAAAGATCTTTTGGAATGCCACATAAAGGCCGGACACTTTAATGAGTCACACCCATTCATGGAGATTCAAGTTCTAAGCTCAAATGAAATCCATTAACCTAGTATTTACTCCAATAAAATTGGTACTTTTTAAGGTAACATATCAAAGAACTTCCATAAACACTACCTCTCTATCAGAGCATCTAAAATTCTAGACACACATAGTGCCAACAAGGATGTGAAAGAAAAATAGCCAACCAACTATCTATAGCTTAACTTCATCAAATTCAATCTTTCTTATTGCTACAAAATTAACAAGATCTAGAGTTTTGGATTAATCCTCTCAAAACTAGGTTAATAAACCCTAGACAACTCAATGGTTAAAAGACCATGTGAATAATCTAGGAGTAAACTCAATCTTTATTCTTTAATCATATTAGTAAAGGAACAAAAAGGCTCAAAAGTGTCAAATGCAAAATCAATTCCAATCCCAATTTTTAAGGTGGCTAGTGACAAGCAAGAGCAATAACAATAGAAGCCGTCGAATATCATGCAAGAGTATAATTGATCATTTACTATGAATTATATTTTAAGCATCTTGACCAATCGATTCAACGGAAATTAACATTGACTTGGCCCCTTTTCTACATGGTAGAACTTATCAAAGATAGATGTAGCATCAAAAGCTTTTAAGTAGGCAGATATGATACTAACATACTCTGAGGATCAGGGTCCCACCTAGTAAATAGGACTAATGAGAAAAACTAACCAAAAGTAGAGAAAGATTATGTGCTCTTGGGTGTGGTTGGTAGCATGTTCTATATCTCTTTTTGGATGAGACTCATTTTCATGGTGGTTGACTTAGATTTAAATCCATCACTACTTCCTTTTATCTTGGCGAATTAACTTGCACAATATAGATGAGTCTACTCATATGATCAAGAGACCATAATGGTCTTTTGTTATATCCGTCCAAAAGATAGTTTTAGCTGTAATTATTAAATTGCTAAATAGCTTAGCATTTAATAATCCGCTTTGAAATTATTAATATATGACTTGGCCCAAAGCCCTAGCATCTACTTCCCATAGACTCAAGCACGAGATCTCAGATAAGCAACAGCATAACTGTAATAATTAAAAAAAATTATAGTTATAACCAAGAACAGTACCAAACTCAGGAATACCAGATAATATTTACCTAAACCAAGCAAAGGGGGAAAAAAGAACAACCCTTCAAAAATAAGAAAGAAAATGAAAACCGACCGTACATCCAACCAAAGAAAACCGGCATACCCTAGAGTCGTCCTGGTCATCCAAATCCTCGCGTGACCAACCGTAGCAGCTTCGATCCACATCAGTTGCCATCTCATAACACCAACCTTGACCTACACAACAACCAGATCAGGAGAAAAAGGACGCTTATGAAAACAAGAAAATCCCAAAAAGCTTCTTCCTCAGTCCACTGCAAGCAAACCCACCGTTTCAGTAACGCATATTCCAAACTACAAAAAAGGGTAAAAATTGAGGGTTTAAGGTCTCAAGCAATGGCAAGATGGCCAAAGAAGATAGATCACGGAGACAAACCCTAGTCCATATACTCCGAAAATTGGTCGAATCCACAGCTTCAACAGAGGAACAAAGAAACCAATAGAGTAGTTCTTGGCACTTAAATGGAGTAATTTGCTTCAGTGAAGCGTGCTCAAAAGGGTGGAAAGAGGAGAGATTGAGAGAATGGCATCACTAAGCTTACTTAGCCTGACAAGAAGACTGTTATTACTGCTCCAATGTGGCACTGTGCGGGTTTCGATGTGAGAGAAAGCGGAAAATAAATAAATGGCGCCTTTCTTACCACAGTCCGGCGCTAGGATTTGTTGAATTCTTGGGACGCAGTGGTGGCCATTTAAAGTTAAAAATAAATATGGAAAAGAAATCGGAGAAATGACCGTTGCCCATTCCAAGTAGAGACGCCGCTCTCCGCTCCGCACGTGACTGGGATGGGCCACATGGTAGTCCCGAGCAGGGGAGTCAATTTTTGTAGGGGTGTCAATATTTGACACGACACGAAAATCCGATCCGGACCCGACCCGGAAAATCCGGGTTGGACCCGACCCGTTTGATAAACGGGTCGGGTTCGGGTTCACAGATTTGACCCGTTTAATCAAACGGGTCGGGTCGGGTTGACCCGGCGGGTTACCGGGTCAACCCGTAAACCCGTTTAATTTAAAAAAAATAAAGAAATGTCTTCTCAAAATGGCGCTTTGGGCTTCTCAAAACTTCTCCTCGAGCCCTTCAAAGCCCGGATCCTGTTCACGTGCTCCTTATCCTTGATGGAAAGGCAAGGATCATTTGATGGATTACTCAGCCACTCCATAACAAGCTCCTTAACATTGCTCCACCCAAGGATCTGACATCCTGTTCACATGCTCCGAGCTCCGTGCAGCTCAAGCTCCTTCCCAAAAAAAAAAAAATCTCTGTGTTTTACAAGATGAAGGAAAGTATCAACACCAGTTGTTGAAACTTGATATTGAAACTTTATCAAGTTTGTGCACAGGCGTCCGTCTCCGGTCTCCAGTCGCTTCAAGGTGGGATCAATTTTGAGAGCACGTTTGCCAAATTTGAAAAAAAAAAAAAGAGAGATTGGAAGAACGCTGCCGGGTCGCGGGTCGGGTCGGGTCAACCCGGCAACCCGGCCGGGTCGGGTCCGGGTTGAAATGTCCGACCCGTTTGTAAAAATGGGTCGGGTTCGGGTTGACCCGTTTAGATACGGGTCGGGTCGGGTTCGACCCGAACCCGGCGGGTTGACCCGAATTGACACCCCTAAATTTTTGACACGACATAAAATTCGACTCGAATTCGATCCAAAAACATTCAGGTTCAGGTCAACCTAGACCCGAAACCGGTCAGATTCGGGTTCAACAAATCAACCAGTTTTAAAAATCAAGTCGGATTCGGGTTGACCTAGCAACCCGAAATTGACCCAAAAATAACCCGAAATTGACACGAAAATCATATTTGACCCGAAAACTCAAGATTGACCCGTTTTTGAACCGAAAATCAAAGATTGACCCGATTTTGACCCAAAAACTAGCAATTTTGGGTCAACTCTGTGTCATTTGTGTCAGGTCGGGTTGACCCAGACCTGAATCGGGTCGGATTCGGGTTCGAAAACCTGAGACATTTTTAAAACCGGGTCGGGTTCGGGTTGACCCGAATAGTGCCGGGTCAGTTCCGGGTTCGACCCGAACCCGACCCGTTGACACCCCTAGCCCCAAGTGGCCATGTATTTGCATTTTTCTTTTTTCTTTTTTTTTTTAATGACTTGTAGGCTGTTTGATTTTATAAAAAATGAATGTAAATATTTAATTTATAAGGATTTTAGGAATTTTCACATTTTGTTTGAACAAAAGAAAGTAGGATAAATTTTAAGTAAATTTTAAGTTCACGATGTAGTTTATATTTAATGAATTCAAAATCCGCCCATTTTTTATCAAAAACTTAAAAACACTACAATTGACTCCATTATCGTCACTGCTCATCGCTGCTACTCTTCATTGTATCCTCTTGTCATTACCGGTCATTGTCGTCCGCGCATTACCATCGCTGGCTATTGTCCTCTGCCACTTACAATCATCATTGTAGAGCTTTACACTCTAATAACTTTAGTTCAATCGAGATAAAACAGTAATCACCTATAGTCATCCAAACAACTCGAAATATTTCTAATACATTATATTTTAATTTACTTTGTATTCTTTGCTCAACAAACCAAATAACCCCTTAGTTGAACATTTTTTAGAGATGGAACTCATCTTAGTTTATTAATCTATAAGTCAGAAAGTCAAACTTCCAATTGAGAGGTCAAGAAATTGCAATTTTGCATAAACATGTGAGAATTTGCAATTAAATTTGCTTAAATAATAATAAAAAAGATTCTAAGTGCTGCAGGTAGTGACTCGGCCAATTTTATTATTATTTTTAATTATCTCTATTCAACAATAATTTTTGTCTTCGTTAAGATATCTCTGTAATAAATTTAAGAAATTACTATAAAAAAGATTGAAATCTATTTTATCTTTCATTATCCATCAAAGTAGCCTAGCTTTACTCATCACACCTTGTTGATAATATTATTTCAGTAAATGATATTTTTTAGGAAATTAATCTCAACAAGAATTAGGAGTCCTTTTGTGACAAATTTGATGTGCAAAGGAATTAATATTGATATATCACAAGAAAATTCATCAGGTCTATTAATTTTTTTCAAAATTAATTTTAGGATCATTCAAACTCTGATTACAATAAATTAATAGTCGTAATAATTATTTCAAAAAAATAGGTTTGTGACACCAAAAGTGTTTTGAACCACATCCAAATAAGCACTTAAAGTAAAGTTATAAACTTCATGACACGTCAAGGGATCCAACGATCTTTGAATCTTCATGCTTACAATCAAAACTAGTATCTTGACTAGAGGAGGAATCTAACGATATCAATACCATTTAATTCCAATGTCATTCAAGCACTGAAATGTCATTCAAGCACTGAAAGGTCTATGATCAAAGAAATCAATAGAGATCGACCAATAGAGTGTTTGAGCATTTTTGTTAAATTTGGTAAAATGTCACTCCAATAAATTATAAATAGACTGTGTTTTTCACTTGAGAGGGATATGAAGTTTAAGAGAGATTAGATATCTAAGGAATTCCAAAGCCTCTCATATTTTTTTAAGCATCATCATCTCATCATCTTCTCCTAATTGTCATCACTTAATTATCGTAACATGGTTATAATTTCTCAACCATCATCTATTAGTTATCATCACTTAATCATTGTCACATAGCTATCATTGTTCCACTATTATTACCCCTACCTATTATATCTAAGAAGAGTTATTCATCTCTTGACCATATCATCATGATTTATTCTCTCTCTCTCTAGCAATCTCTATTGCATCCATTGGGAGGCAAGTTAGTATTTTATATATTGTAAGCTAGTTTGTTCTAATCGAGGGGGAATAGAAAATTATTGTTATCCATATTTCCTTCTCGCCGCCAATTTTCATATTTAATAGTTAATAGAATTTTTTTCTCTATGCTAACAGATTTTCACATTTCATTCGATATTTGCATATTTAAATGTATTATATTAAATAAAGTGACCCAACTTAAAATTTTCCAAAATGCATTAACACTATTTTATATATGTTGCAGGCTAGAATATATGCGGCGATAGAATTGTAATTCTGCTTCTTAGCGTTGTACGGATATTCAACTCACACACAGAGAGCACAAGATTTTTTACTTGAAAAACCCTGAAAAGGGAAAAAACCACGGGGCCTATCCCAGTTGAAAAGAATTCACTAGAATTTGAGTTTAGTATAGTTGGCTGACTTGTCTTTGAGGGCGATCAGATTACAAATATCAATCATATGGTTGAAGTTAGTGTTAAATCTGGTATCACTTGGAAGTTAGGGCGTCAATTAGTAGTATGGCAGTGACTTGACAGAACTCTGGCATCAGTTGATGGTCTGGGGAAGTTTAGGGCCTCAAGTGATAGTCTGGTGGAGTTCAGGGACCTTAGATGGTGGTCCAGCGAATGTGAGGACCTCAAGTGGTGGTCCGACGAGGGTGAGGGCCTCATGTGATAGTTCAGCGAAGGTGAGGGCCTCGAGTAGTGGTTCAGCTAAGGTGAGGGCCTCTAGTGGTGGTCCGGCAAAGGTGAGGGCCTCCAGTGGTGTTCTGGCGAAGATGAGGGCCTCGAGTGGTGGTCTGTCGAAGGTGAGGGCCTCTAGCGCAGGTGAGGGCCTCGAGTGGTGGTCCGGCGCAGGTGAGGGCCTCAAGTGGTGGTTCGGCAAAGGTGAGGGTCTCAAGTGGTGGTCCTGCTAAAGTGAGGGCCTCGAGTGGTGGTCCTACTAAAGTGAGGGCCTCGAGTGGTGGTCCGGCGAAGGTGAGGGCCTTAAGTGGTGGTCCAGAGAGAGTGAGGGCCTTGAGTGGTGGTCCGACAAAGGTGAGGGCCTCTAGTGGTAGTCTAGTGAAGGTGAGGTCCTCGAGTGGTGGTCCGCAAAGGAGAGGGCCTCAAGTGGTGGTCCGACGAGAGTGAGGGCCTCGCGTTGTGGTCTGACGAAGGTAAGGGCCTCAAGTGGTGGTCTGGTGAAAGTGAGGACCTCGAGTGGTGGTCTGGCGAAAGTGAAGGCCTTAAGTAGTGTTCCGACGAGAGTGAGAGCCTCGAGTGGTGGTCCAATGAAACTCAGACGGTGGTCGATGTGGAGCTTCTTCCTTCTCTTCTCTTCTTCTCCTCTTGCTTTGGTCACTTTTCAAGAGAAATGAGAGGTCTATTTACAGATTTTTGGAGTGGCATGGCCCGTAAATAGGTAAGAGATCAAGGGCAAATGGGGAGTGGTTGGATGGACGGCCGATGTTGAATCCCTTAATCATGAACCGTTTGATGGGCATTTGAATGTCTTAGTGATGTCAGAATTCAGTGATCTTAGGCTCGTTGGATTTGTCTTGTCGAGCTGCTCGATTCGATTATAAGCACGTTATGTTTCAAAACTGTTTGGTAATTCAAATTGTGGTTCGAACCTTCCAACAATGGTTTTAACCCTTGATTTGGACCCGTTTGGGCTCGGATTGGGTTTGATTTGGTGTCGTTGGGTTTGTATTCTCAAGACGCTCAGTTCGACTATAATTTTGCAGAAATCAGAGTTTGGATGGTTCCAATTTTAATTTTGGAAGTTTACAACTAAAATTGCATCGAGATTCGTGCCCAATCAAAATAATTTTTTGATGACGTATCAATATATATATATATATATATATATATATATATATATATATGCATTAACACAAGGCAACAAAAAATCTTGCTCAACAAGGTTTTTTCAGAAAATAACTAAATTATCACATATTGTATATAACAATATTATGAAGTTTTAACTGAACAAAAATATTATTTTTAGATGTTAAAATAAATTTCTAAATTGATAAAAATTATTGTTTTTCAAATTCACCCGACAGAAAATTTTAAATAAATACTCAAAACAATCATAATAGTCCTACCGATAACATATCAAAATTTACATGGACAAAAGTTATCAAAATCCTATAAAATTGCATTTTTGTAAAAACCAAATTATAAAATCAATCGGAAAATTAAAATATACCAAAATATTGAAATTTTAGATAGGCAAAATGTAACCTACCTCTATCGAAGCAACTTTCAGAATTGGGCTGAGGACTAAAAATGGCATGAAACAACACAATCAAACTTTCTCTCTATAAAATCCCTCTCGATCACTCACTAGGCTGGCCGCCAAAATATTCAATTGGGTTTGAATAGTGGATTGGAATATTTTTAATATTAAAAATTACTATAGCACCGCGGCACCCCGTGGCGTTAGCCACAATGCTCTTCTATTGGGTATATTTTGTGAATCTTATCCTCTTCTTCTATTGGGTATATTTAAGCTTTGTTTGGGACAATTTTTTTATTATTTTTAAAAACAATTTTAATACAAAAATTTTAATTTATGTACTAAAACTTTGTTTTAAGAAATAATAAAAAAATCATCACAAACGAAACCTTATACTTAAAGGAGGGGGAAATGAAAAAAATCTTTTACAATGTTTTAATAAAATTTTGAACTTAGGAAAATTTTGGCATTTTTTAGAGTCTTAAAATTTGTATATTAAGGCAAAAACCATTTCACTTTCCTTTTTAAAAAAAAAAACTCTTTAGTTTCGATAAAAAATCCTCCAAGAGATGAACGAGATCGGATCGGCCGATTCGACCGGTTCAATTGTGAACTGGTCCTATGGCCAGTTCGATTCTCCTGTAACACTTGTCTAGCATACCAGTTTGAACCACCGGTCCCAGTTCTTAAGAACCGAACGGTTCAATTAATAATATATTTAAATAATTTAATTTAATATAAATAATTTATTAAATATTAAATTAATTTAAATATGATATTAATTGATGGATGTTTCTATAAAAATTTGTTGAAAATTGATGGATATGAACGGTTCATGATGGATGTTTCTATAAGAATTTGTTGAAAATTATTTACCATTAACAAGCTAGTCAGTCTTTATTCCTGCTCTTCAACCTCATAGCAGGTTCCATAGTTAGCTTTTTTTTTTTTTTTTTTTTTTTTTTTTGGACATTTAGGCCATTTAAGATCGACAAATTCACACACAACACATACACAAAGACTCGAACCCAAGACCTCTTAGTTGGAAGCATAAGCTCTCAACCAACAGGCCAAGATGACTGTGTTATAGTTAGCTTAAAACCATAGTAAGAATCTTTTCTCAGCTAGCTCATAAAGATGAAAATAATTTTTTTTTTAACGATGACTTAGGTTTTAGTTGTGACAATTTTTTTGCTGCTTTTTCTAAAACAATTATTTAGTATAAAATTTTTGTACTAAAAGGTTACTTTAGATCAAAGTAGTAAGAAAGTTATCCCCAAATGAAACCTTAGTGAAATTATGCTGATTGAAAAAATTGTTGAGCCCATTTTAATAAAATTATAGCTCGTTATGAAAATTTGCATAACTTATTTTCTCCTCAACTTAAGCACGCCGACCTGTCAACACATTCTGCGGGACCCAACTCTGAAAATTGCTGACTAGCTATCTTTAACGGCTCCTTTCAGGATTTCAAACATTTCTTAAGTATTTAAATCATTCCCTAAGCTTTTCTAACGGCTATATGGTTTCCCAAATATGAATCAAAAGGTTTTAAAAATTCAAAAACCTAATGTATTCTCAGCCTTGCAATCACTTCACCAGTACTAAATCATCTTTCTCTTTGCAAAATCCCTGGGGACGAACGAGCTAATCATTCATTGCACTTTCACTACAGCAAAGCAAAATCTGATTTTGAAAAGTTTACAAGAACTTTTTCCAAGCCCTGCTATTCACGGTGTTTCTTCATTCCTTGGCAAGTTAGGGAGAAAAATCTGATTTTCAATGTAAGATTTCTACATTTCATTGGAAGCAAGCAAATTAGTACTATGTCCTCTCAAGCTATCAATGGAATCTAAGATTAGATTTATTTGAATATATTTCTAAACTCTTGAGTGTAAAATCTTTTATCTCATAGTGTTCTCCAAAACAATCCTGATACTCACAACCTAAAATCTTATAGTTCTTGCTTGGAGCTTCTCAAGTTAAATTTCATGCACAAAACATAAAAGCGGATTTTGATTCTTCATTTCTAAAAAATGATCTAAACCATAGTTTAACCTGTTAAATCATTTAGCATTGGTTTGGAACGGTTATAGTTATTTATAAAATTGGTTGTAAAATTGCTATGGAGGAATTGATATAGAAAACAGTTCTTTAGTACAAAAAGTTACGATGGTCAAACAAAAAATATGTTTTTGATCTAAAAAAAGGCAAGTAATAAAACTATCCAAAATGAAGTCTTAAACTTTTATACTATATATTGTTGAGTTATGGAATATTCGCGGAGGTAGAGTGAATAAACGTTTAATCTTAGCGATGTATGTATATCCAGCACACAAACAGAGAGAGAAGTTAAACACCATATTTCTTTATGTGGAAAGCCCGTAGAGTGAAAAATCACGGGGCCTCGCCCAGGTGAAAATATTTCATTAAATTTGAGTGAATTTCAAAGGTTGACCCGTCCCTTGACTTAGAGGTGATTAAATTACAGTAGTTTGGAGAGTTAAGCAAAAGATCTTACGAGGATTGGGTGAAAGTCCGACGATGTCCATGCATAAGTTCAGCTGACGGGGAATGATTTGACGAAGGTGAGGCGGAAGTCTGGCGAAGCTCGGATGTTGGGTGGAAGTTCGGAGTTGGTCGACGATCCGGCGGTGATCCGACAAAGGTTGGGTTGAAATCCGGTGGTGGTCGATAGCCGGGTGGAAGTCCGGCGATAGTTGGCACCTAGTGGAAGTCTGGCGATGGTCGGCGGTTAGGTGGAAGTCCAGTGGCGGTCTGCGATTGGGCGGTGGTCCGACAAAAGTCAAGCTGAAGTCCGACGATAATCTACCGCCGGGTGGTGTCCTACTACGGTCGAGCTGAAATTCGGCAGCAGTCGGCGATCGGGTGGAAGTTCGACCTCGATCGACGGCCGAGTGGTGGTTCGACGAAGGTCGGGCTAAAGTACGACGACATTTGGTGACTGGGTGGAAGTCCGGCATTAGTCAATGGCCGGAGGTGGTTCGATGACGGTCGGGTTGAAATCTGGTGGCGCCCGGTGGTTGGGTGGAAGTTTGGCAGTCCAACGAAGGTCGGGTTAAAGTCCGGCGATAGTCAGCAGTCGGGTGGAAGTCCGGTGGTAGTCGATGGTTGGGCAGTGGTCTGACGACGGTTGGGCTAAAATCTGGTGGCGATCGGTGGTTGGGTGGAAGTCTAGCGGCGGTTGGTGGTCCGGCGGTGGTTCAAAGAAGGTCGGGCTAAAGTCTGACAACGGACGACGGCCGGCTGGAAGTCCAGCAGCAGTCGACCGCTAGGCATTGGTCCGACGACTGTTAGGCTGAGGTTCGGTAGCAGTCGGCAGCCGGGTGAAAGTTCAACGGTGATTGGCGGTTGGGCGGTGGTCTGACAAAGGTCGTGCTGAAGTCCAACAACAATCGGTGGCCGAGTGGAAGTCTGGCGGTAGTCAGCAGCCGGGCAGTTGTCTGACGACGGTCAGGTTGAAATTTGGTGGCGATCAGCGGCCGAAAGGTTGTCCAATGAAGGTCGGGCTGAAGTCTGGCGATGGTTGGATACCGAGTGGAATTCCTGCGATAGTCGGCGGCCGGGCAGTGGTCCAACAACAATCGATGTGGGGTTGTCAGCGATGGTGCAGAAGCTCTTGAAGCGTAAGAGCACTCTCCAATCTCTAGCAAAAGGTCACATTCATGTAGAGAGTGTGGGTATATTTATATATTTTTATGAGTGACACACCCCATAAATATAGAGAAGATTCGGGGCAAGTTCGGAGTGCTCTATCGGATGGCTCGTATTGTTTCCCCGATAATAGAGAGTTTTTCAACTATTTAAGTGCCTTAACGATGTCGAAATTCAACGATCTTAAGCTCATTAGATTTGTCTCGCCGAGCCACTTGATTTGACTATAACCTTGCCATATTTGGATATCATTTTGTCATCCAAAAAATGTTTTAATCCTTCGAAATGTGGTTCGGGCCCCCGATTTGGACCCATTTGGGCTCGGGTTGGACCGATTTCGGTGTCGTTAGGTTCGTCTATTTGAGACGTTCAATTTGACTATAAGTTTGCTGAAATTGGAATTCAAATGATCAAAACAATTTTCGATGACGTATCATATATATAAATTATGAAATCTCAGATTTCATTTTTCAAAAGCTTTAACTTAGCATTTCACCCACTTATTAGTAAACTAATATTAATTATTTGTATACAATCTAAACCATTTCATATCATAATTTTAATTTTAAATACACAAACTTAATTTATTCTATTTTTCAAGCATTTTAAAACAAAATTGTTCCTGGTTTTCATTTGAAAGCAAGTTAAGGAAATTTGAATTAAAAAAAAATTAAAGCATTCATTTCACAAACTTTCATTGAGGCTTAACAACAACAACAACAACAACATCAAGCCTTTATCCCACTACGTGGGGTCGGCTATATGAATCCTTTTTCTCCATTGTGTCCTATTAAAAGTCAAATTCTCGTTTAAATCTAATAAAGAAAGGTCATTCTTAATATTTTCTAACCAAGTCTTTTTAGGTCTACCCCTACCTTTCTTAACATAAGTCAAATCTAATACCTCTACTCTCCTAACCGGGTCATCGGAAGGCCGCCGTTTTATGTGACCAAACCATCTAAGGCGACTCTCTCTAATCTTATCTTCTACTGGAGCTACTCCAACCTTTTCACGTATATGCTCATTTCGTATCCTATCTCTAAGGGTAAAGCCACTCATCCACCTGAGCATCCTCATCTCTGCCACACTTAACTTAGTATTATGCTTCTCTTTTAATGGCCAACATTCGGCACCATAAAGCATTGCAGGCCTCACTACCATCTTATAGAACTTTCCCTTAAGTTTGAGGGGTACATTTCTATCACATAACAAGCCCGATGCATTCCTCCACTTCAACCATCCAACTTGAATTCTGCTGATAATATCCCCATTTATTTCACCATCACCCTGAACAATAGATCTAAGATATCTAAAACGTGTACTCTTATTAATGACTTGATCGCCCAAAGTCACAATCCCCTCACTAGGTCTATTACTACCAAAATTACACTCCATATATTCCGTTTTAGATCTACTCAAGCGAAAACCTTTAGACTCTAAGGTTGACCTCCATAATTCAAGTTTACCTTCAACTCCCTTTCTAGTCTTATCAACAAGAAGAATATCATCTGCAAAAAGCATACACCAAGGTACATCCTCTTGCAAATGTCTAGTGAGAACATCCATGACTAAAGCAAAAAGATATGGGCTTAAGGCTGATCCTTGATGTAACCCAACCGAAATAGGGAAATACTTGATCATTGAGGCTTAAATCCATTTAAAATATCATTACGTTATTTAATCTTTACAATAATGTATAAATTGTCATTGTTTACCATTTATACTTAGTTTGTGGGAAAGCTTTAATTGTACACATCAATCTTATGAAGTGCGAGAGATTGTTAGCTCAGTGAAATATGACTTTTTCAATCACATCCAAAGTTTGAGAAAATTTTGGTTAGACAAAAACCTTAAGAAAAAGGGGCTGCCTAAACATGTATAGGATTAAGTGTTGGGGTTATATTCGCCCGAAAATAGAGTATGTTAGTGTAGTGCTTCTTTGCTCTATTATGTAAGGAGGCTTCTTTGTGAGATAAGGGGATCATAAAAATCATTTGAGTAATGGATAGATATACAATACATTTGAGCTATACTTGTATGGTGAAATTTAAATCATGCTCTTACATTGCTTCAACTTCTCTTATTAGCATAATAATATTTACCATCAACAAATCATTTAGGTGAATCTATATTTGATAACTTTGATTATGTGAATTATAATCTAGCTTGTGAACTTGAGTTCTTTATTTTATATTAGACTTAATAGTCACACATTTCATCACTTGCTCGACTTCATATTATACACATTAAGTATTATAATATGGTGTATTGCTTATGCATAGTTATTTCATATTTTTAACTTTATTTTGCTTTAATTTGCATAATTATGTGAATTTTAAGTTGGTAAATTTGAGAAGAAGTTTAAAGTGCATATTAGACACTCAATTCAACCTCCTCCCCTCTTCGAGTGGCTTCACCGTACAAAGTTTTATATTTTGAAATGTTATTGCTCAAGTCTCAAAATCTCATCATTTTGAGGACTTGCACTAAAACTATAAAGAAATATTATTCTAAATTATAAAAATATTAATGGTCTCTTGGGTCTCTACTTGTACTCCTAATTTTTTTTGGTCGCTAAGGTAAATTGTCTAATATAACTTCAATCTATATCTTTCATTGGCGAAGTTTATAATTTAAAATGAGATTTCTGCTTTTGAAACATATATCGGTCTCTTAGTTAACTTATTTTCATTAGCTAAGTATATTTAGTCAAGTTGGCAAAATGTAACTACTTTTCTATTTGGAGGACTTGCTCCTCTTCATCTTTATATTTTGGAAAGATTTTAATAATATCAATGAATAATATCTCACTTATCCTCTTGTTAATATTTCTTCCTTCACCAATTTTAAGTTCTTGGGTACATAAGAAGTTTTTAGTGGAGCTTTTTGGTAGTCATACCTTTAGACTAATTCATCTTCCTCCTGAAGCATCCTTTAGTGCCATAGTATGTTCTAATGATCATGATTTTTCTCTAATTTATAATAGGTTATCCCATATATTTTTAATAGTATAATTGTTAACCATAATACTAGCATATTGATTTGGATAGTTACATAGACCCTATCCTTTTATGCTTATAATTAGTATTGTTGGTTGGTTTATTTGAAACATTTTAAGTGCTATATTATTATTTCTTATATTTATCTTTCTATGGAGGTATTATATCATATTTGATTTTATTCTCCCTTATTATTTACCCCATCTTCCCTCGCTCTAAAGTTTTTGTATGATTTTTTTTGGTACAATGCCTTTTGATTATTTTAATTTTAGTTTCCTCTATTAGAAGTTATGTTAGCAATTTACAAGTATACCAAGCATTTTATTAAAACATTTTGTATCATATTGATTTATAGGATGAGAAGACATACCTACTTTTAGCTTCCTCATGTCATTGTTCATGTTCTTACAATATATTGTATTTTGGAGGCATCTTCACATTTTGAATCATATTGATGTATAGGATGAGAATACATACCTACCAAGCAAATGTAATATGATTTATGTCCAAAAAAAAAAAACTAAGATGTTCTTACTTTAGAATGCTAAATTAGGGACTAAATAATTTTTTTAAACATCACATAATTTTCTTACTTTTTTGTTGAAATCTTGCAATAAAAATATTTTGTTTGACCTCAGTTACTTATTAGAATAAGAGAACAATTATATTTTTCACCCATTTAATCTCAATTTTAGTTAAATCTCTTGGTTGTGTTAACAATTCACTAAAAATAATATTGTGGGTTCAAAATTAGCTAATCAAGTTCTCTAGAATAGAAAAATAATTTCTTGCAGATATTTAATGAATAATATTATGAGAAGGCATTCAAAGTTTGTTAAGACTCAAGCATTAAAACAATTACTAAACAAGAAAATAATGAGATAATCTGACAAATTTAAGAAAACTTGAAATTCCACTAAAATTGGATACATAAAGAAGATGAAGCCCCTAACCCCCACACCGTCTCCTCTCACTTTCTAACCTTAATAGAATCAATCGAAGCTAACCAACACCACACTCACTTTCCCACCTTCTACCAATTACAAAGAAACTCTTACAAAAAAATATCAAACTAAAAAGTGAAATTTTCACTTATTCTTCCACCCGCCAAACAAGCACCTATGCTAATCCTTTGCCACATGAAAGTCTTTGAGCCAAGTTGGAGGTCCACATGTTAGATGGTTTTCCTTGAATTGGTCCCCTGATGTATGAGTTGGGTTCATTACGACTATATTTATGATTTTGATAGCATCGAAGTTATAAATATAAGAAACTAATTTTAAAATATAAATATTAGTTTAATAGATTTAATAAAATTGATAAATTTTGAGATTTTGTTATGATTATTTTAATTTCAAATATAAATACCATAACTTTGATACAAATCTCAATATATTATCACACTCATTTTATCTAAATAATTTATTTTGCATAACATTGTTATGGAAAATACATCTATACAATACAAAAAGATGACTGATTCATGAGCTCAATTAAGATTTTTTGTTTCTTCCCCTCTTCACTTTTTGATATTTTTTTTTCATTCATTTCTAAGTATTTAAAATATTTGATGCTCCTATTTTTTATTTTATTGATATTTCCTCAGGCTGACAAACCTCAATTAAAATTCAAAATAAAATCCTTAAAATCCCAATTGAAATAAAAATATAAGCAAAATTTTAATTGACAGTTTCTTAAGATATGATTATCTTCTTATCTAATTAACCATAAGTGTTTGCCCTCATGGAGAACTTAAACCTCAAAACTAAATGAATATCATTCAATTTTAGCATATTAGATAAGAAAAAATCATTGGGAACACAAACCTAATTTTCAAAATTTGTAAGCTTTTTTTTTTTGGTATTTGACTCTATAATAGAATTTTATCTCTATCTCTTGAGATTGTGTATAATTCTTTATGAAGTTTTATTTATAAAATTATTTATTTTAAATTTAAATATCTATTAATTATTTGAGCAAATACATTACTTTTTTAAGTATTCATTTGAAAGATATTCCCCAAATAGTATAATTAGTATTATCATCAACATAGTCAATGATATATAGACCATTATTTGTATGTTTGTTTGTAGATGGTATTGATTGCAACCCCTCATGATGCAATGATTAGCTTGAATCTTAATTATCATGTATAAGAGGCATTAATCTCATTATGAACAACTTAAGGTTCCTTCCTCCAAGTGCTTTTGTTAGTTTCTCCTTAAGGACCCAATAGACTTTGTTGTCATGCCTATCCTAATTATTATACAGTTTTCTTTGGGGGCTATCAAGATTCTCAGTGGCATGGTGGAGTGACAATATATACCTAAACTAATCATTTCTTTCAATCATCAAGAAGACCTAGTTGAGCAATATAATGAACTTTATAACAAATTTATTTCTCTTCTTAGCCCACAAGATGATGTTATATTTGTTTAGTAGTTCTTTTTAGGTTGGTGCTTTATAGAGTTCTACAAACATGAGTGTTGAAAGAAAAAAGAGATAATATGAGAATACTTTTTTGTAAAGAAGAATCCATTAGAAAAAGATAAGAAAAGATGTATAATGAGATAAGTTTAATAAATCTAAACTTCACTCATATAAAATACTCACAAAAATTATAATATTATATTTTAAATTAAAAATTAAAACTAAGAGAATCTAGCTCATAAGTCTCCCGAAGGAATGGATCACTTAAAGTTAATTACACTCTTGGATACCTCCAAGAGAAACTCTATATAAGAGAAATATGCTCATCTTCTATTTTGATTTAGTGGGCATCAAAGAGTATATATACTATGAGACAATAATTAAAATCCTAATAAGATAGTTTATACTTTAAGATGAGTCAAACTTTACCACATGGTAGAGGTTGAATTACTATAACCAAGTAGATGACAATCTTTCCACAAAAAATCCTATGCAATGATGATTAATAAACCTCTAAAAGTGAATGAACTCAAAATATGACCAATATATATAAAAATACGAGAAAGGTAAATATAACATGATCATACTTTCATGGATATGTCATTTCAAGTCATTAAGCTTGATATCACTTTCCTTGAAGGTAGTTGATAAAATAGATTGTGAGACACTTTATCAATATAAATAACCATAAATTACATTGTCTAGAGGGGTTTCGGGATAAAAAAGGAAAGAAAGGGTGACCAAAATGCACTTGTAACTTTTCTCATATTAACAAGTGATAATGAAAGAAAAAAACCGTTTAGCCTTCAAATTGATTTGCTTAGTTAGTGAAGTGTCCATTAGGAAGAATATATGATTAAAAAAAAAAAGAATGCAAAAGAAGACACCAAGATATAAGTGATTTAGCTTATTTTCCTACGCCTATTATTATAATCTTAAAATAAGATCACTAATTTATGTGTGATAGCTTCTATAAATTTAGCTTATTTGCCTCCACCCTCTTTATTACAATTTCATTGATGAAATACAATAATCAGAAGTCACTCCTTAAATAAAAGTTAGGGTATAACTAGTTGCCTTATTAACTAAAGTATGTTGTTGTGATAGAAATGTTGATGTTGTGGTAGTGTTGGGCTTTTGAAATGTGGAAAATAGCATTTTTGCTTCATGGTAGATGGTTGTAGTAGTTCTATTGAAATATGAGATACAAACACATAATGATCTAGTCAGCCTGAGACAGGCAACAATTTAACCAAAAAATAATAATAATAATAAAGAGTAAATTATGGGCTTGTCAATATTTGTTTGGTGAACAGCTCTATCACACACAGTTGTGTTTTCGATAGGTCGTTATTCAACTAGTATGCATATAGCCCAATGACTTCATATGGATGATTTAGATTTAGTGTGATAAATGAGGCCTTATTAAAGACCATTAGTTTTATATTAAAATGTCCATATCTTTTATAGTAATCTTTCATTGTAATAGCTCATGTAATGGTCACATGAACTCGTGGAGGATTAAACTTGTTACATAAAATGCGCAGTAACAAGGAAACATATGCACGATTTAATAAGTTTGACACATTGCTCACACGATGACGTACCTATAGCTTAGTCTGAAGACCCTCAACTTCCAATGGCGACATTGATAATCAAGCTATTGCCATCGCCACTTATGTGTGGCATAATGTTGCACATATCATGTATGACTGTCTCTAAACCTATTGTTCAACCAATTTAAAGCCACTTTGCACTTGTTTCATATGATTTTAATATAATTGGATTGGTTGACTTGCAGTTTATTCTATATCTTTATTAAAATTTTAAAATGTAATCATTATTTGATTTAATCTTTTTTTTAGGGCTACATACCTTATGCCAAATATCATATTTGATTAGAAAGAAATTTATATGCTCTAAACACTAGTTGCTAAATCATGCATCTTAATAATATTTGACATACCTATTTAAAAAACAAATAAAAAATATTTTTATTATTGAAATATACTTTAATTATATCATATAAATGCACTTTATTTATTATTCATTTAAATAATAAATTTCACAATAATACAATCAAAGTATTAGCATTTGATGCACTTATATATAACTATTTTCTAAAGCTTTATAAGATAATGAAAATTAAAATTTTAAACTAATCACTTATTATATTTATCTTTAGAGTCCAATATAATCATAAAAAATTAACACATTATAATTATGAATAAAAAATTATTTTATATTGCAACTTGTTCTTGTAACTACCTTTATTTTAAGGATAATTTCTAATGTGCGCCTCATGTCCATACCCTTTCCATCTAGCTATTTGATATATATTAGATTATTAAATACTAAAGAGTTCTTGCTTGACAACCGTTGGCCACAACTGCCACTTCAATCGCAGACGTACGTTCCACCTCAGCTCCGATTGAACGGTCCAGATATAGCCTGTGAATTGGCCGTTTGGCACACACTTATTCGACCCGAATTCGTTACGCTGCTACATATCGGGTCCGATTCGTATCGGCGACTCCATCTCTCTCTTTCTCTCTAGAATCGTGCTCACAACGAATAGTTGTAGTTGAGAACGGCGCATAGCTGCTCTGTTAAAACCCTAGGAGAGTTAAAATGCATTGGGCTCCCGGAATTCTAGGGGTCCGCGTTCGGTAAATCTAGCCGCATTTCGTTTTTCCTTTTTCTCTTGATCTATGCACGATAAGATCTTTCTAAATTGAGCATTATTTTGAATCTTTTCCGTTACAACATAGCGATTTTTTCTCCTTTTCATTGCCAGAATTGGGATTGTGAAGAAGATACTCGGAGAGAGAGAGAGATGGGAAGAAAGGATGAACACAGGCCTTTGGGAAGCTGATAGATCAAAAGAGAGCTCCAGAAACGCCGACCGGGGTCTTTGTTCTGGAATACCTGATAGATCAAAAGAGGGCTCCAGAAACATCGGCCGGGGTCCATTTTCTGGGAACCCCCGTGCCAAATTGGGATTTTGATCGTCTTCCGTCAATCCCCGCCGGGTTTCTTGTCTGGTTTTGAGGGTGGGGGTGTGGTATTACATTTATCGAGGAAGATTTGGGGTTTCAGTTTATAAGTAAACTTTAACTTTCTTTTTGAAAGAAAGGGTGATTTTTTCTTTCATGAAGGTCAGAAGCTAGGAAACCATTAGGTTCGTCTCTGGATTTCAACCTTCTGAAGAATAAAATTCTGCTATTAGGCTTGATGCATCTCCTTTTTCCGTCTGCAGCTTGGTTTTATAATTGGGGGAAAAGCGTGGCACTTTCTGCTTCTTCCTTATGGGCTGCATTTGCTCGAAAGGAATTGAAACAGAAGAATTTGCTGAGGACTTAAACAAGGGGTCAAGAAAATCCTTAAAACAGCTTGTTACTCATTCACAGAAGGATGCTGCTTTGTTCATTGAAGCTGAAGCTGCTGCTACTAGAAGCATTGGGGCCAGCACGAGACCTGCAGTTAAGCTACTAGAGAATTTGATGCCCCCTTTTCCTAGACAATCTAATGGAGGTGAGAAGAATAGTGTGGCTGTCTCTTCAGATAGAACAGGGATGTCTGTCGGGCACCAGAGAAACAGGACTGTTGATGCCAGAGTGAATGGTGAAAATCTTCAATCAAATATATTGACTACGAAGGGCAATGGTGGGTCGAACTCAGGGATCTTCGATGTGCCAAATGGTTTTTCCGGTGAGCATGTGGCTATTGGTTGGCCGGCGTGGCTCATCAGTGTTGCACCAGAAGCAGTGAATGGTTGGCTGCCTCGAAGGGCAGATTCATTTGAGAAATTAAATAAGGTTTGTAGATCAATTTCGTCCTCTGTGCTGGATTTGTTTTCTTTGATGTAAATTGTTTATTCTTATCAATTATTTGTGATCGACCTTATGAATCCTTATTTTTTATATTTTTCCCCCAGTGTTGGATTAGTGCTAAAACCTATTTTAGGCTATATATTTGCACTATTTCTTTTCATGTTATCTCTAGTCTACTTATCTTCTTTCTTAATTTTTCAGAAGTAAATTTATTTACTTGTTTCAATGATTTATATTCTTCATTATGCATGCTCAAACCATCAAAGCAAATCACTATCTTATCTTCAATTGATGCTACTTCTACTATTTGTATGATCATTTTTCAATTTATCATACTAAGTTTTACTGCATATCATCTTAACATTCTCATTTATGTTATGTTCAACTTGTGTTTTAGTACCCATTTTATCACAGAGCATTTATATATATATCATAGCCAACCTAATTATAATTTTGTGAGATTTATACATAAGTTACAAGGGTAGTAGCCTCTTTCAATTTTTCTGTCCAATCCAACTCTAGAAGCGGCTACAAAGTAAAAAAAAAAAGAAAGTTAACTTAATAAAAAGTTTGTATGTAAATTATTTTGATCACATGCTCGTTTTTTCAACTTTTGAAGTCTAGCATGGTTTTGTTCATTATATTTTTCGTTGCTATTATTATTCTTTGCAGATTGGACAGGGAACTTATAGCACTGTGTATAAAGCTCGCGACCTTCAAACTGGAAAAATGGTTGCTCTCAAGAAAGTGCGTTTTGTTAATATGGATCCCGAAAGTGTTCGTTTCATGGCAAGAGAAATTCATATTTTGCGTAAACTCGATCATCCTAATATTGTAAAGCTCGTCGGAATAGTTACATCAAGAATGTCATGCAACTTATATCTTGTATTTGAATATATGGATCATGATCTTGCCGGACTTGCTTCAACACCCGGCATCAAGTTCACCGAGCCACAGGTACATGTTTAACAAATATAAAATAGTTTTGTCCACATCAAAACTTTAACACATTGTTTTTTTTTTTTTGGGCTATTTTCAATTTGCTTGACCTGTATATGTGTTTTAGATTAAGTGTTACATGCAACAACTATTTCGTGGGCTTGAATACTGCCATAGCCATGGAATTTTACATCGAGATATCAAGGGCTCTAATCTTCTGATTGACAATGATGGCATCCTTAAAATAGCGGATTTTGGCCTGGCAACATTTTTCAAACCTGGCCAGAATCAGTCCTTAACAAGCCGTGTTGTGACTCTATGGTATCGGCCTCCTGAGCTCTTGCTGGGTGCCACTGAATATGGTGTTGCTGTTGATTTATGGAGTAGTGGTTGTATCCTTGCAGAATTACTTGTTGGAAAGCCCATCATGCCAGGAAGAACAGAGGTATGCCTCTTCTCTTTGATTTCAATTATAACTTTAAAATTTTTTTGGAAAAATAAAAGACTGCATTGTGATGTTTTTTCCGTCTTCTTATAGGTAGAACAATTGCATAAAATTTTCAAACTCTGTGGATCTCCTCCAGAAGACTATTGGAGAAAACCAAAGTTGCCCCATGCTACTATTTTCAAACCTCAACGTCAATACCCTCGCCGAATTGAAGAGACATTCAGGGATTGCCCTCCATCAACTTTGGCTCTTCTTGATACTCTTCTTGCAATTCAACCAGAGGATCGAGGAACTGCAACTTCTGCCCTTCAAAGCAAAGTGAGTTGAGTTCTATCAAGTGCTTTCATTTACTGCATCATATTGTTTTTATGTTTATCAAAGTTTTTAATTAACTTTGTGTTAGTTCCTGCAATATGATTTATCAAGCTCTATTTAAAGCACTTGCTCAGTAATATGCTCTCTTTTCTCATAATTTGAAACCTCATTTGTTGGTATTTTCTGTAATGAAGGACTATCCATGTCATCCTGTAACCATGGTTATATGTTCATGTATTCCATATGCCTTTTAGCAGTAATTTTTAATGAGAATTATTACTCAATATGAATGATACATTACCAGTTTTGAAGTTCCTAATACTGGAGTTGTGCTTTTCAGTTTTTCACTACAAATCCTCTAGCCTGTGATCCTTCAAGCTTGCCCACATATCCACCTAGCAAGGAGTATGATGCTAAACTTCGGGATGAGGAAGCTAGAAGGTAAAGATTTTTAGTGAAACTTCAAAAACAAACTTTGGAAAAGTCAGAACAATATGAAATGGACTTTTCTTATCTAGTAAAAGCCCTTCCTTTTACGGTTACTTAACATTAATCAAACCTGCAACACTGTTTTCTGATAGGCAAAGAGCTGCAGCTCGCGAAAACAAAGGTGCAGCTGACCACAAACCTATGCCAGGGCAGGATGCTAATGGGAACCTGCAGGTACTAGAAAGATTTAGGCTTCATTTGGGATGGCTTTCTTCCTGCTTCTTAAAGTAACTTTTTAGTACAAAAATTTTAATTTTTTACTAGAAAGCTGCTTTAAGAAGCTGTAAAAAAGCCGTCTCAAACAAAGCTTTAATGGCTATTGTAATTCTTTCAGTTTCTACAATATCTCATAAAATAGTAAAAAAAGATTTTCTTTCACATTGCTAGAAAATAAGCAATAAGAGAAATTTCCTTGCCCTTAAACATTGAGAATGAAGTGATTTGTTTACCAAAACCAGATTTCATATACTAAACTACTAACCGTTCTCTTTTAGCACCATCAAACCTAACTCCTCTCTCTCTCTCTCTCTTTCTCCCTTTCTCATTTCTTGTTCTATATGAATGCTTCAGAGATGGCAAGGCCAACCAAATCCCAAAAGCGCAAGTGATAAGTACAGAGCTCTAGAAGAAGCTGGGTCAGGGTTTCCCATTGATCCTCCCAGAGTAGCTCAGAATGACTTAGCTAACTCTATTTCAACAATGCACACAAGTGCATTTGGATCCTCATGGATTAAGAAAGATGATATGAGGATGATTAATCGTGCATCGAGTACTGTTTTGGTACCGAATGGTGCTCAGTTGAGATCACAGAAATCTTGCATACCTCCAAGTGGTGGCGTGGAGTTCGCCAATACAAGTAGTATGAGCTCCCGGCATGGTAGGCTTGATGCTGCTGAGCCAAAGGAGAAGCAGCGTGTGCTAGATAGAGCTTTCTCTACTCAAAAGAGAGATGTAATGACTGGAGGCCAGGAAACTACTATAGTAAGAACTAAGAACTTATTGTGAACTTTTCTTTATTTACTAGTTTTAAACTTTTGATTGAAATTCTAGTTGCAGGTGTTATTAGTAATGAATGTCAATCTTGTACATGTTCTGAGAACACCAGTATAGCTTAACAAGACCAAAATTCCCAATCACTCCGAAATTAGGAAGAGAGAAGTTTAATTTGGCATCAACAAGTGACAAAATTAAGTGTTTTTGCATTCATAATTAATGCTCATTTTTAAGACAAATTTATATTAGATTAGCATGGGAAAAACCACAGTCGGAGCACTAACCCAAACTGACACCTTATACTAAAACAATTGAATATAGGAGGAGAAAATAATACCCTTGGTAATGTTGGTTTTTAAGCACTCAATACTAGGGGTGCAACCGAGTTAAGCCAGCTTGACTCTTTAGCAAGCTCGACGAGTTGAGCTTATCGAGCTCGAACACAATTTCAAGCTCGACAGCTTAACGAGCCCAAGTTCAAACACCCCGCTAATCGACTTTCGAGCTCGTCGAGCAGCTTGCGTAACTGTGTATGCGACGGGAAAATGAAATCGCGGGTTTCATGCCGACGGGAAAATGAAAATGAAGCAGGTGCGGGCTTGTTCAGCGAAAACGAAGCCGACGCTGATGCAGGTTTGGGGTTTCATTTGGACGCTGGGCTTGTGCCAACGGGAAGATGCGGATGCGGGACTTGAAAATAGCGGACGGTGGGCTTGTGTCGGCATGAAGACGCGGACGACGCAGGCCGACGAGACGAAGCAGGCGTTGATGCGGGTGGCGGGGCTCGTTAACAGGCTCGACAAGCTCATTTTTCCTTGCCAAGTCGAGCTCAAGCTCGACTTTTGAGCTCGACTCAAGTTCGAGCTTGAGCTCAGTATTTGACTTTTGAGCTCGGCTAAAACACACCCTGACTCGAGCTTGACTCGACTCGTTTGCACCCCTATTCAATACTGATTGATGTAGTAAAAACTAAAAATATAGTGCAAATATTTCAGCAACATGCAATAGAAAAAAATTCAGAGCATGAATCCATAATCTGCTCTCACTTTATAATATTGAGCATAAGTTTATCCATATTCTTTTAGTGGACCAATGCTCCCTTAATCATAGAAGCGTTTTTTGAGTATTTATCATTAATTACCCCTTATTTTGGTTGCAATAACTCAAAAGTACAATCATTTTGCAAATGTTCCCTTTGTTTTATATATTTATGTCATATATACCCTCATAGTAATTCATGCTTTAATGGATTCAGGGTTATGGTGGCAAAAACAGAAAAATCCAATACTCAGGGCCATTAATGCCCCCTGGTGGGAATATGGAAGAGTTGCTAAAAGAGCATGAGAGGCAAATCCAGCAAGCTGTCCGAAAAGCTCGGCTTGATAAGGTCAAGACCAAGAAGCACTTATAGTGTGAACCTGTCTGAAGCCTTTTCTTCCCTAACATAACGGTTTTTTTTCTGCTTCTTAAAGCAGCTTTTCAGTAAAATTTTGTACTAAAAATCTGTTTTAAGAAGCATAAATAAAACTATCCTAAACAAAGCCTTAATGCTCCAGAATCTTATCTAGGCCAATGTAAATGTTCTTTGTAAGTGAAACTAAAGCTGCTTTAAGAATCATAAAGAAAGTCATCCTAAACAAAGCCTTAATGCTCAAAAATCTTATCTAGGCCAATGTAAATGTTCTTTGTAAGTGAAACTTACCTAAAATATAGCTATTTCATTACACCATAATTCTTTTTTCTTTGAAAATTCTCATAGTTATGCACATTGCATTTGTCAGATCCTTACAGTGAGGTAGCTTTGGGGATTAGAAATCAGTTCTTTTTTAGATCTTCCAACATAGAACAATTGGAGTGTAAACCAATGTGTGAAGTTCTCATCAATAAGAGATCAAAGAGAGATTATTATACTCAAACTTTTTTTTTTTTTAGCATTTAGGGCATAGTAGTATATGACTCAAATTTATAACCTCCATATATAGCCAAGCTAATCAATGCATCTGGCTTGCCATTAACATGAAATAATTAATTTACAAAAAACTACGATATTACAATGTATTTTACCCTTAATTGAAATATCTTCGAGGTTTTTAGGTTGATCGTTCTTGCTTGTTTTGGTGTATTAAAATAGCACGTTACTATGTTTGAATGATGATTTATTATTTTGTCGTCAATTGTGTTGGTAGGTAAAAATAAAACTCTTCATTCGTTGCTTTCAAGAATTTTTGTACTAGAAAATTATTTTAGAATGCAGTAAGAAAACTGTTTCAAATGAACTTTAGTAAAGAGCTTGTTTCTTATGATAATGAATTGATATAAATTTTTTTTGTAATATTACTCTCAAGATACTAGTTTCTTATATGTATCTTAAATAAAGGCATTGAAAAACAATATCTAAATCTAATTTTCTATATTGCATTACATGCCAATCAAGAGTTGAGATTGCACATCTTTTTAACATGTGATAATGTGAATGACTTCTTTAATCACTATTGACATGATGAGCTATCAAAAAACCCTAGTAATCTCCTTGAGCTTAATCTTCAATCGGTATGGGCTACGTGGCATTGAATTTGTTTGGGGAGATGTAATTAATTAGGGGTGTCAATTTCGGGCCAAGGGTCGGGTTCGGGTCAAACCCGAAACTGACTCGACATCATTTGGGTCAACCCGAACCCGACCCATTTTTGCAAACGGGTCGATTTCCTGGACCCAAACTCGATCCGCTTTGGGCTCGGGTCAACCCGACACGACCCATTATCCACTGCAAGCGGGACGCGGTGCGCAAGCAGGCAGCAGCGGCGTGGCGGGCCAACGGCAGCGGCCCAGAGGGTGGGAGGGCAGTTCTGCATGGGCAAGCGGGCAGACGCGACGCGCGACACACTAAGCGACGCGCGACTCGCGAAGCGACGCGCGACTTGCGAAGCGACGCGTGCACGCAGACTTGCGAAGCGACACGGGCAGCTTTGGTCAAGCCCGGTTAGGGCGGGCAGCGGGTAATTCCAGGTCATTACCGGGTTTTCGGGTCAACCCGAACTCGACCCGAGTTTGCAAACGGGTCGAAAACCTCAACCCGAACCCGACACGGTTCGAGTTCGAGTCGGGTTTTCAAGTCGTGTTTAATATTGACACCCCTATAATCAATAAGTTTGGATTGGGATGATGAATCTAAGGTTTTGTTTTAGACAATTTTTTTACCGAAAACTAAGGCTTCCTTTGGGATGATTTTTTTTTGTTTCTTAAAGCAGTTTTTTAGTAGAAAAATTAAATTTTATGTACTAAAAAGCTGCTTTAAGAAGCAGTAAGAAAGCTGCTCCAAACGAAGCGTAAGAGTTCGTTTGAGGCAACTTTTTTATTGCTTTTTAAAGTAACTTTTTAATAAAAAAATTTGTGTACAAAAAATTGCTTTTAAGTAGCATTAAGAAAGTCATTCCAATTGAAGACCAAGTGAAATTGAGTTTGTTGAGAATGGGGTTAAAATCTATTGTGGGGCTGAAGATGATTTTCATAGCTATGCTCCAATCATTTAGAGTTTATCATACCATCACATTTTTCTCATTGAAACATGCGAGTATGCGACCCATATATTAAAAAAATTTTGTGGCACCCCGAGACTAGAACAATTATTACGTCCTCCTCCGACCGGACGTAGAGCTACGTCCGGTCGGATTTAAAATCGCGTCAAAAAATGAGAAATACCGAGCAAATACCGAGCAATACCAAACAATAACGAGGAATACCATCATGTGAAGACCCAATACCGAGT
Source organism: Dendrobium nobile (assembly GCA_022539455.1). NCBI lineage: Eukaryota > Viridiplantae > Streptophyta > Magnoliopsida > Asparagales > Orchidaceae > Dendrobium > Dendrobium nobile. Next base: position 17,509,185 of record CM039727.1, read on the forward strand.
TATACCGAGCTATACCGAGCAATACCGAGTTATACAAAAAAATACCGAGTTTTTCTCGGTATTTTTTTTGTATAACTCGGTATTGTTCGGTATAGCTCGGTATAACTCGGTATTGGGTCTTCACATGATGGTATTCCTCGTTATTACCAAATAATACCTAGCATCCGAGCAAATACCGAGTTTTTTTGTGGGATTTTAGTGCCGACCGGACGTTCCTCTACGTACGTTCACCGGACCAAATAAAAGTTCCCGAGACTAATGTCAATTACACACCCAACATTGTAGCAAATTTATGTGAAGTTATTAGTACAAATGCTTTTCTTTAAGGACGAAAACATAATTATAAATAAACAAATCAACTTTAAGAACAATTTAATAGGTTGGTGTAGGCAGTGATAGTACAAAGGAAGCATTTTTCTTGGAATGTTGGTTTATAATGATAAATAACACCCAAAGAAAAAAACAATGCTTTTAAAAATAAAAATATAAGTATATAAAATATTTGATAGGAGTTGAAATAAAATAAATATCATAAGGTTAGTTTGTATAAGTAAATCGATGGCATCAAAACATTAAAAAATTGATGGCATCCTTGTAAGTAGCATATATTGGCCATAATCTATTATGATTATGTTCAATGAAATTAGGCTTTGTTTGAGTTGGCTTTCTTATTGTTTCTTAAAGCAGTTTTTTAGTATAAACTTTTTAATTTTTATATTAAAAAGTTACTTTAAGAAGCAGTAAAAAAGCCGTCCTAAATGAAACCTAAGGCTTCGCTTGGGATGGTTTTTTTGAAAATTCTTGTACTATAAAGATGTTTTAAGAAGCAATAAGAAAGCCGCCGCTTCGTTTAGGACGACTTTTTACTACTTCTTAAAACAACTTTTTAGTTCTTTTATTTTTCACTAAAATATTCTTGTAATGCAATGCACGAGAAGTCAGCATATAGCTTTAATTCTTCAATTTGTAACTTTGGACAAACGATGAAGAATTGGAGAATAAGCAGAGTTGATGTCCTTCCAAACAACTTGCTACGAAGAAACAACAAAAATGTATAAAATTAACATGAGGAATAAAATTCAAAAAAGTTGTTAAAATTTTCATTACAAATAAGAACTTATTACAATTCAATGATAAAAATTATTTAAGATGATAAAGATATTTTCGCATTCTAGAATTTAATTTAGAATAATATATTTTATTAGACAACAATCAAAACTATGTAATTTCATCTATTAATAATAAACAACAAAAATAAATTTTAAAATTCAAAACACTATATATATATAATCATTGCTCCCAAAATTCGTGTACACTACTCTTTTTCGTGCTTCTTGGCAAATCTCATAACATATTTTTGGCGTAGGTGAAACATTAGCATCGCATCAAATTTTGGCGCGTGATTTATGTTTCTAATGGAGCGAACGTCGAACAACATACAGCCATATGCAATTCAATTAGAGATGATCTTAGGTTTTATTTTGCATTGTTGTTTTTGTGTAATATGCTATTTGGTATTGTATTGTATTCTTTTTCCAAATAAAACAGATGATTATTTTACAAAACCATGTTAGAATTGTTGTCTAACATAGTTTAAGATATTTGGATGCTTAATAAAAAGATATTTTGTTCTAAATATGAATAGTTAAAATAATGAAAATATATGCATTGTAAATTTCAAATAGTTATAATATAATTCATAATCTCAAATAATTATATAATTAATTAATTTAAAAATAAAAAACATAAAAGAAAATTCATGAGAAGCTATCTAATATTCTATTCAAAAAAATCACTTTTTAGTTCCAAAACGCAAAAACAAACGGTAAAAAACCTTAACAAAAAAGAAGCTTATTTCTTCAACTTTTACACAAAACTCCCTTCACTGCTTTGCACATTTAGACAAATTATTGCGATGTGCAAATAAAATATGAAAGTTAATAAAATAAACATTACAATGAAAATGAGATTTATATCATTAATTTATTTTAAAATAATATTATATAAATTTAATTAATTAGTCATATTAAATTAATATTTAAATAATAATAAAAAACCTACAACAGAAGCATTGCTCTCCTCAATTAACTTCGTTGCTACGAAAATGGCTCTGAATATCTTCGAAAGAGATTGTTGCAGAGCCCCTAGACTTCGCTTTCTGCTGAGAGGGGTGTTCTTTCCATCCAGTCATGTATATAACCTAATAAAGAAAATAGTAAAATCATTAGCAAAGAATTTAGCCTTTGTGGCTATATATGATTTCAATATTCAGTTAAGATTTAGGTTTTATTTGAGACCGTTTTTTTTGTTATTTTTTGAAACGGTTTTCTACTATCAAAAATTTCTAATTCAAAAAATTTTTATATTAGAAAGTTGTTTCAGAAAGCAGCAAAAAAATTATCACAAGGCTTTATTTGCAACAGTTTTCCTACTGATTTTAAAAACAAATTTTTTGATATAAACATTTTTTGAACTGAAATTTTTTGTACTAAAAAATTACTTTAAAAAGCAATAAGAAAGCCGTCACAAATGAAACTTTAGTCAAGTAGCCCCTTCAAATGTGGAGAAATTATTACATATAGTCACCGAACTGTTTAGAGATGAATCAGGATGTGTCACGTCACCTGATACACAGACGTGGTACACAACAAAATCGTGACGTGGCGCATCCTAATTCACCTCCGGACGGCGTCCGGTGGCCGCACATAATAATTTCTCTCAATGTGGGGGTAAATTTCAACAAAGCAGAGTTAATTTTAATGAAATCTTTTTAATTCTTAGATTTAGACTTCTGATACAAAAAAAAAAGATCTTTACCTGAAAAGTTGCTGGAATTTTCCCATCCTCTGCTGCAAACATCGATTCATAAACGGCAGCAGTAGCGAGAGCAGTGTCCCTTTTCAGAATCTAAAGAACCATAAGATCTTCATTTTTAGAATACCAAATAAAAAACAAGATGATAAAATGAGTAATACAAATAGATCAAAAGAGATTAAAAAGTTGTGTTGGTTGCGTGAAAATAGACCCAAATTCTGAATAAAACAAACAAAAGAACTCACATTACTTCTCTGCAAGAGTGCATTAGTCTCACCCATTGTGCGCAAATGCTCAATAAGCTCCAAAGCTATATGAAGATTAAAAAAAGCTATATCAAGAAAAAATTGAATAAATAAAGATAGTGCTGAATAAAGCCACAGTAAATTTCATATGCTTGTTGATTTCTATGATGATGAGGGTCTGTTCAAAGATTTAACCATCATATCTGTCTGGTTCAGCCTGGTTTTAAGCAAAGACGGCTTTGAATGTATGTCGAACTGATCAAGGGATTGATTCACAAATGAGTAGGCTGGAACGGCCAGTCCAATCTAGTTTTTTAAATCCTACTTAAAAGCGTACAAATTTACACTAAAAAGAAACTTTCATTTATGTGTACCAGACTTTATATGACAAAAGTACAACAACAACAACATCAAGCCTTTGTCACACTATATGGGGTCGGCTACATGAATCCTTTTTTCTCCATTCTGTCATGTTAAGTCAAATTCTCATTTAAATCTAAAAAAAAAGGATCATTTTTAACATTTTCTAAATAAGTCTTTTTAGGTCTATCTCTACCTTTCTTAACACAAGTCAAATCTAATACCTATTCTTTTCTAACCGGGTCATCAGAAGGCCGCCGTTTTATGTGACCAAACCATCTAAGTACATAGAGTTTAATTTCTTCAATTCACTGGAATTCTGTGGAGCATTTCCTATGATATATTTAGTTTTTGGGCAGGGAACAAATACAATTATATGTAGGATATGTCCAATATCAATTGGTTATATCAAATCAACTTGATATCTTCTAATGCAAGCAATTGGCAACATCTGGTTTGATTAAAACATTAACCAAACGCCTATATTATTCCTAACAAAACTGGCAAGTACATGCTTTTAGAGAGAAGTAGGTAATTTCCCAAGTATTATGCAAACTGCAATCACTAATCCAACTAGGCTATTCTATGAAGAAGCTGACCACTATCATATCTGACAGTATATTCATCAACATCAACCCCAGGAAGAGCGAAACCTGCTCTTGTGAGAAGATTTCCAGCATCCCGGACCTGAAAACACAAGATGGATTGCTATTATAATCTGTTGGTTACAAAAGTAACCTAAGATATTAAGTCTGGAAAAGCTAATGTGACCGTGCGTACAAGTATTTTCCTAACTAAATTGCCATGGAATAAATTTGTAGAAACTACCATTCAATTAATCAACTGTTATATGCACAGATGGTTAAGCATGAAATTTTCTGCAAAATTGAAAGCTATGTTGGGAAAGTAAACCACGCAACAAACACAAAATAAGAAAAAGAAAATGCAGCAAAAAAAAAGAAACATTAGGATTTAACTTGAAAAATTTTGAAACCAGTAAAAAACTACAGAGACACACCACACCAAGAAATTCATTATGAAAATTGGGAGAAATTTATACATATCTCTTTATCTCTCTCTCTCCACTTATGCACAGTTCTCACATATAAACAAACAAGGAGAAACCCACTAAAAACCACAGAGGGCAACCTTTCATTAAAAACAAGAAAAACAACTGCCCAGCCCGCCTCTCAGCACCACGACACTCCACTCTTTGCCTAACAGTGCCGCAGCACCGAGGTCCGGAGCACCACAGTGCTAGGGTTTTGAGCGTCGCAACGCTCCGCTCTCTATATTTTCCAAGCAAACTATACAACGCCACAGCACTGTATAGCGCTATGGTACACAGCGCTGAAGCGATGTACAATTGTACTAGAAAAAAAAATTGTGTGCAAAGCAACACCTGAACCCAAGCAGGGGAGGACCTCCTACAATCCTCGACGAGCTCAACCGATAGAACTGAAGTCCAAGGCAATAATACAACCTGATTGATCGACACAATCAAATTCCACACAAAACTAGCAAGCTACCACTACAACCACAAAGCAAGATTATCGTAATTTCAGCCTCCTTACACACATGCATTAAAGAAATCAAAAGTGATATGACCCATGTTGTCGTTGAGAACTTGCCCATAGTGCAACCAAACAGTGAGTGCATCACATGTCGGTAAAAAATAAGGATTGCATCATGAAGAATTATTAGGAGTAGAGTGTCTATGGGTGCATAGAATAGTAGTAAAATTTATTTTCAAAATTTGTTATTAGAGGGGCAAGCGTCAAGAATTCATTGTTTGGTTTTTTTGAGATAGTTAAAACATGCATCTCCACTTGACTCTCCTAGAATTTAAGCATGCCCAATCCACAGCGTCCCTGCCTCGCCCTCCCGAACAAGTTAACTGTGATAGCTTGATAAAGGAGTTCATAGATATTATGCCATTCAAACCCATATGAATCACAATCCCATGTATCTTGGTGGAAACCCAAAGGTTTGGATTCATAAAATTGAACGCTACTATGAGTTTCATAGTTATCCGACGAGGATAAGCTTACCCTCACTTTGTTCCATATAAATGGATTGATCAAAGAATGGGATTTATGGCTATCTAAGATTAAAAGTTTAACCTCTTGGCCTGATGTCCTCAACACTTTTCGAAATATATTTGGACCTTACAAATGTTGCATCTCAATAGTGAGCTTGCCAAGTTGTTGCTAATATTCATGATAGCAAACTATCAACAGAAGTTCAAGAAACTCCCGAAACAAATTATATATATTGATGAACTGTTCCTACAGAGATGTTTAAATCAGGATTGAAGCCTACATTACGAAAAGAACTGCACATTCAAAGACCAAAAACCCTCGATCACACTATTGAATTAGCTAAACTTATTGAAGATAACTTCAAGATGACTAACTACATCCACCACAAAACATGCCTTTCTATCTTCCAAAATCAAGGAGTCTTCCGTCTTTGCTTTCCAATCATGTTCGGTCATTTTCATTGAAAACCCATTTATCCATAAAAAAATTGTTCCCAGCTAAGATTTTTGAAAGACAAGAAAAAGTTTATGCTTCAATTATGAGGAAAAGTTCCACTATTCAGTATTTGTAAGAGCATCATGTCATAATATCTATAAGAGCAAAATCCACAAAAAAATAGGAAAACTCGCCTGTTTTGTAAAAGGTGAACAAAACTCTCACTATCAGAGCAACCTAAGATCAATGCACGTGCGAGACAGACGACCAACTCCACATGTTTCATATTAAAGGTCTTCTTGTCCAACATCTAGGAGCTCGTCGACAGTGGTGCTACCCATAATTTTATTCAAGAAAAACTTATCAAATTCCTACATCTTCTAATCAAATCTATGACGCCGTTCCAAGTTCTCGTCAGTAATGGGGATAAACTCACCTGCACCAACAAATGTTCTAAGCTCTCCCTTCATGGTGGACAAGGCCAACACTTCCACCTTGACTTCTACATCATAACCATTGAAGGTGCCAATATTTTTCTTGGCGTCCAATGGATACAACAATTGCATATGTAATAATAAACTACTCTTCCTTTACTCTTGAGTTCTCGCATTTACATGAGATTGTATTTCTCCAAGGCCAAAAACCACTCTACCATGAGCTATAAATCAGCCAATTCATCAAATTGTCCACCCAAGGTTCAAATGCTTCCTGTTTTCACCTCTTCATTTATTAAACTCCAATACCTAAGTCGTCACCATTATTTTCTTTGATGAAACAATCTTTTATTTTCTGCAAGACAGCGCCTTCCAGCTCCAAATGCTCCTTCGGCCAACTCAAAATTGAGTACTTGGGTCAAGTAGTCTCCACTGATGGAACCTCCCAAAACCTCCAAGATTGACGCCATCCTCCAATGGCTAGCTCCTATTAGCCCCCTCCAATTGATGGTAATTATCACTGTGTCTTGGGATAATATTAACATCAATCACCTACCACCATCCAAAGGTAAAGTCAACAGCCTTGTCGTCATGACCAGTCAACCAAACAAGCTTATTACACGCCATTGCCACCTTAGTTCACTGATCAAATAATTGCCACTCTATTCATAGCTGATGATAGTTGACAGATAGGTCAAGATTGCCACCTTAATCAAGGATTGAACTTTTATGAGTAGTTTATGGAGAGCGTTCTTCAAAGAGATGAGCACTGCACTTCACCACAACACAACTAACCACCCAGAATCCAATTACAAAACTGAAATAACACATTGAGGTCATGAACAATACTTGTGATGGTGTGACATGGAGAATCCTTAGACCTATACCAAATCTTTTCCATGTGTTGAATACTCTAACAATACATACCTTCACACCTCTAAATCAGATCCATCATACTTGGAAAAGTACAGGTGTACAACCATATCATCAAATTTCATTATGTGATTGTCACTACTCCAAACTCACATTCATTATTTTAGCTCACTTAAGGTTTTAGAAAGCATCAGTCCTATTGCTTAGGTTGAAGTTGCCTCCACAATTGCGAGTTCACCCATTACTGCACATCTCCCTCCACAAACCCTACACTAAAAATACTCATTTTCATAGCTCGACCCTCCTACAAGACGCATGATTAAACCATGTGGTTGTCCATCCAACAGCCATAATAAACTCTCAACAAGCTCTACAAGATGGTACCCCATAGCATCAATACCTTCCATAGTGGCTCATTGCAAATGACTTGTGCATAGCATACCTAGACTTTGACCTTGAGGACAAGGCCATTCTTCCAAGATACTAGGGAAGAATTGATAGGCCCATGTCAACATCATTGAGAACTCATTTATTGCGCAACCAAACCACGAACATCCAAGACTGGAATGGATGTGCAAATAAATCATAAGGATTACATTATGAAGAAAAATCAGGAGTTGGGTGTCTTGGGTGCATAAACTACCAATAGAATTTATTTTCTGAATTTTGTGATAGTAGGATACTTGTCATGTCTTGCTCAAAGGCAATGATGCCAGAATATTATGGAGGAAAAGGTAGTATTTGCTCATTTCCATCACTTCAAGAAATAAAGAAAACCATTGACCCTTTTTTGAATATCTCTTTCCTTGCACTGTTTCCTCGCTATGTGTTTGTCGTCCGTCCTTAATTCCCATTCAATTCGGGAGCCTCTAGCGTACTCGAACAATTTATCAAAATAAAAAAAAAAACACGGTAGAAATACAATAGATTTATATGAAATTTGTATAATTGGTTTTGCTTTCCCTTTATCATAGAACTTAATTAATGACGGACGCATTTATGACCTTAAGAACATAAAGTATTAGGACACTTCGGATTTGTGATACTAGTGGGACATGCAACTGACCAAAAAGGATTTAAAACCTACCTGAACTAGTTGGTATTAGGCTAATAACGATGGAGGTTGTACATACAACCAAGCACTGGGTTTTACGCATGTTATCAAATAGGAAAATTGATATAAAATTGAAAATGATTCTATAATTCCAGAAGGCATCAATGCTTCAACTGTTAAAATGCAAAGAAAAAGATAAAACCCAAAAAAATCAAAATGGCTACACAAAATTAAGTATTGTTTAAAGGGGCATACTTGCGCTAAAGGTGACATTCGAGGGCTGATGCCTCCCTCACGTTCCAACTGAGCAATAGTGCAAGCCATTCTAAGCTCTCTAATCAAGAAGTTGCAATTACCAAGTCAAAGAAATAAAAGCAAACAAGAATTTGCACATGCTTAACAAACACATAGTTTCTCAATTCATAGAATCTACCAACTTCAAAGTTTCTCCTCCTAGTATAGCTGCAAGAAATAGACCATCAGGCTTTAGTGCCAGTCGACACTGCCAAAATGGAAGCAAATTTCAGCTCCAGTCGATTGTGAATTAATATTCACAAGGCAAACAAAAAATAATGGTGACTGGAAAGAGCAAACCTGTATCATGGCTCCAGGAAGATCATTTGTCCAATGAAGTCCTAGACAACTGACCAACAATTCTAAGGAACTGCAAGCAAACAAGGGATAGAAAATGAGACTCCCAAGACTAAACCACAATGCAATTTGTAGCAAGGTATCCAGAAAGACATTAATCAGTATACTTCTCTTTAATGGGAAGGAACTCTTCATCTCCAACCATGTATAATGTCTCAAGGTTATTACTAACATAATTCTGCTCTGTATTCTTCAAATGCTTAACCATGTCAAGGGACATGTCCATCATGATCAGCTTTTCAATACCACCTGAAAACAAGAGCAGAAATTTTGGAATTGAATTCTCTACCCAAAGTTTTATTATCCTCAATCCTTCTGCAGAGTAAGTAACCATCCATTAGAAAGCATGCACATAAATAATACTTCAGATTGAGATAAGAAAAGCTTAGGGAAAAAGAATAACTATTGCAGTCATCCATATTTCAATCAGCATTAGTTACTAGATATAAGTATGGCTTTGGGAAATAAGGAGCTGCAAATTTGGATCAACAGGGGATTCACCACAGGATTATGAGAGCACCAATGATTAGAGTCTAACTCTTTAATTAGTAAAGAATAACCCAAATAGAAGTAGGTAGACAAAGAACTCACCACGACCTCGTATGAGGCGTCGGATGGCCTCTGAGGAGCCCCCCAAGCATAGTGCAGTAGAAAATGTCTTTTTACAATCCTGTGAAGTAAAATGCCATCAAGAAATTTTCTCTATGAAAATGAAATATTTCAAAAATGCTTAGAAGGTAACAATTCCTTCACATGGTTGACTTATATTTAATAGAATGATGTATCTTTGTCCTAGATCACCCAATTTTTTCAAGAGAAGGAAAAAAAAGAAGAATAAATGAGAAAAGGATCATATAGTTGGATACAAAGTTATCCGTGGTTGAAAAAATAAGAGAAAAAAGAAAGAGAACACAAAGTGAGAAATTTTGAGGTTTCACTGATTGAAAAGATACATGACTTGAACAAATGATTCAATATGCCTAGCTCATCATCTAGCCCTTTATTTATAAGCTTGGTTAAAATATAGTGTTACAAGAAAGGCTACACAAATAAAATTATCTCGCAAGACTTGCAAAATGATTATCATAAAATGAACCTAGCTAACCTATTACTTTCGATTACATACATGTTAAATTACAAGTAAACAAGAAATTCACTGAAAGTCGCATGTCAATTTCACTGTCTCGTCAAGTCTGGCAAGTTGCATTGACGATTTTGAGTAATTAGCTCTAGAAAATTGAGTGACTTTGATTGTTCAAACCTTAGGATGAGTGTGACGCTTGAATAGAAAGTTTTGGCCAACTTGAATTTTGTGGTGTTTTTTACTCACGGACGACATCAACAAGTTGATCTTTTTAACATGGCAAACTTGCCCTAAATTTGGTCCACATTGTTTAGCAATGATGGTCCAACTTGCAGTGATATTGGCTTAAGGGTTATTTGGGTGTACATTTACTTCTCAAATTCTCTTCTCCTTGAAGATATCGCAAAAGAATAATAGAGTAAAGCATTCTACAATGATGAGCTAGGAGCCTAGGACTTTCATTGTGATCACTAAAATGAATCTGATAGCTTTTCATATAAATGAGTGTCAAGAGATGACGATACAACAACAACAACAAAAACATCAAGAGATGACGATAAATACAAAAAATAAAGATCATTTGATTCAAGTTAAAATATTGTTCAATAGAAATGTTGATAATGCTGCGGAGGAAATATAAGGAGTGAGAGGGTCACAAGACTATGGAAGAGTTTTTTCTTCACCTCCTTTGAAGGGGAAAATAGATGAGATTGAGAAAAGAGAAAAGAGTTAAGTCATTGTTGAGTTGCTCACTATAAGTGATATGCTTAGGACAAGTCTCCTAAAAAAAATATGCCAGTCATGATTCTTCCTTGCAACTTGATCTTGCATGAAAATAACAAAAAAATCATCTAGTGATACTGTCATTGTTCCTAGGGGTGTCAAAATGGGTTGATGGGTCAAGTTAGGGTTTGATCCAAAATTAATCAGACCCGAATTTAGTAAACACGAACCAAACCTGCTAGCAACCTGATGACCCGAACTCGATCCAAATCCAATAACTTATTTCGATTAAAAAAAGTTCTAACTTATTAACTATAAAGTTTATGATATTTGATGATAAACAAGAAGATTATAAACACAAGTAGAAAAATTTAAAGAAAAAAGATATTAAACAGATCAAAAATAGATTGGCGAGTCGACTTGAACTTGAATTTTTTTTTTGTCAGATTGGAGGACCGGGTCTTTTCTTGATGCCCCTAATTACTCCCACTCAATTGCCAATATCTAAAGCTAAGTGAGTTGTCAATTTATCAAAGCCATTAGCCACCCACCTAAGATGCACGGACACGGACACGGCGACACGGACACGACACGACACGGACACGGGACACGGCATTTTTTAAAAATATAGGACACGGGTGCGGCGTGGACACGGCATAATAATTTTTAATATAATATATAGAAATTAAGGTAATATTATATTAAAAATGGCAAGCAATATTAAATCAAAGTCATGATAACTTGTTTAGCTCATTTTACTTTAAAATGCACTGGTAGAATGAAAGTAATAAAGGCTTAATATATGAAACTCATTTCAATAAAAACATAAAGCTCTCTCACAATAAAGCAAAAGCAAGAACTAGGATGACTTTCATACTAAGATTTGAACACTTATGATTACATCAACAATAAAAGGCTAAATAGAAAGGCTAAATCTATCTAATTTGCAACTAATTGATGCAACTCCCAAAAAATAGGAACTAGGACATAATATGTTTTACATTCAACCATTGTTAATTTTTTTCTAGCAGGATTTGATCAAAAGAAATTTCAGCATTTAAACCGATGAACCAAAAGCAAAAAAAAAATTCAGGTCTCGTATGCAAAAAAAAAAAAACAAAAGCAAAAAAAAATTAAATCTAACTTACAGTAAATTTTTTAGGGCCGATGGGTGCTCGCGAGTGCGGCGGAAGAACCTCGACAGCACGGAGAAGGAAGAACCTCGACGGCTGCTCGCGAGTGCGGCGACGGTGCGGGAAGAACCTCGCCGGTGCGCGTGTGGGGTGCGACTGCTCGCGAGTCGCGGGTGCGGCGGAAGAACTGCTACAGCATGGAGAAGGAAGAACCTCGATGGCTGCTCGCGAGTGCGGCGACGGTGCGGGAAGAACCTCGCCGGTGCGCGGGTGGGGTGCGGCTGCTCGCGAGTCGTGTGTGCGGCTGCTCCTTTCGCTCGAATGGAAGCAAACAACGGAAATGGGATTAGGGCGGAATAGCGAGTGAACCGGTGCTTTAAGTGTTTTTTTTTATTATTTAAAATATGAAATAGTCGGACACGCGTGTCCGACACGCGTGTCCGGCTTAAGTTTTTTAAAAAGAATTCTGGACACGCTCAAACCGTGTCGGACACGTGTCCCCGCCGTGTCGGGCGCGTGTCCGTGTCCGACACGTGTCCGACACTGCACTGCCTCTTAAAACGGAGTGTCGGTGCATCATAGCCACCCACTAAGGAAGGCGATGAATATGATGATGCCACTATTAGCTCAAGGGAAAGAGAAAAGTAGTCTATTTTGAGAATCATGCTGAAATGATAAATTTGAAGTCACCATGAAAACCTTTGCTCCAATCAAAGACATTGAGTTTGGTTTGATGTTTCCTTGGCGATCAAGCAAGGATTAAGTGGTTTAAAGAACACAGTCATCCTTATGAAGAGGAATATTAGTTCTTCTCAAATTAGTCAATTTGCGGGTGGGTTGAGTTCTTACTTTTCATCGATTATTCATGGATCAATCAGTAGAGATATCATTTTTTGTTCCATTGTCCAATTGTTGTTAGGCTGAGCTATGCCATTGCTTGATGCCGGGTTTGAGAACATGATGACATCTTTTAGTTATCCTCCTCCATGTTGATTAATTTTCCTTGCAAACGAGAAGATAGAAATTTTATTAGGCACATTCAATTTTATTTTTTTGTGCTTCTTTTTTCTTTGTGTAATCTCTTTTTTAAGTAATGAAAATTATTTGTTAGAATTTTTATTTTTTCGGAAATGATCATTATCGTTGATTTGACCTCTGATGATATGATTAGGATAATTTTTATTTTCTCATATTTTAAGTCACTTTAAATCTACATGCAATCAAATATAATCATTTGATATGCTTCCTTGAATGATGTCGATTTGTATCTGAACTAGTGGAACTCTGACTTTCATGATCTAATCAATGAATAGGCCCTCAATAGTTCATTCGTTATTTGACATTCTCTCACTTCAATTGCTATACAACTATTACTCTCAGGTCTCAATCGACTATGGTAAAGGTTTTCTTGAGTTGCTCGGAATACTTTGGCAAAGCGGATTAGGCAGTTCAAATAGGTAGTGAGAAGAATAATTGCAATTCATTATGTCAAGAGTTCAAGTCCAACAATAAGTTCGTTGTGCAAATTCCTGAGACAGGCAAGTTCCTAAATTTGCTGAAGGATGACGAGCTATGCTTCAATTAGGACCAATTTTGATGTGGTTTGTGACACCCTTTCTTCCTTGAGTTAGCTTAGGTCTTAGGATATTTTAACTTGGTACCAACATAGGTGATACTAAATTACTTTGCCAACATGATTACTTTTAGGGGCATTTACATACATGCAACTTTATATCATGCTATTTACATGTCTAACACCTAAAACTTTAATATTTCATACCTTGGGTGGTAGGCATGAAATATTAAAGTTTTGAGTGTTAGATATGTAAATAGTATGATATAAAGTAGTATGTAAATCCCCCTTTATTGTTTACCTGAAAATGTAGAGATGGAAGAAGATTTTAAATTTATTTTGCTTGATGTTTACAATATAAGCCTTTAAAGAAGGCATTGCTCCTTTTTTTTTAAGCATAAAAATATGCAAGGCTCAAATTGGATAAAGAAATACTTTTTTGTTAAGTCTACTGGACAAAGTTGCAATAGGACCAACATAATCTTGAATTCTCAAGTGCCAAGTTCGCGACATCACATCTTTCAAAAGAAAAGGTTGAGTTCTACATGAATCTGGAAGAGCCTCAACTTAATTGTATACAATAACACTTTCAAGTCTTCTATCAATGCCCCAATTATGCTTAGACAATCTTCTCATGGCATGTATCAAGTAAGTTCTTTTTTCTTTATTGAATAGCCGTTACCCTTATAAAATTTTAATTATACTTAGTTGATTCTTTTTTATATCATTTAGTTTTTAAAATCTTTGGCGAGACCCCTCTTTTGTCTGATTTGGATCACTTATATAAGGTCAACTTAAATGATTTTTATTGATAATATCCAAGAGGAGATCGGTCAACTCCCCTTCTCAAAAGAAGAGGCAAGTAGTTTTGAGTGGCCAAGAGGAGGCTAAGAAGAGCGAAGTTGGATCAAATTCATGCCAATATGCTTCAAGTTAGGTGCCTTCTAGTTCTTCTCTGATTCTTGTTGTGCCTCTACGAGCAATCACTCTAGAGAAGTTAGCTCGTGAGCCAAGTGGATCACTGAAAGGAAAGGATAAAGTCATTTATTCCCATCCTTTGAGATGCTTTGAGACGAGTTGCAAAAGTGACAAGGAAAGCAAGCCATTCATTGGAACAAGAGAGATCGATTCGTGGTTTATGTTAGCATGGACCCTCTTCTTCGTAGCATAAACTAACTTTAGCGACTTTTGATCTCAACCCTTTTCAAAGTATGTGCCCAATTACTTGGAGAAGTTGTTGTTGAATGACTTACAAATGTTTCTTATCGGAAGACTTGTATTGAATATTCAAATTTATTTGAAACTAGCCCTGCTCCAACCTTATCCTTAATAATGCTAAAGATTATTAAAGAGACTTCTATGTAGCTGCAAAATGGATAACTAATTACCATTTGAACCCATCAAAGGAGGATATACTCCTATACATAAGACAGTAGTATCACCTAAGTGGCAACTCCTTAAAAGTAATAATAAACATTCAACAAATCATGGATTCATTGGCATTCAAAAATGAAGTCACCGACATGAAATAAGAATGTGATCAGTGAATTTATATTTTTCTTGCACAAATTCAAAGGTGGGATCTTAAATTTTGCTATAGATTAGGCCCTAAAAATCTCTCAGCAAAATCATTATTTAACTGTAGTTTGCAATTCTCAGTCCTCCTAGGTTGATGTGTTTCGTCATTGCTTTTTGAAAGATAGATCAAGCCAATTGCTAGAGTCAAAATTAGTGTTTGTAGACTTGGTAGTTATCGTGACTGAAATTAAAGATATATTTTAAAAAAAATTCCAACATGTGGAGTGGTTCTAGGAGCACGCTTAAAGAGTCATTGAATCATCTTTCTTATTCTTCCCCAATCTAGTTGAGTCATTTATTAGTAATGAAGCATTGCTATTTCATTTCAACTAATCTCTCATTGTCATCTTGTTGTTCCAGTTTCTAATTCTTCACATCCATCCATGCTCATCGCACTTTAGAGTATGGTAGATCCAAAATAATCCATAAAAAACATTAAAATCTTACTAGTAAGGATGGTTAAAAAACAAGAGAAAAGATGAGAATGGAAGAATTCTAAGTGAGAAATTATGGGATTTTATTAAATTATAAAAAGTACAAAATTTGAACAAATGATTTGATGTGTCTGGTTCACTCTGACCCCATTTAAAGACTCCGTTCGAAGTGCAATGCTATCAAAAAGGCTACATAAGTGAAATTATGTTGCAAGGGTTAATAAATGTTTTTCATAAAATGAACCTAGCTAACACGTAGCTATTTAGTTACATGGAGAATACATGTTGAATATTAAGAATGTGAAGATGTCGGTCGACTTCACTGTGACTCACTAAGCTCTCCCGAATTACATTGATGGCTTTAAGTGACTAGCTTTAGTGAATTGGTCAATTTTGCATAGTTTGAACCTTAGGCCAAGCACACTTTAATAGACAGCTTTGGCCTACTTGAATTTAGTGGCAAGTTCGCTATATTTTTTACGACTTCGATTAGTTAATAATTCTGACCTGGATGAGTAGAACTGGATCTGGTCCACGTTGTTCAGATATGACAATCCAAACTATCACTAAAACTAGCAGATGTGCTAATTTTTTTTTTAATGTAGCATATGCGCTATTTGGGTATACATTATATCACTAAACTGAATCCAGTAAAACTAAAAAATGTATCTTTTCAAGAAATTCAGGGGTCAATAAAGATCCATGTAAGCCAAATGAAGTAAACGGGCTTTGCAGATGAAACACATAAATATTCAAGAGAAGGGAAGCAGCACAATATCAGACTAATAACTGCTGGAATTTTTTCCCTGTCTAAACTAGTCTGCCAGAGAAAACAGGAGAGGAAATGCATATATGAACATCAGCCAGCATGACTAAACCTAAGGACATTGTCCAGTGGATTAAACACAGATAAAACCTTAGATGCATAACCAATGAAAAGAGGGAAAAAGTTCAAATTTTGAGTGAAATCAGATAACCTCCAGTCGATCAAGAAGGTTTTCCGCTACAGAGTCCACGAAATCGTTCTTTCCCCCCATCAACCACGCAGCTCTATCCCTCTGCATATCCAATGATCACTCACTTAAACAGAATATAACAAAGGCGAAAAGAGAAAGAGATGAAGGATAGATAGATAGAGAGAGAGAGAGAGAGAGAGATGAAGGGGAGAAAAAAGTCAGACATGCTTGCGCTTGAGATCACGATCAAAGATCTTGACCCGAGAGCTCAGAACACCGTCAGCCTCGGTGCAGAAGGAGGCCAAACCAGCTATGGCGAAAGAGAAGGCCGTGATCGCAGCAGCGGGGGAAGGAAAGAGGCGGTAGTGCTTTCCCGATGCCCATTCACCAGCGAACACTCTCGCTGCGCTCACAGCCATGCGTCGGGTCGTCACTCCGCCTACGGGTTTAGGGGCTGTTTATACAAGATTTAAGTAGGATTTGACAGCACGATTTGAGTTAAATCTTGCGAAATGTTTAAAAAAAAGCAGCTTAAAATTTTTGATAAGTTTAATTTTCCCTCTTATGAATTTCTTTTTTTTTTTGTGAAATTTGAGGGGGCTGGCATATTTTATTATCATAATGAATAATTACAATACAACAACAACATCAAGCCTTTGTCCTACTACATGGGGTCGGCTATATGAATCCTTTTTCACCATTGTGTTCGGTTAAAAGTCAAATTCTAATTCAAATCTAATATAGAAATATCATTTCTAATATTTCCTAACCAAGTCTTTTTAGGTTTACCTCTTCCTTTCTTAACATAAGTCAAATCTAATACATCAACTTTTCTAACCGGGTCATCAGAAGGCCTTCGTTTAATGTGACCAAACCATCTAAGGCGACTCTCTCTAATCTTATCTTCCAATGGAGCTACTCCAACCTTTTCACGTATATACTCATTTCATATCCTATCTCTAAGGGTCAAGCCACTCATCCACCTAAGAATCCTCATCTCTGCAACACTTAACTTAGTATTATGCTTCTCTTTTAATGGCCAACATTCGGCACCATAAATCATTGCAGTTCTCACCATCATCTTATAGAATTTTCCCTTTGAGGGGGACTTTTCTATCGCACAATAAGCCCGATGCATTCCTCCACTTCAAACCATCCAACTTGAACTCTGCTGATAATATCCCCATCAATTTCACCATCACCCTGAACAATTGATCCAAGATATCTAAAATATGTACTCTTATTAATGACTTGATCGCCCAAAGTCACAATTCTGTCACTAGGTCTATTGCTACTAAAACTACACTCTATATATTCAGTTTTAGATCTACTCAAGCAGAAACCTTTAGACTCTAAAGTTGACCTCCATAATTCAAGTTTACCTTCAACTCCCTCTCTAGTCTTATCAACAAGAAGAATATCATCAGCAAAAAGCATACACCAAGGTACATTCTCTTGCAAAAGTCTAGTGAGAACATCCATGACTAAAGCAAAAAGATATGGACGTAAGGCTGATCCTTGATGTAATCCAACTGAAATAGGAAAATACTTCGTCAAACTACCTTGTGTTTGAACACAAGTAATAGCTCATACATACATATCTTTAATGATTTGAATATATGCATTATTAACTCCTATCTTTTCAAGAACTCTCCATAGCACTTCTCTTGGAACTTTATCATATACTTTCTCTAAATCATTAAATATCATATGTAGACGCTCCTTATTCCCTCTATATTTCTCCATCAAACCTATCAAAAAATGTATGGCTTTCAATAACTCATAGAGATAAAAATGAGACATACAAGAGTTATATAGCAAAAACCAAAAGCTTGGAATGGTCAAAAGAAAACCCAAAAAAACAAAGTAATATTAAGAAGAAAAAAAAAGACTCACTGAGCAACAAAATACTCCCAAAAAATAATAAGAGTGTCATCATGAATTAGATATAACTCAGTTGCAAAGCAAGGCATGCCATCCAATGGTGATGCGGGTGAAACTGAAAACAACAGTGCTAACGAGCAGAAATAAGAAAAGAACATGGTTGCCAGTGCAATGCAGTAATCATCCAGGGTTGGTGAGGAACCGAGCTTCATCATAATCCGGCAAAAACCAAAGACCCTAGGAAAATTCAGCCAAATGAAGAGCATGATTCTATAAGTATCGAATGTGCTAACCAATAAATATTTTGATCTCAATATAACTTTTTCATCTTCTAAAATTCAAATATAAAACCCTCAAGATATGATAATAAATCATATTCAATGTTTTTATCTGAACAATCTAACATTTCATTCTTGCCAAATAAAATAGATAAGGGAAGAGATTGCAAGCCTATGAGCATTAACCACCTCAGGTTTGTGATAAAAACAATAATCTATTTAGTCGAGCACCTGCAATATGTTAGGGTGTAGCAAGAAAAGGTAGAAGATAGAAATAATCTTTCTCAATAAATCTATATTAAAAACCACATTCAAAAAATAGATGTGACATGGTTTCAACAATATTGTTATATAGAATACTAGAATCATACACCATAATAGTTCTACGAACAAGGGCATAAAAAGTTGTAAGACCATCCACATGCGCAAGCCATAAATAAATGAAAAATCTGAGAATGTATTTTTAGTGTTGAATTTTCTTGTACCAATCAATCTCCATATTATAAAAACAAGAGGCCGAAATGTGTTTGAAAGTAGGCTTACCAATACCCATCCACAAAATGCTAGCATCCCCAGCAAGTTATGCATTGATTAAGTGCATGTAGAAATGTAAATAGAAGAGAGAATTGGAGTTTTTTTCCTGAACGGTGAAGGAAGAGAGAGAAGCTCCACAAATTAAGGAAGGTTTTGGAAGAAGATCTTGAAGATTTCATGTGGCATTGTTGGAGATGGAAGATGGTGGCCGGTCATCCAAGGATGACCGGAACACCAAAAATTCACTATCTACCGCGAGTCCAATCATGTTGGATTCAAAAGGTAAAGGTAAGGAAATAATTTCGTTCTTAAATGGTAAGCCTAATCCTTTGAAGGCTATCAATGATGGTGCAAATGATAAGGAAGCATCTTCTTCAGGAGAAAGTTTTGCTGAAATTGTGAAGAAGGACATGGTTAATCCAATTACTTCTCCTAAATTGGATATCCCAAATGTGTGGACTAAAAAACCTCACATTAAAATAAAATTAGGTGAAATACATGATGATATGGGAGATGAAAATGTTGTCATTTTTTACAAGGAAAAGGAATTATCTAATATTAAAATCTTGAACAATTCCTTGGTTGTTAAAATTCTTAGAAAAAATTATCTAAGTGTTCATTTGAATTAAGAAAGCAATGTTCGAAATTTGGAGGATTTCATATTACATTGCTTGGTCTAGATTGGCTCCTTTGCTCATTTCAATCTCAAGAAGCCAAGGAGGAAGTTCTTAATGGAGGTCCTTGGTTTGTAGGGGGTTTTGTGGTAGGCTTAGACAATTGGTCTCCTACCTTCTCTACTTATTCTTTGAATGGAATTTCTTCTCCAATTTGGGTTCGTCTTCCTCATTTGCCTCTTCACTGTTGGGATGAATCCAATATCACTAGAATTATTTCTAGAATTGGAACTCCTATTTTATTGGATGGAAACATGTTTAGATGGGGGAGAAGGGAATTTGCTAGAGCTTGCATTCGAGTTAATTTGAATTCCAAACTCCCCTATGGAATTTGGGTGGAAGGGATTTATGGTAAATTTTTTCAGAAATTTGAGTATGAAAATTTATCAGCTTTTTGCTTCAAGTGTGCGACCACATTGATTATGTGTGTCCTAATTCAACACATAATCAAAATCCTTTGGTTAAAGAGGTTCCTTTCAGTTCTTTGCAATCTGAGAATTTTGGGCCTTGGATGCATGTGAAGTTCAAGATAAAAAGGTTTAATCATGAGAAAAAGCTGTATAAAGTTGTCTCAACCATGGCTGATTCAAAGGATGATTGTGTTAATATCCAAAATGGTGCCTTAGAAGATGTTGAAGGAGACGGAATTTTTGATGCAGATGTTGCTGAAGATCATTTGACAGCTATGGAGGTTGCTGAAAATAAGGAAGAAGAAGATAAGATAGTTAAACAAGGATCTGAAATTCCCAACGTTAATCCTACTATTGCTGAATCAGTTGAACCAATGCAGGGAATTCAAAAATTAAATTCAGCAATTAGTTTGACAGATCCCGTGGATGTGGATGGCAATTTGCTGTTTCTCAACAGCAATTTGAATTCAAATTCTGAATTCAATTTCCTGAAATTAAGGAAGCTACTAATGAAAGAGTTAAAGATGCTGATTCTACTCAAAATGCTGAAATTCAGAGATCTAACAAAACTTTGTTTGAATCTGAATCTGTTGAAGATACAAATGAAGGAGTTAAAGATGCCAATTCTACTCAAAGTGTTGAAATTCAGGTTGCAAAATTTTAGGAGGTAAGTGCAACTTCTCTAACAGAATTGGCGGCTGAGTCTATTATTAATGCTGATATTAAATCAGCTAATGATCCGGAATTCAAAATCAGCCTTTGCTTACCAAGAGATACCTCTCCTCCTTCGAATATCTCTTTAAATTTTAAAAAAGCTGCTCTTAAAAAAGACAATAGTCTTTTTATAAAGAGTAAGTCACCAGGTTCTAAACACTCTTTGTTCAAAGAACTTCAATCTTTAGGGCCGATGAAAGATCTTCCTAGAAGAAGAATGACTGAAATCAAAGTGAAGAACGGCATGAGAGGTTCTTCTTCTCTTTTACCCCAATAAAATGCGAGAAGGTATTCCCATTGACTTCAACATAGAGGGAAGATACTTGAAGATGGAGTTTATCATCAAAATTATCGGATTAATGTTATCATTCAATGCCGACTTTGGAGATTGGTTAAAGCTTATAGAATATCTTTCAATGATATTCTTAAGTGATTTTTGGGATTTTTTGTTAAATTGTACTTTCCTTTTTAGCTTCGTTTTTTATTTTATTTGTTATTTTAAACTTTTTTTAAGTGATTATGGAATCTTTACTAAGTCATATTCTCTAACTGGATGGGAACTCTGGGATACTAATCAACCTTCGGGTTGTTTATTACTTTGGTATCCCCTGCATCTCAACAGTTTCAAAATACGAAATAGTGGGTTTCATATCATTTATGAAGAGTTTGAACTAACAAATTTTTAATAAGGTCCCTTTTTCTTGTTGAAAAAGGTACCATTAGTTTCCTTTTCCTAGTTTGTAATAGGTGTCTTTTCTTTCATAATTAATGCATTTATGCATTTCTTCAAAAAAAAAAAAAGAATAAGTGCATGTAGAGCATAAAGGAATAAAGCAAGCAAGTTCTAATGTCCATTAAGAACTACATTATATATAATAAGGTGTTTGAAAGGTGAGAATATATAATTGGAGATGCCAAAATTATTTTCAATAGTATTCCCATGAATCCATGGGGTCCCAAAATAAATGAAGCTTGTTGTCAAGAGTAACATTAAAGATAATATGCTAGAGATTTCCCTAGTATGTGTCTTAAGAGTCTTCCACCATATATATAGTGGCATAGAGAGAGAAAGAACTCCATAGAGAGTTGTATTTATCATTACACCAGGTAACAAGAAGGCTTTTTGAGGTTATGACCCGCTAGAGTAAGGAACAATTGTCGGCATAACGAAGATAAAAAATAGTAGGGACACCCAAACCACCAAATTTAAGTGGTTTACATGTTTTACTCCAATACATAGTATGAAGCTTCTTAACGTTCACATCATCATGATAAAGAAACAAAGAGTAAACATTATTGAGGTATTTAATACAATTTTTAGGTAGAATGAAACTCTTTATCCAATAAGCAATAGGATTCATGATAATAAATTCAATAAATTGAAGTCTGCTTCTAAGAGATAAATACTTGATGTTTCAACCTTCAAGGTGAATGATGATTTTATCCATAAGGATAAAAATTAGAATTCATCAAATGTTTGGAGGCTACATGAATCCCCAGTTAAGAGAACAAATCTTTATCAATTCCAATATTTAATATTGAACATGGCACATGTTTTTTTATGAGTGGAAGCAAAGAAGGTAATATTACTTTTAAAGGGGTTCATGCAGAGTCCATAAGAAGTTTTAAAGGTATACAAAATTTTACGAAGAGAATGCATGTTAGTTGTAGATGCTTAACAAAATATCAAAATATCATCAACATATAATAAATGAGAGAAGTGGCAATTTACAATTGAAATGCCTTCATATGCTTTATTTCTAATATGCTCCTAAAAAAATTAGACCACCAGTCACAATTATTCCATCCATAGAAATGCAAAAAAGATAAGGAGATAAGTGACAACCTTGCATCAACCCTAAGGTAGAGGAGAAGAAATATTCTAAACACCCATTGATGTAAATAGAGAAGTGGACATTCATAATGCAGGCACAAATCCATTTGATGATCATAGAAGGAAAACCTTTAAGATGCATCCAATTTGAAACAAAATTGATAAATAACAATCCTGGTGGGTAAGAAAGGAAAGAAATTGCTCAAGAATTTTTCTTTCACAAGGAATGTTCTCACTACCATTGAGGGATGGGAAGTTTATTCAAGTGGTTAGCCACCGCAATAACAATCCTAAAGGTCGAAAGGAAGATGCCTTCATTAGTGCAAATCTCTCTGATAGAGTTATGATTCTTCCTTCCTTTAATTTTTTCATACAAAAATTTCAAATCATCCTCTCCCTACTAAGCCATTTAGATTTTCCTCTTTGAATAATCCAAGATGACCAAGTCGTGTTAAAAGAGGAGAGGGATTCTCCAATATCATTAGCTTTTGCATTAAGCTTAGGATTCATGGGGCCCTCATTAAGGAGACTAAAAAAGTTTTTGTTGGTATTCCATCTTCTTAATTCTAATTGAGAAGAAGCTAGAGGAGTTCCAAATAGTAGATTTAATAAGGGCCTTTAACTTGTTCATCTTATGATATAAATAGCATACAGGGTCTTGAATGGTAGAAAGATTGTAAAAGGTAGAATAAAGGGAATTCCCTTCTCAGATTTTAAACAAAAGAGATATGCTTATGATTTCCAATATAACGAGTGTACACAATGATAGGTGAGTAGTTAGAACAACTATATCTCTCAACATTATAATAAGCAATAGGGAAGAGGAAAAGCAACTCCTCATTGACAAGGGCATAGTCAATGTTGACCTTGATTTTGTCAAACCCCTGGGCATGGTGGACTGAGTTGACCAAGTCAACCTTTGACTTGGTCAACCCAAGTCCTAATGGGTCAATTTTGACCCATTAGGCCCATTAAGAGCCCAAATCCATTTGAAATCAAATCTGATCCATATCATGGCTCAATCCTCATGCCCTTTTGACCTAATTGACTGATTTGACTAAGTCAAACGTTGACTTAGTCAAATTTGGCCATTAATAGGTCATAATCACCTATTTTCATGGAATTAAGAGCCATTTATTGCAATTTAAAGCCTCCAAACATTTGGAATTCAAAATCCCATGGTTTTCAACCTATTTTCCCTCATAATTCCATCTTGATGCAATCCTAGCCATTCCCCTTAGGTTTAGGAGTTTAAATAGGAGAAATTAGCATGTTTGAGAGACTTTTTGCTCTTGCTTCCTCTAGAGACCGTCTCAAGGCCTGAAATTTCTTGAGAGAGCTCTAGAGAGATCCCCTCACTTTTTCCAATCAAAACCCACGGCCAAAACCCCGGTGGCGACGATCCTCCGGCGACCCGAGGCCAAAATCCCTTCCAAGGCTTCATCCCGTTGATCGAGGTCGTTTCAGAGTTCGAGTTCAAGAGAGAAGTTGTTCCTGGCGAGTCCACGAGTCCAAAAAGCCCAAGAATGTCCGAATCCACAGTGTGGATTGAGGCATAACCTAAACCCTAGTATAGAGCACTTAGGGTTAATTATCATCGTCTTTAGTGCATATTAATCCAATTAAAACATCCCCACGAATGCTCTTCACTTCTTGAGCCCAGGTTTAAAATTTCATGTCGATTGGTTGAGTATCGAGAGAGAACAAGGCCAAAAACGCCCCCAGGGTTCGGGTTCGGCTCTTTGTGCGTCAGGGCTCGATATCAGTCGTTGATCTCGCGCTCAACGGCTGAGATCAAGCTGTTCCGCGGTACTGGTTCGACCGCGGGTCCGATCACGTGGTCAATGCTTCCGTCCGACGCGATCTCCGTCGTTCATCACGTACCGCGAAGGATCGGACGGCGGGATCCCTCCGCCGACGTGTTTAAGTGATGCCACGTCACTTGACCGCCGCCGTTAATGATGCGACAATGTTGCGCCGGCGGCGCAATCATTGGAAAACACGTCCCGGAACCGCGGAGCTCATCGGATCGCGCCACGTGTCAGCCGCCGTTTTATATTAATTTTTAAATCAAATTTTTATTGATTTTAAAGCTATTTTCACTTAAAAATTCACCAAAAATTTATTTTCGCTTCGTTTTTTACGCACTATACCTCATTTTTATTCTCTAGATACTAAAAAAATTTTATAAAAATGATTTGTAATTTTTTAAATTATTAATAAAACAGCAAAGGGTACTATTTTAAAAAATATTTTTTAATTATTTTATTATTATTATATTATAATATTATTATTTTAATTATAATATTAGTAATTATATTATTTTAATTCATTTTTGTCACTGTTTTGTACTTGTTTACTATTATTATTATTATTATATTTATTTAGATATAAAAAAATGTATTTTTAAATAGTTAAATATTTTTCTAATTAATTTATTAGTTAAATTACTTAAAATATTATTAATAATTAAAATATTACTATTAGTATATATTTCTAAATTACTTTAAGTTTCAAAACTATTAAAGTATTATTTTATGCTATTTTTTATAATTATTTTTTTAATATTATTTTTTTTATTATTTTTAAACCCCTTTATTGATTTTAAACTTACGAAAATCATAATTTTCCCGTTTTAAATCGGAATCCGACGTGCAACCCCTCGTTATTCTCAGAAAAATGTAAATTTTATTTTAAAATTACTTCCAAAATTTATTTCTGGCTGTCTGGACAGATCCCTGTTTGGGTTGGCTTCTTAGAGCATTTTTGACATTATTTCTATAATTATTATTATAATTATTTTAAAAATTAAAAATTATTTAAAAAAAAAAATATTTTGGAACTTTACTTGGGTGGTCAGTGGGTCTCCCATATATTTATTTACCATAAATTGATTTAGTTTAAACTATCTTATCTATATATTTATATAAGTACTTTAAGTTATTTTTAAAATTACTTATAATTAAATCTACTAATTTTGGGAGATTCGCTTGCATGAAATTTTAGACATGGATCCTATATGTGAAGAGCAAATCATTGGGGAGTGGATTAGTGGGTGATTGGATTCCAATCATTCACTAATCCCTTCATTAGGTGTCTTTTCTTTCTTGTATTCGTAGTTTGCATGTGTAGGATGCACCACGAGCACTTAGTTTAGGCTCTCCTAGATCTAAGGACATGGTGTGTTTACTTTGTTTGTGTTTCTCATGCATTATTACCTTGAGGGTTAGCTAAAACACCACTTTAAACCTATATAACGTAGTGACACCCTAAGGATAAAAATTAAGGACTTGTCTAGCGAACTTAGAAATTTTTTAGGGGCTAGGATAGACCCCAGATTGACATGAAAACTTCAACCCTTAAACTTAGTGACATTTGAAATATCCCAAAATTTTCTATGAATTTTTAGGAGTCTTTAGACCCCTTAGTTAACAAACCCTAATTAACCTGCTAAATAAGGCCCCAAGACCTTTCAAAAATTATAATAAAAAAATTTTAGGTTAAAAAATTACCCATAATACCTCAAACTGACCAGAATCTGAGCCTTGACCTTAGATAAATAGGACTTCCTACTTTGACTTCAGTTGACCCGTAATTTGACCATAGGTGGAATTTACCCTTTTGCACCTAATAATTAATTAAAAATTACTAAAAATCCCAAATTTTCTCCAAACACTTGGGAACACTTTATCTGATCATGCCCGACCTTTGGGGGTGATTCCAATCAGTTTGGAGCTGGTTTGGATCAAAACAATAAAAACAGCCCTTTATTAAGTAATTTAGAAAATTTCCTTAATTATCTTGAACTTAGAAAACTCATAACTAATTGTAAAAAATTCCAAATCAGGAAAAATCACTTGCATTAGCCTTCTATTAGGGTCTAGTATTTATTAAAAATATTAGGTTTCCAGAAAATGGCCTAGATTAGAAAGTCAACTTTCTGGTCAATCGTAGTTCATTTAGGGCCCGAAACTTCTAAAATTCATAACTTTGCCTAGAAAACTCCAATTTCAGTGTACTACCTGGCTAACTACTTCTCTTAAGGTCTAGTATTTTCCTAAAGTATTAGGAGACCTAGGCTTAGCCTATTTCCCATAGTGACTTTTTGGACCCTCAGCCTAGCACCTAGGAGGACCCGGGACTTTCCAAAATTGGCTAATGCAATTTAAACTTCAAATATGACAACCCCAAGTGTTTAAAAGTGATTAACAAACTAAATTCACTAAAATGGATCCTAATCCACAAATATCTAAATTTTAATTAAAAATATCCTTTTTAGACCTCCAACAAATCTAAACTCTATATAACTTTAACTAACTACCCTGCTTAGGACCTATCCAAACCACACCAGCCTTACACACACATAGAATTTTTTTCTAGGGCACCACTTCTAAATCTTGGTTAGGCCGCTGGGTTTTATTTTTCTGCTGTGTGCCGAAGCTTTCTGCAATTTTCATTGCATGCTTTTTGAAAATGATTGGTGTGTTTGCTTACTTTTTCTGCACTCTGTGGATGATGTGATGAGCGCTAGATTTAGCCCTAGGTTAGGAACGTCATATATATATATATATATATATATATATATATATATATATATATATATATATATATATATATATTATTCTTCCATGTAGGTGGTCATGCTCAAGCTACTAAAGGGAGGCACCATTATGATTTCTAATACTATCTTATGCAGGTGTTTGCTCAGCCCCTCTGATATAATGAGGGCTAAAATCATTAAATAATTATAACTGCTACAGGTGGAGCTGCTTAGCCCTCATAATTAAGATCATGGCTTGATACAGGGTCAATGGTTTGAGTTATTTTCATTTCCATATATAACTGTTTTGGAGTTTTCTTAGGATAACCCTGCAGGTTCTTTAGATTTCTTTTCTGTTTTTCATTTGAATGTAATATTTGTAATAATAGTTAAGAGTTGTGAAAATATACTCTGAGTGGGATATTCTTATCCAACTCGAATTCCAAAAGAAGAAGGCATCCCTAAAGGGGAGAGTCTTCTTCAATTTGGAAGATCAAGTTGGATGGCTTTAGATATCCCACTCAAAGTCATTTGCGTCTGTCATAGGCTTAGAAATCTGGGTTGTTGGCAGTGGTGCCCGGACACTTTATTTTTTGCATATCTAGGTTGTAATAAGGGCAATTTGCCTATGGCCATTTAGTTGATTATTTTTGGATTTATATTGATGTATTTACTTGATTGCGTAGTAAAAATTGTCTGTTTTTCTTAGGTTTCTTTTTTTTGCATGGCGCTTTTATTTTCGCTTGGATTCTATTAGGCTCTTTAAGGACTATAAAAATTCTTCTACTCATAACTAATCTTTAAAATTCTAAGTTTAAATAACATAAAAATCTAACGAACCTAGGGAACTGCCGGAATCGTCCGGGGTCGCATGCATATTACTGAATTCTTCTTTCCTTGCTATAAGACATCTCCCTGCCTACGGGTAGAGTCCGGATAATCTGGCCTATGAGGATGAGGTGCCGGACCTAGGGAGACCTAGTCTTTTCAAAAAATTATTTTCTATAAGACTATTTTTAAAATTCTATAGCATTCATGAGCTGACATTTTAACTAGCATGCATTGCATTAGTAACCAACTGAATAAAATTTAATTGCATTAGCTAGGAGCATCTGGCCCACATAAGTCTAAGACCACTTAGGAAATCCTCTAGATGTCGGTCCTATTTCCAAAGAATTGTACATCCCACCTATCTTTCATAATTTTCTTGATAGCATAGTTTTGAATCGATTAGGTGGTTAACTGGCTCCCCAATCCAGGCCGGGATAAGTCCAGATCTTTGCATTGCATTAGCTAGGACACGGGTCTTAGTGTAGTGTAGAACACTAAGCCCAATCTAGATCTAGGATTTGAGGCTACTACACTCGGTCTCGTAGTATGCCTTAAATAGTAGGTAGGTCCCTTCTTTTTAGGGACCCTAAATCCTACTTATCTGCATCACAGGATGATGCCACCTCCATCTCTTCTCTCACGCTGTTGACCTCATTTTTGTATGAGGTCTTCAATAAGATCATAAACCCAATCCAGACTCAAATCAATTCAAACCCAATCAAATCCAGACCCAAATCCAAAGTCCTAAGGCTTGGTCCTAAAGGCCTTTTCTAGCAAATCTTTGAATACTTCAAAACCCAGTGAAATGGACTCTGATTCAGACTCTGTCAGTTTCATACTGATGGGGTATGTCTCTAGTATCAACCCTCCAAATTTGAACCCATTCTGAGACCTCTAACCCTAGAAACTAAATTAAATTCTAAAGGCTGTAAAACCTTCAAATATTTACAGCCCATGCCACTGGACCTGCCCTTCACCAGATCCTGACCTTAGAGACCTCTCCAAAGCCTGCAATCACTTCCTGACCATTAATCCTGATATGTTCATCAATAAACTGCATTTTTTCTGGACTCATTTCAACCCCCAGTGGTCATGAGCCCAAAATGACCAAAATACCCCTATGGGGGCTCAAATAGTGATTTTCACCAGATTGGCCTTTCCAGACCTTGGGACCACATTCAATAGACTCAGAATCATGTTCTGAACACGTTGAACCCATTTCCAACCCCTGAACCCAACTAGTTGACCAAGTCAACCAGTTTTGGCCTAAGGCCCATTAAGGGTCCATTAACCCTTATTGGCCTTAATGGCCTTTTGAAATACCAAAACCACCCTCACTAGACTCTAAATGGCTAATCAGACCAATCCAGCCTAGATCCACACCCTAGGTCAACCTAGTTGACCCAATCAACCTAGGTTGACTTAGTCAACCCTCAAGCCTATTTCCACCCAATTGAGCTCCAATTTAATTCCAAACCCTTTCAAAATCCCTTGGAGTCATCCAAGTTAATTTGGAGATTGATTGGTTATCCTGCCTTACTCACCTGTTGACCCAATCAACTACACCTAGATCTAGTCAAACTTTTAGATTTCACTTTTATAGATTTGGGTCTTTTCGGTCCGCTTTTCTTTTTCTGCTATGATTCTTTTCGTAGATCTTTCTGATTTGCTTTGATTTTGCCATCTTTGAGCCGTGCTTTGTTTTCAGCCTGATTGAGATTTATACTTAAACTATAAAACTGTTAAAATTCCAAGTAAATTGAGTCAGCCCAGCCTGTATGTCATTTGTATGACATTTGCATGTTTACTTTACACTGTTTGCATGTTTATGGCCACGCGAGTGGCCATCACCCATGGTTACCAGAGCTTCTCCTAAAAGCCTGGCGGACGTCCACCCGAAAACGGAGGTTTGGTCCTAAGTCTGGTAGGGGTTATGCCATCCGTTTGTTGTCTCACATTTGTGTGCCACTTGTATGAGTTTTCAGTGTCAGAGTTCTTTCCTGGTCTTTCTAAAATCTATTCCGAGCTTTTAGATTTTATTATAAGTTTTTCTGAGTTCATTTTTTTACTATTGGGTTTCTATTTCATGGCTTTGACTTGCAAATTGCTTTTGATTTGATTCTTTCTGTCTCTACTTAAACTATAAAACTGCTAAAATTCCAAGTAAATTGAGTCAGCCCAGCCTGTATGTCATTGTATGGCATTTGCTTGTTTATTTTTACACTGTTTGCATGTTTATGGCCACGCGAGTGGCCATCACCCATGGTTACCAGCGCTTCTCCTAAAAGCCTGGCGGGCGTCCACCCGAAAACGGAGGTTTGATCCTAGGTCTGGTAGGGGTTATGCCG
Organism: Dendrobium nobile; assembly: GCA_022539455.1. Lineage (NCBI taxonomy): Eukaryota > Viridiplantae > Streptophyta > Magnoliopsida > Asparagales > Orchidaceae > Dendrobium > Dendrobium nobile. Next base: position 17,539,621 of record CM039727.1, read on the forward strand.
CCCGTTTGTAGTCTCACATTTTGTATGCCATTTTGTATGTGTTAGTCACTTAGAATTCTTTCTGAGTCCGCTCAAACTCGCATTCGATTTCTTTATAAGCATTACATTCCATTCTCTCTTTTTATATTTACTTTGGAGTCTCGATGCTTTGGCTCTGGTTTATTGCTTTAATTCTGGATTGACTGTCTTTTATTTTAAACTGCATAACTGTTAGAATCCGGTAAATCGAGTCAACCCAGCATGTATGTCATTTGTATGACATTTGCATGTTTATTTTACACTGTTTGCATGTTTATGGCCACGCGAGTGGCCATCACCCATGGTTACCAGCGCTTCTCCTAAAAGCCTGGCGGACGTCCACCCGGAAACGGAGGTTTGGTCCTAGGTCTGATAGAGGTTATGCCGCCCGTTTGTTGTCTTGCATTTGCATGTCAAATTGTATGTCATTTTCTTTTACACCTTTAGAGTCTTCTCATTTTATTTGCGTCGGTTTTAGTTTTATTCGATACGCCGAGATCAGGCTTTAGATTATAAATTTCATTGTTTTCTCTCTTTCTTAATCGTATCCGCTCGTATTTACTTGTGTTTATATTCCAAAATCTGTAAGGACAAGGGTCCTTAACTCAATCTTAAATCTAAATTATTCTTATCTTATCAAACTCTTTCCAATCAAACATCATTCCATTCTAAATCATTCACTGTGTGATTATATCCCACTTGGTGTGGGTCTTTATTTAATTTATTTTCAATATAATTTTGATTCATTTCAATCTTTAACCAAATCTCATTCTAAATCTTCATCATGTGATTATGTTCTCTTTGGTCTGGGTCCTTAACTGGACCATTCCATCTTTCGAACCTTCAATTTATCCAATCTTCATCTTTAACTCGTTATATTCAAATCAGTGCAACTCTCAACTTCCATATTCAGTTTCTAGTTCGAGAAAAGATCAGTTTTTGATTCAAACTCCTTTGAATCACAAAAGATGTCTGGAAGATTGGTATTCAACATCAACATTACTGCTGCCCAATATGTTGAGGGCAACCAGATCAGATTTGGGTTCGGATTTGAAAATGTTCAAGTCACATTTGGTGCACCACAACCTGAAGTGGTGGTACCTCCTGCTGAATCCAAAAGATCAGGTCCCGTCCAAGTCAACATAGAGGAACGACCTGTAGCTGCCCCCGCAGTTCCTAGACCCTCAGTTTTCACCCGTCTGAATTTCCCCCAGTCAACTGCTATGGCTAAGGGAAAGTCACCAATCATTGGTGAAACTCCTGAAATCAAAAACTTTGAGACTGGGTCGTCTTCTGGAATCCAGGAGATGACTAAGTCTCAACGGCGCAACATAATTCGTCGTATGAGGCGTAGAGAGAAAAGACAAAACATGTCAGAGGAAGATGCTTTGATTGCTGCTACAACTGAAGCAGTAAAGAAGATGAATTCCGAAACTTCTGAAACTTATATCAACACTTCACAGTTGGTGGATAGTGAACTTCGACCACTATGCGATACTTCCGAGGAAGAGAATGAACTACAAATATTGAACTCTCCTCCTACTCCGTTTTGTAGAGATCCTGTCCTTCCTCCAATATCAGAAAGAAAAAGAAAATTCAAATCTCTATTCAATGCTTTGGTCCAGGACTGTGCCACTGATTTTGGGCAGTCAAAGTCAGAATTTCTTAGAAGTGTCAAGGATGTGATCTCCACTGAACTGCATCCACATTCAAGTGGAAGGCGAGGAGAATCTCCTCCTATAAAGAGAAGAAGTCAAATTCAAGAACCGGGTCCAAGCCGACCAGCAGCTGCTGTAGATCGCCCTGGAAAATCAAAGAAGTTCTGACATCACGATCATTATCAGAGCTCAAATCGACAGTACAGTCAACAAACTTCTGTCAAATTTTTAGGATATGGAGCATCAGCCCGTCGAGGGTATGATCCCATATCTTCTCCACCTTCACGTCAGTTCAGAAATTCTCCAGCACGATCTTCTGATCATCTTTCAAATCAGTTCCCCCTAAGAGTTGATCGACACAGATCACAGGGTAGCAAATCATCCTCTGGTTTTGATAAGAGGAGATTGAAGTTCACAAATCATTCAAACTCTTTATCTAATAGAGAAAGGATTTGGCAGCCCGAGATGTTTCCAACTCCGACAGTATTGATGAATCAGAGGAATAATACAACGGAAGAAGCATCAAAGAAGTTGAGATCTGTTATAGAAATCTCTTCCTCCAGAGAGAATACTCCAATATACCCACAGAATGTGGAAGAGAAGACAATAGAAGAAATGGTGGATCATCTGAAAGGAAGTATCCGCCAGATCGACGAAGCAGAAGCTGCAGAGAATAAAGAAATGGATGGAGAAATGTCTGATAGTGTTAACATGGTCGATGCTTCCCCATCTCTGTAAGCAGAGAGAATATGAGTTTAGATTTTATCAGAAAGTACTTAGTTCATCTTGCTTACAAATAATGTAACAGTTATCTTAAATTTCAAATGGAAGAAGTTATGTCTGACTACAACAACTATTCAAAAGAATAAGAACTCATCAACGACCCATACTAAAAAAAAAAAGAGAAGACTATGTTCCCTCCCTCCTCCCTCTCGCTCGAGGGTCGACATCGATTTTAAATCTAAACCTATTTCAAAAGTAAATTTAGCTTAGAAATAAAATCTTTTCAAAGTTCCTGCAATTTTGTATCTTATAAGTATCACCAGCATGTTTATAGATCTATTCTAAATTTTTTTTTATCAAGTTATCATTTCTATCAAGGAAATTCAGATTCGCTTTGTAGATAATTCTACCCTTTATGAGAGAACGAGTTCTTTTCTCTCATTTTTGGAAGATAATCCCACAACTGAGTTTCATCTTAGGGTTTTAAAAGAAAGCCCCTTTGCTAAAAATTTATATATACATGTATACATATATAAAAAAAAAAGAGACGCGCAATGTACGTGAAAATGAAAAGATGCATACAAATGTGCTAAATAAAAAATGCACAAAGTGCGCCAAAAAAAAGAAGAAAAGAAGAAGAAAAAGAGTAAAGATGCACCAAAGTATGCCAAGCAACGAAAGATGCTCAAAGTATACATCGAAAAATAAATTAGTAAAGGGCTTCCTTTTTAAAATCCTAGATCTCAGAGAATCTACTTTCTCCCGATATTTTTCTTGATACTTGATTTTTGAAAATCTAGATATCGGATTTATTTCTATGCATTGATATCTTATTAGATATAAACGATCAAGCAAGAAACTGAAAAGATTAATTTTCTTTCCCTGAATTCGATCTTTTGAAATAAGTTTTAATTTAAAAACATAAGGGGGGTTTCATTTTAACTTCTAAGGAAGTTAATCTGGGTCCATCATAATTGGTCGATGGTTCTATCACAAGTTTGACATCACATTCACTCCTCTACGAGTAGTGGAGTGATACTTCGCAATAGATTTCATAACAACTTACCGTGTTCAAGACGTTTGCCTGATAAATGAGGAACTACCAGATGAATGAATCATGAAACTCAAATCGAATGAGAAGTTCATCTGGGAATTCTCTTTTGATCGCGTTACTTCAAGTCAGTTAAAGAAACATCAGACGATATTCCTAAGTGCTAGATAATTACCTGATAAATGCGGAACTACCGGATGTGCAACTCTTGAAACTCAAATCAAATGAGAAGTTCATCCGGGAATTCTATATCCTGATAGTAATCCTTCCAGATGATAAGAAGAATCAGATGATATCTTCCCAGAATAAATCAGAATTGGTATAATACTTGTCACACTTGATCAAGGTGCGACGTATTACTCACATCATATGTCAAGGCCATGTACCAGCAACAAGGCTGAGTACGAGGCGATGAAAGCTGGTTTAGATTTGATAATTCTAAATTAGATCAAACATATACCAAAATCTTTGGAGATTCGTGGCTTCTGATTAATCAGGTAGCTAGAATTTACAAAGTATTGAGAGACATCTCGATTCCTTATCAATGGAATACCATTCTTCTATCGAAACAAATCTCAGAGGCGACATTATCCAGAATTCCCTGATTCTGGATGTATAAACAGAAAACCCCCAGCTGAAGTGAAAATTATTTTAGCAGTCGATGATGAAGGGGTGGATTGGAGAAAACCCTTCATCGAACACTGGTGAGAAAACAAGCTCCCTCAAGAGAAATCAAATCCAGATTAAATCAAAAGATATTTATTATCTTATACTCCAATCAATTCCCCTCTACATAGAAGATCATTGGATCAGATTTGGTAGAAGTGTTTAAATGAAATGGAAGAACAGAAGGCTATAGAAGAAGTATATGCTAGATTGGGTATTATACACTAATCTGCACCAAAGATGAATGCTTCCTTTGAGAAAAGTCGAAGCTCATCAAGTTCTAACTCTCTTTCCAAAGATAATGTTGTGTACCGATTCGGTAGTCCTTTCTAGATTATTCTGAATAATGGTCCTTCATTCAGAAGACCCTGAATATATAATTTCTTTTTATATCACAACATCAATTGAAGATACTCAACCTTCTATCACCCTCGGACAAATAGATTGGTAGAGGACTCCAATGAATTCTGGTACAGAGTTTAAGAAGACTTTAAATGACTACAAGTGTTAATAGCACAAGATGTTGGTTAAAGCTTTGTGGGTATTCCATAACCACATATAGAACTCCAACTTGTTATATGCTATTTGCTTTGGTCATTATTGTAGAGGCTATTATCCTTTTTGGAAGTATAGTCACTTTCACTCCAAGTCGAAGTAAACTACAATCCTATCCCATATTTGAATTTTAAAATTCAAGATTAGAAGAAACTTGGAGGTTCGAAAGAGAAGCATCTGCAGGCTCAATTAAACCTCAAGTTATATATAAAGATAAAAAGATCTAGGCTTACGACCAACGACAAAGTCAACAAACTGATCTTCAACAGAATTCAAACAGTTTGGTTCTAAATCCGCTCATTCGAGAATCGATCTCTCGTTTGGGTATCCGCTTTTTCGGGAAATCGATCTTCCAGTCAAAGTTTAAATTTCACCTTTCCAATAATCGATCTATCGGTCAGGTTCTAAATCCGCTCATTCGAGAATCGATCTCTCGTTTGGGTATCCGCTTTTTCTGGAAATCGATCTTCCAGTCAAAGTTTAAATTTCACCTTTCCGATAATCGATCTATCGGTCAGGTTCTAAATCCGCTCATTCGAGAATCGATCTCTCGTTTGGGTATTCGCTTTTTCTGGAAATCGATCTTCCAGTCAAAGTTTAAATTTCACCTTTCTGATAATCGATCTATCGGTCAGGTTCTAAATCCGCTCATTCGAGAATCGATCTCTCGTTTGGGTATCTGCTTTTTCTAGAAATCGATCTTCTAGTCAAAGTTTAAATTTCACCTTTCCGATAATCGATCTATCAGTCAGGTTCTAAATCCGCTCATTCGAGAATCGATCTCTCGTCTGGGTATCCGCTTTTTCTGGAAATCGATCTTCCAGTCAAAGTTTAAATTTCACCTTTCCGATAATCGATCTATCGGTTAGGTCCTGATGCCTGCTCTTGGGAATCGATCTCCCACTCTGATTCTGTCTTTTTCTGGAAATCGATCTTCCAGTCAAAGTTCAGAATCAAACCTTTCCGATAATCGATCTATCGGTTGGGTCCTGATGCCTGCTTTCGGGAATCGATCTCCCATCCCGATTCTGTCTTTTCTGGAAATCGATCTTCCAGTCAAAGTTCAGAATCAAACCTTTCCGATAATCGATCTATCGGTTGGGTCCTGATGCCTGCTTTCGGGAATCGATCTCCCATCCCGATTCTGTCTTTTTCTGGAAATCGATCTTCCAGTTAAAGTTCAGAATCAAACCTTTCCGATAATCGATCTATCGGTTGGGTCCTGATGCCTGCTTTTGGGAATCAATCTCCCATCCCGATTCTGTCTTTTTCTGGAAATCGATCTTCCAGTTAAAGTTCAGAATCAAACCTTTCCGATAATCGATCTATCTGTTGGGTCCTGATACCTGCTTTCGGGAATCGATCTCCCATCCCGATTCTGTCTTTTTCTGGAAATTGATCTTCCAGTTAAAGTTCAGAATCAAACCTTTCCGATAATCGATCATCGGTTGGGTCCTGATGCCTGCTTTCGGGAATCAATCTCCCATCCCGATTCTGTCTTTTTCTGGAAATCGATCTTCCAGTCAAAGTTCAGAATCAAACCTTTCTGATAATAGATCTATCGGTTAGGTCCTGATGCCTACTTTTGGGAATCGATCTCCCATCCCGATTCTGTCTTTTTTTGGAAATCGATCTTCCAGTCAAAGTTCAGAATCAAATCTTTCCGATAATCGATCTATCGGTTAGGTCCTGATGCCTGCTTATCCGGGAATCAAGGTCCCATTTAAAACTCAAATTCACCCCTCTGAGAATCGATCTCTCAACCGGGTCAAGTTATTTATTTGATAAAAATCAAATCATCAATCAAATTTCTAGTTTCTAAATTTCATTGAGTTACCTCGGTCAATGCCAACATATGTGATTTATTCTTCGAATTCATCACACATGTTGGGGGTCCATTTGTTGACCTCATTTTTGTATGAGGTCTTCAATAAGATCATAAACCCAATCCAGACTCAAATCAATTCAAACCCAATCAAATCCAGACCCAAATCCAAAGTCCTAAGGCTTGGTCTTAAAGGCCTTTTCTAGCAAATCTTTGAATACTTCAAAACCCAGTGAAATGGACTCTGATTCAGACTCTGTCAGTTTCATACTGATGGGGTGTGTCTCTAGTATCAACCCTCCAAATTTGAACCCATTCTGAGACCTCTAACCCCAGAAACTAAATTAAATTATAAAGGCTGTAAAACCTTCAAATATTTACAGCCTATGCCACTGGACCTGCCCTTCACCAGATCCTGACCTTAGAGACCTCTCCAAAGCCTGCAATCACTTCCTGACCATTAATCCTGATATGTTCATCAATAAATTGCATTTTTTCTGGACTCATTTCAACCCCCAGTGGTCATGAGCCCAAAATGACCAAAATACCCTTATGGGGGCTCAAATAGTGATTTTCACCAGATTGGCCTTTCCAGACCTTGGGACCACATTCAATAGACTCAGAATCATGTTCTGAACATGTTGAACCCATTTCCAACCCCTGAACCCAACTAGTTGACCAAGTCAACCAGTTTTGGCCTAAGGCTCATTAAGGGTCCATTAACCCTTATTGGCCTTAATGGCCTTTTGAAATACCAAAACCACCCTCACTAGACTCTAAATGGCTAATCAGACCAATCCAGCCCAGATCCACACCCTAGGTCAACCTAGTTGACCCAATCAATCTAGGTTGACTTAATCAACCCTCAAGCCTATTTCCACCCAATTGAGCTCCAATTTAATTCCAAACCCTTTCAAAATCCCTTGGAGTCATCCAAGTTGATTTGGGGATTGATTGGTTATCCTGCCTTACTCACCTGTTGACCCAATCAACTACACCTAGATCTAGTCAAACTTAACTCATTTAGGTTTACCCTCTAACTCAATTCAATCAAGCCATTCATGCCTCAAACTCCTTAGCAAATACCCTCACCATTCTCCAAGATCTGTTTAAGCTCCACTTCATCAGCCCTTGACTGAGTTGACTGGTCAAAGCAGTCAACTCAAGGCTTAGGATCATTTCTTTGGTCAAACCTTCCAATTCAATAAATCCAACCCAAGTCACACCTACCCAGCCATTGAACCACACCTTGGCCAAGGTCCAAGTGCCACCTCAGTTGGCTTGACCCCACTTGACCAGTCAACAGATCAACTAGAGCTCAAATGAGCTCTAGTAATCAACCCGTCCCCTTGAGCCTTGCCAAGACCAAACCAGCCACTCCAGCCGTTCAAGTCGACTCCAGAAGCTTCCTATGACCCAGCCTAACCTCCCCCAGCCGCTGGTGTGGTCCCAGGCCTGAGCCTACTCACCTAGTGGTCCCCTCCACTTGAGAATGACCCAATGTCGTTTTCACCTGAGGCAGCCACTTCCTCTGCTCCCCCAACGGTCAGGGACACGCGTCCTCCATCCCAGCAGTCCCTCTGGTACATCTTGGCCGCTCCTTTTGGCTCCAAGCAGATGAGTAGAGCAAAAGGGCACGGGAGAGCTGATTCTAAGCAATTACTCATCTCACTCACTCCCCAGAGCTCCCATCGTTTCGTTTTGAATCCTCAGTCATTTCTCCTCCTCTTCCCAGTGATTTCCCGACATTTTGCGGCTATTAACGGTGAGACTAAGGCCAAACCGAAGCTAGGATCATCCTATCTGTTGGAACACCAGTTAGAAGTTTCATCCGAGCTCGGATCCTTCAAGTGAACAACACGAGGACAGTCTACAAATTCAGAGAACCCTAAATCGATTGATTTCATCAATCCCAACTCGGTAAAATCTAAACCCTAGGATTTATTTAGGTTCTTAAATAGATCATATAAGAAATGTTTTGAAGCCCTAAAAAATATTCCCCACTCTTCTTCTCAATGACTGTCGCCTGGATCTCATTCTTCATGTCATTTAATTCACTGTTTCAGAAGATTAAATAAAATTTTAGGTTTGGGGTTTACGGTGGTAAAACGAAGAAGACGAAATCATAGTCATTGGTTTCATCTGTTTGATTCCAACGGTCATGATTCAACCCTTCTTTTGTTTGGATTTGATCAGTTCGAGTCGTAAGATATACTGATCTGATACAGCCGCATCCCGTCCGTTTATTCCAAACCGCGGGGCCTCCCTTCTCCGTCCGATCTCTAAAACGAGATCAAGCAGTGGGATTCAATCCGGACCATCGGTTTAAAACCGTGGAGATCGGACGGCGCTGCACCCGTGCTGACTCATTTAAGTGAGTTGGCCCACCTGACCGCCGCCGTTTGCGTGGTCCAATCGGCGGCCGCCATGTGTAAATAACATTCTAAATATTTATTTTAATTATATTTATATACAGAACTTCAAAAAATTGTATAAAATAAAATACTAAGCCAAATTTTCCTCACAACCCCTTGTTCTTCTCGGAATAAAATTCTCCATTTTATAAAAATAAAATTAGGAACTGATTCTTATTATTTTAAGAAATCATATTTTAAATCTAATTTCTTTTAAAATTTAATGTGATTTAATTATATTTTAATTAAACATTTAATAAAACCAGAAATTAATTTCTTTTAATTATGATTAAATTATATATATATATATATATATATATATATATATATATATATATATATATATATATATATATATATATATATATATATATATATATATATATATATATATATATATATCAAACTTACTTCCTTTAATTTATCTTAATTATATTATATTTTAATATCTAATAATTTTCATTAAATTAAAGATATTAAACAATGCATTTTAATCTTAAATGGCATGATATATGAGATCAACCATGGACAATGTCTAATTTTGGGGAGTTTTGTTCTTAGAGCTCAATACCAATTGTAGATGAATTTTTCAAGTATATGATCTATTACTTAGATCAAATACTTAAAAATTCATTTACAAGCCTTATGATCATTCATTCATTACATGCTAGGTCTCTATGGGATCAATGAGAGATGGCTTTCCATTAGGATTCAAGTTTAAACTATATTTGTGTATTGTTTGAGAGACTATATTCTTATAAAGACTTATTCTCATTGCTCTCAAACCATATTGAACTATAGTATAAATTTGAATATGGATTGTATAGGGATATTTTACATATCTTAGGATAATCTCATTTCAGTCATATGTCTTTCTCTCTTGTACTTGAATCTTTAAAGTTATAAGTTACCTTTTGTAACTTATGATTTTGACGATTCACTCTCATTATTCCATAGAGTATTAGGGCACTTTACTTGTTCATGCTTTGATGTGTTTGTAAGTAGTGTTCAAAGGGTTAGTGGACTTGATTACTATCCTATAACCTAGTGACATGTAAGGACAACAATTAAGGACGTTGTCTTAGTTAACTTAGCTCTATCTAGGATACACTACATGAATCCCTTTTGGGATCGAATATAAACTTAGAAAACTAGTATCATGTACCTAATGATCAAATATACATTGATTTGACATTAATTGACCTCAAAACAACTAGTAGATTAAGGATTCTCCCCTTTCCTTGATTTCAATAAATTCAAATAAATCAAATCAAATTCCTAAAAATCTAAATCAACCTCAAATCACCTTAACTGATCTTAAAACACCTATCAAGTCTTTCAAAACCAAAATACAACCTCAAATCCCACTAAATTCAATTAACATTTAATTAACCCTAAAACTTCGAGAAAATGTAATAAATCAAGATTAAATCCAAAAATTGTTTTAGAACTCTAAAAATGGCTAACCAATTTCTAAAATCAGTAATCTAACACATTTCTAAATAAAATTCATTAATTCCTAATTCCTAACTAACTTAAGCTACTTAACTGTATCGGGTACCACTGGGTAACCCAGGCCTACGAGGCTATTAGCTTAGCCCCAAGGAAGGTGAAATAAACTTCACGGCCTCGGTGTGAAACAAAGGTGGGGTCCAACCAATATTAAAAATCAAATTTTCTTAAATCAAATCTCAAGTCATTAATAATTCAATAAACCCCCAATTCTTAAGATTTCTGAATATTATTAATTAAAATTTATTATTTATTTAACTAAATTCTAAATTCCTTTAATCTAAATTAGTTTGACAATTTGATTGGTTAAGATTTCTCTTAATCAATCAGATTTGATAATTAATTTAGATTAAACGAATTCGGGTCTTCTATGCCTAAAGTCGGATTCCTTTTGGAGGACTTTGGGCATTTTGATTTCGAAAGACCCTTAAAACAATTAAATAACAAAAAGATCTCCTATGGGTTATGCACGACTTCTTTTAGGAAGGCACTAATCCATTTGGATTTAGAGATCTTCGAACAAAAATAATAAACTACCGACCTTATACGATGTACTAGATTCCTTCGGGAGGGTATATTGTATTACACTTGTAAGATCCCTTCTTCTCTCCTTAATAAATTTTTAAGGACTCTCAAAATAAATACCTATCTTCTGTCTAAGACGGGTATTTATTCTGAAAGTTCTAGGATTTATAAATTGATGATTTTCTGCACTTAGGGAATCATCAATCTATAAGTTCTTTATAACTTAAACTAAATAACTCTAACATTTAAAATTGAGATAATTCTTCATAAATTTAAATACACTTTACTTAAACTTTAACCAAATTCCTTGGGCCTGTAATAAATCAATCTTAATAAATACATGCAATTCAAACAAATAAACCCTTTAGGACTTACCCAAGCCACACAGCTTTCTTCACACACTTAGATGTTTGCTAGGACAACCAACTTTAGTCTAAGTTAGGCCGGTGGTTTGTTTTGGTTTGTTTGCGGGTGTCTTGCCTAGAGGGCACCTATGTGTGATTGCTTACTTTCCTGTATTGCATATCATAGCATATTTCTTTCCTGTCTGTACACCCGAGAGCGGAGTGAATAAAGTGAGGGCCACTGTATTTACTTTTCTGTCTTTACTTTCCTGCATTTATAACTGTACACTACGCACTCATAACATGCATCATTATATACAACTGCTTTACTTCCTATCTTTTATATTACTGCTGTAGTAGAATGTTTTTAGGACCTGATGTACTGCTTCTTATTTCCTAGAATTGTTGTATATAGATTGAGTCTGTACAGCGTCTGAAGTCTATAAAAGAATTAAAGATAACTGCTTATAAATGTACAAATGGGGCTCCAAAAAGTAATGTCCTCCTTCAGAAGGACGTTCCTTTTTGGAATTCCATAGAAGACCCGGAGCCCGAAGACCATAAGCTGTTATATTTAATTCTACTTTTCTATAGGTTTAGAACCCAGGTTTGTTGTTGGTGGGGCCTGGCCACCATTACTTTACTGCAAATTCTGGGGTGTAACCGATGAAAATTATACAAATAAAATCATCTCTTTTATATACAATTGCTTCATACATCATTCGCATACGAGTAGATTTTTGGTTTTTTTGTAAGCATATCTCTCTGCATTTATTTTAGATTCTTTAATAAACTTCTTGATTCCTAGGATAGAGCTACCTTAACTCTTGCATCATCGGCGAATTGTTGTGATTAGGATTGTTAGCTGGCAGCCCACTCTAGGCAGGTAGTAAGTCCAGATTGTATACACTTCTCTCTGCACATTCCTTCTTTAAATCAATTCTAAATCTTCTAAAGTCAAACAACAATCCTATAATCTAAAGCCTAATCGTGAAAATTTAATTGCCCAAATATTTAATTAAATATATGTATATAATTTTGGAAACCATTTAGTCTTCATTTAAATCGAGAGTGTTCTCTTAGGAGATGTAATTAACTACAGGGGCTTGCCCCTGTAGGGAGTCTAGATCCCAGAATAATCTAAACCCTACTTAAGTTCTTTTTTGAGGTAGGGGAAAGATCTGTGTGCGTAGAGTTAGTCTTATTCATGTTTAGGAGTTATTTCCACAATTAATAATAGACAGACAGTCAATTTGTTTTAACGAACAAATTGAATGTATTCTATATTTAATTGTAGAAATAAAGTTATAATTCATTAATCTAATCAGGTCGATTAGAGAATGTACTCGTCATCCCTTCAGGATGACTTGAATATTCTCTATACTACACCTGATTAGGAGAATGAATTGTACGGCTTCTCCCTTTAAAATCAATAGGAGGATATTAGTCTGTCCTTCGGGGCAGTATAATATCTGACTATATAGATTTAATCGGGAGAAACATACCCTAAATATAAATAAAGCAAGTCGTGTGAGAAGATAAAATTCCTATTTTTAAATAGAAAACTCTGCTTTATCTATACTTTTATTTAGATCCATTCCTTATAATCAAGAAATAGATAGGTATTTGATTTGCTTTCACGAGTAAATCAAATATCGTCTGTATACTTGATTTTAGGGATGAATCAATAATTCGTTAATCTAATTAGGTAAGTAGGGAAGATACTGATCATCCTTTTGGGTGATTTGTATACTCCCTACATCATACCCGATTAAGAAAGCGAATTGTTTATTCTCTTTCTTTGGAATCGATAGAAGGATATCCGCCTGTCTTTCGAGGCAATCTAATATCCAACTATACGGATTCAATTGAAAGAGAACGTTCAAAATATAAATAAAGCAAACTATTTTCCCATAAATAAAATAAGATATATTTTATTATTTTAAAATCTATCCCTCTCTCCTTCTCTTTCTCTATTTGAATAATGTAGATTTATTATACAACATAGATTTTATATATTCTATTATATTCTAATAAATTAATTATTTAGATTAAAAGAATTACATTTAAATAAAAATAATAATAAAAAATAAAGTTAGTTAGAGATTTTATTTTCTCACACACGCATGTGGTTAATTGCTTGTCTTTCTTTTTCCCAGTTTCTCTCTAGTGCCCTAGAGCCTCCGAATGCTGGTATGAGCCACGCTGTTGATTCAGCCTCTTTGAGACCTTTCTTCCCTTTGAGTAGGATTTCCTAGTCTTCACCCCTGTGCCAATCCCACTTTAAGAGGGGATAATGTATGATCCTTAATCGAGAGTTTTCTCAGGCTCCGGCCTAAGATGTAATTAACCACGGGGGCTTGCGCTCGTGGGAAACTCGGTCCCACATCTACTAAACCCCATTCAAACTGTTGTATCGGGTGGGGAAAACCTGTGACTAGGTCGTATATATTGCTACCCATCGGGGTGTGTCGGCGAAAGCCTCTATCCTCAATGGTTAGTCGTATGCACGATCCAATCTGTCCCTTCCAATTGACCCGTTTGCTCGGTGCTCTTTCGGAGGTCCACAGTCAAGTTTAATATGAATTGGATAATCATTTTTGTAGTGCATGTTGTATTGGATGTAGGTGGTGAGGGAGGAATGATCTTAGAGTTGTCATTTTGGCTAGAGGTGTTAGTTGGATGTGGAGGTGGAGGACAACCATTGCCATATTGAGTTCATGTCTTATGACTCCTGCTACAACCACATCGATTAGCAATATTAGTAGGGTATTTTAATGGGGCAGAAGGATAGAAATTATGTGAGTGAACTAATGAACCGCACCTAGCACATGACGTAGGTCTCCAATCATATTCAACATGAAGGGATTGAATTTTACCTCCCAAAGAAATAGAAATCTCATCAGGCAAGATAGTAGATTTGTCTATTTGAACACAAATTCGAGCGAAGGTGTTGACCCCTATATCTCAAACCACGTGAGAAAGGACCCCAATTGGCGAATAAAGCATTACGTACCTTGGCGCCATGCGTCACTTGAAGGTTCAAACAACCTCTGATTGCCAAACAGATTGTGTCGTTGCGATCAAGACGTCGAATTCTGCTAGGTCGAAGCCCCTCGCAATTGAATCGGACGAGATCGGTCAAAAGGGACGACTGACACCCGAAATTAAAGCGCGAGGCCGATCAAACGATATCGGATTGACGAACGGACCGTGCCATTGCATCCGTAACGTCGTCGGCATTGGGAATATATATTTTATTTGATTAAATTGGATCGTTTGAGGTGGTGTCGCAATGTTCAAAGGCAATTCAAATATGTTGTGAAGGCACGCATTACAAAGGAAATTAGCCTCGTCGGAGACCAAACGATATCAGATTGACGAACGGACAGTGCCATTGCGTCCGGAACGTCGTCGGCATTAGGAATATATATTTTATTTGATTAAATTGGATCGTTTGAGGTGGTGTCATAATTTTCAAAGACGATTCAAATATGTTGCGAATGCACGCCTTACAAGGGAAATTAGCCTTGTCGGAGACCAAACGATGTCGGATCGACAAACGGACAGTGCCATTGTGTCCGAAATGTTATCAACCTCTGAAACTGAATTTAGTTTATTCAATTTTAAGTATTCATAATGGTGGCACGAATCTCGAGGCAAAACACATATATCGAGGAAAGAGGTCTCAAGGTTTCCCAAATGATGTCTGATTGTAAAACGGACTTCATCATTGTGTCTGAAACACTGTCAATACTATGAATGCACTGCCAATTTGTTTGAATGATGTTTTGCGTGCAAATCGAGACAAACACGCATTTCGAGTGAATTAGGCCTCATCGTCACCCAAATGACGTCCGATCACAAAACAGACTACGCCATTGCGATCAAGACATTGGTAATACCCTAAATACACCACCAATTTGTCCAATTTCAATATTCGACGAGATCGACACGTTAAACGGTGCAAACTACACATAAAACGAGAAAGTAGCATGCAAATCAATGCAATTTTTTGACTCATTTAGGCATTATCATCCACTAGACTTAATGTGATGATGACGGAGAGTTAGCATGAATTTTAATTTAATAAAATTTTAACACAAAAATGAAAAAGTCAAAATGAAAAATTAAATTGCATTAATTGTTTTCCTTGAAGGCGTCGAATGCTCTGTGCAAATCTCTGAGTGTATCCCTGAAATCCCGCTGATGACAGGTCATCTCGAGGAATTTTTATTGCGTCCTCCCACCTGACGTAGAGATACGTCCTCCCACCGCTAAAAAAATCAGTTTTTGCTCGGTATTGCTAGCTATTATTTGGTATTAACGAAGAATATCATCATGTGAAGACCAATACCGAGTTATACCGAGCAATACCGAGCAATACCAAAATTTTTCTAGGAAAAACTAGGTATTTTTTGTATTGCTCGGTATAGCTCGGTATTGCTCGGTATTGCTCGGTATAATTCGGTATTGGTCTTCACATGATGATATTCTTCGTTAATACCAAATAATAGCTAGCAATACCGAGCAAAAACTCAATTTTTTAGTGGTGGGAGGACGTATCTCTACGTCAGGTGGGAGGACGCAATAAAAATTCCATCTCGAGGGCTGGCTCTCGTCTTTAGATCAAAATGAAATGGAACGAAGAAAGCTCCTCTCTCAGTTTTTCGTCTCAACAAAACTAAAGCCGAACCCCACAACTCCTTCCTCCAACCTCAGCCGAAGCTGCTCACAGAATCGAGCTGCTCTCCTATTGTATCTCACGTCCCCCTCCACCTCGCGTTGAACTACTGTAGTCTCCGTCCAAGGCCCTTGATCACATGAAGACACCTGCTCCGTCCGCTCTTACCTGCAGCAAGCAAATCAATAATCGCAAGCATCAAGCTACTGATCCCTGGACCTTCTGCACTTCCACTTTCCAGCCATTTGAAGCCCCCAAGCCAATGTCGGCTGAGCTTCACGCCTACGTCCAAATCTGCATGCAAGACCTTTCCAACCGCCTCCTCTCTAGTTCACAAGTCAATGGCCTGCCTCCCAGCTTGCTGCAGCTCACGTATACATCTCTGCTTCTCAAATTTCCACTCCCCACAACACCAAACCGTAAGCTAAACTCCACTCTCACGGCTTGTTCTAGATCAGAAAAAGAGCTCGCAACCCTTACCATCTCTCTAGCCGAATTCCTATAGCCTCGTCTGTCCATCCCGAACACACAGTCGAAGTCCACCTCAAAGCCTTTACCTCAAACCCACGGCTGAATATCTTCTCTCAAAATATTTGCTACAGCTGAACACTTTCAATCATCTCTGCCGCTCAGCTCTTTCCCCACCTGCTCTACTTCCTACTATAGCTGAATCCGAGACCGTGCTTTCCAACCTCCCCAAGCTCTGTTTCCTCCATTCAGCCCTGTAAGTGGAGCTTACTACTATTTATGCCTTGTAAATCGAACCAAGTCCAATTCCCGTCTAGACCACCCGAATCCACGACGGCCTCCAAACTGTATTATAACAACAGAGCTTGTTCTCCTCCACTGCTAATCAAAATCTTTTACCCAATCATAATGTCTCTTGCTTTCATATAAGCAACAATTCTTGTCTTTTTCTTTCACTACCAAACAATTTCATCACAGAACTATCAAATCCCATTAACTTTCCTTTATTCCCTCACCAAACCTTTGCTTTACGTGAAACTATTCACATATTCAAAACAAAAAAAGAGAATGGACAAAGGAGTACAGTAAGATTCTTACCCTTTTCTTTTGCTAAATATTAAAGCTAATAAGAATTGATGGTATTATCTAATTAAGTTAGCATAATGATATAGTTACTTGAGCTTATATTATTTGCTGCTCATTTTAAAATTTTGAGATGATGTCATTAACTTTTCTTATTAGCATTTTTGGGTGAGGTCGTTAGTTGTTTATATTGGCATTGCTATGTAATTAAGTTGTTGTGTAAATGTTGATTAGGTAGTTATGTTGAGGCCATTAAGTACTTGATTTAGCAAGAGCTTTCGGATTTTATTAATTGTTGTATATATTAGGATATAATTATATCATATGTTATGGTATAATTATATTATGTGCTATAGCATAATTGTAAAGAAAAAAAAAGAGATGAAAAAAAAGGGAGACAAAAAAAAAAGAGCAGAAAGCAAAAAAAAAAAGAGAGAAAAAAAGAGCTTTAAAAAAAAGAATTTTTTTTTAAATTTTAGAGAACTCGTTTCGATGCATGCGTCGAGAGAAAACCACCACCTATACACGATTTTTTTAGCGTGGTGGGAGGACGTGCGTCCTGGCGCTTGTAACGAAGCAGGTAATCACCCAAAATCCCTTCTTTGAAGTTCGTATCGCCTTGGAAATCCCGCTTATACACGTTTTTCTTAGCGTGGTGGGATGGGAGCACGGTGCGATGCGTACGACGAAGCGGGGATTCTCATAAGTACCCGCTTGCGGGGAAATAACTGTCTTTCTTGCAAAATATTTTTTAAAAAATACTTTCTTGCAAAATTTTTTTTTAAAAAAATACCCATACACGTTTTTCTTAGCTTGGTGGGGGATCGAAAAATACACGGCCGAGGTGTCCTCGAAAGAGGGCATCTACCATACACGCTTTTCTTAGCGTGGTGGGAAAGGCCCAGTTTCCCGTAGTTTGCCCCTAAACGGGGGAGATGCCGGGAGGCTGCCGAAATTTCGGGTGAACATAATGCTATATTTGGACTTAAGTGAACTCAAACTCAAATCATAATTTGGACATTAAATTGCACTTGCAAGGACTACAGGGGACTCGAATGAAGGGAAGAGGCTCATCTAAAGCCTGAATTGAACTTGAACTCAGATTGAGACTTGTATTTGGACTTGTGCTTGGACTTGAACTTGTGGGCAAAATACAAATGTCTAATTTTGAACTTAATTAAAATAAAATTGAAAAATATAAGATTTGAACTTACATTTGATTTGAAAATCAAATGATAAGAATAAAAAAATATTTGAACATGATCTTGGACATTTGAACTCAAGCAAGTTGGACCATATGGAGGACTTTATCTGGACTCGAACTGAAGTGAACTTGAATGTGGACCGAAGCTGACAAGAACAAGGGATGAAATTGAACTGAACTTGAACTCATATTGGACCTAATTGAACTACAAGATAACAACATAAAAATGAGAATTAAATGAGATTGCAATCAAATTACAAATTGCTTTTAAAAAATAAAGAAGTTGTAAATATCATTTGTTTACAAGTGACAAGAAGACTAAGGAATTTGGTTTGATTATAAACTCATAATATAAGCTTTTGGACCATACCAATTGATTCATAATATCAGAGCTTGTTCATCCCTAATATACTTGTAGTGAATGTATTGATTCACTAGAAATGCTCTTGATGAATATGATGATTCACGGTTTGCTTGTAACTAATGCCAAAGTATTCACCTACGATCATGCACAAGGGATGTAACATGTTAGTGAGCAACATTAGAAGGGCTATAATGAATAAAAACATTTATAATGTTCAAGAATTCAATCATCATTTGATTTGCAAGCAACCATCAACAAGGATTAAGGACATATGATCTACCCACAAGCAAAGATCAATTAGAGAATGCAACAATGTTCTACAATCAACATCAAGACACAAACAAATACATCCAAACCATCAAGCAATGAATACTGAAATTAACAGTAGTCTTCATATAAATTCAACAAGAAGACATGATAGTCCTTCCAAACAATGAAGTTTTTTACTAACATACAAATGAACTCAAATGATCTGCAATACATATGAGTCCTCTACGAATACAAATATATGTACAACATCCACCCATGGGTAGATGCATAAAAACTACAGTAAATGTAGTATCCTGTAGTCAACTTCAGTCTAAAGATGATACATCTACCTCCAGCAGTAGTGGCTGTATTGTAAAGACCAAAATCACATCAGAATGCATAAAAAATACAAGTTCCTATGAGCTTCTACAATCTGAAGCAGGAGATTCGTTAGTTCATATCAATCCGCCTGCTAAAAGAAACAAATAATGCACGACAGTCTACCTGTACAAAACAGCGAACAACTTTATTCAGAAGCTGCTACTCCCCGCCACCGGATCTGCAACTTCTATGCAAGCGGACAGAAGGCGTTTACAAATACTTTCAAGATACCCTGCACATGCACCGTAGTTTGTATACACGTAGGTACACTAAAATAGGGTAAAAACAATCATGAAACCCGCATGGGCCCCGGCGAGCATGTTATTGGTACACACGTGACGTCTAGGGATGCTGCGCGGGTCAATAAGTGAATTCAAGTTCGAACCCGATCCTTCTATAAGGGTCAATAGAAGTCGACAGGGTTCGAACCAACAAACAAATATACAGTTGTGGGAACCGTCGTATTTGTCTTAATACATTCATATTAGGCCTTCAAGGCCTATAATAAATGAGAATTCACTATCAAGGGCATAAATTCTATGAAATATGATCCCCTACCATCAAGTCGATAGGGTCGACAGGGTTTGATCAACAAAGCGAAAAGACCCCATGAACACCCCGATGATGGCCGTGTTGAACGCTGTTTTGATTGAAAAATATATATTTATGTATATATAGTTTTGAAAAAGAATTAATTTTCTTTGGGAATATATTAATTTTTGAAATTTTAGCTTTGAAATAAAACACAACATTAGGAACGATATATTATCTCAAATAGAGAGAATATCATTCACTAAATGGTCTGAATTTCAAAGCTTTAAGGTTATCCAAGTTATCGTAGTCGAACTCAGGGGAGACAACATATGATCTCGGAAGATCAAAATTATGTTCACTCAATTATTCAACTACAATAATTTGAACGAGAGACCGTTAGTTTCATAATCAAAATCACAATAGAAATTGATATATCTCTCCGAGGAAAGAAGTTATCAATCGCTATTGATCGTTCGAAAATGGAGATAATGATCGTCGGGTTTGATTTTTTCAAAGAAAATTAATTAGAGGTTTTGAAAATTTATTGGTTTTGAAAATAAGTTTTGGGTTTCTAAATCTCCTACGAGCGCAAGCCCTCGTAGTTAATTACATCGTAGGAAACTAAAATTTCCTACGAAAACTCTCGATTAAAATAGCGGTGTAAATTTTATTTAAGATTTTTAAAGTTTGATATCAAAGGAGAGAGATGATAGGAATTTTCAAATGGGATTGGTTCAATGTTGAACACTTATTTTCAGAAGTCAAATGAGGAGAAGTAGGAGGTGCTTTGAGATTCTGAATTACTTCAGAAACACCTCAATCTATCCTAAGTGTTAGGCTTGTATTTGATTGGAAGGAATTTTTTTTTTTAGTTTGAGTGGTTGATTTTATTAGAGATTTGGGATTCAATTCCCGAAATTCGAGGTCTTATGGCCCGAGCCAGCCCCAGAACCTAAGTCTAAATTGGGCACTAAAAGTTAGTGCCCCGAACCTAGCTAGTGCAATGCGAATCTGGTCTTACCCCGGCCTGGATTGGGGAGCCAGCTAAACCACCTAAACGATTTAAAATCATGAGTCCGGTCAATTTATGTAGAGTGGTCAGGACGTTATTTAAGAAAGGTATTTGAGAACGGGACCGACATCTAGAGCAGATCCTAATTGGTCCCTTTGACTTATGTTGGGTTTGATGCTTAGGCAAATGCAATTAAGGGTTTAAAAGTTTTTAAATTAGTTGCTAATATGATGCATGCTAATCGACTCGATTAAAAGATTGAATTTGAATGAATGCTATGAAATGAGGACTCCCGGCGGTCCCGGGCTTATTTCTTAAAACGTTAGAGTTTCTATGTGAGCTTAAAGTTTTTAATTTGATTTAAGTAGAAAATTTTTATTAAGTCCTTAAGAGCCTACGATCGAATTCCAGGTCAAATCAAAATCGGCATGCAGGTAAAAAAAAAGACTATAAAGGCAGGTATCTCTAACGCGCAATCAATTTAAATAAATCAATCAAATTAAATATATCAAATTGAATGTCCGTAGGCAAGTGCCCTTATTATTACATCACAGAATTTTGCAGAGAAGTAAAGTGGCCGGGCACCACTGACTACAACCCGGGTTTCTAATCCTAAATCAAATGACTTTGAGATTTGGGATTCTTCTCGTTGTCCATTTCTTCGTCTTCTCACGAACACCTTGATTCGTCGGTTCCGGATACCCAAATGAAAAGAGACTCCCCCTTAATCGGGGTGTTATCTTTCCTCTTTGGATATTTGAAAGAGATCCTAATTTAATTTCCAAATGGAAGAAGACTCTCCCCTTTAGGGATGTCTTCACCTCTTTGGAAATCAAGTTGGATCAAATTTCCCAAATTCAAATCATTTTAAGTAATTACAACCTTTACACAATCAAATTTACATCTTGATTAAAGAATGAAAATCTAGACTCGATCCTGCAAGGTTATCCTAATAATCAAAAATTATATACTCATTCCCAAGCAGTTATAATATAGAAAATTGAAATGCGTTTGTTTTTTAGCCACACTTGGCCATGCTCTTTTTTATTTAAAGGGGGTCTTAAGCGCGGCAGGTACCTGTGCAAAGAGTTATATTTTTTTATTAACTGCCCCCTTTAGTTTCAGCTCCTTGTTTGAGCATGGCCACCTGCATAAGATTGCACAAATATAATTCGTCCCTAACCTAGGAGTAAATCTAACGCGCAATCAATCACAGAGTGCAGGAAGTAAGTAAATAAACACAACAATTCTACATTAGCAAACAGCATGCAGAAAAAGCTCGAAAACCCCGGCACACAGCGGAAAGGTAAACACCGGCCTAGCCTAAAACTAGAGTCGGTGATCCTAGCACAACATCTAAAGTGTGTGAGGTAGGTCGTGTAGTTTTGATATGTCCTAAATAAGATTATTAATTAAAGTTGTTTTAAGTTTGGTTGGTTGGAAGGTTTAAGGGATTTAAGTTTGAATTCAAATATTAATGGCTTAAGGTTAATTTTAAGACTTACTTAACCATTTGTTGGATATCACCTTTGTTTCACACCGAGGCCGTGAAGTTTATTTCACCTTCCTTGGGGCTAAGTTAATAGCCTCGTAGGCCTGGGTTACCCAGCGGTATCCGGTATAATTAAATATTTTAGGTTGATTAAAGTTTAAGAATTAATGAATTTTATTAGAAATGTTTGGTTGCTGATTTTCAAAATTGATTCATTTAAGTTTGCCATTAATCGATTCGTGGCGTTGTGCCACCAGGCTCGAGGAACCAGCCTCCTTAGGACACTTAGCCCCGCAGCCCGGAGTAGTCCAGCCGATAAACCAAATTAATGTAATTAAATTAGAGGTTTTAAAAGGTTGAATAATTAATAATTAATCTATTCTTAAAGTTTAACACCCCTTGGAATCCATTCGTGGCGTTGTGCCACCAGGCTCGAGGAACCAGCCTCCTTAGGACACTTAGCCCCGCAGCCCGGAGTAGTCCAGCCAATAAACTTCATCTTTAGGATGGTTGTTGTGTTTTAAAAGGTTTGTTGAATGTTTTAAACATTAAGTTAACATTTTCTGGAATTTTAGGATGATTTTGAGATTTATGAATTTTTTGGAATATTTTAATCATTTAATTAAGGGGTTGAAAATTGACTTTTTAATTAAGTTCAAATTCTGGAATGTTTGTATTTTATTAAAATGCTAGACCTTATTACAATCAGTTAGGAGGTAAGTACGTTGAAATCGGATTTTTCTGCATTTTATTACGAAGGTTTGGAGTTTTGGACTAGTTTTGAACTATGGTTTGACCAATTTGTTGACTTTTTGAAATATTACAGATTTCTGGAATTTAATATTTTTAATAAATATTAGACATTATTAGGAGTTGAATGCAAGTGAGTTTGTTCAATTTGGATTTTTCTGGAATTAGTTATGAAGGTTTGAATTTTGATGTATTTAGTGAACTTTTAAAAGTCTTTAATTAAAGGGCCCTTTTGGGATTTTGCTCCAAATGAGTTTCCAACTCCTTGAAATCAACTCCAAAGGTCAGGAATGACCTAAGGAGGGATTCTCAAGTGTTCGGGAAATTTTTTGAAATTTTTAATATTTATTAATTAATTATATTAATCAAATATTGGTTTTCAATTAAAATTAAGTTAAGGTTCAATTTGCTGTTCAATCAATTTGGTTTTAATTTTCTTGAGTTAAGGGCTGAATTCTGGTCAGTTAGAGGGCTTACACATATTTTTTGGATTCAAAATGGATTTATTACATTTTTTTAGAAGTTTTGAGGATTAATTAAGGTTTAAACTTAGGAAATTCGATTAAGGGGCTTAAAGGCTTCAAAAATCAGTGGAACTTTTTCTAGTGGCTGTACATGTCGCTAAGTTCAAGTGTTTGAAGTTTCAACTCAAGGGGAAGTGAATCCTAATTATTGGAAATATTCTAAGTTCTCTAAACATATATCCTTAATTATTGTCCTTAGTGACACTAAGTTTAATAGGTTTGAATTGAAGTTTTGACTAACCCTTAACTAAACATATATGCATCACACAAAAGCACAATCAAGCCCTTAAAACTAGGAGATCCTAGACTAGGTGGTATGTGCACAAACTAATCATGCAAAAGTTAGGAATAATTAACATAAATATTAAATAGATCAATGGATAATTAAAATAATTACCCATTAATCCTCCCCCATAATTTCTGTTCACATAAGCTTAACCTATGTTTAAAATTTCAATGGACCTCTCAAAATTAGACATTTAAATATATAATTTTAAAATATTTTATAAAATATATGTATTTATATGTATAAGCTTATATATAAAGACATAAATTTTAAAATATAATAATTTGAAAATATTATTAGAATAATTTTTAAGTATTTGAGAGGTCCACTGGTTATAGGGTTATTTAAAAATAAATTTTAATTTTAATTTTTCAAAATATTTAATATAATATTTAATTAAATGGTATATAAAAAAATATATTCAAATGTTAATTATTTAAAATAACTGAAAATATATATTAAGTATTTTGATTTGAAATTAATTTTAAATTAAAATTTATGAGATTATAAAAATTTTGATACCAAATATTAAAATTTTGGATTTATAAATATTTTTTAATATTTTTTTGAAGTTTTCTGGTAATTAATTAGTTTTAAAATTAAATAAAACCCTTTAATTAACTCCGGCGGCGGCTCCACGTGGCGCGTCCGGGTTCGTCCAGCAAACTCGGCGGCGCTTGCAATCATTACCGGCTGATTGAGAAAACGCGTGGGCCCCACGCGGTTTTACTAATCCACGTCGGCAGCGGACATTCGCCGTTAAATCGTTCGCGGGATCCATCCAACGGCCGAGATGAAATCCCGCCATTTGAAATCGGTTAACGAGATCGAACGGCGGAGAATCAATCCGCGGTGCTGAACCAGCGGCTACGATCAAGCTGAACTAGAGTTTGATCCACCGAATAGATTACGCGGTTGGACGGACCGCTGAATGGCTCGATCTGGATCGTTGATCGAGCCATCAACGGTCCAGAAAACGTATACCGAAGCAGGATCACGAAATGCACCCTAACTTCATTTTCTAGCTCGTTCTCTCAACTCAGACAACCAAAGTTCATGAAATTTTAAACAGAGATAATAGGAGTGAACATAATTAATGGGGAGTTGATTTTATAGCTTAATATGAACTGTAGAAAACTCTATTTAAGCTAGTGTACTTAGACCTAGGGTTTAAGTTTTTCACCTCGATTTTGGACGGTTTTATCCGTTTAATGGCATGTTGCATTTGTAGGCTGTCCACGCTCCTTTTTGTAGAAGAAAACTTGGCTCGAAAACGCCTGGATCGATCCCTATGAGCCTTTGAACGGAAATCACCTCGGTTCGCCGGAAGCCTGCCGCCGGCGAACTTCTAACGGTGGGATTTGACTATAGCCGTGTAGAGAAGGCCATAGGGATTTGAAATGGACTGGATATTGGGGTTCAAAAGCTCTGGTTGGAGAGAGAGAGCTAGGGTGAGAATGATAGTGTTTTTTAGGGTTTTTTCCTATTCAAAATGATTCCAGGTAGAATGAACGGTTAGGATCGACTGTATTAGCCCTTGGATGACTTCCACGTGGCATGAGAGTTGGTGGGAGCAGAGAGCAAGGACGACCCAAGGACATCCTAGGTGGAAAGCGAGTTTTGTCTTTTATTTGGACATGTGTGGCAATATGGGCCTTTGGATTTAGATCCAATGGCTAAGATTAGTCTTAAGAAGCTTCTAGACCTTAACTAATCTGCTGGATTGGTTTTGGATTGAGTGGGTTAGCTCAAAGGATTTATTTAAGCACCCTTGTTCCTCCTAAAACCTCATATTGACCATTTGACTGGTCAATCAGTCAAACATGAGTGAGGTGGCAGCTGAGTTGGCAAGGAGTGACCTCAAAGGGGGTCTAGAGTGATTTGATAGGGAGTGGGCTAGCTTGAATCAAGCCATTTGGGCACTTTAAAGGTTTGTTGACCAAGTGTTGACTGGTCAACTGACCTTTTTGAATGCTGAGGTGGCCAATGAAAAATTTAGGAAGCTGTTATGGATGTTGATTAAGGTCATTTCCAAGTTCGTATAGGTCACTTAGGTTAAGATGGCTTAATGGGCCCTTAATGGGCCATTAAGTCAAAACAAGTTGATTTGGTCAACCAAATGGATCCAAGGTCGGGAAATAGGTTCAATTAATTTTGAAAGTCATTTCGAACCTATTGGGTGTGGCTTCAAAGTCTGGAGAATTGGATTTGGTCAAATGGGTCTATTGAGTCCATTAAGGGCTTTTAGGTCAATTTTGTTTAATCTGGCCAAATAGGTTAATCCAGGGTTTGGAATCAGGCTCAGAAAGTTTAAAATGACATTTGAAAGCTTATGGAAGTGATTTCATGGCTCAAGGAGACCATTTGGGTCAAAACACCTGTTTGGACCTTTAAAGGGCCTCTTGGGTCAAACCTGTTGACTTGGTCAACCAGGCTGACCCAGGGGTTGGGAATTGGTCCAA
The DNA here is from genome assembly GCA_022539455.1 of Dendrobium nobile. Classification (NCBI taxonomy): domain Eukaryota; kingdom Viridiplantae; phylum Streptophyta; class Magnoliopsida; order Asparagales; family Orchidaceae; genus Dendrobium; species Dendrobium nobile. Next base: position 17,565,904 of record CM039727.1, read on the forward strand.
CAGGTTTGAAATGACATTTGAAATTAGTTGCAAATGATTGCACTCAGTTTGGAGTTCATTTGGTTTGAAATCAAAGTTTGAGCCCCATAGGGGTATTTTGGTCATTTTTGGACTCATGGCTACTAGGGGCTGAAATGAGTCCAGAAAGTTTCAGTTTATCGATCAACATATCAGGATCAATGGTCCAGAAGTGACTAGAGGTTTTGGTGGAGACTCTAAGGTCAGAAACCTCTATGGGACGGGTCCAGTGGCATAGGCTGTAAATATTTGAAGGTTTTACAGCCTTTGGATTTTAATTAAGTTTTCGAGGTTAGAGACCTCAGAATGAGCTCAAATTTGGAGGGTTGCCTCCAGAGACATGTCCCATCAGTATGAAATAGATGGACTCTGAATCGGAGGTCATTTGATTAGGTTTTGAAATGTTTGAAAATTTGCTGAAAAAAGGCCTTTAGGACTTGGCCTTTTAGCATTGGATTTTGGTTTAATATTTTGGATTTGGATTGGGTTTTGGATTTGATTGACTATATGTCTGGATTGACTTATGATCTAGGTAGATCCTAAAGTCTGACTCCTAGCAGGGTCTTAAGGTCTAGAATAGAACCTAAGGTCTGAAGTCTAGAAGGATCTTAGAGCCTAAAATTTGATGATTTGGAAATTAATCTATGGTCAGAATTGGTCCAAGTGACCTCATACAAAAATGAGGTCAACAAATGGACCCCCAATATGTGTAATAGAATAAAATTCTATTGCACATATTGGCGTTGACCGAGATTAAAGATTATGTCTAGAAATTTTGATCCTAAGGGAAGAAGATATCTAACCCTAAAAGGAATAAAGTTTGGATGATCGTATAGGTAGGAAGAGTTCCTAACTATAGAGGATCAGATTTGAGTTTGATACTAGGGTAGTGCCACGAGGGGCGTACTCTACCACTAGTGGATTTAATCCTAAGGGAAGGAAGAAAAACTAACCTTAAGGAAGAGAAGGTGACTGAACTATAGTGGGGCCTAAGAGGCTTGAATCCACTACTAGTTAGTCGAGATCCTAGGAGATAGGAAGCACGGGGACTCACACCTACTCCCACAGGATCGGATTTGTATTTAAACTAGGATGGTGCCACGAGGGGCTTGCTCCATCACTAGTGGATCTAATCCTAAGGAAAGGAAGCTCTGGGACTCACACCTAACCTTAAAGAAGAGAAATGACTGGACTATGTGGGGCCCAACAGGCTTAATTCCACTTTTAGTCAGTCGAGATCCTAGGAGGTAGGAAGCACAGGGACTCACACCTACTCCTAACGGATCGAATTTGTACTGGGTATTCAATGACTAACCTAGTTAGAAAGCATTGGGACTCACATCTAACTAGGGAACTAGCCAAGGAGATAGTCTGCCCAAATCTCTGGATTTGGCAAAAGCTATCTATCCCGAAATTTGATTTAATATGCTAGGATGGTGCCACGAGGGGCTTTGCTCCACCACCAGCAGGTCTAATCCTAAGGAAAGGAAGCACAGGGACTCACACCTAACCTTAAAGAAAAGAAATGACTTGACTATGTGGGGCCCAACAGGCTTAATTCCACTTTTAGTCAGTCGAGATCCTAGGAGGTAGGAAGCACAGGGACTCACACCTACTCCTAACGGATCGAATTTGTACTGGGTATTCAATGACTAACCTAGCTAGAAAGCACTGGGACTCACATCTAACTAGGGGAACTAGCCAAGGAGATAGTCTGCCAGAATCACTAAGGATTCGGCAAAGCTATCTAACCCGAGATTTAATTTTATACGCTAGGATGGTGCCACGAGGGGCTTGCTCCACCACCAGCAGGTCTAATCCTAAGGAAAGGAAGCACAGGGACTCACACCTAACCTTAAAGAAAAGAGAAGTTTTAGAATTCAAAAAGCATTAAATACGATTGAGTCAAGTTCAGTTGGAAAACAAGTATTTTATTGATTCAAAGATCGAGCTACATCAAGCATAGTATTTCTTAAGGAAACGCCCGTTTACAGGAAGCATTGGGTGATTTCCTTTACAATCCACTAGCTGATACGAGCCTCCTTCGTAGACTGTTTCCACTACGAAGGGTCCTTCCCAAATTGGTTCAAACTTCCCACCGAGTTTTCGGTGCGCTAAGATAGGCCTCCGAAGAACCAAGACCAAGTCGCCTACTTGGAAGGTTCTAGGTCGCACTAACTTATCGTGAGCTTGAATCATTCGGGCTTTGTACAACTCTAGATTTTGCTGAGCTTGAAGACGACGTCCTTCAAGGCTTTCAAGTTCTTCCAAACGGAGTTGTGCATTTTGTTGAGTTGTAATCTGGTTCTGAATCGCAATTCTGAGCGAAGGGATTTGAACTTCGAGAGGGAGTACGGCCTCGGATCCATATACTAGTGCAAACGGTGTGGATTGAGTCGGGGTTCGATAAGTGGTCCTGTAGGCCCACAAAGCTTCTACCAACCTCTCATCCCACTGACGTTTATTATCATCAAGGGTCTTTTTGATAATTTGAACCAAAGTTTTATTGAAGGCCTCAGCCAATCCATTAGCCCGTGGGTAATAGATTGTTGAGTATCTCCAATCAATACCATGGCGATTTGCAAAATTATTGATCTTTGTAGACTTGAAAGCGGACCCATTATCGGATATGATTCTGCGCGGAACGCCAAATCTATATACGATATGGTCACGGAAGAATTTCATTACATGGTGTGATGTTACATTTCTTAGTGGGACTGCTTCTGCCCACTTTGAAAAGTAATCAGTCGCTGCTAAAATGAAGCGGTGACCCTTCGAGGAAGGAGGGTCAATTGGCCCGATGATATCCGTGCCCCAACTTTCGAAGGGCCACGAGGCTATCGTGGGATGCAACACGTTAGGCGGCTGATGTAAAACCACACCATGTACTTGGCACTGATGACAACACTTTGCAGTTTTCATGCAATCGTCAATCATCGTGGGCCAGTAGTATCCAAGTCTTTTGATCTTCATTTTCATCTTTGGACCCGATTGATGAGCACCGCACAGTCCAGCATGGACCTCGTTAACAATCTTCAGGGCCTCATATTTGTCTAAACAACGGAGCCACATCTGACCAAACGATCGTCGGTACAACGTATTATTGACTAGTGCGTAGGATAGGGCACGTTTCTTGATTTGATGGGCAAGTGATTTCTCGTGAGGGAGTTTGCCTTCTTGAAGGTATTCAATTATCGGTTGTCTCCAATCTGCTTCTTCATCAACTGCTGAAGAGGTAGAAAGGACTTGGAACATTTGTTTATTAATGTACTCCAAATCTATAGGAGACAGAACTTGACGGCCCTGCACCTCTATAGGGATGGAGTCTTCTTCTGGACAGGCAAATTCCTTTGCAAGCTTTGCGAGGGCATCCGCCGAAGAATTGCTTCCACGGGGAATCCTATACATAGTTACGATTGGAATTTGCTCGAGCAAGTGACAGGTGTACTGATGGTATTTCAGGAGTTTAGGATTCAAAACTTTATAGGTTCCTGCAATCTGATTGATCACCAGTTGGGAATCACCAAAAATTTTAATCTCTTTAATCTCCATCAAAATTGTAAGTTCCAGGCCAGTTATCAGAGCTTCGTACTCAGCTTCATTATTCGTACGAGGTTCTGATAAGTGGTAGGAAAAGTACATCATTCCCTTGTCTGGTGTTATGAATACCAGGCCAACTCCGGCTTTCCCGGGAATAGTAGATTTAGGTGTTTTACCCCGTTGAGAGGACGCAGCACCATCAAAATACATTTCCCAGGTTTGAGTAGTGGCTTCCTCACAACTCATGATTTGCTCATCAGGTAAATCATCGTTTAGAGGAGATTCCGCCGGCAACGGGTGTGCCGCAAGGAAGTCGGCGACGGCCTGCCCTTTCACAGCACGCAGGGGAATGAAAGTGATTTCAAATTGAAGCAATATCATAGACCAACGAGCCAAACGTCCTGACAACGTAGGCCTGGTCATAAGGTATTGCAAGGGGTTGAAACTGGAAATCAAGTTGATTTGATGAGAAAGCATGTAATGTCTTAGTTTTTGAGCTGCAAAAACTAAGGCAAGACAATGTTTCTCAATCGTTGGATACCGAATTTCCGTTGGTAGAAGTCTCCGACTTAGGTAGTAGAGAGCGTTCTCTTTCCCTTCGTCATTGACTTGAGCAAGGAGAGCCCCGAGAGATTCGTCAAGGGCCGCAGTGTAAAGTATTAGAGGTCTCCCCGGAATAGGGGCTGCCAAGACTGGTGGATTTGTCAGGTATTGTTTGATATTTTCAAAAGCAGATTGACATTTCTCATCCCAAATGAATTTGGCGTCCTTTTTAGCGAGGACCGAAAATGGTTGACATCTTCCGGAAAGATTGGAAATGAATCTTCTTATATACGCCAGTCTCCCTTGAAGAGACCTTAGTTGAGTAAGGCTCCTAGGAGGCGGCATATTTAAGATAGCTTCGATTTTAGCAGGGTCTATTTCAATTCCACGGTGCCTCACTACGAAGCCTAGAAATTTTCCTGACGTGACACCGAAGGCGCACTTCAATGGATTCATCTTAAGGTCGTAGCGGCGCAACCGTTCGAAGACGATTCTTAAGTCATAAAGATGAGCCTCTTTAACTTTACTCTTGACAACTAAATCATCGATGTAACATTCGACTTGATTGTGGATTAAGTCGTCAAAGATTCGAGTCATAGCCCGCTGGTAGGTTGCACCGGCATTTTTAAGGCCAAATGGCATCACTTTATAACAAAAGATCCCTATAGGACTTCTGAATGCAGTGTTTCTCTCATCTTCTGGGGCCATCTTGATTTGATTATAACCAGACGAGCCATCCATAAAGGAGAAAACAACATGCGAGGAGGCGATGTCCACCATTAGTTCTGGAATTGGCAAAGGAAATTCATCCTTAGGACATGCCTTATTCAGGTCTCTATAGTCAACACAGACCCGGATTTGACCATTTTTCTTTCGAACGGGCACAACGCTGGCTACCCAAGAAGGATATTGCTCCTCCCGGATAAATCCGGTTTCGGCCAATTTCTTAACTTCAGAAATGACTTGTTGTTCGATCTCCAGACGCATGCGTCGTGGAGCTTGTTTGACAGGAATGGCATCATGCCGGATTCCGAGTTTATGAACTGCTACATTGGCGGACAAGCCCGGCATTTCGTCGTATGTCCAAGCGAAACAGTCTTTAAACTCGAATAGAAGTTGAATTAGATCCTTAGACTCGTCCTCACTCAACAAAGAACTTATGAACGTGGGGCGAGGGTCATCCTCTGTTCCAAGGTTAATTTCTTTAAGTTCGTCAACTGTCGATTTAATTTCTTCTTCAAATTCAGGGGGTGCATCCCGAATTTGAACTTCATCTGAATCATCTAAGGTCTCCAAACAAAGTCTGTCGAGCGAATTGACGACTTCAGTAGGGACACTTTCAGATTCAAGATGGATGGTTATCATCAAGCAATATTCATCATCGTCAAACGAACTAACGGTACCAAAGCCGATACCACTTGTCCAATTTTTATTGAATTTGGAATTCCAAATACTTTGGTGGTATCTAGCTTGACCCTTAGTCCATTTACTCAGAACAAAACCTTTAGAGATAAGAGCTTTAACACCAAGAGGAAAGTAGCCGAAAGGTAATTCCATTAATTCGTTGAAATCTGCCTCTTCAAGGATTACATCAGCTTCGTTCCTTGAAGAGGAGGTGCCAGGGAAGAACCTCTGGACTTTCCTTACTTCTCCATCTAAGTTAGGGGAATCCTTAGTTACTAACCCTGAGACTCTGTCAGCAGACAGTGGGGTTAAGGCTAAGGATTTAACTACCCTATTAAGCTTTTCATACATACTCAATCCAGGCTCATCACTTTGAGGTTTAGAATTGTTGCCCTCTTGATCACTATCGGAATCTAAAGTGAGATCAAACTTTGGAGGAAGATTAGATTTTTCGTAGTCAAAAGCAATCCTATCGCCCCCCTTTCTTGATTCTTCATCAGAACTTGTTTCAAGTTCAATATACATTGGGGGATTTCTCTTTTCAACGGAAGGGCGACCTCGGCCGCGTGCTCTTTGGGCCATCCTTCCACCTCTTTGAGGTAGATTAATTGGAGGCCTAAAAACCACGCGCTCGACGTCGTCTCCACTACTAGAATCGTCTCTTTTTTGATTCTTGACTTTTTCTTTTCTCAGCTCTTGAATTGCTTTTGAACTATGATTTTCTTTCTTTTCTTCCTTAACATTGATCTCTACCTTAGGTTTGACGGTGGACCCTTTGGGAACATAATATGCAGCATCCTCGTAGATCCCGATCTCGTGAATAGAGAATGGTTGCAAATCACCCCTGATTTCGAACTCAATGCCATCTCGTTGGTACTTGATGCACTGATGTAGGGTGGAAGGAACCATCCTATACTCATGGATCCAGGGCCTACCTAGGAGCGCATTAAAGGACGTAGCCGAATCAATTATATGAAATTTCGCTTCAGTTTTTAACTCTCCTATCTCTAGAAGAAGTGTGATCGAACCTAAAGCCTTCTCGCCTTTTTCATTGAACCCGCGAAGCACTAACTTGTCGGTTGAGAGCTTGCTAGTATCAATTCTAAGGTATGCGAGAGTCTTTATGTTCATCACGTTGACCGATGCACCCGGATCAACAAGAACTCTTGATAATTTAAACTTTCCCACATTTACAGTGATGTAAAGTGGGCGATTGTGGTCGGCAGTTCCTAGGAGTAGATCTTCATCGGAGAAGGTAACTCCTGGAATTTCCTTGAAGTACAAAGCTTCTTCCTCGGAAGTTGAAGCGAGTTGAGCTAAGCAAATCTCTGGGTCGAGAAGTGCTTTAATTAGAGTCTCCCTCATCTCTTTTGAAAGGACAAGGGCGTCGTAGATGCTCAACTTAGCGGGCAACTTCCTAAGGTGAGCTAAGATGTTGTAATCGACGCTTGGAACATTAACATCGGGACCCGGTAGATTTATAGGAGAGTTTGATTGTTGAGTAGAAACTTGAATCGGATCAGTGGAAACAACTTGTTTTCCCTTTTCCTGAGGGGGAAGCCTAGGGGGTAAAACCTTGCCACCACGCAGTTGTACTTGCACGATTTCGTCGGAAGGACAAACTACGGGGAGGTCTACGCTCTCCTTAGGCGGTTGATTGTCATTTTCTGAATGAGAATCTGAATCTGAAAAGTCTATCACGACTGGACTCCCTTGAAAGTTAATTTCAGGGGTATCACCATCTGATAAGACATCAGATTCATCTTCTCCTTGAAGGGTCAAATCCGGAGAGCTGAGTTTTTGAGCTTCTTGATTGTCCTCAGCTGGCTCCGGGTTATTTTCAACGGAAGAGTCATTCAGGATTTCATTCTCAACACTAATCATCAAAACATTTGCAGAAGGATCTTTCTTTTTATTAAATTTTTGACCCTTTGCCTTTGATGGGGCAAAGTAAAAGTCAGATAACTTTAGTGGGGCTAGTGGTTTTGAGCCACCATCCACCACTTGTACACATCTCTCATCAACAGATTTCCTCTCTACAGAAAGTTCACTCTTTTCATTTTTATTTAATACAGTAGTTCCTATGACTACTGGAGAGGAAATCGTCCCAACATCCTCCTGCGATGCCTCCAGCTCAACCTCCCAGATCGGGCCCCGGGCTCTCGTCGGTAACTGTTGAGAAAGACGAAAAGATTGGTTAATCGACTTTTTAAACGCCCGGGATAGTGCTATATCCCAACCATCTTCAATGGAAAAAGAAAGATTAGAATTATTACCTGAGATGGATTTGACAGATCCCTGATCCGGATTGACCAAGTATTCCTTTGGAATTATGATGTTACCTTGACGGAAGTTCCTTTCAAGCCAGTCCATGAAAACAAAGCAGTCCTCGATTGTATGGCCCAACATGCGGTGGTAAGCGCAAAAGTTGGGGTGATCCCCCATATTTGCCTCCTCCGGCTTCTTGGCCTCTGGCAATCGGAAGTCTGGCTTCTTTTGAAGACTCTTGAAAATTTTTCTTAACGATTCTCTTTTAAAGGGATAAGGACGAGCCAATCTCTCTTTAATAGTCATCGGGTAAGGTCCTCGAGTGGGTTGAGAAGTTACCTGAAACGGTGGAGGTTTCTGAATTTGTTGATTGGTAAGATTACTGGATTGAACATTTACCGGCTTTTTCCCCTTATCGACTGCCGAAACCGTTGCTGCCCTCTTTTCAAAGGATTTCAACGGTTTACTAACCTTCTTATCTTCAGTAGAATCCTTCAAGAATGGCATTTTGGAAGCCTCTTCTTGTAGATTACTAGCTTTGTTGAGAAGCTTCTCGAAGGTTTTGATCGTAAACCCCTTTAACAGAAAAGCAATAGGCCCGTGGATATTCTTTAAAAGAATCTCCACTGCATGTTGCTCTTGTAGCTGGGGTTCACACTTCATCGAGAGGTTTCGCCACCTCAAGATGTAGTCGACTAAAGACTCGCCCGGCTTTTGCTTTTCGATGACGAGATCACCAACGGTTACACGTTGTTGAGCTCCTGAGAATCTCTTTAAAAAGAGACCCTCGAGCTCTGTGAAAGTTTTTACTGAACCGTTTGGTAGATCTGCGTACCACTCAAAAGCAATACCGGACAAACTACTCACAAACTGACGAAAGAGTAGAGCATCCGACCCTCCTGCATTGCAACAGCTTGCTCGGAAATGGGCCAGATGCTGTCTTGGGTTTTCTAAGCCGCTAAAAACTTTGAAAGAAGGTGGCACAAAACCCTTAGGATAAGGAACCAAATCATATTCCTCTGGGTAGGGTCTACCCTTTGGAATAGATACGGTTCCTTGTGAATGGGCTAAGGCCTCCCTTACCTGGGTCTCAATCATTTGACGGATATCCTTTTCTGGTGGAGAAGTGACTTCTGGAAGCTTGAGACTAGAATCAGCCTTCCTGCTGTGCTCGCCCGTTGTAAGTACTGTGGGCTGCAACTGCTCGGGTTTGGACTGCTGTGATTGCAAAAGCTGACCCTGCATCTGTTCAACTCTAATCATCATCTCTTCAACTTTTCTTTCAAGGTTTTTAATATACTCGTCCTTCTCTTTCAATCTGACAGAACTGTCTGAATCTGAGTCGACTGCTGCTGACTCTTCCTCCTTTCCAGAATGGTGCTTAGAAGGCTCGGCATCTTTAGCTGAAGCACGAGTTTCAACCATGTGGACATCCGCTACTGGTTCCTCGTCAACTAGCAAGTCGTCTTCATCAGGGTTGAACTCATCAACGGCCTTTTTCTTAAGGATATCTCTTATCTCTTGTACTACTTCCTCAACCGGCCTCCCATCTATGGCTTCAGTATAAATTGGCAAATATCCGTCATATTCCATCACTTGGTCATATTCTTTCACACTTAACTTATCAAAAATATCATTAATCTTAGCATCATCTTCAGTGATTTCCTCACTGACCAGTTGGTCTAGCATTTCTTGATCAGAATCTCGGGTCTTCTCCTCCCCTCCGACTGTCCCGGGATCGGTAGTCGCAAGGGTGACATCCTCAACAGGGTGAGGGACATCTATCTTAATTGGTGATGGAGGGGCTTGAACAGCTGGGGCTCCAACATCAACGCGAACAGAGTCCTCACATCCCTGAACTGGGAGTCGAGGGAGTTCAACTGGTATCTGAATCTGAGGTTCCCTGAATTGGATTCCAATACATTTACTGAATTTCCTCCTTGCACAAGATTCTTCTGGCGACATGGGCCTCTTGCCCTTAATATCAACTGGTTGTGGCTCTCTGAAGACTTCTTTTGACTTTGCTATCACTGGGGCCAGCTTTAACAGTTTTGAAGGTGGAGTCGGAGGTCTACCACTGAAAGGGCGACTCTGGCCAGACCCAGTTAATACTATCTCCTCCGTATTTGAAGACGGGAGGCGAGGCACCCAATGGTATCCATCCACTAAGACCGACGAGACAGGTTGTTTAACGAATTTCTTGTTCTTCCTCACTGGCTGAGGAGTCAGGTTCTTAGCTTCAGACTTTTCTTCTTTAAGAACTTCTTTCTCAAGTTTGTGTGAGATCACTCCCTTCAAGTGTCTCACATACTGCTCTTTAGTTTGACCTGTTTGGGCAGCACAGGTATGGATGATATTTCTCAACATCCTGGTTTTCAAAATTTGTTTCTCCTTCGGGGTTCTCTTGACAGAATAGTCGACAGGGCTAGGCGGAGTGCTAGCTATCCGAGTAACTCTCTCCTCCCCTGCAGCAGCTGCGAGGGGGTGAAAACGGCTCCCTTGAAGGAGTGGAGAAGAGGCAGGGATTGGCAGCTCCTCAGCAGCCTCAAGATCGACTTTACTTAAGGCCTTCAGCTCGGCCACCTTCTTAGTCTTGGTGATTTTCTTTCTTAATCTCCTCAGATAATTCTTCTTAGAGTTCTTACTGCCATACAGAGTTTCAGAACTAGAGGACCCTTTCTCAAGCACTCTTTTGGCCGCAGCGGCAGCTTCCAATTTTTTGGCATCCTCAAGAAATTCTTTTGGTGCATTGGCAATATCTAGCGCTGACCACAGGCTAGGAGGGGCATCATTTCCAGCTCCTATGGCCAACTGAACTATAGGCTTTTCTTCGCCCTCAACTGCAAGATCTACCAAGGTATTTCCATTCATCACCAGTCTAAGGGACTTAAACCCTATTCCAAATTGGATTGAGTTCTCGTACACCAGCTCTTCAATCATCAAATCACGGTCCATCGAAAACAGAAGTTTACCAGCCATTGCAGATGATTTGATTATCTGAGAAAGCGGGAAGAAGAAGGTTTGAATTAGAAACTTGAATTTGAATTTGAAAACAACTTTATATTTTATCATCGATATCGGGTTATAAGAGCTATAACCCGGTATAAAATGATAGAATGTGGAGATTGATTTTGACTGAAAGAAGATTAGAATTTTTGTTATATACATTTAACTACAAAAAGATTTTGTAGAAAAATGTATAACAACGATAGTCTGAATTTGATTTGGATAAGTTTGGAGAAGATGTTTGAATTTGGAAATGATTGAGTTGAATTTGAAGGATGAAGATTTGAAAATTCAAAAATCCGGCAGCATTTCCCCTTATTTTTGGAACTCAAGGTGTTGAATTTTCATTCAACAGAAAGGTTCTCAAATAAATATAGGGAAAGCTATTAAGAAAGCTTCACTCTTTCAACCCTAAGGATAATCAATGGGTAAAATGTTAAAGACAAACTTCTACCGGATAGGATTTAAGAGTTCGTTGTATATGAGGACATATAACAATGTCAATCAATTGTTTTTAGAAAATTCAAAAATCCGGCAGCATTTCCCCTTATTTTGAGACTCAAGGTGTTGAATTTTCATTCAACATAAAGGTCTACAATTATAAGGGGAAAATACCGCAAGGTTTTCAAATACAATTGAAAGTTGAAATTATTGAAGACAAAAACTTGTCGAGAAAATTCAAGGATATGTCGTATATGCTTCTTACAACGATCGTCGTAGGAAGGTATATAACAACAATCGATTTGAAATGATCTTTTAAACAGGTAATTAAAAATTCAAAATTTCGGCAGCATCTCCCCTTATTTTGGGACTCAAGGTGTTGAACTTTCATTCAACAAAAGGTCCACATTACTTAGGGGAGATTTATTTCGAATTTACTTAACTCTTTCATTCTAATTAATGGATTAAGAACGAAATGTCATAGCTTAATTCTATCGATATAATTGAATTTTTAATGAAATCTTTAAAATTGAATTCTACGATTAATCGTATATATATTGACTTGAAACAATTACAAATCAATATGCAACGATATCATGTAGCGATTATTTAGATGTTGGAAAGAATTAACTCTATCAAAAGATTGGAGACTTTAGATTTTAAAATTAAAGAAAATTTCTATAAGTTATATAACTTAGCATGCTACTAACAATCCGAGCACGCAAGTTTCTAACATTTATAGAAATATCTAGAGGGAGATAGGCTTAACTCTTTCGCTCTACCAACCAAGTTGGAGGCAAAATGTCCAAGCCCGATCTAGAGGGAAATTCCCTACACTCACCTCTCATTTGACAACTCTTAATTGAATTGGCCACACTCTTTCAAGAGAGAAATGAAAGAGGGACCAACGGAGGGAAAGGTAGTTAAGACTACCGATTCAATAAAATTAATATCGCTATTAAAGATGGAGAGTGAGATTTGTCCCCAGCGGAGTCGCCATTTTTTTGTTTTGATTGAAAAATATATATTTATGTATATATAGTTTTGAAAAAGAATTAATTTTCTTTGGGAATATATTAATTTTTGAAATTTTAGCTTTGAAATAAAACACAACATTAGGAACGATATATTATCTCAAATAGAGAGAATATCATTCACTAAATGGTCTGAATTTCAAAGCTTTAAGGTTATCCAAGTTATCGTAGTCGAACTCAGGGGAGACAACATATGATCTCGGAAGATCAAAATTATGTTCACTCAATTATTCAACTACAATAATTTGAACGAGAGACCGTTAGTTTCATAATCAAAATCACAATAGAAATTGATATATCTCTCCGAGGAAAGAAGTTATCAATCGCTATTGATCGTTCGAAAATGGAGATAATGATCGTCGGGTTTGATTTTTTCAAAGAAAATTAATTAGAGGTTTTGAAAATTTATTGGTTTTGAAAATAAGTTTTGGGTTTCTAAATCTCCTACGAGCGCAAGCCCTCGTAGTTAATTACATCGTAGGAAACTAAAATTTCCTACGAAAACTCTCGATTAAAATAGCGGTGTAAATTTTATTTAAGATTTTTAAAGTTTGATATCAAAGGAGAGAGATGATAGGAATTTTCAAATGGGATTGGTTCAATGTTGAACACTTATTTTCAGAAGTCAAATGAGGAGAAGTAGGAGGTGCTTTGAGATTCTGAATTACTTCAGAAACACCTCAATCTATCCTAAGTGTTAGGCTTGTATTTGATTGGAAGGAATTTTTTTTTTAGTTTGAGTGGTTGATTTTATTAGAGATTTGGGATTCAATTCCCGAAATTCGAGGTCTTATGGCCCGAGCCAGCCTCAGAACCTAAGTCTAAATTGGGCACTAAAAGTTAGTGCCCCGAACCTAGCTAGTGCAATGCGAATCTGGTCTTATCCCGGCCTGGATTGGGGAGCCAGCTAAACCACCTAAACGATTTAAAATCATGAGTCCGGTCAATTTATGTAGAGTGGTCAGGACGTTATTTAAGAAAGGTATTTGAGAACGGGACCGACATCTAGAGCAGATCCTAATTGGTCCCTTTGACTTATGTTGGGTTTGATGCTTAGGCAAATGCAATTAAGGGTTTAAAAGTTTTTAAATTAGTTGCTAATATGATGCATGCTAATCGACTCGATTAAAAGATTGAATTTGAATGAATGCTATGAAATGAGGACTCCCGGCGGTCCCGGGCTTATTTCTTAAAACGTTAGAGTTTCTATGTGAGCTTAAAGTTTTTAATTTGATTTAAGTAGAAAATTTTTATTAAGTCCTTAAGAGCCTACGATCGAATTCCAGGTCAAATCAAAATCGGCATGCAGGTAAAAAAAAAGACTATAAAGGCAGGTATCTCTAACGCGCAATCAATTTAAATAAATCAATCAAATTAAATATATCAAATTGAATGTCCGTAGGCAAGTGCCCTTATTATTACATCACAGAATTTTGCAGAGAAGTAAAGTGGCCGGGCACCACTGACTACAACCCGGGTTTCTAATCCTAAATCAAATGACTTTGAGATTTGGGATTCTTCTCGTTGTCCATTTCTTCGTCTTCTCACGAACACCTTGATTCGTCGGTTCCGGATACCCAAATGAAAAGAGACTCCCCCTTAATCGGGGTGTTATCTTTCCTCTTTGGATATTTGAAAGAGATCCTAATTTAATTTCCAAATGGAAGAAGACTCTCCCCTTTAGGGATGTCTTCACCTCTTTGGAAATCAAGTTGGATCAAATTTCCCAAATTCAAATCATTTTAAGTAATTACAACCTTTACACAATCAAATTTACATCTTGATTAAAGAATGAAAATCTAGACTCGATCCTGCAAGGTTATCCTAATAATCAAAAATTATATACTCATTCCCAAGCAGTTATAATATAGAAAATTGAAATGCGTTTGTTTTTTAGCCACACTTGGCCATGCTCTTTTTTATTTAAAGGGGGTCTTAAGCGCGGCAGGTACCTGTGCAAAGAGTTATATTTTTTTATTAACTGCCCCCTTTAGTTTCAGCTCCTTGTTTGAGCATGGCCACCTGCATAAGATTGCACAAATATAATTCGTCCCTAACCTAGGAGTAAATCTAACGCGCAATCAATCACAGAGTGCAGGAAGTAAGTAAATAAACACAACAATTCTACATTAGCAAACAGCATGCAGAAAAAGCTCGAAAACCCCGGCACACAGCGGAAAGGTAAACACCGGCCTAGCCTAAAACTAGAGTCGGTGATCCTAGCACAACATCTAAAGTGTGTGAGGTAGGTCGTGTAGTTTTGATATGTCCTAAATAGGATTATTAATTAAAGTTGTTTTAAGTTTGGTTGGTTGGAAGGTTTAAGGGATTTAAGTTTGAATTCAAATATTAATGGCTTAAGGTTAATTTTAAGACTTACTTAACCATTTGTTGGATATCACCTTTGTTTCACACCGAGGCCGTGAAGTTTATTTCACCTTCCTTGGGGCTAAGTTAATAGCCTCGTAGGCCTGGGTTACCCAGCGGTATCCGGTATAATTAAATATTTTAGGTTGATTAAAGTTTAAGAATTAATGAATTTTATTAGAAATGTTTGGTTGCTGATTTTCAAAATTGATTCATTTAAGTTTGCCATTAATCGATTCGTGGCGTTGTGCCACCAGGCTCGAGGAACCAGCCTCCTTAGGACACTTAGCCCCGCAGCCCGGAGTAGTCCAGCCGATAAACCAAATTAATGTAATTAAATTAGAGGTTTTAAAAGGTTGAATAATTAATAATTAATCTATTCTTAAAGTTTAACACCCCTTGGAATCCATTCGTGGCGTTGTGCCACCAGGCTCGATGAACCAGCCTCCTTAGGACACTTAGCCCCGCAGCCCGGAGTAGTCCAGCCAATAAACTTCATCTTTAGGATGGTTGTTGTGTTTTAAAAGGTTTGTTGAATGTTTTAAACATTAAGTTAACATTTTCTGGAATTTTAGGATGATTTTGAGATTTATGAATTTTTTGGAATATTTTAATCATTTAATTAAGGGGTTGAAAATTGACTTTTTAATTAAGTTCAAATTCTGGAATGTTTGTATTTTATTAAAATGCTAGACCTTATTACAATCAGTTAGGAGGTAAGTACGTTGAAATCGGATTTTTCTGCATTTTATTACGAAGGTTTGGAGTTTTGGACTAGTTTTGAACTATGGTTTGACCAATTTGTTGACTTTTTGAAATATTACAGATTTCTGGAATTTAATATTTTTAATAAATATTAGACATTATTAGGAGTTGAATGCAAGTGAGTTTGTTCAATTTGGATTTTTCTGGAATTAGTTATGAAGGTTTGAATTTTGATGTATTTAGTGAACTTTTAAAAGTCTTTAATTAAAGGGCCCTTTTGGGATTTTGCTCCAAATGAGTTTCCAACTCCTTGAAATCAACTCCAAAGGTCAGGAATGACCTAAGGAGGGATTCTCAAGTGTTCGGGAAATTTTTTGAAATTTTTAATATTTATTAATTAATTATATTAATCAAATATTGGTTTTCAATTAAAATTAAGTTAAGGTTCAATTTGCTGTTCAATCAATTTGGTTTTAATTTTCTTGAGTTAAGGGCTGAATTCTGGTCAGTTAGAGGGCTTACACATATTTTTTGGATTCAAAATGGATTTATTACATTTTTTTAGAAGTTTTGAGGATTAATTAAGGTTTAAACTTAGGAAATTCGATTAAGGGGCTTAAAGGCTTCAAAAATCAGTGGAACTTTTTCTAGTGGCTGTACATGTCGCTAAGTTCAAGTGTTTGAAGTTTCAACTCAAGGGGAAGTGAATCCTAATTATTGGAAATATTCTAAGTTCTCTAAACATATATCCTTAATTATTGTCCTTAGTGACACTAAGTTTAATAGGTTTGAATTGAAGTTTTGACTAACCCTTAACTAAACATATATGCATCACACAAAAGCACAATCAAGCCCTTAAAACTAGGAGATCCTAGACTAGGTGGTATGTGCACAAACTAATCATGCAAAAGTTAGGAATAATTAACATAAATATTAAATAGATCAATGGATAATTAAAATAATTACCCATTAATCCTCCCCCATAATTTCTGTTCACATAAGCTTAACCTATGTTTAAAATTTCAATGGACCTCTCAAAATTAGACATTTAAATATATAATTTTAAAATATTTTATAAAATATATGTATTTATATGTATAAGCTTATATATAAAGACATAAATTTTAAAATATAATAATTTGAAAATATTATTAGAATAATTTTTAAGTATTTGAGAGGTCCACTGGTTATAGGGTTATTTAAAAATAAATTTTAATTTTAATTTTTCAAAATATTTAATATAATATTTAATTAAATGGTATATAAAAAAATATATTCAAATGTTAATTATTTAAAATAACTGAAAATATATATTAAGTATTTTGATTTGAAATTAATTTTAAATTAAAATTTATGAGATTATAAAAATTTTGATACCAAATATTAAAATTTTGGATTTATAAATATTTTTTAATATTTTTTTGAAGTTTTCTGGTAATTAATTAGTTTTAAAATTAAATAAAACCCTTTAATTAACTCCGGCGGCGGCTCCACGTGGCGCGTCCGGGTTCGTCCAGCAAACTCGGCGGCGCTTGCAATCATTACCGGCTGATTGAGAAAACGCGTGGGCCCCACGCGGTTTTACTAATCCACGTCGGCAGCGGACATTCGCCGTTCAATCGTTCGCGGGATCCATCCAACGGCCGAGATGAAATCCCGCCATTTGAAATCGGTTAACGAGATCGAACGGCGGAGAATCAATCCGCGGTGCTGAACCAGCGGCTACGATCAAGCTGAACTAGAGTTTGATCCACCGAATAGATTACGCGGTTGGACGGACCGCTGAATGGCTCGATCTGGATCGTTGATCGAGCCATCAACGGTCCAGAAAACGTATACCGAAGCAGGATCACGAAATGCACCCTAACTTCATTTTCTAGCTCGTTCTCTCAACTCAGACAACCAAAGTTCATGAAATTTTAAACAGAGATAATAGGAGTGAACATAATTAATGGGGAGTTGATTTTATAGCTTAATATGAACTGTAGAAAACTCTATTTAAGCTAGTGTACTTAGACCTAGGGTTTAAGTTTTTCACCTCGATTTTGGACGGTTTTATCCGTTTAATGGCATGTTGCATTTGTAGGCTGTCCACGCTCCTTTTTGTAGAAGAAAACTTGGCTCGAAAACGCCTGGATCGATCCCTATGAGCCTTTGAACGGAAATCACCTCGGTTCGCCGGGAAGCCTGCCGCCGGCGAACTTCTAACGGTGGGATTTGACTATAGCCGTGTAGAGAAGGCCATAGGGATTTGAAATGGACTGGATATTGGGGTTCAAAAGCTCTGGTTGGAGAGAGAGAGCTAGGGTGAGAATGATAGTGTTTTTTAGGGTTTTTTCCTATTCAAAATGATTCCAGGTAGAATGAACGGTTAGGATCGACTGTATTAGCCCTTGGATGACTTCCACGTGGCATGAGAGTTGGTGGGAGCAGAGAGCAAGGACGACCCAAGGACATCCTAGGTGGAAAGCGAGTTTTGTCTTTTATTTGGACATGTGTGGCAATATGGGCCTTTGGATTTAGATCCAATGGCTAAGATTAGTCTTAAGAAGCTTCTAGACCTTAACTAATCTGCTGGATTGGTTTTGGATTGAGTGGGTTAGCTCAAAGGATTTATTTAAGCACCCTTGTTCCTCCTAAAACCTCATATTGACCATTTGACTGGTCAATCAGTCAAACATGAGTGAGGTGGCAGCTGAGTTGGCAAGGAGTGACCTCAAAGGGGGTCTAGAGTGATTTGATAGGGAGTGGGCTAGCTTGAATCAAGCCATTTGGGCACTTTAAAGGTTTGTTGACCAAGTGTTGACTGGTCAACTGACCTTTTTGAATGCTGAGGTGGCCAATGAAAAATTTAGGAAGCTGTTATGGATGTTGATTAAGGTCATTTCCAAGTTCGTATAGGTCACTTAGGTTAAGATGGCTTAATGGGCCCTTAATGGGCCATTAAGTCAAAACAAGTTGATTTGGTCAACCAAATGGATCCAAGGTCGGGAAATAGGTTCAATTAATTTTGAAAGTCATTTCGAACCTATTGGGTGTGGCTTCAAAGTCTGGAGAATTGGATTTGGTCAAATGGGTCTATTGAGTCCATTAAGGGCTTTTAGGTCAATTTTGTTTAATCTGGCCAAATAGGTTAATCCAGGGTTTGGAATCAGGCTCAGAAAGTTTAAAATGACATTTGAAAGCTTATGGAAGTGATTTCATGGCTCAAGGAGACCATTTGGGTCAAAACACCTGTTTGGACCTTTAAAGGGCCTCTTGGGTCAAACCTGTTGACTTGGTCAACCAGGCTGACCCAGGGGTTGGGAATTGGTCCAACAGGTTTGAAATGACATTTGAAATTAGTTGCAAATGATTGCACTCAGTTTGGAGTTCATTTGGTTTGAAATCAAAGTTTGAGCCCCATAGGGGTATTTTGGTCATTTTTGGACTCATGGCTACTAGGGGCTGAAATGAGTCCAGAAAGTTTCAGTTTATCGATCAACATATCAGGATCAATGGTCCAGAAGTGACTAGAGGTTTTGGTGGAGACTCTAAGGTCAGAAACCTCTATGGGACGGGTCCAGTGGCATAGGCTGTAAATATTTGAAGGTTTTACAGCCTTTGGATTTTAATTAAGTTTTCGAGGTTAGAGACCTCAGAATGAGCTCAAATTTGGAGGGTTGCCTCCAGAGACATGTCCCATCAGTATGAAATAGATGGACTCTGAATCGGAGGTCATTTGATTAGGTTTTGAAATGTTTGAAAATTTGCTGAAAAAAGGCCTTTAGGACTTGGCCTTTTAGCATTGGATTTTGGTTTAATATTTTGGATTTGGATTGGGTTTTGGATTTGATTGACTATATGTCTGGATTGACTTATGATCTAGGTAGATCCTAAAGTCTGACTCCTAGCAGGGTCTTAAGGTCTAGAATAGAACCTAAGGTCTGAAGTCTAGAAGGATCTTAGAGCCTAAAATTTGATGATTTGGAAATTAATCTATGGTCAGAATTGGTCCAAGTGACCTCATACAAAAATGAGGTCAACAAACGCAGATCTCAACCGGAGGGGTTTCCAAATATCTTTAAATGGCTCTCAAATATCCAAATATCCCAAAATTCCAAAGAGCATAAAAAATCCTAAAATTCAAAAATATTTAAAATTTAAAAAAATCTATCAATCACTTAAAGCAAAATCCATCCTCCCTCCGCAACAGTTTGTCGAGGCGGACAAATTAAAAACTACTTCAGCTCACAAAAAGAGCTAAATGCCTAGTCGAAAATATCACTAGGATTCATGCTCAAACCAATCTCCTGCCAGTAAGGACGTGGTACGTGTCCTCTAACCGGCGATTTGCCACCAAATGGCATCGCATGATAAACAGTTATGAACCGGGGCCCTCTGAACCGAGTGGTTTTGCCGCCAAATGGCACCACGCAATATCGGTTATGGCCAGCGCCGATACGTTCTTTATTGGCATCAAATCCTTGAGATATGAATCAATAGGATATGATCGATAGGGCACAAAGCCCTCTGTTAGCTAAGGTGGATTCAAATTTGTCCCCTTAGACAAAAATTCACCCCAAGTCTACAAGGTCCCCTTGGACGAAGCAACCCATGGCTACCGACAAGGATCCTTCTGTCAGGTTGGGTCGACTACCTCCTTTGACTAAGTAGACCAGGAACCATGATGGCCCGGGATGACGGAACCATGGGATCTTGATCGGGTCTATCATCCATTCCCCTACCATCCGCTTTAAATTCCAGATGGTGAAAATTCCAGTTTTAAATATCAAATTTCTCAAATCTCCCAACCCAAATTCCAAACATATGAACCTTCAAATTCCTAAACATCCAAATCTTCAGATTTCCAAAATTTCATGCCCATTGCTGCTACTATACGCCAGATAACACGTATTCTCTACGTATCTGATTGACGACTAGCCTTAATCGAAAGTTCTCTCTCGTCATCGGGAGGGGTAATTAACTATAGGGGCTTGCGCCTATAGGAAACCTGAACTCAGATCATAAAGCCCCCTCAAAAATGAGGGCAAAATCTCTGGGTAGTGTCTAATCTACAAACCCATCTGCCTTCCAAAATTTTCCCCGGAACTTATCAGTTAAAACTCTCCTCGCCGAATAAAAATGAAACGCGGCGGGGAAGCCGGGGCCGAATTTTCGGAGCCCACAGAAGGTAAGCCTAGTTTTCTCTATAATTAAAGAGTTAACAGTAAGAAGCGGAGAAATAAAATTGGCTACTTTTGAATGACCAGTCAGTTTCTAACAGCTTAGAGGGACATTATAGATTTTAATTTAGAGAGGAAGAGTAGGGAACTCCTCTTGCTTTGGTTTAAAAATTTGGGCTCCACTTTTGAAAAATGAAAGGCTTACAGGAAAAAAAAGGGGACCCCACAAAAGGCCATTTCAGTCTTTCGTAGATGCAAATTTAAACAGGAATAACACATCGTTCATGGAGAGCAAGGAGATGGCACCTTTAAGTTTCTAGGTCTTCTTTATTACGCAAAGATAGCTTCATAATATGATCATCACTCAATAGCATACTCGACTAGTGAGAGCTTCCATTCCTTAGTGCCATCAAGGATCTCTTATTTAGAGAATAAGACAACACCATTTTGGGGAGGAATATAATTGATAGCGAAGTCAGATGTTACTTGGTTTTTCCTAAAAATAAGAGATTTCTAGTTTAAAGATATAGAGGATTGAGTAGGGGGAGGAACCGAGGATGAGGTATGTAAATATGGTGAGGGGGTGAGAGGGGGAAAGTCATGAGGTTGAATTGAGTAAGTAGCAGTTTATGGAGAGAGGTATCCATGTGTCCATTGAGGGGATTGTTTAGAGAAGAAGTGGAAAGTGGAGGTAATTTCATGGTGGGTGGGAATCATAAATCCATTGGAAAAGCTGATGGAGAAGAGGGAAGATGATGATGCCTTAGGAAGAAGAGGGAATGCTAGGGCATTAAAGTGCTAGGACATTCCTCAATTAATTATGATTTTTTCATTTCTATATCCTAAGTTTTGAATTTATTAAATTTAAATGGAATTTAGGATTTATGTCCATTAAGCATAGGAGAATGATGCGGTATTTACATATTTTATCATCCATTTAAGCTCAATGGATAGTCGGCCAAAGGGGAGCTTGAGCACCATGACTCCATACGAAGACATCTTTCTCCTCAAAAAGGAGAGAACAAATGAAACATAACCTAATGTGAAGTACAACTAAAACTTTACGTCTCATGAAGCTGAAGCAACAACAAAGAAGTGTCAATGAGGACCCAAAACAGGTTTAATGTTGCAAATCTACTTTTTCATAGCTTATATTTTGATGATTGACAAACACTATCTCTCTTGGACTACTTGTTGCTTCTAACTTTTTAGGAATCGAAGATCAGACGATCAAGAGGAAGCCAAGTCCAGGATCGCGTAGGTTTAGGGTTGAGTCAGTCTGTAATTTTATTTTTCACCTTTTGAGTCTACTTGTAATAATAAAAAAGACTGATGCTAAGTAACCCTTCACACACACACTTGAGAGACTTAGAAATTCTGTTTTTGCCCACATCGGCCCGGCCGATATTTATATCGTCCGGGACGATCCGCTTAAAACAGAAAGTCTAATTAAGGATTCTTAATTAAGGCAGCCGATATTAACATATCGGCCTGGACGATACGTGTATCGGCCAGGACGATAAGCTCAAAATAGAAAGAGATAGCCGCCTTAGACAGTTTAGGCATACTGAATTTTAAATTATCGTCCAGGACGATTCCAGGATCGGCCAGGACGAAATTACCAAATTATGCCTTAATTGATCAGAAAATCAAGGGAGTAATTAAGGATGATTGATACGATCATATCGGCCAGGACGATCGTGAGATCGGCCTGGACGATCAAGCCAAATTTCAATCGGCCAGGACTGTTCCCAGGGCTGTGCTCAGGACGATTTACCTCTGATTTGAACTAATCGGCCAGGACGATCGTGAGATCGGCCTGGACGATCAAGCCAAATTTCAATCGTCCAGGACTGTTCCCAGGGCTGTGCTCTGGCCGATCTTCCTTGATTTGTACTAATCGGCCAGGCCGATGTCCATATCGGCCGGGACGATAAAGTCGGCTACTTGCAATTAATGAGCTCCTCTTGAGCTCTTCTATTTAAAGAGCTCTTCTTCAACGTTTTGAAGAGACCTTTGGCTGCTGCCTTGACCTGAGAAGACCTTGAGGAGAGAAAGAGAGAGAGGGAGAGAGAGAGGATCTTGTGAGGGGGAGCTTGTGAGGGGATTCACAAGGGTTGCTCAAGGATCGCTCTGCTTATCTTTCGTCTGGAGTTTCTCGTCCGTGGAAGGGTCGGTAGAGGTAAGGAGTTTTGCTTTTGGTTGTGGTTCTCTGCCAGCTTCAGGAGGAAGCAAAAGGAGGTAGGTTCTCTGCCTTGCCGGGGTGGCAAAAAGGAGTTTCTTGTGAGGGCTTCTCCGCCTAGCTGTGGGGGCTAAAGGAGAGTCACGTTTTGTAGTGCAATACTTGGAGGGTGCCTCCAAGGAGTGGACGTAGGTCGAGTCGACCGAACCACTATAAATCTTGTGCTCTTATTTTTGCTTCCGCACTTTTAAATTCCGCATTTGGTTTGATGGTGTGATTTGGTTTGTGAATTTATTTCTTTGTCTTAAAAATTTTTAAAATACCAATTCACCCCCCCCCCCCTCTTGGTTAGCTTGGGACTAAGTTCATAGGGCTTAACATCCCGAACGAACTTTCAAGTGGTATCAGAGCGGGATTCGAAAAATTAAGTTTGAAAACTTTTTGAATTTGATCCATGGCTAATATAGGAAATAGAAACACTACTGAAGGTTATTCGATTACACGACCTCCTCTATTTGACAACTTACCTTTTGAATTTTGGAAAACCCGCATGTCAACATTTTTATAATCTACTGATTATCGCATGTGGATGCTTATTCAAGAAGGTTATTCTCCACCTTCTCGTGAAATTAATGGTATTAAAACTGAAGTTGCTTTTACTGAATGGACTTTCGATGAACGTGATTTGGCTCAGTTAAATGCAAAATGTTTGAACTGTTTTTTCTGTGCTTTGAAATCTGAAGATTACATGCGTGTTTCAACTTGCAAAACTGGTAAAGAGATTTGGGATAAATTATGCATCACCTATGAAGGTACTAATGAAGTTAAGCAAACCCGTTTGAACTTTCTCTTGCATGACTACGAACTTTTTCGTATGAAACCTCATGAATCGATTTCTGTCATGTACACTAGGTTTACTCAGATTGCTACTTCATTGCATGCACTAGGAAAAGAGCTTTCGAATTATGAAAAAGTTAACAAGATTTTGAGATGCTTGCCTTCGTCTTATGATGCAAAAATAACTGCAATCACTGAATCAAAAGATTTGAATACTTATTCCATTGATAACTTACTTGGCTCACTCATTGCTTACGAGCAAGGTGTGAATCAAAGAAATCTTGATGCAGGTGAGAAGAAAAAGGAGAAAACAATCGCTCTGAAGGCGCACAAATTGGATTCTGAATCTTCCGGGTTTGAGAGCGATGAAGTTGCCTTCATCACAAGGCAATTCAAAAGCTTTCTAAGGAAGAAACATAGGCATCATCAAAATTGGAGGAAAGGTAAGGATCACAAATATGTTAAAGGATCTTCTGATGTTGTTTGTTTTGAATGCAGGAAATCTGGACATGTGAGAGCCGATTGCCCTACACTTCAAGATCAATCAAGCAAAGAAAAGGAAAAAGGTGAGGAGAAAGCCAAGTCAAGGAAGGACAAGAAGAAAATCCAAAGAGGATTTTGGGCAGAATCTGGTACTGATTCCTCTGAGACTGAACCAGAGGAAGAGACTACGAATTTGTGTTTCATGGGAGAAAATCAAAGTGATGAAGAAGAGGTATGTAAACCAACCTATGATGAATTGTTTGAAATTTGTGAAAAAATTCATGCATCATACAAAAAATTTAAGAAAACTCATGCTAGCCTAAAATTAGAACATTCAAATCTACAAAAAGAGCATGAAGTGTTTTTCAAAGACCATGCAACGATTGATTCAAATCACATGGCTCTTCTTGATGAATTTGATGAGTTGAACAAAAAACATTTGGAATTAATTGATGAACATAATGCATTAAAAGTTTCACACAACTCACTTAGTTTTGATCTTAAGAAATCTAAAGATATTGATAAAAATTTGAGGATTGAGATTGATGCCTTAAAGAGAACAAATTTGAGGATTCAAAATGATCGGATGACTTCCACTGTTGAACTTAAGTCAAAACCTAAGAAGAGGCATTATAACTCAAATCATCTAAGAAATCCCTTTCCTGGAATTAGATGTTTCTCATGTGGCATGCTAGGACACATCTCACACACTTGCACCGTTCATCGTAGTACTCATTAGGTGTGGAGACCTAAAATGCAAGATTCACAGCATACCTTACCTGCATTACATTCTACTTTTTCTAAGAAGGATCCCAAACCTGTTTGGGTTCCTAAATCTGACTGTTGTTGAGTTTTGCAGGTGTGCTCCCACCAAAGCCCTCATGGGAGCATAGGATAACTGGACATAAGGAGGCTTGCAGCTCAAGAATTGCTTAAACTCGCTGCTTTATCACGTGCTTGAAACATTAGTTTTGTGTGTCTTTTTATTTATTTTTTTTAAAGTTTTTTTTTGCTCTCTTTGTGTTGATTTTAGTTTGCTTTATTTTCATTTGTTTTGTTTTGATTTTGTTTACACGTTGCTCTTTAAATATGGCCTTCCATATGATTAATCCTTTCAAGCTTTTAGATTTTGGAGTTTTTGGAGATAGTGTTTTAGCTTTTCAAAATTGGTTAAAGGGAGTTTACTGTTGATGTTTTCCCTCCTTCTGACTATATTTAGTGATATGATTTTTTTCTCTAAAACAAAAGTCTAAACTCGGTTTAACCAATGGCCTATTTTTTTTAAGATCTTTTTCTTATCTTGCTACATTAATTTATCTTATGCATAATAGCCAAAGTTCTTAGATATCATTCAAGCTTCTGAAATCTTGCCATTGCATTTATCACATGATTTTGATTTTGTGTTGTGGATTGTTCTTCCCTATGTTAGAGAGAGAGCTCCTATTCTCTAATATTTGGAGGATATACTCACAATTAAGTTTTTTTTAAGGGTATATTAAAGAGTTTCTAGCTTGCAAGAATTAAAAAGGAAAGAGGCCAATGAAGCCAAATTGAAAAAAAAAAGGCTATATATACAAAAGTGTATGAAAGAATCAAAAGATGCTCAAAAGAGCCAATCAAAATGACAAGAGGCATAAAATGAGCCCAATAGATGCAAGCTATCCTCTCTTTGGTAAAACTCTTAAAACTTAGAAAACTCATTGATTATGTGATGCTTTCAAAGACTTGACTTCAATTTCCATGATTGAGAAAAATTACTTTGAGTTATTAATTATGAGATATTTTCTTTGTAAACAAGTCTTGAATGGATCTTATTATCCTATTTAGTTATTCTGAGTTGGATTTTTTGTTTTCCAAAAGAATTTTGTACCCTAAAGGATGTCCGATCTAGGGTTAACAGAATCGGATGTTCTACCTTCTTCTGATTGAGATTTGTTAAACTTTCTGATCTCTTGGAACTCTAAAAGTTTAACTTTTTGAAAAAGAATTCTCATATGATGCCTCCATAAATACAAAAAAAATTTAGAAAAATTAAAATCCAAAAATATTCATTTTTTATTTTTCCTTGTGTCCCTTTTTTTTTGTGTTTTGACTGTTTTTTCTTTTGTTTTATTTTTGAGAGTCTTGATCATCAGCCTTCACCTCTTGATTTCAATTTCTAGTCACATCGTCCTGGCCGATACCTGTATCGTCCTGGCTGATATGACAAATTCTGTTCAAAATCCATCTGCTGACCTATTTCTGTGCTTGCTATAACTCCTCGTCCCGGACGATTCTATATCGTCCTGGACGATTTGATCGAACTCTGGTGATAGTCCTGGCCGATAGTATATTTCATCTGGCCGATGCATTTTATGTGCATCGTTCTGGCCGATACACTGGATCGTCCTGGACGATCCACGTGTCAGCACGTTTTGATCTTTAAATTCGGCCCCGGACGATCCATTATTTGACAATCGGCCGGGCCGATCCACTGTTCATCCTGGATGATACACGTGGCAAGCATTTTAAACGTTTTAACTTCGGCCGGTACGATCAATTATTGTGCATCGTCCCGGAAGATACACCTAATCGGCCCGGACGATCTGCTTTTTCAACGATCGTTCGGCCTGACACCTCGGGCCGATCGCCTGTGTCTATTCGGCCTGGCCGATATCTGATCGGCCCGGCCGATCGGACCGCCTTTTTGACCAATCGGCCTGTACGCAATTATTGTACCCTATCGGCCTGGACGATTTTGCTATCGGCCAGGACGATAGGGCCGTTTCTTTAAATTCAGGCCAATTCCAGCCATTTTTCTCACCCTCTTCCTTCAACTCTTCTGTGTTTACTTGCTACCTCTCTCAAATGGCTGGTGGGAAACGTATTCGTCAGGCATCCGGGAGTTCTTCGAGGGCGACTCTAGACCCTCGATTCAGGGAGGCAGAAGATCAGGCTGCCTATCATCGCTACAAGGAAAGTGGCATCACCCTGTCCCGGATAATCAATCCAGCATATCTCTCATACCCGGTAATGGACCTTTTTGCCCACACCTCTCTTTGTTTTATACTCACTCTCGCCTTCCCTTTCTCTTCCGAACTTCTCACTGAATTTTTTGCTAACCTACGCATTAACCACACCTTCACAGTCATGACCTCCTATGTGAATCGACGCCCTGTCGAAATCACATATCAGGACTGTGTTGATCTTCTACAGCTATCCACCACTGGGGATAAGCTGCACCAAATAGCCACTGATCCTGATTTTGACTGGTCTACGGCGAATCACTTCCTTCGTCAGACCAATACACATTTCCATGTTGGAGAGACTAGCTCTTTGGTCAAAGATGCTAGGACAATCCAACATGTCCTTCGCACATCCATAATCCCAAAAGCCGGGGACCGGATTCACATCACCCCTCTACTGTCCCTCACTACTTTCTACATTATGGCCCAAAGAGAATTCAATGCTGCTAATCTACTCTTTCGCTACATCGATCACCTAACTACAATTCGCGACCCAGGCCATAAGAGAAAGCCCAATCTAGCCTTAGGACACATCATTGCCTATGTCCTTGAAACCAAATACAATCTCCAATACCCTAATCATCCTGACCTTCACCCTACCTACTACTCAAACAATTCCTTTACTGCACTTCATAGTACTCGTCTTCACCCAGGAGATGGGGAAAGTCGGGGGGCTAGAGAGGAGGCTCCCGCTCCCGCTCCCATTCCAGATCCTGTCCCTCTCCACCAGCACTCACCCTTTGCTTAGTTGATTGAGAGATTTGATCGTTGGGAGACTCGGTTTGACGCTTACGTTGTTGCTCAGGAGCAGCAACACTCAGAGGACATTACCCGCTACGAGCAACACCGCGCTGAGGATTTAGCCCGATTTGACAGTTTCGTTACTCAGCAGCAGCAGCAGTATGACCAGGACATCACCTGGTTCAATGCTCAGTTCACCACACTTGCCACCTACTTTTAGCAGCCACCTCCACCACCTCCATCTGATGATCTGGATCCCTCATTATTTTAGTCTGTATTTTGTGTTGTTTGTTTCATGTCTTTTTTATGTGCTTGATAGTCTTTTTCTTGTGTTTCTAGACCCTCTTTTTGTGATGACAAAAGGGGGAGTAGGGTGTAGGAATAAACTGTTTGGTCTTGGATTTTGTAACCTTGCGGTGTTTTAATGAATTTTTCATACTTGTGTTTGCCATCATCAAAAAGGGGGAGATTGTTGCAAATCTACTTTTTCATAGCTTATGTTTTAATGATTGACAAACACTATCTCTCTTGGACTACTTGTTGCTTCTAACTTTTCAGGAATCGAAGATCGGACGATCAAGAGGAAGCCAAGTCCAGGATCGCGTAGGTTTAGGGTTGAGTCAGTCTGTAATTTTATTTTTCACCTTTTGAGTCTACTTGTAATAATAAAAAAGACTGATGCTAAGTAACCCTTCACACACACACTTGAGAGGCTTAGAAATTCTGTTTTTGCCCACATCGGCCCGGCCGATATTTATATCGTCCGGGACGATCCGCTTAAAACAGAAAGTCTAATTAAGGATTCTTAATTAAGGCAGCCGACATTAACATATCGGCCTGGACGATACGTGTATCGGCCAGGACGATAAGCTCAAAATAGAAAGAGATAGCCGCCTTAGACAGTTTAGGCATACTGAATTTTAAATTATCGTCCAGGACGATTCCAGGATCGGCCAGGACGAAATTACCAAATTATGCCTTAATTGATCAGGAAATCAAGGGAGTAATTAAGGATGATTGATACGATCATATCGGCCAGGACGATCGTGAGATCGGCCTGGACGATCAAGCCAAATTTCAATTGGCCAGGACTGTTCCCAAGGCTGTGCTCAGGACGATTTACCTCTGATTTGAACTAATCGGCCAGAATGATCATGAGATCGCCCTGGACGATCAAGCCAAATTTCAATCGTCCAGGACTGTTCCCAGGGCTGTGCTCTGGCCGATCTTCCTTGATTTGTACTAATCGGCCAGGCCGATGTCCATATCGGCCGGGACGATAAAGTCGGCTACTTGCAATTAATGAGCTCCTCTTGAGCTCTTCTATTTAAAGAGCTCTTCTTCAACGTTTTGAAGAGACCTTTGGCTGCTGCCTTGACCTGAGAAGACCTTGAGGAGAGAAAGAGAGAGAGGGAGAGAGAGAGGATCTTGTGAGGGGGAGCTTGTGAGGGGATTCACAAGGGTTGCTCAAGGATCGCTCTGCTTGTCTTTCGTCTGGAGTTTCTCGTCCGTGGAAGGGTCGGTAGAGGTAAGGAGTTTTGCTTTTGGTTGTGGTTCTCTGCCAGCTTCAGGAGGAAGCAAAAGGAGGTAGGTTCTCTGCCTTGCCGGGGTGGCAAAAAGGAGTTTCTTGTGAGGGCTTCTCCGCCTAGCTGTGGGGGCTAAAGGAAATTCACGTTTTGTAGTGTAATACTTGGAGGGTGCCTCCAAGGAGTGGACGTAGGTCGAGTCGACCGAACCACTATAAATCTTGTGTTCTTATTTTTGCTTCCGCACTTTTAAATTCTGCATTTGGTTTGATGGTGTGATTTGGTTTGTGAATTTATTTCTTTGTCTTAAGAATTTTTAAAATACCAATTCACCCCCCCTCTTGGTTAGCTTGAGACTAAGTTCATAGGGCTTAACATCCCGAACGAACTTTCATTTAAGTCATTAGACAACATTATTTTGAAAATTGGACCAAACTAGTTGGTTCAACCAAATCAATTGGGGAATTGAGCATTGTGGGCTCCGAAAATTCAGCCTCGGCCTCCGCTCACGCTTTTCTCTTTTTATTTGAGAGATGAGAGTTTTAACGGAATAAGTTTCGAGGTAAATTTTGGAAGGCAGATGGGTTTGTAGATAAGACACTACCCAGAGATTTCGCCCTCATTTTGCGAGGACTTTATGATCTGAGTTCTGGTTTCCTATAGGCGCAAGCCCCTATAGTTAATTACCCCTCCTGATCATGAGAGAGAACTTTCGTTTAAGGCTAGTCATCAATCAGATACGTAGAGAATACGTGTATCTGGCATATAGTTGCAGCAATGGGTTTGAGATTTGGAAGTGTTTGGAAGTTTGAGAATTTGGGAAATTTGATATTTGAAAATCTGAAGGTTCTTGATATTTAAAATAGAAATTTTCACCATCTCGTAATCAAAGCGGATGGTGGGGGAATGGATGATGGACCCGATCAAGATCCCATGGTTCCGTCATCCCGGGCCATCGTGGTCCCTGGTCTACTTAGTCAGAGGAGGTAGTCGACCGAACCTGACAAAAGGATCCTTGTCGGCAGCCATGGGTTGCTTCATCCAAGGGGACCTTGTAGACCGAGGTTAAATGTTTGCCTAATGGGACAAATTTGAATCCACCTTAGCTAACAGAGGGCTTTGTGCCCTATCGATCATATCCTATTGATTCATATCTCAAGGATTTAACGCCATTAAGGAACGTATTGGCTCTGGCCATAACCGGTATTGCGTGGTGCCATTTGGCGGCAAAACCACTCGGTTCAGAGGGCCCCGGGTCATAACCGTTTATCCTGCGGTGCCATTTGGCGGCAAAATCGTCGGTTAGAGGACACGTACCACGTCCTTACTGGCAGAAGACTTTTTGAGAATGAATCATAGTAATATTTTCGACTAGGCATTTGGCTCTATGTGAGCTTAAGTAAATTTTAATTTGTCCACCCCAGCAAACTATTGCGGAGGGTGGATAGATTTTTTGCTTTAAGTGTTTGATAGTTAGATTTCAATTTTTAAATATTTTTGGAATTTTAGGATTTTAAGATTTTTTTGGATTTTTGGATATTTGGAACGGCATTTGAAAAATTATTTGGAATGGATCCCTCCGGTTGAGATTTGCATTCAACACGGCCATCATCGGGGCGTTTGGGGTCATTTCCATTTGTTGATTAAACCCTGTCGACCTTATCAAATCATTGATAAGGGATCAGATTTCGTAGGCTTTATGCTCTTGATAGTGAATTTTCTTGATTTTAGACTTTGAATGCCTAATACGAATGTATTAAAATAAATACACTGGTCCCCACAACTGTGTATTTGCTTGAAGGTTCGAACCCTGTCGACTCATATTGATCCGTATAGAAGGATCAGGTTCGATCTTGAATTCTCTTATCGACCCGCGCATCATCCCTAGACGTCACATGTGTACCAATAACATGCTCGCCGGGGCCCATGCGGGTGTTTGGGGGCATTTTATAATTGAACCCTGTCAACTCCATTTATCTACTTAGAAGGATCGAGTTCAAATTTAATAACCTGCGCAGCATCCCTAGACGTCACGTATGTACCAATAACACATTCATCGGGGCCCTTGCGGGTGTTTGGTTGTATTTACCCCTTTTAATGTACCTATGTGTATACAAACTACGGTGCACGTGCGGGGGTAATTTGAAATCATTTGTAGACGCCTTCTGCTACTTATACGGATATTGCAGATCCGGTGGCGTGGCGTAGCAGCTTCTGAATAGAGTTATTCGCTGCTTCGTACAGGTAGACTATCGTGCACTACTCGTTGCTTTCTATAGGTGGATCATAGTGCACTAACTAATCTCCTGCTTTTGTTCGTAGATACTTGTATTCGTTGTAGTTGCTTGGTTCATGTAGTACATCCGTCATTGTTATGAGTGGACAGGTAGATGTATTCCTTCACAGACTGAAATTGACTTCAGGATACTACATTTATTGAAGTCTTTCTGCATCTACCCATCAGTGGCATGTGACACATACATCTGTCTTCGTAGAGAGCTTGTATGTGTTGCAGATCTTTAATAGTCATTCATGAATAATTTGTATTGTCTCGTACCATTTGCATTTCTTCATGCTTATCTCATAGTACCTTTCTCTTTCATGGTTTTTGCAAGTGGAGATAATACCTTTCTCTTTCATTGTATTGTATTCATGAAGAGATTTTGTAGTAGCTTGTAGGAGGGTAATGTACTTGCTTGAATGATGAATACATACGTGATAATCCCTCAATATTGTCTCTATATGGTTTGCAACATTTATCTATATTATGATCAAACTATACATTCCCATCTTGATCATTTCTTAGAAATAAATTAATGTTGCAAACCTGTTATCAAGCAACAAAGAATTCAAGCCATGACTTTACGACCAAATCATATCCTCCACAATCTTCTCATTATTTGCAAATAAGTTATACTTTCAAGTTCTTATGCTTCAAATGTGATTTACAACAAAGTGTAAGGAATTTGATATTATCACCAATATTTTTATTCCAATCCATATGACTCTTTCAAGTCAAGTATAGTCATCCAAAAATATCATGCTAAGGTTTATGACTAATTTGTACATCAATCCCTATTTGATTGCATGATATTTATTTGGGTGAATTTAAATGACGAAAGTGGTCATCTTAATGTTCAATTGAAGATCCTTGTATATTGTTTCTCATAAGCATTCACTTGATCCTTGCTTGAGTATTCATGCTTGGCACATGATATTTGAATACCATATATCCCTTCTGAATTCATCAATTTGATAATTTCATATTTGATATTTGATTGCAATTATCATTCTTATGTTTCATGATTTTTTTTTTTTAAATATTAGACTTTAGTCCAAGTTGAGCTCAATATCATTTATTCAATATTCATTGGAATTTCAAGTTTTATG
Source organism: Dendrobium nobile (assembly GCA_022539455.1). Classification (NCBI taxonomy): domain Eukaryota; kingdom Viridiplantae; phylum Streptophyta; class Magnoliopsida; order Asparagales; family Orchidaceae; genus Dendrobium; species Dendrobium nobile. The sequence goes on from CM039727.1 coordinate 17,598,559, forward strand.
TTATCAAGTTCAAGTCCCAATCTGAGTTCAAGTTCAATTCAGGCTTAAGATGAGCCTCTTCTCTTCATTCGAGTCCCCTGTAGTCCTTGCAAATGCAAATTAATGTCCAAATTGTTCAAATTATGATTTAAGTTTGAGTTCACTTAAGTCCAAATATAGCATTATGTTCACCTGAAATTTTGGCAGCCTCCCGGCTTCTCCCCCATTTAGGGGCAAACTACGAGAAACTGGGCCTTTCCCACCACGCTAAGAAAAGCGTGTATGGTAGATGCCCTCTTTCGAGGACACCGCGGCCGTGTATTTTTCGATCTCCCATCACGCTAAGAAAAGCGTGTATGGGTATTCTGCAAAAAAAAGTATTTTTTTTTTAAATATTTTGCAAGAAGAGCAGTTATTTTCCCGTAAGCGGGTACTTATGAGTATCTCTCCTTCGTCGTACGCATCGCACCGGGTTCCCATCCCACCACGCTAAGAAAAGCGTGCATAGGCAGTTTTCCGGTGCGCTACGAACTCCGAAGAAGAGATTTGGAACCGAGGATCGCTCGCCTACCTTGTCGTGGGTGTCGCGCCGGTTGCCCCTCCCACCACGCTAAGAAAAGCGTGTATAGGCAGACCACCGACTCGACACGCATGCCGAGGTAAGAGAGCAAACAAGGGTTCGAAAATCGAGACAAAAAATTTTCTTTTTCTCTTTTTTTTTTTTTTTGAAAATCCTCACATCTCTCTCTCTTTTTTTTTTTTTTAAAGCTTTCTTCTCTTTTTTGAAAGACCACTTCTCTATTTTTCTTTTTTTTTTGCTGACATATTTACATGTAAGTCTCAAAAACTAGTAGATAAAATGATGTCAATAGCACAACATGCATAAAACACTAACAATATTTAATGCTTAAAAAAAAAATATGGCAGGAATGAAATCTGCTATTTGTCTCCTCTTGGTTTTAGATGTAGATTACTTCTTTCTCTATTACACACATGTATGCATACACATGTACACCATTAAGACAAACAATCATGATGCAAATGATTATCAATTTAATCTAATTCGAGAGATTAACAACACAAATTAGACTAGTTAGTATAGCAATGCATATCAATAACACAAAATATATATATAAATCAAATATATACGTTATCAATAATGATAATAACATTAAGTAACATCACAATTCATTATTAGCACTTATAACAATAGTTGATATAAACAAACTAAGGCAAAGTGGATATGATGAAACAATGTAAAGTGAGAGAAGTAAATGGTAACAACTAACTTAAAGCTTAGAAGTAAAAGAATTTTACTGTGTATGCTTTGGAGTTTGAAAGCAGCCACTTCAAATGGAAGTGGATTTCTTGTTATATACGGGATGAGTTAATTCTTAGTGAATGGGCCTTTGAGTGGGCTGAAATGCAAGCAATATGGAGAAATGGTTTGGGTCTGCTTTGTGGAAAAAGAGCTCGCTCCAATGTAATGTACTTCGTTGAGCTGCTGCAGTGGGAAAATCGGTTCAAGGAAGGGGCTAACGGGTTATAGGCTGGAGCTTGAAGAGGATTCATTCAAGGCTGTTTGAGCGTGTGGTAGTTTTAAACCGAGGAGTAGGAGTCGTGTGGTGTGGAGATTAACGGCTGGAATAAGATGCTTGGAAGCTCGTGTGGGTGGAGTTGATCGGCCGGCTGTCTGTGGAGGAGACAGCAGCTTCGGCGTGAGTTTGACAGATTGCCGTGGGAGCTTGTAGTTTTTCGCAGGAGGTTGACGAACTAGCTTGGAGGTTCTGGCCGAGAAGTCTTAACGTAGACGGGTGATTACTGGAGGAAGATAGGTGTGGGATTATGGCTTTTACAGCTTGAAGGTTTCGTGGAGCTCAGTAGGAAGAGATTGACGGGTTAGAAAAGAAAATAGGTTGGGAGGAGAAGCGAGAACTTGTGAGTGGAGTTTACAAAAAGTTTCTCACTGAAGTCCATTTGGTCTCATTTTATCGACAGGGATCCTCGTTACAGACGAAGCTTGTGAGAAGACGTGGAATCAGAGCTCCAGCGGGATTTAAGGGATTTAGACACGATTTGGAGCAGGATTTCAAGAGGTGATACGAGGTAAGCATTAATGTGATTTCGATTTTTGCTCTGACTTCCCTTTTTCATCTAAAGTCATAAGTCATGTTAACAATGACTTGCTATAACTAGTATTCACATTAATTGGAGATGTTAGCAATGCATTAACCACTGAAAAATCACCTCGTTTGTGGGAAATTCCTTAATTTTCGTGCATTATGTCTCGATATTCATGAAATCTCCTTGGAGTTCGTGTGTTTCACCTCGTAATGTGTGTCGATCACCTCGTTTATCATGTTTAATTCATCGAATATAAACATTAGACAAATTGGTAGTCTATTTAGAGTATTGACGATGTCCCAGTTGCAATGGCGCAGCCCGTTTCGCGATCGGACTTCGTTTGGGCGACGACGAGGCCACTTTCCTCGGTATGTGTGTTTCGCATCGAGATTCGTGCCACCAATATGGATGCTTTAAATTGAATAAACAAAATATAGTTTTCGGAGGTTGAGAATGTTCCGGACGCAATGACGCTATCCATTTATCTATCCGACGTCGCTTCGTCTCTGTAGAGGCAATTTTTCTCGATATGCGCGCCTTCGCATAATATTTGGATTGCCTTTGAAATTTGCGACACCATCTCAAATGATCCAATTTAATCAAATAAAATGTATATTCCTAATGCAAACAATGTTCCGGACGCAATGACACTGTCCGTTTGTCGATCTGATTTCGTTTGGTCTCCGACGAAGCTAATCTCCCTCGTAACGCGTGCCTTTGCATTATATTTGGATTGCCTTTAAAATTTGTGACACCACCTCAAATGATCCAATTTAATCAAATAAAATGTATATTCCTAATGCTGACGACGTTCCGGACGTAATGACACTGTCCGTTTGTCGATCTGATTTCATTTGGTCTCCGACGAGGCTAATTTCCCTCGTAATGCATGCCTTCTCAACATATCCAAATCGCCTTTGGAATTTACGACACCACGTCAAACCATTGAATTTGATCAAATAAAATATATATTCTGAGTGTCGGCGATGTTCAGGACACAATGACGCTGTCCGTTCATGAATCGGACGTCATCTGAGCATTTTCGAGGGCTCATTTCCATCGTAACGTAGGCCTTTGTATCATATTTGAATTGCATAGAAATTCGTCACCATCTCAGACGATCCAAATTCATTAAATAAAATGTAGACTCTTAATGGCGACGACGTTCTGGACATAATGATACTGTCCGTTTGTCAATCGGACATCGTTCGAATATCGTCAAGGCCTCATTTCCATCGTAACGCAGGCCTTTATATCATAATTGCCTCAAAATTTGCCACCATCTTAGACAATCCAAATTTATTAAATAAAAATATATATTCTGAATGTCGGCGGCGTTTCGGACGTAATGGCGTTGTCCGTTTGTCGATCTGACATTGTTTGATCAGCCTCGCTCTTTAATTTCGGGTGTCGGTCGTCCCTTTTGACCGATCTCGTCTGGTTTGACGGCGAGGGGCCTCAACTTACCAGAATTAGATGTTCTGATCGCAATGCCACTGTCCGTTTGATATTCGGAGGTCATTTGACCCCTTAAGTGATGCATTTTGTCAGTGCACACATTATTAAATCATCGTTTTCGCCTCTTTTTGCATGGTTTTATGTTTAGGGGTCAACAAGCATTAGTAATGCGAAGGGAGAAAGAGATTTTCTAACATCCCATTATATCCAAATAGCGCGCACCACCTTGGTTATATTAAAAATTATTATAAAGAGGAAGTTAATAGATTAAGAGAAGTATATTTTCCAATAGATAAATTGAGAATTAGAAATAAGAAGGACAAGAGAGATTTTTTTGGTGTCCCAATTTATCCAAATAATGCAACCTTGGTCATTTAAAAAATTATGATGGCTACATTCATTACAGTATAAATCTTATTTCTTATTAATTTATAAATCAATGAGATCACTTGTCTTAATTTTATTTTCAAGAAGAAATATAAGATTAATATTATTCTCCAACACTAGATGTTTATAATCAAGGATATAGTCATTTGCATGAAGACCCTTGACATTCCTAGAAGCTAACAAAAGTTAAGACATAAAATAGGATAAAATGAGAAGATTAAGTAAAGATGTTCATGATGTTTAAGGTATTCATATAAAAGGGGAATTTATTTATGGAGTTATTGTTTGGATTCATGAACTTATGATATTGAAAGTGTTGATCTTAATGTTATCAAACCCTTCGGTCAAGGAGTTTGACTTGGTCAAATTCAACCCTAGGCCTATAAATATTAATTTTAGGGTTGATGAAAGGGACTTTTTTGCTCTTGCTCTCTTCCCCCCCCCCCACCCCTGAGATTTGGTTTGAGAGCTCCTACAACCTTCCTCCACCCTTTCCAAATCAAACTCCATCGGTCAAGGCCACCGCCGGCGAGATCTCTGGCTACCAGAGACCATAATCCTTCCAATACGATTTCCATTTGATCGAAGGCGTTTCGAAGCACAAGATCAACTAGGAAATTGTAGGAGGACAATCTAAAAGCTCAATCGTGCCAAGAATTCGAAGATCCAACGGTTAGATTTCTTAAAAACCCTAAACCTAGGTCACAACACTTAGATCTAATTAAATTTTCATGTAGTCCGTTTTTTACCGCAAAAATGGTCCCCCATGAATGCTCTTCATCCATATTACTTGTGTTTAAAATTTCATGGAATTACATTAAGTCGTTTGAGAGAATGAAGCCATTATTCTTTTAGGGTTTTGATTCTAGGCTTGCATGCGCAAGACAAGCCCTGGACCGTTGATCACGCAATGAGTAGTCAAGATCCTGTCGGATTTCCTTCAGGATCCGTCCCGCGGTTTAATATCCTACTGGGTTGTTTGTGCGGCTTGATCATAACCGTTCATTTGAAATGGCGGGTGATCCGACGACGTCTGTATGCTGCTGACACGGATTAGTAAAAGTGCATGGGTCCCACGCGCTTTTCAATTAGCCTTCAATAATTGCACAGCGGCACAATCATTGCCAATGATTGCCCGCCGCCGCCATTGTTTGTTCAGGCCAATCCGGTCTTGACACCTGGCCCACTTAGTCTTCGCCGTTTTCTTTATTTAAAATAATTTTAAATTTTTAATGCTTTTTAAATTCATATTACTTTAATAATTATTTAAAAATAATTTTAAACTAAAAAATTACATAAAATATATCAAAAATTTTAGAATTTAATTTTCTTTAATTTAAAATTAAAATTATTTTAAAATATTATATATATTTTAAATTATTATTAAAATAGTTATTTTAATTATTATTATTATTTTGTTATTTTATTATTATTATTATTATTATTATTGTTGTTCTATTATTAACTTATCACTATTTTATTATTATTATTATTATTATTATTTTCAAAAAATATTTTAAAAATTAGAGTTTTTCTTTTATAGTTTAAATATTAATTTAATAGCTATTTCTTATTTTAAATTATTTTAATTAATTAATTACTTTAATTTACTTAATTAATAATTAATTCAAATATTTTCACTAAATTATAAAAATTATCTTTTAAATTATTTCAAGTTTTTAGAAACTCTAATATTTATTGTAACCTAATTTAATAATTTTTTTAAATATTAAATATTTTAAATTATTTTAAAATTACTTTAATTATTTTAAACTTCATAAATTCATATCTTTTCTATTTTAAATCCGCTTTTGATGTATAATACCTCTAAATTTTTAGAAAATTATGTATTTTCTTTTAAAATTATTTTCAGAGGCTAAATATGCTTCTTATGGCTTATTTATGTATTACTCAATTATTTAACTATTTAAATAATATTTAAATAATTATCATATTAATTATTTTGAAATTTTGAATTTACTTTCAATTCCCTTTTGCGCCTTACTTGGGCGGCTAGTGGATCTCTCACTCATATGAATATAATTATTATTTTTATTTATGTTATTTTTAAACTTATATATTTATTTATTTTATATGTATTTTAAAATTATTTTTAAATTACATATATTTTAAATCCCTAATTTTGGGAAATTCATTTCGTGGAATTTTAAATATTGATTGTGCATATGAATAACATTCATGGAGGAGGTGGATTAGTGGATGATTGGGTCCTAATCATTCACTTAATTGCTTTGATAAACATGCTTAATTATATTTTTGTCATCTTTTGTATGTGCAGGTCGCACGGGTACTTAGGTTAGGCCATCTTAGATTTTAGGATTGGTGAGTTTACTATTTTTATGCATTCCACTCATGTTATTTTAAGGGTTAGTCTTGAACATGTGATTTAAACCCACTTAATGTAGTAACACCCTAAGGATAATAATTAAGGACCCATCTAGCGAACTTAGAAAAATTCTAGAAGCTAGGATAGATCTCCGATTGACATGAAAATTTTAAAACTTAAACTTAGTGACATTTTGAACCTCTTAGAATTTTCTAGGAATTTTTAGGACCCTTTAGACCCCTTAATTAACAAACACTAATCCAACCCGTAATTAGGCCCCGATAACTTCAAAAAATTATAATAAATTCATTTTAACTCAAAAAATTACCCATAATAGGTCAAACTCTCCAAAATTTAATCCTTAACCTTAGATAATTAGGGCCTTTAAGTTGAACCTTAATATAAGCCTTAATTCAACCTTAATTAAAATTCACTTTTTTGCCTTAATTAAATAATTTTCTAAATTTTTTTCAAACACTTGGGAACATCTTCTTGGGTCATTTCTGACCTTTGGGGATGATTCCAATCAGTTTGAATTTAATTTGGATTAAAACCCCCAAAATACCTTAATTAATCTTTTTTTAATAATTCATTAATTGCCTTAAACTTCTAAAATTGATATTTGGGCCTAGAGAATTTCAAATCTAGCAAACTCAAAGCCTAACTACTCTCCTTAAGGCCTAATATTTAACTAAAATACTAGAACCCCTAAACCTAGCCCATTTCCTATATTGACCTTTTGTACCTTCTTAGCCTAGCGTATAGGAGGACCCCAGATCTTCCAAAATTGGCTAATACAATTTAAACTTCCAATATGATTATCCTAAGCATTAAAATAGACCCAAAAAAATAAATTAATTAAAATGGATCCCAATCCATTAATACTTAAACCTTAATTAAATTTCCTTTTTTAGCTTTCAACCAACACTAATACAAAATAACTTGAACTAACTACTCTGTATAGGACCTATCCAAAGCCACACTAGTATACTACACACACATAAAACTATTTGTTAGGGCACCATTTTTAGCTCTAGGATTAAGGCCAATTTACTTTTTTTATTTTTTTGTACTGTGATACTCTTGTATGTGGCACAAGTGTTGATTGATTGCCTTGTTTGTTGTGATTGATATGATGTTTATTTTATTATTATGCTTTACTTATGATTGATGTGTGCATTAGACTACCCATAGGCTAGGGCCGCTTTGATACTAATTCAGTCTTATGCAGAGCCACGCTCATGCAGCGCTAAAAAGGGGGCAATAATAATTAAAGCTTTAATACTGACGTTGTTTTCTTCAGATGCTCCAAAGACTGCTTAGCCCCTCTTTAAAATTAAAAGAGCGTAGCCAAGTATGTTATCTTTTTCTATATAATATAAACTACTTGTGTTACATATTATAAACTGCTTGCGATGATTTTTGTTAGGATAACCATGCAGGAGTTTGAGTCTAGAATTTTCCTTTTTATAATGTAATATAATTTGATATAATCGAGTTGTGAAAATCTTTAAAAGTGTAGTATTTCAAACATTCACGGTACCCAAAGAGAATAAGAAAGAGTCTTTCTTATTCTCTTTGGGTACCCTTTAAGGAGGATGAATCATACAGAGCCCTAAGGAGATGATCCAAAGGAAGATGATTCAGAGAAAGACTATCCACTCGAAGATGGAGACTTGAAGACAAAATGCCTGGCTTTTAAGACTTGCATCATTCATTAGGATTAGAATCCAGGTTATTGTCGCTGGGGCTTGGCCACCATTACTTTTCTGCAGACCCTGAGTTGTATTTATACGGCACTTGCCGTGGACTTAGAAATTGCATACTTTTTCTATGTTTCTTTCTTGTATGTATATGACCTGATTTTTGCTATGCTCTTTTGGATAAAAAAATTATTTTTCTACTTATAATTAAATTCTAAAACTTTAAGAATTAAATAATATAGAAACTTAATGAGTTAGGAACTGCCGGAATCATCTAGGGTCACATGCATATTAAATGCATTCTTCTCTCTCCTTGTAATAAGATACCTCCCCACCTGCGGGTAGAGTCCGAATAAGCTGACCTATGAGGATGAAGTGCCGGACCTAAGGAAGCCCAGTCTTTTTCTAAAAAGTATTTTTATATAAGCATATTTTTTAAATCTGAAGCATATCTAATTTTAACCTTTCAAACTAACATACATTACATTAGAAATCAATTTAATTAAAATTTAATTGTATTAGCTCTAGGAGCATTCAGCCTACATAATTCCAGAGCAAATTATGAAACTTTCTAGATGTCGACCTTATTTCCAAGAACTAATCTACCTACCTATCTTTCATAAAAATTGGACATCATGGATTTTACGCACTTAGGTGGTTAGCTGGCATCCCTTTTCAGGCAGGGTATAAGTCCAGGTGCATTAGCTAGGATACGGGTAGAACACTAGGCCAACCTTAGATCTATGATTCAAGGCTACTACATTGGGTGTTTTATAGTATGTTTAAATAGTGGGTAAGTTCTTTTTCTTCAGGGACTATAAATCCTGTTTATCCGCGTCACATAGATGACGCCCCTTCCATCTTTTCCCTTTATAGGCTATGAGTGATTTATTTTTCCTTTCTCTACTTTCTTCTCAATGCCTTAGTCCCTCCGGATGTCAGTGTGAGTTGTGCATGTTGACTAAGCCACTTTGAAACATTTCTTCCCTTTGAGTAGGACTTCTTAGTCACCTTTTGTAAACCAATCCTCTTTTAGGGAAGAATAAAATAGGATCCTTAATCGATAGTTTTCTTAAGCCCTAGGCTCGAGATGTAATAAACCACGGGAGCTTGCGCCCTTGGGAAACGAAACTCCATCATCAAATAAACCCCACTCAAGCTATTGTATAGGGTGGGGGAAACCCGTTGTTTTGATCAGGTCGTATATATTACTACCCATCGGGGTGAACTATCGAGAGCCGCTATCCTTAATGGTTAGTCATATGTACGATATAATCTGCCCTTCCATTGGCCCGTTTGCAAGGAGCACAGAGGCCTGCGATCGTTTCTATCCCTCGGGGTAGTGCGGTCGTATACCATCTGCACTCTGTAGCCGGTGGTGTCCTTTGGAGGTTCACAGAAAGTGAGCAACAGTTAGAGGGATATGTATATTGGACCTTTAATTAGGTGAAGAGAAAAAATCCATATATCAAGGTTGAAGACTATTAGGAGAATATTAATTGTTGGGTTAAGTGCCTGGTTTTGAAGGCGAGAGAGATGTTAAGAATGAGGATGATAAAGTAAGACTCAAATTAAGGTCTCAATAAGTGAAAAATATTTCTCATATAATAATATGGCATCACAAATAGCTATCACTACAGAAAAATCACTTATTACCGGCGGAATTTTCCGGCGGCTTTCCGGCGGTCAGTTTTCCGCGGCTTTCTGGCGGTTTTTGACGGCTTATTTCCTACAAAATTTTCCGGCGGCTATTTTTCCCGCAAAATTTTGCGACGGTTAATTTCCCGCAAAATTATCCCGCGGAATTTTCCGGCGGCTTTCCAACGGATTACCGGCGGCTTTCCAACGGCTAATTTCCCCGCAAAATTTTGCGACGGCTAATTTCCCGCAAAATTTTCCCGCGGAATTTTCCGGCGGCTTTCCGACGGATTACCGGCGGCTTTACTTAACTAGTTTATTTTAATAATCAATTAAAATAAAATTTTTAAATAAATAATGTTTAATTATAATATTCAGACTGTTTTAATATAAATAAAAAAATACTTACATTTAACCATTTTGAAGAATCGGCGCATTGGTCAGGCATCGGGGCTGCGGGTGAGGAGGTCGACGGTTCGAATCTCAGCGAAGACAGCGCGGGAGCGGGCGAGTTGGCGCACTCGGGCTCGGGCTGGCTCACGCGCGCGGACCGGCGCACTCGGGCTTGGTCTAGTCCGGCGCGACAGCCGGAGCGCGCGCTGGCGTGCCGACGGGATCGGGTCACCCGGGAAGCTGGCGGGAGCGGCTGTAGGGGGTCGCCGGCAAGCCGCCTTAATTTTTTTTTTTTCAACCGGCGGTTTGTGTCCGCCGGCAAGCCGCCGGCATCATTTGCCGCCGGAAAAAGCCGTCGGAAATTATTTTCCTACGCCGTTTTTACCGGCGGCAAGAAAGCCGCCGGAAAATTAAAAAACCGCCGGAATTTGCTCAAATTCTGCCGGAAAAAGCCGCCGGAAATGTGTGATTTTCCTGTAGTGTATATTGAGCCTTTAAATTAATATTGTTAGGGGGGTAGGTCATTGATTTGCCTGATGCGTGTATGTAATTTGAATCTTAATAACAAGACAATAGCGGCATGATAGTAAGTGTTTAGAGCAAAGAACAATAAACTTTGCATATCATGACTGAATATGTTACATGTTAATCATGTCACATCGCTCCAATCATCAACCACATATTACAGCCTTTTTGTCTCCCCATTCTAATTAATAAGAACAAAATTAAGGAAGGGAATTAAATGTATCCAAGAACAAAAGTTAGTCGAGATTTTGATGAGTTGATCCACTACCACAAGTATCCACATTTTACTCACAATCTTAAAATATACCATTTGGGTTCTATTAGCAAAGAGCCAAATTGGAGAGCTTAATCCATGAAAGAGATGGCTTCCTTGGAAGATTTAAAATCAGACAATCATATTCTAAATATTAAATTGGTCATTAATAAATTAAGGATCACAAAATTAGGCATTCTCATATTCTTTCACATAAGGAAAAAGAAAAACAGTAAAACTCATTAAGAGGTAGGAGATCCATGTTACCTTTGTAAGCAGCCAAAGTGATACATAAAAAAGGTGTCTTTCTTATAACATGACCACCATCACCATTCACTAATCCTTAGCTCTACAATCAACTTCATTATAGGAGAACAAGACCCCATCCTCCAAGTTATCAACAAAATTCTAATCAAAGCCCTTGCAGCTAGAGTTTGGTTTGGAGAGGAAGCCTTTCTAACTAAGCTGAGCATATGTTGTGGGTGAGTGAATTGAAGGGGTTAATGATTCTCATGAAACTAGATAGAAGGGTGATAGCCTAATATCAACCAAGGTGCCAATCTTGTTAGGGTCATTTGTAAGAGCAGGAAGTTTGTGTTATGTAGAAGGTGATGACATTAGGACTGGAGAAAGATAAGGATGACAAATAATACCAATTAAAAGTAATTTATGTTGGGTTTATAGAGAGGCTTCTTAAATCTCGGAGGGAGGAGGCGAACGAGCTAGGTGAAACATGCATGCCCTCCAGTCTTAGCCTGAGTCAAGTGAGTAGGGAAACACACTTCTAGTCCAAGAGTGGTGCGAAGCAATGGAGGTGGAGGGATAAAGCAATGTTATAAAGTTCTGGAGCGTTGGATATTAGTTTATGATTTCTTTTGGACAGTTTTTTACCGCTTTCTACGACAGTTTTTTAGCATAAAAATTTATTGAAAGTAACCAAAAAATAGTGGCCAAAAGCTGTATCAAACGAAGCCAAAATATGCTTACACATCCCCTTTCATTTCTTTCACTGGCTATTAGCTAGTAATAACCTAAATTTAAGCCCATTTAAAGCTTTGAAGCAATGCCAAACGGTAGCTTATATGGTTGATTTGTTCTCATCATCACTGGAAATAAATGAATTCCTTACTTGTGAGCCTTTTTGTCATATTATTTCATTTTATGCTCCATTATTGCAAGATACTACTAGTTATGTGTCATGACAACTAATTATAAAGAACTGCAAAACATTTCCATCAAGTCGTCAGATAGATATTTCTATTTACAAATCAACAATCAAATCACTATAATTTTTTTTCCCATAACAATAAGAAGAAACAAAAAAGCCATATTTTTCTTACAAGGCTAATTATTTCTCAGGAAATAAATAATCATTTCATCAAATTCTTGGCTGAATGGTGCTATCTCTCTTCTAATGAAGAGTTGAGATGTTCAAATCTCACCTAAAAAAGCAAATGATGTTGAACCGACTGGTAGTTCTGGAATATGCCTGTACAAATTTTTTTGCTTGAACTACAAAGAGTAACTTGTTTGACAATTGAATTTTGACCAAATTATATTGTAATCTGGTTTTTTTCCTTACACTGTACATAACATGCTCTACGCTGAGCTTTATTGCAGGTTTTCCAACCTAAATTAAACCCAGCAATGCAACAGGAAGAAGATAAATACCTGACAGGAATAGCAGAAGCATATCAACTTTTCACAAATATTTTATTTTCCTTTGTTAAGCATAGCAACCAAACATGAGGTGCAGTGTCAATATCAATCCTCCAACTACTTGGCTGCTTCTTGAAGAAAAAGCCAGATCAAAACCAACTAACCATCTCCATCTTCACATTTTATTCCATAAAACTACTACGAGCACTGCATTCTGATCTCACAAACCAAGCTAAAAATGAGGCACAAAGTCCATGCTTCCTTCAACCTGAAGCACCTCCTGCTAGTTTTGTTCATTGTAGTTCTACTCATCATCATACTAAGAACAAACTCATCATTAAAAGCTTTACCTCCAACTTCAACAGTGCATACATGTACTAAAATCTCTCCCTCTCTGGCCAACACCATCATTCACTACTCCACCTCAAACATCACACCGCAACAAACCTTCCCTGAAATCTCCGTCGCCGCCAGTATACTGGCAAAGAGATCCCCCTGCAACTTCTTGGTATTTGGCTTGGGCCATGACAGCCCAATGTGGAGCTCGCTTAACCATGGCGGCCGCACTGTCTTCCTGGAGGAAGACAAGGCATGGATGGAGAAAATCAGAGAAAAGTTCCCTGACCTGGAATCATATCATGCAAGTTACAAATCCAAGGTGAGGGATGCAGATGAGCTACTTGAATTGAGAAGCAAGGAGTGTACTGAGGTTGGTGATGTCAGGTCTTCAAAATGTCAGCTAGCGCTGACAGATCTGCCCAGTCTGTTCTATGAGGTAGAGTGGGATCTGATCATGGTGGATGGACCAACTGGCTACTTTACTGATGCTCCAGGGAGAATGGGGGCAATATATACAGCAGGGATGGTGGCAAGAGCAAGGATGGTAGGAGAAACAGATGTGTTTGTTCATGATATTGATAGAACTGTGGAAGATAAGTTCTCAAGAACTTACTTGTGTGAGGGATACATGAAGGAAGAGGAGGGAAGGCTGAGACACTTCACCATTCCAAGTCACAGGAGCACCATGGGTTTGCCTTTCTGCCCTCGAATGTTGGGGTGATTCCTTAGCTTTGTCAGAATATGATGATTTTTTGACATCTGTGCTCATACTTCTGTTAATCATTCTTGTGTTGAGGTGTTATTATGATATTTGTATGGATTTTTTTATTACTTAGTTTTATAGTTACATTTCAGCACTTATGAGGATTAGATTATAATTCCAAAATGTTTCTATTAGGTTTATATATAAATATAAGACATTAGGATGGCATTGTCATTAGGTGATTTTATTTTGTAAGGTTTTTATTGATATTAGATTGAAACATTGGGAATTAATGAAATAGAAGAGGTGGCTTATCTTTAGTTAACAGTAGTTGAACAAGCATTGTGAATAAGATTTGAATTCAAAGTCCTACAGATTTCTTAACTTGAAGGATACTTTAACAGCTAATATTAACCTTTTTATTTGTTCTCCAGCCTTAGAGGGAGGATGCTTGCCTGATGTAGAAATCCTTTGTAGCCTTTGCTCAGTCTGTGGTGTTCTTTTTGGGGAAATTTATATAGGCACCCCAAAATACTTTATATTTGTATATAGAATAATCAAATCTTTAGATTATGTAAAAATATTACTAATATTGACCTATTTAAAATAAAACACATTTTTATGCCTATGCTTTGATGTGTTTTTGGCACTGAAGGCATATATAAGTAAATATAAAGATTTATGTACTTATTTGGTTACCTGAAAAAGGAATGCAATGTAAAAGGAATATTTTGAATTTATTTGGATGAGTGTAAAAGAAATGTATGAGATTACTTTTTTTTGTTTGATTTGATGTAAAATAGATGTAATGTACATTGCAAAAAGGTAGTGCTTGGTGACCGATATTGATAGCGGTGGTGGCCAAGAGCGAGCAATGGTGATGGTGGCCGGCAGCGAGCAGCTACAATGATGGCCGAAGGCAGGAGGAGACAAGCAACCAGCCAGCGTTGGTGGCTGGCGGTGGTACTGATTGGCGATGGCGGTTGGCAATGGTAGCTGAAGGTGGCGGTCGGTGGTGGTGGCCAATGGCGGTGAGCGGTCAAGCCGTGTCAATTGCAATGAATTTATGATATGTTTGGAACTCCTTTAAATATGAGGATCGAATTCAAAATACACAAAAAATGAACTAGTGGGTGAGTTTCAAATGCATCAAAATTTTACATTTCATTTATTTTACTTCAAACCAAACACTAATATTCTCAAAACCTTTGCATTTGGAATACTTAACAACACTCCTTTTGTAGTCAATCAAAAATGTAAATATATAAGAATTTTATGTTATGATATGTAAAACCTCTTGTTATGTATAGTATTCTTTCTTTTTCTATAATCTATCTTGAAATCCAAGAAAGATTGTTTGGTTTGGCTGAAGAGAGAGACAGGGTTTGGATTTGGTGCCAAGATTTTTCACAATCTTCATGTGGCCCCCCATTAAAAATTTCAGATATGTATACAATCAATTCTTAAAATCTTCTATTTATTTATGTAGCACTCTTATTCCTAAATCATATAAAAAATATTACAAATATTAAGCTATCAAAAACAAAATATGCCTTTTCATATATTTATTTTGATGTGATTTTTAAACTATAATGCTATAAAAATAAATATTAAGATTTTTCTATTAGATATAAAAATATATTAAAACTCAATAATATTTATATAAATATGTCATCTAATATTTTTTTCCAGATGTGATTAATTGGAACACATATCTACCTTTTAGGATTTTTTAAGACTAAATTCTAAATGAAATTTGGAAATTTGATTTTGTTGATGAGCCACTCGAAATAATTCATTATAAAACAAAGCTCACTTCAGGATGGGCCTATTTTAAGAAATTGATTTTATAATAAATCAAATTATATATGATGTAGCCCAAATTTAGGCTTCATTTGGGATGACTTTCTTACTGCTTCTTAACACAACTTTTTAATATAAAATAAATTTTTTTTTACTAGAAAGCAGCTTTAAGAAATAGTAAGAAAGCTGTCCCAAACGAATCCTTAATCAAGAACAATTTATGTGAAAATCACTCGGACAAGTGAGGATTTCATGAGAGCGAGGTCCAACTCCTAATCAAAGCAGATTATGACTAAAGATGACTATTCCAAAAGATAAGGGTATGACTTTTGTTTTTTGGATTTTGAGCAAATTAAAATTTTGTTTGAGACGACTTTCTTACTATTTTTTATAGTAGTTTTCTAGTTTTTGTACTAAAAATTAACTTTAAGAAGCAATAAGAAAGCCATCCCAAACAAAGCCTAAGACTTCATTTAAGACAGCTTTCTTGTTGATTTTTAAAGCAGTTTTTTAGTACAAAAATTTTATAAATTAAAGTTTTGTATACTAGAATGTTGTTTTAGGATGCAATAAGAAAGTTGTCCCAAATGAAACATAAATTTCAAGCACACACACCCCAAATAGGTAAGCTTCTAACCTAATGCCTCGTGGTTGGTAGCCTAAGCTCCTAACCAACAAGTTAAACTGGTTGCATATCGGGGTATGATCATTTGTGTAATAGGCTAAAGTTTATGATTCACATGCTAAATCTAGTGTATGTACTAGACTGAGTTAGAGGAGATGAGGATGGCAAATAAATTAGAAAATGATGTTAGCAATTTCTCTTGTCTAACACATGTTCAAATACCATAAACATAGAGTTTATTAAATACATTTAGTCCATTTCAAAGCTGGTGAATTCATACAATTTAGTTTCCATTTCCTGTCAACATGTCTCACTTTCAATTTAATAAGTTGATTGGAAAGTTTTCTTCTTTGATGTCAATTAGTTCATATGGCTATGACAAGTTATTTTAGTATATTTTATTAGGCCTTTTTAGAACCAACTACTTTTAAGTTCACTCTCTTTATCCTCTCTCATTTCCTCTACCTACCATGCTCATGCTTTTTTCATCCAAGAACCGTCTTTATTTTAGAAAGAAATGCAGCTAAGCTGCAAATGGTTCATTGTTTATTTCTTGCAAAAGGAATTGGCATCTTTGATTGATCTCTTATAAATAGTTCTCCTATTCAAATCTTCTAACGCCATACAAAACAATTCCGAGTTTCTCTTCTTCCATGGAAACTGCTCTCTTGAGTGAAGAAAATGTCAGAAAAGAAGAGCCAGTTACACTGGTTTCTCCTAGAAATCCAACACCTACAGAGATTTTGTATCTCTCAAACATAGATCAGACAGTAGCATTTAATGTGGAAACTGTCTTCTTCTATGAGGTCCCTGAAGATGCTCAAGCAGATGCATCTTCTATAATAGAGCTGGTGAAGGAAGCAGTATCTGACGTGCTGCTGATCCCTTATTATTTCATGGCTGGGAGGCTCAGGTTCAACTTTGATGAAGGAAGGTTGGAACTGGTTTGCAACAATAAAGGTGTTTTATTTGTTGGAGCAAGGTCAAGCCTTGAATTGAAGGAACTCGGTAACCTCTCATTTCCAAATCCTTCGTTTCAGCATCTCATTCTTCCAACGGAGGGATTTCATGATCTTGCCGATACCCCCATATTCAGCATTCAGGTGATTTGCCTTCTTTCTTTAAAACTTCATCATCATTAGGTTTATCCCAACTATTAAAAAAAAAAAAAAAAAAAAACCCATTAGGCCATTACCAAAGCGCAGCCAAAGCGCACCAAAAGCGGAACTTTAAGCCAAACGCACCAAAAACATATCCAAAATACAGTGAAGGGCAGTTAAAGCGCAGTAAAAAAGCCCAACAAAATAACAGTCAAAGCGCAACTAAAACACAGGTAAAGCGCAAGTAAAAATTACAAAAAGTACAACCAAAGTGCTCTCCACGTGTCAAATTTTAAGTGGATGTTCGAACGTATCTCTGAGTTCGGTCTCCGCACCTAGCCACCTAATAATTTTTTCCTTGGTGAGGTCCCTTCACTCCATCAATAGGGTGATACATGATATAAATAGTAAATTTTAAATGTTAAACATGTAAATTTTGAGTGCTTTCACAGTAGTGCTCAGATGGTTGTATTATTTCTCAGGTTACCAGATTCAGATGTGGAGGTTTTTCCGTTGGATTTGTGGTAAACCACAGTATACTTGATGGCAGATCAGCAGCAGAGATGTTTTTGAGTCTGGCTTCAATATGCAGAGGTGAAGGCCTGCAGACTCATGAGCTCAACACTGATAGATCATCCATCAGGGCAAGAAGCCCTCCCCAGATTAAATTTAAGCACACAGAGTACACAAAGTTAGCGGAGGCTTCCTCCACCTCTTTCACCTCTCCTATTCTTTCATCACAGTCAATTCGAGATCCCCCAAGGATCTCGAGTTTCAGGCTCTTCTCATTCAGTCCTGAGATGATCAATCACCTTAAGAACAAATCTGAACTGAAATGCTCGAGCTTCGAAGCAGTAGTGGCTCACTTATGGAGAGCAAGAACCAAAGCGGTCTTCGATGACCAGAAGAAGATGTCTTCTGTGTTATTTGCAGTTGACATAAGATCGAAGGTGTCTCCACCATTGCCGCATGGGTTCATCGGGAATGCAGTGATCACTGCATCTGCAAGTGCTGAGGTAGAAGAAATGGGAAAGAAGAGCTTCTCCTTCTGCGTGGGGTTGGTGAGGGAGGCCATTGACAGGGTAAATGATGAGTATGTGAGGTCAGTTATAGACTGGCTTGAAGTGTTCAAGGGGGTACCTTGTGCTCTGAATGGGAATTTCTTTGTTTCTGCTTGGTGGAAGCTTCCATTTCATGAGCTGGATTTTGGATATGGGAAGCCTATCTATGGAGGGCCGGCGGTGAGTGGGATGGAGGAGTTTGTTCTGCTGCTTTCTGATGGCGGTGGAATGGGGAAGGAGAAAGAATGTGGAATTAATGTGTGGATAGCTTTACATCCAGAGAAGATGGAGAAGTTCCAGTCTTATATTTTTGAGATATAAACATAGTATTTGATTTAGGTAATATGAAGCACTTTGGAAGCTATAGATATTTAACTTTATTTGAGAAAATCTACACAATTCATAGATGATATGATTGGTGGCGTTATAGTGGAAAATTTTTTAAAGGATTATTTTTCTATTTTTTTAGAAAAAAAATGTTATTGGTTGCAGAAATTTAACAATTGGGACAGCTAGAGAGAGAAAATTGAAAGAGGCATTATCTCCTTATTAATCGCTTCATTTGCACAAAATTTTTAGTATTCTTGTTCTTGGTGTCATTATCAATACTCGTAATTTGTTTAGCTTCTTCAAGATCTTGTATCTCTTTGAAAATAGAGAAGCCTAGATGTAATAGCTATTGGATATGTGCACAGTTTCCTATCCTGACTCGATCTAATGTAGGTCACTTGCTAAATGTCAGCATTTTAATACGCCTTGCATGTGTCTGGGAATGTTCTACATGCATGTTGATGTATGAATCTATTTTGAAGAGGAAATTGAGTTAGAAAACTTAAAATTTTCCCCTGGGTGTCATGGCACCATTTAGGTAGAGCTGCAGCATAGTGGTCTCTGTCTTTTGTAAAAGAAAAAAAAATAATGCTACGACGCTTGGGTGCAGTGCAATGCCCTCTTATAGGGAGCTTTGTAGCGTGCAGAATCAGGCATCGTAGATTCAAGCTCAAAATTCTTATAGAAAATCCATTTCCGCCATTTTTTATTTTATCATAAGCTATTTCTCACCTTTTAGGAAGTCGACTATAGAAAAAGAGAGAAAGTTGGTTTGGGACGGATCGATGTATGTTACATTACGTCTATCTTAGTTTTAAAAATATGAAATATTTGAGATTTTCTTCATTAAATTTATAAATTCATATTGCATAAATTTGAATAAATTTGTATCCACAAAATTTTCATCATGCAACTTTTTGTATGTCGTAGAGCTAATCATTCTTAACATTTAGACATTTTTCTAAAAAAATTTATTGGGTAATTTGAAAAAGGGGCTATTTTATTTAACTAGAAAATAATTTTGATCTCAAGAAAATAAGTTGTAGTACAATTAAAGCTTCAGAACAATATTATGAACAATCTCCAAAAATTTAATGACATTTTGAAATTGTGAAATTCCGCCTAATAGTTTATTATGTTATCTACCAATAATGTTTTTGTTAAATTTTGAAATTGGTTTATCTATATCTCCTTACTGCAATACACACAAACACACACACACACACACACAACAAATATATATATATATATATATATATATATATATATATATATATATATATATATATATATATATATATATATATATATATATATATTGCTTGAAATATGTGATTCTAAAGAGATCTAATGTGTGGTAGAAATTCTGTTATGGTGCTAAATACATAGAGAGTCATATGGGGCTGAATTCTTAATATCTGATATGTGCTTAGTATTGGGAGTCATAAGGACTTATTTTCTAATATGCTAGTACAGAGAGTGATGAGTGCTTGAATTTTGATATCTATTTATGGTGGGTGGTATAAGAGTTGAGAGAATTTTGTTACTTTCTACTATGTTATATGAAATATTATTATTTAATGTCAGTGCACAATCTTTCTTTATATTAGTCATCTACTATTTATATAATGCTTTCTATAATTAATTTATATGAACACTTAATTAATTGTATAATGAACAAATTATTAGAAATTAAGTTCGTGTTAACCTATTGGGCTGTGTTAAGAGCTCATCGAGTAGTTGAGTTCAAGATCTGATATGTCTAAGTATGTAAAGGTATTTATTTTGATATTATACAGTTCTGGTTCATTATAAGATTCCTCTTTTTTTATTTGTGTAGCCATGCATTATGTTATAAATAATGTATATACATTTTGATGATAAATGAAATGAAAAAAATTTGTGGATTGTCACTAGTCAACACGATAGAATCTGTTTAGTTCGTAGGTCCTTTTTGGGTCGGGTTGTCACAGTACTAGATCTCTTTGCCAACAACAAACCACAAGATATCCAAAAAATTTTTATTCCCACAACATGTCTTTGCTCTCCTCCAACATTTACATTGCTTTTGTTGGCATCTTGACAAATTCCCATATCACCGTTCAAATGGAATGAACCTTGTTCGTTACCTCTATGTCATCTCTTTAATAACATCAACAACATCACTTGCGCAAAGACCCTAATCCCCACAATTAGATCTTTCTCACTTTCTTTCAATCTTAACTCATCGGATCCTTTGATCTTCACTCATCAAATCCAGTGGTGGAGACATGATTATTTATTTACGGGGGCACATATATTTAATTTGAAAAATACCGTTAAGCTTTTTCATTTGAGTTTGAAATTGACTTTGTAGTTTTAATTTTTTAAAAAAATATAACTTAAAGATTTTCATATCTAATTTAAATAAAAATAATTAAAAGATTATTTTATAATTAACGAGCTATAAATATATAAAAAAGTTGCATCTTATTAATATAAATAATATAATTAGCATATTTTAAGCTACTTGATTTAAATTTAAATATTGTAATATTTCTCTAGTGTAATTTATTGGCTTTAATTAATTATATAAATTTCCTATAAAAGAATATTTGAAGATTTTAAAATAATTAAAAAATTGATTAAATTTTTAATTTTAAGAAAACTAGTAATGTTAAGATAAGTGATTAAAATGGGAATATATATATATATATCTTTACTTAATTTGAATTGTCTGCCCTCGTTGCCTCTGCCCACACCCCACAGAGTGCCCACCCACGCCCCACGTAGTGCATGCCTAGCCTCGCAAGCGTCCCGCAATCCTTGCACTTGCACCCGTTGCCTTTCCTCTCGCTATCCACATGCCCGAGTCTGCCTACCTCTGACCTGATCCCATTCCCTTCTCCTTTTCTTGATTACAATAAACACCTTCTTCTTTCCCCTTGATCTTTCTTGATCAAGCTCTGATATCAATTATTGAGACCTCCTAACAGCTGCACCTCCACCTTGCGGCAGATTCTCCTTGATTCTGAGAGCCACGTGCTCTTCTTTGATGGCTGCACTGAGAGAAAGGGAAGGATGGAGAGTAGAGGGAGCGTGAGAGAGCTCACAGTTTGGAGAGGGAAAACCAAACAAAATTTTATTCTATTTTCTCACAAAACTATAAGTCTAAAATGGAATGTCTTCTATTTATTAGCCCATTCCCTCAAAAGAGACTAGACCATTTCAATAAAATTGAATTCAAAATTCAAAACTAATTACAAATTGGACCAAATACAATATTTTTTAATCTAATTTTGTTTGATGGTGAATCTGAACTTTACGTGTACGATTGATATTATATATATATATAGAGAGAGAGAGAGAGAGAGAGAGAGAGAGATTAGAGTTTGACTGCTCGAGATTATCAATTGTCCTTGGACTTGCCCTCTCTATTTATAATTGGGTGTGGAGGCAAGGTATAGAGAAATTACATTAAATAAATACATGAATTATAGAATATGACATGATTAATCATTCTCATAAAAATAAGATGTGCTAAGTATATATGCTTAGGCTTCTCAAGTAGATTTAGTCACAACTTTTTCACTGCTTTTAAAAAACTTTTGTATGAAAAAGTTACTACATAAAACTGTAAGAAAATTATTCCAAATAAAACCTTAATTACATGACTTATGCAATAAATATTTCCTAATAGGGGAGGGGGGCATGAAGTCATTAGCCAGGATTGAGTAAGTTGTCGAGTCGCTTCAAATACGATCATGCTGCTTAATTTTGTTATTGTGCCCCAGTACTTCTTGCTAGAGGCTACTTCTTCTAATTGATCTTAAGTTTGATATCTCACTTGGTTGTTAGCCTGATTTAGATTTCGTTTGGGACGGCTTTCTTACTACTTCTTAAAGCAGTTTTTTTAGTAAAAAAATTTAAAATTTTAAATTATTATACTAGAAATCTGCTTTAAGAAGCAGTAAGAAAGCCGCCTCAAACGAATCCTTAGTCTGATTTATACATGAGACCAATCTTCCATATTAATTAGTTGGGTTGAGTTGAGCTTACCACAAGCAATTTGGGGGTATATATCCGCATTGATGAGCATTTTGATACCCAAACTTGAACAGTTTAGTGAAAAACAAATTTTTTTTTTTCGTTTGAGCCTTGATATTTGATTATGGCTTGGATGATGTTGAATTTGATTTGAGCGGATAAGAGAATAAAGATGAAAGGATGGTCAAAATATAGAGAAATTATTCTGTGTAGAGGTCGGACGTAGCTCTGTGTTCAGAGGCGAATCAGGTGTAGTCACGTTAGCGGTACCAAGTAGTATTGAGCTGCGTACACAATGAAAGGGTGGCGTGACACATTTTAGTTGGTCTCCATATGACGTTTGACATCCGCATAGAATAATTAATCCAAAATAAAAAGAATTTTTTTCATGAACAAATTTAACTCAAAATAACTATCGTGATTATAAAAATTGTTATCGTTAAATTTGCTGATTCGAATTTAATCCCCAATTAACACTCCAAATAATCCATATATTAACAATAATTAATATCAACCGAACAACTCAAATCAAATAAGAATACACAATCTCTACTTCCCATATCCCCACAAATCCATCTCCGCACCACGCTGCTGAGCTATTTCATTCATCTGCTGCACCGCCGACACCGCTCCGGCGCCGGTGAACCTCTCCTCCAAGTTATCCATCAACGCCCACTCATTTGCCGCATGATGGTCCCTCCCTTCCCCGACTTCCTGCAGTGGTTCGCAGTCATTGGGGAGAACGGAGAAGTCATGGTATCCGGTCACCGGCCGGTGATTGGAGAGGAGGTCGTGGACTTGAACGTGCGGGTAGTTGTTTGTCGCCGCCGGCGTGAGTTGAGGGTAGTGGAAAGCGATCTCCGGCTTGTAGAAGGCGGAGTAGGCTTGGAGGTGGAGGCTTTGCTGCTGGTTAAGGTATTGGGCGGCGAGGGCGCGAGAACGGTCGAGGGAGGTCGGCCCGGCGGTCGGGTTCATCACGCCGTCGATTCCTTTGCTCGTGTGCGAATCGCCGGCAATTTTCATGAAAGTTTTTTTCTTGAACACCCGGCACACAACCCACCCGTCCTCCTGCGCGGTCATTATACACCGAGCCAGTGGAATGTTAGAGGAATGACATTTAGCATATTAAATGTAAATTTTACATAAATACCATTTTTATTACAACTGATAGAAAAGAAAATTATTTTAAGATATTCTAAAATATTCTGATGCGATTTTCATGAATATAAAATTTAAAGTTTTTAAGCTAAGATATTTCAAGCTCAACTTAAGGGCTATTCATATCCCTCAAATATATTCAATCACAAATAACTTAAGATCTACTCAATACTCAATTGGCTAATATCATATATCACTCATGCTTGTCACATTTAGGTTTTAATTGGCAAGGCTTTTTTTTTTTATTAATTCTCAATTTTTATACTAAAACATTATTTTAAGAAGAAGGAAGAAAGCCGTATCAAACGAAGTCTTAGTTAATCACTCAACTTAATACCTAGCTTAACTTTGCCAAATAAATATTTCGTTTGGGACGACTTTCTTACTGCTACTTAAAACAACTTTTTAAACATTTGCTTTAAGAAGCAGCAAGAAAGTTATCCCAAATGAAGTCTAAGGGTTCGTTTGGGACGGCTTTTTTATTGCTTTCTGAAACGGAGTTTTAGTACAAAATTTTTTTTATTTTTGTACTAAAACTCCGTTTTAGAAAGTAATAAAAAAGCCGTCCCAAACGAAGCCTAAGTTAATCACTCAAAATGACACATAATTCAAGATATTTTCAATTCCTTTGTGAAATGTATAAGAGTTATAGTTTGGTGCTTTAGATGTGTGGTTTTATTCAATGAACCTCATAACACCTGAACAAAAATATCCTAAGTTGATTATATTCTTGAGGTCTAATTCTATCAACAGGCTAAGGATATTCTATTAAGCAAGCTGATATCATATTTTGCATCACTCTGAATGATAAGTTCTACTAATATTTGTAGTATTTGAATTGGTTGTTGTAAATATCAGTTTTGCTAATCCTTTATTTTATAATTGTTTTTTATTTTTAATTTTTTATGGAGATGAATTGGCTTTCTCAAAGGCTTTGGAATAGATTGAAGAAGCACATATAAAAATTAAAACAATGGATATCTCTTTTGATGTCTATGATTGCTATTATTATTATTATACATAAATCATATGATGAGTCTCCTAAATGAAGAGATTCTTAAAATTTAGTAATTGACTCATCGTAGAATTTGGAGAAGTTGATGGTCACCAAAAAGATAGAAGAAACTTATATTTTATCAATTTCATTCAATTGTAGGAGGACCTTAAGATTTATAATACTAAAGATCTTTTTGCTAAGGGAGATAATGTTGTAGCTAGACATTTCAAGCTTTTGAGAAGCATCATAACTTAGTTATTGTTCTTTCTTGGACCCATAACTATGCATTGTCTAGGCAATCCTTGGCTTCTTCATCCTTGGTTCTTTTAGTATAATAAATTTGAAACCAAAGTCTTAAAACATCTATACTTTGATGGTGGCATGTGATAAGCATTCATTTGTAAGATTACTAAGCTCGATGGAAGACTTACTGAACCTTCCAGATAGTTTGTGCTTTTGGAGTACATACCAAAGAGAAGTGTAAGTAATGTGTGTTATTTATGAACTTATAAATACAACATCAATCTCTTAGATATGATAATTAGAGCAATTTCCAAGCTATCAATTGTTGGAGAGTTCACATTAGACCCACAAAGAGTTGTGTTAATATAATATGTTCAATGATACTTTTTACCTTTTTCTTTGATGAGGATCAATCTGATTGCATATGTGTCTGCCTCAAGGAATATAAAGAAGTCTTCTCCTAGCCTCGAATAGCAAAGAATTGGTGTGCAATTAGATA